>JAWQEG010000030.1:4265625-5687500 GCA_033782935.1 Petrolisthes cinctipes
TATATCTCAAATTCAACCTCAAAACACCCGAAAATTCGATAATTTTGGGTCCCAGAAGCGATCTGTACATGTCTAGTCAGTGATAGAATGTTTTCAAAATATAGGCTTAAAACATGCTAAAAATCGATATTTTAAGTGTCCAAAATCGATTTGTGCATGCATCATCTGTATCCGTTTATATCTCAAATTCAGGCTCAAAACACCCGAAAATTCGATATTTTGGGGTCCGAGAAGTGATCTGTACATGCCTACTCCGTGTTAGAGTATTTTCAAAATATAGACCTAAAACATGCTAAAAATCGATATTTTAGGTGCCCAAAGTCGATATCTCAAATTCAGGCCCAAAACACCCAAAAATTCGATATTTTGGGGTCCCAGAAGCGATCTGTACATGCCTACTCCGTGTTAGAGCATTTTCAAAATACAGGCCCAAAACATACTAAAAATCGATCTTTTAGGTGCCCAAAAGTCGATATGTGGATGCATCTTCTGTACCCGTTTATATCTCAAATTCAGGCTCAAAACACCCGAAAATTCGATATTTTGGGGTCCCAGAAGCGATCTGTACTTGCCTACTCCGTGTTAGAGTATTTTCAAAATGCAGGCCCAAAACAAGCTGAAAATCGATATTTTAGGTGACCAAAGTCAATATGTGTATGCATCTTCTGCACCCGTTTATAGCCCAAATTCAACCTCAAAACACCCAAAAATTCGATATTTTGGGGTCCCAGAAGCGATCTGTACATGCCTACTCAGTGCTAGAATTTTTTCAAAATATAGGCTCAAAACATGCTAAAAATCGATATTTTAAGTGTCCAAAATCGATTTGTGCATGCATCATCTGTATCCGTTTATATCTCAAATTCAGGCTCAAAACACTCGAAAATTCGATATTTTGGGGTCCGAGAAGTGATCTGTACATGCCTACTCCGTGTTAGAGTATTTTCAAAATATAGACCTAAAACATGCTAAAAATCGATATTTTAGGTGCCCAAAGTCGATATCTCAAATTCAGGCCCAAAACACCCGAAAATTCGATATTTTTGGGTCCCAGAAGCGATCTGTACATGCCTACTCAGTGCTAGAATTTTTTCAAAATATAGGCTCAAAACACGCTAAAAATCGATATTTTAAGTGTCCAAAGTCGATATGTGCATACATCATCTGTACCCGTTTATATCTCAAATTCAGGCTCAAAACACCCGAAAATTCGATATTTTGGGGTCCCAAAAGTGATCTGTACATGCCTACTTAGTACTAGAATATTTTCAAAATATAGGCCCAAAACATGCTACAAATCTATATTTTAGGTGCCCAAAGTCGATATCTCAACTTCAGGCCCAAAACACCCGAAAATTCGAAATTTTGGGGTCCCAGACGGGAACTGTACATGCTTACTCCGTGTTAGAGTATTTTCAAAATACAGGCCTAAAACATACTGGAAATCGATCTTTTAGGTGCCTAAAAGTCGATATGTGCATGCATCTTCTGTACCCGTTTATATATCAAATTCAGGCTCCAAACACCCGAAAATTCGATATTTTGGGGTCCCAGAAGCGATCTGTACATGCCTACTCAGGGGCAGGCCCTAAACATGCTGAAAATCGATATTTTAGGTGCTTAAAGTCAACATGTGTATGAATCTTATGTACCCGTTTATATCTCAAATTCAGGCTCAAAACACCCGAAAATTCGATATTTTTGGGTCCCAGACGCGATCTGTACATGCCTACTCCTAGTTAGAGTATTTTCAAAATACATTCCCAAAACATGCTGAAAATCGATATTTTAGGTGCCCAAAGTCAATATGTGCATGCATCTTCTGTACCCGTTTATATCCCAAATTCAACCTGAAAACACCCGAAAATTCGATATTTTTGGGTCCCAGAAGCGATCTGTACATGCCTACTCAGTGCTAGAAATTTTTCAAAATATAGGCTCAAAACATGCTAAAAATCGATATTTTAGGTGCCGAAAGTTAATATCTTATATTCAGGCCTAAAACACCCAAAAATTCGATATTTTTGGGTCCCAGAAGCGATCTGTACATGCCTACTCAGATGCAGGCCCAAAACATGCTGAAAATCGATATTTTAGGTGCCCAATGTCAACATGTGTATGCATCTTCTGCACTCGTTTATATCTCAAATTCATCCTCAAAACACCCGAAAATTCGATAATTTTTGTTCCCAGAAGCGATCTGTACATGTCTAGTCAGTGCTAGAATGTTTTAAAAATATAGGCTCATGACATGCTAAAAATCGATATTTTAAGTGTCCAAAGTCGATATGTGCTTGCATCTTCTGTACCCGTTTATATCTCAAATTCAGGCTCAAAACACACGAAAATTCGGTATTTTTGGGTCGTAGAAGCGATCTGTACATCCCTACTCCTAGTTAGAATGTTTTCAAGATACAGACCCAAAACATGCTCAAAATCGATATTTTAGGTGCCCAAACGTCGATATGTGCATGCATCTTCTGTACCCGTTTATATCTCAAATTCAGGCTCAAAACATTCGAAAATTCAATATTTTGGGGTCTCAGAAGTGATCTGTACATGCCTACTTAGTGCTAGAATATTTTCAAAATATAGGCCCAAAACATGCTAAAATTCGATATTTTAGGTGCCCAAAGTCGAGATCTCAAATTCAGGCCAAAAACACCCGAAAATTCGTTATTTTGGGGTCCCAGAAGCGATCTGTACATGCCTACTCAGATGCAGGCCCAAAACATGCTGAAAATCGATATTTTAGGTGTCCAAAGTCAATATGTGCATGCATCTTCTGTACTCGTTTATATCCCAATTTCAACCACTAAACACCCGAAAATTCGATATTTTTGGGTCCCAGAAGCGAACTGTACATGCCTACTCCGTGTTAGAATATTTTCAAAATACAGGCCCAAAACATACTGAAAATCGATCTTTTAGGTGCCCAAAAGTCGATATGTGCATGCATCTTCTGTACCCGTTTATATCCCAATTTCAACCACTAAACACCCGAAAATTCGATATTTTTGGGTCCCAGAAGCGATCCGTACATGCCTAGTCAGTGCTAGAATTTTCTCAAAATATAGGCTCAAAACATGCTAAAAATCGATATTTTAAGTGTCCAAAGTCGATATGTGCATGCATCATCTGTACCCGTTTATATCTCAAATTCAGGCTCAAAACCCCCGAAAATTCCATGTACTGGGGTCCGAAAAGTGAGCTGTACATGCCTACTTAGTGCTAGAATATTTTCAAAATATAGGCCCAGAGCATGCTAAAAATCGATATTTTAGGTGCCCAAAGTCGATATCTTAAATTCAGGCCCAAAACACCCGAAAATTCGATATTTTTGGGGCCCAGAAGCGAACTGTACATGCCTACTCCGTGTTAGAGTATTTTCAAAATACAGGCCCAAAACATGCTAAAAATCGATATTTTAGGTGCCCAAAGTTGATATCTTAAATTCATGCCCAAAACACCCAAAAATTCGATATTTAGGGGTCCCAGAAGCGATCTGTACATGCCTACTCAGATGCAGGCCCAAAACATGCTGAAAATCGATATTTTAGGTGTCCAAAGTCGATATGTGCATGCATCTTCTGTACTCGTTTATATCTCAATTTCAGGCTCAAAACACCCGAAAATTCAGTATTTTTGGGTCCTAGAAGCGACATGTACATCCCTACTCCTAGTTAGAATGTTTTCAAGATACAGACCCAAAACATGCTCAAAATCGATATTTTAGGTGACCAAAAGTCGATATGTGCATGCATCTTCTGTACCCGTACATATCACAAATTCAGGCTCAAAACACCCGAAAATTCGATATTTTGGGGTCCTAGAAGTGATCTGTACATGCCTACTTAGTGCTAGAATATTTTCAAAATATAGGCCCAAAACATGCTAAAATTCGATATTTTAGGTGCCCAAAGTCGATATCTCAAATTCAGGCCCAAAACACCCGAAAATTCGATATTTTGGGTTCCCAGAAGCGAACTGTACATGCCTACTCCTTGTTAGAATATTTTCAAAATACAGGCCCAAAACATACTGAAAATCGATCTTTTAGGTGCCCAAAAGTCGATATGTGCATGCATCTTCTGTACTCGTTTATATCCCAATTTCAACCACTAAACACCCGAAAATTCGATATTTTTGGGTCCCAGAAGCGATCCGTACATGCCTAGTCAGTGCTAGAATTTTTTCAAAATATAGGCTCAAAACATGCTAAAAATTGATATTTTAAGTGTCCAAAGTCGATATGTGCATGCATCATCTGTACCCGTTTACATCTCAAATTCAGGCTCAAAAACCCCGAAAATTCCATATTTTGGGGTCCCAGAAGTGATCTGTACATGCCTACTTAGTGCTAGAATATTTTCAAAATATAGGCCCTGAGCATGCTAAAAATCGATATTTTAGGTGCCTAAAGTCGATATCTCAAATTCAGGCCCAAAACACCCGAAAATTCGATATTTTGGGGGCCCAGAAGCGAACTGTACATGCCTACTCCGTGTTAGAGTATTTTCAAAATACAGGCCCAAAACATACTGAAAATCGATCTTTTAGGTGCTCAAAAGTCGATAAGTGCATGCATCTTCTGTACCCGTTTATATCTCAAATTCAGGCTCAAAACACCCGAAAATTCGGTATTTTTGGGTTCTAGAGGTGATCTGTACATCCCTTCTCCTAGTTAGAATGTTTTCAAGATGCAGACACAAAACATGCTCAAAATAGTGCATTTGTCGCGGCTTCTAGCCGCTTAAATTGTATTTATTGGTTGTGAAACCAGCACAGCTGTTTGCTATAGAATAGGCCCCTTCACAAGCCCAGGCCCCGTATAGGCATAATCTGGGTTGGAAGGGTCAATTCCGTGACGTTCATCAGAAGTAAATAAAATTCAAATCTGGCGCTGTACTGATAGTGGAGCCACCTGGTGGTGGTGAGGTGAGGTATTAAGCCCCTCCTCCGCTGAATACCGCTCGCCCACTCCAATGAGAAAGAAGTGAGTGCCTGCCGCATCGGGAGGTGGGTGGGACAGTAGAAGCTGTGCTGGTTTCACAACCAATAAATACAATTTAAGCGGCTAGAAGCCGCGACAAATGCACTATTATTGGTATAGTGAAACCAGCACAGCTGTTTGCTATGCATGCGATGCGGTAGGTGGGAGGTGAGGTGGAGGCAATCACGTGCTAGTTAAGAGTGGTTGAGAGCGGAGGGCAGGAAAGATAACCGAGCCCGGTGAGGCAGCAGCTAACGCCCCTCCCGACACTGGCTAGGTGAATAGCCGTGGTGGGGGAGAAGTAGCTTATACCATATAACCGTAGACCATTCTGTTATAGACCAGAATTGTTACACATAAAGTCTTTATAGGTAGACTCGAGGGTTCGGGCCTAGGAGAGGAGGTGGGGAGGTGCCCATGGCAACCCCCCCCCCTTCCCCCCCCCCTTATTCAAGTCTTCTGAGTTAGGGCTATGGCCCTCGCTCAGGTAATGTGATCCCGAGGGGATGAAGGAGGACACTAGGATCCAGATATCCTGTGTAATAATATCTCCTGTCACTCATCGTAGTAAAGTAATTGTTTGGAAAATAAATACACAAGAATTCCGTAACAATGTAATTTATTTTAGTCTCTCTTTCACCATATGTACACGTAAAGAATGGGGATGAGTATGAAGCTGTACAAGATGTGGATGAGGTATGGGATGATGTGACGGGACTTAAATCACCCGACCTTTTCTCTTCGGGCGGCCCCTCCCCCCCATGTGTCTCCCGCGGGGACCCTGGGGAATAGAAGGTGGAGTACCCATAGCCACACAGGGGGTAGGGGAGAGCGAGTGGAACAGGTACCTCGTCCTGAAGGAGGAAGTGGACGCCCAGCCCCCCAAATCCCTGACCCTCTCCACAGAGTGAGTCCTGAGGAAGGCGAGGGAGGCGGCCACGCCCCTAACGCTGTGAGCCCTCGGGGCGTGTCCGGGATCCCCGTTCTCTATGACTCGGCAGAGAAGGCGAGCGATTGACCTAGGGAAGAGAGGGTTACCGGACCTAGAGTTGTAGAAGAGGTGGTCCGGAGAAGCCCCTCTCGTCGCCTCCACGTATGCAACAAAGGCGTGGACTGGGCAGAGGGGGTGGAAATTTCCATCCCTCAGGAACGAGGGTACTGCGAGAGGGCCAATTCTGTCGTCAGCCTGCTCGTTCTTAGCTAGAAAAGCAGGAGAGGGGGAAATGGTTAAGGAAGTAAGGTTAGGGGTTACTGAAGAAAAGGCTGTGTGACGGGTCAGGGCTGCCAACTGAGAAGCCCTGTAACCTGTAGCTAAGGTGAGCAGGAAGAGAGCTTTCTGGAGGAGGTGACAAACCTCCAGAGGGACCCCCTCGAAGGTCAGGTAGGAAAGGACACGATGAAGGGACCAGGAGGGTGTCTGGGCCCGGTGAGGTGCGGTCCCCGCCCGAATCCCCATCCTCAGGAGAGAGAGAGGCCTCTCCGAAACCTTAATGTTAAAACCCAGGAGGAGGGGATCAGACAGGGCTGCGTGATGCGCAAGCACCGTCGCCGGGGCCCTGTTGGTGGAATCGGCGAGCCACGTGAGGAATTCCAGGACTGTGTCCTCCGAGATGACCCTGGAGGGGTGTCTTCGCAAGAAGTCCTGGAATCTTTTCCAGCACGATTCGTATTGTCGCACCGAAGACTGACGATGAGCCCTCAACATCTTGTCCACTGTCTCCTTAGTGAACCTTTTGCTGAGGACTCCCCGTAGAAACTCCAAGCGTGTAGTTTCAGTGACGCTTGGAGTGGTGCAGACAGGGTGCTGGAGAGGCACGCCGATCCCAACTGAAGGGGATGAGGGCACCACCGGGACAACTCTCCGAACCACGGCTGTGCTGGCCAGAGGGGGGCTATGAGGAGAACCCTCCCCCTGAAAGTGCGCAGCTTGAGGATCGCCTTCAGGAGGACTGAAGTGGCTGGGGGTGGGAAGAGGTAGAGATGACCCCACCTGTTCCAGTCCTCCGTGAAGGCGTCCGGGCCTCCCGCCTCTGTTCTGGATGAGAAAGTCAGGAACAGAGGGAGTAGGGCCGTGGATGGGGAGGCGAATAGGTCCACCTCCGGTGTCCCGTAGCGAAGGCAGAGAGACTCGAACACAAGGGGACGCAGTTGCCACTCGACTGACGTCCCCCTGAACCTGGATAGGGCGTCCGCCCAATCGTTCTCCCGCCCTGGCATGTAGCGGGCCGAGAGGTGAATGTCCCTCTTGGCCGCTATTGCGAAAATCTGTTCTGACAGGGACAGGAGAATTTCCGACCGTACGGTGCCCTGTTTCTGTAGGCACTGCACGGCCGCAACGTTGTCCATATCGAAGCGGACGCCTATCCTGGCAAACTGAGGGTGTCTGTTGAGCCATTCCTTCGCTACCATCAACTCCCGGGCGTTGATGTGCAGTAGCCTTTCCCCTTCCTTCCATCCCCCGCACCGTTGATGTCCCAGGCAAGACTGGTATCCCCAGCCTACGTCCGATGCGTCTGTCGCCACCGTGATCCCCGGGGGAGGGAACACCCAGGGGACCCGCTGACGCAGGGCACCGGGACGTAGCCAGGGGCGAAGGAGGCGGTGGAGAGAGGGGGACACTTGCCTGGGAAGGTCCCTGTGTGCGGGGGACAGGTGGAGGTTTACCTCCCGTGTCAGCCTCCTGTGTTTCAATCGTCCCAGGGGCATTGCAGGGGCCGCGAAATTTAGGGACCCGAGCAATGATTCCCACTGGCGGCGAGAGAAAGTACGGGAAAAATGCGCCTGGCGGACGTGGCGGAGGGTCCGGTGGGCGTTGTCTGGAGCGAGAGAGAGGGTGGCCGAAAGAGAGTCCCACTCTATTCCTAGCCAACACAGCTTGCGAGTGGGGGTGAGAGAGGACTTGGGGATGTTCAACAGGAACCCCATTTCCTCTAGCACTCCCCTCGCTACCCGGACGTTGTTTGCTACCTGCTCCTTGGAAGGGGCGTGAAGCAACCAATCGTCCAGGTACATGAGGGTGGGGACACCCGCCTCTGCCAGACGGGATGCCACCACCCTCACGAGTTTTGTGAAGACTCGCGGAGCTAGAGAAAGACCGAAAGGGAGCCTGGTAAACTGGAACGTCTCGGTCCCCACCTGGAAGGCCAGAAAGCGGCGAAACCTGGGGTGGATCGGGACGTGCCAGTACGCATCCTTGAGATCCAGGGATGCTAACCAGTCTCCCTTCCTCAGAACTGTGCGGACCTGAGCAACCGAAACCATCCTGAAATGTAACGTTTTCACGAATTTGTTTAGCTTGCTCAGGTCCATCACCAATCTCGTTTTTCCCTGGTCCTTTTTGGGGACCGTGAATAAACGAGAAAGAAAGACCCTTCCCGTCGCCCGCTCCACTACCCCTTTTTCCCGCATTTCTAACACATGCGGGACGACCGAAAGTGACACTTTGGTTGAGGCAGGAGGTAGACGTAGTGGCTGTAATGGGAGAAGACAGGTGTCAGTGAGAGTACCGTTAATCCTAATCCCCCGGGGCCCGAGGACCCGGGGGTGGTTGGGGGGTGAATGACAGGAGAGGCAGAGATTTTGACCGCAAGGGAAAATCTGATTTTGACCTAACGGTAGCCCAAGGACGGGATTAGGCATAATTCATATGTCAGAAAGTAAAGATGACAGTTACTCACCGGAACAGTAATCCAGGGCCATGACAGGCCCTGGCGAATTATCCTTGCTGCCCAGCCGTGGGTGGGCCAGGCTGCTGACCACCCTGTGAGGCAGCCCAGAGTGGGACCCTCAAGTGGCACGGTCCTTCTGGGCGGGGTGGTTGAAGGAGGACTTGGGCTTCGAGTAGGACTTGGAGCCCTGTCCCCTTCCTCGAAACGGCTGCTGGCCCCTCTGGGAGGGCCTGTTGTGTGCTCTCGGGGGAGTGGGATAGGAGGGCCTCGGTAGCCTGGAGGGCTGGGAGGGCCTCCGGGGCTGGTAGGCTGGTCTGGCTGGCTGTGGGGCACGTGGCCTACGGACAAACAGAATGATTAGGAACCAAAGTAGACCCGAAAATCCTTTCATTTCACCCCCGTGACAACTCGGGTAAGACGAACACGAGAGGTACTTACTTGGAGGTGGAGGGTTTTGGTAAATTGATTACCGCTGGGAGGGAGGCGAAGATCGTGTCTGTCGCCGGTTGGTCAAAGAGGGCGGGGGACAAGGGGGCAGCTCGCACCACTCCCCTCTGTGCCATCTCCGGCGCAGATTTAGCCGCCGCCTGGCGGGCTGCCAGTCTCGCCTCGGCGAACGCCTTCGCCTCCTCCCGCATGAAGTGGGTCGCCATCACCGCCACGCCCTCCATCACGGTGGCCATGGACGAGAGGGTGTCACTGTAAGGGGTAAACAAGGAAAAAACCGAGCGAACCCGGGGATAAGTACCCGGGAGTAACAGAGAGACCCTCTACCCAGTATCCCTAAAAAACATGACACACGAGTAAGGTACTCACGCTAGCTGTACACCCGACATCTCGTGGTAGGAGTTGGTTAGGGCGTTGAGGCAGTCCCTAATCAACGAGGCGGCTGCTCCCGTGGAGATGGTGTGGGCCAACTCTAGACGGGTAGCAGACTCCGCCTGTCGCAACTTGCCATCGGGCTCCTTCAGCTGATAGGGGACCGGGGGCTCCTTCTCCGTCTTCCACAGGCACTCCCTCAAGCCCGGGGGGGCCCGGGAATGAGGGAGGATGACGGGGAAAGACGGAGGAGGGGGCTTCCTGGGCGCGTTGTTTCTCTGGTGGTCCAGGGACTTAAGGAGAAGGGCTGGAATGTCCAGGTCCCCTTCGCCCTTATCCCCCGGGAAGTACGCGTCCGGGGAAAGGAGGAGAGCCGTGTTACCGTGGGAGCGGTCAATCCTCCAAGCCCCGGACAAGTGTAGCTGGCTGTACTCCACCAGAAAACCCATCGCGTCCAGGGTCGCCGCAGAGGACACCCTAGATGAAGTGGGTACGGGCGCTGAGATAGGACGGACCTTGTAGAAGGGAATAGCCTCGCCCTTCTCATCCGCCCCCCACTTCACCACGACGTCATCCCTCCGGATCCACACGTCTGGTTGAGCCGTGTCCGGAGACCAAGCCACCAGTCTGCCCTCCTCCGAAGAGTGGGTCCAGGTAGGAGGGAGAAGAGACCAAGAGTAGGGAAGGTATCCGTCTCCCGAAGGAGGGGGTGACGGGGACGGAGGTGCGGAGGTAACCAACTCCTCAGCCACGTCCCCCGACGGAGACTCGAGCCCCGGGGAAACGGGAGGCACGAAAAGGACTCCCACATCCCCGGGAGGACTCGCGCCCTCGACGGGAGCAGCAGCGGGAGGCGGGGGAACAGGAGCGGGTTCCGTAGCGACAGCCGGAGGCTGCGCGACGGAAGCCCCAGGAAAAGCGTGAGGAATAAGGGCGTGGAAGATCTTAACTATCTTCCTCGACGAGGGGCTGTCCCCCCCCCGCTTACCCTTGCGGGATTTGCGGGCGGGCGAAGGAGAGCTCCCCGACGACGAAGAAGAGGAAGAGGACGACGAAGAAGAGGAGGAAGGAGAACGGCGACGAGCACGGGACTTCCTGGAGTGGCGGGACCTCTTAGCTGAACGCTTGCGTCCTCTAGAGAGGCCTGAGGAGCCAGCTCTAGCAGGAGGCGAAGCTGGGGGTTCCCTGCTGGGCCCTTGTACCGGTGAGGCAGTCGGGAGAACCAGCGCGACAGACTCGCTCGTTTCCCGGGGGGATAAGCCCCGAGAAGGAGTCGTAGTACCGCCTAGGGAAGGAGGCTCAATCTCTCGGGCCTCAGGAGGTTCTAGCCCCTGAGACTCCGAGAGACAGGAAGAAGGGTAACGGGTCCTGAATAAACCCAGGTCCGCTCCCAAAATCGGGTCCACCCACGCCAAAGAAGAACCGTCTCGTTTGTGGGCCATTCTCCTAGCCCTCGTCCACGCCATACGAAGAGAAGCAAGGGCAGGGAGCTTGGAGCGGGCAGAAGGGGAGGTAACCCGACACAACTCAGCCCAGGGGCGGCACACACCACACGCCAAAGGGTCGTAACCCAAGGGAGTGAAGCAGGGTGCGTGAGGTGAACAGTGCAGGTGTCCATCAGGCGAGACCCGCACGGTACATCCTGAGGCAGCACAAAGGGCACGAGTAGGCTGGGGGAGAAAAGAATACACAAACATGGGTTAACACGTGCAAACACTGGAACACAGAAGACACGAAACCCATCCTCCCCGAAGGAAAAAAGCGCGGGACACGCCCGCTGAACCTGGGGACCAGGACACGATCCCCCACACTCGCGCAGCCGCCCAGGGAAAAACCCCGAAAACCAAAACCGTCCGCCACATGGAGCGGGTAAATAAGGGCCCCCCGGACAGAAAGAACCAGAAGGAGGGGTAGGAGGGGACCCGATAGCCTGAGAAGAAACACTCCAGGCTGAAAAAAAAATGGAAAAACCCCAAAAATAAAATAAAAAACCCCCGCCCGGGAGAGGAAGAGAGAAACAGGGCACAATTCTCACTCCCCCTTACCGAGAGGGGACACATAATAATCGGGGAAGGCAAGAGGAAGGGTTGCAAAGACCCCATGTGCTCACCACGTGAGGCGGAGAAGTCCCACGTGGCGCCCACTAACCTCGCTAAAAAACCCCAGAAACCCCGATAAAATACACACGAAGCATGTACTAGTGGCAGGAGGGACAGTGAAGGGGGGACAGACGGAGAAAAACTCCGAAAACAGGGGCTGAAAAGCCCCCTTCGCTTAAGGAAAAGACTAATTCCTAACGAAGAAAAAAAAAACCCATAAACACCTAAAACCCTCCTAGAAAACACACATGAAACATCTGCAAAGCAGGCTAGCCACTAGAACACAAAAGAAAAAATTAGCAGGAACACGCGACACAATACCATAGCGTAGCAGCGAGGAGCGTAGATGTTGACTGAGACGTGTTCCGCGACAGAGTGGGCGAGCGGTATTCAGCGGAGGAGGGGCTTAATACCTCACCTCACCACCACCAGGTGGCTCCACTATCAGTACAGCGCCAGATTTGAATTTTATTTACTTCTGATGAACGTCACGGAATTGACCCTTCCAACCCAGATTATGCCTATACGGGGCCTGGGCTTGTGAAGGGGCCTATTCTATAGCAAACAGCTGTGCTGGTTTCACTATACCAATAATCGATATTTTAGGTGCCCAAAAGTCGATATGTGCATGCATCTTCTGTACCCGTTTATATCACAAATTGAACCTCAAAATACCCGAAAATTCGATAGTTTTGGGTCCCAGAAGCGATCTGTACATGCCTACTCATTGCTAGAATGTTTTCAAAATATAGGCTCAAAACATTCTAAAAATCGATATTTTAAATGTCCAAAGTCGATATGTGCATGCATCTGTACCCGTTTATATCTCAAATTCAGGCTCAAAACACCCGAAAATTCGATATTTTGGGGTCCCAGAAGTGATCTGTACATGCCTATTTAGTGCTAGAATATTTTCAAAATATAGGCCCAAAGCATGCTATAAAATCGATATTCTAGGTGCCCAAAGTCGATATCTCAAATTCAGGCCCAAAACACCCGAAAATTCGATATTTTTGGGTCCCAGAAGCGAACTGTACATGCCTACTCCGTGTTAGAGTATTTTCAAAATACAGGCCCAAAACATGCTAAAAATCGATATTTTAGGTGTCCAAAGTTGATATCTTAAATTCATGCCCAAAACACCCAAAAATTCGATATTTTGGGGTCCCAGAAGCGATCTGTACATGCCTACTCAGATGCAGGCCCAAAACATGCTGAAAATCGATATTTTAGGTGTCCAAAGTCGATATGTGCATGCATCTTCTGTACTCGTTTATATCTCAATTTCAGGCTCAAAACACCCGAAAATTCGATATTTTTGGGTCCTAGAAGTGACATGTACATCCCTACTCCTAGTTAGAATGTTTTCAAGATACAGACCCAAAACATGCTCAAAATCGATATTTTAGGTGACCAAAAGTCGATATGTGCATGCATCTTCTGTACCCGTACATATCTCAAATTCAGGCTCAAAACACCCGAAAATTCGATATTTTGGGGTCCCAGAAGTGATCTGTACATGCCTACTTAGTGCTAGAATATTTTCAAAATATAGGCACAAAACATACTGAAAATCGATCTTTTAGGTGCCCAAAAGTCGATATGTGCATGCATCTTCTGTACTCGTTTATATCCCAATTTCAACCACTAAACACCCGAAAATTCGATATTTTTGGGTCCCAGAAGCGATCCGTACATGCCTAGTCAGTGCTAGAATTTTTTCAAAATATAGGCTCAAAACATGCTAAAAATTGATATTTTAAGTGTCCAAAGTCGATATGTGCATGCATCATCTGTACCCGTTTATATCTCAAATTCAGGCTCAAAAACCCCGAAAATTCCATATTTTGGGGTCCCAGAAGTGATCTGTACATGCCTACTTAGTGCTAGAATATTTTCAAAATGTAGGCCCAGAGCATGCTAAAAATCGATATTTTAGGTGCCTAAAGTCGATATCTCAAATTCAGGCCCAAAACACCCGAAAATTCGATATTTTGGGGGCCCAGAAGCGACTGTACATGCCTACTCCGTGTTAGAGTATTTTCAAAATACAGGCCCAAAACATACTGAAAATCGATCTTTTAGGTGCTCAAAAGTCGATATGTGCATGCATCTTCTGTACCCGTTTATATCTCAAATTCAGGCTCAAAACACCCGAAAATTTGGTATTTTTGGGTCCTAGAAGCGATCTGCACATTCTTACTCCTAGTTAGAATGTTTTCAAGATACAGACCCAAAACATGCTCAAAATCGATATTTTAGGTGCCCAAAAGTCGATATGTGCATGCATCTTCTGTACCCGTTTATATCACAAATTGTACCTCAAAATACCCGAAAATTCGATAGTTTTGGGTCCCAGAAGCGATCTGTACATGCCTACTCATTGCTAGAATGTTTTCAAAATATAGGCTCAAAACATTCTAAAAATCGATATTTTAAATGTCCAAAGTCGATATGTGCATGCATCTGTACCCGTTTATATCTCAAATTCAGGCTCAAAACACCCGAAAATTCGATATTTTGGGGTCCCAGAAGTGATCTGTACATGCCTATTTAGTGCTAGAATATTTTCAAAATATAGGCCCAAAACATGCTATAAAATCGATATTCTAGGTGCCCAAAGTCGATATCTCAAATTCAGGCCCAAAACACCCGAAAATTCGATATTTTTGGGTCCCAGAAGCGAACTGTACATGCCTACTCCGTGTTAGAGTATTTTCAAAATACAGGACCAAAACATACTGAAAATCGATCTTTTAGGTGCCCAAAAGTCGAAATGTGCATGCATCTTCTGTACCCGTTTATATCTCATTTTCAGGCTCCAAACGCCCGAAAATTCGATATTTTGGGGTCCCAGAAGCGATCTGTACATGCCTACTCAGATGCAGGCCCAAAACATGCTGAAAATCGATATTTTAGGTGCCCAAAGTCAACATGTGTATGCATCTTCTGCACTCGTTTATATCTTAAATTCAACCTCAAAACGCCCGAAAATTCGATAATTTTGGGTCCCAGAAGCGATCTGTACATGTCTAGTCAGTGCTAGATTTTTTTTCAAAATACAGGCCCAAAACATGCTGAAAATCGATATTTTAGGTGCCCAAAGTCGATATGTGCATGCATCATCTGTGCCCGTTTATATCTCAAATTCAGGCTCAAAACACCCGAAAATTCGATATTTTGGGGTCCCAGAAGCAAACTGTACTTGCCTACTCCGTGTTAGAGTATTTTCAAAATACAGGCCCAAAACAAGCTGAAAATCGACATTTTAGGTGACCAAAGTCAATATGTGTATGCATTTTCTGCACCCGTTTATATCCCAAATTTAACCTCAAAACACCCGAAAATTCGATATTTTTTGGTCACAGAAGCGATCTGTACATGCCTACTCAGTGCTAGAATGTTTTCAAAATATAGGCTCAAAACATGCTAAAAATCGATATTTTAAGTGTCCAAAGTCGATATGTGCATTCATCATCTGTACCCGTTTATATCTCAAATTCAGGCTCAAAACACCCGAAAATTCGATATTTTGGGGTCCCAGAAGTGATCTGTACAAGCCTACTTAGTGCTAGAATATTTTCAAAATATAGGCCCAAAACATGCTAAAAATCGATATTTTAGGTGCAAAAAAGTCGATATGTGCATGCATCTTCTGTACCCGTTTATATCTCAAATTCAGGCTCAAAACACCCAAAAATTCGGTATTTTTGGGTTCTAGAAGCGATCTGTACATCCCTACTCCTAGTTAGAATGTTTTCAAGATACAGACCTAAAACATGCTCAAAATCGATATTTTAGGTGCCCAAAAGTCGATATGTGCATTCATCATCTGTACCCGTTTATATCTCAAATTCAGGCTCAAAACACCCGAAAATTCGATATTTTGGGGTCCCAGAAGTGATCTGTACAAGCCTACTTAGTGCTAGAATATTTTCAAAATATAGGCCCAAAACATGCTAAAAATCGATATTTTAGGTGCAAAAAAGTCGATATGTGCATGCATCTTCTGTACCCGTTTATATCTCAAATTCAGGCTCAAAACACCCAAAAATTCGGTATTTTTGGGTTCTAGAAGCGATCTGTACATCCCTACTCCTAGTTAGAATGTTTTCAAGATGCAGACCCAAAACATACTGAAAATCGATCTTTTAGGTGCCCAAAAGTCGATATGTGCATGCATCTTCTGTACCCGTTTATATCTCATTTTCAGGCTTCAAACACGCGAAAATTCGATATTTTGGGGTCCCAGAAGCGATCTGTATATGCCTACTCAGATGCAGGCCCAAAACAAGCTGAAAATCGACATTTTAGGTGACCAAAGTCAATATGTGTATGCATCTTCTGCACCCGTTTATATCCCAAATTTAACCTCAAAACACCCGAAAATTTGATATTTTTGGGTCCCAGAAGCGGTCTGTACATGCCTACTCAGTGCTAGAATGTTTTCAAAATATAGGCTCAAAACATGCTAAAAATCGATATTTTAAGTGTCCAAAGTCGATATGTGCATTCATCATCTGTACCCGTTTATATCTCAAATTCAGGCTCAAAACACATGAAAATTCGATATTTTAGGGTCCCAGAAGTGATCTGTACAAGCCTACTTAGTGCTAGAATATTTTCAATATATAGGCCCAAAACATGCTAAAAATCGATATTTTAGGTGCCTAAAGTCGATATCTCAAATTCAGGCCCAAAACACCCGAAAATTCGATATTTTGGGGTCAAAGAAGCGAACTGTACATGCCTACTCTGTGTTAGAGTATTTTCAAAATACAGGCCCAAAACATACTGAAAATCGATCTTTTAGGAACCCGAAAGTCGATATGTGCATGCATATTCTGTACCCGTTTATATCTCAAATTCAGGCTCCAAACACCCGAAAATTCGATATTTTTGGGTCTAAGAAGCGATCTGTACATGCCTACTCCTAGTTAGAGTATTTTCAAAATACAGGCCTAAAACATGCTGAAAATCGATATGTTATGTGACCCAAAGTCAATATGTGCATTCATCTACTGTACCCGTTTATATCTCAAATTCAGGCTCAAAACACCCGAAAATTCGGCATTTTTGGGTCCTAGAAGCGATCTGTACATCCCTACTCCTAGTTAGAATGTTTTCAAGATACAGACCTAAAACATGCTCAAAATCGATATTTTAGGTGCCCAAAAGTCGATATGTACATGTATCTTCTGTACCCGTTTATATCTCAAATTCAGGCTCAAAACCCCCGAAAATTAGATATTTTGGGGTCCCAGAAGCGATCTGTACATGCCTACTCATTGCTAGAATATTTTCAAAATATAGGCTCAAAACATGCTAAAAATCGATATTTTAAGTGTCCAAAGTCGATATGTGCATGCATCATCTGTACCCGTTTATATCTCAAATTCAGGCTCAAAACACCCGAAAATTCGATATTTTGGGGTCCCAGAAGTGATCTGTACATGCCTACTTAGTGCTAGAATATTTTCAATATATAGTCCCAAAACATGCTAAAAATCGATATTTTATGTGCCCAAAGTCGATATCTCAAATTCAGGCCCAAAATACATGCCGAAAATTCGATATTTTGGGGTCCCAGAAGCGAACTGTACATGCCTACTCCGTGTTAGAGTATTTTCAAAATACAGGCCCAAAACATACTGAAAATCGATCTTTTAGGTGCCCAAAAGTCGATATGTGCATGCATCTTCTGTACCCGTTTATACCTCAAATTTAGACTCCAAACAACCGAAAATTCGATATTTTGGGGTCCCAGAAGCGATCTGTACATGCCTACTCAGTGCTAGAATATTTTCAAAATATAGGCCCAAAACATGCTAAAAATCGATATTTTAGGTGCCAAAATTCGATATCTCAAATACAGGCCCAAAACACCCAAAAATTCGATATTTTGGGGTCCCAGAAGCGATCTGTACATGCCTAATCCGTGTTAGAGTATTTACAATATACAGGCCCAAGACATACTGAAAATCGATCTTTTAGGTGCCCAAAAGTCGATATGTGGATGCATCTTCTGTACCCGTTTATATCTCAAATTCAGGCTCAAAACCACTGACAATTCGATATTTTGGGGTCCCAGAAGCGATCTGTACTTGCCAACTCCGTGGTAGAGTATTTTCAAAATACAGGCCCAAAACAAGCTGAAAATCGATATTTTAGGTGACCAAAGGCAATATGTGTATGCATCTTCTGCAACCGTTTATATCCCAAATTCAACCTCAAAAGACCCAAAAATTCAATATTTTTGGGTCCCAGAAGCGATCTGTACATGCCTACTCAGTGCTAGAATGTTTTCAAAATATAGGCTTAAAACATGCTAAAAATCGATATTTTAAGTGTCCAAAGTCGATATGTGCATGCATCATCTGTACCCGTTTATATCTCAAATTCAAGTTCAAAACACCCAAAAATTCGATATTTTGGGGTCCCAGAAGTGATCTGTACATGCCTACTTAATGCTAGAATATTTTAAAAATATAGGCTTAAAACATGCTAAAAATCGATATTTTAGGTGCCCAAAGTCGATATCTCAAATTTAGGCCCAAAACACTCGAAAACTCGATATTTTGGGGTCCCAGAAGCGATCTGTACATGCCTACTCAGATGCAGGCCCAAAACATGCTGAAAATCGATATTTTAGGTACCCAAAGTCAACATGTGTATGCATCTTCTGCACTCGTTTATATCTCAAATTCAACCTCAAAACACCCAAAAATTCGATAATTCTGGGTCCCAGAAGCGATCTGTACATGTCTAGTCAGTGCTAGAATGTCTTCAAAATACAGGCCCAAAACATGCTGAAAATCGATATTTTAAGTGTCCAAAGTCGATATGTGCATGCATCTTCTGTACCGGTTTATATCTCAAATTCAGGATCAAAACACCCGAAAACTCGATATTTTTTGGGTCCCAGAAGCGATCTTTACATGCCTACTCCTAGTTAGAGTATTTTCAAAATACAGGTCCAAAACATGCTGAAAATCGATATTTTAGGTGCCCAAAGTCAATATGTGCATGCATCTTCTGTACCGGTTTATATCTCAAATTCAGGATCAAAACACCCGAAAACTCGATATTTTGGGGTCCCAGAAGCGATCTGGTTATGCCTACTCAGATGCAGGCCGAAAACATGCTGAAAATCGATATTTTAGGTGCTCAAAGTCAACATGTGTATGCATCTTCTGCACTCGTTTATATCTCAAATTCAACCTCAAAACACCCGAAAATTCGATAATTTTTTGTTCCAGAAGTGATCTGTACATGTCTAGTCAGTACTAGAATGTTTTCAAAATATAGGCTCAAAACATGCTAAAAATCGATATTTTAAGTGCCCAAAGTCGATATCTCAAATTCAGGCCCAAAACACCCAAAAATTCGATATTTTGGGTTCCCAGAAGCGATCTATACATGCCTACTCCGTGTTAGAGTATTTTCAATATACAGGCCCAAAACATCCTGAAAATCGATCTTTTAGGTGCCCAAAAGTCAATATGTGGATGCATCTTCTGCACCTGTTTATATCCCAAATTCAACCTCAAAACACCCGAAAATTCGATATTTTTGGGTCCCAGAAGCGATCTGTACATGCCTACTCAGTGCTAGAATGTTTTCAAAATATATGCTCAAAACATGCTAAAAATCGATATTTTAAGTGTCCAAAGTCGATATTTGCATGCATCATCTGTACCCGTTTATATTTCAAATTTAGGCTCAAAACACCCGAAAATTCGATATTTTGGGGTCCCAGAAGTGATCTGTACATGCCTACTTAGTGCTAGAATATTTTCAAAATATTGGCCCAAAACATGCCAAAAATCGATATTTTAGGTGCCCAAAGTCGATATCTCAAATTCAGGCCCAAAACACCCGAAAATTCGATATTTTGGGGTCCAAGAAGCGCAGTGTACATGTTTACTCCGTGTTAGAGTATTTTCAAAATACAGGCCCAAAACATACTGAAAATCGATCTTTTAGGTGCCCAAAAAGTCGATATGTGTATGCATCTTCTGTACCCGTTTATATCCCAAATTCAACCTCAAAACACCCGAAAATTCGATATTTTTGGGTATCAGAAGCGATCTGTACATGCCTACTCAGTGCTAGAATGTTTTCAAAATATAGGCTCAAAACATGCTAAAAATCGATATTTTAAGTGTCCAAAGTCGATATTTGCATGCATCATCTGTACACGTATATATCTCAAATTTAGGCTCAAAACACCCGAAAATTCGATATTTTGGGGTCCCAGAAGTGATCTGTACATGCCTACTTAGTGCTAGAATATTTTCAAAATATAGGCCCAAAACATGCTAAAAATCGATATTTTAGGTGCCCAAAGTCGATATCTCAAATTCAGGCCCAAAACACCCAAAAATTCGATATTTTGGGGTCCCAGAAGCGAACTCTACATGCCTACTCCGTGTTAGAGTATTTTCAAAATACAGGCCCAAAACATACTGAAAATCGATCTTTTAGGTGCCCAAAAGTCGATATGTGCATGCATCTTCTGTACCCGTTTATATCCCAAATTCAACCTCAAAACACCCGAAAATTCGATATTTTTGAGTCCCAGAAGCGATCTGTACATGCCTACTCAGTGCTAAAATGTTTTCAAAATATAGGCTCAAAACATGCTAAAAATCGATATTTTAAGTGTCCAAAGTCGATATGTGCATGCATCATATGTACCCGTTTATATCTCAAATTCAGGCTCAAAACACCCCAAAATTCGATATTTTGGGGTCCCAGAAGTGATCTGTACATGCCTACTTAGTGCTAGAATATTTTCAAAATACAGGCCCAAAACATGCTAAAAATCGATATTTTAGGTGCCAAAAGTCGATATCTCAAATTCAGGCCCAAAACACCCAAAAATTCTATATAAAGGCCCAAAACAAGCTGAAAATCGATATTTTAGGTGACCAAAGTCAATATATGTATGCATCTTCTGCACCCGTTTATATCCCAAATTCAACCTCAAAACACCCGAAAATTCGATATTTTGGGGTCCCAGAAGTGATCTGTACATGCCTACTTAGTGCTAGAATATTTTCAAAATATAGGCCCAAAACATGCCAAAAATCGATATTTTAGGTGCCCAAAGTCGATATCTCAAATTCAGGCCCAAAACACCCGAAAATTCGATATTTTGGGGTCCCAGAAGCGAAGTGTACATGTCTACTCCGTGTTAGAGTATTTTCAAAATACAGGCCCAAAACATACTGAAAATCGATCTTTTAGGTGCCCAAAAAGTCGATATGTGCATGCATCTTCTGTACCCGTTTATATCCCAAATTCAACCTCAAAACACCCGAAAATTCGATATTTTTGGGTCCCAGAAGCGATTGGTACATGCCTACTCAGTGCTAGAATTTTTTCAAAATATAGGCTCAAAACATCTTAAAGATCGATATTTTAAGTGTCCAAAGTCGATATGTGCATGCATCATCTGTACCCATTTATATCTCAAATTCAGACTCAAAACACCCGAAAATTCGATAATTAGGAGTCCCAGAAGTGATCTGTACATGCCTACTTAGTGCTAGAATATTTTCAAAATATAGGCCCAAAACATGCTAAAAATCGATATTTTAGGTGCCCAAAGTCGATATCTCAAATTCAGGCCCAAAACACCCAAAAATTCGATATTTTGGGGTCCCAGAAGCGAACTCTACATGCCTACTCCGTGTTAGAGTATTTTCAAAATACAGGCCCAAAACATACTGAAAATCGATCTTTTAGGTGCCCAAAAGTCGATATGTGCATGCATCTTCTGTACCCGTTTATATCCCAAATTCAACCTCAAAACACCCGAAAATTCGATATTTTTGAGTCCCAGAAGCGATCTGTACATGCCTACTCAGTGCTAAAATGTTTTCAAAATATAGGCTCAAAACATGCTAAAAATCGATATTTTAAGTGTCCAAAGTCGATATGTGCATGCATCATATGTACCCGTTTATATCTCAAATTCAGGCTCAAAACACCCCAAAATTCGATATTTTGGGGTCCCAGAAGTGATCTGTACATGCCTACATAGTGCTAGAATATTTTCAAAATACAGGCCCAAAACATGCTAAAAATCGATATTTTAGGTGCCAAAAGTCGATATCTCAAATTCAGGCCCAAAACACCCAAAAATTCTATATAAAGGCCCAAAACAAGCTGAAAATCGATATTTTAGGTGACCAAAGTCAATATATGTATGCATCTTCTGCACCCGTTTATATCCCAAATTCAACCTCAAAACACCCGAAAATTCGATATTTTGGGGTCCCAGAAGTGATCTGTACATGCCTACTTAGTGCTAGAATATTTTCAAAATATAGGCCCAAAACATGCCAAAAATCGATATTTTAGGTGCCCAAAGTCGATATCTCAAATTCAGGCCCAAAACACCCGAAAATTCGATATTTTGGGGTCCCAGAAGCGAAGTGTACATGTCTACTCCGTGTTAGAGTATTTTCAAAATACAGGCCCAAAACATACTGAAAATCGATCTTTTAGGTGCCCAAAAAGTCGATATGTGCATGCATCTTCTGTACCCGTTTATATCCCAAATTCAACCTCAAAACACCCGAAAATTCGATATTTTTGGGTCCCAGAAGCGATTGGTACATGCCTACTCAGTGCTAGAATTTTTTCAAAATATAGGCTCAAAACATCTTAAAGATCGATATTTTAAGTGTCCAAAGTCGATATGTGCATGCATCATCTGTACCCATTTATATCTCAAATTCAGACTCAAAACACCCGAAAATTCGATAATTAGGGGTCCCAGAAGTGATCTGTACATGCCTACTTAGTGCTAGAATTTTTTCAAAATATAGGCCCAAAACATGCTAAAATCGATATTTTTGGTGCCCAAAGTCGATATCTCAAATTCAGGCCCAAAACACCAGAAAATTCGATATTTTGGGGTCCCAGAAGCGATCTATACATGCCTACTCTGTGTTAGAGTATTTTCAATATACAGGCACAAAACATCCTGAAAATCGATCTTTTTGGTGCCCAAAAGTCGATATGTGGATGCATCTTCTGCACCCGTTTATATCCCAAATTCAACCTCAAAACACCCGAAAATTCGATATTTTTGGGTATCAGAAGCGATCTGTACATGCCTACTCAGTGCTAGAATGTTTTCAAAATATAGGCTCAAAACATGCTAAAAATCGATATTTTAAGTGTCCAAAGTCGATATGTGCATGCATCATCTGTACCCGTTTATATCTCAAATTTAGGCTCAAAACACCCGAAAATTCGATATTTTGGGGTCCCAGAAGTGATCTGTACATGCCTACTTAGTGCTAGAATATTTTCAAAATATAGGCCAAAACATGCTAAAAATCGATATTTTAGGTGCCCAAAGTCGATATCTCAAATTCAGGCCCAAAACACCAGAAAATTCGATATTTTGGGGTCCCAGAAGCGAAACGTACATGCCTACTCTGTGTTAGAGTATTTTCAAAATACAGGCCCAAAACATACTGAAAATCGATCTTTTAGGTGCCCAAAAGTCGATATGTGCATGCATCTTCTGTACTCGTTTATATCCCAAATTCAACCTCAAAACACCCGAAAATTCGATATTTTTGAGTCCCAGAAGCGATCTGTACATGCCTACTCAGTGCTAAAATGTTTTCAAAATATAGGCTCAAAACATGCTAAAAATCGATATTTTAAGTGTCCAAAGTCGATATGTGATGCATCATCTGTACACGTTTATATCTCAAATTTAGGCTCAAAACACCCGAAAATTCGATATTTTCGGGTCTCAGAAGTGATCTGTACATGCCTACTTAGTGCTAGAATATTTTCAAAATATAGGCCCAAAACATGCTAAAAATCGATATTTTAGGTGCCCAAAGTCGATATCTCAAATTCAGGCCGAAAACACCCAAAAATTCGATATTTTGGGGTCCCAGAAGAGATCTATACATGCCTACTCCGTGTTAGAGTATTTTCAATATACAGGCACAAAACATCCTGAAAATCGATCTTTTTGGTGCCCAAAAGTCGATATGTGGATGCATCTTCTGCTCCCGTTTATATCCCAAATTCAACCTCAAAACACCCGAAAATTCGATATTTTTGGGTATCAGAAGCGATCTGTACATGCCTACTCAGTGCTAGAATGTTTTCAAAATATAGGCTCAAAACATGCTAAAAATCGATATTTTAAGTGTCCAAAGTCGATATGTGCATGCATCATATGTACCCGTTTATATCTCAAATTCAGGCTCAAAACACCCGAAAATTCGATATTTTGGGGTCCCAGAAGTGATCTGTACATGCCCACTTAGTGCTAGAATATTTTCAAAATATAGGCAAAAAACATGCTGAAAATCGATATTTTAGGTGCCCAAAGTCAATATCTCAAATTCAGGCCCAAAACACCCGAAAATTCGATATTTTGGGGTCCCAGAAGCAAACTGTACATGCCTACTCCGTGTTAGAGTATTTTCAAAATACTGCCCCAAAACATACTGAAAATCGATCTTTTAGGTGCCCAAAAGTCGATATGTGCATGCATCTTCTGTACCCGTTTATATCTCAAATTCAGGCTCCAAACACTCGAAAATTCGATATTTTGGGGTCCCAAAAGCGATCTGTTCATGCCTACTCAGATGCAGGCCCAAAACATGCTGAAAATCGATATTTTAGGTGCCCAAAGTCAACATGTGTATGCATCTTCTGCACTCGTTTATATCTCAAATTCAACCTCAAAACACCCGAAAATTCGATAATTTTGGGTTCCAGAAGCGATCTGTACATCCCTACTCCTAGTTAGAATGTATTCAAGATACAGACCGATAACATGCTCAAAATCGATATTTTAGGTGCCCAAAAGTCGATATGTGGATGCATCTTCTGCACCCGTTTAAATCCCAAATTCAACCTTAAAACACCCGAAAATTCGATATTTTTTGGTCTCAGAAGCGATCTGTACATGCCTACTCAGTGCTAGAATGTTTTTAAAATATAGGCTCAAAACATGCTAAAAATCGATATTTTAAGTGTCCAAAGTCGATATGTGCATGCATCATCTGTACCCGTATATATCTCAAATTTAGGCTCAAAACACCCGAAAATTCGTTATTTTGGGGTCCCAGAAGTGATCTGTACATGCCTAATTAGTGCTAAAATATTTTCAAAATATAGGCCCAAAACATGCTAAAAATCGATATTTTAGGTGCCCAAAGTCGATTTCTCAAATTCAGGCCTAAAACACCCGAAAATTCTATATTTTGGGGTCCCAGAAGCGAACTGTACATGCCTACTCCGTGTTAGTGTATTTTCAAAATACAGGCCCAAAACATACTGAAAATCGATCTTTTAGGTGCCCAAAAGTCGATATGTGACTGCATCTTCTGTACCCGTTTATATCCCAAATTCAACGTCAAAACACCCGAAAATTCGATATTTTTGGGTCCAAGAAACGATCGGTACATGGCTATTCAGTGCTAGAATTTTTTCAAAATATAGGCTCAAAACATGCTAAAAATCGATATTTTATGTGTCCAAAGTCGATATGTGAATGCATCATCTGTACCCGTTTATATCTTTAAATTCAGGCTCAAAACACCCGAAAATTCGATATTTTGAGGTCCCAGAAGTGATCTGTACATTCCTACTTAGTGCTAGAATATTTTTAAAATATAGGCCCAAAACATGCTAAAAATCGATATTTTAGGTGCCCAAAGTCGATATCTCAAATTCAGGCCCAAAACACCCAAAAATTCGATATTTTTGGGTCCCAGAAGCGATCTATACATGCCTACTCCGTGTTAGAGTATTTTCAATATACAGGCCCAAAACATCCTGAAAATCGATCTTTTAGGTGCCCAAAAGTCGATATGTGGATGCATCTTCTGCACCCGTTTATATCCCAAATTCAACCTCAAAACACCCGAAAATTCGATATTTTTGGGTCCCAGAAGCGATCTGTACATGCCTACTCAGTGCTAGAATGTTTTCAAAATATAGGCTCAAAACATGTTAAAAATCGATATTTTAAGGGTCCAAAGTCGATATGTGCATGCATCATCTGTACCCGTTTATATCTCAAATTTAGGTTAAAAACACCCGAAAATTCGATATTTTGGGGTCCCAGAAGTGATCTGTACATGCCTACTTAGTGCTAGAATATTTTCAAAATAAAGGACCAAAACATGCTTAAAATCGATATTTTAGGTGCCCAAAGTCAATATCTTAAATTCAGGCCCAAAACAACCGAAAATTCGATATTTTGGGGTCCCAGAAGCGAACTGTACATGCCTACTCCGTGTTAGAGTATTTTCAAAATACAGGCCCAAAACATACTGAAAATCGATATTTTAGGTACCCAAAAGTCGATATGTGCATGCATCTTCTGTACCCGTTTATATCCCAAATTCAACGTCAAAACACCCGAAAATTCTATATTTTTGGGTCCCAGAAGCAATCTGAACATGCCTACTCAGAGCTAGAATTTTTTCAAAATATAGGCTCAAAACATGCTAAAAATCGATATTTTAAGTGTCCAAAGTCGATATGTGCATGCATCATCTGTACCCGTTTATATCTCAAATTCTGGCTCAAAACACCCGAAAATTCGATATTTTGGGGTCCCAGAAGTGATCTGTACATGCCTACTTAGTGCTAGAATATTTTCAAAATATAGGTCCAAAACATGCTAAAAATCGATATTTTAGGTGCCCAAAGTCGATATCTCAAATTCAGTCCCAAAACACCCAAAAATTCGATATTTTGGGGTCCCTGAAGCGATCTATACATGCCTACTCCGTGTTAAAGTATTTTAAAAAAACAGGCCCAAAACATCCTGAAAATCGATCTTTTAGGTGCCCTAAAGTCGATATGTGGATGCATCTTCTGCACCCGTTTATATCCCAAATTCAACCTCAAATCACCCGAAAATTCGATATTTTTGGGTCCCAGAAGCGATCTGTACATGCCTACTCAGTGCTAGAATGTTTTCAAAATATAGGCTCAAAACATGCCAAAGATCGATATTTTAAGTGTCCAAAGTCGATATGTGAATGCATCATCTGTACCCGTTTATATCTCAAATTTAGGCTCAAAACACCCGAAAATTCCATATTTTGGGGTCCCAGAAGTGATCTGTACATGCCTACTTAGTGCTAGAATATTTTCAAAATATAGGCCCAAAACATGCTAAAAATCGATATTTTAGGTGCCCAAAGTCGATATCTCAAATTCAGGCCCAAAACACCCGAAAATTCGATATTTTGGGGTCCCAGAAGCGATCTGTACATGCCTACTCCTAGTTAGAGTATTTTCAATATACAGGCCCAAAACATACTGAAAATCGATCTTTTAGGTGCCCAAAAGTCAATATGTGCATGCATCTTCTGTACCCGTTTATATCTCAAATTCAGGCTCAAATCACCAGAAAATTCGATATTTTTGGGTCCCAGAAGCGATCTGTACATGCCTACTCAGTGCTAGAATGTTTTCAAAATATAGGCTCAAAACATGCTAAAAATCGATATTTTAAGTGTCCAAAGTCGATATGTGCATGCATCATCTGTACCCGTTTATATCTCAAATTCAGGCTAAAAACACCCGAAAATTCGATATTTTGGGGTCCCATGCCTACTTAGTGCTAGAATATTTTCAAAATATAGGCCCAAAACATGCTAAAACTCGATATTTTAGGTGCCCAAAATCGATATATTAAATTCAGGCCCAAAACAACCGAAAATTCGATATTTTGGGGTCCCAGAAGCAAACTGTACATGCCTACTCCGTGTTAGAGTATTTTCAAAATACAGGCCCAAAACATACGGGAAATCGATCTTTTAGGTGCCCAAAAGTCGATAAGTGCATGCATCTTCTGTACCCATTTATATCCCAAATTCAACCTCAAAACACCCGAAAATTCGATATTTTTGGGTCCCAGAAGCTATCTGTACATGCCTAGTCAGTGCTAGAATTTTTTCAAAATATAGGCTCAAAACATGCTCAAAATCGATATTTTAAGTGTCCAAAGTCGATATGTGCATGCATCATCTGTACCCGTTTGTATTTCAAATTCAGGCTCAAAACACCCGAAAATTCGATATTTTGGGGTCCCAGAAGTGATCTGTACATGCCTACTTAGTGCTAGAATATTTTCAAAATATAGGCCCAAAACATGCTAAAAATCGATATTTTAGGTGCCCAACGTCGATATCTCAAATTCAGGCCCAAAACACCCGAAAATTCGATATTTTGGGGTCCCAGAAGCGATCTGTACATGCCTTCTCAGTGTTAGAGTATTTTCATAATACAGGCCCAAAACATACTGAAAATCGATCTTTTAAGTGCCCCAAAGTCGATACGTGCATGCATCTTCTGTACCTGTTTATATCTCAAATTCAGGCTCCAAACACCCGAAAACTCAATATTTTGGGGTCCCAGAAGCGATCTGTACATGCCTACTCAGATGCAGGCCCAAAACATGCTGAAAATCGATATTTTAAGTGTCCAAAGTCGATATGTGCATGCATCTTCTGTACCCGTTTACATCTCAAATTCAGGCTCAAAACACCCGAAAATTCGATATTTTTGGGTACTAATAGCGATCTGTACATTCCTACTCCTAGTTAGAATGTTTTCAAGATACAGACCCAAAACATGCTCAAAATCGATATTTTAGGTGCCCAAAAGTCGATATTTGCATGAATCTTATGTATCCGTTTATATTAAAATTCAGGCTCAAACACCCGAAAATTCGATATTTTGGGGTCCCAGAAGCGATCTGTACATGCCTACTCCATGTTAGAGTATTTTCAATATTCAGGCCCAAAACATGCTAGAAATCGATATTTTAGGTGCCCAAAGTCGATATCTCAAATTCAGGCCCAAAACACCCAAAAATTCGATATTTTGGGGTCCCAGAAGCGATCTGTACATGCCTACTCCGTGTTAGAGTATTTTCAATATACAGGCCCAAAACATACTGAAAATCGATCTTTTAGGTGCCCAAAAGTAGATATGTGGATGCATCTTCTGTACCCGTTTATATTTAAAATTCAGGTTCAAAACACCCGAAAATTCGATATTTTGGGGTCCCAGAAGCGATCTGTACTTGCCTTCTCCGTGTTAGAGTATTTTCAAAATAGAGGCCCAAAACAAGCTGAAAATCGATATTTTATGTGACCAAAGTCAATATGTGTATGCATCTTCTGCACCCGTTTATATACCAAATTCAACATTAAAACACCCGAAAATTCGATAATTTTGGGTCCCAGAAGCGATCTGTACATGCCTACTCAGTGCTAGAATGTTTTCAAAATATAGGCTCAAAACATGCTAAAAATCGATATTTTAAGTGTCCAAATTCGATATGTGCATGCATCATCTGTACCCGTTTATATCTCAAATTCAGGCTCCAAACACCCAAAAATTCGATATTTTGGGTCCCAGAGGCGATCCGTACATGGCTACTCAGATGCAGAACCAAAACATGCTGAAAATCGATATTTTAGGTGCACAAAGTCAACATGTGTATGCATCATCTGCACTCGTTTATATCTCAAATTCAGGCTCAAAACACCCGAAAATTCGATATTTTTGGGTCCCAGAAGCGATCTGTACATGCCTACTCCTCGTTAGTGTATTTTCAAAATACAGGCCCAAAACATGCTGAAAATCGATATTTAAGGTGACCAACGTCAATATGTGCATGCATCATCTGTACCCGTTTATATCTCAAATTCAGGCTCAAATCACCCGATAATTCGGTATTTTTGGGTCCTAGAAGCGATCTGTACATCCCTACTCCTAGTTAGAATGTTTTCAAGATACAGACCCATAACATGCTCAAAATCGATATTTTAGGTGCCCAAAGTCGATATCTCAAATTCAGTCCCAAAACACCCGAAAATTCGATATTTTGGGGTCCCAGAAGCAAACTGTACATGCCTACTCCGTGTTAGAGTATTTTTTAAAATACAGGCCCAAAACATACGGAAAATCGATCTTTTAGGTGCCCAAAAGTCGATAACTGCATGCATCTTCTGTACCCTTTTATATCCCAAATTCAACCTCAAAACACCCGAAAATTCGATATTTTGGGGTCCCAGAAGTGATCTGTACATGCCTACTTAGTGCTAGAATATTTTCAAAATATAGGCCCAAAACATGCTAAAAATCGATATTTTAGGTGCCCAACGTCGATATCTCAAATTCAGGCCCAAAACACCCGAAAATTCGATATTTTGGGGTCCCAGAAGCGATCTGTACATGCCTACTCCGTGTTAGAGTATTTTCATAATACACGCCCAAAACATACTGAAAATCGATCTTTTAGGTGCCCTAAAGTCGATACGTGCATGCATCTTCTGTACCCGTTTTTATCTCAAATTCAGGCTCCAAACACCCGAAAACTCAATAGTTTGGGTCCCAGAAGCGATCTGTACATGCCTACTCAGATGCAGGCCCAAAACATGCTAAAAATCGATATTTTAGGTGCCCAAAGTCAACATGTGTATGCATCTTCTGCACTCGTTTATATCTCAAATTCAACCTCATAACACCCGAAAATTCAATATTTTTGGGTCCCAGAAGCGATCTGTACATGTCTAGTCAGTGCTAGAATGTTTTCAAAATATAGGCTCAAAACATGCTAAAAATCGATATTTTAAGTGTCCAAAGTCGATATGTGCATGTATCTTCTGTACCTGTTTACATCTCAAATTCAGGCTCAAAACACCCGAAAATTCGATATTTTTGGGTCCTAGAAGCGATCTGTACATTCCTACTCCTAGTTAGAATGTTTTCAAGATACAGACCCAAAACATTGTTAAATATCGATATTTTAGGTGCCCAAAAGTCGATATGTGCATGAATCTTATGTATCCGTTTATATCTCAAATTCAGGCTCAAACACCCGAAAATTCGATATTTTGGGGTCCCAGAAGCGATCTGTACATGCCTACTCCATGTTAGAGTATTTTCAATATTCAGGCCCAAAACATGCTAGAAATCGATATTTTAGGTGCCCAAAGTCGATATCTCAAATTCAGGCCCAAAACACCCGAAAATTCGATATTTTGGGGTCCCAGAAGCAAACTGTACATGCCTACTCCGTGTTAGAGTATTTTTTAAAATACAGGCCCAAAACATACGGAAAATCGATCTTTTAGGTGCCCAAAAGTCGATAACTGCATGCATCTTCTGTACCCTTTTATATCCCAAATTCAACCTCAAAACACCCGAAAATTCGATATTTTGGGGTCCCAGAAGTGATCTGTACATGCCTACTTAGTGCTAGAATATTTCCAAATATAGGCCCAAAACATGCTAAAAATCGATATTTTAGGTGCCCAACGTCGATATCTCAAATTCAGGCCCAAAACACCCGAAAATTCGATATTTTGGGGTCCCAGAAGCGATCTGTACATGCCTACTCCGTGTTAGAGTATTTTCATAATACACGCCCAAAACATACTGAAAATCAATCTTTTAGGTGCCCTAAAGTCGATACGTGCATGCATCTTCTGTACCTGTTTTTATCTCAAATTCAGGCTCCAAACACCCGAAAACTCAATAGTTTGGTTCCCAGAAGCGATCTGTACATGCCTACTCAGATGCAGGGCCAAAACATGCTAAAAATCGATATTTTAGGTGCCCAAAGTCAACATGTGTATGCATCTTCTGCACTCGTTTATATCTCAAATTCAACCTCATAACACCCGAAAATTCAATATTTTTGGGTCCCAGAAGCGATCTGTACATGTCTAGTCAGTGCTAGAATGTTTTCAAAATATAGGCGCAAAACATGCTAAAAATCGATATTTTAAGTGTCCAAAGTCGATATGTGCATGCATCTTCTGTACCCGTTTACATCTCAAATTCAGGCTCAAAACACCCGAAAATTCGATATTTTTGGGTCCTAGAAGCGATCTGTACATTCCTACTCCTAGTTAGAATGTTTTCAAGATACAGACCCAAAACATTGTTAAAAATCGATATTTTAGGTGCCCAAAAGTCGATATGTGCATGCATCTTCTGTACCCGTTTATATCTCAAATTCAGGCTCAAAACACCCGAAAATTCGATATTTTGGGGTCCTAGAAGCGATTTGTACATGCCTACTCCATGTTAGAGTATTTTCAATATTCAGGCCCAAAACATGCTAGAAATCGATATTTTAGGTGCCCAAAGTCGATATCTCAAATTCAGGCCCAAAACACCCAAAAATTCGAGATTTTGGGGTCCCAGAAGCGATCTGTACATGCCTACTCCGTGTTAGAGTATTTTCAATATACAGGCCCAAAACATACTGAAAATCGATCTTTTAGGTTCCCAAAAGTCGATATGTGGATGCATCTTCCGTACCCGTTTATATCTCAAATTCAGGCTCAAAAAACCCGAAAATTCGGTATTTTGGGGTCCCAGAAGCGATCTGTACTTGCCTTCTCCGTGTTAGAGTATTTTCAAAGTACAGGCCCAAAACAAGCTGAAAATCGATACTTTATGTGACCAAAGTCAATATGTGTATGCATCTTCTGCACCCGTTTATATACCAAATTCAACATTAAAACACCCGAAAATTAGATAATTTTGGGTCCCAGAAGCGATCTGTACATGCCTACTCAGTGCTAGAATGTTTTCAAAATATAGGCTCAAAACATGCTAAAAATCGATATTTTAAGTGTCCAAATTCGATATGTGCATGCATCATCTGTACCCGTTTATATCTCAAATTCAGGCTCCAAACACCCGAAAATTCGATATTTTGGGTCCCAGAGGCGATCCGTACATGCCTACTCAGATGCAGAACCAAAACATGCTGAAAATCGATATTTTAGGTGCACAAAGTCAACATGTGTATGCATCATCTGCACTCGTTTATATCTCAAATTCAGGCTCAAAACACCCGAAAATTCGATATTTTTTGGTCCCAGAAGCGATCTGTACATGCCTACTCCTAGTTAGTGTATTTTCAAAATACAGGCCCAAAACATGCTGAAAATCGATATTTAAGGTGACCAACGTCAATATGTGCATGCATCTTCTGTACCCGTTTATATCTCAAATTCAGGCTCAAATCACCCGATAATTCGGTATTTTTGGGTCCTATAAGCGATCTGTACATCCCTTCTCCTAGTTAGAATGTTTTCAAGATACAGACCCATAACATGCTCAAAATCGATATTTTAGGTGCCCAAAGTCGATATCTCAAATTCAGGCCCAAAACACCCGAAAATTCGATATTTTGGGGTCCCAGAAGGAAACTGTACATGCCTACTCCGTGTTAGAGTATTTTCTAAAATACTGGCCCAAAACATACGGAAAATCGATCTTTTAGGTGCCCAAAAGTCGATAACTGCATGCATCTTCTGTAACCTTTTATATCCCAAATTCAACCTCAAAACACCCGAAAATTCGATATTTTGGGGTCCCAGAAGTGATCTGTACATGCCTACTTAGTGCTAGAATATTTTCAAAATATAGGCCCAAAACATGCTAAAAATCGATATTTTAGGTGCCCAACGTCGATATCTCAAATTCAGGCCCAAAACACCCGAAAATTCGATATTTTGGGGTCCCAGAAGCGATCTGTACATGCCTACTCCGTGTTAGAGTATTTTCATTATACAGGCCCAAAACATACTGAAAATCGATCTTTTAGGTGCCCTAAAGTCGATACGTGCATGCATCTTCTGTACCTGTTTTTATCTCAAATTCAGACTCCAAACACCCGAAAACTCAATAGTTTGGGTCCCAGAAGCGATCTGTACATGCCTACTCAGATGCAGGCCAAAAACATGCTAAAAAACGATATTTTAGGTGCCCAAAGTCAACATGTGTATGCATCTTCTGCACTCGTTTATATCTCAAATTCAACCTTATAACACCCGAAAATTCGATATTTTTGGGTCCCAGAAGCGATCTGTACATGTCTAGTCAGTGCTAGAATGTTTTCAAAATATAGGCTCAAAACATGCTAAAAATCGATATTTTAAGTGTCCAAAGTCGACATGTGCATGCATCTTCTGTACCCGTTTACATCTCAAATTCAGGCTCAAAACACCCGAAAATTCGATATTTTTGGGTCCTAGAAGCGATCTGTACATTCCTACTCCTAGTTAGAATGTTTTCAAGATACAGACCCAAAACATGCTCAAAATCGATATTTTAGGTGCCCAAAAGTCGATATGTGCATGCATCTTCTGTACCCGTTTATATCTCAAATTCAGGCTCAAAACACTCGAAAATTCGATATTTTGGGGTCCCAGAAGCGATTTGTACATGCCTACTCCATGTTAGAGTATTTTCAATATTCAGGCCCAAAACATGCTAGAAATCGATATTTTAGGTGCCCAAAGTCGATATCTCAAATTCAGGCCCAAAACACCCAAAAATCCGATATTTTGGGGTCCCAGAAGCGATCTGTACATGCCTACTCCGTGTTAGAGTATTTTCAATATAGAGGCCCAAAACATACTGAAAATCGATCTTTTAGGTTCCCAAAAGTCGATATGTGGATGCATCTTCCGTACCCGTTTATATCTCAAATTCAGGCTCAAAACACCCGAAAATTCGGTATTTTGGGGTCCCAGAAGCGATCTGTACTTGCCTTCTCCGTGTTAGAGTATTTTCAAAGTACAGGCCCAAAACAAGCTGAAAATCGATACTTTATGTGACCAAAGTCAATATGTGTATGCATCTTCTGCACCCGTTTATATACCAAATTCAACCTCAAAACACCCGAAAATTCGATAATTTTGGGTCCCAGAAGCGATCTGTACATGCCTACTCAGTGCTATAATGTTTTCAAAATTTAGGCTCAAAACATGCTAAAATTCGATATTTTAAGTGTCCAAAGTCGATATGTGCATTCATCTTCTGTACCCGTTTATATCTCAAATACAGGCTCAAAACACCCGAAAATTCGATATTTTTGGGCCCGAGAAGCTATCTGTACATGCCTACTCCTAGTTAAAGTATTTTCAAAATACAGGCCCAAAACATGCTGAAAATCGATATTTTAGGTGACCAAAGTCAATATGTGTTTGCATCTTTTGTACCCGTTTATATCTCAAATTCAGGCTCAAATCACCCGATAATTCGGTATTTTTGGGTCCTAGAAGCGATCTGTACATCCCTACTCCTAGTTAGAATGTTTTCAAGATACAGACCCAAAACATGCTCAAAATCGATATTTTAGGTGCCCAAAGTCGATATCTCAAATTCAGGCCCAAAACACCCGAAAATTCGATATTTTGGGGTCCCAGAAGCGAACTGTACATGCCTACTCCGTGTTAGAGTATTTTCAATATACAGGCCCAAAACATACTGAAAATCGATCTTTTAGGTGCCCAAAAGTCGATATGTGCATGCATCTTCTGTACCCGTTTATATCCCAAATTCAACCTCAAAACACCCGAAAATTCGATATTTTTGGGTCCCAGAAGCGATCTGTACATGCCTACTCAGTGCTAGAATTTTTTTCAAAATATAGGCTCAAAACATGCTTAAAATCGATATTTTAAGTGTCCAAAGTCGATATGTGCATGCATCATCTGTACCCGTTTATATATCAAATTCAGGCTCAAAACACACGAAAATTCAATATTTTGGGGTCCCAGAAGTGATCTGTACATGCCTACTTAGTGCTAGAATATTTTCAAAATATAGGCCCAAAACATGCTAAAAATCGATATTTTAGGTGCCCAACGTCGATATCTCAAATTCAGGCCCAAAACACCCAAAAATTCGATATTTTGGGGTCCCAGAAGCGATCTATACATGCCTATTCCGTGTTAGAGTATTTTCAATATACAGGCCCAAAACATCCTGAAAATCGATCTTTTAGGTGCCCAAAAGTCGATATGTGGATGCATCTTCTGCACCCGTTTATATCCCAAATTCAACCTCAAAACACCCGAAAATTCGATAGTTTTGGGTCCCAGAAGCGATCTGTACATGCCTACTCAGTGCTAGAATGTTTTCAAAATATAGGCTCAAAACATGCTAAAAATCGATATTTTAAGTGTCCAAAGTCGATATGTGCATGCATCTTCTGTACCCGTTTACATCTCAAATTCAGGCTCAAAACACCCGAAAATTCGATATTTTTGGGTCCCAGAAGCGATCTGTACATTCCTACTCCTAGTTAGAATGTTTTCAAGATACAGACCCAAAACATGCTCAAAATCGATATTTTAGGTGCCCAAAAGTCGATATGTGCATGCATCTTCTGTACCCGTTTATATCTCAAATTCAGGCTCAAAACACCCGAAAATTCGATATTTTGGGGTCCCAGAAGCGATTTGTACATGCCTACTCCATGTTAGAGTATTTTCAATATTCAGGCCCAAAACATGCTAGAAATCGATATTTTAGGTGCCCAAAGTCGATATCTCAAATTCAGGCCCAAAACACCCAAAAATCCGATATTTTTGGGTCCTAGAAGCGATCTGTACATTCCTACTCCTAGTTAGAATGTTTTCAAGATACAGACCCAAAACATGCTCAAAATCGATATTTTAGGTGCCCAAAAGTCGATATGTGCATGCATCTTCTGTACCCGTTTATATCTCAAATTCAGGCTCAAAACACTCGAAAATTCGATATTTTGGGGTCCCAGAAGCGATTTGTACATGCCTACTCCATGTTAGAGTATTTTCAATATTCAGGCCCAAAACATGCTAGAAATCAATATTCTAGGTGCCCAAAGTCGATATCTCAAATTCAGGCCCAAAACACCCAAAAATCCGATATTTTGGGGTCCCAGAAGCGATCTGTACATGCCTACTCCGTGTTAGAGTATTTTCAATATAGAGGCCCAAAACATACTGAAAATCGATCTTTTAGGTTCCCAAAAGTCGATATGTGGATGCATCTTCCGTACCCGTTTATATCTCAAATTCAGGCTCAAAACACCCGAAAATTCGGTATTTTGGGGTCCCAGAAGCGATCTGTACTTGCCTTCTCCGTGTTAGAGTATTTTCAAAGTACAGGCCCAGAACAAGCTGAAAATCGATACTTTATGTGACCAAAGTCAATATGTGTATGCATCTTCTGCACCCGTTTATATACCAAATTCAACCTCAAAACACCCGAAAATTCGATAATTTTGGGTCCCAGAAGCGATCTGTACATGCCTACTCAGTGCTAGAATGTTTTCAAAATATAGGCTCAAAACATGCTAAAATTCGATATTTTAAGTGTCCAAAGTCGATATGTGCATTCATCTTCTGTACCCGTTTATATCTCACACCCGAAAATTCGATATTTTTGGGTCCGAGAAGCTATCTGTACATGCCTACTCCTAGTTAAAGTATTTTCAAAATACAGGCCCAAAACATGCTGAAAATCGATATTTTAGGTGACCAAAGTCAATATGTGCTTGCATCTTTTGTACCCGTTTATATCTCAAATTCAGGCTCAAATCACCCGATAATTCGGTATTTTTGGGTCCTAGAAGCGATCTGTACATCCCTACTCCTAGTTAAAATGTTTTCAAGATACAGACCCAAAACATGCTCAAAATCGATATTTTAGGTGCCCAAAGTCGATATCTCAAATTCAGGCCCAAAACACCCGAAAATTCGATATTTTGGGGTCCCAGAAGCGAACTGTACATGCCTACTCCGTGTTAAAGTATTTTCAATATACAGGCCCAAAACATACTGAAAATCGATCTTTTAGGTGCCCAAAAGTCGATATGTGCATGCATCTTCTGTACCCGTTTATATCCCAAATTCAACCTCAAAACACCCGAAAATTCGATATTTTTGGGTCCCAGAAGCGATCTGTACATGCCTACTCAGTGCTAGAATTTTTTTCAAAATATAGGCTCAAAACATGCTAAAAATCGATATTTTAAGTGTCCAAAGTCGATATGTGCATGTATCATCTGTACCCGTTTATATATCAAATTCAGGCTCAAAACACACGAAAATTCAATATTTTGGGGTCCCAGAAGTGATCTGTACATGCCTACTTAGTGCTAGAATATTTTCAAAATATAGGCCCAAAACATGCTAAAAATCGATATTTTAGGTGCCCAACGTCGATATCTCAAATTCAGGCCCAAAACACCCAAAAATTCGATATTTTGGGGTCCCAGAAGCGATCTATACATGCCTATTCCGTGTTAGAGTATTTTCAATATACAGGCCCAAAACATCCTGAAAATCGATCTTTTAGGTGCCCAAAAGTCGATATGTGGATGCATCTTCTGCACCCGTTTATATCCCAAATTCAACCTCAAAACACCCGAAAATTCGATAGTTTTGGGTACCAGAAGCGATCTGTACATGCCTACTCAGTGCTAGAATGTTTTCAAAATATAGGCTCAAAACATGCTAAAAATCGATATTTTAAGTGTCCAAAGTCGATATGTGAATGCATCATCTGTACCCGTTTATATCTCAAATTTAGGTTAAAAACACCCGAAAATTCGATATTTTGGGGTCCCAGAAGTGATCTGTACATGCCTACTTAGTGCTAGAATATTTTCAATATGTAGGCCCAAAACATGCTAAAAATCGATATTTTAGGTGCCCAAAGTCGATATCTCAAATTCAGGCCCAAAACACCCGAAAATTCGATATTTTGGGGTCCCAGAAGCGATCTGTACATGCCTACTCCGTGTTAGAGTATTTTCATAATACAGGCCCAAAACATACTGAAAATCGATCTTTTAGGTGCCCTAAAGTCGATACGTGCATGCATCTTCTGTACCTGTTTTTATCTCAAATTCAGGCTCCAAACACCCGAAAACTCAATAGTTTGGGTCCCAGAAGCGATCTGTACATCCCTACTCAGATGCAGGCCCAAAACATGCTAAAAATCGATATTTTAGGTGCCCAAAGTCAACATGTGTATGCATCTTCTGCACTCGTTTATATCTCAAATTCAACCTCATAACACCCGAAAATTCGATATTTTTGGGTCCCAGAAGCGATCTGTACATGTCTAGTCAGTGCTAGAATGTTTTCAAAATATAGGCTCAAAACATGCTAAAAATCGATATTTTAAGTGTCCAAAGTCGATATGTGCATGCATCTTCTGTACCCGTTTACATCTCAAATTCAGGCTCAAAACACCCGAAAATTCGATATTTTTGGGTCCTAGAAGCGATCTGTACATTCCTACTCCTAGTTAGAATGTTTTCAAGATACAGACCCAAAACATGCTCAAAATCGATATTTTAGGTGCCCAAAAGTCGATATGTGCATGCATCTTCTGTACCCGTTTATATCTCAAATTCAGGCTCAAAACACCCGAAAATTCGATATTTTGGGGTCCAAGAAGCGATTTGTACATGCCTACTCCATGTTAGAGTATTTTCAATATTCAGGCCCAAAACATGCTAGAAATCGATATTTTAGGTGCCCAAAGTCGATATCTCAAATTCAGGCCCAAAACCCCCAAAAATCCGATATTTTTGGGTCCTATAAGCGATCTGTACATTCCTACTCCTAGTTAGAATGTTTTCAAGATACAGACCCAAAACATGCTCAAAATCGATATTTTAGGTGCCCAAAAGTCGATATGTGCATGCATCTTCTGTACCCGTTTATATCTCAAATTAAGGCTCAAAACACTCGAAAATTCGATATTTTGGGGTCCCAGAAGCGATTTGTACATGCCTACTTAGTGCTAGAATATTTTCAAAATATAGGCCCAAAACATGCTAGAAATCGATATTTTAGGTGCCCAAAGTCGATATCTCAAATTCAGGCCCAAAACACCCAAAAATCCGATATTTTGGGGTCCCAGAAGCGATCTGTACATGCCTACTCCGTGTTAGAGTATTTTCAATATACAGGCCCAAAACATACTGAAAATCGATCTTTTAGGTTCCCAAAAGTCGATATGTGGATGCATCTTCCGTACCCGTTTATATCTCAAATTCAGGCTCAAAACACCCGAAAATTCGGTATTTTGGGGTCCCAGAAGCGATCTGTACTTGCCTTCTCCGTGTTAGAGTATTTTCAAAGTAATGGCCCAAAACAAGCTGAAAATCGATATTTTATGTGTCCAAAGTCAATATGTGTATACATCTTCTGCACCCGTTTATATACCAAATTCAACCTCAAAACACCCGAAAATTCGATAATTTTGGGTCCCAGAAGCGATCTGTACATGCCTAGTTAGTGCTAGAATGTTTTCAAAATATAGGCTCAAAACATGCTAAAATTCGATATTTTAAGTGTCCAAAGTCGATATGTGCATTCATCTTCTGTACCCGTTTATATCTCAAATACAGGCTCAAAACACCCGAAAATTCGATATTTTTGGGTCCGAGAAGCTATCTGTACATGCCTACTCCTAGTTAAAGTATTTTCAAAATACAGGCCCAAAACATGCTGTAAATCGATATTTTAGGTGACCAAAGTCAATATGTGCTTGCATCTTTTGTACCCGTTTATATTTCAAATTCAGGCTCAAATCACCCGATAATTCGGTATTTTTGGGTCCTAGAAGCGATCTGTACATCCCTACTCCTAGTTAGAATGTTTTCAAGATACAGACCCAAAACATGCTCAAAATCGATATTTTAGGTGCCCAACGTCGATATCTCAAATTCAGGCCCAAAACACCCGAAAATTCGATATTTTGAGGTCCCAGAAGCTATCTGTACATGCCTACTCAGATGCAGGCCCAAAACATGCTGAAAATCGATATTTCAGGTGCCCAAAGTCAACATGTGTATGCATCTTCTGCACTCGTTTAAATATCAAATTCAACCTCTTAATACCCGAAAATTCGATAATTTTGGGCCCCAGAAGCGATCTGTACATGCCTACTCAGTGCTAGAATATTTTCAAAATATAGGCCCAAAACATGCTAAAAATCGATATTTTAGGTGCCCAAAGTCGATATCTCAAATTCAGGCCCAAAACACCCGAAAATTCGATATTTTGGGGTCCCAGAAGGGAACTGTACATGCCTACTCCGTGTTAGAGAATTTTTTAAAATACAGGCCGAAAACATACTGAAAATCGATCTTTTAGGTGCCCAAAAGTCGATATGTGCATGCATCTTCTGTACCCGTTTATATCCCAAATTCAACCTCAAAACACCCGAAAATTCGATATTTTTGGGTCCCAGAAGCGATCTGTACATGCCTACTCAGTGCTAGAATATTTTCAAAATATAGGCTCAAAACATGCTAAAAATCAATATTTTAAGTGTCCAAAGTCGATATGTGCATGCATCATCTGTTCCCGTTTATATCTCAAATTCAGGCTCAAAACACCCGAAAATTCGATATTTTGGGGTCCCAGAAGCGAACTGTACATGCCTACTCCGTGTTAGAGTATTTTCAAAATACAGGCCCAAAACATACTGAAAATCGATCTTTTAGGTGCCCAAAGTCAATATGTTTATGCATCTTTTGCACCCGTTTATATCCCAAATTCAACCTCAAAACACCCGAAAACTCGATATTTTTGGATTCCAGAAGCGATCTGTATATGCCTACTCAGTGCTAGAATGTTTTCAAAATATAGGCTCAAAACATGCTAAAAATCGATATTTTAAGCGTCCAAAGTCGATATGTGCATGCATCATCTGTACCCGTATATATCTCAAATTCAGGCTCAAAACACCCGAAAATTCGATATTTTGGAGTCCCAGAAGTGATCTGTGCATGCCTACTTAGTGCTAGAATATTTTCAAAATAAAGGCCCAAAACATGCTAAAAATCGATATTTAGGTGCCCAAAGTCGATATCTCAAATTCAGGCCCAAAACACCCGAAAAATCGATATTTTGGGGTCCCAGAAGGGAACTGTACATGCCTACTCCGTGTTAGAGAATTTTTAAAATACAGGCCCAAAACATACTGAAAATCGATCTTTTAGGTGCTCAAAAATCGATATGTGCATGCATCTTCTGTACCCGTTTATATTACAAATTCAACGTCAAAACACCCGAAAATTCGATATTTTTGGGTCCCAGAAGCGATCTGTACATGCCTACTCAGTGCTAGAATTTTTTCAAAATATAGGCTCAAAACATGCTAAAAATCAATATTATAAGTGTCCAAAGTCGATATGTGCATGCATCATCTGTACCCGTTTATATCTCAAATTCAGGCTCAAAACACCCGAAAATTCGATATTTTGGGGTCCCAGAAGTGATCTGTGCATGCCTACTTAGTGCTAGAATATTTTCAAAATATAGGCCCAAAACATGCTAAAAATCGATATTTAGGTGCCCAAAGTCGATATCTCAAATTCAGGCCCAAAACACCCGAAAATTCGATATTTTGGGATCCCAGAAGGGAACTGTACATGCCTACTCCGTGTTAGAGAATTTCTAAAATACAGGCCTAAAACATACTGAAAATCGATCTTTTAGGTGCCCAAAAATCGATATGTGCATGTATCTTCTGTACCCGTTTATATCCCAAATTCAACGTCAAAACACCCGAAAATTCGATATTTTTGGGTCCCAGAAGCGATCTGTACATGCCTACTCAGTGCTAGAATTTTTTCAAAATATAGGCTCAAAACATGCTAAAAATCAATATTTTAAGTGTCCAAAGTCGATATGTGCATGCATCATCTGTACCCGTTTATATCTCAAATTCAGGCTCAAAACACCCGAAAATTCGATATTTTGGGGTCCCAGAAGTGATCTGTGCATGCCTACTTAGTGCTAGAATATTTTCAAAATATAGGCCCAAAACATGCTAAAAATCGATATTTAGGTGCCCAAAGTCGATATCTCAAATTCAGGCCCAAAACACCCGAAAAATCGATATTTTGGGGTCCCAGAAGGGAACTGTACATGCCTACTCCGTGTTAGAGAATTTCTAAAATACAGGCCCAAAACATACTGAAAATCGGTCTTTTAGGTGCCCAAAAGTCGATATGTGCATGCATCTTCTGTACCCGTTTATATCCCAAATTCAACGTCAAAACACCCGAAAATTCGATATTTTTGGGTCCCAGAAGCGATCTGTACATGCCTACTCAGTGCTAGAATTTTTTCAAAATATAGGCTCAAAACATGCTAAAAATCAATATTTTAAGTGTCCAAAGTCGATATGTGCATGCATCATCTGTACCCGTTTATATCTCAAATTCAGGCTCAAAACACCCGAAAATTCGATATTTTGGGGTTCCAGAAGCGAACTGTACATGCCTACTCCGTGTTAGAGTATTTTCAAAATACAGGCCCAAAACATACTGAAAATCAATCTTTTAGGTGCCTAAAAGTCGATATGTGCATGCATCTTCTGTACCCGTTTATATCTCAAATTCAGGATCCAAACACCCGAAAATTCGATTATTTGGGGTCCCAGAAGCGAACTGTACATGCCTACTCAGATGCAGGCCCAAAACATGCTGAAAATCGATATTTTAGGTGCCCAAAGTCAAAGTGTGTATGCATCTTCTGCCATCGTTTATATCTCAAATTATACCTCAAAACACCCGAAAATTCGATAATTTTAGGTCCCAGAAGCGATCTGAACATGTATAGTCAGTGCTAGAATGTTTTCATAATATAGGCTCAAAACATGCTAAAAATCGATATTTTAAGTGTCCAAAGTCGATATGTGCATACATCTTTTGTACCCGTTTATATCTCAAATTCAGGCTCAAAACACGCGAAAATTCGATATTTTTGGGACCCAGAAGCGAAGGGTACATGCCTACTCCTAGTTAGAGCATTTTCAAAATACAGGCCCAAAACATGCTGAAAATCGATATTTTAGGTGCCCAAAGTCAATATGTGCATGCATCTTCTGTACTCGGTTATATCTCAAATTAAGGCTCCAAACACCCGAAAATTCGGTATTTTTGGGTCCTAGAAGCGATCTGTACATCCCTATTCCTAGTTAGAATGTTTTCAAGATACAGACCCAAAACATGCTCAAAATCGATATTTTAGGTGCCCAAAAGTCGATATGTGCATGCATCTTCTGTACCCGTTTATATCTCAAATTCAGGCTCAAAACACCCGAAAACTCGATATTTTGGGGTCCCAGAAGCGATCTGTACATGCCTACTCAGTGCTAGAATATTTTCAAAATATAGGCCCAAAACATGCTAAAAATCGATATTTTAGGTGCCCAAAATCGATGTCTCAAATTCAGGCCCAAAACACCCAAAAATTCGATATTTTGGGGTCCCAGAAGCGATCTGTACATGCCTACTCCGTGTTAGAGTATTTTCAATATACAGGCCCAAAACATACTGAAAATCGATCTTTTAGGTGCCCCAAAGTCGATATGTGCATGCATCTTCTGTACCCGTTTATATCTCAAATTCAGGCTCAAAACACCCGAAAATCCGATATTTTGGGGTCCCAGAAGTGATCGGTACTTGCCTACTCCGTGTTAGAGTATTTTCAAAATACAGGCCTAAAACAAGCTGAAAATCGATATTTTAGGTGACCAAAGTCAATATGTGATTGCATCTTCTGCACCCGTTTATATCCCAAATTCAACCTCAAAACACCCGAAAATTCGATATTTTAGGGTCCCAGAAGCGATCTGTATATGCCTACTCAGTGCTAGAATATTTTCAAAATATAGGCCAAAAAACATGTTAATAATCGATATTTTTGGTGCCCAAAGTCGATATCTCAAATTCAGGCCCAAAACACCCGAAAATTCGATATTTTGGGATCCCAAAAGCGAACTGTACATGCCTACTCCGTGTTAGAGTATTTTCAAAATACAGGCCCAAAACATACAGAAAATCGATCTTTTAGGTGCCCAAAAGTCGATATGTGCATGCATCTTCTGTACCCTTTTATATCTCAAATTCAGGCTCCAAACACCCGAAAATTCGATATTTTGGGGTTCCAGTAGCGATCTGTACATGCCTACTCAGATGCAGGCCCAAAACATGCTGAAAATCGATATTTTAGGTGCCCAAAGTCAAAGTGTGTATGCATCTTCTGCACTCGTTTATATCTCAAATTATAACTCAAAACACCCGAAAATTCGATAATTTTAGGTCCCAGAAGCGATCTGAACATGTCTAGTCAGTGCTAGAATGTTTTCATAATATAGGCTCAAAACATGCTAAAAATCGATATTTTAAGTGTCCAAAGTCGATATGTGCATACATCTTTTGTACCCGTTTATATCTCAAATTCAGGCTCAAAACACGCGAAAATTCGATATTTTTGGGACCCAGAAGCGAAGGGTACATGCCTACTCCTAGTTAGAGCATTTTCAAAATACAGGCCCAAAACATGCTGAAAATCGATATTTTAGGTGCCCAAAGTCAATATGTGCATGCATCTTCTGTACTCGGTTATATCTCAAATTAAGGCTCCAAACACCCGAAAATTCGGTATTTTTGGGTCCTAGAAGCGATCTGTACATCCCTATTCCTAGTTAGAATGTTTTCAAGATACAGACCCAAAACATGCTCAAAATCGATATTTTAGGTGCCCAAAAGTCGATATGTGCATGCATCTTCTGTACCCGTTTATATCTCAAATTCAGGCTCAAAACACCCGAAAACTCGATATTTTGGGGTCCCAGAAGCGATCTGTACATGCCTACTCAGTGCTAGAATATTTTCAAAATATAGGCCCAAAACATGCTAAAAATCTATATTTTAGGTGCCCAAAATCGATGTCTCAAATTCAGGCCCAAAACACCCAAAAATTCGATATTTTGGGGTCCCAGAAGCGATCTGTACATGCCTACTCCGTGTTAGAGTATTTTCAATATACAGGCCCAAAACATACTGAAAATCGATCTTTTAGGTGCCCCAAAGTCGATATGTGCATGCATCTTCTGTACCCGTTTATATCTCAAATTCAGGCTCAAAACACCCGAAAATCCGATATTTTGGGGTCCCAGAAGTGATCGGTACTTGCCTACTCCGTGTTAGAGTATTTTCAAAATACAGGCCTAAAACAAGCTGAAAATCGATATTTTAGGTGACCAAAGTCAATATGTGTATGCATCTTCTGCACCCGTTTATATCCCAAATTCAACCTCAAAACACCCGAAAATTCGATATTTTAGGGTCCCAGAAGCGATCTGTATATGCCTACTCAGTGCTAGAATATTTTCAAAATATAGGCCAAAAAACATGTTAATAATCGATATTTTTGGTGCCCAAAGTCGATATCTCAAATTCAGGCCCAAAACACCCGAAAATTCGATATTTTGGGATCCCAAAAGCGAACTGTACATGCCTACTCCGTGTTAGAGTATTTTCAAAATACAGGCCCAAAACATACAGAAAATCGATCTTTTAGGTGCCCAAAAGTCGATATGTGCATGCATCTTCTGTACCCTTTTATATCTCAAATTCAGGCTCCAAACACCCGAAAATTCGATATTTTGGGGTTCCAGTAGCGATCTGTACATGCCTACTCAGATGCAGGCCCAAAACATGCTGAAAATCGATATTTTAGGTGCCCAAAGTCAAAGTGTGTATGCATCTTCTGCACTCGTTTATATCTCAAATTATAACTCAAAACACCCAAAAATTCGATAATTTTGGGTCCCAGAAGCGATCTGTACATGTCTAGTCAGTGCTAGAATGTTTTCATAATATAGGCTCAAAACATGCTAAAAATCTATATTTTAAGTGTCCAAAGTCGATATGTGCATGCATCTTCTGTACCCGTTTATATCTCAAATTCAGGCTCAAAACACCCGAAAATTCGATATTTTTGGGTCCCAGAAGCGATCTGTACATGCCTACTCCTAGTTAGAGTATTTTCAAAATACAGGCCCAATACATGCTGAAAATCAATATTTTAGGTGCCCAAAGTCAATATGTGCATGCATCTTCTGTACCAGTTTATTTCTCAAATTAAGGCTCAAAACACCCGAAAATTAGGTATTTTTGGGTCCTAGAAGCGATCGGTACATCCCTACTCCTAGTTGGAATGTTTTCAAGATACAGACCCAAAACATGCTAAAAATCGATATTTTAGGTGCCCAAAAGTCGATATGTGCATGCATCTTCTGTACCCGTTTATATCTCAAATTCAGGCTCAAAACACCCGAAAATTCGATATTTTGGGGTCCCAGAAGCGATTTGTACATGCCTACTCAGTGCTAGAATATTTTCAAAATATAGGCCCAAAACATGCTAAAAATCGATATTTTAGGTGCCCAAAGTCGATATCTCAAATTCAGTCCCAAAACACCCGAAAATTCGATATTTTGGGGTCCCAGAAGGGAAGTGTACATGCCTACTCCGTGTTAGAGAATTTTTTAAAATACAGGCCGAAAACATACTGAAAATCGATCTTTTAGGTGCCCAAAAGTCGATATGTGCATGCATCTTCTGTACCCGTTTATATCCCAAATTCAACCTCAAAACACACGAAAATTCGATATTTTGGGGTCCCAGAAGCAATCTGTACATGCCTACTCAGTGCTAGAATTTTTTCAAAATATAGGCTCAAAACATGCTAAAAATCAATATTTTAAGTGTCCAAAGTCGATATGTGCATGCATCATTTGTACCCGTTTATATCTCAAATTCAGGCTCAAAACTCCCGAAAATTCGATATTTTAGGGTCCCAGAAGTGATCTGTACATGCCTACTTAGTGCTAGAATATTTTCAAAATATAGGCCCAAAACATGCTAATAATCGATATTTTAGGTGCCCAAAGTCGATATATCAAATTCAGGCCCAAAACACCCGAAAATTCGATAATTTGGGGTCCCAGAAGCGATCTGTACATGTCTAGTCAGTGCTAGAATGTTTTCATAATATAGGCTCAAAACATGCTAAAAGGCGATATTTAAAGTGTCCAAAGTCGATATGTGCATGCATCTTCTGTACCTGTTTATATCTCAAATTCAGGCTCAAAACACCCGAAAATTCGGTATTTTTATGTCCTAGAAGCGATCTGTACATCCCTACTCCTAGTTAGAATGTTTTTAAGATACAGATCCAAAACATGTTCAAAATCGATATTTTAGGTGCCCAAAAGTCGATATGTGCATGCATCTTCTGTACCCGTTTATATCTCAAATTCAGGCTCAAAACACCCGAAAATTCGATATTTTGGGGTCCCAGAAGCAATCTATACTTGCCTACTCCGTGTTAGAGTATTTTCAAAATACAGGCCCAAAACAAGCTGAAAATCGATATTTTAGGTGACCAAAGTCAATATGTGTATGCATCTTCTGCACCCGTTTATATCCCAAATTCAACCTCAAAACACCCGAAAATTCAATATTTTTGTTTCCCAGAAGCGATATGTATATGCCTACTCAGTGCTAGAATGTTTTCAAAACATAGGCTCAAAAAATGCTAAAAATCGATATATTAAGCGTCCAAAGTCGATATGTGCATGCATCATTTATACCCGTTTATATCTCAAATTCAGTCTCAAAACTCCCGAGAATTCGATATTTTAGGGTCCCAGAAGTGATCTGTACATGCCTACTTAGTGCTAGAATATTTTCAAAATATAGGCCCAAAACATGATAATAATCGATATTTTAGGTGCCCAAAGTCGATATCTCAAATTCAGGCCCAAAACACCCGAAAATTCGATATTTTGGGGTCCCAGAAGCGATCTGTACATGTCAAGTCAGTGCTAGAATGTTTTCATAATATAGGCTCAAAACATGCTAAAAGGCGATATTTTAAGTGTCCAAAGTCGATATGTGCATGCATCTTCTGTATCTGTTTATATCTCAAATTCAGGCTTAAAACACCCGAAAATTCGGTATTTTTATGTCCTAGAAGCGATCTGTACATCCCTACTCCTAGTTAGAATGTTTTTAAGATACAGACCCAAAACATGTTCAAAATCGATATTTTAGGTGCCCAAAAGTCGATATGTGCATGCATCTTCTGTACCCGTTTATATCTCAAATTCAGGCTCAAAACACCCGAAAATTCGATATTTTGGGGTTCCAGTAGCAATCTGTACTTGCCTACTCTGTGTTAGAGTATTTTCAAAATACAGGCCCAAAACAAGCTGAAAATCGATATTTTAGGTGACCAAAGTCAATATGTGTATGCATCTTCTGCACCCGTTTATATCCCAAATTCAACCTCAAAACACCCGATAATTCGATATTTTTGGGTCCCAGAAGCGATATGTATATGCCTACTCAGTGCTAGAATGTTTTCAAAACATAGGCTCAAAACATGCTAAAAATCGATATTTTAAGCGTCCAAAGTCAAAATGTGCATGCATCATTTGTACCCGTTTATATCTCAAATTCAGGATCAAACCTCCCGAAAATTCAATATTTTAGGGTCCCAGAAGTGATCTGTACATGACTACTTAGTGCTAGAATATTTTCAAAATATAGGCCCAAAACATGCTAATAATCGATATTTTAGGTGCCCAAAGTCGATATCACAAATTCAGGCCCAAAACACCCGAAAATTCGATATTTTGGGGTCCCAGAAGCGATCTGTACATGTCTAGTCAGTGCTAGAATTTTTTCATAATATAGGCTCAAAACATGCTAAAAGGCGATATTTTAAGTGTCCAAAGTCGATATGTGCATGCATCTTCTGTACCTGTTTATATCTCAAATTCAGGCTCAAAACACCCGAAAATTCGGTATTTTTATGTCCTAGAAGCGATCTGTACATCCCTACTCCTAGTTAGAATGTTTTTAAGATACAGACCCAAAACATGTTCAAAATCGATATTTTAGGTGCCCAAAAGTCGATATGTGAATGCATCTTCTGTACCCGTTTATATTTCAAATTCAGGCTCAAAACACCCGAAAATTCGATATTTTGGGGTCCCAGAAGCAATCTGTACTTGCCTACTCCGTGTCAGAGTATTTTCCAAATACAGGCCCAAAACAAGCTGAAAATCGATATTTTAGGTGACCAAAGTCAATATGTGTATGCATCTTCTGCACCCGTTTATATTCCAAATTCAACCTCAAAACACCCGAAAATTCGATATTTTTGGGTCCCAAAAGCGATATGTATATGCCTACTCAGTGCTAGAATGTTTTCAAAACATAGGCTCAAAACATGCTAAAAATCGATATTTTAAGCGTCCAAAGTCGATATGTGCATGCATCATTTGTACCCGTTTATATCTCAAATTCAGGCTCAAAACTCACGAAAATTCGATATTTTAGGGTCCCAGAAGTGATCTGTACATGCCTACTTAGTGCTAGAATATTTTCAAAATATAGGCCCAAAACAAGCTAATAATCGATATTTTAGGTGCCCAAAGTCGATATCTCAAATTCAGGCCCAAAACACCCTAAAATTCGATATTTTGGGGTCCCAGAAGCGATCTGTACATGTCTAGTCAGTGCTAGAATGTTTTCATAATATAGGCTCAAAACATGCTAAAAGGCGATATTTTAAGTGTCCAAAGTCGAAATGTGCATGCATCTTCTGTACCTGTTTATATCTCAAATTCAGGCTCAAAACACCCGAAAATTCGGTATTTTTATGTCCTAGAAGCGGTCTGTACATCCCTACTCCTAGTTAGAATGTTTTTAAGATACAGACCCAAAACATGTTCAAAATCGATATTTTAGGTCCCCAAAAGTCGATATGTGCATGCATCTTCTGTACCCGTTTATTTCTCAAATTCAGGCTCAAAACACCCGAAAATTCGATATTTTGGGGTCCCAGAAGCAATCTGTACTTGCCTACTCCGTGTTAGAGTATTTTCAAAATACAGGACCAAAACAAGCTGAAAATCGATATTTTAGGTGACCAAAGTCAATATGTGTATGCATCTTCTGCACCCGTTTATATCCCAAATTCAACCTCAAAACACCCGAAAATTCGATATTTTTGGGTCCCAGAAGCGATATGTATATGCCCACTCAGTGCTAGAATGTTTTCATAATATAGGCTCAAAACATGCTAAAAATCGATATTTTAAATGTCCAAACTCGATATGTGCATATATCTTTTGTACCCGTTTATATCTTAAATTCAGGCTCAAAACACCCGAAAATTCTATATTTTTGGGTCCTAGAAGCGATCTGTACATGCCTACTCCTAGTTAGAGCATTTTCAAAATACAGGCCTAAAACATGCTGAAAATCGTTATTTTAGGTGCCTAAAGTCAATATGTGCATGCAAATTCTGTACCCGGTTATATCTCAAATTAAGGCTCCAAACACCCGAAAATTCGGTATTTTTGGGTCCTAGAAGCGATCTGTACATCCTAATTCCTAGTTAGAATGTTTTCAAGATACAGACCCAAAACATGCTCAAAATCGATATTTTAGGTGCCCATAAGTCGATAAGTGCATGCATCTTCTGTACCCGTTTATATCCCAAATTCAACCTCAAAACACCCGAAAATTCGATATTTTGGGGTCCCAGAAGCGATCTGTACATGCCTACTCAGATGCAAGCCCAAAACATGCTGAAAATCGATATTTTAGGTGCCCAAAGTCAACATGTGTATGCATCTTCTGCACTCGTTTATATCTCAAATTCAACCTCAAAACACCCGAAAGTTCGATAATTTTGTGTCCTAGAAGCGATCTGTACATGTCTAGTCAGTGCTAGAATGTTTTCAAAATATAGGCTTAAAACATGCTAAAAATCTATATTTTAAGTGTCCAAAGTCGATATGTGCATGCATCTTCTGTACACGTTTATATCTCAAATTCAGGCTCAAAACACCCGAAAATTCGATATTTTTTGGTCCCAGAAGCGATCTGTACATGCCTACTCCTAGTTAGAGTATTTTCAAAATACAGGCCCAAAACAAGCTGAAAATCGATATTTTAGGTGACCAAAGTCAATATGTGTATGCATCTTCTGCACCCGTTTATATCCCAAATTCAACCTCAAAACACCCGAAAATTCGATATTTTAGGGTCCCAGAAGCGATATGTATATGCCTACTCAGTGCTAGAATGTTTTCAAAACATAGGCTCAAAACATGCTAAAAATCGATATTTTAAGCGTCCAAAGTCGATATGTGCATGCATCATCTGTACCCGTATATATCTCAAATTCAGGATCAAAACACCCGAAAATTCGATATTTTGGGGTCCCAGAAGTGATCTGTGCATGCCTACTTAGTGCTAGAATATTTTTAAAATATAGGCCCAGAACATGCTAAAAATCGATATTTAGGTGCCCAACGTCGATATCTCAAATTCAGGCCCAAAACACCCGAAAATTCGATATTTTGGGGTCCCAGAAGGGAACTGTACATGCCTACTCCGTGTTAGAGAATTTTTAAAATACAGGCCCAAAACATACTGAAAATCGATCCTTTTGGTGCCCAAAAGTCGATATGTGCATGCATCTTCTCTACCCGTTTATATCCCAAATTCAACCTCAAAACACCCGAAAATTTGATATTTTTGGGTCCCAGAAGCGATCTGTACATGCCTACTCAGTGCTAGAATTTTTTCAAAATATAGGCTCAAAACATGCTAAAAATCAATATTTTAAGTATCCAAAGTCGATATGTGCATCCATCATCTGTACCCGTTTATATCTCAAATTCAGGCTCAAAACACCCGAAAATTCGATATTTTGGGGTCCCAGAAGTGATCTGTACATGCCTACTTAGTGCTAGAATATTTTCATAATATAGGCGCAAAACATGCTAATAATCGATATTTTAGGTGCCCAAAGTCGATATCTCAAATTCAGGCCCAAAACACCCGAAAATTCGATATTTTGGGGTCCCAGAAGCGAACTGTACATGCCTACTCCGTGTTAGAGTATTTTCAAAATACAGGCCAAAAACATACTGAAAATCGATCTTTTAGGTGCCCAAAAGTCGATATGTGCATGCATCTTCTGTACCCGTTTATATCTCAAATTCAGGCTCCAAACACCCGAAAATTCGATATTTTGGGGTTCCAGAAGCGATCTGTACATGCCTACTCAGATACAAGCCCAAAACATGCTGAAAATCGATATTTTAGGTGCCCAAAGTCAAAGTGTGTATGCATCTTCTGCACTCGTTTATATCTCAAATTATAACTGAAAACACCCGAAAATTCGATAATTTTGGGTCCCAGAAGCGATCTGTACATGTCTAGTCAGTGCTAGAATGTTTTCATAATATAGGCTCAAAGCATGCTAAAAATCGATATTTTAAGTGCCCAAAGTCGATATGTGCATACATCTTTTGTACCCGTTTATATCTTAAATTCAGGCTCAAAACTCCCGAAAATTCGATATTTTTGGGTCCCAGTAGCGATCTGTACATGCCTACTCCTAGTTAGAGCATTTTTAAAATACAGGCCCAAAACATGCTGAAAATCGATAGTTTAGGTGCCTAAAGTCAATATGTGCATGCACATTCTGTACCCGGTTATATCTCAAATTAAGGCTCCAAACACCCGAAAATTCGGTACTTTTGGGTCCTAGAAGCGATCTGTACATCCCAATTCCTAGTTAGAATGTTTTCAAGATACAGACCCAAAACATGCTCAAAATCGATATTTTAGGTGCCCAAAAGTCGATTAGTGCATGCATCTTCTGTACCCGTTTATATCCCAAATACAACCTCAAAACACCCGAAAGTTCGATAATTTTGGGTCCCAGAAGCGATCTGTACATGTCTAGTCAGTGCTAGAATGTTTTCAAAATATAGGCTCAAAACATGCTAAAAATTTATATTTTAAGCGTCCAAAGTCGATATGTGCATGCATCATCTGTACCCGTATATATCTCAAATTCAGGCAAAAACCCGAAAATTCGATATTTTGGGGTCCCAGAAGTGATCTGTGCATGACTACTTAGTGCTAGAATATTTTCAAAATATAGGCTCAAAACATGCTAAAAATCGATATTTAGGTGCCCAAAGTCGATATCTCAAATTCAGGCCCAAAACACCGAAAATTAGATGTTTTGGGGTCCCAGAAGGGAACTGTACATGCCTACTCCGTGTTCGAGAATTTTTTTAAATACAGGCCGAAAACATACTGAAAATCGATCTTTTAGGTGCCCAAAAGTCGATATGTGCATGCATCTTCTGTACCCGTTTATATCCCAAATTCAACCTCAAAACACCCGAAAATTCTATATTTTTGGGTCCCAGAAGCAATCTGTACATGCCTACTCAGTGCTAGAATTTTTTCAAAATATAGGCTCAAAACATGCTACAAGGCGATATTTTAAGTGTCCAAAGTCGATATGTGCATGCATCTTCTGTACCTGTTTATATCTCAAATTCAGGCTCAAAACACCAGAAAATTCGGTATTTTAATGTCCTAGAAGCGATCTGTACATCCCTACTCCTAGTTAGAATGTTTTTAAGATACAGACCCAAAACATGTTCAAAATCGATATTTTAGGTGCCCAAAAGTCGATATGTGCATGCATCTTCTGTACCCGTTTATATCCCAAATTCAACCTCAAAACACCCGAAAGTTCGATAATTTTGGGTCCCAGAAGCGATCTGTACATGTCTAGTCAGTGCTAGAATGTTTTCAAAATATAGGCTTAAAACATGCTAAAAATCTATATTTTAAGTGTCCAAAGTCGATATGTGCATGCATCTTCTGTACCCGTTTATATCTCAAATTCACGCTCAAAACACCCGAAAATTCGATATTTTTGGGTCCCAGAAGCGATCTGTACATGCCTACTCCTAGTTAGAGTATTTTCAAAACACAGGCCCTAAACAAGCTGAAAATCGATATTTTAGGTGACCAAAGTCAATATGTGTATGCATCTTCTGCACCCGTATATATCCCAAATTCAACCTCAAAACACCCGAAAATTCGATATTTTTGGGTCCCAGAAGCGATATGTATATGCCTACTCAGTGCTAGAATGTTTTCAAAACATAGGCTCAAAACATGCTAAAAATCGATATTTTAAGCGTCCAAAGTCGATATGTGCATGCATCATCTGTACCCGTATATATCTCAAATTCAGGATCAAAACACCCGAAAATTCGATATTTTGGGGTCCCAGAAGTGATCTGTGCATGCCTACTTAGTGCTAGAATATTTTCAAAATATAGGCCCAGAACATGCTAAAAATCGATATTTAGGTGCCCAAAGTCGATATCTCAAATTCAGGCCGAAAACACCCGAAAATTCGATATTTTGGGGTCCCAGAAGGGAACTGTACATGCCTACTCCGTGTTAGAGAATTTTTAAAATACAGGCCCAAAACATACTGAAAATCGATCTTTTAGGTGCCCAAAAGTCGATATGTGCATGCATCTTCTCTACCTGTTTATATCCCAAATTCAACCTTAAAACACCCAAAAATTCGATATTTTTGGGTCCCAGAAGCGATCTGTACATGCCTACTCAGTGCTAGAATTTTTTCAAAATATAGGCTCAAAACATGCTAAAAATCAATATGTTAAGTGTCCAAAGTCGATATGTGCATCCATCATCTGTACCCGTTTATATCTCAAATTCAGGCTCAAAACACCCGAAAATTCGATATTTTGGGGTCCCAGAAGTGATCTGTACATGCCTACTTAGTGCTAGAATATTTTCAAAATATAGGCCCAAAACATGCTAATAATCGATATTTTAGGTGCCCAAAGTCGATATCTCAAATTCAGGCCCAAAACACCCGAAATTCGATATTTTGGGGTCCCAGAAGCGAACTGTACATGCCTACTCCGTGTTAGAGTATTTTCAAAATACAGGCCCAAAACATACTGAAAATCGATCTTTTAGGTGCCCAAAAGTCGATAAGTGCATGCATCTTCTGTACCCGTTTATATCCCAAATTAAACCTCAAAACACCCGAAAATTCGATATTTTGGGGTCCCAGAAGCGATCTGTAGATGCCTACTCAGATGCAGGCCCAAAACATGCTGAAAATCGTTATTTTAGGTGCCCAAAGTCAAAGTGTGTATGCATCTTCTGCACTCGTTTATATCTCAAATTATAACTCAAAACACCCGAAAATTCGATAATTTTGGGTCCTAGAAGCGATCTGTACATGTCTAATCAGTGCTAGAATGTTTTCATAATATAGGCTCAAAACATGCTAAAAATCGATATTTTAAGTGTCCAAAGTCGATATGTGCATACATCTTTTGTACCCGTTTATATCTCAAATTCAGGCTCAAAACACCCGAAAATTCGATATTTTTGGGCCCCAGAAGCGATCTGTACATGCCTACTCATAGTTAGAGCATTTTCAAAATACGGGCCCAAAACATGCTAAAAATCGATATTTTAGGTGCCTAAAGTCAATATGTGCATGCACATTCTGTACCCGGTTATATCTCAAATTAAGGCTCCAAAGACCCGAAAATTCGGTATTTTTGGGTCCTGGAAGCGATCTGTACATCCCAATTCCTAGTTAGAATGTTTTCAAGATACAGACCCAAAACATGCTCAAAATCGATATTTTAGGTGCCCAGAAGTCGATAAGTGCATGCATCTTCTGTACCCGTTTATATCCCAAATTCAACCTCAAAACACCCGAAAATTCGATATTTTTGGGTCCCAGAAGCGATCTGTATATGCCAACTCAGTGCTAGAATTTTTTCAAAATATTGGCTCAAAACATGCTAAAAATCGATATTTTAAGCGTCCAAAGTCGATATGTGCATGCATCATCTGTACCCGTATATATCTCAAATTCAGGCTCAAAAACCCAAAAATTCGATATTTTGGGGTCCCAGAAGTGATCTGTGCATGCCTACTTAGTGCTAGAATATTTTCAAAATATAGGCCCAAAACATGCTAAAAATCGATATTTTGGTGCCCAAAGTCGATATCTCAAATTCAGGCCCAAAACACCCGAAAATTCGATGTTTTGGGGTCCCAGAAGGGAACTGTACATTCCTACTCCGTGTTAGCGAAATTTTTAAAATACAGGCCGAAAACATACCGAAAATCGATCTTTTAGGTGCCCAAAAGTCGATATGTGCATGCATCTTCTGTACCCGTTTATATCCCAAATTCAATCTCAAAACACCCGAAAATTCGATATTTTTGGGTCCCAGAAGCAATCTGTACATGCCTACTCAGTGCTAGAATTTTTTCAAAATATAGGCTCAAAACATGCTAGAAATCAATATTTTAAGTGTACAAAGTCGATATGTGCATGCATCATTTGTACCCGTTTATATCTCAAATTCAGGCTCCAAAGACCCGAAAATTCGGTATTTGTGGGTCCTAGAAGCGATCTGTACATCCCTATTCCTAGTTGGAATGTTTTCAAGATACAGACCCAAAACATGCTAAAAATCGATATTTTAGGTGACCAAAAGTTGATATGTGCATGCATCTCCTGTACCCGTTTATATCTCAAATTCAGGCTGAAAACACCCGAAAATTCGATATTTTGGGGTCCCAGAAGCGATCTGTTCATGCCTACTCCGTGTTAGAGTATTTTCAATATACAGGCCGAAAACATACTGAAAATCGATCTTTTAGGTGCCCAAAAGTCGATATGTGGATGCATCTTCTGTACCCGTTTATGTCTCAAATTCAGGCTCCAAACACCCGAAAATTCGATATTTTGGGGTCCCAGAAGCGATCTGTACTTGCCTACTTCGTGTTAGAGTATTTTCAAAATACAGGCCCAAAACAAGCTGAAAATCGATATTTTAGGTGACCAAAGTCAATATGTGTATGCATCTTCTGCACCCGTTTATATCCCAAATTCAACCTCAAAACACCCTAAAATTCGATATTTTGGGGTCCCAGAAGCGATCTGTACATGCCTAGTTAGTGCTAGAATTTTTTCAAAATATAAGCTCAAAATATGCAAAAAATCGATATTTTTAAGTGTCCAAAGTCGATATGTGCATGCATCTTCTGTACCCGTTTATATCTCAAATTCAGTCTCAAAACACCCGAAAATTCGGTATTTTTGGGTCCTAAAAGGGATCTGTACATCCCTACTCCTAGTTAGAATGTTTTCAAGATACAGACCCAAAACATGCTCAAAATCGATATTTTATGTGCCCAAAAGTCGATATGTGCATGCATCTTCTGTACCCGTTTATATCTCTAATTAAGGCTCCAAAGACCCGAAAATTTGATATTTTGGGGTCCTAGAAGCGATCTGTACATGCCTACTCAGTGCTAGAATATTTTCAAAATATAGGCCCAAAACATGCTAAAAATCGATATTTTAGGTGCATAAGTCGATATCTCAAATTCAGGCCCAAAACACCCGAAAATTCGATATTTTGGGGTCCCAGAAGCGAACTGTACATGCCTACTCCGTTTTAGAGTATTTTCAAAATACAGGCCCAAAACATACTGAAAATCGATCTTTTAGGTGCCCAAAAGTCGATATGTGCATGCATCTTCTGTACCCGTTTATATCTCAAATTCAGGCTCCAAACACCCGAAAATTCGATATATTTGGGTCCCAGAAGCGATCTTTACATGCCTACTCAGTGCTAGAATATTTTCAAAATACAGGCCCAAAACATACTGAAAATCGATCTTTTTGGTGCCCAAAAGTCGATATGTGGATCCCAAAATAAGCTGAAAATCGATATTTTAGGTGACCAAAGTCAATATGTGTATAAATCTTCTGCACCCGTTTATATCCCAAATTCAACCTCAAAACAACCGAAAATTCGATATTTTTGGGTCCCAGAAGTAATCTGTACATGCCTACTTAGTGCTAGAATGTTTTCAAAATATAGGCTCAAAACATGCTAAAAATCTATATTTTAAGTGTCCAAAGTCGATATGTGCATGCATTATCTATACCAGTTTGTATCTCAAATTGAGGATCAAAACACCCGAAAATTCGATATTTTGGGGTCCCAGAAGTGATCTGTACATGCCTACTTAGTGCTAGAATATTTTCAAAATATAGGCCCAAAACATGCTAAAAATCGATATTTTAGGTGCCCAAAGTCGGTATCTCAAATTCAGACCCAAAACACCCGAAAAATCGATATTTTGGGGTCCCAGAAGCGAACTGTACATGCCTACTCCGTGTTAGAGTATTTTCAAAATACAGGCCCAAAACATACTGAAAATCGATCTTTTAGGTGCAAAAAAGTCGATATGTGTATGCATCTTCTGCACCCGTTTATATCCCAAATTCAACCTCAAAACACCCGAACATTCGATATTTTTGGGTCCCAGAAGCGATCTGTATATGCCTACTCAGTGCGAGAATTTTTTTCAAAATATTAGCTCAAAACATGCGAAAAATCGATATTTTAAGCGTCCAAAGTCGATAAGTGCATGCATCATCTGTACCCGTATATATCTCAAATTCAGGCTCAAAAACCCGAAAATTCGATATTTTGGGGTCCCAGAAGTGATCTGTGCATGCCTACTTAGTGCAAGAATATTTTCAAAATATAGGCCCAAAACATGCTAAAAATCGATATTTAGGTGCCCAAAGTCGATATCTCAAATTCAGGCCCAAAACACCCGAAAATTCGATATTTTGGGGTCCCAGAATGGAACTGTACATGCCTACTCCGTGTTAGAGAATTTTTTTAAATACAGGCCGAAAAAATACTGAAAATCGATCTTTTAGGTGCCCAAAAGTCGATATGTGCATGCATCATTTGTACCCGTTTATATCTCAAATTCAGGCTCAAGATTCCCGAAAATTCGATATTTTAGGGTCCCAGAAGTGATCTGTACATGCCTACTTAGTGCTAGAATATTTTTAAAATATATGCCCAAAACATGCTAATAATCGATATTTTAGGTGCCCAAAGTCGATATCTCAAATTCAGGCTCAAAACAACCGAAAATTCGATTTTTGGTGTCCCAGAAGCGATCTGTACATGTCTAGTCAGTGCTAGAATGTTTTCATAATATAGGCTCAAAACATGCTATAAGGCGATATTTTAAGTGTCCAAAGTCGATATGTGCATGCATCTTCTGTACCTGTTTATATCTCAAATTCAGGCTCAAAACACCCGAAAATTCGGTATTTTTATGTCCTAGAAGCGATCTGTACATCCCTACTCCTAGTTAGAATGTTTTCAAAATACAGGCCCAAAACAAGCTGAAAATCGATATTTTAGGTGACCAAAGTCAATATGTGTATGCATCTTCTGCACAAGTTTATATCCCAAAATCAACCTCAAAACACCCGAAAATTCGATATTTTTGGGTCCCTGAAGCGATCTGTACATGCCTACTCCTAGTTAGAGCATTTTCAAAATACAGACCCAAAACATGCTGAAAATCGATATTTTAGTTGCCCAAAGTCAATATGTGCATGCATCTTCTGTACCTGGTTATATCTCAAATTAAGGCTCCAAAGACCCGAAAATTCGGTATTTTCGGGTCCTAGAAGCGATCTGTACAACCCTATTCCTAGTTAGAATGTTTTCAAGATACAGACCCAAAACATGCTCAAAATCGATATTTTAGGTGCCCAAAAGTCGATATGTGCATGCATCTTCTGTACCCGTTTATATCTCAAATTCAGGATCCAAAACACCCGAAAATTCGATATTTTGGGGTCCCAGAAGCGATCTTTACATGCCTACTCAGTGCTAGAATATTTTCAAAATACAGGCCCAAAACATACTGAAAATCGATCTTTTAGGTGCCCAAAAGTCGATATGTGGATCCCAAAACAAGCTGAAAATCGATATTTTAGGTGACCAAAGTTAATATGTGTATAAATCTTCTGCACCCGTTTATATCCCAAATTCAACCTCAAAACAACCGAAAATTCGATATTTTTGGGTCCCAGAAGTAATCTGTACATGCCTACTTAGTGCTAGAATGTTTTCAAAATATAGGCTCAAAACATGCTAAAAATCTATATTTTAAGTGTCCAAAGTCGATATGTGCATGCATTATCTATACCAGTTTGTATCTCAAATTGAGGATCAAAACACCCGAAAATTCGATATTTTGGGGTCCCAGAAGTGATCTGTACATGCCTACTTAGTGCTAGAATATTTTCAAAATATAGGCCCAAAACATGCTAAAAATCGATATTTTAGGTGCCCAAAGTCGGTATCTCAAATTCAGACCCAAAACACCCGAAAAATCGATATTTTGGGGTCCCAGAAGCGAACTGTACATGCCTACTCCGTGTTAGAGTATTTTCAAAATACAGGCCCAAAACATACTGAAAATCGATCTTTTAGGTGCAAAAAAGTCGATATGTGTATGCATCTTCTGCACCCGTTTATATCCCAAATTCAACCTCAAAACACCCGAACATTCGATATTTTTGGGTCCCAGAAGCGATCTGTATATGCCTACACAGTGCGAGAATTTTTTTCAAAATATTAGCTCAAAACATGCTAAAAATCGATATTTTAAGCGTCCAAAGTCGATAAGTGCATGCATCATCTGTACCCGTATATATCTCAAATTCAGGCTCAAAAACCCGAAAATTCGATATTTTGGGGTCCCAGAAGTGATCTGTGCATGCCTACTTAGTGCAAGAATATTTTCAAAATATAGGCCCAAAACATGCTAAAAATCGATATTTAGGTGCCCAAAGTCGATATCTCAAATTCAGGCCCAAAACACCCGAAAATTCGATATTTTGGGGTCCCAGAATGGAACTGTACATGCCTACTCCGTGTTAGAGAATTTTTTAAAATACAGGCCGAAAAAATACTGAAAATCGATCTTTTAGGTGCCCAAAAGTCGATATGTGCATGCATCATTTGTACCCGTTTATATCTCAAATTCAGGCTCAAGATTCCCGAAAATTCGATATTTTAGGGTCCCAGAAGTGATCTGTACATGCCTACTTAGTGCTAGAATATTTTTAAAATATATGCCCAAAACATGCTAATAATCGATATTTTAGGTGCCCAAAGTCGATATCTCAAATTCAGGCTCAAAACAACCGAAAATTCGATTTTTGGTGTCCCAGAAGCGATCTGTACATGTCTAGTCAGTGCTAGAATGTTTTCATAATATAGGCTCAAAACATGCTATAAGGCGATATTTTAAGTGTCCAAAGTCGATATGTGCATGCATCTTCTGTACCTGTTTATATCTCAAATTCAGGCTCAAAACACCCGAAAATTCGGTATTTTTATGTCCTAGAAGCGATCTGTACATCCCTACTCCTAGTTAGAATGTTTTCAAAATACAGGCCCAAAACAAGCTGAAAATCGATATTTTAGGTGACCAAAGTCAATATGTGTATGCATCTTCTGCACAAGTTTATATCCCAAAATCAACCTCAAAACACCCGAAAATTCGATATTTTTGGGTCCCTGAAGCGATCTGTACATGCCTACTCCTAGTTAGAGCATTTTCAAAATACAGACCCAAAACATGCTGAAAATCGATATTTTAGTTGCCCAAAGTCAATATGTGCATGCATCTTCTGTACCTGGTTATATCTCAAATTAAGGCTCCAAAGACCCGAAAATTCGGTATTTTCGGGTCCTAGAAGCGATCTGTACAACCCTATTCCTAGTTAGAATGTTTTCAAGATACAGACCCAAAACATGCTCAAAATCGATATTTTAGGTGCCCAAAAGTCGATATGTGCATGCATCTTCTGTACCCGTTTATATCTCAAATTCAGGCTCCAAAACACCCGAAAATTCGATATTTTGGGGTCCCAGAAGCGATCTTTACATGCCTACTCAGTGCTAGAATATTTTCAAAATACAGGCCCAAAACATACTGAAAATCGATCTTTTAGGTGCCCAAAAGTCGATATGTGGATCCCAAAACAAGCTGAAAATCGATATTTTAGGTGACCAAAGTTAATATGTGTATAAATCTTCTGCACCCGTTTATATCCCAAATTCAACCTCAAAACAATCAAAAATTTGATATTTTTGGGTCCCAGAAGTAATCTGTACATGCCTACTCAGTGCTAGAATGTTTTCAAAATATAGGCTCAAAACATGCTAAAAATCTATATTTTTAGTGTCCAAAGTCGATATGTGCATGCATTATCTATACCCGTTTGTATCTCAAATTGAGGATCAAAACACCCGAAAATTCGATATTTTGGGGTCCCAGAAGTGATCTGTACATGCCTACTTAGTGCTAGAATATTTTCAAAATATAGGCCCAAAACATGCTAAAAATCGATATTTTAGGTGCCCAAAATCGGTATCTCAAATTCAGACCCAAAACACCCGAAAATTCGATATTTTGGGGTCCCAGAAGCGAACTGTACATGCCTACTCCGTGTTAGAGTATTTTCAAAATACAGGCCCAAAACATACTGAAAATCGATCTTTTAGGTGCCCAAAAGTCGATATGTGCATGCATCTTCTGTACCCGTTTATATCCCAAATTCAACCTCAAAACACCCCAAAATTCTATATTTTGGGGTCCCAGAAGCGATCTGTACATGCCTACTCAGATGCAGGCCCAAAACATGCTGAAAATCGATATTTTAGGTGCCCAAAGTCAACACGTGTATGCATCTTCTTCACTCGTTTATATCTCAAATTCAACCTCAAAACACCCGAAAATTCGATAATTTTGGGTCCCAGAAGCGATCTGTACATGTCTAGTCAGTGCTAGAATGTTTTCAAAATATAGGCTCAAAACATTTTAAAAATCGATCTTTTAAGTGTCCAAAGTCGATATGTGCATGCATCTTCTGTACCCGTTTATTCTCAAATTCAGGCTCAAAACACCCGAAAATTCGATATTTTTGGGTCCCAGTAGCGATCTGTACATGCCTACTCCTAGTTACAGTATTTTCAAAATACAGGCCCAAAACATGCTGAAAATCGATATTTTAGGTGCCCAAAGTCAATATGTGCATGCATCTTCTGTACCCGTTTATATCTCAAATTCAGGCTCAAAACACCCGAAAATTCGGTATTTTTGGGACCTAGAAGCGATCGGTACATCCCTACCCTTAGTTAGAATGTTTTCAAGATACAGACCCAAAACATGCTAAAAATCGATATTTTAGGTGCCCAAAAGTCGATATGTTCATGCATCTTCTGTACCCGTTTATATCTCAAATTCAGGCTCAAAGCACCCGAAAATTCGATATTTTAGGTTCCCAGAAGCGATCTGTACATGCCTACTCAGTGCTAGAATATTTTCAAAACATAGGCCCAAAACATGTTAATAATCGATATTTTAGGTGCCCAAAGTCGATATCTCAAATTCAGGCCCAAAACACCCAAAAATTCGATATTTTGGGGTCCCAGAAGCGATCTGTACATGCCTACTCCGTGTTAGAGTATTTTCAATATACAGGCCCAAAACATACTAAAAATCGATCTTTTAGGTGCCCAAAAGTCGATATGTGGATGCATCTTCTGTATCCGTTTATATCTCAAATTCAGGCTCAAAACAGCCGAAAATTCGATATTTTGGGGTCCCAGAAGCGATCTGTACTTGCCTACTCAGTGCTAGAATATTTTCAAAATATAGGCCCAAAACATGCTAAAAATCGATATTTTAGGTGCATAAGTCGATATCTCAAATTCATGCCCAAAACACCCGAAAATTCGATATTTTGGGGTCCCAGAAGCGAACTTTACATGCCTACTCCGTGTTAGAGTATTTTCATTATACAGGCCCAAAACATACTGAAAATCGATCTTTTAGGTGCCAAAAGTCGATATGGGTATGCATCTTCTGCACCCGTTTATATCCCAAATTCAACCTCAAAACACCCGAAAATTCGATATTTTTGGGTCCCAGAAGCGATCTGTATATGCCTACTCAGTGCTAGAATTTTTTTCAAAATATTGGCTCAAAACATGCTAAAAATCGATATTTTAAACTCCAAAGTAGATAGGTGCATGCATCATCTGTACCCGTATATATCTCAAATTCAGGCTCAAAAACCCGAAAATTCGATATTTTGGGGTCCCAGAAGCGATCTGTACATGTCTAGTCAGTGCTAGAATGTTTTCATAATATAGGCTCAAAACATGCTATAAGGCGATATTTTAAGTGTCCAAAGTCGATATGTGCATGCATCTTCTGTACCCGTTTATATCTCAAATTCAGGCTCAAAACACCCGAAAATTCGATATTTTTGGGTTCCAGTAGCGATCTGTACATGCCTACTCCTAGTTAGAGTATTTTCAAAATACAGGTCCAAAACATGCTGAAAATCGATATTTTAGGTGCCCAAAGTCAATATGTGCATGCATCTTCTGTACCCGTTTATATCTCAAATTCAGGCTCAAAACACCCGAAAATTCGGTATTTTTGGGACCTAGAAGCAATCGGTACATCCCTACTCCTAGTTAGAATGTTTTCATGATACAGACCCAAAACATGCTAAAAATCGATATTTTAGGTGCCTAAAAGTCGATATGTTCATGCATCTTCTGTACCCGTTTATATCTCAAATTCAGGCTCAAAACACCCGAAAATTCGATATTTTAAGTTCCCAGAAGCGATCTGTACATGCCTACTCAGTGCTAGAATATTTTCAAAACATAGGCCCAAAACATGCTAAAAATCGATATTTTAGGTGCCCAAAGTCGATATCTCACATGCAGGCCCAAAACACCCAAAAATTCGATATTTTGGGGTCCCAGAAGAGATCTGTACATGCCTACTCCGTGTTAGAGTATTTTCAATATACAGGCCCAAAACATACTAAAAATCGATCTTTTAGGTGCCCAAAAGTCGATATGTGGATGCATCTTCTGTACCCGTTTATATCTCAAATTCAGGCTCAAAACAGCCGATAATTCGATATTTTTGGGTCCCAGAAGCGATCTGTACTTGCCTACTCAGTGCTAGAATATTTTCAAAATATAGGCCCAAAACATGCTAAAAATCGATATTTTAGGTGCATAAGTCGATATCTCAAATTCATGCCCAAAACACCCGAAAATTCGATATTTTGGGGTCCCAGAAGCGAACTTTACATGCCTACTCCGTGTTAGAGTATTTCCAATATACAGGCCGAAAACATACTGAAAATCGATCTTTTAGGTGCCCAAAAGTCGATATGTGGATGCATCTTCTGTACCCGTTTATATCTCAAATTCAGGCTCAAAACACCCGAAAATTCGATATTTTGGGGTCCCAGAAGCGATCTGTACTTGCCTACTCCGTGTTAGAGTATTTTCAAAATATAGGCCGAAAACATACTTAAAATCGATCTTTTAGGTGCACAAAAGTCGATATGTGGATGCATCTTCTGTACCCGTTTATATCTCAAATTCAGGCTCAAAACACCCGAAAATTCGATATTTTGGGGTCCCAAAAGCGATCTGTACTTGCCTACTTCGTGTTAGAGTATTTTCAAAATAAGGCCCAAAACAAGCTGAAAATCGATATTTTAGGTGACCAAAGTCAATATGTGTATGCATCTTCTGCACCCGTTTATATCCCAAATTCAACCTCAAAACGCCCTAAAATTCGATATTTTTGGGACCCAGAAGCGATCTGTACATGCCTAGTTAGTGCTAGAATTTTATCAAAATATAAGCTCAAAACATGCTAAAAATCGATATTTTTAAGTGTCCAAAGTCGATATGTCCATGCATCTTCTGTACCCGTTTATATCTCAAATTCAGTCTCAAAACACCCGAAAATTCGGTATTTTTGGGTCCTAAAAGTGATCTGTACATCCCTACTCCTAGTTAGAATGTTTTCAAGATACAGACCCAAAACATGCTTAAAATCGATATTTTAGGTGCCCAAAAGTCGATATGTGCATGCATCTTCTGTACCCGTTTATATCTCTAATTCAGGCTCAAAACACCCGAAAATTCGATATTTTGGGGTCTTAGAAGCGATCTGTACATGCCTACTCAGTGCTAGAATATTTTCAAAATATAGGCCCAAAACATGCTAAAAATCGATATTTTAGGTGCATAAGTCGATATCTCAAATTCAGGCCCAAAACACACGAAAATTCGATATTTTGGGGTCCCAGAAGCGAACTGTACATGCCTACTCCGTTTTAGAGTATTTTCAAAATACAAGCCCAAAACATACTGAAAATCGATCTTTTAGGTGCCCAAAAGTCGATATGTGCATGGATCCTCTGTACCCGTTTAAATCTCAAATTCAGGCTCCAAACACCCGAAAATTCGATATTTTGGGGTCCCAGAAGCGATCTTTACATGTCTACTCAGTTCTAGAATATTTTCAAAATACAGGCCCAAAACATACTGAAAATCGATCTTTTAGGTGCCCAAAAGTCGATATGTGGATCCCAAAACAAGCTGAAAATCGATATTTTAGGTGACCAAAGTCAATATGTGTATAAATCTTCCGCACCCGTTTATATCCCAAATTCAACCTCAAAACAACCGAAAATTCGATATTTTTGGGTCCCAGAAGTAATCTGTACATGCCTACTTAGTGCTAGAATGTTTTCAAAATATAGGCTCAAAACATGCTAAAACTCTATATTTTAAGTGTCCAAAGTCGATATGTGCATGCATTATCTATACCCGTTTGTATCTCAAATTGAGGATCAAAACACCCGAATATTCGATATTTTGGGGTCCCAGAAGTGATCTGTACATGCCTACTTAGTGCTAGAATGTTTTCAAAATATAGGCCCAAAACATGCTAAAAATCGATATTTTAGGTGCCCAAAGTCGGTATCTCAAATTCAGACCCAAAACACCCGAAAATTCGATATTTTGGGGTCCCAGAAGCGAACTGTACATGCCTACTCCGTGTTAGAGTATTTTCAAAATACAGGCCCAAAACATACTGAAAATCGATCTTTTAGGTGCAAAAAAGTCGATATGTGTATGCATCTTCTGCACCCGTTTATATCCCAAATTCAACCTCAAAACACCCGAAAATTCGATATTTTTGGGTCCCAGAAGCGATCTGTATATGCCTACTCAGTGCGAGAATTTTTTTCAAAATATTGGCTCAAAACATGCTAAAAATCGATATTTTAAGCGTCCAAAGTCGATAAGTGCATGCATCATCTGTACCCGTATATATCTCAAATTCAGGCTCAAAAACCCGAAAATTCGATATTTTGGGGTCCCAGAAGTGATTTGTGCATGCCTACTTAGTGCAAGAATATTTTCAAAATATAGGCTCAAAACATGCTATAAGGCGATATTTTAAGTGTCCAAAGTCGATATGTGCATGCATCTTCTGTACCCGTTTATATCTCAAATTCAGGCTCAAAACACCCGAAAATTCGATATTTTTGGGTTCCAGTAGCGATCTGTACATGCCTACTCCTAGTTAGAGTATTTTCAAAATACAGGTCCAAAACATGCTGAAAATCGATATTTTAGGTGCCCAAAGTCAATATGTGCATGCATCTTCTGTACCCGTTTATATCTCAAATTCAGGCTCAAAACACCCGAAAATTCGGTATTTTTGGGACCTAGAAGCAATCGGTACATCCCTACTCCTAGTTAGAATGTTTTCATGATACAGACCCAAAACATGCTAAAAATCGATATTTTAGGTGCCTAAAAGTCGATATGTTCATGCATCTTCTGTACCCGTTTATATCTCAAATTCAGGCTCAAAACACCCGAAAATTCGATATTTTAAGTTCCCAGAAGCGATCTGTACATGCCTACTCAGTGCTAGAATATTTTCAAAACATAGGCCCAAAACATGCTAAAAATCGATATTTTAGGTGCCCAAAGTCGATATCTCACATGCAGGCCCAAAACACCCAAAAATTCGATATTTTGGGGTCCCAGAAGAGATCTGTACATGCCTACTCCGTGTTAGAGTATTTTCAATATACAGGCCCAAAACATACTAAAAATCGATCTTTTAGGAGCCCAAAAGTCGATATGTGGATGCATCTTCTGTACCCGTTTATATCTCAAATTCAGGCTCAAAACAGCCGATAATTCGATATTTTTGGGTCCCAGAAGCGATCTGTACTTGCCTACTCAGTGCTAGAATATTTTCAAAATATAGGCCCAAAACATGCTAAAAATCGATATTTTAGGTGCATAAGTCGATATCTCAAATTCATGCCCAAAACACCCGAAAATTCGATATTTTGGGGTCCCAGAAGCGAACTTTACATGCCTACTCCGTGTTAGAGTATTTCCAATATACAGGCCGAAAACATACTGAAAATCGATCTTTTAGGTGCCCAAAAGTCGATATGTGGATGCATCTTCTGTACCCGTTTATATCTCAAATTCAGGCTCAAAACACCCGAAAATTCGATATTTTGGGGTCCCAGAAGCGATCTGTACTTGCCTACTCCGTGTTAGAGTATTTTCAAAATATAGGCCGAAAACATACTTAAAATCGATCTTTTAGGTGCACAAAAGTCGATATGTGGATGCATCTTCTGTACCCGTTTATATCTCAAATTCAGGCTCAAAACACCCGAAAATTCGATATTTTGGGGTCCCAGAAGCGATCTGTACTTGCCTACTTCGTGTTAGAGTATTTTCAAAATAAGGCCCAAAACAAGCTGAAAATCGATATTTTAGGTGACCAAAGTCAATATGTGTATGCATCTTCTGCACCCGTTTATATCCCAAATTCAACCTCAAAACGCCCTAAAATTCGATATTTTTGGGACCCAGAAGCGATCTGTACATGCCTAGTTAGTGCTAGAATTTTTTCAAAATATAAGCTCAAAACATGCTAAAAATCGATATTTTTAAGTGTCCAAAGTCGATATGTGCATGCATCTTCTGTACCCGTTTATATCTCAAATTCAGTCTCAAAACACCCGAAAATTCGGTATTTTTGGGTCCTAGAAGTGATCTGTACATCCCTACTCCTAGTTAGAATGTTTTCAAGATACAGACCCAAAACATGCTTAAAATCGATATTTTAGGTGCCCAAAAGTCGATATGTGCATGCATCTTCTGTACCCGTTTATATCTCTAATTCAGGCTCAAAACACCCGAAAATTCGATATTTTGGGGTCCCAGAAGTGATCTGTACATGCCTACTTAGTGCTAGAATGTTTTCAAAATATAGGCCCAAAACATGCTAAAAATCGATATTTTAGGTGCCCAAAGTCGGTATCTCAAATTCAGACCCAAAACACCCGAAAATTCGATATTTTGGGGTCCCAGAAGCGAACTGTACATGCCTACTCCGTGTTAGAGTATTTTCAAAATACAGGCCCAAAACATACTGAAAATCGATCTTTTAGGTGCCAAAAAGTCGATATGTGTATGCATCTTCTGCACCCGTTTATATCCCAAATTCAACCTCAAAACACCCGAAAATTCGATATTTTTGGGTCCCAGAAGCGATCTGTATATGCCTACTCAGTGCGAGAATTTTTTTCAAAATATTGGCTCAAAACATGCTAAAAATCGATATTTTAAGCGTCCAAAGTCGATAAGTGCATGCATCATCTGTACCCGTATATATCTCAAATTCAGGCTCAAAAACCCGAAAATTCGATATTTTGGGGTCCCAGAAGTGATTTGTGCATGCCTACTTAGTGCAAGAATATTTTCAAAATATAGGCCCAAAACATGCTAAAAATCGATATTTAGGTGCCCAAAGTCGATATCTCAAATTCAGGCCCAAAACACCCGAAAATTCGATATTTTGGGGTCCCAGAATGGAACTGTACATGCCTACTCCGTGTTAGAGAATTTTTTAAAATACAGGCCGAAAAAATACTGAAAATCGATCTTTTAGGTGCCCAAAAGTCGATATGTGCATGCATCTTCTGTACCCGATTATATCCCAAATTCAACCTCAAAACACCCGAAAATTCGATATTTTTGGATCCCAGAAGCAATCTGTACATGCCTACTCAGTGCTAGAATGTTTTCAAAATATAGGCTCAAAACATGCTAAAAATCAATATTTTAAGTGTCCAAAGTCGATATGTGCATGCATCATTTGTACCCGTTTATATCTCAAATTCAGGCTCAAAACTCCCGAAAATTCGATATTTTAGGGTCCCAGAAGTGATCTGTACATGCCTACTTAGTGCTAGAATATTTTCAAAATATAGGCCCAAAACATGCTAATAAACGATATTTTAGGTGCCCAAAGTCGATATCTCAAATTCAGGCTCAAAACACCCGAAAATTCGATATTTTGGGGTCCCAGAAGCGATCTGTACAAGTCTAGTCAGTGCTAGAATGTTTTCATAATATAGGCTTAAAACATGCTATAAGGCGATATTTTAAGTGTCCAAAGTCGATATGTGCATGCATCTTCTGTACCTGTTTATATCTCAAATTCAGGCTCAAAACACCCGAAAATTCGGTATTTTTATGTCCTAGAAGCGATCTGTACATCCCTACTCCTAGTTAGAATGTTTTCAAAATACAGGCCCAAAACAAGCTGAAAATCGATATTTTAGGTGACCAAAGTCAATATGTGTATGCATCTTCTGCACAAGTGTATATCCCAAATTCAACCTCAAAACACCCGAAAATTCGATATTTTTGGGTCCCAGAAGCGATCTGTACATGCCTACTCAGATGCAGGCCCAAAACATGCTGAAAATCGATATTTTAGGTGCCCAAAGTCAACATGTGTATGCATCTTCTTCACTCGTTTATATCTCAAATTCAACCTCAAAACACCCGAAAATTCGATAATTTTGGGTCCCAGAAGCGATCTGTACATGTCTAGTCAGTGCTAGAATGTTTTTAAAATATAGGCTCAAAACATTTTAAAAATCGATCTTTTAAGTGTCCAAAGTCGATATGTGCATGCATCTTCTGTACCCGTTTATTCTCAAATTCAGGCTCAAAACACCCGAAAATTCGATATTTTTGGGTCCCAGTAGCGATCTGTACATGCCTACTCCTAGTTACAGTATTTTCAAAATACAGGCCCAAAACATGCTGAAAATCGATATTTTAGGTGCCCAAAGTCAATATGTGCATGCATCTTCTGTACCCGTTTATATCTCAAATTCAGGCTCAAAACACCCGAAAATTCGGTATTTTTGGGACCTAGAAGCGATCGGTACATCCCTACTCCTAGTTAGAATGTTTTCAAGATACTGACCCAAAACATGCTAAAAATCGATATTTTAGGTGCCCAAAAGTCGATATGTTCATGCATCTTCTGTACCCGTTTATATCTCAAATTCAGGCTCAAAGCACCCGAAAATTCGATATTTTAGGTTCCCAGAAGAGATCTGTACATGCCTACTCAGTGCTAGAATATTTTCAAAACATAGGCCCAAAACATGCTAAAAATCGATATTTTAGGTGCCCAAAGTCGATATCTCAAATTCAGGCCCAAAACACCCAAAAATTCGATATTTTGGGGTCCCAGAAGCGATCTGTACATGCCTACTCCGTGTTAGAGTATTTTCAATATACAGGCCCAAAACATACTAAAAATCGATCTTTTAGGTGCCCAAAAGTCGATATGTGGATGCATCTTCTGTATCCGTTTATATCTCAAATTCAGGCTCAAAACAGCCGAAAATTCGATATTTTGGGGTCCCAGAAGCGATCTGTACTTGCCTACTCAGTGCTAGAATATTTTCAAAATATAGGCCCAAAACATGCTAAAAATCGATATTTTAGGTGCATATGTCGATATCTCAAATTCATGCCCAAAACACCCGAAAATTCGATATTTTGGGGTCCCAGAAGCGAACTTTACATGCCTACTCCGTGTTAGAGTATTTACATTATACAGGCCCAAAACATACTGAAAATCGATCTTTTAGGTGCCAAAAAGTCGATATGGGTATGCATCTTCTGCACCCGTTTATATCCCAAATTCAACCTCAAAACACCCGAAAATTCGATATTTTTGGGTCCCAGAAGCGATCTGTATAAGCCTACTCAGTGCTAGAATTTTTTTCAAAATATTGGCTCAAAACATGCTATAAGGCGTTATTTTAAGTGTCCAAAGTCGATATGTGCATGCATCTTCTGTACCCGTTTATATCTCAAATTCAGGCTCAAAACACCCGAAAATTCGATATTTTTGGGTTCCAGAAGCGATCTGTACATGTCTAGTCAGTGCTAGAATGTTTTCATAATATAGGCTCAAAACATGCTATAAGGCGATATTTTAAGTGTCCAAAGTCGATATGTGCATGCATCTTCTGTACCCGTTTATATCTCAAATTCAGGCTCAAAACACCCGAAAATTCGATATTTTTGGGTTCCAGTAGCGATCTGTACATGCCTACTCCTAGTTAGAGTATTTTCAATATACAGGCCCAAAACATACTAAAAATCGATCTTTTAGGTGCCCCAAAGTCGATATGTGGATGCATCTTCTGTACCCGTTTATATCTCAAATTCAGGCTCAAAACAGCCGATAATTCGATATTTTGGGGTCCCAGAAGCGATCTGTACTTGCCTACTCAGTGCTAGAATATTTTCAAAATATAGGCCCAAAACATGCTAAAAATCGATATTTTAGGTGCATAAATCGATATCTCAAATTCATGCCCAAAACACCCGAAAATTCGATATTTTGGGGTCCCAGAAGCGAACTTTACATGCCTACTCCGTGTTAGAAAATTTTCAATATACAGGCCGAAAACATACTGAAAATCGATCTTTTAGGTGCCCAAAAGTAGATGTTTGGATGCATCTTCTGTACCCGTTTATATCTCAAATTCAGGCTCAAAACACCCGAAAATTCGATATTTTGGGGTCCCAGAAGCGATCTGTACTTGCCTACTCCGTGTTAGAGTATTTTCAAAATATAGGCCGAAAACATACTTAAAATCGATCTTTTAGGTGCACAAAAGTCGATATGTGGATGCATCTTCTGTACCCGTTTATATCTCAAATTCAGGCTCAAAACACCCGAAAATTCGATATTTTGGGGTCCCAGAAGCGATCTGTACTTGCCTACTTCGTGTTAGAGTATTTTCAAAATAAGGCCCAAAGCAAGCTGAAAATCGATATTTTAGGTGACCAAAGTCAATATGTGTATGCATCTTCTGCACCCGTTTATATCCCAAATTCAACCTCAAAACGCCCTAAAATTCGATATTTTTGGGTCCCAGAAGCGATCTGTACATGCCTAGTTAGTGCTAGAATTTTTTCAAAATATAAGCTCAAAACATGCTAAAAATCGATATTTTTAAGTGCCCAAAGTCGATATGTGCATGCATCTTCTGTACCCGTTTATATCTCAAATTCAGTCTCAAAACACCCGAAAATTCGGTATTTTTGGGTCCTAGAAGCGATCTGTACATCCCTACTCCTAGTTAGAATGTTTTCAAGATACAGACCCAAAACATGCTTAAAATCGATATTTTAGGTGCCCGAAAGTCAATATGTGCATGCATCTTCTGTACCCGTTTATATCTCTAATTCAGGCTCAAAACACCCGAAAATCCGATATTTTGGGGTCTTAGAAGCGATCTGTACATGCCTACTCAGTGCTAAAATATTTTCAAAATATAGGCCCAAAACATGCTAAAAATCGATATTTTAGGTGCATAAGTCGATATCTCAAATTCAGGCCCAAAACACACGAAAATTCGATATTTTGGGGTCCCAGAAGCGAACTGTACATGCCTACTCCGTTTTAGAGTATTTTCAAAATACAAGCCCAAAACATACTGAAAATCGATCTTTTAGGTGCCCAAAAGTCGATATGTGCATGCATCTTCTATACCCGTTTATATCTCAAATTCAGGCTCCAAACACCCGAAAATTCGATATTTTGGGGTCCCAGAAGCGATCTTTACATGTCTACTCAGTGCTAGAATATTTTCAAAATACAGGCCCAAAACATACTGAAAATCGATCTTTTAGGTGCCCAAAAGTCGATATGTGGATCCCAAAACAAGCTGAAAATCGATATTTTAGGTGACCAAAGTCAATATGTGTATAAATCTTTTGCACCCGTTTATATCCCAAATTCAACCTCAAAACAACCGAAAATTCGATATTTTTGGGTCCCAGAAGTAATCTGTACATGCCTACTTAGTGCTAGAATGTTTTCAAAATATAGGCTCAAAACATGCTAAAAATCTATATTTTAAGTGTCCAAAGTCGATATGTGCATGCATTATCTATATCCGTTTGTATCCCAAATTCAACCTCAAAACACCCGAAAATTCGATATTTTTGGGTCCCAGAAGCGATCTGTATATGCCTACTCAGTGCGAGAATTTTTTTCAAAATATTGGCTCAAAACATGCTAAAAATCGATATTTTAAGCGTCCAAAGTCGATAAGTGCATGCATCATCTGTACCCGTATATATCTCAAATTCAGGCTCAAAAACCCGAAAATTCGATATTTTGGGGTCCCAGAAGTGATCTGTGCATGCCTACTTAGTGCAAGAATATTTTCAAAATATAGGCCCAAAACATGCTAAAAATCGATATTTAGGTGCCCAAAGTCGATATCTCAAATTCAGGCCCAAAACACCCGAAAATTCGATATTTTGGGGTCCCAGAATGGAACTGTACATGCCTACTCCGTGTTAGAGAATTTTTTAAAATACAGGCCGAAAAAATACTGAAAATCGATCTTTTAGGTGCCCAAAAGTCGATATGTGCATGCATCTTCTGTACCCGATTATATCCCAAATTCAACCTCAAAACACCCGAAAATTCGATATTTTTGGATCCCAGAAGCAATCTGTACATGCCTACTCAGTGCTAGAATGTTTTCAAAATATAGGCTCAAAACATGCTAAAAATCAATATTTTAAGTGTCCAAAGTCGATATGTGCATGCATCATTTGTACCCGTTTATATCTCAAATTCAGGCTCAAAACTCCCGAAAATTCGATATTTTAGGGTCCCAGAAGTGATCTGTACATGCCTACTTAGTGCTAGAATATTTTCAAATTATAGGCCCAAAACATGCTAATAATCGATATTTTAGGTGCCCAAAGTCGATATCTCAAATTCAGGCTCAAAACACCCGAAAATTCGATATTTTGGGGTCCCAGAAGCGATCTGTACATGTCTAGTCAGTGCTAGAATGTTTTCATAATATAGGCTTAAAACATGCTATAAGGCGTTATTTTAAGTGTCCAAAGTCGATATGTGCATGCATCTTCTGTACCTGTTTATATCTCAAATTCAGGCTCAAAACACCCGAAAATTCGGTATTTTTATGTCCTAGAAGCGATCTGTACATCCCTACTCCTAGTTAGAATGTTTTCAAAATACAGGCCCAAAACAAGCTGAAAATCGATATTTTAGGTGACAAAAGTCAATATGTGTATGCATCTTCTGCACAAGTGTATATCCCAAATTCAACCTCAAAACACCCGAAAATTCGATATTTTTGGGTCCCAGAAGCGATCTGTACAAGCCTACTCCTAGTTAGAGCATTTTCAAAATACAGGCCCAAAACATGCTGAAAATCGATATTTTAGTTGCCCAAAGTCAATATGTGCATGCATCTTCTGTTAACGGTTATATCTCAAATTAAGGCTCCAAAGACCCGAAAATTCGGTATTTTCGGGTACTAGAAGCGATCTGTACATCCCTATTCCTAGTTAGAATGTTTTCAAGATACAGACCCAAAACATGCTCAAAAATCGATATTTTAGGTGCCCAAAAGTCGATATGTGCATGCATCTTCTGTACCCGTTTATATCTCAAATTCAGGCTCCAAACACCCGAAAATTCGATATTTTGGGGTCCCAGGAGCGATCTGTACATGCCTACTCAGTGCTAGAATATTTTCAAAATACAGGCCCAAAACATACTGAAAATCGATCTTTTAGGTGCCCAAAAGTCGATATGTGGATCCCAAAACAAGCTGAAAATCGATATTTTAGGTGACCAAAGTCAATATGTGTATAAATCTTCTGCACCCGTTTATATCCCAAATTCAATCTCAAAACAACCGAAAATTCGATATTTTTGGGTCCCAGAAGTAATCTGTATATGCCTACTCAGTGCTAGAATGTTTTCAAAATATAGGCTCAAAACATGCTAAAAATCTATATTTTTAGTGTCCAAAGTCGATATGTGCATGCATTATCTATACCCGTTTGTATTTCAAATTGAGGATCAAAACACCCGAAAATTCGATATTTTGGGGTCCCAGAAGTGATCTGTACATGCCTACTTAGTGCTAGAATATTTTCAAAATATAGGCCCAAAACATGCTAAAAATCGATATTTTAGGTGCCCAAAGTCGGTATCTCAAATTCAGACCCAAAACACCCGAAAATTCGATATTTTGGGGTCCCAGAAGCGAACTGTACATGCCTACTCTGTGTTAGAGTATTTTCAAAATACAGGCCCAAAACATACTGAAAATCGATCGTTTAGGTGCCAAAAAGTCGATATGTGTATGCATCTTCTGCACCCGTTTATATCCCAAATTCAACCTCAAAACACCCGAAAATTCGATATTTTTGGGTCCCAGAAGCGATCTGTATATGCCTACTCAGTGCGAGAATTGTTTTCAAAATATTGGCTCAAAACATGCTAAAAATCGATATTTTAAGCGTCCAAAGTCGATAAGTGCATGCATCATCTGTACTCGTATATATCTCAAATTCAGGCTCAAAAACCCGAAAATTCGATATTTTGGGGTCCCAGAAGTGATCTGTGCATGCCTACTTAGTGCAAGAATATTTTCAAAATATAGGCCCAAAACATGCTAAAAATCGATATTTAGGTGCCCAAAGTCGATATCTCAAATTCAAGCCCAAAACACCCGAAAATTCGATATTTTGGGGTCCCAGAATGGGACTGTACATGCCTTCTCCGTGTTAGAGAATTTTTTAAAATACAGGCCGAAAAAATACTGAAAATCGATCTTTTAGGTGCCCAAAAGTCGATATGTGCATGCATCTTCTGTACCCGATTATATCCCAAATTCAACCTGAAAACACCCGAAAATTCGATATTTTTGGGTCCCAGAAGCAATCTGTACATGCCTACTCAGTGCTAGAATGTTTTCAAAATATAGGCTCAAAACATGCTAAAAATCAATATTTTAAGTGTCCAAAGTCGATATGTGCATGCATCATTTGTACCCGTTTATATCTCAAATTCAGGCTCAAAACTCAAGAAAATTCGATATTTTAGGGTCCCAGAAGTGATCTGTACATGCCTACTTAGTGCTAGAATATTTTTAAAATATAGGCCCAAAACATGCTAATAATCGATATTTTAGGTGCCCAAAGTCGATATCTCAAATTCAGGCTCAAAACACCCGAAAATTCGATATTTTGGGGACCCAGAAGCGATCTGTACATGTCTAGTCAGTGCTAGAATGTTTTCATAATATAGGCTCAAAACATGCTATAAGGCGATATTTTAAGTGTCCAAAGTCGATATGTGCATGCATCTTCTGTACCTGTTTATATCTCAAATTAAGGCTCAAAACACCCGAAAATTCGGTATTTTTATGTCCTAGAAGCGATCTGTACATCCCTACTCCTAGTTAGAATGTTTTCAAAATACAGGCCCAAAACAAGCTGAAAATCGATATTTTAGGTGACCAAAGTCAATATGTGTATGCATCTTCTGCACAAGTTTATATCCCAAATTCAACCTCAAAACACCCGAAAATTCGATATTTTTGGGTCCCAGAAGCGATCTGTACATGCCTACTCCTAGTTAGAGCATTTTCAAAATACAGTCCCAAAACATGCTGAAAATCGATATTTTAGTTGCCCAAAGTCAATATGTGCATGCATCTTCTGTACCCGGTTATATCTCAAATTAAGGCTCCAAAGACCCGAAAATTCGGTATTTTCGGGTCCTAGAAGCGATCTGTACATCCCTATTCCTAGTTAGAATGTTTTCAAGATACAGACCCAAAACATGCTCAAAATCGATATTTTAGGTGCCCAAAAGTCGATATGTGCATGCATCTTCTGTACCCGTTTATATCTCAAATTCAGGCTCCAAACACCCGAAAATTCGATATTTTGGGGTCCCAGAAGCGATCTTTACATGCCTACTCAGTGCTAGAATATTTTCAAAATACAGGCCCAAAACATACTGAAAATCGATCTTTTAGGTGCCCAAAAGTCGATATGTGGATCACAAAACAAGCTGAAAATCGATATTTTAGGTGACCAAAGACAATATGTGTATAAATCTTCTGCACCCGTTTATATCTCAAATTCAACCTCAAAACAACCGAAAATTCGATATTTTTGGGTCCCAGAAGTAATCTGTACATGCCTACTCAGTGCTAGAATGTTTTCAAAATAAAGGCTCAAAACATGCTAAAAATCTATATTTTTAGTGTCCAAAGTCGATATGTGCATGCATTATCTATACCCGTTTGTATCTCAAATTGAGGATCAAAACACCCGAAAATTCGATATTTTGGGGTCCCAGAAGTGATCTGTACATGCCTACTTAGTGCTAGAATATTTTCAAAATATAGGCCCAAAACATGCTAAAAATCGATATTTTAGGTGCCCAAAGTCGGTATCTCAAATTCAGACCCAAAACACCCGAAAATTCGATATTTTGGGGTCTCAGAAGCGAACTGTACATGCCTACTCCGTGTTAGAGTATTTTCAAAATACAGGCCCAAAACATACTGAAAATCGATCTTTTAGGTGCCCAAAAGTCGATATGTGCATGCATCTTCTGTACCCGTTTATATCCCGAATTCAACCTCAAAACACCCCAAAATTCGATATTTTGGGGTCCCAGAAGCGATCTGTACATGCCTACTCAGATGCAGGCCCAAAACATGCTGAAAATCGATATTTTAGGTGCCCAAAGTCAACATGTGTATGCATCTTCTTCACTCGTTTATATCTCTAATTCAACCTCAAAACACCCGAAAATTCGATAATTTTGGGTCCCAGAAGCGATCTGTACATGTCTAGTCAGTGCTAGAATATTTTCAAAATATAGGCTCAAAACATTTTAAAAATCGATCTTTTAAGTGTCCAAAGTCGATATGTGCATGCATCTTCTGTACCCGTTTATTCTCAAATTCAGGCTCAAAACACCCGAAAATTCGTTATTTTGGGGTCCCAGAAGCGATCTGTACATGCCTACTCCGTGTTAGAGTATTTTCAATATACAGGCCCAAAACATACTAAAAATCGATATTTTAGGTGCCCAAAGTCGATATCTCAAATTCAGGCCCAAAACACCCAAAAATTCGTTATTTTGGGGTCCCAGAAGCGATCTGTACATGCCTACTCCGTGTTAGAGTATTTTCAATATACAGGCCCAAAACATACTAAAAATCGATCTTTTAGGTGCCCAAAAGTCGATATGTGGATGCATCTTCTGTACCCGTTTATATCTCAAATTCATGCTCAAAACAGCCGAAAATTCGATATTTTGGGGTCCCAGAAGCGATCTGTACTTGCCTCCTCAGTGCTAGAATATTTTCAAAATATAGGCCCAAAACATGCTAAAAATCGATATTTTAGGTGCATAAGTCGATATCTCAAATTCATGCCCAAAACACCCGAAAATACGATATTTTGGGGTCCCAGAAGCGAACTTTACATGCCTACTCCGTGTTAGAGTATTTTCAATATACAGGCCCAAAACATACTGAAAATCGATCTTTTAGGTGCCAAAAAGTCGATATGTGTATGCATCTTCTGCACCCGTTTATATCCCAAATTCAACCTCAAAACACTCGAAAATTCGATATTTTTGGGTCCCAGAAGCGATCTGTATATGCCTACTCAGTGCGAGAATTTTTTTCAAAATATTGGCTCAAAACATGCTAAAAATCGATATTTTAAGCGTCCAAAGTCGATAAGTGGATGCATCATCTGTACCAGTATATATCTCAAATTCAGGCTCAAAAACCCGAAAATTCGATATTTTGGGGTCCCAGAAGTGATCTTTGCATGCCTACTTAGTGCAAGAATATTTTCAAAATATAGGCCCAAAACATGCTAAAAATCGATATTTAGGTGCCCAAAGTCGATATATCAAATTCAGGCCCAAAACACCCGAAAATTCGATATTTTGTGGTCCCAGAAGGGAACTGTACATGCCTACTCCGTGTTAGAGAATTTTTTAAAATACAGGCCGAAAAAATACTGAAAATCGATCTTTTAGGTGCCCAAAAGTCGATAAGTGCATGCATCTTCTGTACCCGATTATATCCCAAATTCAACCTCAAAACACCCGAAAATTCGATATTTTTGGGTCCCAGAAGCAATCTGTATATGCCTACTCAGTGCTAGAAATTTTTCAAAATATAGGCTCAAAACATGCTAAAAATCAATATTTTAAGTGTCCAAAGTCGATATGTGCATGCATCATTTGTACCCGTTTATATCTCAAATTCAGGCTCAAAACTCCCGAAAATTCGATATTTTAGGGTCCCAGAAGTGATCTGTACATGCCTACTTAGTGCTAGAATATTTTCAAAATATAGGCCCAAAACATGCTAATAATCGATATTTTAGGTGCCCAAAGTCGATATCTCAAATTCAACCTCAAAACACCCGAAAATTCGATATTTTGGGGTCCCAGAAGCGATCTGTACATGTCTAGTCAGTGCTAGAATGTTTTCATAATATAGGCTCAAAACATGCTATAAGGCGATATTTTAAGTGTCCAAAGTCGATATGTGCATGCATCTTCTGTACCCGTTTATATCTCAAATTCAGGCTCAAAACACCCGAAAATTCGATATTTTTGGGTCCCAGAAGCGATCTGTACATGCCTACTCCTAGTTAGAGTATTTTCAAAATACAGGCCCAAAACATGCTGAAAATCGATATTTTAGGTGCCCAAAGTCAATATGTGCATGCATCTTCTGTACCCGTTTATATCTCAAATTCAGGCTCAAAACACCCGAAAATTCGGTATTTTTGGGACCTAGAAGCAATCGGTACATCCCTACTCCTAGTTAGAATGTTTTCAAGATACAGACCCAAAACATGCTAAAAATCGATATTTTAGGTGTCCAAAAGTCGATATGTTCATGCATCTTCTGTACCCGTTTATATCTCAAATTCAGGCTCAAAACACCCGAAAATTCGATATTTTAGGGTCCCAGAAGCGATCTGTACATGCCTACTCAGTGCTAGAATATTTTCAAAATATAGGCCCAAAACATGCTAAAAATCGATATTTTAGGTGCCCAAAGTCGATATCTCAAATTCAGGCCCAAAACACCCAAAAATTCGATATTTTGGGGTCCCAGAAGCGATCTGTACATGCCTACTCCGTGTTAGAGTATTTTCAATATACAGGCCCAAAACATACTAAAAATCGATCTTTTAGGTGCCCAAAAGTCGATATGTGGATGCATCTTCTGTACCCGTTTATATCTCAAATTCAGGCTCAAAACAGCCGAAAATTCGATATTTTGGGGTCCCAGAAGCGATCTGTACTTGCCTACTCAGTGCTAGAATATTTTCAAAATATAGGCCCAAAACATGCTAAAAATCGATATTTTAGGTGCATAATTCGATATCTCAAATTCATGCCCAAAACACCCGAAAATTCGATTTTTTGGGGTCCCAGAAGCGAACTGTACATGCCTACTCCGTGTTAGAGTATTTTCAAAATACAGGCCCAAAACATACTGAAAATCGATCTTTTAGGTGCCCAAAAGTCGATATGTGCATGCATCTTCTGTACCCGTTTATATCTCAAATTCAGGATCCAAACACCCGAGAATTCGATATTTTGGGGTTCCAGAAGCGATCTGTACATGTCTAGTCAGATGCAGGCCCAAAACATGCTGATAATCGATATTTTAAGTGCCCAAAGTCAAAGTGTGTATGCATCTTCTGCACTCGTTTATATCTCAAATTATAACTCAAAACACCCGAAAATTCGATAATTTTGGGTCCCAGAAGCGATCTGTACATGTCTAGTCAGTGCTAGAATGTTTTCAAAATATAGGCTCAAAACATGCTAAAAATCGATATTTTAAGTGTCCAAAGTCGATATGAGCATGCATCTTTTGTACCCGTTTATATCTCAAATTCAGGCTCAAAACTCCCGAAAATTCGATATTTTAGGGTCCCAGAAGTGATCTGTACATGCCTACTTAGTGCTAGAATATTTTCAAAATATAGGCCCAAAACATGCTAATAATCGATATTTTAGGTGCCCAAAGTCGATATCTCAAATTCAGGCCCAAAACACCCGAAAATTCGATATTTTGGGGTCCCAGAAGCGATCTGTACATGCCTACTCCTAGTTAGAGCATTTTCAAAATATAGGCCCAAAACATGCTGAAAATCGATATTTTAGGTGCCCAAAGTCAATATGTGCATGCATCTTCTGTACCCGGTTATATCTCGAATTAAGGATCCAAAGACCCGAAAATTCGGTATTTTTGGGTACTAGAAGCGATCTGTACATCCCTATTCCTAGTTAGAATGTTTTCAAGATACAGACCCAAAACATGCTCAAATCGATATTTTAGGTGCCCAAAAGTCGATATGTGCATGCATCTTCTGTACCCGTTTATATATCAAATTCAGGCTCAAAACACCCGAAAATTCGATATTTTTGGGTCCCAGAAGCGATCTGTACATGCCTACTCAGTGCTAGAATATTTTCAAAATATAGGCCCAAAACATGCTAAAAATCGATATTTTAGGTGCCCAAAGTCGATATCTCAAATTCAGGCCCAAAACACCCAAAAATTCGATATTTTGGGGTCCCAGAAGCGATCTGTACATACCTACTCTGTGTTAGAGTATTTTCAATATACAGGCCCAAAACATACTGTAAATCGATCTTTTAGGTGCCCAAAAGTAGATATGTGGATGCATCTTCTGTACCCGTTTATATCTAAAATTCAGGCTTAAAACACCCGAAAATTCGATATTTTGGGGTCCCAGAAGCGATCTGTACTTGCCTACTCCGTGTTAGAGTATTTTCATAATACAGGCCCAAAACATACTAAAAGTCGATCTTTTAGGTGCCCAAAAGTCGATATGTGCATGCATCTTCTGTACCCATTTATATCTCAAGTTCAGGCTCCAAAAACCCGAAAATTCGATATTTTGGGGTCCCAGTAGCGATCTGTACGTGCCTACTCAGATGCAGGCCCAAAACATGCTGAAAATCGATATTTTAGGTGCCAAAAGTCAACATGTGTATGCATCTTCTGCACTCGTTTATATCTCAAATTCAACTTCAAAACACCCGAAAATTCGATATTTTTGGGTCCCAGTAGCGATCTGTACATGCCTAGTTAGTGCTAGAATTTTTTCAAAATATAAGCTCAAAACATGCTAAAAATCGATATTTTTAAGTGTCCAAAGTCGATATGTGCATGCATCTTCTGTACCCGTTTATATCTCAAATTCAGTCTCAAAACACCCGAAAATTCGGTATTTTTGGTTCCTAGAAGCGATCTATACATCCCTACTCCTAGTTAGAATGTTTTCAAGATACAGACCCAAAACATGCTTAAAATCGATATTTTAGGTGCCCAAAAGTCGATATGTGCTTGCATCTTTTGTACCCGTTTATATCTCAAATTCAGGCTCCAAACACCCAAAAATTCGATATTTTGGGGTCCCAGAAGCGATCTTTACATGCCTACTCAGTGCTAGAATATTTTCAAAATACAGGCCCAAAACATACTGAAAATCGATCTTTTAGGTGCACAAAAGTCGATATGTGGATCCCAAAACAAGCTGAAAATCGATATTTTAGGTGACCAAAGTCAATATGTGTATAAATCTTCTGCACCCGTTTATATCCCAAATTCAACCTCAAAACACCCGAAAATTCGATATTTTTGGGTCCCAGAAGCGATCTGTACATGCCTACTCCTAGTTAGAGTATTTTCAAAATACAGGCCCAAAACAAGCTGAAAATCGATCTTTTAGGTGCCCAAAGTCAATATGTGTATGCATCTTCTGCACCCGTTTATATCCCAAATTCAACCTCAAAACACCCGAAAATTCGATATTTTTGGGTCCCAAAAGCGATCTGTACATGCCTGCTCAGTGCTAGAATTTTTCAAAATATAGGCTCAAAACATGCTAAAAAATCAATATTTTAAGTGTCCAAAGTCGATATGTGCATGCATCATCTGTACCCGTTTATATCTCAAATTCAGGCTCAAAACACCCGAAAATTCGATATTTTGGGGTCCCAGAAGTGATCTGTACATGCCTACTTAGTGCTAGAATATTTTAAAAATATAGGCCCAAAACATGCTAAAAATCGATATTTAGGTGCCCAAAGTCGATATCTCAAATTCAGGCCCAAAACACCCGAAAATTCGATGTTTTGGGGTCCCAGAAGGGAACTGTACATGCCTACTCCTAGTTAGAGTATTTTCAAAATACAGGCCAAAAACATACTGAAAATCGATCTTTTAGGTGCCCAAAAGTCGATATGTGCATGCATCTTCTGTACCCGTTTATATCCCAATTTCAACCTCAAAACACCCGAAAATTCGATATTTTTGGGTCCCAGAAGCAATCTGTACATGCCTACTCAGTGCTAAAAAATTTTCAAAATATAGGCTAAAAAACATGCTAAAAATCAATATTTTAAGTATCCAAAGTCGATATGTGCATGCATCATTTGTACCCGTTTATATCACAAATATATCTCAAAATTCGATATTTTTGGGTCCCTGAAGTGATCTGTACATGCCTACTTAGTGCTAGAATATTTTCAAAATATAGGCCCAAAACATGCTAATAATCGATATTTTAGGTGCCCAAAGTCGATATCTCAAATTCAGGCCCAAAACACCCGAAAATTCGATATTTTGGGGTCCCAGAAGCGATCTGTATATGTCTAGTCAGTGCTAGAATGTTTTCATAATATAGGCTCAAAACATGCTAAAAGGCGATATTTTAAGTGTCCAAAATCGATATGTGCATACATCTTCTGTACCCGTTTATATCTCAAATACAAGCTGAAAACACCCGAAAATTCGATATTTTTGGGTCCCAGAAGCGATCTGTACATGCCTACTCCTAGTTAGAGCATTTTCAAAATACAGGCCCAAAACATGCTGAAAATCGATATTTTAGGTGCCCAAAGTCAATATGTGCATGCATCTTCTGTACCCGGTTATATCTTAAATTAAGGCTCCAAAGACCCGAAAATTCGGTATTTTTGGGTCCTAGAAGCGATCTGTACATCCCTATTCCTAGTTAGAATGTTTTCAAGATACAGACCCAAAACATGCTCAAAATCGATATTTTAGGTGCCCAAAAGTCGATATGTGCATGCATCTTCTGTACCCGTTTATATCTCAAATTCAGGCTCAAAACACCCGAAAATTCGATATTTTGGGGTCCCAGAAGCGATCTGTACTTGCCTACTCCGTGTTAGAGCATTTTCAAAATACAGGCCCAAAACATACTGAAAATCGATCTTTTAGGTGCCAAAAAGTCGATATGTGTATGCATCTTCTGCACCCGTTTATATCCCAAATTCAACCTCAAAACACCCGAAAATTCGATATTTTTGGGTCCCAGAAGCGATCTGTATATGCCTACTCAGTGCTAGAATGTTTTCAAATCATAGGCTCAAAACATGCTAAAAATTGATATTTTAAGCCTCCAAAATCGATATGTGCATGCATCATCTGTACCCGTATATATCTCAAATTCAGGCTCAAAAACCCGAAAATTCGATATTTTGGGGTCCCAGAAGTGATCTGTGCATGCCTACTTAGTGCTAGAATGTTTTCAAAATATAGGCCCAAAACATGCTAAAAATCGATATTTAGGTGCCCAAAGTCGATATCTCAAATTCAGGCCCAAAACACCCGAAAATTCGATATTTTGGGGTCCCAGAAGGGAACTGTACATGCCTACTCCGTGTTAGAGAATTTTTTAAAATACAGGCCGAAAAAATACTGAAAATCGATCCTTTAGGTGCCCAAAAGTCGATATGTGCATGCATCTTCTGTACCCGTTTATATCCCAAATTCAACCTCAAAACACCCGAAAATTCGATATTTTTGGGTCCCAGAAGCAATCTGTACATGCCTACTCAGTGCTAGAATTTTTTCAAAATAAAGGCTCAAAACATGCTAAAAATCAATATTTTAAGTGTCCAAAGTCGATATGTGTATGCATCATTTGTACCCGTTTATATCTCAAATTCAACCTCAAAACACCCGAAAATTCGATATTTTGGGGTCCCAGAAGCGATCGGTACATGTCTAGTCAGTGCTAGAATGTTTTCAAAATATAGGCTCAAAACATGCTAAAAATCGATATTTTAAGTGTCCAAAGTCGTTATGTGCATGCATCTTCTGTACCCGTTTATATCTCAAATTCAGGCTCAAAACACCCAAAAATTCGATATTTTTGGGTCCCAGAAGCGATCTGTACATGCCTACTCCTAGTTAGAGTATTTTCAAAATACAGGCCCAAAACATGCTGAAAATCGACATTTTAGGTGCAAAAGTCAATATGTGCATGCATCTTCTGTACCCGTTTATATCTCAAATTCAGGCTCAAAACACCCGAAAATTCGGTATTTTTGGGTCCTAGAAGCGATCGGTACATCCCTACTCCTAGTTGGAATGTTTTCAAGATACAGACCCAAAACATGCTAAAAATCGATATTTTAGGTGCCCAAAAGTCGATATGTGCATGCATCTTCTGTACCCGTTTATATCTCAAATTCAGGCTCAAAACACCCGAAAATTCGATATTTTGGGGTCCCAGAAGCGATCTGTACATGCCTACTCAGTGCTAGAATATTTCCAAATTATAGGCCCAAAACATGCTAAAAATCGATATTTTAGGTGCCCAAAGTCGATATCTCAAATTCAGGCCCTAAACACCCAAAAATTCGATATTTTGGGGTCCCAGAAGCGATCTGTACATGCCTACTCCGTGTTAGAGTATTTTCAATATTCAGACCGAAAACATACTGAAAATCGATCTTTTAGGTGCCCAAAAGTCGATATGTGGATGCAACTTCTGTACCCGTTTATATCTCAAATTCAGACTCAAAACACCCGAAAATTCGATATTTTGGGGTCCCAGAAGCGAATTGTACATGCCTACTCCGTGTTAGAGTATTTTCAAAATACAGGCCCAAAACATACTGAAAATCGATCTTTTAGGTGCCCAAAATTCGATATGTGCATGCATTTTCTGTACCCGTTTATATCTCAAATTCAAGCTCAAAACACCCGAAAATTCAATATTTTTGGGTCCCAGAAGCGATCTGTACATGCCTACTCCTAGTTAGAGCATTTTCAAAATACAGGCCCAAAACATGCTGAAAATCGATATTTTAAGTGCCCAAAGTCAATTTGTGCATGTATCTTCTGTACCCGGTTATATCTCAAATTAAGGCTCCAAAGACCCGAAAATTCGGTATTTTTGGGTCCTAGAAGCGAACTGTACATCCCTATTCCTAGTTAGAATGTTTTCAAGATACAGACCCAAAACATGCTCAAAATCGATATTTTAGGTGCCCAAAAGTCGATATGTGCATGCATCTTCTGTACCCGTTTATATCTCAAATTCAGGCTTAAAACACGCGAAAACTCGATATTTTGGGGTCCCAGAAGCGATCTGTACTTGCCTACTCCGTGTTAGAGAATTTTCATAATACAGGCCCAAAACATACTAAAAGTCGATCTTTTAGGTGCCCAAAAGTCGATATGTGCATGCATCTTCTGTACCCATTTATATCTCAAGTTCAGGCTCCAAATACCCTAAAATTCGATATTTTTTGGTCCCAGAAGCGATCTGTACATGCCTACTCCTAATTAGAGTATTTTCAAAATACAGGCCCAAAACATGCTAAAAATCGATATTTTAGGTGCCCAAAGTCAATATGTGCATGCATCTTCTGTACCCGTTTATATCTCAAATTCAGGCTCAAAACACCCGAAAATTCGGTATTTTTGGGTCCTAGAAGCGACCGGTACATCCCTACTCCTAGTTGGAATGTTTTCAAGATACAGACCCAAAACATGCTAAAAATCGATATTTTAGGTGCCCAAAAGTCGATATGTGCATGCATCTTCTGTACCCGTTTATATCTCAAATTCAGGCTCAAAACACCCGAAAATTCGATATGTTGGGGTCCCAGAAGCGATCTGTACATGCCTACTCAGTGCTAGAATATTTTCAAAATGTAGGCCCAAAACATGCTAAAAATCGATATTTTAGGTGCCCAAAGTCGATATCTCAAATTCAGGCCCAAAACACCCAAAAATTCGATATTTTGGGGTCCCAGAAGCGATCTGTACATGCCTACTCCGTGTTAGAGTATTTTCAATATACAGGCCGAAAACATACTGAAAATCGATCTTTTAGGTGCCCAAAAGTCGATATGTGGATGCATCTTCTGTACCCGTTTATATCTCAAATTCAGGCTCAAAACACCCTGAAAATTCGATATTTTGGGGTCCCAGAAGCGATCTGTACTTGCCTACTTCGTGTTAGAGTATTTTCAAAATACAGGCCCAAAACAAGCTGAAAATCGATATTTTAGGTGACCAAAGTCAATATGTGTATGCATCTTCTGCACCCGTTTATATCCCAATTTCAACCTCAAAACACCCGAAAATGTCTATATTTTTGGGTCCCAGTAGCGATCTGTACATGCCTAGTTAGTGCTAGAATTTTTTCAAAATATAAGCTCAAAACATGCTAAAAATCGATATTTTTAAATGTCCAAAGTCGATATGTGCATGCATCTTCTGTACCCGTTTATATCTCAAATTCAGTCTCAAAACACCCGAAAATTCGGTATTTTTGGGTCCTAGAAGCGATCTGTACATCCCTACTCCTAGTTAGAATGTTTTCAAGATACAGACCCAAAACATGCTCAAAATCGATATTTTAGGTGCCCAAAAGTCGATATGTGCATGCATCTTCTGTACCCGTTTATATCTCTAATTCAGGCTCAAAACACCCGAAAATTCGATATTTTGGGGTTCTAGAAGCGATCTGTACATGCCTACTCAGTGCTAGAATATTTTCAAAATACAGGCCCAAAACATGCTAAAAATCGATATTTTAGGTGCATAAGTCGATATCTCAAATTCAGGCCCAAAACACCCGAAAATTCGATATTTTGGGGTCCCAAAAGCGAACTGTACATGCCTACTCTGTTTTAGAGTATTTTCAAAATACAGGCCCAAAACATACTGAAAATCGATCTTTTAGGTGCCCAAAAGTCGATATGTGCATGCATCTTCTGTACCCGTTTATATCCCAAATTCAACCTCAAAACACCCGAAAATTCGATATTTTTGGGTCCCAGAAGCAATCTGTACATGCCTACTCAGTGCTAACATTTTTTCAAAATATAGGCTAAAAACATGCTAAAAATCAATATTTTAAGTGTCCAAAGTCGATATGTGCATGCATCATTTGTACCCGTTTATATCTCAAATTCAGGCTCAAAACTCCCGAAAATTCGATATTTTTGGGTCCCAGAAGTGATCTGTACATGCCTACTTAGTGCTAGAATATTTTCAAAATATAGGCCCAAAACATGCTAATAATCGATATTATAGGTGCCCAAAGTCGATATCTCAAATTCAGGCCCAAAACTCCCGAAAATTCGATATTTTGGGGTCCCAGAAGCGATCTGTACATGTCTAGTCAGTGCTAGAATGTTTTCATAATATTAGCTCAAAACTTGCTAAAAGGCGATATTTTAAGTGTCCAAACTTGATATGTGCATACATCTTCTGTACCCGTTTATATCTCAAATTCAAGCTCAAAACACCCGAAAATTCGATATTTTTGGGTCCAAGAAGCGATCTGTACATGCCTACTCCTAGTTAGAGCATTTTCAAAATACAGGCCCAAAACATACTGAAAATCGATCTTTTAGGTGCCAAAAAGTCGATATGTGTATGCATCTTCTGCACCCGTTTATATCCCAAATTCAACCTCAAAACACCCGAAAATTCGATATTTTTGGGTCCCAGAAGCGGTATGTATATGCCTACTCAGTGCTAGAATTTTTTTCAAAATATTGGCTCAAAACATGCTAAAAATCGATATTTTAAGCGTCCAAAGTCGATATGTGCATGCATCATCTGTACCCGTATATATCTCAAATTCAGGCTCAAAAACCCGAAAATTCGATATTTTGGGGTCCCAGAAGTGATCTGTGAATGCCTACTTAGTGCTAGAATATTTTCAAAATATAGGCCCAAAACATGCTAAGAATCGATATTTAGGTGCCCAAAGTCGATATCTCAAATTCAGGCCCAAAACACCCGAAAATTCGATATTTTGGGGTCCCAGAAGCGAACTGTACATGCCTACTCCGTGTTAGAGAATTTTTTTAAATACAGGCCGAAAAAATACTGAAAATCGATCCTTTAGGTGCCCAAAAGTCGATATGTGCATGCATCTTCTGTACCCGTTTATATCCCAAATTCAACCTCAAAACACCCGAAAATTCGATATTTTTGGGTCCCAGAAGCAATCTGTACCTGCCTACTCAGTGCTAGAATTTTTTCAAAATATAGGCTCAAAACATGCTAAAAAATCAATATTTTAAGTGTCCAAAGTCGATATGTGCATGCATCATTTGTACCCGTTTATATCACAAATATATCTGAAAATTCGATATTTTTGGGTCCCTGAAGTGATCTGTACATGCCTACTTAGTGCTAGAATATTTTCAAAATATAGGCCCAAAACATGCTAATAATCGATATTTTAGGTGCCCAAAGTCGATATCTCAAATTCAGGCCCAAAACACCCGAAAATTCGATATTTTGGGGTCCCAGAAGCGATCTGTACATGTCTAGTCAGTGCTAGAATGTTTTCATAATATAGGCTCAAACATGCTAAAAGGCGATATTTTAAGTGTCCAAAGTCGATATGTGCATACATCTTCTGTACCCGTTTATATCTCAAATACAAGCTGAAAACACCCGAAAATTCGATATTTTTGGGTCCCAGAAGCGATCTGTACATGCCTACTCCTAGTTAGAGCATTTTCAAATTACAGGCCCAAAACATGCTGAAAATCGATATTTTAGGTGCCCAAAGTCAATATGTGCATGCATCTTCTGTACCCGGTTATATCTTAAATTAACGCTCCAAAGACCCGAAAATTCGGTATTTTTGGGTCCTAGAAGCGATCTGTACATCCCTATTCCTAGTTAGAATGTTTTCAAGATACAGACCCAAAACATGCTCAAAATCGATATTTTAGGTGCCCAAAAGTCGATATGTGCATGCATCTTCTGTACCCGTTTATATCTCAAATTCAGGCTTAAAACACCCGAAAATTCGATATTTTGGGGTCCCAGAAGCGATCTGTACTTGCCTACTCCGTGTTAGAGAATTTTCATAATACAGGCCCAAAACATATTAAAAGTCGATCTTTTAGGTGCCCAAAAGTCGATATGTGCATGCATCTTCTTTACCCATTTATATCTCAAGTTCATGCTCCAAACATCCGAAAAATCGATATTTTGGGGTCCCAGAAGCGATCTGTACATGCCTACTCAGATGCATGCCCAAAACATGCTGAAAATCGATATTTTAGGTGCCAAAAGTCAACATGTGTATGCATCTTCTGCACTCGTTTATATCTCAAATTCAACCTCAAAACACCCGAAAATTCGATAATTTTGGGTCCCAGAAGCGATCTGTACATGTCTAGTCAGTGCTAGAATGTTTTCAAAATATAGGCTCAAAACATGCTAAAAATCGATATTTTAAGTGTCCAAAGTCGATATGTGCATGCATCTTCTGTACCCATTTATATCTCAAATTCAGGCTCAAAACACCCAAAAATTCGAGATTTTTTTGTCCCAGAAGCGATCTGTACATGCCTACTCCTAGTTAGAGTATTTTCAAAATACAGGCCCAAAACATGCTGAAAATCGATATTTTAGGTGCCCAAAGTCAATATGTGCATGCATCTTCTGTACCCGTTTATATCTCAAATTCAGGCTCAAAACACCCGAAAATTCTGTATTTTTGGGTCCAAGAAGCGATCGGTACATCCCTACTCCTAGTTGGAATGTTTTCAAGATATAGACCCAAAACATGCTAAAAATCGATATTTTAGGTGCCCAAAAGTCGATATGTGCATGCATCTTCTGTACCCGTTTATATCACAAATTCAGGCTCAAAACACCCGAAAATTCGATATTTTGGGGTCACAGAAGCGATCTGTACATGCCTACTCAGTGCTAGAATATTTCCAAAATATAGGCCCAAAACATGCTAAAATTCGATATTTTAGGTGCCCAAAGTAGATATCTCAAATTCAGGAACTAAACACCCAAAAATTCGATATTTTGGGATCCCAGAAGCGATCTGTACATGCCTACTCCGTGTTAGAGTATTTTCAATATTCAGGCCGAAAACATACTGAAAATCGATCTTTTAGGTGCCCAAAAGTCGATATGTGGATGCAACTTCTGTACCCGTTTATATCTCAAATTCAGGCTCAAAACACCCGAAAATTCGATATTTTGGGGTCCCAGAAGTGATCTGTACATGCCTACTTAGTGCTAGAATATTTTCAAAATATAGGCCCAAAACATGCTAAAAATCGATATTTTAAGTGTCCAAAGTCAATATGTGCATGCATCATTTGTACCCGTTTATATCTCAAATTCAGGCTCAAAACTCCCGAAAATTCGATATTTTTGGGTCCCAGAAGTGATCTGTACATGCCTACTTAGTGCTAGAATATTTTCAAAATATAGGCCCAAAACATGCTAATAATCGATATTTTAGGTGCCCAAAGTCGATATCTCAAATTCAGGCCCAAAACACCCGAAAATTCGATATTTTGGGGTCCCAGAAGCGATCTGTACATGTCTAGTCAGTGCTAGAATGTTTTCATAATATAGGCTCAAAACATGCTAAAAGGCGATATTTTAAGTGTCCAAAGTCGATATGTGCATACATCTTCTGTACCCGTTTATATCTCAAATTCAAGCTCAAAACACTCGAAAATTCGATATTTTTGGGTCCCAGAAGCGATCTGTACATGCCTACTCCTAGTTAGAGCATTTTCAAAATACAGGCCCAAAACATACTGAAAATCGATCTTTTAGGTGCCAAAAAGTCGATATGTGTATGCATCTTCTGCACCCGTTTATATCCCAAATTCAACCTCAAAACACCCGAAAATTCGATATTTTTGGGTCCTAGAACAGAAGCGATCTGTATATGCCTACTCAGTGCTAGAATTTTTTTCAAAATATTGGCTCAAAACATGCTAAAAATCGATATTTTAAGCGTCCAAAGTCGATATGTGCATGCATCATCTGTACCCGTATATATCTCAAATTCAGGCTCAAAAACCCGAAAATTCGATATTTTGGGGCCCCTTAAGTGATCTGTGCATGCCTACTTAGTGCTAGAATATTTTCAAAATATAGGCCCAAAACATGCTAAAAATCGATATTTAGGTGCCCAAAGTCGATATCTCAAATTCAGGCCCAAAACACCCGAAAATTCGATATTTTGGGGTCCCAGAAGGGAACTGTACATGCCTACTCCGTGTTAGAGAATTTTTTTAAATACAGGCCGAAAAAATACTGAAAATCGATCCTTTAGGTGCCCAAAAGTCGATATGTGCATGCATCTTCTGTACCCGTTTATATCCCAAATTCAACCTAAAAACACCCGAAAATTCGATATTTTTGGGTCCCAGAATCAATCTGTACATGCCTACTCTGTGCTAGAATTTTTTCAAAAGATAGGCTCAAAACATGCTAAAAATCAATATTTTAAGTGTCCAATGTCGATATGTGCATGCATCATTTGTACCCGTTTATATCGCAAGTTCAGGCTCAAAACTCCCGAAAATTCGATATTTTAGGGTCCCATAAGTGATCTGTACATGCCTACTTACTGCTAGAATATTTTCAAAATATAGGCCCAAAACATGCTAATAATCGATATTTTAGGTGCCCAAAGTCGATATCTCAAATTCAGGCCCAAAACACCCGAAAATTCGATATTTTGGGGTCCCAGAAGCGATCTGTACATGTCTAGTCAGTGCTAGAATGTTTTCATAATATAGGCTCAAAATATGCTATAAGGCGATATTTTAAGTGTCCAAAGTCGATATGTGCATGCATCTTCTGTACCTGTTTATATCTCAAATTCAGGCTCAAAACACCCGAAAATTCGGTATTTTTATGTCCTTGAAGCGATCTGTACATCCCTACTCCTAGTTTGAATGTTTTCAAAATACAGGCCCAAAACAAGCTGAAAATCGATCTTTTAGGTGCCCAAAGTCAATATGTGTATGCATCTTCTGAACCCGTTTATATCCCAAATTCAACCTCAAAACACCCGAAAATTCGATATTTTTGGGTCCCAAAAGCGATCTGTACATGCCTGCTCAGTGCTAGAATTTTTCAAAATATAGGCTCAAAACATGCTAAAAATCAATATTTTAAGTGTCCAAAGTCGATATGTGCATGCATCATCTGTACCCGTTTATATCTCAAATTCAGGCTCAAAACACCCGAAAATTCGATATTTTGGGGTCCCAGAAGTGATCTGTACATGCCTACTTAGTGCTAGAATATTTTCAAAATATAGGCCCAAAACATGCTAAAAATCGATATTTAGGTGCCCAAAGTCGATATCTCAAATTCAGGCCCAAAACACCCGAAAATTCGATGTTTTGGGGTCCCAGAAGGGAACTGTACATGCCTACTCCGTGTTAGAGAATTTTTTAAAATACAGGCCAAAAACATACTGAAAATCGATCTTTTAGGTGCCCAAAAGTCGATATGTGCATGCATCTTCTGTACCCGTTTATATCCCAAATTCAACCTCAAAACACCCGAAAATTCGATATTTTTGGGTACCAAAAGCAATCTGTACATGCCTACTCAGTGCTAAAAATTTTTCAAAATATAGGCTAAAAAACATGCTAAAAATCAATATTTTAAGTATCCAAAGTCGATATGTGCATGCATCATTTGTACCCGTTTATATCTCAAATATATCTCAAAATTCGATATTTTTGGGTCCCTGAAGTGATCTGTACATGCCTACTTAGTGCTAGAATATTTTCAAAATATAGGCCCAAAACATGCTAATAATCGATATTTTAGGTGCCCAAAGTCGATATCTCAAATTCAGGCCCAAAACACCCGAAAATTCGATATTTTGGGGTCCCAGAAGCGATCTGTACATGTCTAGTCAGTGCTAGAATGTTTTCATAATATAGGCTCAAAACATGTTAAAAGGCGATATTTTAAGTGTCCAAAGTCGATATGTGCATACATCTTCTGTACCCGTTTATATCTCAAATTCAAGCTCAAAACACCCGAAAATTCGATATTTTTGGGTCCCAGAAGCGATCTGTACATGCCTACTCCTAGTTAGAGCATTTTCAAAATACAGGCCCAAAACATACTGAAAATCGAACTTTTAGGTGCCAAAAAGTCGATATGTGTATGCATCTTCTGCACCCGTTTATATCCCAAATTCAACCTCAAAACACCCGAAAATTCGATATTTTTGGGTCCCAGAATCAATCTGTACATGCCTACTCAGTGCTAGAATTTTTTCAAAAGATAGGTTTAAAACATGCTAAAAATCAATATTTTAAGTGTCCAATGTCGATATGTGCATGCATCATTTGTACCCGTTTATATCTCAAGTTCAGGCTCAAAACTCCCGAAAATTCGATATTTTAGGGTCCCATAAGTGATCTGTACATGCCTACTTAGTGCTAGAATATTTTCAAAATATAGGCCCAAAACATGCTAATAATCGATATTTTAGGTGCCCAAAGTCGATATCTCAAATTCAGGCCCAAAACACCCGAAAATTCGATATTTTGGGGTCCCAGAAGCGATCTGTACATGTCTAGTCAGTGCTAGAATGTTTTCATAATATAGGCTCAAAACATGCTAAAAGGCGATATTTTAAGTGTCCAAAGTCGATATGTGCATACATCTTCTGTACCCGTTTATATCTCAAATTCAAGCTCAAAACACCCGAAAATTCGATATTTTTGGGTCCCAGAAGCGATCTGTACATGCCTACTCCTAGTTAGAGCATTTTCAAAATACAGGCCCAAAACATACTGAAAATCGATCTTTTAGGTGCCAAAAAGTCGATATGTGTATGCATCTTCTGCACCCGTTTATATCCCAAATTCAACCTCAAAACACCCTAAAATTCGATATTTTTGGGTCCCAGAATCAATCTGTACATGCCTACTCAGTGCTAGAATTTTTTCAAAAGATAGGTTTAAAACATGCTAAAAATCAATATTTTAAGTGTCCAATGTCGATATGTGCATGCATCATTTGTACCCGTTTATATCTCAAGTTCAGGCTCAAAACTCCCGAAAATTCGATATTTTAGGGTCCCATAAGTGATCTGTACATGCCTACTTAGTGCTAGAATATTTTCAAAATATAGGCCCAAAACATGCTAATAATCGATATTTTAGGTGCCCAAAGTCGATATCTCAAATTCAGGCCCAAAAAAACCAAAAATTCGATATTTTGGGGTCCCAGAAGCGATCTGTACATGTCTAGTCAGTGCTAGAATGTTTTCATAATATAGGCTCAAAATATGCTATAAGGCGATATTTTAAGTGTCCAAAGTCGATATGTGCATGCATCTTCTGTACCTGTTTATATCTCAAATTCAGGCTCAAAACACCCGAAAATTCGGTATTTTTATGTCCTTGAAGCGATCTGTACATCCCTACTCCTAGTTTGAATGTTTTCAAAATACAGGCCCAAAACAAGCTGAAAATCGATCTTTTAGGTGCCCAAAGTCAATATGTGTATGCATCTTCTGAACCCGTTTATATCCCAAATTCAACCTCAAAACACCCGAAAATTCGATATTTTTGGGTCCCAAAAGCGATCTGTACATGCCTGCTCAGTGCTAGAATTTTTCAAAATATAGGCTCAAAACATGCTAAAAATCAATATTTTAAGTGTCCAAAGTCGATATGTGCATGCATCATCTGTACCCGTTTATATCTCAAATTCAGGCTCAAAACACCCGAAAATTCGATATTTTGGGGTCCCAGAAGTGATCTGTACATGCCTACTTAGTGCTAGAATATTTTCAAAATATAGGCCCAAAACATGCTAAAAATCGATATTTAGGTGCCCAAAGTCGATATCTCAAATTCAGGCCCAAAACACCCGAAAATTCGATGTTTTGGGGTCCCAGAAGGGAACTGTACATGCCTACTCCGTGTTAGAGAATTTTTTAAAATACAGGCCAAAAACATACTGAAAATCGATCTTTTAGGTGCCCAAAAGTCGATATGTGCATGCATCTTCTGTACCCGTTTATATCCCAAATTCAACCTCAAAACACCCGAAAATTCGATATTTTTGGGTACCAAAAGCAATCTGTACATGCCTACTCAGTGCTAAAATTTTTTCAAAATATAGGCTAAAAAACATGCTAAAAATCAATATTTTAAGTATCCAAAGTCGATATGTGCATGCATCATTTGTACCCGTTTATATCTCAAATATATCTCAAAATTCGATATTTTTGGGTCCCTGAAGTGATCTGTACATGCCTACTTAGTGCTAGAATATTTTCAAAATATAGGCCCAAAACATGCTAATAATCGATATTTTAGGTGCCCAAAGTCGATATCTCAAATTCAGGCCCAAAACACCCGAAAATTCGATATTTTGGGGTCCCAGAAGCGATCTGTACATGTCTAGTCAGTGCTAGAATGTTTTCATAATATAGGCTCAAAACATGTTAAAAGGCGATATTTTAAGTGTCCAAAGTCGATATGTGCATACATCTTCTGTACCCGTTTATATCTCAAATTCAAGCTCAAAACACCCGAAAATTCGATATTTTTGGGTCCCAGAAGCGATCTGTACATGCCTACTCCTAGTTAGAGCATTTTCAAAATACAGGCCCAAAACATACTGAAAATCGAACTTTTAGGTGCCAAAAAGTCGATATGTGTATGCATCTTCTGCACCCGTTTATATCCCAAATTCAACCTCAAAACACCCGAAAATTCGATATTTTTGGGTCCCAGAATCAATCTGTACATGCCTACTCAGTGCTAGAATTTTTTCAAAAGATAGGTTTAAAACATGCTAAAAATCAATATTTTAAGTGTCCAATGTCGATATGTGCATGCATCATTTGTACCCGTTTATATCTCAAGTTCAGGCTCAAAACTCCCGAAAATTCGATATTTTAGGGTCCCATAAGTGATCTGTACATGCCTACTTAGTGCTAGAATATTTTCAAAATATAGGCCCAAAACATGCTAATTATCGATATTTTAGGTGCCCAAAGTCGATATCTCAAATTCAGGCCCAAAACACCCGAAAATTCGATATTTTGGGGTCCCAGAAGCGATCTGTACATGTCTAGTCAGTGCTAGAATGTTTTCATAATATAGGCTCAAAACATGCTAAAAGGCGATATTTTAAGTGTCCAAAGTCGATATGTGCATACATCTTCTGTACCCGTTTATATCTCAAATTCAAGCTCAAAACACCCGAAAATTCGATATTTTTGGGTCCCAGAAGCGATCTGTACATGCCTACTCCTAGTTAGAGCATTTTCAAAATACAGGCCCAAAACATACTGAAAATCGATCTTTTAGGTGCCAAAAAGTCGATATGTGTATGCATCTTCTGCACCCGTTTATATCCCAAATTCAACCTCAAAACACCCGAAAATTCGATATTTTTGGGTCCCAGAATCAATCTGTACATGCCTACTCAGTGCTAGAATTTTTTCAAAAGATAGGTTTAAAACATGCTAAAAATCAATATTTTAAGTGTCCAATGTCGATATGTGCATGCATCATTTGTACCCGTTTATATCTCAAGTTCAGGCTCAAAACTCCCGAAAATTCGATATTTTAGGGTCCCATAAGTGATCTGTACATGCCTACTTAGTGCTAGAATATTTTCAAAATATAGGCCCAAAACATGCTAATAATCGATATTTTAGGTGCCCAAAGTCGATATCTCAAATTCAGGCCCAAAAAAAACAAAAATTCGATATTTTGGGGTCCCAGAAGCGATCTGTACATGTCTAGTCAGTGCTAGAATGTTTTCATAATATAGGCTCAAAATATGCTATAAGGCGATATTTTAAGTGTCCAAAGTCGATATGTGCATGCATCTTCTGTACCTGTTTATATCTCAAATTCAGGCTCAAAACACCCGAAAATTCGGTATTGTTATGTCCTAGAAGCGATCTGTACATCCCTACTCCTAGTTAGAATGTTTTCAAAATACAGGCCCAAAACAAGCTGAAAATCGATCTTTTAGGTGCCCAAAGTCAATATGTGTATGCATCTTCTGAACCCGTTTATATCCCAAATTCAACCTCAAAACACCCGAAAATTCGATATTTTTGGGTCCCAAAAGCGATCTGTACATGCCTGCTCAGTGCTAGAATTTTTCAAAATATAGGCTCAAAACATGCTAAAAATCAATATTTTAAGTGTCCAAAGTCGATATGTGCATGCATCATCTGTACCCGTTTATATCTCAAATTCAGGCTCAAAACACCCGAAAATTCGATATTTTGGGGTCCCAGAAGTGATCTGTACATGCCTACTTAGTGCTAGAATATTTTCAAAATATAGGCCCAAAACATGCTAAAAATCGATATTTAGGTGCCCAAAGTCGATATCTCAAATTCAGGCCCAAAACACCCGAAAATTCGATGTTTTGGGGTCCCAGAAGGGAACTGTACATGCCTACTCAGTGTTAGAGAATTTTTTAAAATACAGGCCAAAAACATACTGAAAATCGATCTTTTAGGTGCCCAAAAGTCGATATGTGCATGCATCTTCTGTACCCGTTTATATCCCAAATTCAACCTCAAAACACCCGAAAATTCGATATTTTTGGGTACCAAAAGCAATCTGTACATGCCTACTCAGTGCTAAAAATTTTTCAAAATATAGGCTAAAAAACATGCTAAAAATCAATATTTTAAGTATCCAAAGTCGATATGTGCATGCATCATTTGTACCCGTTTATATCTCAAATATATCTCAAAATTCGATATTTTTGGGTCCCTGAAGTGATCTGTACATGCCTACTTAGTGCTAGAATATTTTCAAAATATAGGCCCAAAACATGCTAATAATCGATATTTTAGGTGCCCAAAGTCGATATCTCAAATTCAGGCCCAAAACACCCGAAAATTCGATATTTTGGGGTCCCAGAAGCGATCTGTACATGTCTAGTCAGTGCTAGAATGTTTTCATAATATAGGCTCAAAACATGCTAAAAGGCGATATTTTAAGTGTCCAAAGTCGATATGTGCATACATCTTCTGTACCCGTTTATATCTCAAATTCAAGCTCAAAACACCCGAAAATTCGATATTTTTGGGTCCCAGAAGCGATCTGTACATGCCTACTCCTAGTTAGAGCATTTTCAAAATACAGGCCCAAAACATACTGAAAATCGATCTTTTAGGTGCCAAAAAGTCGATATGTGTATGCATCTTCTGCACCCGTTTATATCCCAAATTCAACCTCAAAACACCCGAAAATTCGATATTTTTGGGTCCCAGAATCAATCTGTACATGCCTACTCAGTGCTAGAATTTTTTCAAAAGATAGGTTTAAAACATGCTAAAAATCAATATTTTAAGTGTCCAATGTCGATATGTGCATGCATCATTTGTACCCGTTTATATCTCAAGTTCAGGCTCAAAAATCCCGAAAATTCGATATTTTAGGGTCCCATAAGTGATCTGTACATGCCTACTTAGTGCTAGAATATTTTCAAAATATAGGCCCAAAACATGCTAATAATCGATATTTTAGGTGCCCAAAGTCGATATCTCAAATTCAGGCCCAAAAAACCCAAAAATTCGATATTTTGGGGTCCCAGAAGCGATCTGTACATGTCTAGTCAGTGCTAGAATGTTTTCATAATATAGGCTCAAAATATGCTATAAGGCGATATTTTAAGTGTCCAAAGTCGATATGTGCATGCATCTTCTGTACCTGTTTATATCTCAAATTCAGGCTCAAAACACCCGAAAATTCGGTATTTTTATGTCCTAGAAGCGATCTGTACATCCCTACTCCTAGTTAGAATGTTTTTAAGTTACAGACCCAAAACATGCTCAAAATCGATATTTTAGGTGCCCAAAAGTCGATATGTGCATGCATCTTCTGTACCCGTTTATATCTCAAATTCAGACTCAAAACACCCGAAAATTCGATATTTTGGGGGATCCCAGAAGCGATCTGTAGTTGCCTACTCCGTGTTAGAGTATTTTCAAAATACAGGCCCAAAACAAGCTGAAAATCGATCTTTTAGGTGCCCAAAGTCAATATGTGTATGCATCTTCTGAACCCGTTTATATCCCAAATTCAACCTCAAAACACCCGAAAATTCGATATTTTTGGGTCCCAAAAGCGATCTGTACATGCCTGCTCAGTGCTAGAATTTTTCAAAATATAGGCTCAAAACATGCTAAAAATCAATATTTTAAGTGTCCAAAGTCGATATGTGCATGCATCATCTGTACCCGTTTATATCTCAAATTCAGGCTCAAAACACCCAAAAATTCGATATTTTGGGGTCCCAGAAGTGATCTGTACATGCCTACTTAGTGCTAGAATATTTTCAAAATATAGGCCCAAAACATGCTAAAAATCGATATTTAGGTGCCCAAAGTCGATATCTCAAATTCAGTCCCAAAACACCCGAAAATTCGATGTTTTGGGGTCCCAGAAGGGAACTGTACATGCCTACTCCGTGTTAGAGAATTTTTTAAAATACAGGCCAAAAACATACTGAAAATCGATCTTTTAGGTGCCCAAAAGTCGATATGTGCATGCATCTTCTGTACCCGTTTATATCCCAAATTCAACCTCAAAACACCCGAAAATTCGATATTTTTGGGTCCCAGAAGCAATCTGTACATGCCTACTCAGTGCTAGAAATTTTTCAAAATATAGGCTAAAAAACATGCTAAAAATCAATATTTTAAGTATCCAAAGTCGATATGTGCATGCATCATTTGTACCCGTTTATATCTCAAATATATCTCAAAATTCGATATTTTTGGGTCCCTGAAGTGATCTGTACATGCCTACTTAGTGCTAGAATATTTTCAAAATATAGGCCCAAAACATGCTAATAATCGATATTTTAGGTGCCCAAAGTCGATATCTCAAATTCAGGCCCAAAACACCCGAAAATTCGATATTTTGGGGTCCCAGAAGCGATCTGTACATGTCTAGTCAGTGCTAGAATGTTTTCATAATATAGGCTCAAAACATGCTATAAGGCGATATTTTAAGTGTCCAAAGTCGATATGTGCATACATCTTTTGTACCCGTTTATATCTCAAATTCAAGCTCAAAACACCCGAAAATTCGATATTTTTGGGTCCCAGAAGCGATCTGTACATGCCTACTCCTAGTTAGAGCATTTTCAAAATACAGGCCCAAAACATACTGAAAATCGATCTTTTAGGTGCCAAAAAGTCGATATGTGTATGCATCTTCTGCACCCGTTTATATCCCAAATTCAACCTCAAAACACCCGAAAATTCGATATTTTTGGGTCCCAGAAGCGATCTGTATATGCCTACTCAGTGCTAGAATTTTTCAAAATATAGGCTCAAAACATGCTAAAAATCAATATTTTTAGTGTCCAAAGTCGATATGTGCATACATCTTCTGTACCCGTTTATATCTCAAATTCAGGCTTAAAACACCCGAAAATTAGATATTTTGGGGTCCCAGAAGCGATCTGTACTTGCCTACTCCGTGTTAGAGAATTTTCATAATACAGGCCCGAAACATACTAAAAGTCGATCTTTTAGGTGCCCAAAAGTCGATATGTGCATGCATCTTCTGTACCCATTTATATCTCAAGTTCAGGATCCAAACACCCGAAAATTCGATATTTTGGGGTCCCAGAAGCGATCTGTACATGCCTACTCAGATGCATGCCCAAAACATGCTGAAAATCGATATTTTAGGTGCCAAAAGTCAACATGTGTATGCATCTTCTGCACTCGTTTATATCTCAAATTCAACCTGAAAACACCCGAAAATTCGATAATTTTGGGTCCCAGAAGCGATCTGTACATGTCTAGTCAGTGCTAGAATGTTTTCAAAATATAGGCTTAAAACATGCTAAAAATCGATATTTTAAGTGTCCAAAGTCGATATGTGCATGCATCTTCTGTACCCGTTTATATCTCAAATTCAGGCTCAAAACACCCAAAAATTCGATATTTTTGGGTCCCAGAAGCGATCTGTACATGCCTACTCCTAGTTAGAGTATTTTCAAAAAACAGGCCTAAAACATGCTGAAAATCGACATTTTAGGTGCAAAAGTCAATATGTGCATGCATCTTCTGTACCCGTTTATATCTCAAATTCAGGCTCAAAACACCCGAAAATTCGGTATTTTTGGGTCCTAGAAGCGATCGGTACATCCCTACTCCTAGTTGGAATGTTTTCAAGATACAGACCCAAAACATGCTAAAAATCGATATTTTAGGTGCCCAAAAGTCGATATGTGCATGCATCTTCTGTACCCGTTTATATCTCAAATTCAGGCTCAAAACACCCGAAAATTCGATATTTTGGGGTCCCAGAAGCGATCTGTACATGCCTACTCAGTGCTAGAATATTTCCAAAATATAGGCCCAAAACATGCTAAAAATCGATATTTTCGGTGCCCAAAGTCGATATCTCAAATTCAGGCCCTAAACACCCAAAAATTCGATATTTTGGGGTCCAAGAAGCGATATGTACATGCCTACTCCGTGTTAGAGTATTTTCAATATTCAGGCCGAAAACATACTGAAAATCGATCTTTTAGGTGCCCAAAAGTCGATATGTGGATGCAACTTCTGTACCCGTTTATATCTCAAATTCAGGCTCAAAACACCCGAAAATTCGATATTTTGGGGTCCTTGAAGCGAACTGTACATGCCTACTCCGTGTTAGAGTCTTTTCAAAATACAGGCCCAAAACATACTGAAAATCGATCTTTTAGGTGCCCAAAATTCGATATGTGCATGCATTTTCTGTACCCGTTTATATCTCAAATTCAGGCTCAAAACACCCGAAAATTCGATATTTTTGGGTCCCAGAAGCTATCTGTACATGCCTACTCCTAGTTAGAGCATTTTCAAAATACAGGCCCAAAACATGCTAAAAATCGATATTTTAAGTGCCCAAGGTCAATTTGTGCATGCATCTTCTGTACCCGGTTATATCTCAAATTAAGGCTCCAAAGATCCGAAAATTCGGTATTTTTGGGTCCTAGAAGCGAACTGTACACCCCTATTCTTAGTTAGAATGTTTTCAAGATACAGACCCAAAACATGCTCAAAATCGATATTTTAGGTGCCCAAAAGTAGATATGTGCATGCATCTTCTGTACCCGTTTATATCTCAAATTCAGGCTTAAAACACTCGAAAATTCGATATTTTGGGGTCCCAGAAGCGATCTGTACTTGCCTACTCCGTGTTAGAGAATTTTCATAATACAGGCCCAAAACATACTAAAAGTCGATCTTTTAGGTGCCCAAAAGTCGATATGTGCATGCATCTTCTGTACCCATTTATATCTCAAGTTCAGGCTCCAAATACCCGAAAATTCGATATTTTGGGGTCCCAGAAGCGATCTGTACATGCCTACTCAGATGCATTCCCAAAACATGCTGAAAATCGATATTTTAGGTGCCAAAAGTCAACATGTGTATGCATCTTCTGCACTCGTTTATATCTCAAATTCAACCTCAAAACACCCGAAAATTCGATAATTTTGGGTCCCAGAAGCGATCTGTACATGTCTAGTCAGTGCTAGAATGTTTTCAAAATATAGGCTCAAAACATGCTAAAAATCGATATTTTAAGTGTCCAAAGTCGATATGTGCATGCATCTTCTGTACCCGTTTATATCTCAAATTCAGGCTCAAAACACCCAAAAATTCGATATTTTTGGGTCCCAGAAGCGATATGTACATGCCTACTCCTAGTTAGAGTATTTTCAATTTACAGGCCCAAAACATGCTGAAAATCGATATTTTAGGTGCCCAAAGTCAATATGTGCATGCATCTTCTGTACCCGTTTATATCTCAAATTCAGGCTCAAAACACCCGAAATCTCGATATTTTTGTGTCCTAAAAGCTATCGGTACATCCCTACTCCTAGTTGGAATGTTTTCAAGATACAGACCCAAAACATGCTAAAAATCGATATTTTAGGTGCCCAAAAGTCGATATGTGCATGCATCTTCTGTACCCGTTTATATCTCAAATTCAGGCTCAAAACGCCCGAAAATTCGATATTTTGGGGTCCCAGAAGCGATCTGTACATGCCTACTCAGTACTAGAATATTTCCAAAATATAGGCCCAAAACATGCTATAAATCGATATTTTAGGTGCCATAAGTCGATATCTCAAATTCAGGCCCAAAACACCCAAAAATTCGATATTTTGGGGTCCCAAAAGCGATCTGTACATGCCTACTCCGTGTTAGAGTATTTTCAATATTCAGGCCGAAAACATACTGAAAATCGATCTTTTAGGTGCCCAAAAGTCGATATGTGGATGCAACTTCTGTACCCGTTTATATCTCAAATTCTGGCTCAAAACACCCGAAAATTCGATATTTTGGGGTCCCAGAAGCGAACTGTACATGACTACTCCGTGTTAGAGTATTTTCAAAATACAGGCCCAAAACATACTGAAAATCGATCTTTTAGGTGCCCAAAATTCGATATGTGCATGCATCTTCTGTACCCGTTTATATCCCAAATTCAACCTCAAAACACCCGAAAATTCGATATTTTTGGGTCCCAGAAGCAATCTGTACATGCCTACTCAGTGCTAGAATTTTTCCAAAATATAGGCTCAAAACATACTGAAAATCGATCTTTTAGGTGCCCAAAATTCGATATGTGCATGCATCTTCTGTACCCGTTTATATCCCAAATTCAACATCAAAACACCCGAAAATTCGATATTTTAGGGTCCCAGAAGTGATCTGTACATGCCTACTTAGTGCTAGAATATTTTCAAAATATAGGCCCAAAACATGCTAATAATCGATATTTTAGGTGCCCAAAGTCGATATCTCAAATTCAGGCCCAAAACATCCGAAAATTCGATATTTTGGGGTCCCAGAAGCGATCTGTACATGTCTAGTCAGTGCTAGAATGTTTTCATAATATAGGCTCAAAACATGCTAAAAGGCGATATTTTAAGTGTCCAAAGTCGATATGTGCATACATCTTCTGCACCCGTTTATATCTCAAATTCATGCTCAAAACACCCAAAAATTCGATATTTTGTGGTCCCAGAAGCGATCTGTACATGCCTACTCCTAGTTAGAGCATTTTCAAAATACAGGCCCAAAACATGCTGAAAATCGATATTTTAGGTGCCCAAAGTCAGTATGTGCATGCATCTTCTGTACCCGGTTATATCTCAAATTAAGGCTCCAAAGACCCGAAAATTCGGTATTTTTGGGTCCTAGAAGCGATCTGTAATCCCTATTCCTAGTTAGAATTTTTCAAGATACAGACCCAAAACATGCTCAAAATCGATATTTTAGGTGCCCAAAAGTCGATATGTGCATGCATCTTCTGTACCCGTTTATATCTCAAATTCAGACTCAAAACACCCGAAAATTCGATATTTTGGGGTCCCAGAAGCGATCTGTAGTTGCCTACTCCGTGTTAGAGTATTTTCAAAATACAGGCCCAAAACAAGCTGAAAATCGATCTTTTAGGTGCCCAAAGTCAATATGTGTATGCATCTTCTGAACCCGTTTATATCCCAAATTCAACCTCAAAACACCCGAAAATTCGATATTTTTGGGTCTCAAAAGCGATCTGTACATGCCTGCTCAGTGCTAGAATTTTTCAAAATATAGGCTCAAAACATGCTAAAAATCAATATTTTAAGTGTCCAAAGTCGATATGTGCATGCATCATCTGCACCCGTTTATATCTCAAATTCAGGCTCAAAACACCCGAAAATTCGATATTTTGGGGTCCCAGAAGTGATCTGTACATGCCTACTTAGTGCTAGAATATTTTCAAAATATAGGCCCAAAACATGCTAAAAATCGATATTTAGGTGCCCAAAGTCGATATCTCAAATTCAGGCCCAAAACACCCGAAAATTCGATGTTTTGGGGTCCCAGAAGGGAACTGTACATGCCTACTCCGTGTTAGAGAATTTTTTAAAATACAGGCCAAAAACATACTGAAAATCGATCTTTTAGGTGCCCAAAAGTCGATATGTGCATGCATCTTCTGTACCCGTTTATATCCCAAATTCAACCTCAAAACACCTGAAAATTCGATATTTTTGGGTCCCAGAAGCAATCTGTACATGCCTACTCAGTGCTAAAAATTTTTCAAAATTTAGGCTAAAAAACATGCTAAAAATCAATATTTTAAGTATCCAAAGTCGATATGTGCATGCATCATTTGTACCCGTTTATATCTCAAATATATCTCAAAATTCGATATTTTTGGGTCCCTGAAGTGATCTGTACATGCCTACTTAGTGCTAGAATATTTTCAAAATATAGGCCCAAAACATGCTAATAATCGATATTTAAGGTGCCCAAAGTCGATATCTCAAATTCAGGCCCAAAACACCCGAAAATTCGATATTTTGGGGTCCCAGAAGCGATCTGTACATGTCTAGTCAGTGCTAGAATGTTTTCATAATATAGGCTCAAAACATGCTATAAGGCGATGTTTTAAGTGTCCAAAGTCGATATGTGCATACATCTTTTGTACCCGTTTATATCTCAAATTCAAGCTCAAAACACCCGAAAATTCGATATTTTTGGGTCCCAGAAGCGATCTGTACATGCCTACTCCTAGTTAGAGCATTTTCAAAATACAGGCCCAAAACATACTGAAAATCGATCTTTTAGGTGCCAAAAAGTCGATATGTGTATGCATCTTCTGCACCCGTTTATATCCCAAATTCAACCTCAAAACACCCGAAAATTCGATATTTTTGGGTCCCAGAAGCGATCTGTATATGCCTACTCAGTGCTAGAATTTTTCAAAATATAGGCTCAAAACATGCTAAAAATCAATATTTTAAGTGTCCAAAGTCGATATGTGCATACATCTTCTGTACCCGTTTATATCTCAAATTCAGGCTTAAAACACCCGAAAATTCGATATTTTGGGGTCCCAGAAGCGATCTGTACTTGCCTACTCCGTGTTAGAGAATTTTCATAATACAGGCCCAAAACATACTAAAAGTCGATCTTTTAGGTGCCCAAAAGTCAATATGTGCATGCATCTTCTGTACCCATTTATATCTCAAGTTCAGGCTCCAAACACCCGAAAATTCGATATTTTGGGGTCCCAGAAGCGATCTGTACATGCCTACTCAGATGCATGCCCAAAACATGCTGAAAATCGATATTTTAGGTGCCAAATTTAGGTGCACTCGTTTATATCTCAAATTCAACCTCAAAACACCCGAAAATTCGATAATTTTGGGTCCCAGAAGCGATCTGTACATGTCTAGTCAGTGCTAGAGTGTTTTCAAAATATAGGCTCAAAACATGCTAAAAATCGATATTTTAAGTGTCCAAAGTCGATATGTGCATGCATCTTCTGTACCCGTTTATATCTCAAATTCAGGCTCAAAACACCCAAAAATTCGATATTTTTGGGTCCCAGAAGCGATCTGTACATGCCTACTCCTAGTTAGAGTATTTTCAAAATACAGGCCCAAAACATGCTGAAAATCGATATTTTAGGTGCAAAAGTCAATATGTGCATGCATCTTCTGTACCCGTTTATATCTCAAATTCAGGCTCAAAACACCCGAAAATTCGTTATTTTTGGGTCCTAGAAGCGATCGGTACATCCCTAGTCCTAGTTGGAATGTTTTCAAGATACAGACCCAAAACATGCTAAAAATCGATATTTTAGGTGCCCAAAAGTCGATATGTGCATGCATCTTCTGTACCCGTTTATATCTCAAATTCAGGCTCAAAACACCCGAAAATTCGATATTTTGGGGTCCCAGAAGCGATCTGTACATGCCTACTCAGTGCTAGAATATTTCCAAAATATAGGCCCAAAACATGCTAAAAATCGATATTTTCGGTGCCCAAAGTCGATATCTCAAATTCAGGCCCTAAACACCCAAAAATTCGATATTTTGGGGTCCAAGAAGCGATCTGTACATGCCTACTCCGTGTTAGAGTATTTTCAATATTCAGGCCGAAAACATACTGAAAATCGATCTTTTAGGTGCCCAAAAGTCGATATGTGGATGCAACTTCTGTACCCGTTTATATCTCAAATTCAGGCTCAAAACACCCGAAAATTCGATATTTTGGGGTCCCAGAAGCGAACTGTACATGCCTACTCCGTGTTAGAGTCTTTTCAAAATACAGGCCCAAAACATACTGAAAATCGATCTTTTAGGTGCCCAAAATTCGATATGTGCATGCATTTTCTGTACCCGTTTATATCTCAAATTCAGGCTCAAAACACCCGAAAATTCGATATTTTTGGGTCCCAGAAGCTATCTGTACATGCCTACTCCTAGTTAGAGCATTTTCAAAATACAGGCCCAAAACATGCTAAAAATCGATATTTTAAGTGCCCAAGGTCAATTTGTGCATGCATCTTCTGTACCCGGTTATATCTCAAATTAAGGCTCCAAAGATCCGAAAATTCGGTATTTTTGGGTCCTAGAAGCGAACTGTACACCCCTATTCTTAGTTAGAATGTTTTCAAGATACAGACCCAAAACATGCTCAAAATCGATATTTTAGGTGCCCAAAAGTAGATATGTGCATGCATCTTCTGTACCCGTTTATATCTCAAATTCAGGCTTAAAACACTCGAAAATTCGATATTTTGGGGTCCCAGAAGCGATCTGTACTTGCCTACTCCGTGTTAGAGAATTTTCATAATACAGGCCCAAAACATACTAAAAGTCGATCTTTTAGGTGCCCAAAAGTCGATATGTGCATGCATATTCTGTACCCATTTATATCTCAAGTTCAGGCTCCAAACACCCGAAAATTCGATATTTTGGGGTCCCAGAAGCGATCTGTACATGCCTACTCAGATGCATGCCCAAAACATGCTGAAAATCGATATTTTAGGTGCCAAAAGTCAACATGTGTATGCATCTTCTGCACTCGTTTACATCTCAAATTCAACCTCAAAACACCCGAAAATTCGATAATTTTGGGTCCCAGAAGCGATCTGTACATGTCTAGTCAGTGCTAGAGTGTTTTCAAAATATAGGCTCAAAACATGCTAAAAATCGATATTTTAAGTGTCCAACGTCGATATGTGCATGCATCTTCTGTACCCGTTTATATCTCAAATTCAGGCTCAAAACACCCAAAAATTCGGTATTTTTGGGTCCTAGAAGCGATCGGTACATCCCTACTCCTAGTTGGAATGTTTTCAAGATACAGACCCAAAACATGCTAAAAATCGATATTTTAGGTGCCCAAAAGTCGATATGTGCATGCATCTTCTGTACCCGTTTATATCTCAAATTCAGGCTCAAAACACCCGAAAATTCGATATTTTGGGGTCCCAGAAGCGATCTGTACATGCCTACTCAGTGCTAGAATATTTCCAAAATATAGGCCCAAAACATGCTAAAAATCGATATTTTCGGTGCCCAAAGTCGATATCTCAAATTCAGGCCCTAAACACCCAAAAATTCGATATTTTGGGGTCCAAGAAGCGATCTGTACATGCCTACTCCGTGTTAGAGTATTTTCAATATTCAGGCCGAAAACATACTGAAAATCGATCTTTTAGGTGCCCAAAAGTCGATATGTGGATGCAACTTCTGTACCCGTTTATATCTCAAATTCAGGCTCAAAACACCCGAAAATTCGATATTTTGGGGTCCCAGAAGCGAACTGTACATGCCTACTCCGTGTTAGAGTCTTTTCAAAATACAGGCCCAAAACATACTGAAAATCGATCTTTTAGGTGCCCAAAATTCGATATGTGCATGCATTTTCTGTACCCGTTTATATCTCAAATTCAGGCTCAAAACACCCGAAAATTCGATATTTTTGGGTCCCAGAAGCTATCTGTACATGCCTACTCCTAGTTAGAGCATTTTCAAAATACAGGCCCAAAACATGCTAAAAATCGATATTTTAAGTGCCCAAGGTCAATTTGTGCATGCATCTTCTGTACCCGGTTATATCTCAAATTAAGGCTCCAAAGATCCGAAAATTCGGTATTTTTGGGTCCTAGAAGCGAACTGTACACCCCTATTCTTAGTTAGAATGTTTTCAAGATACAGACCCAAAACATGCTCAAAATCGATATTTTAGGTGCCCAAAAGTAGATATGTGCATGCATCTTCTGTACCCGTTTATATCTCAAATTCAGGCTTAAAACACTCGAAAATTCGATATTTTGGGGTCCCAGAAGCGATCTGTACTTGCCTACTCCGTGTTAGAGAATTTTCATAATACAGGCCCAAAACATACTAAAAGTCGATCTTTTAGGTGCCCAAAAGTCGATATGTGCATGCATCTTCTGTACCCATTTATATCTCAAGTTCAGGCTCCAAACACCCGAAAATTCGATATTTTGGGGTCCCAGAAGCGATCTGTACATGCCTACTCAGATGCATGCCCAAAACATGCTGAAAATCGATATTTTAGGTGCCAAAAGTCAACATGTGTATGCATCTTCTGCACTCGTTTACATCTCAAATTCAACCTCAAAACACCCGAAAATTCGATAATTTTGGGTCCCAGAAGCGATCTGTACATGTCTAGTCAGTGCTAGAGTGTTTTCAAAATATAGGCTCAAAACATGCTAAAAATCGATATTTTAAGTGTCCAAAGTCGATATGTGCATGCATCTTCTGTACCCGTTTATATCTCAAATTCAGGCTCAAAACACCCAAAAATTCGATATTTTTGGGTCCCAGAAGCGATCTGTACATGCCTACTCCTAGTTAGAGTATTTTCAAAATACAGGCCCAAAACATGCTGAAAATCGATATTTTAGGTGCAAAAGTCAATATGTGCATGCATCTTCTGTACCCGTTTATATCTCAAATTCAGGCTCAAAACACCCGAAAATTCGGTATTTTTGGGTCCTAGAAGCGATCGGTACATCCCTACTCCTAGTTGGAATGTTTTCAAGATACAGACCCAAAACATGCTAAAAATCGATATTTTAGGTGCCCAAAAGTCGATATGTGCATGCATCTTCTGTACCCGTTTATATCTCAAATTCAGGCTCAAAACACCCGAAAATTCGATATTTTGGGGTCCCAGAAGCGATCTGTACATGCCTACTCAGTGCTAGAATATTTCCAAAATATAGGCCCAAAACATGCTAAAAATCGATATTTTCGGTGCCCAAAGTCGATATCTCAAATTCAGGCCCTAAACACCCAAAAATTCGATATTTTGGGGTCCAAGAAGCGATCTGTACATGCCTACTCCGTGTTAGAGTATTTTCAATATTCAGGCCGAAAACATACTGAAAATCGATCTTTTAGGTGCCCAAAAGTCGATATGTGGATGCAACTTCTGTACCCGTTTATATCTCAAATTCAGGCTCAAAACACCCGAAAATTCGATATTTTGGGGTCCCAGAAGCGAACTGTACATGCCTACTCCGTGTTAGAGTCTTTTCAAAATACAGGCCCAAAACATACTGAAAATCGATCTTTTAGGTGCCCAAAATTCGATATGTGCATGCATTTTCTGTACCCGTTTATATCTCAAATTCAGGCTCCAAACACCCGAAAATTCGATATTTTTGGGTCCCAGAAGCTATCTGTACATGCCTACTCCTAGTTAGAGCATTCTCAAAATACAGGCCCAAAACATGCTAAAAATCGATATTTTAAGTGCCAAAGGTCAATTTGTGCATGCATCTTCTGTACCCGGTTATATCTCAAATTAAGGCTCCAAAGATCCGAAAATTCGGTATTTTTGGGTCCTAGAAGCGAACTGTACACCCCTATTCTTAGTTAGAATGTTTTCAAGATACAGACCCAAAACATGCTCAAAATCGATATTTTAGGTGCCCAAAAGTAGATATGTGCATGCATCTTCTGTACCCGTTTATATCTCAAATTCAGGCTTAAAACACTCGAAAATTCGATATTTTGGGGTCCCAGAAGCGATCTGTACTTGCATACTCCGTGTTAGAGAATTTTCATAATACAGGCCCAAAATATACTAAAAGTCGATCTTTTAGGTGCCCAAAAGTCGATATGTGCATGCATCTTCTGTACCCATTTATATCTCAAGTTCAGGCTCCAAATACCCGAAAATTCGATATTTTGGGGTCCCAGAAGCGATCTGTACATGCCTACTCAGATGCATGCCCAAAACATGCTGAAAATCGATATTTTAGGTGCCAAAAGTCAACATGTGTATGCATCTTCTGCACTCGTTTATATCTCAAATTCAACCTCAAAACACCCGAAAATTCGATAATTTTGGGTCCCAGAAGCGATCTGTACATGTCTAGTCAGTGCTAGAATTTTTTCAAAATATAGGCTCAAAACATGCTAAAAATCGATATTTTAAGTGTCCAAAGTCGATATGTGCATGCATCTTCTGTACCCGTTTATATCTCAAATTCAGGCTCAAAACACCCAAAAATTCGATATTTTTGGGTCCCAGAAGCGATCTGTACATGCCTACTCCTAGTTAGAGTATTTTCAATTTACAGGCCCAAAACATGCTGAAAATCGATATTTTAGGTGCCCAAAGTCAATATGTGCATGCATCTTCTGTACCCGTTTATATCTCAAATTCAGGCTCAAAACACCCGAAATCTCGATATTTTTGGGTCCTAAAAGCTATCGGTACATCCCTACTCCTAGTTGGAATGTTTTCAAGATACAGACCCAAAACATGCTAAAAATCGATATTTTAGGTGCCCAAAAGTCGATATGTGCATGCATCTTCTGTACCCGTTTATATCTCAAATTCAGGCTCAAAACACCCGAAAATTCGATATTTTGGGGTCCCAGAAGCGATCTGTACATGCCTACTCAGTGCTAGAATATTTCCAAAATATAGGCCCAAAACATGCTAAAAATCGATATTTTAGGTGCCATAAGTCGATATCTCAAATTCAGGCCCAAAACACCCAAAAATTCGATATTTTGGGGTCCCAAAAGCGATCTGTACATGCCTACTCCGTGTTAGAGTATTTTCAATATTCAGGCCGAAAACATACTGAAAATCGATCTTTTAGGTGCCCAAAAGTCGATATGTGGATGCAACTTCTGTACCCGTTTATATCTCAAATTCTGGCTCAAAACACCCGAAAATTCGATATTTTGGGGTCCCAGAAGCGAACTGTACATGCCTACTTCGTGTTAGAGTATTTTCAAAATACAGGCCCAAAACATACTGAAAATCGATCTTTTAGGTGCCCAAAATTCGATATGTGCATGCATCTTCTGTACCCGTTTATATCCCAAATTCAACCTCAAAACACCCGAAAATTCGATATTTTTGGGTCCCAGAAGCAATCTGTACATGCCTACTCAGTGCTAGAATTTTTCCAAAATATAGGCTCAAAACATACTGAAAATCGATCTTTTAGGTGCCCAAATATACCCGTTTATATCCCAAATTCAACATCAAAACACCCGAAAATTCGATATTTTAGGGTCCCAGAGGTGATCTGTACATGCCTACTTAGTGCTAGAATATTTTCAAAATATAGGCCCAAAACATGCTAATAATCGATATTTTAGGTGCCCAAAGTCGATATCTCAAATTCAGGCCCAAAACATCCGAAAATTCGATATTTTGGGGTCCCAGAAGCGATCTGTACGTGTCTAGTCAGTGCTAGAATGTTTTCATAATATAGGCTCAAAACATGCTAAAAGGCGATATTTTAAGTGTCCAAAGTCGATATGTGCATACATCTTCTGCACCCGTTTATATCTCAAATTCATGCTCAAAACACCCGAAAATTCGATATTTTGTGGTCCCAGAAGTGATCTGTACATGCCTACTCCTAGTTAGAGCATTTTCAAAATACAGGCCAAAAACATGCTGAAAATCGATATTTTAGGTGCCCAAAGTCAGTATGTGAATGCATCTTCTGTACCCGGTTATATCTCAAATTAAGGCTCCAAAGACCCGAAAATTCGGTATTTTTGGGTCCTAGAAGCGATCTGTAATCCCTATTCCTAGTTAGAATTTTTCAAGATACAGACCCAAAACATGCTCAAAATCGATATTTTAGGTGCCCAAAAGTCGATATGTGCATGCATCTTCGGTACCCGTTTATATATCAAATTCAGGCTCAAAACAGCCGAAAATTCGATATTTTGGGGTCCCAGAAGCGATCTGTACATGCCTACTCTGTGTTAGAGTATTTTCAATATACAGGCCCAAAACATACTGAAAATCGATCTTTTAGGTGCCCAAAAGTCGATATGTGGATGCATCTTCTGTACCCGTTTATATCTCAAATTCAGGCTTAAAACACCCGAAAATTCGATATTTTGGGGTCCCAGAAGCGATCTGTACTTGCCTACTCCGTGTTAGAGTATTTTCATAATACAGGCCCAAAACATACTAAAAGTCGATCTTTTAGGTGCCCAAAAGTCGATATGTGCATGCATCTTCTGTACCCATTTATATCTCAATTTCAGGCTCCAAACACCCGAAAATTCGACATTTTGGTGTCCCAGAAGCGATCTGTACATGCCTACTCAGATGCAGGCCCAAAACATGCTGAAAATCGATATTTTAGGTGCCAAAAGTCAACATGTGTATGCATCTTCTGCACTCGTTTATATCTCAAATTCAACCTCAAAACACTCGGAAATTCGATAATTTTGGGTCCCAGAAGCGATCTGTACATGTCTAGTCAGTGCTAGAATGTTTTCAATATATAGGCTCAAAACATGCTAAAAATCGATAATTTAAGTGTCCAAAGTCGATATGTGCATGCATCTTCTGTACCCGTTTATATCTCAAATTCAGGCTCAAAACACCCGAAAAATCGATATTTTTGGGTCCCAGAAGCGATCTGTACATGCCTACTCCTAGTTAGAGTATTTTCAAATTACAGGCCCAAAACATGCTGAAAATCGGTATTTTAGGTGCCCAAAGTCAATATGTGAATGCATCTTCTGTACCCGTTTATATCTCAAATTGAGGCTCAAAACACCCAAAAATTCGGTATTTTTGGGTCCTAAAAGCAATCGGTACATCCCTACTCCTAGTTGGAATGTTTTCAAGATACAGACCCAAAACATGCTAAAAATCGATATTTTAGGTGCCCAAAAGTCGATATGTGCATTCATCTTCTGTACCCGTTTATATCTCAAATTCAGGCTCAAAACACCCGAAAATTCGATATTTTGGGGTCCCAGAAGCGATCTGTACTTGCCTACTTCGTGTTAGAGTATTTTTAAAATACAGGCCCAAAACAAGCTGAAAATCGATATTTTAAGTGCCCAAAGTCGATATGTGCATGCATCTTCTGTACCCGTTTATATCTCAAATTCAGGCTCAAAACACCCAAAAATTCGATATTTTTGGGTCCCAGAAGCGATCTGTACATGCCTACTCCTAGTTAGAGTATTTTCAATTTACAGGCCCAAAACATGCTGAAAATCGATATTTTAGGTGCCCAAAGTCAATATGTGCATGCATCTTCTGTACCCGTTTATATCTCAAATTCAGGCTCAAAACACCCGAAATCTCGATATTTTTGGGTCCTAAAAGCTATCGGTACATCCCTACTCCTAGTTGGAATGTTTTCAAGATACAGACCCAAAACATGCTAAAAATCGATATTTTAGGTGCCCAAAAGTCGATATGTGCATGCATCTTCTGTACCCGTTTATATCTCAAATTCAGGCTCAAAACACCCGAAAATTCGATATTTTGGGGTCCCAGAAGCGATCTGTACATGCCTACTCAGTGCTAGAATATTTCCAAAATATAGGCCCAAAACATGCTAAAAATCGATATTTTAGGTGCCATAAGTCGATATCTCAAATTCAGGCCCAAAACACCCAAAAATTCGATATTTTGGGGTCCCAAAAGCGATCTGTACATGCCTACTCCGTGTTAGAGTATTTTCAATATTCAGGCCGAAAACATACTGAAAATCGATCTTTTAGGTGCCCAAAAGTCGATATGTGGATGCAACTTCTGTACCCGTTTATATCTCAAATTCTGGCTCAAAACACCCGAAAATTCGATATTTTGGGGTCCCAGAAGCGAACTGTACATGCCTACTTCGTGTTAGAGTATTTTCAAAATACAGGCCCAAAACATACTGAAAATCGATCTTTTAGGTGCCCAAAATTCGATATGTGCATGCATCTTCTGTACCCGTTTATATCCCAAATTCAACCTCAAAACACCCGAAAATTCGATATTTTTGGGTCCCAGAAGCAATCTGTACATGCCTACTCAGTGCTAGAATTTTTCCAAAATATAGGCTCAAAACATACTGAAAATCGATCTTTTAGGTGCCCAAATATACCCGTTTATATCCCAAATTCAACATCAAAACACCCGAAAATTCGATATTTTAGGGTCCCAGAAGTGATCTGTACATGCCTACTTAGTGCTAGAATATTTTCAAAATATAGGCCCAAAACATGCTAATAATCGATATTTTAGGTGCCCAAAGTCGATATCTCAAATTCAGGCCCAAAACATCCGAAAATTCGATATTTTGGGGTCCCAGAAGCGATCTGTACGTGTCTAGTCAGTGCTAGAATGTTTTCATAATATAGGCTCAAAACATGCTAAAAGGCGATATTTTAAGTGTCCAAAGTCGATATGTGCATACATCTTCTGCACCCGTTTATATCTCAAATTCATGCTCAAAACACCCGAAAATTCGATATTTTGTGGTCCCAGAAGTGATCTGTACATGCCTACTCCTAGTTAGAGCATTTTCAAAATACAGGCCCAAAACATGCTGAAAATCGATATTTTAGGTGCCCAAAGTCAGTATGTGAATGCATCTTCTGTACCCGGTTATATCTCAAATTAAGGCTCCAAAGACCCGAAAATTCGGTATTTTTGGGTCCTAGAAGCGATCTGTAATCCCTATTCCTAGTTAGAATTTTTCAAGATACAGACCCAAAACATGCTCAAAATCGATATTTTAGGTGCCCAAAAGTCGATATGTGCATGCATCTTCGGTACCCGTTTATATATCAAATTCAGGCTCAAAACAGCCGAAAATTCGATATTTTGGGGTCCCAGAAGCGATCTGTACATGCCTACTCTGTGTTAGAGTATTTTCAATATACAGGCCCAAAACATACTGAAAATCGATCTTTTAGGTGCCCAAAAGTCGATATGTGGATGCATCTTCTGTACCCGTTTATATCTCAAATTCAGGCTTAAAACACCCGAAAATTCGATATTTTGGGGTCCCAGAAGCGATCTGTACTTGCCTACTCCGTGTTAGAGTATTTTCATAATACAGGCCCAAAACATACTAAAAGTCGATCTTTTAGGTGCCCAAAAGTCGATATGTGCATGCATCTTCTGTACCCATTTATATCTCAATTTCAGGCTCCAAACACCCGAAAATTCGACATTTTGGTGTCCCAGAAGCGATCTGTACATGCCTACTCAGATGCAGGCCCAAAACATGCTGAAAATCGATATTTTAGGTGCCAAAAGTCAACATGTGTATGCATCTTCTGCACTCGTTTATATCTCAAATTCAACCTCAAAACACCCGGAAATTCGATAATTTTGGGTCCCAGAAGCGATCTGTACATGTCTAGTCAGTGCTAGAATGTTTTCAATATATAGGCTCAAAACATGCTAAAAATCGATAATTTAAGTGTCCAAAGTCGATATGTGCATGCATCTTCTGTACCCGTTTATATCTCAAATTCAGGCTCAAAACACCCGAAAAATCGATATTTTTGGGTCCCAGAAGCGATCTGTACATGCCTACTCCTAGTTAGAGTATTTTCAAATTACAGGCCCAAAACATGCTGAAAATCGGTATTTTAGGTGCCCAAAGTCAATATGTGAATGCATCTTCTGTACCCGTTTATATCTCAAATTCAGGCTCAAAACACCCAAAAATTCGGTATTTTTGGGTCCTAAAAGCAATCGGTACATCCCTACTCCTAGTTGGAATGTTTTCAAGATACAGACCCAAAACATGCTAAAAATCGATATTTTAGGTGCCCAAAAGTCGATATGTGCATTCATCTTCTGTACCCGTTTATATCTCAAATTCAGGCTCAAAACACCCGAAAATTCGATATTTTGGGGTCCCAGAAGCGATCTGTACTTGCCTACTTCGTGTTAGAGTATTTTTAAAATACAGGCCCAAAACAAGCTGAAAATCGATATTTTAGGTGACCAAAGTCAATATGTGTATGAATCTTCTGCATCCGTTTATATCCCAAATTCAACCTCAAAACACACGAAAATTCGATATTTTTGGGTCCCAGAAGCGATCTGTACATGCCTTGTTAGTGCTAGAATTTTTTCAAAATATAAGCTCAAAACATGCTAAAAATCGATATTTTTAAGTGCCCAAAGTCGATATCTCAAATTCAGGCCCAAAACACCCAAAAATTCGATATTTTGGGGTCCCAGAAGCGATCTGTACATGCCTACTCCGTGTTAGAGTATTTTCAATATACAGGCCCAAAACATACTGATAATCGATCTTTTAGGTGCGCAAAAGTCGATATGTGGATGCATCTTCTGTACCCGTTTATATCTCAAATTCAGGCTTAAAACACCCGAAAATTCGATATTTAGGGGTCCCAGAAGCGATCTGTACTTGCCTACTCCGTGTTAGAGTATTTTCATAATACAGGCCCAAAACATACTAAAAGTCGATCTTTTAGGTGCCCAAAAGTCGATATGTGCATGCATCTTCTGTACCCATTTATATCTCAAGTTCAGGCTCCAAACACCCGAAAATTCGATATTTTGGGGTCCCAGAAGCGATCTGTACATGCCTACTCAGATGCAGGCCCAAAACATGCTGAAAATCGATATTTTAGGTGCCAAAAGTCAACATGTGTATGCATCTTCTGCACTCGTTTATATCTCAAATTCAACCTCAAAACACCCGAAAATTCGATAATTTTGGGTCCCAGAAGCGATCTGTTCATGTCTAGTCAGAGATAGAATGTTTTCAAAATATAAGCTCAAAACATTTTAAAAATCGATCTTTTAAGTGTCCAAAGTCGATATGTGCATGCATCTTCTGTACCCGTTTATATCTCAATTTCAGGCTCAAAACACCCGAAAATTCGGTATTTTTGGGTCCTAGAAGCGATCTGTACATCCCTACTCCTAGTTAGAATGTTTTCAAAATACAGACCCAAAACATGCTCAAAATCGATATTTTAGGTGCCCAAAGTCAATATGTGCATGCATCTTCTGTACCCGTTTATATCTCCAATTCAGGCTCAAAACACCCGAAAATTCGGTATATTTGGGTCCTAAATGCGATCTGTACATCCCTACTCCTAGTTAGAATGTTTTCAAGATACAGACCCAAAGCATGCTCAAAATCAATATTTTAGGTGCCCAAAAGTCGATATCTCAAATTCAGGCCCAAAACACCCAAAAATTCGATATTTTGGGGTCCCAGAAGCGATCTGTACATGCCTACTCAGTGCTAGAATTTTTTCAAAATACAGGCCCAAAACATACTGAAAATCGATCTTTTAGGTGCCCAAAAGTCGATATGTTGATGCATCTTCTGCACCCGTTTATATCCCAAATTCAACATCAAAACACCCGAAAATTCGATATTTTTGGGTCCCAGAAGCGATCTGTACATGCCTACTAAGTGATAGAATGTTTTCAAAATATAGGCTCAAAACATGCTAAAAATCGATATTTTAAGTGTCCAAAGTCGATATGTGCATGCATTATCTATACCCGTTTGTATCTCAAATTCAGGATCAAAACACCCGAAAATTCGATATTTTGGGGTCCCAGAAGTGATCTGTACATGCCTACTTAGTGCTAGAATATTTTCAAAACATAGGCCCAAAAACATGCTAAAAATCGATATTTTAGGTGCCTAAAGTCGATATCTCAAATTCAGGCCCAAAACACCGGAAAATTCGATATTTTGGGGTCCCAGAAGCGATCTGTACGTGTCTAGTCAGTGCTAGAATGTTTTCATAATATAGGCTCAAAACATGCTAAAAGGCGATATTTTAAGTGTCCAAAGTCGATATGTGCATACATCTTCTGCACCCGTTTATATCTCAAATTCATGCTCAAAACACCCGAAAATTCGATATTTTGTGGTCCCAGAAGCGATCTGTACATGCCTACTCCTAGTTAGAGCATTTTCAAAATACAGGCCCAAAACATGCTGAAAATCGATATTTTAGGTGCCCAAAGTCAGTATGTGCATGCATCTTCTGTACCCGGTTATATCTCAAATTAAGGCTCCAAAGACCCGAAAATTCGGTATTTTTGGGTCCTAGAAGCGATCTGTAATCCCTATTCCTAGTTAGAATTTTTCAAGATACAGACCCAAAACATGCTCAAAATCGATATTTTAGGTGCCCAAAAGTTGATATGTGCATGAATATTATGTACTTGTTTATATCTCGAATTCAGGATCAAAACACCCAAAAATTCGATATTTTTGGGTCCCAGAAGCGATCTGTACATGCCTAATAAGTGCTAGAATATTTGCAAAATATAGGCCCAAAACATGCTAAAAATCGATATATTAAGTGTCCAAAGTCGATATGTGCATGCAGCATCTGCACCCGTTTATATCTCAAATTCAGGCTCAAAACACCCGATAATTCGATATTTTGGGGTCCCAGAAGCGATCTGTACATGCCTACTCAGTGCTAGAATATTTTCAAAATATAGGCCCAAAACATGCTAAAAATCGATATTTAAGGTGCCCATAGTCGATATCTCAAATTCAGGCCCAAAACACCCAAAAATTCTATATTTTGGGGTCCCAGAAACGATCTGTACATGCTTACTGCGTGTTAGAGTATTTTCAAAATACAGTCCCAAAACATATTGAAAATCGATCTTTTAGGTGCCCAAAAGTCGATATGTGGATGCATCTTCTGTACCCGTTTATATCTTAAATTCAGGCTCAAAACACCCGAAAATTCGATATTTTGGGGACCCAGAAGCGAACTGTACATGCCTACTCCGTGTTAGAGTATTTTCAAAATACAGGCACAAAACATACTGAAAATCGATCTTTTAGGTGCCAAAAAGTCGATATGTGCATGCATCTTCTGTACCTGTTTATATCTCAAATTTAGGCTCCAAACACTCGAAAATTCGATATTTTGGGGTCCCAGAAGCGATCGGTACATGCCTACTCAGATGCAACCCCAAAACATGCTGGAAATCGATATTTTAGGTGCCCAAAGTCAACATGTGTATGCATCTTCTGCACTCGTTTATATCTCAAATTCAACCTCAAAACACCCGAAAATTCGATAATTTTGGTTCCCAGAAGCGATCTGTACATGTCTAGTCAGTGCTAGAATGTTTTCAAAATATAGGCTCAAAACATGCTAAAAATCGATATTTTAAGTGTCCAAAGTCGATATGTGCATGCATCTTCTGTACTCGTTTATATCTCAAATTCAGGCTCAAAACACCCGAAATTTGATATTTTTTGGTCCCAGACACGATCTGTACATGCCTACTCCTAGTTAGAGTATTTTTAAAATACAGGCCTAAAACAAGCTGAAAATCGATATTGTAGGTGCCCAAAGTCAATATGTGCATGCATCTTCTGTACCCGTTTGTATCTTAAATTCAGGCTCAAAACACCCAAAAATTCGGTATTTTTGGGTCCTAGAAGCGATCTGTACATCCCTACTCCTAGTTAGAATGTTTTCAAGATACAGACCCAAAACATACTCAAAATCGATATTTTAGGTGCCCAAAAGTCGATATGTGCATGCATCTTCTGTACCCGTTTATATCTCAAATTCAGGCTCAAAACACCCGAAAATTCGATATTTTTGGGTCCCAGAAGCGATCTGTACATGCCTACTCAGTGCTAGAATATTTTCATAATACAGGCCCAAAACATACTTAAAATCGATCTTTTAGGTGCCCAAAAGTCGATATGTGGATGCATCTTCTCTACCCGTTTATATCTCAAATTCAGGCTCAGAACACTTGAAAATTCGATATTTTGGGGTCCCCAAAAGCGATTTGTACTTGCCTACTCCGTGTTAGAGTATTTTCATAATTCAGGCCCAAAACAAGCTGAAAATCGATATTTTATGTGACCAAAGTCAATATGGGTATGCATCATCTGTACCCGTTTATATCTCAAATTCAGGCTCAAAACACCCGAAAATTCGATATTATGGGGTCCCAGAAGCGATCTGTACATGCCTACTCCTAGTTAGAGTATTTTTTTTAAATACAGGCCCAAAACATGCTGAAAATCGATATTTTAGGTGCCCAAAGTCAATATGTGCATGCATCTTCTTTACCCGTTTATATCTCAAATTCATGCTCAAAACACCCGAAAATTCGATATTTTGGGGTCCCAGAAGCGATCAGTACTTGCCTACTCCGTGTTAGAGTATTTTCAAAATACAGGCCCAAAACAAGCTGAAAATCGATATTTTAGGTGACCAAAGTCAATATGTGTATGCATCTTCTGCACCCGTTTATATCCCAAATTCAACCTCAAAACACCCGAAAATTCGATATTTTTGGGTCCCAGAAGCGATCTGTACATGCCTACTCAGTGCTAGAATGTTTTCAAAATATAGGCTCAAAACATGCTAAAAATCGATATATTAAGTGTCCAAAGTCGATATGTGCATGCATCATCTGCACCCGTTTATATCTCAAATTCAGACTCAAAACACCCGAAAATTCGTTATTTTGGGGTCCCAGAAGCATCTGTTCTTGCCTACTCAGTGCTAGAATATTTTCAAAATATAGGCCCAAAACATGCTAAAATTCGATATTTTAGGTGCCATTAGTCGATATCACAAATTCAGGCCCAAAACACCCAAAAATTCGATATTTTGGGGTCCCAGAAGCGATCTGTACATGCTTACTCCGTGTTAGAGTATTATCAATATACAGTCCCAAAACATACTGAAAATCTATCTTTTAGGTGCCCAAAAGTCGATATGTGGATGCATCTTCTGTACCCGTTTATATCTCAAATTCAGGCTCAAAACACCCGAAAATTCGATATTTTGGGGTCCCAGAAGCGATCTGTACTTGCCTACTCCGTGTTAGAGTATTTTAAAAATACAGGCACAAAACAAGCTGAAAATCGATATTTTAGGTGACCAAATCAATATGGGCATGCATCTTCTGCACCCGTTTATATCCCAAATTCAAATTCAAAACACCCGAAAATTCAATATTTTGGTGTCCCAGAAGCGATCTGTACATGCCTACTCAGTGCTAGAATGTTTTCAAAATATAGGCTCAGAACATGCTAAAAATCGATATTTTAAGTGTCCAAAGTCGATATGTGCATGCATCATCTGTACCCGTTAATATCTCAAATTCAGGCTCAAAACACCAGAAAATTCGATATTTTGGGGTCCCAGAAGTGATCTGTACATGTCTACTTAGTGCTAGAGAATTTTCAAAATATTGGCCCAAAACATGCTAAAAATCGATATTTTTGGTGCCCAAAGTCGATATCTCAAATTCAGGCTCAAAACACCCGAAAATTCGATATTTTGGGGTCCCAGAAGCGAACTGTACATGACTACTCCGTGTTAGAGTATTTTCAAAATACAGGCACAAAACATACTGAAAATCGATATTTTAGATGCCCAAAAGTCGATATGTGCATGCATCTTCTGTACCCGTTTATATCTCAAATTCAGGCTCAAAACACCCGAAAATTCGATATTTTGGGGTCCCAGAAGCGATCTGTACATGCCTACTCAGATGCAGGCCCAAAACATGCTGAAAATCGATATTTTAGGTGCTCAAAGTCAACATGTGTATGCATCTTCTGCACTCGTTTATATCTTAAATTCAACCTCAAAACACCCGAAAATTCGATAATTTTGGGTCCCAGAAGCGATCTGTACATGTCTAGTCAGTGCTAGAATGTTTTCAAAACATAGGCTCAAAACATGCTAAAAATTGATATTTTAAGTGTTCAAAGTCGATATGTGCATTCATCTTCTGTAACCGTTTATATCTCAAATTCAGGCTCAAAACACCCGAAAATTCAATATTTTTGGGTCCCAGAAGCGATCTGTACATGCCTACTCCTAGTTAGAGTATTTTCAAAATACAGGCCCAAAACATGCTGAAAATCGATATTTTAGGGGCCCAAAGTAAATATGTGCATGCATCTTCTGTACCCGTTTATATCTCAAATTCAGGCTCAAAACACCCGAAAATTCGATATTTTTGGGTTCTAGAAGCGATCTGTACATCCCTACTCCGTGTTAGAGTATTTTCAATATACAGACCCAAAACATACTGAAAATCGATCTTTTAAGTGCCCAAAAGTCGATATGTGGATGCATCTTCTGTACCCGTTTATATCTCAAATTCAGGCTCAAAACACCCGAAAATTCGATATTTTGGGGTCCCAGAAGCAATCTGTACTTGCCTACTCCGTGTTAGATTATTTTCAAAATACAGGCCAAAAACATACTGAAAATCGATCTTTTAGGTGCCCAAAAGTCGATATGTGCATGCATCTTCTGTACCCGTTTATATCACAAATTCAGGCTCCAAACACCCGAAAATTCGATATTTTGGGGTCCCAGAAGCGATCTGTACATGCCTACTCAGATGCAGGCCCAAAACATGCTGAAAATCGATATTTTAGGTGCTCAAAGTCAACATGTGTATGCATCTACTGCACTCGTTTATATCTCAAATTCAACCTCAAAACACCCGAAAATTCGATAATTTTGGGTCCCAGAAGCGATCTGTACATGTCTAGTCAGTGCTAGAATGTTTTCAAAATATAGGCTCAAAACATGCTAAAAATCGATATATTAAGTGTCCAAAGTCGATATGTGCATGCATCATCTGCACCCGTTTATATCTCAAATTCAGACTCAAAACACCCGAAAATTCGATATTTTGGGGTCCCAGAAGCATCTGTTCTTGCCTACTCAGTGCTAGAATATTTTCAAAATATAGGCCCAAAACATGCTAAAATTCGATATTTTAGGTGCCATTAGTCGATATCTCAAATTCAGGCCCAAAACACCCAAAAATTCGATATTTTGGGGTCCCTGAAGCGATCTGTACATGCTTACTCCGTGTTAGAGTATTATCAATATACAGTCCCAAAACATACTGAAAATCGATCTTTTAGGTGCCCAAAAGTCGATATGTGGATGCATCTTCTGTACCCGTTTATATCTCAAATTCAGGCTCAAAACACCCGAAAATTCGATATTTTGGGGTCCCAGAAGCGATCTGTACTTGCCTACTCCGTGTTAGAGTATTTTAAAAATACAGGCACAAAACAAGCTGAAAATCGATATTTTAGGTGACCAAATCAATATGGTTATGCATCTTCTGCACCCGTTTATATCCCAAATTCAAATTCAAAACACCCGAAAATTCGATATTTTGGTGTCCCAGAAGCGATCTGTACATGCCTACTCAGTGCTAGAATGTTTTCAAAATATAGGCTCAGAACATGCTAAAAATCGATATTTTAAGTGTCCAAAGTCGATATGTGCATGCATCATCTGTACCCGTTAATATCTCAAATTCAGGCTCAAAACACCCGAAAATTCGATATTTTGGGGTCCCAGAAGTGATCTGTACATGTCTACTTAGTGCTAGAGAATTTTCAAAATATTGGCCCAAAACATGCTAAAAATCGATATTTTTGGTGCCCAAAGTCGATATCTCAAATTCAGGCTCAAAACACCCGAAAATTCGATATTTTGGGGTCCCAGAAGCGAACTGTACATGACTACTCCGTGTTAGAGTATTTTCAAAATACAGGCACAAAACATACTGAAAATAGATCTTTTAGGTGCCAAAAAGTCGATATGTGCATGCATCTTCTGTACCCGTTTATATCTCAAATTCAGGCTCCAAACACTCGAAAATTCGATATTTTGAGGTCCCAGAAGCGATCGGTACATGTCTACTCAGATGCAAGCCCAAAACATGATGAAAATCGATATTTTAGGTGCCCAAAGTCAACATGTGTATGCATCTTCTGCACTCGTTTATATCTCAAATTCAACCTCAAAACACCCGAATATTCGATAATTTTGGGTCCCAAAAGCGATCTGTACATGTCTAGTCAGTACTAGAATATTTTCAAAATATAGGCTCAAAACATGCAAAAAATCGATATTTTAAGTTTCCAAAGTCGATATGTGCATGCATCTTCTGTACTCGTTTATATCTCAAATTCAGGCTCAAAACACCGGAAAATTTGATATTTTTGGGTCCCAGACACGATCTGTACATGCCTACTCCTAGTTAGAGTATTTTTAAAATACAGGCCAAAAACATACTGAAAATCGATCTTTTAGGTGCCCAAAAGTCGATATGTGGATGCATCTTCTGTACCCGTTTATATCTCAAATTCAGGCTCAAAACACCCGAAAATTCGATATTTTGGGGTCCCAGAAGCAATCTGTACTTGCCTACTCCGTGTTAGATTATTTTCAAAATACAGGCCAAAAACATACTGAAAATCGATCTTTTAGGTGCCCAAAAGTCGATATGTGCATGCATCTTCTGTACCCGTTTATATCACAAATTCAGGCTCCAAACACCCGAAAATTCGATATTTTGGGGTCCCAGAAGCGATCTGTACATGCCTACTCAGATGCAGGCCCAAAACATGCTGAAAATCGATATTTTAGGTGCTCAAAGTCAACATGTGTATGCATCTACTGCACTCGTTTATATCTCAAATTCAACCTCAAAACACCCGAAAATTCGATAATTTTGGGTCCCAGAAGCGATCTGTACATGTCTAGTCAGTGCTAAAATGTTTTCAAAATATAGGCTTAAAACATGCTAAAAATCGATATTTTAAGTGTCCAAAGTCGATATGTGCATGCATCTTCTGTAAACGTTTATATCTCAAATTCAGGCTAAAAACACCCGAAAATTCAATATTTTTGGGTCCCATAAGCAATCTGTACATGCCTACTCCTTGTTAGAGTATTTTCAAAATACAGGCCAAAAACATGCTGTAAATCGATATTTTAGGTGCCCAAAGTCAATATGTGAATGCATCTTCTGTACCCGTTTATATCTCAAATTCAGGCTCAAAACACCCGAAAATTCGATATTTTGGGGTCCCAGAAGCGATCTGTACATGCCTACTACGTGTTAGAGTATTTTCAATATACAGGCCCAAAACATACTGAAAATCGATCTTTTAGGTGCCCAAAAGTCGATATGTGGATGCATCTTCTGTACCCGCTTATATCTAAAATTCAGGCTCAAAACACCCGAAAATTCGATATTTTGGGGTCCCAGAAGCGATCTGTACATGCCTACTACGTGTTAGAGTATTTTCAATATACAGGCCCAAAACATACTGAAAATCGATCTTTTAGGTGCCGAAAAGTCGATATGTGGATCATCTTCTGTACCCGTTTATATCTCAAATTCAGGCTCAAAACACCCGAAAATTCGATATTTTGAGGTCCCAGAAGCGATCTGTACATGCCTACTCAGTGCTAGAATGTTTTCAAAATATAGGCTGAAAACATGCTAAAAATCGATATTTTAGGTGTCCAAAGTCGATATGTGCATGCATCTTCTGTTCCCGTTTATATCTCAAATTCAGGCTCAAAACACCCGAAAATTCAAAATTTTGGGGTCCCAGATGTAATCAGAACATGCCTACTTAGTGCTAGAATATTTTCTAAATATAGGCCCAAAACATGCTAAAATCGATATTTTAGGTGCCCAAAGTCGATATCTCAAATTCAGGCCCAAAACACCCGAAAATTCGATATTTTGGGGTCCCAGAAGCGAATTGTACATGCCTACTCCGTGTTAGAGTATTTTTTAAATACAGGCCCAAAACATACTGAAAATCGATCTTTAAGGTGCCCAAAAGTCGATATGTGCATGCATCTTCTGTACCCGTTTATATCTCAAATTCAGGCTCTAAACATTCGAAAATTCGATATTTTAGGGTCCCAGAAGCAATCTGTACATGCCTACTCAGATGCAGGCCCAAAACATGCTGAAAAACGATATTTTAGGTGCCCAAAGTCAACATGTGTATGCATTTTCTGCACTCGTTTATATCTCAAATTCAACCTCAAAACACCCGAAAATTCAATAATTTTGGGTCACAGAAGCGATCTGTACATGTCTAGTCAGTGCTAGAATGTTTTCAAAATATAGGCTCAAAACATGCTAAAAATCGTTATTTTAGGTGTCCAAAGTCGATATGTGCATGCATCTTCTCTACCCGTTTATATCTCAAATTCAGGCTCAAAACACCCGAAAATTCGGTATTTTTGGGTCCTAGAAGCGATCTGTACATCCCTACTCCTAGTTAGAATGTTTTTAAGATACAGACCAAAAACATGCTCAAAATCGATATTTTAAGTGCCCAAAAGTCGATATGTGCATGCATCTTCTGTACCCGTTTATATCTCAAATTCAGGCTCAAAACACCCGAAAATTCGATATTTTGGGGTCCCAGAAGCGATCTGTTCATGCCTACTCAGTGCTAGAATATTTTCAAAATATAGGCCCAAAATATGCTAAAAAACGATATTTTAGGTGCCCATAGTCGATATCTCTAATTCAGGCCCAAAACACCCAAAAATTCGATATTTTGCGGTCCCAGAAGCGATCTGTACATGCCTACTCCGTGTTAGAGTATTTTCAATATACAGGCCCAAAACATACGGAAAACCGATCTTTTAGGTGCCCAAAAGTCGATCTGTGGATGCATCTTCTGTACCCGTTTATATCTCAAATTTTGGTTCAAAACACCCGAAAATTCGATATTTTGGAGTCCCAGAAGCGATCTGTACTTGCCTATTCCGTGTTAGAGTAATTCAAAATACAGGCCCATAACAAGCTGAAAATCGATATTTTAGGTGACCAAAGTCAATATGTGTATGCATCTTCTGCACCCGTTTATATCCCAAATTCAACCTCAAAACACCCGAAAATTCGATATTTTTTGGTGCCAGAAGCGATCTGTATATGCCTACTCAGTGCTAGAATGTTTTCAAAATATAGGCTCAAAACATGCTAATAATCGATATTTTAAGTTTCCAAAGTCGATATGTGCATGCATCATCTGTACCCTTTTATATCTCAAATTCAGGATCAAAACACCCGAAGATTCGATATTTTGGGGTCCCAGAAGTGACCTGTACATGCCTACTTAGTGCTAGAATATTTTCAAAATATAGGCCCAAAACATGGTAAAAATCGATATTTTAGGTGCCCAAAGTCGATATCTCAAATTAAGGCCCAAAAAACCCGAAAATTCGATATTTTGGGGTCCCAGAAGCGAACTGTACATGCCTATTCCGTGTTAGAGTATTTTCAAAATACAGGCCCAAAACATTTTGAAAATCGATCTTTTAGGTGCCCAAAAGTCGATATGTGCATGCATCTTCTGTACCCGTATATATCTCAAATTCAGGCTCTAAACACCCGAAAAATCGATATTTTGGGGTCCCAGAAGCGATCTGGACATGCCTACTCAGATGCAGGCCCAAAACATGATGAAAATCGATATTTTAGGTGCCAAAAGTTAACATGTGTATGCATCTTCTGAACTCGTTTATATCTCAGATTCAACCTCAAAACACCCGAAAACTCGATAATTTTGGGTCCCAGAGGCGATCTGTACATGTCTAGTCAGTGCTAGAATGTTTTCAAAGTATAGGCCCAAAACATGCTAAAAATCGATATTTTAAATGTCCAAAGTCGATATGTGCATGCATCTTCTGTACCCGTATATATCTCAAATTCAGGCTCAAAACACCCGAAAATTCGATATTTTTCGGTCCCACAAGAGATCGGTACATGCCTACTCCTAGTTAGAGTATTTTCAAAATACAGGCCCAAAACATGCTGAAAATCGATATTTTAGGTGCCCAAAGTCAATATGGGCATGCATCTTCTGTACCCGTTTATATCTCAAATTCCCGCTTAAAACACCCGAAAATTCGGTATTTTTGGGTCCTAGAAGCGATCTGTACATCCCTATTCCTAGTTAGAATGTTTTCAAGATACAGACCCAAAACATGCTCAAAATCGATATTTTAGGTGCCCAAAAGTCGATATGTGCATGCATCTTCTGTACCATGTTATATCTCAAATTCAGGCTCCAAACACCCGAAAATTCGATATTTTGGGGTTCCAGAAGCGATCTGTACTTGCCTACTCTGTGTTAGAGTATTTTCAAAATACATTCCCAAAAGAAGCTGAAAATCTAAATTTTAAGTGACCAAAGTCAATATGTGTATGCATCTTCTGCACCCGTTTATATCACAAATTCAACCTCAAAACATCCGATAATTCGATATTTTTGAGTTCCAGAAGCGATCTGTACTTGCCTACTCAGTGTTAGAGTATTTTAAAAATACAGGCCAAAAACAAGCTGAAAATCGATATTTTAGGTGACAAAAGTGAATATGTGTATGCATCTTCGGCACCCGTTTATATCCCAAATTCAACCTCAAAACACCCGAAAATTCGATATTTTGGGGTCCCAGAAGCGATCTGTACATGCCTACTCAGTGCTAGAATATTTTCAAAATAAAGGCCCAAACCAGGCTAAAAATCGATATTTTAGGTGCCCAAAGTCGATATCTCAAATTCAGGCCCAAAAACACCCAAAAATTCGAAAGTTTGGGGTCCCAGAAGCGATCTGTACATGCCTACTCCGTGTTAGAGTATTTTCAATATACAGGCCCAAAACATACTGAAAATCGATCTTTTAGGTGCACAAAAGTCGATATGTGGATGCATCTTCTGTACCCGTTTATATCTCAAATTCAGGCTCCAAACACCCTAAAATTCGATATTTTGGGGTTCCAGAAGCGATCTGTACCTGCCTACTCCGTGTTAGAGTATTTTCAAAATATAGGCCCAAAACAAGCTGAAAATCGATATTTTAGGTGACCAAAGTCAATATGTGTATGCATCTTCTGCACCCGTTTATATCCCAAATTCAACCTCAAAACATCCGAAAATTCGATATTTTTGAGTCCCAGAAGCGATCTGTACTTGCCTACTCCGTGTTAGAGTATTTTAAAAATACAGGCCCAAAACAAGCTGAAAATCGATATTTTAGGTGACAAAAGTCAATATGTGTATGCATCTTCTGCACCCGTTTATATCCCAAATTCAACCTCAAAACACCCGAAAATTCGATATTTTGGGGACCCAAAAGTAATCTGTACATGCCTACTTAGTGCTAGAATATTTTCAAAATATAGGCTCAAAACATGCTAGAAATCGATATTTTAAGTGTCCAAAGTCGATATGTGCATGCATCATCTGTACCCGTTTATATCTCAAATTCAGGCTCAAAACACCCGAAAATTCGATATTTTGGGGTCCCAGTACTGATCTGTACATACCTACTTAGTGCTAGAATATTTTCAAAATATAGCCCGAAAACATGCTAAAAATTGATATTTTAGGTGCCCAAAGTCGATATCTCAAATTCAGGCCCAAAACACCCGAAAATTCGATATTTTGGGATCCCAGAAGCGATCTATACATGCCTACTCCGTGTTAGAGTATTTTCAAAATACAGGCCCAAAACATACTGAAAATCGATCTTTTAGGTGCCCAAAAGTCGATATGTGCATGCATCATCTGTACCCGTTTATATCTCAAATTCTGGCTCAAAACACCCGAAAATTCGATATTTTGGGGTCCCAGAAGTGACCTGTACATGCCTACTTAGTGCTAGAATATTTTCAAAATATAGGCCCAAAACATGCTAAAAATCGATATTTTAGGTGCCCAAAGTCGATATCTCAAATTCAGGCCTAAAACACCCAAAAATTCGATATTTTAGGGTCCCAGAAGTGAACTGTACATGCCTAGTCCGTGTTAGAGTTTTTTCAAAATACAGAACCAAAACATGCTCAAAATCGATATTTTAGGTGCCCAAAAGTCGATATTTGCATGCATCTTCTGTACCCGTTTATATCTCAAATTCAGGCTCAAAACACCCGAAAATTCGATATTTTGGGGTGCCAGAAGCGATCTGTACATGCCTACACAGTGCTAGAATATTTTCAAAATATAGGCCCAAAACATGCTAAAAATCGATATTTTAGGTGCCCAAAGTCGATATCTCAAATTCAGGCCCAAAACACCCAAAATTCGATATTTTGGGGTCCCAGAAGCGATCTGTACATGCCTACTCCGTGTTAGAGTATGTTCAATATACAGGCCCAAAACATACTGAAAACCGATCTTTTAGGTGCCCAAAAGTCGGTCGATATGTGTATGCATCTTCTGCACCCGTTTATATCTCAAATTCAACCTCAAAACACCTGAAAATTCGATAATTTTGGGTCCCAAAAGCGATCTCAACATGTCTAGTCAGTGCTAGAATGTTTTTAAAATATAGTCTCAAAACATGCTAAATATCGATATTTTGAGTGTCCAAAGTCGATATGTGCATGCATCTTCTGTACCCGTTTATATCTCAAATTCAGGCTCAAAACACTCGAACATTCGATATTTTGGGGTCCCAGAAGCGATCTGTACATGCCTACTCAGTGCTAGAATATTTTCAAAATATAGGCCCAAAACATGCTAAAAATCGATATTTTAGGTGCCCAAAGTCGATATCTCAAATTCAACCTCAAAACACCCGAAAATTCGATATTTTGGGGTCCCAGAAGCGATCTGTACATACCTACTCCGTGTTAGAGTATTTTCAAAATATAGGCTCAAAACATACTGAAGATCGATCTTATAGGTGCCCAAAAGTCGATATGTGCATTCATCTTCTATACCCGTTTATATCCCAAATTCACCTCAAAACACCCGAAAATTCAATATTTTTGGGTTCCAGAAGCGATCTGTACATGCCTACTCAGTGCTAGAATTTTTTCAAAATATAGGCCTAAAACAAGCAGAAAATCGATATTTTAGGTGACCAAAGTCAATATGTGTATGAATCTTCTGCACCCGTTTATCCCAAATTCAACCTCAAAACACCCGAAAATTCGATATTTTTGGGTCCCAGAAGCAATCTGTACATACCTACTTAGTGCTAGAATGTTTTCAAAATATAGGCCCAAAACTTGCTAAAAATTGATATTTTAGGTGCCCAAAGTCGATATCTCAAATTCAGGCCCAAAAACACCCAAAAATTCGATAGTTTGGGGTCCCAGAAGCGATCTGTACATGCCTACTCCGTGTTAGAGTATTTTCAATATACAGGCCCAAAACATACTGAAAATCGATCTTTTAGGTGCACAAAAGTCGATATGTGGATGCATCTTCTGTACCCGTTTATATCTCAAATTCAGGCTCCAAACACCCTAAAATTCGATATTTTGGGGTTCCAGAAGCGATCTGTACCTGCCTACTCCGTGTTAGAGTATTTTCAAAATATAGGCCCAAAACAAGCTGAAAATCGATATTTTAGGTGACCAAAGTCAATTTGTGTATGCATCTTCTGCACCCGTTTATATCCCAAATTCAACCTCAAAACATCCGAAAATTCGATAATTTTGAGTCCCAGAAGCGAACTGTACTTGCCTACTCCGTGTTAGAGTATTTTAGAAATACAGGCGAAAAACAAGCTGAAAATCGATATTTTAGGTGACAAAAGTCGATATCTCAAATTCAGGCCTAAAACACCCAAAAATTCGATATTTTAGGGTCCCAGAAGTGAACTGTACATGCCTAGTCCGTGTTAGAGTATTTTCAAAATACAGGCCCAAAACATATTGAAAATCGATCTTTTAGGTGCCCAAAAGTCGATATGTGCATGCATCTTCTGTACCCGTTTATATCTCAAATTCAGGCTCCAAACACCCGAAAATTTGATATTTTGGGGTCCCAGAAGCGATCTGTACATGCCTACTCAGATGCAGGCCCAAAACATGATGAAAATAGATATTTTAGGTGCCCAAAGTCAACATGTGTATGCATCTTCTGCACTCGTTTATATCTCAAATTCAACCTCAAAACACCCGAAAATTCGATAATTTTGGGTCCCAGAAGCGATCTGTACATGTCTAGTCAGTGCTAGAATGTTTCCAAAATATAGGGTCAAAACATGCTAAAAATCGATATTTTAATTGTCCAAAGTCGATATGTGCATGCATCTTCTGTATACGTTTATATCTCAAATTCAGGCTCAAAACACCCGAAAATTCGATATTTTGGGGTCCCAGAAGTGACCTGTACATGCATACTCAGTGCTAGAATATTTTCAAAATATAGGCCCAAAACATGCTAAAAATCGATATTTTAGGTGCCCAAAGTCGATATCTCAAATTCAGGCCCAAAACACCCAAAATTCGATATTTTGGGGTCCCAGAAGCGATCTGTACATGCCTACTCCGTGTTAGAGTATTTTCAATATACAGGCCCAAAACATACTGAAAACCGATCTTTTAGGTGCCCAAAAGTCGGTCGATATGTGGATGCATCTTCAGTACCCGTTTATATCTCAAATTTAGACTTAAAACACCTGAAAATTCGATATTTTGGGGTCCCAGAAGCGATCTGTACTTGTCTACTCCGTGTTAGAGTATATTAAAAATACAGGCCCAAAACAAGCTGAAAATCGATATTTTAGGTGACCAAAGTCAATATGTGTATGCATCTTCAAAACCCGTTTATATCCCAAATTCAACCTCAAAACACCCGAAAATTCGATATTTTTGGGTCCCAGAAGCGAACTGTACAAACCTACTCCGTGTTAGAGTATTTTCAATATACAGGCCAAAAACATATTGAAAATCAATCTTTTAGGTGCCCAAAAGTCGATATGTGCATGCATCTTCTGTACCCGTTTATATCTCAAATTCAGGCTCTAAACACCTGAAAATTCGATATTTTGGGGTCCCAGAATCGATCTGTACATGCCTACTCAGATGCAGGCCCAAAACATGCTGAAAATCGATATTTTAGGTGCCCAAAGTCAACATGTGTATGTATCTTCTGTACCCATTTATATCTCAAATTCAGGCTCAAATCACTCGAAAATTCGATATTTTTGGGTCCCAGAAGCAATCTGTACATACCTACTTAGTGCTAGAATGTTTTCAAAATATAGGCCCAAAACTTGCTAAAAATTGATATTTTAGGTGCCCAAAGTCGATATCTCAAATTCAGGCCCAAAACACTCGAAAATTCGATATTTTGGGGTCCCAGAAGCGATCTATACATGCCTACTCCGTGTTAGAGTAATTTCAAAATACAGGCCCAAAACATAATGAAAATCGATCTTTTAGGTGCCCAAAAGTCGATATGTGGATGCATCATCTGTACCCGTTTATATCTCAAATTTAGGCTCAAAACACCCGAAAATTCGATATTTTGGGGTCACAGAAGCGATCTGTACATGCCTACTCCGTGTTAGAGTATTTTCAAAATATAGGCTCAAAACATGCTAAAAATCGATATTTTAAGTGTCCAAAGTTGATATGTGCATGCATCATCTGTACCCGTTTATATGTCAAATTCAGGCTCAAAACAGCAGAAAATTCGATATTTTGGGGTCCCAGAAGTGATCTGTACATGCCTACTTAGTGCTAGAATATTTTCAAAATATAGGCCCAAAACATGCTAAAAATCGATATTTTAGGTGACCAAAGTCGATATCTCAAATTCAGGCCCAAAACACCCGGAAATTCGATATTTTGGGGTCCCAGAAGCGATCTGTACATGCCTACTCCGTGTTAGAGTATTTTCAAAATACAGGCCCAAAACATATTGAAAATCGATCTTTTAGGTGCACAAAGTCGATATGTGCATGCATCTTCTGTACCCATTTATATCTCAAATTCAGGCTCCAAACACCCGAAAATTTGATATTTTGGGGTCCCAGAAGCGATCTGTACATGCCTACTCAGATGCAGGCCCAAAACATGATGAAAATTGATATTTTAGGTGCCCAAAGTCAACATGTGTATGCATCTTCTGCACTCGTTTATATCTCAAATTCAACCTCAAAACACACAAAAATTCGATAATTTTGGGTCCCAGAAGCGATCTGTACATGTCTAGTCAGTGCTAGAATTTTTTCAAAATATAGGCTCAAAACATGCTAAAAATAGATATTTTAAGTGTCCAAAGTCGATATGTGCATGCATCTTCTGTACCCGTTTATATCTCAAATTCAAGTTGAAAACACCCGAAAATTCGATATTTTTGAGTCCCAGAAGTGATCTGTACATGCCTACTCCTAGTTAGAGTATTTTCAAAATACAGGCCCAAAACATGCTGAAAATCGATATTTTAGGTGCCCAAAGACAATATGTGCATGCATCTTCTGTACCCGTTTATATCTCAAATTCAGGCTCAAATCACCCGAAAATTCGGTATTTTTGGTTCCTAGAAGTGATCTGTACATGCCTACTCCGTGTTAGAGTATTTTCAAAATACAGGCCCAAAACATACTGAAAATCGATCTTTTAGGTGCCCAAAAGTCGATATGTGGATGCATCTTCTGTACCCGTTTATATCTCAAATTTAGGCTCAAAACACCCGAAAATTCGATATTTTGGTGTCCCAGAAGCGATCTGTACATGCCTACTCCTTTTTAGAGTATTTTCAAAATACAGGCCCAAAACATGCTTAAAATCGATATTTTAGGTGCCCAAAGTCAATATGTGCATGCATCTTCTGTACCCGTTTATATCTCAAATTCAGGCTCAAAACACCCGAAAATTCTATATTTAGGGGTCCCAGAAGCGATCTGTACATGCCTACTCATTGCTAGAATATTTTCAAAATATAGGCCCAAAACATGCTAAAAATCGATATTTTCGGTGCCCAAAGTCGATATCTCAAATTCAGGCTCAAAACACCCGGAAATTCGATATTTTGGGGTCCCAGAAGCGAACTGTACATGCCTACTCCGTGTTAGAGTATTTTTAAAATACAGGTCCAAAACATACTGAAAATCGATCTTTTAGGTGCCCAAAAGTCGATATGTGCATGAATCTTCTGTACCCGTTTATATCTCAAATTATAACTCAAAACACCCGAAAATTCGATAATTTTGGGTCCCAGAAGCGATCTGTACATGTCTAGTCAGTGCTAGAATGTTTTCAAAATATAGGCTCAAAACATGCTAAAAATCGATATTTTAAGTGTCCAAAATCGATATGTGCATGCATCTTCTGTACCCGTTTATATCTCAAATTCAGGCTCAAATCACTCGAAAATTCGATATTTTTGGGTCCCAGAAGCAATCTGTACATACCTACTTAGTGCTAGAATGTTTTCAAAATATAGGCCCAAAACTTGCTAAAAATTGATATTTTAGGTGCCCAAAGTCGATATCTCAAATTCAGGCTCAAAACACTCGAAAATTCGATATTTTGGGGTCCCAGAAGCGATCTATTCATGCCTACTCCGTGTTAGAGTAATTTCAAAAAACAGGCCCAAAACATAATGAAAATCGATCTTTTAGGTGCCCAAAAGTCGGTATGTGGATGCATCATCTGTACCCGTTTATATCTCAAATTTAGGCTCAAAACACCCGAAAATTCGATATTTTGGGGTCACAGAAGCGATCTGTACATGCCTACTCCGTGTTAGAGTATTTTCATAATATAGGCTCAAAACATGCTAAAAATTGATATTTTAAGTGTCCAAAGTTGATATGTGCATGCATCATCTGTACCCGTTTATATGTCAAATTCAGGCTCAAAACAGCAGAAAATTCGATATTTTGGGGTCCCAGAAGTGATCTGTACATGCCTACTTAGTGCTAGAATATTTTCAAAATATAGGCCCAAAACATGCTAAAAATCGATATTTTAGGTGACCAAAGTCGATATCTCAAATTCAGGCCCAAAACACCCGGAAATTAGATATTTTGGGGTCCCAGAAGCGATCTGTACATGCCTACTCCGTGTTAGAGTATTTTCAAAATACAGGCCCAAAACATATTGAAAATCGATCTTTTAGGTGCCCAAAGTCGATATGTGCATGCATCTTCTGTACCCATTTATATCTCAAATACAGGCTCCAAACACCCGAAAATTTGATATTTTGGGGTCCCAGAAGCGATCTGTACATGCCTACTCAGATGCAGGCCCAAAACATGATGAAAATTGATATTTTAGGTGCCCAAAGTCAACATGTGTATGCATCTTCTGCACTCGTTTATATCTCAAATTCAACCTCAAAACACACAAAAATTCGATAATTTTGGGTCCCAGAAGCGATCTGTACATGTCTAGTCAGTGCTAGAATTTTTTCAAAATATAGGCTCAAAACATGCTAAAAATAGATATTTTAAGTGTCCAAAGTCGATATGTGCATGCATCTTCTGTACCCGTTTATATCTCAAATTCAAGTTGAAAACACCCGAAAATTCGATATTTTTGAGTCCCAGAAGTGATCTGTACATGCCTACTCCTAGTTAGAGTATTTTCAAAATACAGGCCCAAAACATGCTGAAAATCGATATTTTAGGTGCCCAAAGTCAATATGTGCATGCATCTTCTGTACCCGTTTATATCTCAAATTCAGGCTCAAATCACCCGAAAATTCGGTATTTTTGGTTCCTAGAAGTGATCTGTACATGCCTACTCCGTGTTAGAGTATTTTCAAAATACAGGCCCAAAACATACTGAAAATCGATCTTTTAGGGGCCCAAAAGTCGATATGTGGATGCATCTTCTGTACCCGTTTATATCTCAAATTTAGGCTCAAAACACCCGAAAATTCGATATTTTTGGGTCCCAGAAGCGATCTGTACATGCATACTCCTTTTTAGAGTATTTTCAAAATACAGGCCCAAAACATGCTTAAAATCGATATTTTAGGTGCCCAAAGTCAATATGTGCATGCATCTTCTGTACCCGTTTATATCTCAAATTCAGGCTCAAAACACCCGAAAATTCGGTATTTTTGGGTCCTAGAAGCGATCTGTACATCCCTAGTCCTAGTTAGAATGTTTTCAAGTTACAGACCCAAAACATGCTCAAAATCGATATTTTAAGTGCCCAAAAGTCGATATGTGCATGCATCTTCTGTACCCATTTATATCTCAAATTCAGGCTCAAAACACCCGAAAATTATATATTTAGGGGTCCCAGAAGCGATCTGTACATGCCTACTCATTGCTAGAATATTTTCAAAATATAGGCCCAAAACATGCTAAAAATCGATATTTTCGGTGCCCAAAGTCGATATCTCAAATTCAGGCTCAAAACACCCGGAAATTCGATATTTTGGGGTCCCAGAAGCGAACTGTACATGCCTACTCCGTGTTAGAGTATTTTTAAAATACAGGTCCAAAACATACTGAAAATCGATCTTTTAGGTGCCCAAAAGTCGATATGTGCATGCATCTTCTGTACCCGTTTATATCTCAAATTATAACTCAAAACACCCGAAAATTCGATAATTTTGGGTCCCAGAAGCGATCTGTACATGTCTAGTCAGTGCTAGAATGTTTTCAAAATATAGGCTCAAAACATGCTAAAAATCGATATTTTAAGTGTCCAAAATCGATATGTGCATGCATCTTCTGTACCCGTTTATATCTCAAATTCAGGCTCAAATCACCCGAAAATTCGGTATTTTTGGGTCCTAGAAGTGATCTGTACATGCCTACTCCGTGTTAGAGTATTTTCAAAATACAGGCCCAAAACATACTGAAAATCGATCTTTTAGGTGCCCAAAAGTCGATATGTGGATGCATCTTCTGCACCCGTTTATATTTCAAATTTAGGCTCAAAACACCCGAAAATTCGATATTTTTGGGTCCCAGAAGCGATCTGTACATGCCTACTCCTATTTAGAGTATTTTCAAAATACAGGCCCAAAACATGCTTAAAATCGATATTTTAGGTGCCCAAAGTCTATATGTGCATGCATGCATCTTCTGTACCCGTTTATATCTCAAATTCAGGCTCAAAACACCCGAAAATTCGGTATTTTTGGGTCCTAGAAGCGATCTGTACATCCCTAGTCCTAGTTAGAATGTTTTCAAGTTACAGACCCAAAACATGCTCAAAATCGATATTTTAGGTGCCCAAAAGTCGATATGTGCATGCATCTTCTGTACCCATTTATATCTCAAATTCAGGCTCAAAACACCCGAAAATTCGATATTTTGGGGTCCCAGAAGCGATCTTTACATGCCTACTCAGTGCTAGAATATTTTCAAAATATAGGCACAAAACATGCTAAAAATCTATATTTTAGGTGCTTAAAGTCGATATCTCAAATTCAGGCTCAAAACACCCGGAAATTCGATATTTTGTGGTCCCAGAAGCGAACTGTACATGCCTACTCCGTGTTAGAGTATTTTTAAAATACAGGTCCAAAACATACTGAAAATCGATCTTTTAGGTGCCCAAAAGTCGATATGTTCATGAATCTTCTGTACCCGTTTATATCTCAAATTATAACTCAAAACACCCGAAAATTCGATAATTTTGGGTCCCAGAAATGATCTGTACATGTCTAGTCAGTGCTAGAATGTTTTCAAAATATAGGCTCAAAACATGCTAAAAATCGATATTTTAAGTGTCCAAAGTCGATATGTGCATGCATCTTCTGTACCCGTTTATATCTCAAATTCAGGCTCAAAACACCCGAAAATTCGAGATCTTTGGGTCCCAGAAGTGATCTGTACATGCCTACTCCTAGTTAGAGTATTTTCAAAATACAGGCCCAAAACATACTGAAAATCGATATTTTAGGTGCCCAAAGTCAATATGTGCATGCATCTTCTGTACCCGTTTATATCTCAAATTCAGGCTCAAAACACCCGAAAATTCGGTATTTTTGGGTCCTAGAAGCGATCTGTACATCCCTAGTCCTAGTTAGAATGTTTTCAAGTTACAGACCCAAAACATGCTCAAAATCGATATTTTAGGTGCCCAAAAGTCGATATGTGCATGCATCTTCTGTACCCGTTTATATCTCAAATTCAGGCTCAAAACACCCGAAAATTCGGTATTTTTGGGTCCTAGAAGCGATCTGTACATCCCTAGTCCTAGTTAGAATGTTTTCAAGTTACAGACCCAAAACATGCTCAAAATCGATATTTTAGGTGCCCAAAAGTCGATATGTGCATGCATCTTCTGTACCCATTTATATCTCAAATTCAGGCTCAAAACACCCGAAAATTCGATATTTTGGGGTCCCAGAAGCGATCTGTACATGCCTACTCAGTGCTAGAATATTTTCAAAATATAGGCCCAAAACATGCTAAAAATCGATATTTTAGGTGCCCAAAGTCGATATCTCAAATTCAGGCTCAAAACACCCGGAAATTCTATATTTTGTGGTCCCAGAAGCGAACTGTACATGCCTACTCCGTGTTAGAGTATTTTTAAAATACAGGTCCAAAACATACTGAAAATCGATCTTTTAGGTGCCCAAAAGTCGATATGTGCATGCATCTTCTGTACCCGTTTATATCTCAAATTATAACTCAAAACACCCGAAAATTCGATAATTTTGTGTCCCAGAAGCGATCTGTACATGTCTAGTCAGTGCTAGAATGTTTTCAAAATATAGGCTCAAAACATGCTAAAAATCGATATTTTAAGTGTCCAAAGTCGATATGTGCATGCATCTTCTGTACCCGTTTATATCTCAAATTCAGGCTCAAAACACCCGAAAATTCAAGATCTTTGGGTCCCAGAAGCGATCTGTACATGCCTACTCCTATTTAGAGTATTTTCAAAATACAGGTCCAAAACATGCTTAAAATCGATATTTTAGGTGCCCAAAAGTCGATATGTGCATGCATCTTCTGTACCCGTTTATATCTCAAATTCATGCTCAAAACACCCGAAAATTCGATATTTTGGGGTCCCAGAAGCGATCTGTACATGCCTAGTCAGTGCTAGAATATTTTCAAAATATAGGCCCAAAACATGCTAAAAATCGATATTTTAGGTGCCCAAAGTCGATATCTCAAATTCAACTTCAAAACACCCGAAAATTCGATATTTTGGGGTCACAGAAGCGATCTGTACATGCCTACTCCGTGTTAGAGTATTTTCAAAATATAGGCTCAAAACATGCTAAAAATCGATATTTTAAGTGCCCAAAGTCAATATGTGCATGCATCTTCTGTACCCGTTTATATCTCAAATTCAGGCTGAAAACACCCGAAAATTCGATATTTTGGGGTCCCAGAAGTGATCTGTACATGCCTACTTAGTGCTAGAATATTTTCAAAATATAGGCCCAAAACATGCTAAAAATCGATATTCTATGTGACCAAAGTCGATATCTCAAATTCAGGCCCAAAACACCCGGAAATTCGATATTTTGGGGTCCCAGAAGCGATCTGTACATGCCTACTCCGTGTTAGAGTATTTTCAAAATACAGGCCCAAAACATATTGAAAATCGTTCCTTTAGGTGCCCAAAGTCGATATGTGCATGCATCTTCTGTACCCGTTTATATCTCAAATTCAGGCTCCAAACACCCGAAAATTTGATATTTTGGGGTCCCAGAAGCGATCTGTACATGCCTACTCAGATGCAGGCCCAAAACATGATGAAAATTGATATTTTAGGTGCCCAAAGTCAATATGTGTATGCATCTTCTGCACTCGTTTATATCTCAAATTCAACCTCAAAACACCCAAAAATTCGATAATTTTGGGTCCCAGAAGCGATCTGTACATGTCTAGTCAGTGCTAGAATGTTTTCAAAATATAGGCTCAAAACATGCTAAAAATCGATAATTTAAGTGTCCAAAGTCGATATGTGCATGCATCTTCTGTACCCGTTTATATCTCAAATTCAGGCTGAAAATACCCGAAAATTCGATATTTTTGGGTCCCAGAAGTGATCAGTACATGCCTACTCCTAGTTAGAGTATTTTCAAAATACAGGCCCAAAAGATGCTGAAAATCGATATTTTAGGTGCCCAAAGTCAATATGTGCATGCATCTTCTGTACCCGTTTATATCTCAAATTCAGGCTCAAATCACCCGAAAATTCGGTATTTTTGGGTCCTAGAAGTGATCTGTACATGCCTACTCCGTGTTAGAGTATTTTCAAAATACAGGCCCAAAACATACTGAAAATCGATCTTTTAGGTGCCCAAAAGTCGATATGTGGATGCATCTTCTGTACCCGTTTATATCTCAAATTTAGGCTCAAAACACCCGAAAATTCGATATTTTTGGGTCCCAGAAGCGATCTGTACATGCCTACTCCTATTTAGAGTATTTTCAAAATACAGGCCCAAAACATGCTTAAAATCGATATTTTAGGTGCCCAAAGTCAATATGTGCATGCATCTTCTGTACCCGTTTATATCTCAAATTCAGGCTCAAAACACCCGAAAATTCGGTATTTTTGGGTCCTAGAAGCGATCTGTACATCCCTAGTCCTAGTCAGAATGTTTTCAAGTTACAGACCCGAAACATGCTCAAAATCGATATTTTAGGTGCCCAAAAGTCGATATGTGCATGTATCTTCTGTACCCATTTATATCTCAAATTCAGGCTCAAAAACACCCGAAAATTCGATATTTTGGGGTCCCAGAAGCGATCTGTACATGCCTACTCAGTGCTAGAATATTTTCAAAATATAGGCCCAAAACATGCTAAAAATCGATATTTTAGGTGCCCAAAGTCGATATCTCAAATTCAGGCTCAAAACACCCGGAAATTCGATATTTTGGGGTCCCAGAAGCGAACTGTACATGCCTACTCCGTGTTAGAGTATTTTTAAAATACAGGTCCAAAACATACAGAAAATCGATCTTTTAGGTGCCCAAAAGTCGATATGTTCATGCATCTTCTGTACCCGTTTATATCTCAAATTATAACTCAAAACACCCGAAAATTCGATAATTTTGGGTCCCAGAAGCGATCTGTACATGTCTAGTCAGTGCTAGAATGTTTTCAAAATATAGGCTCAAAACATGCTAAAAATCGATATTTTAAGTGTCCAAAGTAGATATGTGCATGCATCTTCTGTACCCGTTTATATCTCAAATTCAGGCTCAAAACACCCGAAAATTGGATATTTTGGGGTCCCAGAAGCGATCTGTACATGCCTAGTCAGTGCTAGAATATTTTCAAAATATAGGCCCAAAACATGCTAAAAATCGATATTTTAGGTGCCCAAAGTCGATATCTCAAATTCAACTTCAAAACACCCGAAAATTCGATATTTTGGGGTCACAGAAGCGATCTGTACATGCCTACTCCGTGTTAGAGTATTTTCAAAATATAGGCTCAAAACATGCTAAAAATCGATATTTTAAGTGTCCAAAGTCGATATGTGCATGCATCATCTGTACCCGTTTATATGTCAAATTCAGGCTGAAAACACCCGAAAATTCGATATTTTGGGGTCCCAGAAGTGATCTGTACATGCCTACTAAGTGCTAGAGTATTTTCAAAATACAGGCCCAAAACATATTGAAAATCGATCTTTTAGGTGCCCAAAGTCGATATGTGCATGCATCTTCTGTACCCGTTTATATCTCAAATTCAGGCTCAAAACACACGAAAATTCGATATTTTTGGGTCCCAGAAGCGATCTGTACATGCCTACTCCTATTTAGAGTATTTTCAAAATACAGGCCCAAAACATGCTTAAAATCGATATTTTAGGTGCCCAAAGTCAATATGTGCATGCATCTTCTGTACCCGTTTATATCTCAAATTCAGGCTCAAGACACCCGAAAATTCGGTATTTTTGGGTCCTAGAAGCGATCTGTACATCCCTAGTCCTAGTTAGAATGTTTTCAAGTTACAGACCCAAAACATGCTAAAAATCGATATTTTAAGTGTCCAAAGTCGATATGTCCATGCATCATCTGTACCCGTTTATATGTCAAATTCAGGCTCAAAACACCCGAAAATTCGATATTTTTGGGTCCCAGAAGTGATCTGTGCATGCATACTTAGTGCTAGAATATTTTCAAAATATAGGCCCAAAACATGCTAAAAATCGATATTTTAGGTGCCCAAAGTCGATATCTCATATTCAGGCCCAAAACACCCGGAAATTCGATATTTTGGGGTCCCAGAAGCGAACTGTACATGCCTACTCCGTGTTAGAGTATTTTCAAAATACAGGCCCAAAACATATTGAAAATCGATCTTTTAGGTGCCCAAAAGTCGATATGTGCATGCATCTTCTGTACCCGTTTATATCTCAAATTCAGGCTCCAAACACCCGAAAATTTGATATTTTGGGGTCCCAGAAGCGATCTGTACATGCCTACTCAGATGCAGGCCCAAAACATGATGAAAATTGATATTTTAGGTGCCCAAAGTCAACATGTGTATGCATCTTCTGCACTCGTTTATATCTCAAATTCAACCTCAAAACACCCGAAAATTCGATATTTTTGGGTACCAGAAGTGATCTGTACATGCCTACTCCTAGTTAGAGTATTTTCAAAATACAGGCCCAAAACATGCTGAAAATCGATATTTTAGGTGCCCAAAGTCAATATGTGCATGCATCTTCTGTACCCGTTTATATCTCAAATTCAGGCTCAAATCACCTGAAAATTCGGTATTGTTGGGTCCTAGAAGCGATCTGTACATGCCTACTTCGTGTTAGAGTATTTTCAAAATACAGGCCCAAAACATACTGAAAATCGATCTTTTAGGTGCCCAAAAGTCAATATGTGGATGCATCTTCTGTACCCGTTTATATCTCTAATTTAGGCTCAAAACACCCGAAAATTCGATATTTTTGGGTCCCAGAAGCGATCTGTACATGCCTACTCCTATTAGAGTATTTTAAAAATACAGGCCTAAAACATGCTTAAAATCGATATTTTAGGTGCCCAAAGTCAATATGTGCATGCATCTTCTGTACCCGTTTATATCTCAAATTCAGGCTCCAAACACCCGAAAATTTGATATTTTGGGGTCCCAGAAGCGATCTGTACATGCCTACTCAGATGCAGGCCCAAAACATGATGAAAATTGATATTTTAGGTGCCCAAAGTCAACATGTGTATGCATCTTCTGCACTCGTTTATATCTCAAATTCAACCTCAAAACACCCGAAAATTCGATAATTTTGGGTCCCAGAAGCGATCTGTACATGTCTAGTCAGTGCTAGAATGTTTTCAAAATATAGGCACAAAACATGCTAAAAATCGATATTTTAAGTGTCCAAAGTCGATATGTGCATCCATCTTCTGTACCCGTTTATATCTCAAATTCAGGCTCAAAACACCCGAAAATTCGATATTTTTGGGTCCCATAAGTGATCTGTACATGCCTACTCCTAGTTAGAGTATTTTCAAAATACAGGCCCAAAACATGCTGAAAATCGATATTTTAGGTGCCCAAAGTCAATATGTGCATGCATCTTCAGTACCCGTTTATATCTCAAATTCAGGCTCAAATCACCCGAAAATTCGGTATATTTGGGTCCTAGAAGCGATCTGTACATGCCTACTCCGTGTTAGAGTATTTTCAAAATACAGGCGCAAAACATACTGAAAATCGATCTTTTAGGTGCTCAAAAGTCGATATGTGCATGCATCTTCTGTACCCGTTTATATCTCAAATTTAGGCTCAAAACACCCGAAAATTCGATATTTTTGGGTCCCAGAAGCGATCTGTACATGCCTACTCCTATTTAGAGTATTTTCAAAATACAGGCCCAAAACATGCTTAAAATCGATATTTTAGGTGCCCAAAGTCAATATGTGCATGCATCTTCTGTACCCGTTCATATCTCAAATTCAGGCTCAAAACACCCGAAAATTCGATATTTTGGGGTCCCAGAAGCGATCTTTACATGCCTAGTCAGTGCTAGAATATTTTCAAAATATAGGCCCAAAACATGCTAAAAATCGATATTTTAGGTGCCCAAAGTCGATATCTCAAATTCAACCTCAAAACACCCGAAAATTCGATATTTAGGGGTCACAGAAGCGATCTGTACATGCCTACTCCGTGATAGAGTATTTTCAAAATATAGGCTCAAAACATGCTAAAAATCGATATTTTAAGTGTCCAAAGTCGATATGTGCATGCATCATCTGTAACCGTTTATATGTCAAATTCAGGCTCAAAACACCCGAAAATTCGATATTTTGGGGTCCCAGAAGTGATCTGTACATGCCTACTTAGTGCTAGAATATTTTCAAAATATAGGCCCAAAACATGCTAAAAATCGATATTTTAGGTGCCCAAAGTCGATATCTCAAATTCAGGCCCAAAACACCCGGAAATTCGATATTTTGGGGTCCCAGAAGCGAACTGTACATGCCTACTCCGTGTTAGAGTATTTTCAAAATACAGGCCCAAAACATATCGAAAATCGATCTTTTAGGTGCCCAAAAGTCGATATGTGCATGCATCTTCTGTACCCGTTTATATCTCAAATTCAGGCTCCAAACAATCGAAAATTTGATATTTTGGGGTCCCAGAAGCGATCTGTACATGCCTACTCAGATGCAGGCCCAAAACATGATGAAAATTGATATTTTAGGTGCCCAAAGTCAACATGTGTATGCATCTTCTGCACTCGTTTATATCTCAAATTCAACCTCAAAACACCCGAAAATTCGATAATTTTGGGTCCCAGAAGCGATCTGTACATGTCTAGTCAGTGCTAGAATGTTTTCAAAATATAGTCTCAAAACATGCTAAAAATCGATATTTTAAGTGTCCAAAGTCGATATGTGCATCCATCTTCTGTACCCGTTTATATCTCAAATTCATGCTCAAAACACCCGAAAATTCGATATTTTTGGGTCCCAGAAGTGATCTGTACATGCCTACTCCTAGTTAGAGTATTTTCAAAATACAGGCCCAAAACATGCTGAATATCGATATTTTAGGTGCCCAAAGTCAATATGTGCATGCATCTTCTGTACCCGTTTATATCTCAAATTCAGGCTCAAATCACCCGAAAATTCGTTATTTTTGGGTCCTAGGAGCGATCTGTACATTCCTACTCCGTGTTAGAGTATTTTCAAAATACAGGCCCAAAATATACAGAAAATCGATCCTTTAGGTGCCCAAAAGTCGATATGTGGATGCATCTTCTGTACCCGTTTATATCTCAAATTTAGGCTCAAAACACCCGAAAATTCGATATTTTTGTGTCCCAGAAGCGATCTGTACATGCCTACTCCTATTTAGAGTATTTTCAAAATACAGGCCTTAAACATGCTTAAAATCGATATTTTAGGTGCCCAAAGACAATATGTGCATGCATCTTCTGTACCCGTTTATATCTCAAATTCAGGCTCAAAACACCCGAAAATTCGGTATTTTTGGGTCCTAGAAGCGATCTGTACATCCCTAGTCCTAGTTAGAATGTTTTCAAGTTACAGACCCATAACATGCTCAAAATCGATATTTTAGGTGCCCAAAAGTCGATATGTGCATGCATCTTCTGTACCCGTTTATATCTCAAATTCAGGCTCAAAACACCCGAAAAATCTATATTTTGGGGTCCCAGAAGCGATCTGTACATGCCTACTCAGATGCAGGCCAAAAACATGATGAAAATTGATTTTTTAGGTGCCCAAAGTCAACATGTGTATGCATCTTCTGCACTCGTTTATATCTCAAATTCAACCTCAAAACACCCGAAAATTCGATAATTTTGGGTCCCAGAAGCGATCTGTACATGTTTAGTCAGTGCTAGAATGTTTTCAAAATATAGGCTCAAAACATGCTAAAAATCGATATTTTAAGTGTCCAAAGTCGATATGTGCATCCATCTTCTGTACCCGTTTATATCTCAAATTCAGGCTCAAAACACCCGAAAATTCGATATTTTTGGGTCCCAGAAGTGATCTGTACATGCCTACTCCTAGTTAGAGTATTTTCAAAATACAGGCCCAAAACATGCTGAAAATCGATATTTTAGGTGCCCAAAGTCAATATGTGCATGCATCTTCTGTACCCGTTTATATCTCAAATTGAGGCTCAAATCACCTGAAAATTCGGTATTTTTGGGTCCTAGAAGCGAACTGTACATGCCTACTCCGTGTTAGAGTATTTTCAAAATACAGGCCAAAAACATACTGAAAATCGATCTTTTAGGTGCCCAAAAGTCGATATGTGCATGCATCTTCTGTACCCGTTTATATCTCAAATTCAGGCTCCAAACACCCGAAAATTTGATAATTTGGGGTCCCAGAAGCGATCTGTACATGCCTACTCAGAAGCAGGCCCAAAACATGCTGAAAATCGATATTTTAGGTGCCCAAAATCAACATGTGTATGCATCTTCTGCACTCGTTTATATCTCAAATTCAACCTCAAAACACCCGAAAATTCGATAATTTTGGGTCCTAGAATCGATCTGTACATGTCTAGTCAGTGCTAGAATGTTTTCAAAATATAGGCTCAAAACATGCTAAAAATCGATATTTTAAGTGTCCAAAGTCAATATGTGCATGAATCATCTGTACCAGTTTATATCTCAAATTCAGGCTCAATACACCCGAAAATTCGAAATTTTGGGGTCCCAGAAGTGATCTGTACATGCCTACTTAGTGCTAGAATATTTTCAAAATATAGGCCCAAAACATGCTAAAAATCGATATTTTAGGCGCCCAAAGTCGATATTTTAAATTCAGGCTCAAAACACACGAAAATTCGATATTTTAGGGTCCCAGAAGTGATCTGTACATGCCTACTTAGTGCTAGAATATTTTCAAAATATAGGCCCAAAACATGTTAAAAATTGATATTTTAGGTGCCCAAAGTCGATATCTCAAATTCAGGCCCAAAACACCCGAAAATTCGATATTTTGGGGTCCCAGAATCGAACTGTACATGCCAACTCCGTGTTAGAGTATATTCAAAATATAGGCCCAAAACATGCTAAAAATTGATATTTTAGGTGCCCAAAGTCGATATCTCAAATTCAGGCCCAAAACACCCGAAAAATCGATATTTTGGAGTCCCAGAAGCGATCTGTACATGCCTACTCCGTGTTAGAGAATTTTCAAAATATAGGCTTAAAACATGCTAAAAATCGATATTATAAGTGTCCAAAGTCGATATGTGCATGCATTATCTGGACCAGTTTATATCTCAAATTCCGACTTAAAACACCCGAAAATTTAATATTTTGGGGTCCAAGAAGTGATCTGTACATGCCTACTTAGTGCTAGAATATTTTCAAAATATAGGCCCAAAACATGCTAAAAATCGATATTTCAGGGGCCCAAAGTCGATATCTCAAATTCAACCTCAAAACACTCGAAAATTCGATATTTTGGGGTCCCAGAAGCGATCTGTACATGCCTACTCCGTGTTAGAGTATTTTCAAAATATAGGCTCAAAACATGCTAAAAATCGATATTTTGAGTGTCCAAAGTCGATATGTGCATGCATCATCTGTACCCGTTTATATCTCAAATTCATGCTCAAAACACCCGAAAATTCGTTATTTTGGGGTCCCAGAAGTGATCTGTACATGCCTACTTAGTGCTAGAATATTTTCAAAATATAGGCCCAAAACATGCTAAAAATCGATATTTTAGGTGCCCAAAGTCGATATCTCAAATTCAGGCCCAAAACACCCGAAAATTCGATATTTTGGGGTCCTAGAAGCGAACTGTACATGCCTACTCCGTGTTAGAGTATTTTCAAAATACAGTGCCAATACATACTGAAAATCGATCTTTTAGGTGCCCAAAAGTCGATATGTGCATGCATCTTCTGTACCCGTTTATATCCCAAATTCAACCTCAAAACACCCGAAAATTCAATATTTTTGGGTCCCAGAAGCGATCTGTACATGCCTACTCAGTGCTAGAATTTTTTCAAAATATAGGCCTAAAACAAGCTGAAAATCGATATTTTAGGTGACCAAAGTCAATATGTGTATGCATCTTTTGCACCCGTTTATCCCAAATTCAACCTTAAAACACCCGAAAATTCGATATTTTTGGGTCCCAGAAGCGATCTGTACATGCCTACTCAGTGCTAGAATGTTTTCAAAATATAGGCTCAAAACATGCTAAAAATCGATATTTTAAGTGTCCAAAGTCGATATGTGCATGCATCATCTGTATCCGTTTATATCTCAAATTCAGGCTCAAAACACCCGAAAATTCGATATTTTGGGGTCCCAGAAGTGATCTGTACATGCCTACTTAGTGCTAGAATATTTTCAAAATACAGGCCCAAAACATACTGAAAATCGATCTTTTATGTACCCAAAAGTCGATATGTGCATGCATCTTCTGTACCCATTTATATCTCAAATTCAGGCTCCAAACACTCGAAAATTCGATATTTTTGGGTCCCAGAAGCGATCTGTACATGCCTACTCCTAGTTAGAGTATTTTCAAATTACAGGCCCAAAACATGCTTAAAATCGATATTTTAGGTGCCCAAAGTCAATATGTGTATGCATCTTCTGTAATCGTTAAATCTCAAATTCAGGCTCAAAACACCCGAAAATTGGGTATTTTTTGGTCCTAGAAGCGATCTGTACATCCCTACTCCTAGTTAAAATGTTTTCAAAATATTGTCCCAAAACATGCTAAAAATCGATATTTTAGGTGCCCAAAATCGATATCTCAAATTCAGGCCCAAAACACCCAAAAATTCAATATTTTGGGGTCCCAGAAGAGATCTGTACATGCCTACTCAGTGTTAGAGTATTTTCAATATACAGGCCTAAAACATGCTAAAAATCGATATTTTAAGTATCCAAAGTCGATATGTGCATGCATCATCTGTACCCGTTTATATCTCAAATTCAGGCTCAAAACACCCGAAAATTCGATATTTTGGGGTCCCAGAAGTGATCTGTACATGACATCTTAGTGCTAGAATATTTTCAAAATATAGGCACAAAACATGCTATAAATCGATATTTTAGGTGCCCAAGGTCGATATCTCAATTTCAGGCCCAAAACACCCGAAAATTCGATATTTTGGGGTCCCAGAAGCGATCTGTACATGCCTACTCAGTGCTAGAATTATTTCAAAATAAAGGCTCAAAACATGCTAAAAATCGATATTTTAAGTGTCCAAAGTCGATATGTGCATGCATCATCTGTACCCAATTATATCTCAAATTTAGGCCCAAAACACCCAAAAATTCGATATTTTGGGGTCCCAGAAGCGATCTGTACATGCCTACTCCGTGTTAGAGTATTTTAAAAATACAGGCCCAAAACAAGCTGAAAATCAATATTTTATGTCACCAAAGTCAATATGTGTATGCATCTTCTGCACTCGTTTATATCCCAAATTCAACCTTAAAACACCCGTAAATTCGATATTTTTGGGTCCCAGAAGCGATCTGTACATGCCTACTCAGTGCTAGAATGTTTTCAAAATATAGGCTCAAAACATGCTACAAATCGATATTTTAAGTGTCCAAAGTCGATATGTGCATGCATCTTCCGTACCCGTTTATATCTAAAATTCAGGCCCAATACACCCGAAAATTCGATATTTTGGGGTCCCAGAAGCGAACTGAACATGCCTACTCCGTGTTAGATTATTTTCAAAATACAGGCCCAAAACATACTGAAAATATCGCGATCTTGTAGGTGCCCAAAAGTCGATATGTGCATGCATCTTCTGTATCCGTTTATATCTCAAATTCAGGCTCCAAACACCCGAAAATTCTATATTTTGGGGTCCCAGAAGCGATCTATACATGCATACTCAGATGCAGGCCCAAAACATGCTAAAAATCGATATTTAAGGTGCCCAAAGTCATCATGTGTATGCATCTTCTGCACTCGTTTATATCTCAAATTCAACCTCAAAACACCCGAAAATTCGATAATTTTGGGTCCCAGAAGCGATCTGTACATGTCTAGTCAGTGCTTGAATGTTTTCAAATTATAGGCTCAAAACATGCTAAAAATCGATATTTTAATTGTCCAAAGTCGATAGGTGCATGCATCATCCGTACCCGTTTATATCTCAAATTCAGGCTCAAAACACCCGAAAATTCAGTATTTTGGGGTCCCGGAAATGATCTGTACATGCCTACTTAGTGCTAGAATATTTTCAAAATATAGGCCCAAAACATGCTAAAAATCGATATTTTAGGTGCCCAAAGTCAATATGTGCATGCATCTTCTGTACCCGTTTATATCTGAATTTCAGGCTCAAAACACCCGAAAATTCGGTATTTTTGGGTCTTAGAAGCAATCTGTAAATCCCTACTCATAGTTAGAATGTTTTCAAGATAAAAACCCAAAACATGCTCAAAATCGATATTTTAGGTGCCCAAAGTCAATATGTGCCTGCATCTTCTGTACCCGTTTATATCTCAAATTCGGGCTCAAAACACCCGAACATTCGATATTTTGGGGTCCCAGAAGCGAACTGTACATGCCTACTTAGTGCTAGAATATTTTCAAAATATAGGCCCAAAACATGCTAAAAATCGATATTTTAGGTGCCCAAAGTCGATATATTAAATTCAGGCCCAAAACACCCGAAAATTCGATATTTTGGGGTCCCAGAAGCGAACTGTACATGCCTACTCCGTGTTAGAGTATTTTCAATATACAGGCCCAAAACATACTGAAAATCGATCTTTTAGGTGCCCAAAAGTCGATATGTGCATGCATCTTCTGTACCCGTTTATATCTCAAATTCAGGCTCAAAACACCCGAAAATTCGATATTTTGGGGTCCCAGAAGCGATCTGTACATGTTTACTCAGATGCAGGCCCAAAACATGATGAAAATCGATATTTTAGGTGCCCAAAGTCAACATGTGTATGCATCTTGTGCACTCGTTTATATATCAAATTCAACCTCAAATCACCCGAAAATTCGGTGTTTTTTGGTCCTAGAAGTGATCCGTACATCCCAACTCCTAGTTAGAATGTTTTCAAGATACAGACCCAAAACATGCTCAAAATCGATATTTTAGGTGCACAAAAGTCGATAGGTGCATGCATCTTCTGTACCCGTTTATATCTCAAATTCAGGCTCAAAACACCCGAAAATTCGATATTTTGGGGTCCCAGAAGCGATCTGTACATGCCTACTCAGTGCTAGAATATTTTCAAAATATAGGCCCAAAACATGCTAAAATCAATATTTTAGGTGCCCAAAGTCGATATCTCAAATTCAGGCCCAAAACACCCAAAAATTCGATATTTTGGGGTCCCAGAAGCGAACTGTACATGCCTACTCCGTTTTTGAGTATTTTCAAAATACAGGCCCAAAACATACTGAAAATCGATCTTTTAGGTGCCCAAAAGTCGATATGTGCATGCATCTTCCCTACCCGTTTATATTTCAAATTCAGGCTCCAAACACCCGAAAATTCGATATTATGGGGTCCCAGAAGCGATCTGTACATGCCTACTCAGATGCAGGCCCAAAACATGCTGAAATTCGATATTTTAGGTGCCCAAAGTCAACATGTGTATGCATCTTCTGCACTCGTTTATATCTCAAATTCACTTTTAAAACACCCGAAAATTCGATAGTTTGGGGTCCTAGAAGCGATCTGTACATGCCTACTCCGTGTTAGAGTATTTTAAAAATACAGGCCCAAAACATGCTAAAAAAATCAATATTTTATGAGCCCAGTGTCAATATGTGCATGCATCTTCTGTACCCGTTTATATCTCAAATTCAGGCTCAAAACACCTGGAAATTTGATATTTTGGGGTCCCAGAAGCAACCTGTGCATGCCTACTCAGTGCTAGAATATTTTCAAAATACAGGCCCAAAACATGCTGAAAAACGATATTTTAGGTGCCCAAAGTCAATATGTGCATGCATCTTCTTTACATGTTTATATCTCAAATTCAGGCTTAAAACACCCGAAAATTCGGTATGTTTGGGTCCTAGAAGCGATCTGTACATTGCTACTTCTAGCTAGAATGTTTTCAAGATACAGACCCAAAACATGCTCAAAATCGATATTTTAGGTGCCCAAAAGTCGATATGTGCATGCATCTTCTGTACCCGTTTATATCTCAAATTCAGGCTCAAAACACCCAAAAATTCGATATTTTGGGGTCCCAGAAGCGATCTGTACTTGCCTACTCCGTGTTAGAGTATTTTAAAAATACAGGCCAAAAACAAGCTGAAAATCAATATTTTAGGTGACCAAAGTCAATATGTGTATGCATCTTCTGCACCCGTTTATATCCCAAATTCAACCTCAAAACACCCGAAAATTCGATATTTTTGGGTCCCAGAAGCGACCTGTACATACCTACTCAGTTCAAGAATGTTTTCAAAATATAGGCTCAAAAAATGCGAAAAATCGATGTTTTAAGTGTCCAAAGTCGATATGTGCATGCATCTTCTGTACCCGTTTATATCTCAAATTCAGGCCCAATACACCCGAAAATTCGATATTTTGGGGTCCCAGAAGCGAACTGTACATGCCTACTCCGTGTTAGATTATTTTCAAAATACAGACCAAAAACATGCTCAAAATCGATATTTTAGGGCCCCAAAATTAGATATGTGCATGCTTCTTCTGTACCAGTTTATATCTCAAATTCAGGCTCAAAACACCCGAAAATTCGATATTTTGGGTTCCCAGAAGCGATCTGTACATGCCTACTCAGTGATAGAAAATTTTCAAAATATAGGCCCAAAACATGCTAAAAATCGATATTTTAGGTGCCCAACGTCGATATCTTAAATTCAAGCCCAAAACACCCAAAAATTCGATATTTTGGGGTCCCAGAAGCGATCTGTACATGCCTACTCCGTGTTAGAGTATTTTCAAAATACAGGCCCAAAACATGCTGAAAATCGATATTTTAGGTGCCCAAAGTCAATATGTGCCTGCATCTTCTCTACCCGTTTATATCTCAAGTTCAGGCTCAAAACACCCGAAAATTCGATATTTTGGGGTCCCAGAAGCGATCTGTACATGCCTACTCAGTGCTAGAACATTTTCAAAATATAGGCCCAAAACATGCTAAAAATCAATATTTTAGGTGCCGAAAGTCGATATCTCAAATTTAGGCCCAAAACACCCGAAAATTCTATATTTTGTGGTTCAAGAAGCGATCTGTACATGCCTACTCCGTGTTAGAGTATTTTCAAAATACAGGCTAAAAAAATACTGAAAATCAATCTTTTAGGTGCCCAAATGTCGATATGTGCATGTATCTTCTGTACATGTTTAAATCTCAAATTCAGGCTCAAAATTCCCGAAAATTCGGTATTTTTGGGTCCTAGAAGCTATATGTACATCTCTACTCCTAGTTAGAATGTTATAAAGATACAGACCCAAAACATGCTCAAAATCGATCTTTTAGGTGCCGAAAAGTCGATATGTGGATGCATTTTCTGTACCCGTTTATATCTCAAATTCATGCCCAAAACACCCGAAAATCCGGTATTTTGGGGCCCTAGAAGCGATCTGTACATGCCTACTCCTAGTTAGAATGTTTTCAAGATACAGACCCAAAACATGCTCAAAATCGATATTTTAGGTACCCAAAAGTCGATATGTGCATGCATCTTCAGTACCTGTTTATATTTCAAATTCAAGCTTAAAACACCCGAAAATTCGATATTTTGGGGTCCCACAAGCGATCTGTACATGCCTACTCCGTGTTAGAGTATTTTAAAAATACAGAACCAAAACATGCTGAAAATCAATATTTTAGGAGACCAGTGTCAATATGTGCATGCATATTCTGTACCCGTTTATATCTCAAATTCAGGCTCAAAACACCCGAAAAATCGGTATTTTTGGGGTCCCAGAAGCGATTTGTACATGCCTACTCAGTGCTAGAATATTTTCAAAATACAGGCCCACAACATGCTGAAAATCGATATTTTAGGTGCATAAGGCAATATGTGCATGCATCTTCTGTAACCGTTTATATCCCAAATTCAGGCTCAAAACACCCGAAAATTCGGTATTTTTGGGTCCTAAAAGCGATCTGTACATCCCTACTCCTATTTAGAATGTTTTCAAGATACAGACCCAAAACATGCTCAAAATCGATATTTTACGTGACCGAAGTCAATATGTGTATGCATCTTCTGCACCCGTTTATATCCCAAATTAAACCTCAAAACACCCGAAAATTCGATATTTTTGGGTCCCAGAAGCGATCTGTACATGCATACTCAGTGCTAGAATATTTTCAAAATACAGGCCCAAAACATGCTGAAAATCGATATTTTAGGTGCCCAAAGTCAGTATGTGCATGCATTTTCTCTACCCGTTTATATCTCAAATTCAGGCTCAAAACACCCGAAAATTCGATATTTTGGGGTCCCAGAAACGATCTGTACATGCCTACTCAGATGCAGGCCCAAAACATGCTGAAAATCGATATTTTAGGTGTCCAAAGTCGATATGTGCATGCATCTTCCGTACCCGTTTATATCTCAAATTCAGGCTCAAAACACCGAAAATTCGTTATTTTAGGGTCCTAGAAGCGATCTGTACATCCCTACTACTAGTTAGAATGTTTTCAAGATATAGACCCAAAACATGCTCAAAATCAAATATTTTAGGTGCCCAAAGTCGATATCTCAAATTCAGTCCCTAAACACCCAAAAAATCGTCATTTTGGGGTCCCAGAAGCGATCTGAACATGCCTACTCCGTGTTAGAGTATTTTCAAAATACAGGCCCAAAACATACTGAAAATCGATCTTTTAGGTGCCCAAAAGTCGATATGTGCATGCATCTTCTGTACCCGTTTATATCTCAAATTCAGGCTCAAAACACCCGAAAATTCGATATTTTAGGGTCCCAGAAGCGATCTGTACATGCCTACTCAGATGCAGGCCCAAAACATGCTGAAAATCGATATTTTAGGTGCCCAAAGTCAACATGTGTATGAATCTTCTGCACTCGTTTATATCTCAAATTCAACCTCAAAACACCCGAAAATTTCATAAGTTTGGGTCCCAGAAGCGATCTTTACATGTCTATTCCGTGCTAGAATGTTTTCAAAATACGGGCTCAAAACATGCTAAAAATCGATATTTTAGGTGTCCAAAGTCGATATGTGCATGCATCTTCCTTACCCGTTTATATCTCAAATTCAGGCTCAAAACACCGAAAATTCGGTATTTTCGGGTCCTAGAAGCGATTTGTACATCCCTACTCCTAGTTAGAATGTTTTCAAGATAAAGACCCAAAACATGCTCAAAATCGATATTTTAGGTGCCCAAAAGTCGATATGTGCATGAATCTTCTGTACCAGTTTATATCCCAAATTCAACCTCAAAACATCCGAAAATTCGATATTTTTGGGTCCCAGAAGCGATCTGTACATGCCTACTCAGTGCTAGAATGTTTTCAAAATATAGGCTCAAAACATGCTAAAAATCGATATTTTAAGTGTCCAAAGTCGATATGTGCATGCATCATCTGTACCCGTTTATTTCTCAAATTCAGGCTCGAAACACCCGAAAATTCGATATTTTGGGGTCCCAGAAGCGATCTGTACATGCCTACTTAGTGCTAGAATATTTTCAAAATATAGGCCGAAAACATGCTAAAAATCGATATTTTAGGTGCCCAAAGTCGATTTCTCAAATTCAGGCCCAAAACACCCGAAAATTCGATATTTTGGGGTCCCAGAAGCGAACTGTACATGCCTACTCCGTGTTAGAGTATTTTCAAAATACAGGCCCAAAACATTCTGAAAATCGATCTTTTAAGTGCCCAAAAGTCGATATGTGCATGCATCTTCTGCACCCGTTTATATCCCAAATTAAACCTCAAAACACCCGAAAATTCGATATTTTTGGGTCCCAGAAGCGATCTGTACATGCTTACTCAGTGCTAGAATGTTTTCAAAATATTGGCTCAAAACATGCTAAAAATCGATATTTTAAGTGTCCAAAGCCGATATGTGCATGCATCATCTGTACCCGTTTATATCTCAAATTCAGGTTCAAAACACCCGAAAATTGGATATTTTGGGGTCCCAGAAGCGATCTGTACATGCCTACTCAGTGCTAGAATAATTTCAAAATACAGGCCCAAAACATGCTGAAAATCGATATTTTAGGTGCCCAAAGTCAGTATGTGCATGCATTTTCTCTACCCGTTTATATCTCAAATTCAGGCTCAAAACACCCGAAAATTCGATATTTTGGGGTCCCAGAAACGATCTGTACATGCCTACTCAGATGCAGGCCCAAAACATGCTGAAAATTGATATTTTAGGTGCCCAAAGTCAACATGTGTATTCACCATCTGCACTCGTTTATATCTCAAATTCAACTTCAAAACACCCGAAAATTCGGTATTTTTGGGTCCTTTAAGCGATCTGTACATTCCTACTCCTAGTTAGAATGTTTTCAAGATACAGACTCAAAACATGCACAAAATCGATATTTTAGGTGCCCAAAGTCGATATCTCAAGTTCAGGCCCAAAACACCCGAAAATTTGATATTTTGGGGTCCCAGAAGCGAACTGTACATGCCTACTCCGTTTAAAAGTATTTTCAAAATACAGGCCCAAAACATACTGAAAATCGGTCTTTTAGGTGCCATAAAGTCGATATGTGCATGCATCTTCTGTACCTGTTTATATCTCAAATTCGGGCTCCAAACATACGAAAATTCGATATTTTGTGGTCCCAGAAGCGATCTGTACAGGCCTACTCATATGCAGGCCCAAAACATGCTGAAAATCGATATTTTAGGTGCCCAAAGGCAACATGTGTATGCATCTTCTGCACTCGTTTATATCTCAAATTCAACCTCAAAACACCCGAAAATTCGATAATTTTGGGTCCCAGAAACGATCTGTACATGTCTAGTCAGTGCTAGAATGTTTTCAAAATATAGGCTCAAAACATGCTAAAAATCGATATTTTAGGTGTCCAAAGTCGATATGTGCATGCATCTTCCGTACCCGTTTATATCTCAAATTCAGGCTCAAAACACCGAAAATTCGGTATTTTAGGGTCCTAGAAGCGATCTGTACATCCCTACTACTAGTTAGAATGTTTTCAAGATATAGACCCAAAACATGCTCAAAATCAAATATTTTAGGTGCCCAAAGTCGATATCTCAAATTCAGTCCCTAAACACCCAAAAAATCGTCATTTTGGGGTCCCAGAAGCGATCTGAACATGCCTACTCCGTGTTAGAGTATTTACAATATACAGGCCCAAAACATACTGAAAATCGATCTTTTAAGTGCTCAAAAGTCGATATGTGGATGCATCTTCTGTACCCGTTTATATCTCAAATTCAGGCTGAAAACACCCGAAAATTCGATATTTTGGGTATCCCAGAAGCGATCTGTACTTGCCTACTCCGTGTTAGAGTATTTTCATAATACAGGCCCAAAACATACTAAAAATCGATCTCTTAGGTGCCCAAAAGTCGATAAGTGGATGCATCTTCTGTACCAGTTTATATCCCAAATTCAACCTCAAAACACCCGAAAATTCGATATTTTGGGGTCCCAGAAGTGATCTGTACATGCCTACTTAGTGCTAGAATATTTTCAAAATATAGGCCGAAAACATGCTAAAAATCGATATTTTAGGTGCCCAAAGTCGATATCTTAAATTCTGGCCCAATACACCCGAAAATTCGATATTTTGGGGTCCCAGAAGCGAACTGTACATGCCTACTCCGTGTTAGAGTATTTTCAAAATACAGGCCCAAAACATACTGAAAATCGATCTTTTAGGTGCCCAAAAGTCGATATGTGCATGCATCTTCTGTACCCGTTTATATCTCAAATTCAGGCTCAAAACACCCGAAAATTCGATATTTTAGGGTCCCAGAAGCGATCTGTACATGCCTACTCAGATGCAGGCCCAAAACATGCTGAAAATCTATATTTTTGGTGCCCAAAGTCAACACGTGTATGCATCTTCTGCACTCGTTTATATCTCAAATTTAACCTCAAAACACCCGAAAATTCGATAATTTTGGGTCGCAGAAGCGATCTGTACATATCTAGTCAGTGATAGAATGTTTTCAAAGTATAGGCTCAAAACATGCTAAAAATCGATATTTTAGGTGTCCAAATTCGATATCTCAAATTCAGGCCCAAAACACCCGAAAATTCGATATTTTGGGGTCCCAAAAGCGAACTGTACATGCCTACTCCGTGTTAGAGTATTTTCAAAATACAGGCCCAAAACATACTGAAAATCGGTCTTTTAGGTGCCCAAAAGTCGATATGTGTATGCATCTTCTGTACCCGTTTATATATCAAGTTCGGGCTCCAAACACCTGAAAATTCGATATTTTGGGGTCCCAGAAGCGATCTGTACATGCCTACTCAGATGCATGCCCAAAACATGCTGAAAATCGATATTTTAGGTGCCCAAATTTAACATGTGTATGCATCTTCTGCACTCGTTTATATATCAAATTCAACCTCAAAACACCCAAAAATTCGGTATTTTTGGGTCCTAGCAGCGATCTGTACATGCCTACTCCTAGTTAGAATGTTTTCAAGATACAGACCCAAAACATGCTAAAAATCGATATTATAGGTGCCCAAAGTCGATATCTCAAATTCAGGCCCAAAACACCCGAAAATTCGATATTTTGGGATCCCAGAAGCGAACTGTACATGCCTACTCCGTGTTAGAGTATTTTCAAAATACAGGCCCAAAACATGCTGAAAATCGATCTTTTAGGTGCCCAAAAGTCGATATGTGGATTCATCTTCTGTACCCGTCTATATCTCAAATTCGAGCTCCAAACACCTGAAAATTCGATATTTTGGGGTCCCAGAAGCGATCTGTACATGCCTACTCAGATGCAGGCCCAAAACCTGCTGAAAATCGATATTTTAGGTGCCAAAAGTCAACATGTGTATGCATCTTCTGCACTCGTTTATATCTCAAATTCAACCTCAAAACACCCGAAAATTCGATAATTTTGGGTCCCAGAAGCGATCTGTACATGTCTAGTCAGTGCTAGAATGTTTTCAAAATATAGGCTCAAAGCATGCTAAAAATCGATATTTTAGGTGCCCAAAGTCGATATCTCAAATTCAGGCCCAAAACACCCGAAAATTCGATATTTTGGGGTCCCAGAAGGGAACTGTACATGCCTACTCCGTGTTAGAGTATTTTCAAATTACAGGCCCAAAACATGCTGAAAATCGATATTTTAGGTGCCCAAAGTCAATATGTGCATGCATCTTCTGTATCCGTTTATATCTCAAATTCAGGCTCAAAACACCCGAAAATTCGGAATTTTTGGGTCCTAGAAGCAGTCTGTACATCCCTACTCCTAGTTGGAATGTTTTCAAGATACAAACCCAAAACATGCTCAAAATCGATATTTTAGGTGCCCAAAAGTCGATATGTCCATGCATCTTTTGTACCCGTTTATATCTCAAATTCAACCTCAAAACACCCGAAAACTCGATAATTTTGGGTCCCAGAAGCGATCTGTACATGTCTAGTCAGTGCTAGAATGTTTTCAAAATATAGGCTCAAAACATGCTAAAAATCGATATTTTAGGAGTTAAAAGTCGATATCTCAAATTCAGGCACAAAACACCTGAAAATTCGATATTTTGGGGTCCCAGAAGCGATCTGTACATGCTTACTCAGATGCTGGCCCAAAACATGCTGAAAATCGATATTTTAGGTGCCCAAATTCAACATGTGTATGCATCTTCTGCACTCGTTTATATATCAAATTCAACCTCAAAACACCCAAAAATTCGGTATTTTTGGGTCCTAGCAGCGATCTGTACATGCCTACTCCTAGTTAGAATGTTTTCAAGATACAGACCCAAAACATGCTCAAAATCGATATTTTAGGTGCCCAAAGTCGATATCTCAAATTCAGGCCCAAAACACCCGAAAATTCGATATTTTGGGGTCCCAGAAGCGAACTGTACGTGCCTACTCCGTGTTAGAGTATTTTCAAAATACAGGCCCAAAACATACTGAAAATCGGTCTTTTAGGTGCCTAAAAGTCGATATGTGCATGCATCTTCTGTACCCGTTTAAATCTCAAATTAGGGCTCCAAACACCTGAAAATTCGATATTTTGGGGTCCCAGAAGCGATCTGTACATGCCTACTCAGATGCAGGCCCAAAACATGCTGAAAATCGATATTTTAGGTGCCCAAAGTCAACATGTGTATGCATCTTCTGCAAGTTTATATCTCAAATTCAACCTCAAAACACCCGAAAATTCGATAATTTTGGGTCCCAGAAGCGATCTGTACATGTCTAGTCAGTGCTAGAATGTTTTCAAAATATAGGCTCAAAACATGCTAAAAATCGATATTTTAGGTGTCCAAAGTCGATATCTCAAATTCAGGCCCAAAACACGCAAAAATTCGATATTTTGGGGTCACAGAAGCGAACTGTACATGCCTACTCCGTGTTAGAGTATTTTTTAAATACAGGCCCAAAACATACTGAAAATCGATCTTTAAGGTGCCCAAAAGTCGATATGTGCATGCATCTTCTGTACCCGTTTATATCTCAAATTCAGGCTCTAAACATTCGAAAATTCGATATTTTAGGGTCCCAGAAGCAATCTGTACATGCCTACTCAGATGCAGGCCCAAAACATGCTGAAAAACGATATTTTAGGTGCCCAAAGTCAACATGTGTATGCATCTTCTGCACTCGTTTATATCTCAAATTCAACTTCAAAACACCCGAAAATTCAATAATTTTGGGTCACAGAAGCGATCTGTACATGTCTAGTCAGTGCTAGAATGTTTTCAAAATATAGGCTCAAAACATGCTAAAAATCGATATTTTAGGTGTCTAAAGTCGATATCTCAAATTCAGGCACAAAACACCCAAAAATTCGATATTTTGGGGTCCCAGAAGCGAACTGTACATGCCTACTCCGTGTTAGAGTATTTTCAAAATACAGGCCCAAAACATACTGAAAATCGGTCTTTTAGGTGCCCAAAAGTCGATATGTGCATGCATCTTCTGTACCCGTTTATATATCAAGTTCGGGCTCCAAACACCTGAAAATTCGATATTTTGGGGTCCCAGAAGCGATCTGTACATGCCTACTCAGATGCAGGCCCAAAACATGCTGAAAATCGATATTTTAGGTGCCCAAATTCAACATGTGTATGCATCTTCTGCACTCGTTTATATATCAAATTCAACCTCAAAACACCCGAAAATTCGGTATTTTTGGGTCCTAGCAGCGATCTGTACATGCCTAGTCAGTGCTAGAATGTTTTCAAAATATAGGCTCAAAGCCAGCTAAAAATCGATATTTTAGGTGTCCAAAATCGATATCTCAAATTCTGGCCCAAAACACCCAAAAATTCGATATTTTAGGGTCCCAGAAGCGAACTGTACATGCGTACTCCGTGTTAGGGTATTTTCAAAATACAGGCCCAAAACATACTGAAAATCGATATTTTAGGTGCCCAAAGTCAACATGTGTATGCATCTTCTGCACTCGTTTATATCTCAAATTCAAAATCAAAACACCCAAAAATTCGATAATTTTGGGACCCATAAGCGATCTGTACATGTCTAGTCAGTGCTAGAATGTTTTCAAAATATAGGCTCAAAACATGCTAAAAATCGATATTTTAGGTGCCCAAAGTCGATATCTCAAATTCAGGCCCAAAACACCCGAAAATTCGATATTTTGGGGTCCCAGAAGGGAACTGTACATACCTACTCCGTGTTAGAGTATTTTCAAATTACAGGCCCAAAACATGCTGAAAATCGATATTTTAGGTGCCCAAAGTCAATATGTGCATGCATCTTCTGTATCCGTTTATATCTCAAATTCAGGCTCAAAACACCCGAAAATTCGGAATTTTTGGGTCGTAGAAGCGGTCTGTACATCCCTACTCCTAGTTGGAATGTTTTCAAGATACAAACCCAAAACATGCTCAAAATCCATATTTTAGGTGCCCAAAAGTCGATATGTGCATGCATCTTTTGTACCCGTTTATATCTCAAATTCAGGCTCAAAACACCTGAAAATTCGATATTTTGGGGTTCTAGAAGCGATCTGTACATGCCTACTCAGATGCAGGCCCAAAACATGCTGAAAATCGATATTTTAGGTGCCCAAATTCAACATGTGTATGCATCATCTGCACTCGTTTATATATCAAATTCAACCTCAAAACACACGAAAATTCGGTATTTTTGGGTCATAGAAACGACCTGTACATGCCTACTCCTAGTTAGAATGTTTTCAAGATACAGACCCAAAACATGCTCAAAATCGATATTTTAGGTGCCCAAAGTCGATATCTCAAATTCAGGCCCAAAACACTCGCAAATTCGATATTTTGGGGTCCCAGAAGCGAACTGTACATGCCTACACCGTGTTACAGTATTTTCAAAATACAGGCCCAAAACATACTGAAAATCGGTCTTTTAGGTGCCCAAAAGTCGATATGTGCATGCATCTTCCGTACCCGTTTATATCTCAAATTCGGGCTCCAAACACCTGAAAATTCGATATTTTGGGGTCCCAGAAGCGAACTGTACATGCCTACTCCGTGTTAGAGTATTTTCGAAATACAGGCCCAAAACATACTGAAAATCGATATTTTAGGTACCCAAAGTCAACATGTGTATGCATCTTCTGCACTCGTTTATATCTCAAATTAAACATCACAACACCCAAAAATTCGATGATTTTGGGTCCCAGAAGCGATCTGTACATGTCTAGTCAGTGCTAGAATGTTTTCAAAACATAGGCTAAAAACATGCTAAAAATCGATATTTTAAGTGTCCAAAGTCGATATGTGCATGCAACTTCTGTACCCGTTTATATCTCAAATTCAGGCTCAAAACACCCGAAAATTCGATATTTTTGGGTCCCAGAAGCGATTTGTACATGCCTACTCCGTGTTAGAGTATTTTCAAAATACAGGCCCAAAACATGCTGAAAATCGATATTTTAGGTGTCCAAAGTCAACATGTGTATGCATCTTCTGCACTCGTTTATATCTCAAATTCAACCTCAAAATACCCGAAAATTCGATAATTTTTGGTCCCAGAAGCGATCTGTACATGTCTAGTCAGTGCTAGAATGTTTTCAAAATATAGGCTCAAAACATGCTAAAAATCGATATTTTAAATGACCAAAGTCGATATGTGCATGCATCTTCTGTACCCGTTTATATCTCAAATTCAGGCTCAAAACACCCGAAAATTCGATATTTTTGGTTCCCAGAAGCGATCTGTACATGCCTACTCCTAGTTAGAGTTTTTTCAAAATACAGTCCCAAAAAATGCTAAAAATCAATATTTTAGGTGCCCAAAAGTCGATATGTGCAAGCATCTTTTGTACCCGTTTATATCTCAAATTCAAGCTCAAAACGCCCGAAAATTCAATATTTTGGGGTCCCAGAAGCGATCTGTACATGCCTACTCAGTGCTAGAATATTTTCAACATATAGGCCTAAAACATGCTAAAAATCGATATTATAGGTGCCTAAAGTCGATATCTCAAATTCAGGCCCAAAACACCCAAAAATTCGATATTTTGGGGTCCAAAAAGCGATCTGTACATGCCTACTCCGTGTTAGAGTATTCAATATACAGGCCCATAACATACTGAAAATCGATATTTTAGGTGCCCAAAAGTCGATATGTGCAAGCATCTTTTGTACCCGTTTATATCTCAAATTCAGGCTCAGAACACCCGAAAATTCGATATTTTGGGGTCCCAGAAGCGATCTGTACTTACCTACTCCGTGTTAGAGTATTTTCAAAATACAGGCCCAAAACAAGCTGAAAATCGATATTTTAGGTGACCAAAGTCAATATGTGTATGCATCTTCTACACCCGTTTATATCCCAAATTGAACCTCAAAACACCCGAAAATTCGATATTTTTGGGTCCCAGAAGCGATCTGTACATGCCTACTCAGTGCTAGAATGTTTTCAAAATATAGGCTCAAAACATGCTAAAAATCGATATTTTAAGTGTCCAAAGTCGATATGTGCATGAATCATCTGTACCCGTTTATATCTCAAATTCAGGCTCAAAACACCCGAAAATTCGATATTTTGGGGTCCCAGAAGTGATCTGTACATGCCTACTTAGTGCTAGATTATTTTCAAAATATAGGCCCAAAACATGCTAAAAATCGATATTTTAGGTGCCCAAAGTCGATATCTCAAATTCAGGCCCAAAACACCCGAAAATTCGATATTTTGGGGTCCAAAAAGCGATCTGTACATGCCTACTCCGTGTTAGAGTATTCAATATACAGGCCCAAAACATACTGAAAATCGATATTTTAGGTGCCCAAAAGTCGATATGTGCAAGCATCTTTTGTACCCGTTTATATCTCAAATTCAGGCTCAAAACACCCAAAAATTCGATATTTTGGGGTCCCATAAGCGATCTGTACATGCCTACTCAGTGCTAGAATGTTTTCAAAATATAGGCTCAAAACATGCTAAAAATCGATATTTTAAGTGTCCAAAGTCGATATGTGCATGAATCATCTGTACCCGTTTATATATCAAATTCAGTCTCAAAACACCCGAAAATTCGATATTTTGGGGTCCCAGAAGTGATCTGTACATGCCTACTTAGTGCTAGAATATTTTCAAAATATAGGCCCAAAACATGCTAAAAATCGATATTTTAGGTACCCAAAGTCGATATCTCAAATTCAGGCCCAAAACACCCGAAAATTCGATATTTTGTGGTCCCAGAAGGGAACTGTACATGCCTACTCCGTGTTAGAGTATTTTCAAAATACAGGCCCAAAACATGATGAAAATCGATATTTTAGGTGAACAAAGTCAACATGTGTATGCATCTTATGCACTCGTTTATATCTCAAATTCAACCTCAAAACACCCGAAAATTCGATAATTTTGTGTCCCAGAAGCGATCTGTACATGTCTAGTCAGTGCTAGAATGTTTTCAAAACATAGGCTCAAAACATGCTAAAAATCGATATTTTAAGTGTCCCAAGTCTATATGTGCATGCATCTTCTGTACCCGTTTATATCTCGAATTCAGGCTCAAAACACCCGAAAATTCGATATTTTGGGGTTCCAGAAGCGATCTGTACATGCCTACTCCGTGTTAGGGTATTTTCAAAATACAGGCCCAAAACATGCTGAAAATCGATATTTTAGGTGCCTAAAGTCAATATGTGCATGCATCTTCTCTACTTGTTTATATCTCAAATTCAGTCTCAAAACACCCGAAAATTCGATATTTTGGGGTCCCAGAAGCGATCTGTACATGCCTACTCAGATGCAGGCCCAAAACATGCTGAAAATCGATATTTTAGGTGCCCAAAGTCAACATGTGTATGCATCTTCTGCACTCGTTTATATCTCAAATTCAACCTCAAAACACCCGAAAATTCGATATTTTGGGGTCCCAGAAGCGATCTGTACATGCCTAGTCAGTGCTAGAATATTTTCAAAATATAGGACTAAAACATGCTAAAAATCGATATTATAGGTGCCTAAAGTCGATATCTCAAATTCAGGCCCAAAACACCCGAAAATTCGATATTTTGGGGTCCCAGAAGCGATCTGTACATGCCTACTCCGTGTTAGAGTATTTTCAATATACAGGCCCAAAACTTACTAAAAATCGATCTCTTAGGTGCCCAAAAGTCGATATGTGGATGCATCTTCTGTACCCGTCTATATCTCAAATTCAGGCTCAAAACACCCGAAAATTCGATATTTTGGGGTCCCAGAAGCGATCTGTACTTACCTACTCCGTGTTAGAGTATTTTCAAAATACAGGCCCATAACAAGCTGAAAATCGATATTTTAGGTGACCAAAGTCAATATGTGTATGCATCTTCTGCACCCGTTTATATCTTAAATTCAACCTCAAAACACCCGAAAATTCGATATTTTTGGGTCCCAGAAGCGATCTGTACATGCCTACTCAGTGCTAGAATGTTTTCAAAATATAGGCTCAAAACATGCTAAAAATCGATATTTTAAGTGTCCAAAGTCGATATGTGCATGAATCATCTGTACCCGTTTATATCTCAAATTCAGGCTCAAAACACCCGAAAATTCGATATTTTGGGGTCCCAGAAGTGATCTGTACATGCCTACTCTTAGTTAGAGTATTTTCAAGATACAAACCCAAAACATGCTCAAAATCGATATTTTAGGTGCCCAAAAGTCGATATTTGCATGCATCTTTTGTACCCGTTTATATCTCAAATTCAAGCTCAAAACACCCGAAAATTCGATATTTTGGGGACCCAGAAGCGATCTGTACATGCCTACTCAGTGCTAGAATATTTTCAAAATATAGGCCTAAAACATGCTAAAAATCGATATTATTAGTGCCTAAAGTCGATATCTCAAATTCAGGCCCAAAACACCCAAAAATTCGATATTTTGGGGTCCCAGAAGCGATCTGTACATGCCTACTCCGTTTTAGAGTATTTTCAATATACAGGCCCAAAACATACTGAAAATCGATCTCTCAGGTGCCCAAAAGTCGATATGTGGATGCATCTTCTGTACCCGTCTATATCTCAAATTCAGGCTCAAAACACCCGAAAATTCGATATTTTGGGGTCGCAGAAGCGATCTGTACTTACCTACTCCGTGGTAGAGTATTTTCAAAATACAGGCCCAAAACAAGCTAAAAATCGATATTTTAGGTGACCAAAGTCAATATGTGTATGCATCTTCTGCACCCGTTTATATCCCAAATTCAACCTCAAAACACCCGAAAATTCGATATTTTTGGGTCCCAGAAGCAATCTGTACATGCCTACTCAGTGCTAGAATGTTTTCAAAATAATGGGCTCAAAACATGCTAAAAATCGATATTTTAAGTAGCCAAAGTCGACATGTGCATGCATAATCTGTACCCGTTTATATCTCAAATTCAGGCTCAAAACACCCGAAAATTCGATATTTTGGGGTCCCAGAAGTGATCTGTACATGCCTACTTAGTGCTAGAATATTTTCAAAATATAGGCCCAAAACATGCTAAAAATCGATATTTTAGGTGCCCAAAGTCGATATCTCAAATTTAGGCCCAAAACACCCGAAAATTCGATATTTTGGGGTCAAAGAAGGAAACTGTACATGCCTACTCCGTGTTAGAGTATTTTCAAAATACAGGCCCAAAACATGATGAAAATCGATATTTTAGGTGAACAAAGTCAACATGTGTATGCATCTTATGCACTCGTTTATATCTCAAATTCAACCTCAAAAAACCCGAAAATTCGATAATTTTGTGTCCCAGAAGCGATCTGTACATGTCTAGTCAGTGCTAGAATGTTTTCAAAACATAGGCTCAAAACATGATAAAAATCGATATTTTAAGTGTCCCAAGTCTATATGTGCATGCATCTTTTGTACCCGTTTATATCTCAAATTCAGGCTCAAAACACCCGAAAATTCGATATTTTGGGGTCCCAGAAGCGATCTGTACTTACCTACCCCGTGGTAGAGTATTTTCAAAATACAGGCCCAAAACAAGCTGAAAATCGATATTTTAGGTGACCAAAGTCAATATGTGTATGCATCTTCTGCACCCGTTTATATCTTAAATTCAACCTCAAAACACCCGAAAATTCGATATTTTTGGGTCCCAGAAGCGATCTGTACATGCCTACTCAGTGCTAGAATGTTTTCAAAATATAGGCTCAAAACATGCTAAAAATCGATATTTTAAGTGTCCAAAGTCGATATGTGCATGAATCATCTGTACCCGTTTATATCTCAAATTCAGGCTCAAAACACCCGAAAATTCGATATTTTGGGGTCCCAGAAGTGATCTGTACATGCCTACTCTTAGTTAGAGTATTTTCAAAATACAAACCCAAAACATGCTCAAAATCGATATTTTAGGTGCCCAAAAGTCGATATTTGCATGCATCTTTTGTACCCGTTTATATCTCAAATAAAAGCTCAAAACACACGAAAATCCGATATTTTGGGGACCCAGAAGCGATCTGTACATGCCTACTCAGTGCTAGAATATTTTCAAAATATAGGCCTAAAACATGCTAAAAATCGATATTATAGGTGCCTAAAGTCGATATCTCATATTCAGGCCCAAAACACCCAAAAATTCGAAATTTTGGGGTCCCAGAAGCGATCTGTACATGCCTACTCCGTTTTAGAGTATTTTCAATATACAGGCCCAAAACATACTGAAAATCGATCTCTAAGGTGCCCAAAAGTCGATATGTGGATGCATCTTCTGTACCCGTCTATATCTCAAATTCAGGCTCAAAACACCCGAAAATTCGATATTTTGGGGTCCCAGAAGCGATCTGTACTTACCTACTCCGTGTTAGAGTATTTTCAAAATACAGGCCCAAAACAAGCTAAAAATCGATATTTTAGGTGACCAAAGTCAATATGTGTATGCATCTTCTGCACCCGTTTATATCCCAAATTCAGGCCCAAAACACCCGAAAATTCGATATTTTGGGGTCCCAGAAGCGATCTGTACATGCCTACTCCGTGTTAGAGTATTTTCAAAATACAGGCCCAAAACATGCTAAAAATCGATATTTTAGGTGCCTAAAGTCAATATGTGCATGCATCTTCTCTACCCGTTTATATCTCAAATTCAGGCTCAAAACATGCTGAAAATCGATATTTTAGGTGCCCAAAGTCAACATGTGTATGCATCTTCTGCACTCGTTTATATCTCAAATTCAACCTCAAAACACCCGAAAATTCGATATTTTGGGGTCCCAGAAGCGATCTGTACATGCCTAGTCAGTGCTAGAATATTTTCGAAATATAGGCCTAAAACATGCTAAAAATCGATATTATAGGTGCCTAAAGTCGATATCTCAAATTCAGGCCCAAAACACCCGAAAATTCGATATTTTGGGGTCCCAGAAGCGATCTGTACATGCCTACTCCGTATTAGAGTATTTTCAATATACAGGCCCAAAACTTACTGAAAATCGATCTCTTAGGTGCCCAAAAGTCGATATGTGGATGCATCTTCTGTACCGGTCTATATCTCAAATTCAGGCTCAAAACACCCGAAAATTCGATATTTTGGGGTCCCAGAAGCGATCTGTACTTACCTACTCCGTGTTAGAGTATTTTCAAAATACAGGCCCATAACAAGCTGAAAATCGATATTTTATGTGACCAAAGATAATATGTGTATGCATCTTCTGCAACCGTTTATATCTTAAATTCAACCTCAAAACACCCGAAAATTCGATATTTTTGGGTCCCAGAAGCGATCTGTACATGCCTAGTCAGTGCTAGAATGTTTTCAAAATATAGGCTCAAAACATGCTAAAAATCGATATTTTAAGTGTCCAAAGTCGATATGTGCATGAATCATCTGTACCCGTTTATATCTCAAATTCAGGCTCAAAACACCCGAAAATTCGATATTTTGGGGTCCCAGAAGTGATCTGTACATGCCTACTTAGTGCTAGAATATTTTCAAAATATAGGCCCAAAACATGCTAAAAATCGATATTTTAGGTGCCCAAAGTCGATATCTCAAATTCAGGCCCAAAACACCCGAAAATTCGATATTTTGGGGTCCCAGAAAGGAACTGTACATGCCTACTCCGTGTTAGAGTATTTTCAAAATACAGGCCCAAAACATGATGAAAATCGATATTTTAGGTGAACAAAGTCAACATGTGTATGCATCTTCTGCACTCGTTTATATCTCAAATTCAACCTCAAAACACCCGAAAATTCGATAATTTTGTGTCCCAGAAGCGATCTGTACATGTCTAGTCAGTGCTAGAATGTTTTCAAAACATAGGCTAAAAACATGCTAAAAATCGATATTTTAAGTGTCAAAAGTCGATATGTGCATGAGTAATCTGTACCCGTTTATATCTCAAATTCAGGCTCAAAACACCCGAAAATTCGATATTTTTGGGTCCCAGAAGTGATCTGTACATGCCTACTCCTAGTTAGAGTATTTTCAAGATACAAACCCAAAACATGCTCAAAATCGATATATTAGGTGCATAAAGTCGATATGTGCATGCATCTTTTGTACCCGTTTATATCTCAAATTCAAGCTCAAAACACCCGAAAATTCGATAATTTTTGGTCCCAGAAGCGATCTGTACATGTCTAGTCAGTGCTAGAATGTTTTCAAAATATAGGCTCAAAACATGCTTAAAATCGATATTTTAAGTGACCAAAGTCGATATGTGCATGCATCTTCTGTACCCGTTTATATCTCAAATTCAGGCTCAAAACACCCGAAAATTCGATATTTTTGGTTCCCTGAAGCGATATGTACATGCCTACTCCTAGTTAGAGTTTTTTCAAAATACAGTCCCAAAACATGCTAAAAATCAATATTTTAGTTGCCCAAAGTCAATATGTGCATGCATCTTCTGTACCCGTTTACATCTCAAATACAGGCTCAAAACACCCGTAAATTTGGAATTTTTGAGTCCTAGAAGCAGTCTGTACATCCCTACACCTAGTTAGAATGTTTTCAAGATACAAACCCAAAACATGCTCAAAATCGATATTTTAGGTGCCCAAAAGTCGATATGTGCAAGCATCTTTTGTACCCGTTTATATCTCAAATTCAAGCTCAAAACACCCGAAAATTCAATATTTTGGGGTCCCAGAAGCGATCTGTACATGCCTACTCAGTGCTAGAATATTTTCAAAATATAGGCCTAAAACATGCTAAAAATCGATATTTTAGGTGTCCAAAGTCGATATCTCAAATTCAGGCCCAAAACACCCGAAAATTCGATATTTTTGGGTCCTAGAAGGGAACTGTACATGCCTACTCCGTGTTAGAGTATTTTCAAAATACAGGCCCAAAACATGATGAAAATCGATATTTTAGGTGAACAAAGTCAACATGTGTATGCATCTTATGCACTCGTTTATATCTCAAATTCAACCTCAAAACCCCCGAAAATTCGATAATTTTGTGTCCCAGAAGCGATCTGTACATGTCTAGTCAGTGCTAGAATGTTTTCAAAACATAGGCTCAAAATATGCTAAAAATCGATATTTTAAGTGTCCCAAGTCTATATGTGAATGCATCTTCTGTACCCGTTTATATCTCAAATTCAGGCTCAAAACACCCGAAAATTCGATATTTTGGGGTCCCAGAAGCGATCTGTACATGCCTACTCCGTGTTAGAGTATTTTCAAAATACAGGCCCAAAACATGCTGAAAATCGATATTTTAGGTGCCTAAAGTCAATATGTGCATGCATCTTCTATACCCGTTTATATCTCAAATTCAGGCTCAAAACACCCGAAAATTCGATATTTTGGGGTCCCAGAAGCGATCTGTACTTACCTACTCCGTGTTAGAGTATTTTCAAAATACAGGCCCAAAACAAGCTGAAAATCGATATTTTAGGTGACCAAAGTCAATATGTGTATGCATCTTCTGCACCCGTTTATATCTTAAATTCAACCTCAAAACACCCGAAAATTCGATATTTTTGGGTCCCAGAAGCGATCTGTACATGCCTACTCAGTGCTAGAATGTTTTCAAAATATAGGCTCAAAACATGCTAAAAATCGATATTTTAAGTGTCGAAAGTCGATATGTGCATGCGTCTTCTGTACCCGTTTATATCTCAAATACAGGCTCAGAACACCCGAAAATTCGATATTTTTTGGTCCTAGAAGCGATTTGTACATGCCTACTCCGTGTTAGAGTATTTTCAAAATACAGGCCCAAAACAAGCTAAAAATCGATATTTTAGGTGACCAAAGTCAATATGTGTATGCATCTTCTGCACCCGTTTATATCCCAAATTCAGGCCCAAAACACCCGAAAATTCGATATTTTGGGGTCCCAGAAGCGATCTGTACATGCCTACTCCGTGTTAGAGTATTTTCAAAATACAGGCCCAAAACATGCTAAAAATCGATATTTTAGGTGCCTAAAGTCAATATGTGCATGCATCTTCTCTACCCGTTTATATCTCAAATTCAGGCTCAAAACATGCTGAAAATCGATATTTTAGGTGCCCAAAGTCAACATGTGTATGCATCTTCTGCACTCGTTTATATCTCAAATTCAACCTCAAAACACCCGAAAATTCGATATTTTGGGGTCCCAGAAGCGATCTGTACATGCTTAGTCAGTGCTAGAATATTTTCGAAATATAGGCCTAAAACATGCTAAAAATCGATATTATAGGTGCCTAAAGTCGATATCTCAAATTCAGGCCCAAAACACCCGAAAATTCGATATTTTGGGGTCCCAGAAGCGATCTGTACATGCCTACTCCGTATTAGAGTATTTTCAATATACAGGCCCAAAACTTACTGAAAATCGATCTCTTAGGTGCCCAAAAGTCGATATGTGGATGCATCTTCTGTACCGGTCTATATCTCAAATTCAGGCTCAAAACACCCGAAAATTCGATATTTTGGGGTCCCAGAAGCGATCTGTACTTACCTACTCCGTGTTAGAGTATTTTCAAAATACAGGCCCATAACAAGCTGAAAATCGATATTTTATGTGACCAAAGATAATATGTGTATGCATCTTCTGCAACCGTTTATATCTTAAATTCAACCTCAAAACACCCGAAAATTCGATATTTTTGGGTCCCAGAAGCGATCTGTACATGCCTAGTCAGTGCTAGAATGTTTTCAAAATATAGGCTCAAAACATGCTAAAAATCGATATTTTAAGTGTCCAAAGTCGATATGTGCATGAATCATCTGTACCCGTTTATATCTCAAATTCAGGCTCAAAACACCCGAAAATTCGATATTTTGGGGTCCCAGAAGTGATCTGTACATGCCTACTTAGTGCTAGAATATTTTCAAAATATAGGCCCAAAACATGCTAAAAATCGATATTTTAGGTGCCCAAAGTCGATATCTCAAATTCAGGCCCAAAACACCCGAAAATTCGATATTTTGGGGTCCCAGAAAGGAACTGTACATGCCTACTCCGTGTTAGAGTATTTTCAAAATACAGGCCCAAAACATGATGAAAATCGATATTTTAGGTGAACAAAGTCAACATGTGTATGCATCTTCTGCACTCGTTTATATCTCAAATTCAACCTCAAAACACCCGAAAATTCGATAATTTTGTGTCCCAGAAGCGATCTGTACATGTCTAGTCAGTGCTAGAATGTTTTCAAAACATAGGCTAAAAACATGCTAAAAATCGATATTTTAAGTGTCAAAAGTCGATATGTGCATGAGTAATCTGTACCCGTTTATATCTCAAATTCAGGCTCAAAACACCCGAAAATTCGATATTTTTGGGTCCCAGAAGTGATCTGTACATGCCTACTCCTAGTTAGAGTATTTTCAAGATACAAACCCAAAACATGCTCAAAATCGATATATTAGGTGCATAAAGTCGATATGTGCATGCATATTTTGTACCCGTTTATATCTCAAATTCAGGCTCAAAACACCCGAAAATTCGATATTTTGGGGTCCCAGAAGCGATCTGTACTTACCTACTCCGTGTTAGAGTATTTTCAAAATACAGGCCCAAAACAAGCTGAAAATCGATATTTTAGGTGACCAAAGTCAATATGTGTATGCATCTTCTGCACCCGTTTATATCTTAAATTCAACCTCAAAACACCCGAAAATTCGATATTTTTGGGTCCCAGAAGCGATCTGTACATGCCTACTCAGTGCTAGAATGTTTTCAAAATATAGGCTCAAAACATGCTAAAAATCGATATTTTAAGTGTCGAAAGTCGATATGTGCATGCGTCTTCTGTACCCGTTTATATCTCAAATACAGGCTCAGAACACCCGAAAATTCGATATTTTTTGGTCCTAGAAGCGATTTGTACATGCCTACTCCGTGTTAGAGTATTTTCAAAATACAGGCCCAAAACATGCTGAAAATCGATATTTTAGGTGTCCAAAGTCAACATGTGTATGCATCCTCTGCACTCGTTTATATCTCAAATTCAACCTCAAAATACCCGAAAATTCGATAATTTTGGGTCCCAATAGCGATCTGTACATGTCTAGTCAGTGCTAGAATGTTTTCAAAATATAGGCTCAAAACATGCTAAAAATCGATATTTTAAGTGTCCAAAGTCGAAATGTGCATGCATCTTCTGTACCCGTTTATATCTCAAAATCAGGCTCAAAACACCCGAAAATTCGATATTTTTGGGTCCCAGAAGCGATCTGTACATGCCTACTCCTAGTTAGAGTATTTTTAAATACAGGCCCAAAACATGCTAAAAATCGATATTTTAGTTGCCCAAAGTCAATATGTGCATGCATCTTCTGTACCCGTTTATATCTCAAATTCAGGCTCAAAACACCCGAAAATTCGGACTTTTTGGGTCCTAGAGGCGGTCTGTACATCCCTACACCTAGTTAGAATGTTTTCAAGATACAAACCCAAAACATGCTCAAAATCGATATTTTAGGTGCCCAAAAGTCGATATGTGCAAGCATCTTTTGTACCCGTTTATATCTCAAATTCAAGCTCAAAATACCCGAAAATTCGATATTTTTGGGTCCCAGAAGCGATCTGTACATGCCTACTCAGTGCTAGAATATTTTCAAAATATAGGCCTAAAACATGCTAAAAATCGATATTATAGGTGCCTAAAGTCGATATCTCAAATTCAGGCCCAAAACACCCAAAAATTCGATATTTTGGGGTCCCAGAAGCGATCTGTACATGCCTACTCCGTGTTAGAGTATTTTCAATATACAGGCCCAAAACATACTGAAAATCGATCTCTTAGGTGCCCAAAAGTCGATATGTGGATGCATCTTCTGTACCCGTCTATATCTCAAATTCAGGCTCAAAACACCCGAAAATTCGATATTTTGGGGTCCCAGAAGCGATCTGTACTTACCTACTCCGTGTTAGAGTATTTTCAAAATACAGGCCCAAAACAAGCTGAAAATCGATATTTTAGGTGACCAAAGTCAATATGTGTATGCATCTTCTGCACCCGTTTATATCCAAAATTCAACCTCAAAACACCCGAAAATTCGATATTTTTGGGTCCCAGAAGCGATCTGTACATGCCTACTCAGTGCTAGAATGTTTTCAAAATATAGGCTCAAAACATGCTAAAAATCGATATTTTAAGTGTCCAAAGTCGATAAGTGCATGAATCATCTGTACCCGTTTATATCTCAAATTCAGGCTCAAAACACCCGAAAATTCGATATTTTGTGGTCCCAGAAGTGATCTGTACATGCCTACTTAGTGCTAGAATATTTTCAAAATATAGGCCCAAAACATGCTAAAAATCGATATTTTAGGTGCCCAAAGTCGATATCTCAAATTCAGGCCCAAAACACTCGAAAATTCGATATTTTGGGGTCCCAGAAGGGAACTGTACATGCCTACTCCGTGTTAGAGTATTTTCAAAATACAGGCCCAAAACATGATGAAAATCGATATTTTAGGTGAACAAAGTCAACATGTGTATCCATCTTATGCACTCGTTTATATCTCAAATTCAACCTCAAAACACCCGAAAATTCGAAAATGTTGTGTCCCAGAAGCTATCTGTACATGCCTACTCAGTGCTAGAATGTTTTCAAAATATAGGCTCAAAACATGCTAAAAATCGATATTTTAAGTGTCCAAAGTCGATATGTGCATTAATCATCTGTACCCGTTTATATCTCAAATTCAGTCTCAAAACACCCGAAAATTCGATATTTTGGGGTCTCAGAAGTGATCTGTACATGCCTACTTAGTGCTAGAATATTTTCAAAATATAGGCCCAAAACATGCTAAAAATCGATATTTTAGGTGCCCAAAGTCGATATCTCAAATTCAGGCCCAAAACACCCGAAAATTCGATATTTTGGGGTCCCAGAAGGGAACTGTACATGCCTACTCAGTGTTAGAGTATTTTCAAAATACAGGCCCAAAACATGATGAAAATCGATATTTTAGGTGAACAAAGTCAACATGTGTATGCATCTTCTGCACTCGTTTATATCTCAAATTCAACCTCAAAACACCCGAAAATTCGATAATTTTGTGTCCCAGAAGCGATCTGTACATGTCTAGTCAATGCTAGAATGTTTTCAAAACATAGGCTAAAAACATGCTAAAAATCGATATTTTAAGTGTCGAAAGTCGATATGTGCATGCGTCTTCTGTACCCGTTTATATCTCAAATTCAGGCTCAAAACACCCGAAAATTCGATATTTTTGGGTCCTAGAAGCGATTTGTACATGCCTACTCCTAGTTAGAGTATTTTCAAAATACAGGCCCAAAACATGCTGAAAATCGATATTTTAGGTGTCCAAAGTCAACATGTGTATGCATCTTCTGCACTCGTTTATATCTCAAATTCAACCTCAAAATACCCGGAAATTCGATAATTTTGGGTCCCAGTAGCGATCTGTACATGTCTAGTCAGTGCTAGAATGTTTTCAAAATATAGGCTCAAAACATGCTAAAAATCGATATTTTAAGTGTCGAAAGTCGATATGTGCATGCGTCTTCTGTACCCGTTTATATCTCAAATCCAGGCTCAAAACACCCGAAAATTCGATATTTTTGGGTCCTAGAAGCGATTTGTACATGCCTACTCCGTGTTAGAGTATTTTCAAAATACAGGCCCAAAACATGCTGAAAATCGATATTTTAGGTGTCCAAAGTCAACATGTGTATGCATCTTCTGCACTCGTTTATATCTCAAATTCAACCTCAAAATACCCGAAAATTCGATAATTTTGGGTCCCAGTAGCGATCTGTACATGTCTAGTCAGTGCTAGAATGTTTTCAAAATATAGGCTCAAAACATGCTAAAAATCGATATTTTAAGTGTCCAAAGTCGATATGTGCATGCATCTTCTGTACCCGTTTATATCTCAAAATCAGGCTCAAAACACCCGAAAATTCGATATTTTTGGGTCCCAGAAGCGATCTGTACATGCCTACTCCTAGTTAGAGTATTTTTAAATACAGGCCCAAAACATGCTAAAAATCGATATTTTAGTTGCCCAAAGTCAATATGTGCATGCATCTTCTGTACCCGTTTATATCTCAAATTCAGGCTCAAAACACCCGAAAATTCGGATTTTTTGGGTCCTAGAAGCGGTCTGTACATCCCTACACCTAGTTAGAATGTTTTCAAGATACAAACCCAAAACATGCTCAAAATCAATATTTTAGGTGCCCAAAAGTCGATATGTGCAAGCATCTTTTGTACCCGTTTATATCTCAAATTCAAGCTCAAAACACCCGAAAATTCGATATTTTGGAGTCCTAGAAGCGATCTGTACATGCCTACTCAGTGCTAGAATATTTTCAAAATATAGGCCTAAAACATGCTAAAAATCGATAATATAGGTGCCTAAAGTCGATATCTCAAATTCAGGCCCAAAACACCCAAAAATTCGATATTTTGGGGTCCCAGAAGCGATCTGTACATGCCTACTCCGTGTTAGAGTATTTTCAATATACAGGCCCAAAACATACTGAAAATCGATCTCTTAGGTGCCCAAAAGTCGATATGTGGATGCATCTTCTGTACCCGTCTATATCTCAAATTCAGGCTCGAAACACCCGAAAATTCGATATTTTGGGGTCCCAGAAGCGATCTGTACTTACCTACTCCGTGTTAGAGTATTTTCAAAATACAGGCCCAAAACAAGCTGAAAATCGATATTTTAGGTGACCAAAGTCAATATGTGTATGCATCTTCTGCACCCGTTTATATCCCAAATTCAACCTCAAAACACCCGAAAATTCGATATTTTTGGGTCCCAGAAGCGATCTGTACATGCCTACTCAGTGCTAGAATGTTTTCAAAATATAGGCTCAAAACATGCTAAAAATCGATATTTTAAGTGTCCAATGTCGATAAGTGCATGAATCATCTGTACCCGTTTATATCTTAAATTCAGGCTCAAAACACCCGAAAATTCGATATTTTGGGGTCCCAGAAGTGATCTGTACATGCCTACTTAGTGCTAGAATATTTTCAAAATATAGGCCCAAAACATGCTAAAAATCGATATTTTAGGTGCCCAAAGTCGATATCTCAAATTCAGGCCCAAAACACCCGAAAATTCGATATTTTGGGGTCCCAGAAGGGAACTGTACATGCCTACTCCGTGTTAGAGTATTTTCAAAATACAGGCCCAAAACATGATGAAAATCGATATTTTAGGTGAACAAAGTCAACATGTGTATCCATCTTATGCACTCGTTTATATCTCAAATTCAACCTCAAAACACCCGAAAATTCGAAAATTTTGTGTCCCAGAAGCGATCTGTACATGCCTACTCAGTGCTAGAATGTTTTCAAAATATAGGCTCAAAACATGCTAAAAATCGATATTTTAAGTGTCCAAAGTCGATATGTGCATTAATCATCTGTACCCGTTTATATATCAAATTCAGGCTCAAAACACCCGAAAATTCAATTTTTGGGGTCCCAGAAGTGATCTGTACATGCCTACTTAGTGCTAGAATATTTTCAAAATATAGGCCCAAAACATGCTAAAAATCGATATTTTAGGTGCCCAAAGTCGATATCTCAAATTCAGGCCCAAAACACCCGAAAATTCGATATTTTGGGGTCCCAGAAGGGAACTGTACATGCCTACTCCGTGTTGGAGTATTTTCAAAATACAGGCCCAAAACATGATGAAAATCGATATTTTAGGTGAACAAAGTCAACATGTGTATGCATCTTCTGCACTCGTTTATATCTCAAATTCAACCTCAAAACACCCGAAAATTCGATAATTTTGTGTCCCAGAAGCGATCTGTACATGTCTAGTCAATGCTAGAATGTTTTCAAAACATAGGCTAAAAACATGCTAAAAATCGATATTTTAAGTGTCGAAATTCGATATGTGCATGCATCTTCTGTACCCGTTTATATCTCAAATTCAGGCTCAAAACACCCGAAAATTCGATATTTTTGGGTCCTAGAAGCGATTTGTACATGCCTACTCCTAGTTAGAGTATTTTCAAAATACAGGCCCAAAACATGCTGAAAATCGATATTTTAGGTGTCCAAAGTCAACATGTGTATGCATCTTCTGCACTCGTTTATATCTCAAATTCAACCTCAAAATACCCGAAAATTCGATAATTTTGGGTCCCAGTAGCGATCTGTACATGTCTAGTCAGTGCTAGAATGTTTTCAAAATATAGGCACAAAACATGCTAAAAATCGATATTTTAAGTGTCCAAAGTCGATATGTGCATGCATCTACTGTACCCGTTTATATCTCAAAATCAGGCTCAAAACACCCGAAAATTCGATATTTTTGGGTCCCAGAAGCGATCTGTACATGCCTACTCCTAGTTAGAGTATTTTTAAATACAGGCCCAAAACATGCTAAAAATCGATATTTTAGTTGCCCAAAGTCAATATGTGCATGCATCTTCTGTACCCGTTTATATCTCAAATTCAGGCTCAAAACACCCGAAAATTCGGACTTTTTGGGTCCTAGAAGCGGTCTGTACATCCCTACACCTAGTTAGAATGTTTTCAAGACACAAACCTAAAACATGCTCAAAATCGATATTTTAGGTGCCCAAAAGTCGATATGTGCAAGCATCTTTTGTACCCGTTTATATCTCAAATTCAAGCTCAAAACACCCGAAAATTCGATATTTTGGAGTCCCAGAAGCGATCTGTACATGCCTACTCAGTGCTAGAATATTTTCAAAATATAGGCCTAAAACATGCTAAAAATCGATATTATAGGTGCCTAAAGTCGATATCTCAAATTCAGGCCCAAAACACCCAAAAATTCGATATTTTGGGGTCCCAGAAGCGATCTGTACATGCCTACTCCGTGTTAGAGTATTTTCAATATACAGGCCCAAAACATACTGAAAATCGATCTCTTAGGTGCCCAAAAGTCGATATGTGGATGCATCTTCTGTACCCGTCTATATCTCAAATTCAGGCTCAAAACACCCGAAAATTCGATATTTTGGTGTCCCAGAAGCGATCTGTACTTACCTACTCCGTGTTAGAGTATTTTCAAAATACAGGCCCAAAACAAGCTGAAAATCGATATTTTAGGTGACCAAAGTCAATATGTGTATGCATCTTCTGCACCCGTTTATATCCCAAATTCAACCTCAAAACACCCGAAAATTCGATATTTTTGGGTCCCAGAAGCGATCTGTACATGCCTACTCAGTGCTAGAATGTTTTCAAAATAATGGGCTCAAAACATGCTAAAAATCGATATTTTAAGTAGCCAAAGTCGATATGTGCATCCATCATCTGTACCCGTTTATATATCAAAATCAGGCTCAAAACACCCGAAAATTCGATATTTTGTGGTCCCAGAAGTGATCTGTACATGCCTACTTAGTGCTAGAATATTTTCAAAATATAGGCCCAAAACATGCTAAAAATCGATATTTTAGGTGCCCAAAGTCGATATCTCAAATTCAGGCCCAAAACACCCAAAAATTCCATATTTTGGGGTCCCAGAAGGAAACTGTACATGCCTACTCCGTGTTAGAGTATTTTCAAAATACAGGCCCAAAACATGATGAAAATCGATATTTTAGGTGAACAAAGTCAACATGTGTATGCATCTTCTGCACTCGTTTATATCTCAAATTCAACCTCAAAACACCCGAAAATTCGATAATTTTGTGTCCCAGAAGCGATCTGTACATGTCTAGTCAGTGCTAGAATGTTTTCAAAACATAGGCTAAAAACATGCTAAAAATCGATATTTTAAGTGTCGAAAGTCGATATGTGCATGCATCTTCTTTACCCGTTTATATATCAAATTCAGGCTCAAAACACCCGAAAATTCGATATTTTTGGGTCCCTGAAGCGATTTGTACATGCCCACTCCGTGTTAGAATATTTTCAAAATACAGGCCCAAAACATGCTGAAAATCGATATTTTAGGTGCCCAAAGTCAACATGTGTATGCATCTTCTGCACTCGTTTATATCTCAAATTCAACCTCAAAATACCCGAAAATTCGATAATTTTGGGTCCCAGCGGCGATCTGTACATTTCTAGTCAGTGCTAGAATATTTTCAAAATATAGGCTCAAAACATGCTAAAAATCGATATTTTAAGTGTCCAAAGTCGATATGTGCATGCATCTTCTGTACCCGTTTATATCTCAAATTCAGGCTCAAAACACCCGAAAATTCGATATTTTTGGGTCCCAGAAGCGATCTGTACATGCCTAGTCCTAGTTAGAGTATTTTCAAAATACAGGCCCAAAACATGCTAAAAATCGATATTTTAGTTGCCCAAAGTCAATATGTGCATGCATCTTCTGTACCCGTTTATAACTCAAATTCAGGCTCAAAACACCCGAAAATTCGAAATTTTTGGGTCCTAGAAGCGGTCTGTACATCCCTACACCTAGTTAGAATGTTTTCAAGTTACAAACCCAAAACATGCTCAAAATCGATATTTTAGGTGCCCAAAAGTCGATATGTGCAAGCATCTTTTGTACCCGTTTATATCTTAAATTTAAGCTCAAAACACCCGAAAATTCGATATTTTTGGGTCCCTGAAGCGATCTGTACATGCCTACTCAGTGCTAGAATATTTTCAAAATATAGGCCTAAAACATGCTAAAAATCGATATTATAGGTGCCTAAAGTCGATATCTCAAATTCAGGCCCAAAATACCCAAAAATTCGATATTTTGGGGTCCCAGAAGCGATCTGTACATGCCTACTTCGTGTTAGTGTATTTTCAATATACAGGCCCAAAACATACTGAAAATCGATCTTTTAGGTGCCCAAAAGTCGATATGTGGATGTATCTTCTGTACCCGTCTATATCTCAAATTCAGGCTCAAAACACCCGAAACTTCGATATTTTGGTGTCCCAGAAGCGATCTGTACTTACCTACTCCATGTTAGAGTATTTTCAAAATACAGGCCCAAAACAAGCTGAAAATCGATATTTTAGGTGACCAAAGTCAATATGTGTATGCATCTTCTGCACCCGTTTATATCCCAAATTCAACCTCAAAACACCCGAAAATTCGATATTTTTGGATCCCTGAAGCAATCTGTACATGCCTACCCAGTGCTAGAATGTTTTCAAAATATAGGCTCAAAACATGCTAAAAATCGATATTTTAAGTGTCCAACGTCGATATGTGCATGAATCATCTGTACCCGTTTATATCTCAAATTCAGGCTCAAAACTCCTGAAAATTCGATATTTTTCGGTCCTGGAAGCGATCTGTACATCCCTAGTCCTAGTTAGAATGTTTTCAAGATACAGACCCAAAACATGCTCAAAATCGATATTTTAGGTGCCAAAAAGTCGATATTTGCATGCATCATCTGTATCCGTTTATATCTCGAATTCAGGCTCAAAACACTCGAAAATTCGATATTTTAGGGTCTCAGAAGTGATCAGTACATGCCTACTTAGTGCTAGAATATTTTCAAAATATAGGCCCAAAACATGCTAAAAATCGATATTTTAGGTGCCCAAAGTCGATATCTCAAATTCAGGCTCAAAACACCCGAGAATTCGATATTTTGGGGTCCCAGAAGCGAACTGTACATGCCTACTCCGTGTTCGAGTATTTTCAAAATACAGGCCCAAAACATACTGAAAATCGATCTTTTAGGTGCCCAAAGTCGATATGTGCATGCATCTTCTGCAACCGTTTATATCTCAAATTCAGGCTCAAAACACCCGAAAATTTGATATTTTGGGGTCCCAGAAGCGATCTGTACATGCCTACTCAGATGCAGGCCCAAAACATACTGAAAATCGATATTTTTGGTGCCCAAAGTCAACATGTGTATGCACCTTCTGCACTCGTTTATATCTCAAATTCAACGTCAAAACACCCGAAAATTTGGTATTTCTAGATCCTAGAAGCGATCTCTACATGTCTACTCCTAGTTAGAATGTTTTCAAGATACAGACCCAAACCATGCTAAAAATCGATATTTTAGGTGCCCAAAGTCGATATCTCAAATTCAGGCTCAAAACACCAGAAAATTCGATATTTTGGGGTCCCAGAAGTAATCTGTACATGCCTACTTAGTGCTAGAATATTTTCAAAATATAGACCCAAAACATGCTAAAAATCGATATTTTAGGTGCCCAAAGTCGATATCTCAAATTCAGGCCCAAAACACCGAAAATTCGATATTTTGGGGTCCCAGAAGCGAACTGTACATGCCTACTCCGTGTTAGAGTATTTTCAAAATACAGGCCCAAAACATACTAAAAATCGATCTTTAAGGTGCCCAAAAGTCGATATGTGCATGCATCTTCTGTACCCGTTTATATCTCAAATTCAGGCTCCAAACACCTGAAAATTCGATATTTTGGGGACCCAGAAGCGATCTGTACATGCCTAGTCAGATGCAGGCCCAATACATGCTGAACATCGATATTTTAGGTGCCCAGGGTCAACGTGTGTATGCATCTTCTGCACTCGTTTATATCACAAATTCAACCTCAAAACACCCGAAAACTCGATAATTTTGGGTCCCAGAAGCGATCTGTACATGTCTAGTCAGTGCTAGAATGTTTTCAGAATATAGGCTCAAAACATGCAAAAAATCGATATTTTAAGTGTCCAAAGTCGATATGTGCATGCATCTTCTGTACCCGTTTACATCTCAAATTTAGGCTCAAAACACCAGAAAATTCAATATTTTTGGGTCCCAGAAGCGATCAGTATTTGCCTACTCCGTGTTAGAGTATTTTCAAAATACAGGCTCAAAACATGCTAAAAATCGATATTTTAGGTGACCAAAGTCAATATGTGTATGCATCTTCTGCACCCGTTTATATCCCAAAATCAACCTCAAAACACCCGAAAATTCGATATTTTTGGTTCCCAGAAGCGATCTGTACATGTCTAGTCAGTGCTGGAATGTTTTCATAAAATAGGCTTAAAACATGCTAAAAATCGATATTTTAAGTGTCCAAAGTCGATATGTGCATGCATCATCTGTACCCGTTTATATCTCAAATTCAGGCTCAAAACTCCGGAAAATTCGATATTTTGGGGTCCCAGAAGTGATCTGTACATGCCTACTTAGTGCTAGAATATTTTCAAAGTATAGGCCCAACACATGCTAAAAATCGATATTTTAGGTGCCCAAAGTCGATATCAAAAAATTCAGGCCCAAAAAACCATAAAATTCGATATTTTGGGGTTCCAGAAGCGAACTGTACATACCTACTCCGTGTTAGAGTATTTTTAAAATACAGGCCCAAAACATGCTGAAAATCGATATTTTAGGTCCCCAAAGTCAATATGTGCATGCATCTTCTCTACCCGTTTATATCTCAAATTCAGACTCAAAACACCCGAAAATTCGATATTTTGGGGTCCCAGAAGCAATCTGTACATGCCTACTCAGATGCAGGCCCAAAACATGCTGAAAGTCGATATTTTAGGTGCCCAAAGTCAACATGTGTATGCATCTTCTGCACTCGTTTATATCTCAAATTTAACCTCAAAACACCCGAAATTCGTTAATTTTGGGTCCCAGAAGCGATCTATACATGTCTAGTCGGTGCTAGAATGTTTTCAAATTATAGGCTTAAAACATGCTAAAAATCGATATTTTAAGTGTCCAAAGTCGATATGCGCATGCATCTTCTGTACCCGTTTATATCTCAAATTCAAGCTTAAAACACCCGAAAATTCGATATTTAGGGGTCCCAGAAGCTATCTGTACATGTCTAGTCAGTGCTAGAATTTTTTCAAAATATAGGCTCAAAACATGCTAAAAATCGATATTTTAAAAGTCAATATATGAATGCATCATCTGTACCCGTTTATATCTCAAATTCAGGCTCAAAACACCCGAAAATTCGATATTTTGGGATCTCAGAAATGATCTGTACATGCCTACTTATTGCTAGAATATTTTCAAAATATAGGCCCAAAACATGCTAAAAATCGATATTTTAGGTGCCCAAAGTCGATATCTCAAATTCAGGCCCAAAATACCCAAAAATTCGATATTTTGGGGTCCCAGAAGCGAACTGTACATGCCTACTCCGTGATAGAGTATTTTCAAAATACAGGCCCAAAACATGCTGAAAATCGATATTTTAGGTGCCCAAAGTCAATATGTGCATGCATCTTCTGTACCCGTTTATATCTCAAATTCAGGCTCAAAACACCCGAGAATTCGATATTTTGGGGTCCCAAAAGCGATCTGTACATGCCTACTCAGATGCAGGCCCAAAACATGCTGAAAATCGATATTTTAGGTGCCCAAAGTCAACATGTGTATGCATCTTCTTCACTCGTTTATATCTCAAAATCAACCTCAAAACACCCGAAAATTCGATAATTTTGGGTCCCAGAAGCGATCTGTACATGTCTAGTCAGTGCTCGAATGTTTTCAAAATATAGGCTTAAAACATGCAAAAAATATATTTTTTACGTGTCCAAAGTCGATATGTGCATGCATCTTCTGTACCCGTTTATATATCAAAATTAGGCTCAAAACACCCGAAAATTCGATATTTTTGGGTCCCAAAAGCGATCTGTACATGCCTACTCCTAGTTAGAGTATTTTCAAAATACAGGCCCAAAACATGCTGAAAATCGATATTTTAGGTGCCCAAAGTTTATATGTGCATGCATCTTCTGTACCCGTTTATATCTCAAATTCAGGCCCTAAACACCCAAAAATTCGATATTTTGGGGTCCCAGAAGAGATCTGTACATGCCTACTCAATGCTAGAATATTTTCAAAATAAAGGCCCAAAACTTGCTAAAAATCGATCTTTTAGGTGCCCAAAGTCGATATCTCAAATTCAGGCCCAAAAACACCCAAAAATTCGATATTTTGGGGTCCCAGAAGCGATCTGTACATGCCTACTCCGTGTTAGAGTATTTTCAATATACAGGCCTAAAACATACTGAAAATCGATCTTTTAGGTGCCCAAAAGTCGATATGTGGATGCATCTTCTGTACCCGTTTATATCTCAAATTCAGGCTCAAAACACCCGAAAATTCGATATTTTGGGGTCCCAGAAGCGATCTATACTTGCCTACTCCGTGTTAGAGTATTTTCAAAATACAGGCCCAAAACAAGCTTAAAATCGATATTTTAGGTGACCAAAGTCAATATGTGTATGCATCTTCTGCACCCGTTTATATCCCAAATTCAACCTCAAAACACCCGAAAATTCGATATTTTTGGGTCCCAGAAGCGATCTGTACATGCCTACTCAGTGCTAGAATGTTTTCAAAATATAGGGTCAAAACATGCTAAAAATCGATATTTTAAGTGTCCAAAGTCGATAGGTGCATTCATCATCTGTACCCGTTTATATCTCAATTTCAGGCTCAAAACACCCGAAAATTCGATATTTTTGGGTCCCAGAAGTGATCTGTACATGCCTACTTAGTGCTAGAATATTTTCAAAATATAGGCCCAAAACATGCTAAAAATCGATATTTTAGGTGCCCAAAGTCGATATCTCAAATTTAGGCCCAAAACACCCCAAAATTCGATATTTTGGGGTCCTGAAGCGAACTGTACATGCCTACTCCGTGTTAGAGTATTTTTAAAATACAGGCCCATAACATACTGAAAATCGATCTTTTAGGTGCCCAAAAGTCGATATGTGCATGAATCTTCTTTACCCATTTATATCTTAAATTCAGGCTCCAAACACCCGAAAATTCGATAATTTTGGGTCCCGGAAGCGATTTGTACATGTCTAGTCAGTGCTAGAATGTTTTTAAAATATAGGCTTAAAACATGCTAAAAATCGATATTTTAAGTGTCCAAAGTCGATATGTGCATGCATCTTCTGTACCCGTTTATATCTCAAATTCAGGCTTAAAAAACCCGAAAATTCGATATTTTGGGGTCCCTGAAGCGATCTGTACTTGCCTACTCCGTGTTAGAGTATTTTTAAAATACAGGCCCAAAACAAGCTGAAAATCGATATTTTAGGTAACCAAAGTCAATATGTGTATGCATCTTCTGCACCCGTTTATATCCCAAATTCAACCTCAAAACACCCGAAAATTCGATAATTTTGGGTCCCAGAAGCGATCTGTACATGTCTAGTCAGTGCTAGAATGTTTTCAAAATATAGGCTCAAAACATGCTAAAAATCGATATTTTAATTGTCCAAAGACGATATGTGCATGCATCATCTGTACCCGTTTATATCTCAAATTCAAGCTCAAAACACCCGAAAATTCGATATTTTGGGGTCCCAGAAGCGATCTGTACATGTCTAGTCAGTGCTAGAATATTTTCAAAATATAGGCCCAAAACATGCTAAAAATTGATATTTCAGGTGCCCAAGTCGATATCTCAAATTCAGGCCCAAAGCACCCGAAAATACAGGCCCAAATCATACTGAAAATCGATCTTTTAGGTGCCCAAAAGTCGATATGTGCATGCATCTTCTGTACCCGTTTAAATCCCAAATTCAACCTCAAACACCCGAAAATTCGATATTTTTGGGTCCCAAAAGCGATCTGTATATGCCTACTCAGTGCTAGAATTTTTTCAAAATATATGCTCAAAACATGGTAAAAATCGATATTTTAAGTGTCCACAGTCGATATGTGCATGCATCATCTGTACCCATTTATATCTCAAATTCAGGCTCAAAACACCCGAAAATTCAATATTTTGGGATCCCAGAAATGATCTGTACATGCCTACTTAGTGCTAGAATATTTTCAAAATATAGGCCAAAAACATGCTAAAAATCGATATTTTAGGTGCCCAAAGTCGATATCTCAAATTCAGGCTCAAAACACCTGAAAATTCGGTATTTTTGAGTCCTAGAAGCGATCTGTACATCCCTACTCCTAGTTAGAATGTTTTCAAGATACAGACCCAAAACATGCTCAAAATCGATATTTTAGGTGCCCAAAAGTCGATATGTGCATGCATCTTCTGTAACCGTTTATATCTCAAATTCAGGCTCAAAACACCCGAAAATTCGATATTTTGGGGTCCCAGAAGCGATCTGCACATGCCTACTCAGTGCTAGAATATTTTCAAAATATTGGCCCAAAACATGCTAAAAATCGATATTTTAGGTGCCCAAATTCTATATCTCAAATTCAGGCCCAAAACACCCGAAAATTCAATATTTTGGGGTCCCAGAAGCGATCTGTACATGCCTACTCAGTGCTAGAATATTTTCAAAATAAAGGCCCAAAACATGCTAAAAATCGATCTTTTAGGTGCCCAAAGTCGATATCTCAAATTCAGGCCCAAAAACACCCAAAAATTCGATATTTTGGGGTCCCAGAAGCGATCTGTACATGCCTACTCCGTGTTAGAGTATTTTCAATATACAGGCCCAAAACATACTGAAAATCGATCTTTTAGGTGCCCAAAAGTCGATATGTGGATGCATCTTCTGTACCCGTTTATATCTCAAATTCAGGCTCAAAACACCCGAAAATTCGATATTTTGGGGTCCCAGAAGCGATCTGTACTTGCCTACTCCGTGTTAGAGTATTTTCAAAATACAGGCCCAAAACAAGCTTAAAATCGATATTTTAGGTGACCAAAGTCAATATGTGTATGCATCTTCTGCACCCGTTTATATCCCAAATTCAACCTCAAAACACCCGAAAATCCGATATTTTTGGGTCCCAGAAGCGATCTGTACATGCCTACTCAGTGCTAGAATGTTTTCAAAATATAGGGTCAAAACATGCTAAAAATCGATATTTTAAGTGTCCAAAGTCGATAGGTGCATTCATCATCTGTACCCGTTTATATCTCAATTTCAGGCTCAAAACACCCGAAAATTCGATATTTTTGGGTCCCAGAAGTGATCTGTACATGCCTACTTAGTGCTAGAATATTTTCAAAATATAGGCCAAAAACATGCTAAAAATCGATATTTTAGGTGCCCAAAGTCGATATCTCAAATTTAGGCCCAAAACACCCCAAAATTCGATATTTTGGGGTCCTGAAGCGAACTGTACATGCCTACTCCGTGTTAGAGTATTTTTAAAATACAGGCCAATAACATACTGAAAATCGATCTTTTAGGTGCCCAAAAGTCGATATGTGCATGAATCTTCTTTACCCATTTATATCTTAAATTCAGGCTCCAAACACCCGAAAATTCGATAATTTTGGGTCCCGGAAGCGATTTGTACATGTCTAGTCAGTGCTAGAATGTTTTTAAAATATAGGCTTAAAACATGCTAAAAATCGATATTTTAAGTGTCCAAAGTCGATATGTGCATGCATCTTCTGTACCCGTTTATATCTCAAATTCAGGCTTAAAAAACCCGAAAATTCGATATTTTGGGGTCCCTGAAGCGATCTGTACTTGCCTACTCCGTGTTAGAGTATTTTTAAAATACAGGCCCAAAACAAGCTGAAAATCGATATTTTAGGTAACCAAAGTCAATATGTGTATGCATCTTCTGCACCCGTTTATATCCCAAATTCAACCTCAAAACACCCGAAAATTCGATAATTTTGGGTCCCAGAAGCGATCTGTACATGTCTAGTCAGTGCTAGAATGTTTTCAAAATATAGGCTCAAAACATGCTAAAAATCGATATTTTAATTGTCCAAAGACGATATGTGCATGCATCATCTGTACCCGTTTATATCTCAAATTCAAGCTTAAAACACCCGAAAATTCGATATTTTGGGGTCCCAGAAGCGATCTGTACATGTCTAGTCAGTGCTAGAATATTTTCAAAATATAGGCCCAAAACATGCTAAAAATCGATATTTCAGGTGCCCAAGTCGATATCTCAAATTCAGGCCCAAAGCACCCGAAAATACAGGCCCAAATCATACTGAAAATCGATCTTTTAGGTGCCCAAAAGTCGATATGTGCATGCATCTTCTGTACCCGTTTAAATCCCAAATTCAACCTCAAACACCCGAAAATTCGATATTTTTGGGTCCCAAAAGCGATCTGTATATGCCTACTCAGTGCTAGAATTTTTTCAAAATATATGCTCAAAACATGGTAAAAATCGATATTTTAAGTGTCCACAGTCGATATGTGCATGCATCATCTGTACCCATTTATATCTCAAATTCAGGCTCAAAACACCCGAAAATTCAATATTTTGGGATCCCAGAAATGATCTGTACATGCCTACTTAGTGCTAGAATATTTTCAAAATATAGGCCAAAAACATGCTAAAAATCGATATTTTAGGTGCCCAAAGTCGATATCTCAAATTCAGGCTCAAAACACCTGAAAATTCGGTATTTTTGAGTCCTAGAAGCGATCTGTACATCCCTACTCCTAGTTAGAATGTTTTCAAGATACAGACCCAAAACATGCTCAAAATCGATATTTTAGGTGCCCAAAAGTCGATATGTGCATGCATCTTCTGTAACCGTTTATATCTCAAATTCAGGCTCAAAACACCCGAAAATTCGATATTTTGGGGTCCCAGAAGCGATCTGCACATGCCTACTCAGTGCTAGAATATTTTCAAAATATTGGCCCAAAACATGCTAAAAATCGATATTTTAGGTGCCCAAATTCTATATCTCAAATTCAGGCCCAAAACACCCGAAAATTCAATATTTTGGGGTCCCAGAAGCGATCTGTACATGCCTACTCAGTGCTAGAATATTTTCAAAATAAAGGCCCAAAACATGCTAAAAATCGATCTTTTAGGTGCCCAAAGTCGATATCTCAAATTCAGGCCCAAAAACACCCAAAAATTCGATATTTTGGGGTCCCAGAAGCGATCTGTACATGCCTACTCCGTGTTAGAGTATTTTCAATATACAGGCCCAAAACATACTGAAAATCGATCTTTTAGGTGCCCAAAAGTCGATATGTGGATGCATCTTCTGTACCCGTTTATATCTCAAATTCAGGCTCAAAACACCCGAAAATTCGATATTTTGGGGTCCCAGAAGCGATCTGTACTTGCCTACTCCGTGTTAGAGTATTTTCAAAATACAGGCCCAAAACAAGCTGAAAATCGATATTTTAGGTGACCAAAGTCAATATGTGTATGCATCTTCTGCACCCGTTTATATCCCAAATTCAACCTCAAAACACCCGAAAATTCGATATTTTTGGGTCCCAGAAGCGATCTGTACATGCCTACTCAGTGCTAGAATGTTTTCAAAATATAGGGTCAAAACATGCTAAAAATCGATATTTTAAGTGTCCAAAGTCGATAGGTGCATTCATCATCTGTACCCGTTTATATCTCAATTTCAGGCTCAAAACACCCGAAAATTCGATATTTTTGGGTCCCAGAAGTGATCTGTACATGCCTACTTAGTGCTAGAATATTTTCAAAATATAGACCCAAAACATGCTAAAAATCGATATTTTAGGTGCCAAAAGTCGATATCTCAAATTCAGGCCCAAAACACCCCAAAATTCGATATTTTGGGGTCCCTGAAGCGAACTGTACATGCCTACTCCGTGTTAGAGTATTTTCAAAATACAGGCCCATAACATACTGAAAATCGATCTTTTAGGTGCCCAAAAGTCGATATGTGCATGAATCTTCTTTACCCATTTATATCTTAAATTCAGGCTCCAAACACCCGAAAATTCGATATTTTTGGGTCCCAGAAGCGATCTGTACATGTCTAGTCAGTGCTAGAATGTTTTTAAAATATAGGCTTAAAACATGCTAAAAATCGATATTTTAAGTGTCCAAAGTCGATATGTGCATGCATCTTCTGTACCCGTTTATATCTCAAATTCAGGCTCAAAAAACCCGAAAATTCGATATTTTGGTGTCCCAGAAGCGATCTGTACTTACCTACTCCATGTTAGAGTATTTTCAAAATACAGGCCCAAAACAAGCTGAAAATCGATATTTTAGGTGACCAAAGTCAATATGTGTATGCATCTTCTGCACCCGTTTATATCCCAAATTCAACCTCAAAACACCCGAAAATTCGATATTTTTCGGTCCTGGAAGCGATCTGTACATCCCTAGTCCTAGTTAGAATGTTTTCAAGATACAGACCCAAAACATGCTCAAAATCGATATTTTAGGTGCCCAAAGTCGATATCTCAAATTCAGGCTCAAAACACCAGAAAATTCGATATTTTGGGGTCCCAGAAGTAATCTGTACATGCCTACTTAGTGCTAGAATATTTTCAAAATATAGACCCAAAACATGCTAAAAATCGATATTTTAGGTGCCCAAAGTCGATATCTCAAATTCAGGCCCAAAACACCGAAAATTCGATATTTTGGGGTCCCAGAAGCGAACTGTACATGCCTACTCCGTGTTAGAGTATATTCAAAATACAGGCCCAAAACATACTAAAAATCGATCTTTTAGGTGCCCAAAAGTCGATATGTGCATGCATCTTCTGTACCCGTTTATATCTCAAATTCAGGCTCCAAACACCTGAAAATTCGATATTTTGGGGACCCAGAAGCGATCTGTACATGCCTAGTCAGATGCAGGCCCAAAACATGCTACACATCGATATTTTAGGTGCCCAAAGTCAACGTGTGTATGCATCTTCTGCACTCGTTTATATCACAAATTCAACCTCAAAACACCCGAAAACTCGATAATTTTGGGTCCCAGAAGCGATCTGTACATGTCTAGTCAGTGCTAGAATGTTTTCAGAATATAGGGTCAAAACATGCTAAAAATCGATATTTTAAGTGTCCAAAGTCGATAGGTGCATTCATCATCTGTACCCGTTTATATCTCAATTTCAGGCTCAAAACACCCGAAAATTCGATATTTTTGGGTCCCAGAAGTGATCTGTACATGCCTACTTAGTGCTAGAATATTTTCAAAATATAGACCCAAAACATGCTAAAAATCGATATTTTAGGTGCCAAAAGTCGATATCTCAAATTCAGGCCCAAAACACCCCAAAATTCGATATTTTGGGGTCCCTGAAGCGAACTGTACATGCCTACTCCGTGTTAGAGTATTTTCAAAATACAGGCCCATAACATACTGAAAATCGATCTTTTAGGTGCCCAAAAGTCGATATGTGCATGAATCTTCTTTACCCATTTATATCTTAAATTCAGGCTCCAAACACCCGAAAATTCGATATTTTTGGGTCCCAGAAGCGATCTGTACATGTCTAGTCAGTGCTAGAATGTTTTTAAAATATAGGCTTAAAACATGCTAAAAATCGATATTTTAAGTGTCCAAAGTCGATATGTGCATGCATCTTCTGTACCCGTTTATATCTCAAATTCAGGCTCAAAAAACCCGAAAATTCGATATTTTGGTGTCCCAGAAGCGATCTGTACTTACCTACTCCATGTTAGAGTATTTTCAAAATACAGGCCCAAAACAAGCTGAAAATCGATATTTTAGGTGACCAAAGTCAATATGTGTATGCATCTTCTGCACCCGTTTATATCCCAAATTCAACCTCAAAACACCCGAAAATTCGATATTTTTCGGTCCTGGAAGCGATCTGTACATCCCTAGTCCTAGTTAGAATGTTTTCAAGATACAGACCCAAAACATGCTCAAAATCGATATTTTAGGTGCCCAAAGTCGATATCTCAAATTCAGGCTCAAAACACCAGAAAATTCGATATTTTGGGGTCCCAGAAGTAATCTGTACATGCCTACTTAGTGCTAGAATATTTTCAAAATATAGACCCAAAACATGCTAAAAATCGATATTTTAGGTGCCCAAAGTCGATATCTCAAATTCAGGCCCAAAACACCGAAAATTCGATATTTTGGGGTCCCAGAAGCGAACTGTACATGCCTACTCCGTGTTAGAGTATATTCAAAATACAGGCCCAAAACATACTAAAAATCGATCTTTTAGGTGCCCAAAAGTCGATATGTGCATGCATCTTCTGTACCCGTTTATATCTCAAATTCAGGCTCCAAACACCTGAAAATTCGATATTTTGGGGACCCAGAAGCGATCTGTACATGCCTAGTCAGATGCAGGCCCAAAACATGCTACACATCGATATTTTAGGTGCCCAAAGTCAACGTGTGTATGCATCTTCTGCACTCGTTTATATCACAAATTCAACCTCAAAACACCCGAAAACTCGATAATTTTGGGTCCCAGAAGCGATCTGTACATGTCTAGTCAGTGCTAGAATGTTTTCAGAATAAAGGCTCAAAACATGCAAAAAATCGATATTTTAAGTGTCCAAAGTCGATATGTGCATGCATCTTCTGTACCCGTTTACATCTCAAATTCAGGCTCAAAACACCAGAAAATTCAATATTTTTGGGTCCCAGAAGCGATCTGTACTTGCCTACTCCGTGTTAGAGTATTTTCAAAATACAGGCTCAAAACATGCTAAAAATCGATATTTTAGGTGACCAAAGTCAATATGTGTATGCATCTTCTGCACCCGTTTATATCCCAAAATCAACCTCAAAACACCCGAAAATTCGATATTTTTGGTTCCCAGAAGCGATCTGTACATGTCTAGTCAGTGCTGTAATGTTTTCATAAAATAGGCTCAAAACATGCTAAAAATCGATATTTTAAGTGTCCAAAGTCGATATGTGCATGCATCTTCTGTACCCGTTTACATCTCAAATTCAGGCTCAAAACACCAGAAAATTCAATATTTTTGGGTCCCAGAAGCGATCTGTACTTGCCTACTCCGTATTAGAGTATTTTCAAATTATAGGCTTAAAACATGCTAAAAATCGATATTTTAAGTGTCCAAAGTCGATATGCGCATGCATCTTCTGTACCCGTTTATATCTCAAATTCAAGCTTAAAACACCCGAAAATTCGATATTTAGGGGTCCCAGAAGCGATCTGTACATGTCTAGTCAGTGCTAGAATGTTTTCAAAATATAGGCTCAAAACATGCTAAAAATCGATATTTTAAAAGTCAATATATGAATGCATCATCTGTACCCGTTTATATCTCAAATTCAGGCTCAAAACACCCGAAAATTCGATATTTTGGGATCTCAGAAATGATCTGTACATGCCTACTTAGTGCTAGAATATTTTCAAAATATAGGCCCAAAACATGCTAAAAATCGATATTTTAGGTGCCCAAAGTCGATATCTCAAATTCAGGCCCAAAATACCCAAAAATTCGATATTTTGGGGTCCCAGAAGCGAACTGTACATGCCTACTCCGTGATAGAGTATTTTCAAAATACAGGCCCAAAACATGCTGAAAATCGATATTTTAGGTGCCCAAAGTCAATATGTGCATGCATCTTCTGTACCCGTTTATATCTCAAATTCAGGCTCAAAACACCCGAGAATTCGATATTTTGGGGTCCCAAAAGCGATCTGTACATGCCTACTCAGATGCAGGCCCAAAACATGCTGAAAATCGATATTTTAGGTGCCCAAAGTCAACATGTGTATGCATCTTCTTCACTCGTTTATATCTCAAATTCAACCTCAAAACACCCGAAAATTCGATAATTTTGGGTCCCAGAAGCGATCTGTACATGTCTAGTCAGTGCTCGAATGTTTTCAAAATATAGGCTTAAAACATGCAAAAAATCTATATTTTACGTGTCCAAAGTCGATATGTGCATGCATCTTCTGTACCCGTTTATATCTCAAATTCAGGCCCTAAACACCCGAAAATTCGATATTTTGGGGTCCCAGAAGAGATCTGTACATGCCTACTCAATGCTAGAATATTTTCAAAATAAAGGCCCAAAACTTGCTAAAAATCGATCTTTTAGGTGCCCAAAGTCGATATCTCAAATTCAGGCCCAAAAACACCCAAAAATTCGATATTTTGGGGTCCCAGAAGCGATCTGTACATGCCTACTCCGTGTTAGAGTATTTTCAATATACAGGCCCAAAACATACTGAAAATCGATCTTTTAGGTGCCCAAAAGTCGATATGTGGATGCATCTTCTGTACCCGTTTATATCTCAAATTCAGGCTCAAAACACCCGAAAATTCGATATTTTGGGGTCCCAGAAGCGATCTGTACTTGCCTACTCCGTGTTAGAGTATTTTCAAAATACAGGCCCAAAACAATCTGAAAATCGATATTTTAGGTGACCAAAGTCAATATGTGTATGCATCTTCTGCACCCGTTTATATCCCAAATTCAACCTCAAAACACCCGAAAATTCGATATTTTTGGGTCCCAGAAGCGATCTGTACATGCCTACTCAGTGCTAGAATGTTTTCAAAATATAGGGTCAAAACATGCTAAAAATCGATATTTTAAGTGTCCAAAGTCGATAGGTGCATTCATCATCTGTACCCGTTTATATCTCAAATTCAAGCTCAAAACACCCGAAAATTCGATATTTTGGGGTCCCAGAAGTGATCTGTACATGCCTACTTAGTGCTAGAATATTTTCAAAATATAGGCCCAAAACAGGCTAAAAATCGATATTTCAGGTGCCCAAGTCGAAATCTCGAATTCAGGCCCAAAACACCCGTAAATTCGATATTTTGGGGTCTCAGAAGCGAACTGTACATACCTACTCAGTGTTAGAGTATTTTCAAAATACAGGCCCAAAACATACTGAAAATCAATCTGTTAGGTGCCCAAAAGTCGATATGTGCATGCATCTTCTGTACCCATTTATATATTAAATTCGGGCTCCAAACACCCGAAAATTCGATATTTTTGGGTCCCAGAAGCGATCTGTACATGTCTAGTCAGTGCTAGAATGTTTTTAAAATATAGGCTTAAAACATGCTAAAAATCGATATTTTAAGTGTCCAAAGTCGATATGTGCATGCATCTTCTGTACCCGTTTATATCTCAAATTCAGGCTCAAAACACCCGAAAATTCGATATTTTGGGGTCCCAGAAGCGATCTGTACTTGCCTACTCCGTGTTAGAGTATTTTTAAAATACAGGCCCAAAACAAGCTGAAAATCGATATTTTAGGTAGCCAAAGTCAATATGTGTATGCATCTTCTGCACCCGTTTATATCCCAAATTCAACCTCAAAACACCCGAAAATTCGATAATTTTGGGTCCCAGAAGCGATATGTACATGTCTAGTCAGTGCTAGAATGTTTTCAAAATATAGGCTCAAAACATGCTAAAAATCGATATTTTAATTGTCCAAAGTCGATATGTGCATGCATCATCTGTACCCGTTTATATCTCAAATTCAAGCTCAAAACACCCGAAAATTCGATATTTTGGGGTCCCAGAAGTGATCTGTACATGCCTACTTAGTGCTAGAATATTTTCAAAATATAGGCCCAAAACATGCTAAAAATCGATATTTCAGGTGCCCAAGTCGATATCTCAAATTCATGCCCAAAACACCCGAAAATTCGATATTTTGGGATCCCAGAAATGATCTGTACATGCCTACTTAGTGCTAGAATATTTTTAAAATATAGGCCCAAAACATGCAAAAAATCGATATTTTAGGCGCCCAAAGTCGATATCTCAAATTCAGGCTCAAAACACCTGAAAAATTCGGTATTTTTGTGTCCTAGAAGCGATCTGTACATCCCTACTCCTAGTTAGAATGTTTTCAAGATACAGACCAAAAATATGCTTAAAATCGATATTTTAGGTGCCCAAAAGTCAATATGTGCATGCATCTTCTGTAACCGTTTATATCTCAAATTCAGGCTCAAAACACCCGAAAATTCGATATTTTGGGGTCCCAGAAGCGATCTGCACATGCCTACTCAGTGCTAGAATATTTTCAAAATATTGGCCTAAAACATGCTAAAAATCTATATTTTAGGTGCCCAAAGTCGATATCTCAAATTCAGGCCCAAAACACCCGAAAATTCAATATTTTGGGGTCCCAGAAGCGAACTGTACATGCCTACTCCGTATTAGAGTATTTTCAAAATACAGGCCCAAAACATACTAATAACTGATCTTTTAGGTGCCCAAAGTCAACATGTGTATGCATCTTCTGCACTCGTTTATATCTCAAATTCAACCTCAAAACACCCGAAAATTCGATAATTTGTTACTCAGTGCTAGAATTTTTTCAATATATAGGCGGCTCAAAAACATGCTAAACATCGATATTTTAAGTGTCCAAAGTCGATATGTGCATGCATTATCTTTACCCGTTTATATCTCAAATTCAGGCTTAAAACACCCGAAAATTCGATATTTTGGGGTCCCAGAACTGATCTGTACATGCCTACTTAGTGCTAGAATATTTTCAAAATATAGGTCCAAAACATGCTAAAAATCGATATTTTAGGTACCCAAAGTCGATTTCTCAAATTCAGGTCCAAAACACCCAAATATTTGATATTTTGGGGTCCCAAAAGTGATCTGTACATGCCTACTTAGTGCTAGAATATTTTCAAAATATAGGCCCAAAACATGCTAAAAATCGATCTTTTAAGTGCCCAAAGTCGATATCTCAAATTCGGGCTCAAAATACCCAAAAATTCGATATTTTGGGGTCCCAAAAGTGATCTGTACATGCCTACTTAGTGCTAGAATATTTTCAAAATATAGGCCCAAAACATGCTAAAAATCGATCTTTTAAGTGCCCAAAGTCGATATCTCAAATTCGGGCCCAAAACACCCAAATATTTGATATTTTGGGGTCCAAGAAGCGAACTGTACATGCCTACTCCGTGTTAGAGTATTTTCAAAACACAGGCCCAAAACATACTAAAATCGATCTTTTAGGTGCCCAAAAGTCGATATGTGGATGCATCTTCTGTACCCGTTTATATCCCAAATTCAACCTCAAAACACCCGAAAATTCGATATTTTTGGGTCCCAGAAGCGATCTGTACATGCTTACTCAGTGCTAGAATTTTTTAAAAATATAGGCGGCTCAAAACATGCTAAAAATCGATATTTTAAGTGTCCAAAGTCGATATGTGCATGCATCATCTGTACCCGTTTATATCTCAAATTCAGGCTTAAAACACCCGAAAATTCGATATTTTGGGGTCCCAGAAGTGATCTGTACATGCCTACTTAGTGCTAGAATATTTTCAAAATATAGGCCCAAAACATGCTAAAAATCGATATTTTAGGTGCCGAAAGTCGATATGTGCATGCATCTTCTGTACCCGTTTATATCTCAAATTCAGGCTCAAAACACCAGAAAATTCGATATTTTGGGGTCACAGAAGCGATCTGTTCTTGCCTACTCCTTGTTAAAGTATTTTCAAAATACAGGCCCAAAACATACTGAAAATCGATCTTTTAGGTGCCCAAAAGTCGATATGTGCATGCATCTTCTGCACCCGTTTATATCCCAAATTCAACCTCAAAACACCCGATAATTCGATATTTTGGGGTCCCAGAAACGATCTGTACATACCTACTCAGTGATAGAATTTTTTCAAAATATAGACTCAAAACATGCTAAAAATCGATATTTTAAGTTTCAAAGTCGATATGTACATGCATCATCTATACCCATTTATATCTCAAATTCAGACTCAAAATACCCGAAAATTCGATATTTTGGGATCCCAGAAGCGAACTGTACCTGCCTACTCCGTGTTAGAGTATTTTCAAAATACGGGCCCAAAACATACTAAAAATCGATCTTTTAGGTTCCCAAAAGTCGATATGTGCATACATCTTCTGTACCCGTTTATATCCCAAATTCAACCTCAAAACACCCGAAAATTCAAAATTTTTTGGTCCCAGAAGCGATCTGTACATGCCTACTCAGTGATAGATTTTTTTCATAATATAGGCTCAAAATATGCTAAAAATCGATATTTTAAGTGTCCAAAGTCGATATGTGCATGCATCATCTGTACACGTTTATATCTCAAATTCAGGCTCAAAACACCCGAAAATTCGATATTTTGGGATCCCAGAAATGATCTGTACATGCCTACTTAATGCTAGAATATTTTCAAAATATCGGCCCAAAACATGCTAAAAATCGATATTTTAGGTGCCCAAAGTCGATATCTCAAATTCAGGCCCAAAACACCCGAAAATTTGATATTTTGGGGTCCCAAAAGCGAACTGTACATGCCTACTCCGTGTTAGAGTATTTTCAAAATACGGACCCGAAACATACTGAAAATCGATCTCTTAGGTGCCCAAAAGTCGATATGTGCATGCATCTTCTGTACCCGTTTATATCCCAAATTCAACCTCAAAACACCCGAAAATTCGATATTTTTGGGTCCCAGAAGCGATCTGTACATACCTACTCAGTGATAGAATTTTTTCAATATATAGACTCAAAACATGCTAAAAATCGATATTTTAAGTGTCCAAACTCGATATGTACATGCATCATCTGTACCCGTTTATATCTCAAATTCAGGTTCAAAACACCCAAAAATTCGATATTTTGGGGTCCCAAAAGTGATCTGTACATGCCTACTTAGTGCTTGAATATTTTCAAAATATAGGCCCAAAACATGCTAAAAATCGATCTTTTAAGTGCCCAAAGTCGATATCTCAAATTCAGGCCCAAAACACAAAAATATTTGATATTTTGGGGTCCAAGAAGCTAACTGTACTTGCCTACTCCTAGTTAGAGTATTTTCAAAATACAGGCCCAAAACATGCTGAATATCGATATTTTAAGTGTCTAAAGTCGATATGTGCATGCATCATCTGTACCCGTTTATATCTCAAATTCAGGCTCAAAACACCCGAAAATTCGATATTTTGGGGTCCCAGAAGTGATCTGTACATGCCTACTTAGTGCTAGAATATTTTCAAAATATAGGCCCAAAACATGCTAAAAATCGATATTTTAGGTGCCCAAAGTCGATATCTCAAATTCAAGCCCAAAACACCCGAAAATTCGATATTTTGAGGTCCCAGAAACGAACTGTACATGCCTACTCCTTGTTAGAGTATTTTCAAAATACAGGCCCAAATCATACTGAAAATCGATCTTTTAGGTGCCCAAAAGTCGATATGTGCATGCATCTTCTGTACCCGTTTATATCCTAAATTCAACCTCAAAACACCCGAAAATTCGATATTTTGGGGTCCCAGAAGCGATCTGTACATGCCTACTTAGTGCTAGAAATTTTTCAAAATATAGGCTCAAAACATGCTAAAAATTGATAATTTAAGTGTCCAAAGTCGATATGTGCATGCATCATCTGTACCCGTTCATATCTCAAATTCAGGCTCAAAACACCAGAAAATTCGATATTTTGGGGTCCCAGAAGCGATCTGTACATGCCTACTCAGATGCAGGCCCAAAACATGCTGAAAATCGATATTTTAGGTGCCCAAAGTCAACATGTGTATGCATCTTCTGCACTCGTTTATATCTCAAATTCAATATCAAAACACCCGAAAATTCGATATTTTTGGGTCCCAGAAGCGATCTGTACATGCCTACTCCTAGTTAGAGTATTTTCAAAATACAGGCCCAAAACATGCTGAAAATCGATATTTTGGGTGCCCAAAGTCAATATGTGCATGCATCTTCTGTACCCGATTATATCTCAAATTCAGGCTCAAAACACCCGAAAATTCGGTATTTTTGGGTCCTAGAAGCGATCTGTACATCCCTAGTCCTAGTTAGAATGTTTTCAAGATACAGACCCAAAACATGCTCAAAATTGATATTTTAGGTTCCCAAAAGTCGATATGTGCATGCATCTTCTGTACCCGTTTATATCTCAAATTCAGGCTCAAAACACCCGAAAATTCCATATTTTGGGGTCCCAGAAGCGATCTGTACATGCCTACTCAGTGCTAGAATATTTTCAAAATATAGGCCCAAAACATGCTAAAAATCGATATTTTAGGTGCCCAAAGTCGATATCTCAAATTCAGGCCCAAAACACCCAAAAATTAGATATTTTGGGGTCTCAGAAGCGATTTGTACATGCCTACTCAGTGCTAGAATGTTTTCAAAATATAGGCTCAAAACATGCTAAAAATCGATATTTTAAGTGTCCAAAGTCGATATGTGCATGCATCGTCTGTACCCGTTTACATCTCAAATTCAGGCTCAAAACACCCGAAAATTCGATATTTTTGGGTCCCAGACGCGATCTGTACATGCCTACTCAGATGCAGGCCCAAAACATGCTGAAAATCGATATTTTAGGTGCCCAAAGTCAACATGTGTATGCATCTTCTGCACTCGTTTATATCTCAAATTCAATCTCAAAACACCCGAAAATCGATATTTTTGGGTCCCAGAAGCGATCTGTACATGCCTACTCCTAGTTAGAGTATTTTTAAAATACAGGCCCAAAACGTGCTGAAAATCGATATTTTAGGTGCCCAAAGTCAATATGTGCATGCATCTTCTGTACCCGATTATATCTCAAATTCAGGCTCAAAACACCCGAAAATTCGGTATTTTTGGGTCCTAGAAGCGATCTGTACATCCCTTGTCCTAGTTAGAATGTTTTCAAGATACAGACCCAAAACATGCTCAAAATTGATATTTTAGGTTCCCAAAAGTCGATATGTGCATGCATCTTCTGTACCCGTTTATATCTCAAATTCAGGCTCAAAACACCCGAAAATTCCATATTTTGGGGTCCCAGAAGCGATCTGTACATGCCTACTCAGTGCTAGAATATTTTCAAAATATAGGCCCAAAACATGCTAAAAATCGATATTTTAGGTGCCCAAAGTCGATATCTCAAATTCAGGCCCAAAAAACCCAAAAATTAGATATTTTGGGGTCTCAGAAGCGATTTGTACATGCCTACTCAGTGCTAGAATGTTTTCAAAATATAGGCTCAAAACATGCTAAAAATCGATATTTTAAGTGTCCAAAGTCGATATGTGCATGCATCGTCTATACCCGTTTACATCTCAAATTCAGGCTCAAAACACCCGAAAATTCGATATTTTTGGGTCCCAGACGCGATCTGTACATGCCTACTCTGTGTTCGAGTATTTTCAATATACAGGCCCAAAACATACCCAAAATCGAAATTTTAGGTGACCAAAGTCAATATGTGTATGCATCTTCTGCTCCCGTTTATATCCCAAATTCAGGCTCAAAACACCCGAAAATTAGATATTTTGGGGTCCCAGAAGCGATTTGTACATGCCTACTCAGTGCTAGAATGTTTTCAAAATATAGGCTCAAAACATGCTAAAAATCGATATTTTAAGTGTCCAAAGTCGATATGTGCATGCATCATCTGTACCCATTTATATCTCAAATTCAGGCTAAAAACACCCGAAAATTCGATATTTTGGGGTCCCAGAAGTGATCTGTACATGCCTACTAAGTGCTAGAATATTTTCAAAATATAGGCCCAAAACATGCTAAAAATCGATATTTTAGGTGCCCAAAGTCGATATCTCAAATTCAGGCCCAAAACACCCGAAAATTTGATATTTTGGGGTCCCAAAAGCGAACTGTACATGCCTACTCCGTGTTAGAGTATTTTCAAAATACGGACCCGAAACATACTGAAAATCGATCTCTTAGGTGCCCAAAAGTCGATATGTGCATGCATCTTCTGTACCCGTTTATATCCCAAATTCAACCTCAAAACACCCGAAAATTCGATATTTTTGGGTCCCAGAAGCGATCTGTACATACCTACTCAGTGATAGAATTTTTTCAATATATAGACTCAAAACATGCTAAAAATCGATATTTTAAGTGTCCAAACTCGATATGTACATGCATCATCTGTACCCGTTTATATCTCAAATTCAGGTTCAAAATACCCAAAAATTCGATATTTTGGGGTCCCAAAAGTGATCTGTACATGCCTACTTAGTGCTTGAATATTTTCAAAATATAGGCCCAAAACATGCTAAAAATCGATCTTTTAAGTGCCCAAAGTCGATATCTCAAATTCAGGCCCAAAACACAAAAATATTTGATATTTTGGGGTCCAAGAAGCTAACTGTACTTGCCTACTCCTAGTTAGAGTATTTTCAAAATACAGGCCCAAAACATGCTGAATATCGATATTTTAAGTGTCTAAAGTCGATATGTGCATGCATCATCTGTACCCGTTTATATCTCAAATTCAGGCTCAAAACACCCGAAAATTCGATATTTTGGGGTCCCAGAAGTGATCTGTACATGCCTACTTAGTGCTAGAATATTTTCAAAATATAGGCCCAAAACATGCTAAAAATCGATATTTTAGGTGCCCAAAGTCGATATCTCAAATTCAAGCCCAAAACACCCGAAAATTCGATATTTTGAGGTCCCAGAAACGAACTGTACATGCCTACTCCTTGTTAGAGTATTTTCAAAATACAGGCCCAAATCATACTGAAAATCGATCTTTTAGGTGCCCAAAAGTCGATATGTGCATGCATCTTCTGTACCCGTTTATATCCTAAATTCAACCTCAAAACACCCGAAAATTCGATATTTTGGGGTCCCAGAAGCGATCTGTACATGCCTACTTAGTGCTAGAAATTTTTCAAAATATAGGCTCAAAACATGCTAAAAATTGATAATTTAAGTGTCCAAAGTCGATATGTGCATGCATCATCTGTACCCGTTCATATCTCAAATTCAGGCTCAAAACACCAGAAAATTCGATATTTTGGGGTCCCAGAAGCGATCTGTACATGCCTACTCAGATGCAGGCCCAAAACATGCTGAAAATCGATATTTTAGGTGCCCAAAGTCAACATGTGTATGCATCTTCTGCACTCGTTTATATCTCAAATTCAATATCAAAACACCCGAAAATTCGATATTTTTGGGTCCCAGAAGCGATCTGTACATGCCTACTCCTAGTTAGAGTATTTTCAAAATACAGGCCCAAAACATGCTGAAAATCGATATTTTGGGTGCCCAAAGTCAATATGTGCATGCATCTTCTGTACCCGATTATATCTCAAATTCAGGCTCAAAACACCCGAAAATTCGGTATTTTTGGGTCCTAGAAGCGATCTGTACATCCCTAGTCCTAGTTAGAATGTTTTCAAGATACAGACCCAAAACATGCTCAAAATTGATATTTTAGGTTCCCAAAAGTCGATATGTGCATGCATCTTCTGTACCCGTTTATATCTCAAATTCAGGCTCAAAACACCCGAAAATTCCATATTTTGGGGTCCCAGAAGCGATCTGTACATGCCTACTCAGTGCTAGAATATTTTCAAAATATAGGCCCAAAACATGCTAAAAATCGATATTTTAGGTGCCCAAAGTCGATATCTCAAATTCAGGCCCAAAACACCCAAAAATTAGATATTTTGGGGTCTCAGAAGCGATTTGTACATGCCTACTCAGTGCTAGAATGTTTTCAAAATATAGGCTCAAAACATGCTAAAAATCGATATTTTAAGTGTCCAAAGTCGATATGTGCATGCATCGTCTGTACCCGTTTACATCTCAAATTCAGGCTCAAAACACCCGAAAATTCGATATTTTTGGGTCCCAGACGCGATCTGTACATGCCTACTCAGATGCAGGCCCAAAACATGCTGAAAATCGATATTTTAGGTGCCCAAAGTCAACATGTGTATGCATCTTCTGCACTCGTTTATATCTCAAATTCAATCTCAAAACACCCGAAAATCGATATTTTTGGGTCCCAGAAGCGATCTGTACATGCCTACTCCTAGTTAGAGTATTTTCAAAATACAGGCCCAAAACGTGCTGAAAATCGATATTTTAGGTGCCCAAAGTCAATATGTGCATGCATCTTCTGTACCCGATTATATCTCAAATTCAGGCTCAAAACACCCGAAAATTCGGTATTTTTGGGTCCTAGAAGCGATCTGTACATCCCTTGTCCTAGTTAGAATGTTTTCAAGATACAGACCCAAAACATGCTCAAAATTGATATTTTAGGTTCCCAAAAGTCGATATGTGCATGCATCTTCTGTACCCGTTTATATCTCAAATTCAGGCTCAAAACACCCGAAAATTCCATATTTTGGGGTCCCAGAAGCGATCTGTACATGCCTACTCAGTGCTAGAATATTTTCAAAATATAGGCCCAAAACATGCTAAAAATCGATATTTTAGGTGCCCAAAGTCGATATCTCAAATTCAGGCCCAAAAAACCCAAAAATTAGATATTTTGGGGTCTCAGAAGCGATTTGTACATGCCTACTCAGTGCTAGAATGTTTTCAAAATATAGGCTCAAAACATGCTAAAAATCGATATTTTAAGTGTCCAAAGTCGATATGTGCATGCATCGTCTATACCCGTTTACATCTCAAATTCAGGCTCAAAACACCCGAAAATTCGATATTTTTGGGTCCCAGACGCGATCTGTACATGCCTACTCTGTGTTCGAGTATTTTCAATATACAGGCCCAAAACATACCCAAAATCGAAATTTTAGGTGACCAAAGTCAATATGTGTATGCATCTTCTGCTCCCGTTTATATCCCAAATTCAGGCTCAAAACACCCGAAAATTAGATATTTTGGGGTCCCAGAAGCGATTTGTACATGCCTACTCAGTGCTAGAATGTTTTCAAAATATAGGCTCAAAACATGCTAAAAATCGATATTTTAAGTGTCCAAAGTCGATATGTGCATGCATCATCTGTACCCATTTATATCTCAAATTCAGGCTAAAAACACCCGAAAATTCGATATTTTGGGGTCCCAGAAGTGATCTGTACATGCCTACTAAGTGCTAGAATATTTTCAAAATATAGGCCCAAAACATGCTAAAAATCGATATTTTAGGTGCCCAAAGTCGATATCTCAAATTCAAGCCCAAAACACCCGAAAATTCGATATTTTGAGGTCCCAGAAACGAACTGTACATGCCTACTCCTTGTTAGAGTATTTTCAATATACAGGCCCAAATCATACTGAAAATCGATCTTTTAGGTGCCCAAAAGTCGATATGTGCATGCATCTTCTGTACCCGTTTATATCCCAAATTCAACTTCAAAACACCCGAAAATTAGATATTTTTGGGTCCCAGAAGCGATCTGTACATGCCTACTTAGTGCTAGAATTTTTTCAAAATATAGGCTCAAAACATGCTAAAAATTGATATTTTAAGTGTCCAAAGTCGATATGTGCATGCATCATCTGTACCCGTTTATATCTCAAATTCAGGCTTAAAACACCCGAGAATTCGATATTTTGGGGTCCCAGAAGCGATCTGTACATGCCTACTCAGATGCAGGCCCAAAACATGCTAAAAATCGATATTTTAGGTGCCCAAAGTCAACATGTGAATGCATCTTCTGCACCCGTTTATATCTCAAATTCAATCTCAAAACACCCGAAAATTCCATATTTTGGGGTCCCAGAAGCGATTTGTACATGCCTACACAGTGCTAGAATGTTTTCAAAATATAGGCTCAAAACATGCTAAAAATCGATATTTTAAGTGTCCAAAGTCGATATGTGCATGCATCATCTGTACCTGTTTATATCTCAAATTCAGGCTCAAAACACCCGAAAATTCGATATTTTGGGGTCCCAGAAGTGATCTGTACATGCCTACTTAGTGCTAGAATATTTTCAAAATATAGGCCCAAAACATGCTAAAAATCGATATTGTAGGTGCCCAAGGTCGATATCTCAAATTCAGGCCCAAAACACCCGAAAAATCGATATTTTGAGGTCCCAGAAACGAACTGTACATGCCTACTCCTTGTTAGAGTATTTTCAAAATACAGGCCCAAATCATACTGAAAATCGATCTTTTAGGTGCCCAAAAGTCGATATGTGCATGCATCTTCTGTAACCGTTTATATCCCAAATTCAACCTCAAAACACCCGAAAATTCGATATTTTGGGGTTCCAGAAGCGATCTGTACATGCCTACTTAGTGCTAGAATGTTTTCAAAATATAGGCTCAAAACATGCTAAAAATTGATATTTTAAGTGTCCAAAGTCGATATGTGCATGCATCATCTGTACCCGTTTATATCTCAAATTCTGGCTCAAAACACCCGAAAATTCGATATTTTGGGGTCCCAGAAGTAATCTGTACATGCCTACTTAGTGCTAGAATATTTTCAAGATATAGGCCCAAAACATGCTAAAAATCGATATTTTAGGTGCTTAAAGTCGATATCTCAAATTCAGGCCCAAAACACCCGAGAATTCGATATTTTGGGGTCCCAGAAGCGAACTGTACATGCTTACTCCGTGTTAGAGTATTTTCAAAATACAGGCCCAAAACATACTGAAAATCGATCTTCTAGGTGCCCAAAAGTCGATATGTGCATGCATCTTCTGTACCCGTTTATATATCAAATTCAGGCTCCAAAAACCCGAAAATTCGATATTTTTGGGTCCCAGAAGCGATCTGTACATGCCTACTCAGATGCAGGCCCAAAACATGCTGAAAATCGATATTTTAGGTGCCCAAAGTCAACATGTGTATGCATCTTCTGCACTCGTTTATATCTCAAATTCAATCTCAAAACACCCGAAAATTAGATAATTTTGGGTCCCAGAAGCGATCTGTACTTGCCTACTCTGTGTTAGAGTATTTTCAAAATACAGGCCCAAAACAAGCTGAAAATCGATATTTTAGGTGATCAAAGTCAATATGTGTATGCATCTTCTGCACCCGTTTATATCCCAAATTCAACCTCAAAACACCCGAAAATTCGATATTTTTGGGTCCCAGAAGCGATCTGTACATGCCTACTCAGTGATAGAATTTTTTCAAAATATAGGCTCAAAACATGCTACAAATCGATATTTTAAGTGTCCAAAGTCGATATGTGCATGCATCATCTGTACCCGTTTATATATCAAATTCAGGCTCAAAACACCCGAAAAATCGATATTTTGGGGTCCGAGAAGTGATCTGTACATGCCTACTTAGTGCTACAATATTTTCAAAATATAGGCCCAAAACATGCTAAAAATCGATATTTTAGGTGCCCAAAGTCGATATCTCAAATTCAGGCCCAAAACACCCAAAAATTCGATATTTTGGGGTCCCAGAAGCGATTTGTACATGCCTACACAGTGCTAGAATTTTTTCAAAATATAGTCTCAAAACATGCTAAAAATCGATATTTTAAGTGTCCAAAGTCGATATGTGCATGCATCATCTGTACCTGTTTATATCTCAAATTCAGGCTCAAAACAACCGAAAATTCGATATTTTGGGGTCCCAGAAGTCATCTGTACATGCCTACTTAGTGCTAGAATATTTTCAAAATATAGGCCCAAAACATGCTAAAAATCGATATTTTAGGTGCCCAAGGTCGATATCTCAAATTCAGGCCCAAAACACCCGAAAATTCGATATTTTGAGGTCCCAGAAACGAACTGTTCATGCCTACTCCTTGTTAGAGTATTTTCAAAATACAGGCCCAAATCATACTGAAAATCGATCTTTTAGGTGCCCAAAAGTCGATATGTGCATGCATCTTCTGTACCTGTTTATATCCCAAATTCAACCTCAAAACACCCGAAAATTCGATATTTTGGGGTCCCAGAAGCGATCTGTACATGCCTACTTAGTGCTAGAATGTTTTCAAAATATAGGCTGAAAACATGCTAAAAATTGATATTTTAAGGGTCCAAAGTCGATATGTGCATGCATCATCTGTACCCGTTTATATCTCAAATTCTGGCTCAAAACACCCGAAAATTCTATATTTTGGGGTCCCAGAAGTGATCTGTACATGCCTACTTTGTGCTAGAATATTTTCAAGATATAGGCCCAAAACATGCTAACAATCGATATTTTAGGTGCTTAAAGTCGATATCTCAAATTCAGGCCCAAAACACCCGAGAATTCGATATTTTGGGGTCCCAGAAGCGAACTGTACATGCTTACTCCGTGTTAGAGTATTTTCAAAATACAGGCCCAAAACATACTGAAAATCGATCTTTTAGGTGCCCAAAAGTCGATATGTGCATGCATCTTCTGTACCCGTTTATATCTCAAATTCAGGCTCCAACCACCCGAAAATTCGATATTTTTGGGTCCGAGAAGCGATCTGTACATGCCTACTCAGATGCAGGCCCAAAACATGCTGAAAATCGATATTTCATGTGCCCAAAGTCAACATGTGTATGCATCTTCTGCACTCGTTTATATCTCAAATTCAATCTCAAAACACCCGAAAATTAGATAATTTTGGGTCCCAGAAGCGATCTGTACTTGCCTACTCTGTGTTAGAATATTTTCAAAATACAGGCCCAAAACAAGCTGAAAATCGATATTTTAGGTGATCAAAGTCAATATGTGTATGCATCTTCTGCACACGTTTATATCCCAAATTCAACCTCAAAACACCCGAAAATTCCATATTTTGGGGTCCCAGAAGCGATTTGTACATGCCTACACAGTGCTAGAATGTTTTCAAAATATAGGCTCAAAACATGCTAAAAATCGATATTTTAAGTGTCCAAAGTCGATATGTGCATGCATCATCTGTACCTGTTTATATCTCAAATTCAGGCTCAAAACACCCGAAAATTCGATATTTTGGGGTCCCAGAAGTGATCTGTACATGCCTACTTAGTGCTAGAATATTTTCAAAATATAGGCCCAAAACATGCTAAAAATCGATATTTTAGGTGCCCAAGGTCGATATCTCAAATTCAGGCCCAAAACACCCGAAAAATCGATATTTTGAGGTCCCAAAAACGAACTGTACATGCCTACTCCTTGTTAGAGTATTTTCAAAATACAGGCCCAAATCATACTGAAAATCGATCTTTTAGGTGCCCAAAAGTCGATATGTGCATGCATCTTCTGTAACCGTTTATATCCCAAATTCAACCTCAAAACACCCGAAAATTCGATATTTTGGGGTCCCAGAAGTGATCTGTACATGCCTACTTAGTGCTAGAATATTTTCAAGATATAGGCCCATAACATGCTAAAAATCGATATTTTAGGTGCTTAAAGTCGATATCTCAAATTCAGGCCCAAAACACCCGAGAATTCGATATTTTGGGGTCCGAGAAGCGAACTGTACATGCTTACTCCGTGTTAGAGTATTTTCAAAATACAGGCCCAAAACATACTGAAAATCGATCTTCTAGGTGCCCAAAAGTCGATATGTGCATGCATCTTCTGTACCCGTTTATATCTCAAATTCAGGCTCCAAAAACTCGAAAATTCGATATTTTTGGGTCCCAGAAGCGATCTGTACATGCCTACTCAGATGCAGGCCCAAAACATGCTGAAAATCGATATTTTAGGTGCCCAAAGTCAACATGTGTATGCATCTTCTGCACTCGTTTATATCTCAATTTCAATCTCAAAACAACCGAAAATTAGATAATATTGGGTCCCAGAAGCGATCTGTACTTGCCTACTCTGTGTTAGAGTATTTTCAAAATACAGGCCCAAAACAAGCTGAAAATCGATATTTTAGGTGATCAAAGTCGATATGTGCATGCATCATCTGTACCCGTTTATATATGAAATTCAGGCTCAAAACACCCGAAAATTCGATATTTTGGGGTCCCAGAAGCGATCTGTAAATGCCTACTCAGTGATAGAATTTTTTCAAAATATAGGCTCAAAACATGCTAAAAATCGATATTTTAAGTGTCCAAAGTCGATATGTGCATGCATCATCTGTACCCGTTTATATCTCAAATTCAGGCTCAAAACACCCGAAAATTCGATATTTTGGGGTCCGAGAAGTGATCTGTACATGCCTACTTAGTGCTACAATATTTTCAAAATATAGGCCCAAAACATGCTAAAAATCGATATTTTAGGTGCCCAAAGTCGATATCTCAAATTCAGGCCCAAAACACCCAAAAATTCGATATTTTGGGGTCCCAGAAGCGATTTGTACATGCCTACACAGTGCTAGAATTTTTTCAAAATATAGGCTCAAAACATGCTAAAAATCGATATTTTAAGTGTCCAAAGTCGATATGTGTATGCATCTTCTTCACCTGTTTATATCCCAAATTCAGGCTCAGAACACCCGAAAATTCGATATTTTTGGGTCCCAGAAGCAATTTGTAATTGCCTACTCAGTGCTAGAATGTTTTCAAAATATAGGCTCAAAATATGCTAAAAATCGATATTTTAAGTGTCCAAAGTCGATATGTGCATGCATCATCTGTACCTGTTTATATCTCAAATTCAGGCTCAAAACACCCGAAAATTCGATATTTTGGGGTCCCAGAAGTGATCTGTACATGCCTACTTAGTGCTAGAATATTTTCAAAATATAGGCCCAAAACATGCTAAAAATCGATATTTTAGGTGCCCAAAGTCGATATCTCAAATTTAGGCCCAAAACACCCGAAAATTCGATATTTTGAGGTCCCAGAAACGAACTGTACATGCCTACTCCTTGTTAGAGTATTTTCAAAATACAGGCCCAAATCATACTGAAAATCGATCTTTTAGGTGCCCAAAAGTCGATATGTGCATGCATCTTCTGTACCCGTTTATATCCCAAATTCAACCTCAAAACACCCGAAAATTCGATATTTTGGGGTCCCAGAAGCGATCTGTACATGCCTACTTAGTGCTAGAATGTTTTCAAAATATAGGCTCAAAACATGCTAAAAATTGATATTTTAAGGGTACAAAGTCGATATGTGCATGCATCATCTGTACGCGTTTATATCTCAAATTCTGGCTCAAAACACCCGAAAATTCGATATTTTGGGGTCCCAGAAGTGATCTGTACATGCCTACTTTGTGCTAGAATATTTTCAAGATATAGGCCCAAAACATGCTAACAATCGATATTTTAGGTGCTTAAAGTCTATATCTTAAATTCAGGCCCAAAACACCCGAGAATTCGATATTTTGGGGTCCCAGAAGCGAACTGTACATGCTTACTCCGTGTTAGAGTATTTTCAAAATACAGGCCCAAAACATACTGAAAATCGATCTTCTAGGTGCCCAAAAGTCGATATGTGCATGCATCTTCTGTACCCGTTTATATCTCAAATTCAGGCTCCAACCACCCGAAAATTCGATATTTTTGGGTCCGAGAAGCGATCTGTACATGCCTACTCAGATGCAGGCCCAAAACATGCTGAAAATCGATATTTCAGGTGCCCAAAGTCAACATGTGTATGCATCTTCTGCACTCGTTTATATCTCAAATTCAATCTCAAAACACCCGAAAATTCGATATTTTTGGGTCCCAGAAGCGATCTGTACATGCCTACTCAGTGCTAGAATGTTTTCAAAATATAGGGTCAAAACATGCTAAAAATCGATATTTTAAGTGTCCAAAGTCGATAAGTGAATGCATCATCAGTACCCGTTTATATATCAAATTCAGTCTCAAAACACCCGAAAATTCGATATTTTGGGGTCCGAGAAGTGATCTGTTCATGCCTACTTAGTGCTACAATATTTTCAAAATATAGGCCCAAAACATGCTAAAAATCGATATTTTAGGTGCCCAAAGTCGATATCTCAAATTCAGGCCCAAAACACCCAAAAATTCGATATTTTGGGGTCCCAGAAGCGATTTGTACATGCCTACACAGTGCTAGAATTTTTTCAAAATATAGGCTCAAAACATGCTAAAAATCGATATTTTAAGTGTCCAAAGTCGATATGTGTATGCATCTTCTTCACCTGTTTATATCCCAAATTCAGGCTCAGAACACCCGAAAATTAGATATTTTTGGGTCCCAGAAGCGATTTGTAATTGCCTACTCAGTGCTAGAATGTATTCAAAATATAGGCTCAAAACATGCTAAAAATCGATATTTTAAGTGTCCAAAGTCGATATGTGCATGCATCATCTGTACCTGTTTATATCTCAAACTCAGGCTTAAAACACCCGAAAATTCGATATTTTGGGGTCCCAGAAGTGATCTGTACATGCCTACTTAGTGCTAGAATATTTTCAAAATATAGGCCCAAAACATGCTAAAAATCGATATTTTAGGTGCCCAAGGTCGATATCTCAAATTCAGGCCCAAAACACCCGAAAAATTCGATATTTTGAGGTCCGAGAAACGAACTGTAGATGCCTACTCCTTGTTAGAGTATTTTCAAAATACAGGCCCAAATCATACTGAAAATCGATCTTTTAGGTGCCCAAAAGTCGATATGTGCATGCATCTTCTGTACCCGTTTATATCCCAAATTCAACCTCAAAACACCCTAAAATTCGATATTTTGGGGTCCCAGAAGCGATCTGTACATGCCTACTTAGTGCTAGAATGTTTTCAAAATATAGGCTCAAAACATGCTAAAAATTGATATTTTAAGTGTCCAAAGTCGATATGTGCATGCATCATCTGTACCCGTTTATATCTCAACTTCTGGCTCAAAACACCCGAAAATTCGATATTTTGGGGTCCCAGAAGTGATCTGTACATGCCTACTTAGTGCTAGAATATTTTCAAGATATAGGCCCAAAACATGCTAAAAATCTATATTTTAGGTGCTTAAAGTCGATATCTCAAATTCAGGCCCAAAACACCCGAGAATTCGATATTTTGGGGTCCCAGAAGCGAACTGGACATGCTTACTCCGTGTTAGAGTATTTTCAAAATACAGGCCCAAAACATACTGAAAATCGATCATCTAGGTTCCCAAAAGTCGATATGTGCATGCATCTTCTGCACCCGTTTATATCTCAAATTCAGGCTCCAAACACCCGAAAATTCGATATTTTGTGGTCCCAGAAGCGATCTGTACATGCCTACTCAGATGCAGGCCCAAAACATGCTGAAAATCGATATTTTAGGTGCACAAAGTCAACATGTGTATTCATCTTCTGCACTTGTTTATATCTCAAATTCAATCTCAAAACACCCGAAAATTCGATAATTTTGGGTCCCAGAAGCGATCTGTACATGCCTACTCAGTGCTAGAATGTTTTCAAAATATAGGCTCAAAACATGCTACAAATCGATATTTTAAGTGTCCAAAATCGATATGTGCATGCATCATCTGTACCCGTTTATATCTCAAATTCAGGCTCAAAACACCCGAAAATTCGATATTTTGGGGTCCGAAAAGTGATCTGTACATGCCTACTTAGTGCTACAATATTTTCAAAATATAGGCCCAAAACATGCTAAAAATCGATATTTTAGGTGTCCAAAGTCGATATCTCAAATTCTGGCCTAAAACACCCGAAAATTCGATATTTTGGGGTCCCAGAAGCGAACTTGTACATGCCTACTCCGTGTTAGAGTATTTTCAAAATAGAGGCACAAAACATACTGAAAATCGATCTTTTAGGTGCCCAAAAGTCGATATGTGCATGCATCATCTATACCCGTTTATATCTCAAATTCAGGCTCAAAACACCCGAAAATTCGATATTTTTGGGTCCGAGAAGCGATCTGTACATGCCTACTCAGATGCAGGCCCAAAACATGCTAAAAAATCGATATTTTAGGTGCCCAAAGTCAACATGTGTATGCATCTTCTGCACTCGTTTATATCTCAAATTCAACCTCAAAACACCCGAAAATTCGATAATTTTGGGTGCCAGAAGCGATCTGTACATGTCTAGTCAGTGCTAGAATGTTTTCAAAATATAGGCTCAAAACATGCTAAAAATCGATATTTTAAGTGTCCAAAGTCGATATGTGCATGCATCATCTGTACCTGTTTATATCTCAAACTCAGGCTGAAAACACCCGAAAATTCGATATTTTGGGGTCCCAGAAGTGATCTGTACATGCCTACTTAGTGCTAGAATATTTTCAAAATATAGGCCCAAAACATGCTAAAAATCGATATTTTAGGTGCCCAAGGTCGATATCTCAAATTCAGGCCCAAAACACCCGAAAAATTCGATATTTTGAGGTCCGAGAAACGAACTGTAGATGCCTACTCCTTGTTAGAGTATTTTCAAAATACAGGCCCAAATCATACTGAAAATCGATCTTTTAGGTGCCCAAAAGTCGATATGTGCATGCATCTTCTGTACCCGTTTATATCCCAAATTCAACCTCAAAACACCCTAAAATTCGATATTTTGGGGTCCCAGAAGCGATCTGTACATGCCTACTTAGTGCTAGAATGTTTTCAAAATATAGGCTCAAAACATGCTAAAAATTGATATTTTAAGTGTCCAAAGTCGATATGTGCATGCATCATCTGTACCCGTTTATATCTCAACTTCTGGCTCAAAACACCCGAAAATTCGATATTTTGGGGTCCCAGAAGTGATCTGTACATGCCTACTTAGTGCTAGAATATTTTCAAGATATAGGCCCAAAACATGCTAAAAATCTATATTTTAGGTGCTTAAAGTCGATATCTCAAATTCAGGCCCAAAACACCCGAGAATTCGATATTTTGGGGTCCCAGAAGCGAACTGGACATGCTTACTCCGTGTTAGAGTATTTTCAAAATACAGGCCCAAAACATACTGAAAATCGATCATCTAGGTTCCCAAAAGTCGATATGTGCATGCATCTTCTGCACCCGTTTATATCTCAAATTCAGGCTCCAAACACCCGAAAATTCGATATTTTGTGGTCCCAGAAGCGATCTGTACATGCCTACTCAGATGCAGGCCCAAAACATGCTGAAAATCGATATTTTAGGTGCACAAAGTCAACATGTGTATTCATCTTCTGCACTCGTTTATATCTCAAATTCAATCTCAAAACACCCGAAAATTCGATAATTTTGGGTCCCAGAAGCGATCTGTACATGCCTACTCAGTGCTAGAATGTTTTCAAAATATAGGCTCAAAACATGCTACAAATCGATATTTTAAGTGTCCAAAATCGATATGTGCATGCATCATCTGTACCCGTTTATATCTCAAATTCAGGCTCAAAACACCCGAAAATTCGATATTTTGGGGTCCGAAAAGTGATCTGTACATGCCTACTTAGTGCTACAATATTTTCAAAATATAGGCCCAAAACATGCTAAAAATCGATATTTTAGGTGTCCAAAGTCGATATCTCAAATTCTGGCCTAAAACACCCGAAAATTCGATATTTTGGGGTCCCAGAAGCGAACTTGTACATGCCTACTCCGTGTTAGAGTATTTTCAAAATAGAGGCACAAAACATACTGAAAATCGATCTTTTAGGTGCCCAAAAGTCGATATGTGCATGCATCATCTATACCCGTTTATATCTCAAATTCAGGCTCAAAACACCCGAAAATTCGATATTTTTGGGTCCGAGAAGAGATCTGTACATGCCTACTCAGATGCAGGCCCAAAACATGTTGAAAATCGATATTTTAGGTGCCCAAAGTCAACATGTGTATGCATCTTCTGCACTCGTTTATATCTCAAATTCAACCTCAAAACACCCGAAAATTCGATAATTTTGGGTGCCAGAAGCGATCTGTACATGTCTAGTCAGTGCTAGAATGTTTTCAAAATATAGGCTCAAAACATGCTAAAAATCGATATTTTAAGTGTCCAATGTCGATATGTGCATTCATCTTCTGTACCCGTTTATATCTCAAATTCAGGCTCAAAACACCCGAAAATCCGATATTTTTTGGTCCCAGAAGCGATCTGTACATGCCTACTCCTAGTTAGAGTATTTTCAAAATACAGGCCCAAAACACGCTGAAAATCGATATTTTAGGTGCCCAAAGTCAATATGTGCATGCATCTTCTGAACCCGTTTATATCTCAAATTCAGGCTCAAAACACCCGAAAATTCGGTATTTTTTGGTCCTACAAGCGATCTGTACATCCCTACTCTTAGTTAGAATGTTTTCAAGATACAGACCCAAAACATGCTCAAAATCGATATTTTAGGTGCCCAAAAGTCGATATGTGCATGCATCTTCTGTACCCGTTTATATCCCAAATTCAACCTCAAAACAACCGAAAATTCGATATTTTTGGGTCCCAGAAGCGATCTGTACATGTCTACTCAGTGCTAGAATATTTTCAAAATATAGGCCCAAAACATGCTAAAAATCGATATTTTAGGTGCCCAAAGTCGATATCTCAAATTCAGGTCCAAAACACCCAAAAATTCGATATTTTGGGGTCCCAGAAGCGATCTGTACATGCAAGAATGTTTTCAAAATATAGGCTCAAAACATGCTAAAAATCGATATTTTAAGTGTCCAAAGTCGAAATGTGCATGCATCATCTGTTTATCGTTTATATCTCAAATTCAGGCTCAAAACACCCGAAAATTCGATATTTTGGGGTCCCAGAAGTGATCTGTACATGCCTACTTATTGCTAGAATATTTTCAAAATATAGGCCCAAAACATGCTAAAAATCGATATTTTAGGTGTCCAAAGTCGATATCTCAAATTCAGGCCTAAAACACCCGAAAATTCGATATTTTGGGATCCCAGAAGCTAACTTGTACATGCCTACTCCGTGTTAGAGTATTTTCAAAATAGAGGCCCAAAACATACTGAAAATCGATCTTTTAGGTGCCCAAAAGTCGATATGTGCATGCATCATCTATACTCGTTTATATCTCAAATTCAGGCTCAAAACACCCGAAAATTCGATATTTTGGGGTCCCAGAAGCGATCTGTACATGCCTACTCAGATGCAGGCCCAAAACATGCTGAAAATCGATATTTTAGGTGCCCAAAGTCAACATGTGTATGCATCTTCTGCACTCGTTTATATCTCAAATTCAACCTCAAAACACCCGAAAATTCGATAATTTTGGGTGCCAGAAGCGATCTGTACATGTCTAGTCAGTGCTAGAATGTTTTCAAAATATAGGCTCAAAACATGCTAAAAATCGATATTTTAAGGGTCCAAAGTCGATATGAGCATGCATCTTCTGTACCCGTTTATATCTCAAATTCAGGCTCAAAACACCCGAAAATCCGATATTTTTTGGTCCCAGAAGCGATCTGTACATGCCTACTCCTAGTTAGAGTATTTTCAAAATACAGGCCCAAAACATGCTGAAAATCGATATTTTAGGTGCCCAAAGTCAATATGTGCATGTATCTTCAGAACCCGTTTATATCTCAAATTCAGGCTCAAAACACCCGAAAATTCGGTATTTTTTGGACCTAGAAGCGATCTGTACATCCCTACTCTTAGTTAGAATGTTTTCAAGATACAGACCCAAAACATGCTCAAAATCGATATTTTAGGTGCCCAAAAGTCGATATGTGCATGCATCTTCTGTACCCGTTTATATCCCAAATTCAACCTCAAAACATCCGAAAATTCGATATTTTTGGGTCCCAGAAGCGATCTGTACATGTCTACTCAGTGCTAGAATATTTTCAAAATATAGGCCCAAAACATGCTAAAAAATCAATATTTTAGGTGCCCAAAGTCGATATCTCAAATTCAGGCCCAAAACACCCAAAAATTCGATATTTTGGGGTCCCAGAAGCGATCTGTACATGCAAGAATGTTTTCAAAATATAGGCTCAAAACATGCTAAAAATCGATATTTTAAGTGTCCAAAGTCGAAATGTGCATGCATCATCTGTTTATCGTTTATATCTCAAATTCAGGCTCAAAACACCCGAAAATTCGATATTTTGGGGTCCCAGAAGTGATCTGTACATGCCTACTTATTGCTAGAATATTTTCAAAATATAGGCCCAAAACATGCTAAAAATCGATATTTTAGGTGCCCAAAGTCGATATCTCAAATTCAGGCCCAAAACACCCGAAAATTCGATATTTTGGGGTCCCAGAAGCGAACTGTACATGCTTACTCCGTGTTAGAGTATTTTCAAAATACAGACCCAAAACATACTGAAAATCGATCTTCTAGGTGCCCAAAAGTCGATATGTGCATGCATCTTCTGTACCCGTTTATATCTCAAATTCAGGCTCCAAACACCAGAAAATTCGATAATTTTGGGTCCCAGAAGCGATCTGTACTTGCCTACTCTGTGTTAGAGTATTTTCAAAATACAGGCCCAAAACAAGCTGAAAATCGATATTTTAGGTGATCAAAGTCAATATGTGTATGCATCTTCTGCACCCGTTTATATCCCAAATTCAACCTCAAAACACCCGAAAATTCGATATTTTTGGGTCCCAGAAGCGATCTGTACATGCCTACTCAGTGCTAGAATGTTTTCAAAATATAGGCTCAAAACATGCTACAAATCGATATTTTAAGTGTCCAAAGTCGATATGTGCATGCATCATCTGTACCCGTTTATATCTCAAATTCAGGCTCAAAACACCCGAAAATTCGATATTTTGGGGTCCCAGAAGTGATCTGTACATGCCTAATTAGTGCTACAATATTTTAAAAATATAGGCCCAAAACATGCTAAAAATCGATATTTTAGGTGCCCAAAGTCGATATCTCAAATTCAGTCCCAAAACACCCAAAAATTCGATATTTTGGGGTCCCAGAAGCGATTTGTACATGCCTACACAGTGCTAGAATGTTTTCAAAATATAGGCTCAAAACATGCTTAAAATCGATATTTTAAGTGTCCAAAGTCGATATGTGTATGCATCTTCTTCACCTGTTTATATCCCAAATTCAGGCTCAGAACACCCGAAAATTAGATATTTTTGGGTCCCAGAAGCGATTTGTAAATGCCTACTCAGTGCTAGAATGTTTTCAAAATATAGGCTCAAAACATGCTAAAAATCGATATTTTAAGTGTCCAAAGTCGATATGTGCATGCATCATCTGTACCTGTTTATATCTCAAATTCAGGCTCAAAACACCCGAAAATTCGATATTTTGGGGTCCCAGAAGTGATCTGTACATGCCTACTTAGTGCTAGAATATTTTCAAAATTTAGGCCCAAAACATGCTAAAAATCGATATTTTAGGTGCCCAAAGTCGATATTTCAAATTCAGGCCCAAAACACCCGAAAATTCGATATTTGGGGGTCCCAGAAGCGATCTGTACATGCCTACTCAGATGCAGGCCCAAAACATGCTAAAAATCGATATTTTAAGTGTCCAAAGTCAACATGTGCATGCAACTTCTGTACCCGTTTATATCTCAAATTCAACCTCAAAACACCCGAAAATTCGGTATTTTTGGGTCCTAGAAGCGATCTGTACATCCCTACTCTTAGTTAGAATGTTTTCAAGATACAGACCCAAAACATGTTCAAAATCGATATTTTAGGTGCCCAAAAGTCGATATGTGCATGCATCTTCTGTACCCGTTTATATCTCAAATTCAGGCTCAAAACACCCGAAAATTCGATATTTTGGGATCCCAGAAGTGATCTGTACATGCCTACTTAGTGCTAGAATATTTTCAGAAAAAAGGACCAAAACATGCTAAAAATCGATATTTTAGGTGCCCAAAGTCGATATTTCAAATTCAGGCCCAAAACACCCGAAAATTCGATATTTTGGGATCCCAGAAGCGAACTGTACATGCCTACTCCGTGTTAGAGTATTTTCAAAATACAGGCCCAAAACACACTGAAAATCGATCTTTTAGGTGATCAAAAGTCGATATGTGCATGCATCTTCTGTACCCGTTTATATCCCAAATTCGACCTCAAAACACCCGAAAATTCGATATTTTTGGGTCCCAGAAGCGATCTGTATATGCCTTCTCAGTGCTTGAATTTTTTCAACATATAGGCTCAAAACATGCTAAAAATCGATATTTTAAGTGTCCAAAGTCGATATGTGCATGCATCATCTGTACCCGTTTATATCTCAAATTCAGGCTCAAAACACCCGAAAATTCGATATTTTGGGGCCCCAGAAGTGATCTGTACATGCCTACTTAGTGCTGGAATATTTTTAAAATATAGGCCCAAAACATGCTAAAAATCGATATTTTAGGTGCCCAAAGTCGATATCTCAATTTCAGACCCAAAACACCCGAAAATTCAATATTTTGGGGTCCCAGAAGCGAACTGTACATGCCTACTCCTTGTTAGAATATTTTCAAAATACAGGCTCAAAACATACTGAAAATCGATCTTTTAGGTGCCCAAAAGTCGATATGTGCATGCATCTTCTGCACTCGTTTATATCTCAAATTCAACCTCAAAACACCCGAAAATTCGATAATTTTGGGTCCCAGAAGCGATCTGTATATGCTTTCTCAGTGCTAGAATTTTTTCAACATATAGGCTCGAAACATGCTAAAAATCGATATTTTAAGTGTCCAAATTCGATATGTGCATGCATCATCTGTACCCGTTTATATCTCAAATTCAGGCCCAAAACACCCGAAAATTCAATATTTTGGGGTCCCAGAAGCGAACTGTACATGCCTACTCCGTGTTAGAGTATTTTCAAAATACATGCCCAAAACATACTGAAAATCGAACTTTTAGGTGCCCAAAAGTCGATATGTGCATGCATCATCTGTACCCGTTTATATCTCAAATTCAGGCTCAAAACACCCAAAAATTCGATATTTTGGGGCCCCAGAAGTGATCTGTACATGCCTACTTAGTGCTGGAATATTTTTAAAATATAGGCCCAAAAAATTCTAAAAATCGATATTTTAGGTGCCCAAAGTCGATATCTCAAATTCAGGCCCAAAACACCCGAAAATTCAATATTTTTGGGTCCCAGAAGCGATCTGTACTTGACTACTCCGTGTTTGAGTATTTTCAAAATACAGGCCCAAAACAAGCTGATAATCGATATTTTAGGTGACCAAAGTCAATATGTGTATGCATTTTCTGCACCCGTTTATATCCCAAATTCAGGCTCAAAAAACCCGAAAATTCGATATTTTTGGGTCCCAAAAGCTATCTGTACCTGCCTACTCAGTGCTAGAATGTTTTCAAAATATAGGCTCAAAACATGCTAAAAATCGATATTTTAAGTGTCCAAAGTCGATATGTGCATGCATCATCTGTACCCGTTTATATCTCAAATTCAGGCCCAAAACACCCGAAAATTCAATATTTTGGGGTCCCAGAAGCGAACTGTACATGCCTACTCCGTGTTAGAGTATTTTCAAAATACATGCCCAAAACATACTGAAAATCGATCTTTTAGGTGCCCAAAAGTCGATATGTGCATGCATCTTCTGTACCCGTTTATATCTCAAATTCAGGCTCCAAACACCCGAAAATTCGATATTTTGGGGTCCCAGAAGCGATCTGTACAAGCCTACTCAGATGCATGCCCAAAACATGCTGAAAATCGATATTTTAGGTGCCCAAAGTCAACATGTGTATGCATCTTCTGCACTCGTTTATATCTCATATTCAACCTCAAAACACCCGAAAATTCGATAATTTTGGGTCCCAGAAGCGATCTGTACATGTCTAGCCAGTGCTAGAATGTTTTCAAAATATAGGCTCAAAACATGCTAAAAATCGATATTTTAAGTGTCCAAAGTCGATATGTGCATGCATCATCTGTACCCGTTTATATCTCAAATTCTGGCTCAAAACACCAAAATTTTTGATATTTTGGGGCCCAAGAAGTAATCTGTACATGCCTACTTTGTGCTAGAATATTTTCAAGATATAGGCCCAAAACATGCTAAAAATCGATATTTTAAGTGTCCAAAGTCGATATGTGCATGCATCATCTGTACGCGTTTATATCTCAAATTCTGGCTCAAAACACCCGAAAATTCGATATTTTGGGGTCCCAGAAGTGATCTGTACATGCCTACTTTGTGCTAGAATATTTTCAAGATATAGGCCCAAAACATGCTAACAATCGATATTTTAGGTGCTTAAAGTCGATATCTCAAATTCAGGCCCAAAACACCCGAGAATTCGATATTTTGGGGTCCCAGAAGCGAACTGTACATGCTTACTCCGTGTTAGAGTATTTTCAAAATACAGGCCCAAAACATACTGAAAATCGATCTTCTAGGTGCCCAAAAGTCGATATGTGCATGCATCTTCTGTACCCGTTTATATCTCAAATTCAGGCTCCAACCACCCGAAAATTCGATATTTTTGGGTCCGAGAAGCGATCTGTACATGCCTACTCAGATGCAGGCCCAAAACATGCTGAAAATCGATATTTCAGGTGCCCAAAGTCAACATGTGTATGCATCTTCTGCACTCGTTTATATCTCAAATTCAATCTCAAAACACCCGAAAATTCGATATTTTTGGGTCCCAGAAGCGATCTGTACATGCCTACTCAGTGCTAGAATGTTTTCAAAATATAGGGTCAAAACATGCTAAAAATCGATATTTTAAGTGTCCAAAGTCGATAAGTGAATGCATCATCAGTACCCGTTTATATATCAAATTCAGTCTCAAAACACCCGAAAATTCGATATTTTGGGGTCCGAGAAGTGATCTGTTCATGCCTACTTAGTGCTACAATATTTTCAAAATATAGGCCCAAAACATGCTAAAAATCGATATTTTAGGTGCCCAAAGTCGATATCTCAAATTCAGGCCCAAAACACCCAAAAATTCGATATTTTGGGGTCCCAGAAGCGATTTGTACATGCCTACACAGTGCTAGAATTTTTTCAAAATATAGGCTCAAAACATGCTAAAAATCGATATTTTAAGTGTCCAAAGTCGATATGTGTATGCATCTTTTTCACCTGTTTATATCCCAAATTCAGGCTCAGAACACCCGAAAATTAGATATTTTTGGGTCCCAGAAGCGATTTGTAATTGCCTACTCAGTGCTAGAATGTATTCAAAATATAGGCTCAAAACATGCTAAAAATCGATATTTTAAGTGTCCAAAGTCGATATGTGCATGCATCATCTGTACCTGTTTATATCTCAAACTCAGGCTTAAAACACCCGAAAATTCGATATTTTGGGGTCCCAGAAGTGATCTGTACATGCCTACTTAGTGCTAGAATATTTTCAAAATATAGGCCCAAAACATGCTAAAAATCGATATTTTAGGTGCCCAAGGTCGATATCTCAAATTCAGGCCCAAAACACCCGAAAAATTCGATATTTTGAGGTCCGAGAAACGAACTGTAGATGCCTACTCCTTGTTAGAGTATTTTCAAAATACAGGCCCAAATCATACTGAAAATCGATCTTTTAGGTGCCCAAAAGTCGATATGTGCATGCATCTTCTGTACCCGTTTATATCCCAAATTCAACCTCAAAACACCCTAAAATTCGATATTTTGGGGTCCCAGAAGCGATCTGTACATGCCTACTTAGTGCTAGAATGTTTTCAAAATATAGGCTCAAAACATGCTAAAAATTGATATTTTAAGTGTCCAAAGTCGATATGTGCATGCATCATCTGTACCCGTTTATATCTCAACTTCTGGCTCAAAACACCCGAAAATTCGATATTTTGGGGTCCCAGAAGTGATCTGTACATGCCTACTTAGTGCTAGAATATTTTCAAGATATAGGCCCAAAACATGCTAAAAATCTATATTTTAGGTGCTTAAAGTCGATATCTCAAATTCAGGCCCAAAACACCCGAGAATTCGATATTTTGGGGTCCCAGAAGCGAACTGGACATGCTTACTCCGTGTTAGAGTATTTTCAAAATACAGGCCCAAAACATACTGAAAATCGATCATCTAGGTTCCCAAAAGTCGATATGTGCATGCATCTTCTGCACCCGTTTATATCTCAAATTCAGGCTCCAAACACCCGAAAATTCGATATTTTGTGGTCCCAGAAGCGATCTGTACATGCCTACTCAGATGCAGGCCCAAAACATGCTGAAAATCGATATTTTAGGTGCACAAAGTCAACATGTGTATTCATCTTCTGCACTCGTTTATATCTCAAATTCAATCTCAAAACACCCGAAAATTCGATAATTTTGGGTCCCAGAAGCGATCTGTACATGCCTACTCAGTGCTAGAATGTTTTCAAAATATAGGCTCAAAACATGCTACAAATCGATATTTTAAGTGTCCAAAATCGATATGTGCATGCATCATCTGTACCCGTTTATATCTCAAATTCAGGCTCAAAACACCCGAAAATTCGATATTTTGGGGTCCGAAAAGTGATCTGTACATGCCTACTTAGTGCTACAATATTTTCAAAATATAGGCCCAAAACATGCTAAAAATCGATATTTTAGGTGTCCAAAGTCGATATCTCAAATTCTGGCCTAAAACACCCGAAAATTCGATATTTTGGGGTCCCAGAAGCGAACTTGTACATGCCTACTCCGTGTTAGAGTATTTTCAAAATAGAGGCACAAAACATACTGAAAATCGATCTTTTAGGTGCCCAAAAGTCGATATGTGCATGCATCATCTATACCCGTTTATATCTCAAATTCAGGCTCAAAACACCCGAAAATTCGATATTTTTGGGTCCGAGAAGCGATCTGTACATGCCTACTCAGATGCAGGCCCAAAACATGCTGAAAATCGATATTTTAGGTGCCCAAAGTCAACATGTGTATGCATCTTCTGCACTCGTTTATATCTCAAATTCAACCTCAAAACACCCGAAAATTCGATAATTTTGGGTGCCAGAAGCGATCTGTACATGTCTAGTCAGTGCTAGAATGTTTTCAAAATATAGGCTCAAAACATGCTAAAAATCGATATTTTAAGTGTCCAAAGTCGATATGTGCATGCATCATCTGTACCTGTTTATATCTCAAACTCAGGCTTAAAACACCCGAAAATTCGATATTTTGGGGTCCCAGAAGTGATCTGTACATGCCTACTTAGTGCTAGAATATTTTCAAAATATAGGCCCAAAACATGCTAAAAATCGATATTTTAGGTGCCCAAGGTCGATATCTCAAATTCAGGCCCAAAACACCCGAAAAATTCGATATTTTGAGGTCCGAGAAACGAACTGTAGATGCCTACTCCTTGTTAGAGTATTTTCAAAATACAGGCCCAAATCATACTGAAAATCGATCTTTTAGGTGCCCAAAAGTCGATATGTGCATGCATCTTCTGTACCCGTTTATATCCCAAATTCAACCTCAAAACACCCTAAAATTCGATATTTTGGGGTCCCAGAAGCGATCTGTACATGCCTACTTAGTGCTAGAATGTTTTCAAAATATAGGCTCAAAACATGCTAAAAATTGATATTTTAAGTGTCCAAAGTCGATATGTGCATGCATCATCTGTACCCGTTTATATCTCAACTTCTGGCTCAAAACACCCGAAAATTCGATATTTTGGGGTCCCAGAAGTGATCTGTACATGCCTACTTAGTGCTAGAATATTTTCAAGATATAGGCCCAAAACATGCTAAAAATCTATATTTTAGGTGCTTAAAGTCGATATCTCAAATTCAGGCCCAAAACACCCGAGAATTCGATATTTTGGGGTCCCAGAAGCAAACTGGACATGCTTACTCCGTGTTAGAGTATTTTCAAAATACAGGCCCAAAACATACTGAAAATCGATCATCTAGGTTCCCAAAAGTCGATATGTGCATGCATCTTCTGCACCCGTTTATATCTCAAATTCAGGCTCCAAACACCCGAAAATTCGATATTTTGTGGTCCCAGAAGCGATCTGTACATGCCTACTCAGATGCAGGCCCAAAACATGCTGAAAATCGATATTTTAGGTGCACAAAGTCAACATGTGTATTCATCTTCTGCACTCGTTTATATCTCAAATTCAATCTCAAAACACCCGAAAATTCGATAATTTTGGGTCCCAGAAGCGATCTGTACATGCCTACTCAGTGCTAGAATGTTTTCAAAATATAGGCTCAAAACATGCTACAAATCGATATTTTAAGTGTCCAAAATCGATATGTGCATGCATCATCTGTACCCGTTTATATCTCAAATTCAGGCTCAAAACACCCGAAAATTCGATATTTTGGGGTCCGAAAAGTGATCTGTACATGCCTACTTAGTGCTACAATATTTTCAAAATATAGGCCCAAAACATGCTAAAAATCGATATTTTAGGTGTCCAAAGTCGATATCTCAAATTCTGGCCTAAAACACCCGAAAATTCGATATTTTGGGGTCCCAGAAGCGAACTTGTACATGCCTACTCCGTGTTAGAGTATTTTCAAAATAGAGGCACAAAACATACTGAAAATCGATCTTTTAGGTGCCCAAAAGTCGATATGTGCATGCATCATCTATACCCGTTTATATCTCAAATTCAGGCTCAAAACACCCGAAAATTCGATATTTTTGGGTCCCAGAAGCGATCTGTACATGCCTACTCAGATGCAGGCCCAAAACATGCTGAAAATCGATATTTTAGGTGCCCAAAGTCAACATGTGTATGCATCTTCTGCACTCGTTTATATCTCAAATTCAACCTCAAAACACCCGAAAATTCGATAATTTTGGGTGCCAGAAGCGATCTGTACATGTCTAGTCAGTGCTAGAATGTTTTCAAAATATAGGCTCAAAACATGCTAAAAATCGATATTTTAAGTGTCCAAAGTCGATATGTGCATTCATCTTCTGTACCCGTTTATATCTCAAATTCAGGCTCAAAACACCCGAAAATCCGATATTTTTTGGTCCCAGAAGCGATCTGTACATGCCTACTCCTAGTTAGAGTATTTTCAAAATACAGGCCCAAAACACGCTGAAAATCGATATTTTAGGTGCCCAAAGTCAATATGTGCATGCATCTTCTCAACCCGTTTATATCTCAAATTCAGGCTCAAAACACCCGAAAATTCGGTATTTTTTGGTCCTACAAGCGATCTGTACATCCCTACTCTTAGTTAGAATGTTTTCAAGATACAGACCCAAAACATGCTCAAAATCGATATTTTAGGTGCCCAAAAGTCGATATGTGCATGCATCTTCTGTACCCGTTTATATCCCAAATTCAACCTCAAAACAACCGAAAATTCGATATTTTTGGGTCCCAGAAGCGATCTGTACATGTCTACTCAGTGCTAGAATATTTTCAAAATATAGGCCCAAAACATGCTAAAAATCGATATTTTAGGTGCCCAAAGTCGATATCTCAAATTCAGGTCCAAAACACCCAAAAATTCGATATTTTGGGGTCCCAGAAGCGATCTGTACATGCAAGAATGTTTTCAAAATATAGGCTCAAAACATGCTAAAAATCGATATTTTAAGTGTCCAAAGTCGAAATGTGCATGCATCATCTGTTTATCGTTTATATCTCAAATTCAGGCTCAAAACACCCGAAAATTCGATATTTTGGGGTCCCAGAAGTGATCTGTACATGCCTACTTATTGCTAGAATATTTTCAAAATATAGGCCCAAAACATGCTAAAAATCGATATTTTAGGTGTCCAAAGTCGATATCTCAAATTCAGGCCTAAAACACCCGAAAATTCGATATTTTGGGATCCCAGAAGCTAACTTGTACATGCCTACTCCGTGTTAGAGTATTTTCAAAATAGAGGCCCAAAACATACTGAAAATCGATCTTTTAGGTGCCCAAAAGTCGATATGTGCATGCATCATCTATACTCGTTTATATCTCAAATTCAGGCTCAAAACACCCGAAAATTCGATATTTTGGGGTCCCAGAAGCGATCTGTACATGCCTACTCAGATGCAGGCCCAAAACATGCTGAAAATCGATATTTTAGGTGCCCAAAGTCAACATGTGTATGCATCTTCTGCACTCGTTTATATCTCAAATTCAACCTCAAAACACCCGAAAATTCGATAATTTTGGGTGCCAGAAGCGATCTGTACATGTCTAGTCAGTGCTAGAATGTTTTCAAAATATAGGCTCAAAACATGCTAAAAATCGATATTTTAAGGGTCCAAAGTCGATATGAGCATGCATCTTCTGTACCCGTTTATATCTCAAATTCAGGCTCAAAACACCCGAAAATCCGATATTTTTTGGTCCCAGAAGCGATCTGTACATGCCTACTCCTAGTTAGAGTATTTTCAAAATACAGGCCCAAAACATGCTGAAAATCGATATTTTAGGTGCCCAAAGTCAATATGTGCATGTATCTTCAGAACCCGTTTATATCTCAAATTCAGGCTCAAAACACCCGAAAATTCGGTATTTTTTGGACCTAGAAGCGATCTGTACATCCCTACTCTTAGTTAGAATGTTTTCAAGATACAGACCCAAAACATGCTCAAAATCGATATTTTAGGTGCCCAAAAGTCGATATGTGCATGCATCTTCTGTACCCGTTTATATCCCAAATTCAACCTCAAAACATCCGAAAATTCGATATTTTTGGGTCCCAGAAGCGATCTGTACATGTCTACTCAGTGCTAGAATATTTTCAAAATATAGGCCCAAAACATGCTAAAAAATCAATATTTTAGGTGCCCAAAGTCGATATCTCAAATTCAGGCCCAAAACACCGAAAAATTCGATATTTTGGGGTCCCAGAAGCGATCTGTACATGCAAGAATGTTTTCAAAATATAGGCTCAAAACATGCTAAAAATCGATATTTTAAGTGTCCAAAGTCGAAATGTGCATGCATCATCTGTTTATCGTTTATATCTCAAATTCAGGCTCAAAACACCCGAAAATTCGATATTTTGGGGTCCCAGAAGTGATCTGTACATGCCTACTTATTGCTAGAATATTTTCAAAATATAGGCCCAAAACATGCTAAAAATCGATATTTTAGGTGCCCAAAGTCGATATCTCAAATTCAGGCCCAAAACACCCGAAAATTCGATATTTTGGGGTCCCAGAAGCGAACTGTACATGCTTACTCCGTGTTAGAGTATTTTCAAAATACAGACCCAAAACATACTGAAAATCGATCTTCTAGGTGCCCAAAAGTCGATATGTGCATGCATCTTCTGTACCCGTTTATATCTCAAATTCAGGCTCCAAACACCAGAAAATTCGATAATTTTGGGTCCCAGAAGCGATCTGTACTTGCCTACTCTGTGTTAGAGTATTTTCAAAATACAGGCCCAAAACAAGCTTAAAATCGATATTTTAAGTGTCCAAAGTCGATATGTGTATGCATCTTCTTCACCTGTTTATATCTCAAATTCAGGCTCAGAACACCCGAAAATTAGATATTTTTGGGTCCCAGAAGCGATTTGTAAATGCCTACTCAGTGCTAGAATGTTTTCAAAATATAGGCTCAAAACATGCTAAAAATCGATATTTTAAGTGTCCAAAGTCGATATGTGCATGCATCATCTGTACCTGTTTATATCTCAAATTCAGGCTCAAAACACCCGAAAATTCGATATTTTGGGGTCCCAGAAGTGATCTGTACATGCCTACTTAGTGCTAGAATATTTTCAAAATTTAGGCCCAAAACATGCTAAAAATCGATATTTTAGGTGCCCAAAGTCGATATTTCAAATTCAGGCCCAAAACACCCGAAAATTCGATATTTGGGGGTCCCAGAAGCGATCTGTACATGCCTACTCAGATGCAGGCCCAAAACATGCTAAAAATCGATATTTTAAGTGTCCAAAGTCAACATGTGCATGCAACTTCTGTACCCGTTTATATCTCAAATTCAACCTCAAAACACCCGAAAATTCGGTATTTTTGGGTCCTAGAAGCGATCTGTACATCCCTACTCTTAGTTAGAATGTTTTCAAGATACAGACCCAAAACATGCTCAAAATCGATATTTTAGGTGCCCAAAAGTCGATATGTGCATGCATCTTCTGTACCCGTTTATATCTCAAATTCAGGCTCAAAACACCCGAAAATTCGATATTTTGGGGTCCCAGAAGCGATCTGTACATGTCTACACAGTACTAAAATATTTTCATAATATAGGCCCAAAACATGCTAAAAATCGATATTTTAGGTGCCTAAAGTCGATATCTCAAATTCAGGCCCAAAACACCCAAAAATTCGATATTTTGGGGTCCCAGAAGAGATCTGTACATGCAAGAATGTTTTAAAAATATAGGCTCAAAACATGCTAAAAATCGATATTTTAAGTGTCCAAAGTCGAAATGTGCATGCATCATCTGTTTATCGTTAATATCTCAAATGCAGGCTCAAAACACCCGAAAATTCGATATTTTTGGGTCCCAGAAGTGATCTGTACATGCCTACTTATTGCTAGAATATTTTCAAAATATAGGCCCAAAACATGCTAAAAATCGATATTTTAGGTGCCCAAAGTCGATATCTCAAATTCAGGCCCAAAACACCCGAAAATTCGATATTTTGGGGTCCCAGAAGCGAACTGTACATGCCTACTCCGTGTTAGAATATTTTCAAAATACAGGCCCAAAACATACTGAAAATCGATCTTTTAGGTGCCCAAAAGTCGATATGTTCATGAATCTTCTGTACCCGTTTATATACCAAATTCAACCTCAAAACACCCGAAAATTCGATAATTTTGTGTCCCAGAAGCGATCTGTACATGCCTACTCAGAGCTAGAATATTTTTAAAATATAGGCTCAAAACATGCTAAAAATCGATATTTTAAGTGTCCAAAGTCGATATGTCCATGCATAATCTGTACCCGTTTATTTCTCAAATTCAGGCTCAAAACACCCGAAAATTCGATATTTTGGGGTCCCAGAAGTGATCTGTACATGCCTACTTAGTGCTAGAATATTTTCAAAATATAGGCCCAAAACATGATAAAAATCGATATTTTAGGTGCCCAAAGTCGATATCTCAAATTCAGGCCCAAAACACCCGAAAATTCAATATTTTGGGGTCCCAGAAGCGAACTGTACATGCCTACTCCGTGTTAGAATATTTTCAAAATACAGGCCCAAAACATAATGAAAATCGATCATTTAGGTGCCCAAAAGTCGATATGTGCATTCATCTTCTGCACTCGTTTATATCTCAAATTCAACCTCAAAGAACCCTAAAATTCGATAATTTTGGGTCCCAGAAGCGATCTGTACATGTCTATTCAGTGCTAGAATGTTTTCAAAATATAGGCTCAAAGCATGCTAAAAATCGATATTTTAAGTGTCCAAAGTCGATATGTGCATGCATCTTTTGTACCCGTTTATATCCCAAATTCAGGCTCAAAACACCCGAAAATTCGATATTTTGGGGTCCCAGAAGCGATCTGTACATGCCTACTCCTAGTTAGAGTAGTTTCAAAATACAGGCCCAAAACATGCTGAAAATCGATATTTTAGGTGCTCAAAGTCAATATGTTCATGAATCTTCTGTACCCGTTTATATCTCAAATTCAGGCTCAAAACACCCGAAAATTCGATATTTTGGGATCCCAGAAGTGATCTGTACATGCCTACTTAGTGCTAGAATATTTTCAGAAAAAAGGACCAAAACATGCTAAAAATCGATATTTTAGGTGCCCAAAGTCGATATTTCAAATTCAGGCCCAAAACACCCGAAAATTCGATATTTTGGGATCCCAGAAGCGAACTGTACATGCCTACTCCGTGTTAGAGTATTTTCAAAATACAGGCCCAAAACACACTGAAAATCGATCTTTTAGGTGATCAAAAGTCGATATGTGCATGCATCTTCTGTACCCGTTTATATCCCAAATTCGACCTCAAAACACCCGAAAATTCGATATTTTTGGGTCCCAGAAGCGATCTGTATATGCCTTCTCAGTGCTTGAATTTTTTCAACATATAGGCTCAAAACATGCTAAAAATCGATATTTTAAGTGTCCAAAGTCGATATGTGCATGCATCATCTGTACCCGTTTATATCTCAAATTCAGGCTCAAAACACCCGAAAATTCGATATTTTGGGGCCCCAGAAGTGATCTGTACATGCCTACTTAGTGCTGGAATATTTTTAAAATATAGGCCCAAAAATGCTAAAAATCGATATTTTAGGTGCCCAAAGTCGATATCTCAATTTCAGACCCAAAACACCCGAAAATTCAATATTTTGGGGTCCCAGAAGCGAACTGTACATGCCTACTCCGTGTTAGAATATTTTCAAAATACAGGCTCAAAACATACTGAAAATCGATCTTTTAGGTGCCCAAAAGTCGATATGTGCATGCATCTTCTGCACTCGTTTATATCTCAAATTCAACCTCAAAACACCCGAAAATTCGATAATTTTGGGTCCCAGAAGCGATCTGTATATGCTTTCTCAGTGCTAGAATTTTTTCAACATATAGGCTCGAAACATGCTAAAAATCGATATTTTAAGTGTCCAAATTCGATATGTGCATGCATCATCTGTACCCGTTTATATCTCAAATTCAGGCCCAAAACACCCGAAAATTCAATATTTTGGGGTCCCAGAAGCGAACTGTACATGCCTACTCCGTGTTAGAGTATTTTCAAAATACATGCCCAAAACATACTGAAAATCGAACTTTTAGGTGCCCAAAAGTCGATATGTGCATGCATCATCTGTACCCGTTTATATCTCAAATTCAGGCTCAAAACACCCAAAAATTCGATATTTTGGGGCCCCAGAAGTGATCTGTACATGCCTACTTAGTGCTGGAATATTTTTAAAATATAGGCCCAAAAAATTCTAAAAATCGATATTTTAGGTGCCCAAAGTCGATATCTCAAATTCAGGCCCAAAACACCCGAAAATTCAATATTTTTGGGTCCCAGAAGCGATCTGTACTTGACTACTCCGTGTTTGAGTATTTTCAAAATACAGGCCCAAAACAAGCTGATAATCGATATTTTAGGTGACCAAAGTCAATATGTGTATGCATTTTCTGCACCCGTTTATATCCCAAATTCAGGCTCAAAAAACCCGAAAATTCGATATTTTTGGGTCCCAGAAGCTATCTGTACCTGCCTACTCAGTGCTAGAATGTTTTCAAAATATAGGCTCAAAACATGCTAAAAATCGATATTTTAAGTGTCCAAAGTCGATATGTGCATGCATCATCTGTACCCGTTTATATCTCAAATTCTGGCTCAAAACACCAAAATTTTTGATATTTTGGGGCCCAAGAAGTAATCTGTACATGCCTACTTAGTGCTGGAATATTTTTAAATTATAGGCCCAAAAATGCTAAAAATCGATATTTTAGGTGCCCAAAGTCGATATCTCAAATTCAGGCCCAAAACACCTGAAAATTCGATATTTTGGTGTCCCAGAAGCGAACTGTACATGCCTACTCCGTGTTAGAGTATTTTCAAAATACATGCCCAAAACATACTGAAAATCGATCTTTTAGGTGCCCAAAAGTCGATATGTGCATGCATCTTCTGTACCCGTTTATATCTCAAATTCAGGCTCCAAACACCCAAAAATTCGATATTTTGGGGTCCCAGAAGCGATCTGTACAAGCCTACTCAGATGAATGCCCAAAACATGATGAAAATCGATATTTTATTTGCCCAAAGTCAACATGTGTATGCATCTTCTGCACTCGTTTATATCTCAAATTCAACCTCAAAACACTCGAAAATTCGATAATTTTGGGTCCCAGAAGCGATCTGTACATGTCTAGCCAGTGCTAGAATGTTTTCAAAATATAGGCTCAAAACATGCTGAAAATCGATATTTTAGGAGCCCAAAGTCAATATGTGAATGCATCTTCTGTACCCGTTTATATCTCAAATTCAGGCTCAAAACACCCAAAAATTCAATATTTTGGGGTCCCAGAAGTGATCTGTACATGCCTACTTAGTGCTAGAATATTTTCAAAAAAAAGGCCCAAAACATGCTAAAAATCGATATTTTAGGTGCCCAAAGTCGATATCTCAAATTCAGGCCCAAAACACCCTAAAACTCGATATTTTGGGGTCCCAGAAGCGAACTGTACATGCCTACTCCGTGTTAAAATATTTTCAAAATACAGGCCCAAAACATACTGAAAATCGATTTTTTAGGTGCCCAAAAGTCGATATGTGCATGGATCTTCTGTACCCGTTTAAATCCCAAATTCGACCTCAAAACACCCGAAAATTCGATATTTTGGGGTCCCAGAAGCGATCTGTATATGCCTACTCAGTGCTAGAATTTTTTCAACATATAGGCTCAAAACATGCTAAAAATCGATATTTTAAGTGTCCAAAGTCGATATGTGCATGCATCTTCTGCACCCATATATATTCCAAATTCAACCTCAAAACACCCGAAAATTCGATATTTTTGGGTCCCAGAAGCGATCTGTACATTCCTACTCAGTGCTAGAATGTTTTCAGAATATAGGCTCAAAACATGCTAAAAATCAATATTTTAAGTGCCCAAAGTCGATATCTCAAATTCAGGCCCAAAACACCCGAAAATTCGATATTTTGGAGTCCCAGAAGCAAACTGTACATGCCTACTCCGTGTTAGAGTATTTTCAAAATACAGGCCCAAAACATACTGAAAATCGATATTTTAGGTGACCAAAGTCAAAATGTGCATGCATCTTCTGTACCCGTTTATATCCCAAATTCAACCTCAAAACACCCGAAAATTCGATATTTTGGGGTCCCATAAGCGATCTGTACATGCCTACTTAGTGCTAGAATGTTTTCAAAATATAGGCTCAAAACATGCTAAAAATTGATATTTTAAGTGTCTAAATTCGATATGTGCATGCATCATCTGTACCCGTTTATATCTCAAATTCAGGCTCCAAACACCCGAAAATTCGATATTTTGGGGTCCCAGAAGCGATCTGTACATGCCTACTCCTAGTTAGAGTATTTTCAAAATACAGACCCAAAACATGCTCAAAATCGATATTTTAGGTGCCCAAAAGTCGATATGTGCATTCATCTTCTGTACCCGTTTATATCTCAAATTCAGGCTCAAAACACACGAAAATTCCATATTTTGGGGTCCCAGAAGCGATCTGTACATGCCTACTCAGTGCTAGAATATTTTCAAAATATATGCCCAAAACATGCTAAAAATCGATATTTTAGGTGCGCAAAGTCGATATCTCAAATTCAGGCCCAAAACTCCCAAAAATTAGATATTTTGGGGTCTCAGAAGCGATTTGTACATGCCTACTCAGTGCTAGAATGTTTTCAAAATATAGGCTCAAAACATGCTAAAAATTGATATTTTAAGTGTCCAAAGTCGATATGTGCATGAATCTTCTGTACCCGTTTACATCTCAAATTCAGGCTCAAAACACCCGAAAATTCGATATTTTTGGGTCCCAGAAGCGATCTGTACATGCCTACTCCGTGTTAGAGTATTTTCAATATACAGGCCCAAAACATACTGAAAATCGATATTTTAGGTGACCAAAGTCAATATGTGTATGCATCTTCTGCACCCGTTTATATCCCAAATTCAACCTCAAAACACCCGAAAATTAGATATTTTTTGGTCCCAGAAGCGATTTGTAAATGCCTACTCAGTGCTAGAATGTTTTCAAAATATAGGCTCAAAACATGCTAAAAATTGATATTTTAAGTGTCCAAAGTCGATATGTGCATGCATCATCTATACCCGTTTATATCTCAAATTCAGGCTCAAAACACCCGAAAATTCTATATTTTTGGGTCCCAGAAGTGATCTGTACATGCCTACTTAGTGCAAGAATATTTTCAAGATATAGGCCCAAAACATGCTATAAATCGATATTTTAGGTGCTTAAAGTCGATATCTCAAATTCAGGCCCAAAACACCCGAGAATTCGATATATTGGGGTCCCAGAAGCGAACTGTACATGCTTACTCCGTGTTAGAGTATTTTCAAAATACAGGCCCAAAACATACTGAAAATCAATCTTCTAGGTGCCCAAAAGTCGATATGTGCATGCATCTTCTGTACCCGTTTATATCTCAAATTCAGGCTCCAAACACCCGAAAATTCGATATTTTGGGGTCCCAGAAGCGATCTGTACATGCCTACTCAGATGCAGGCCCAAAACATGCTGAAAATCGATATTTTAGGTGCCCAAAGTCAACATGTGTATTCATCTTCTGCACTCGTTTATATCTCTAATTCAATCTCAAAACACCCGAAAATTCGATAATTTTGGGTCCCAGAAGCGATCTGTACATGCCTACTCCGTGTTAGAGTATTTTCAATATACAGGCCTAAAACATACTGAAAATCGATATTTTAGGTGACCAAAGTCAAAATGTGTATGCATCTTCTGCACCCGTTTATATCCCAAATTCAGGCTCAAAACACCCGAAAATTAGATATTTTTGGGTCCCAGAAGCGATTTGTACATGCCTACTCAGTGCTAGAATGTTTTCAAAATATAGGCTCAAAACATGCTAAAAATCGATATTTTAAGTGTCCAAAGTCGATATGTGCATGCATCATCTGTACCCGTTTATATCTCAAATTCAGGCTCAAAACACCCGAAAATTCGATATTTTGGGGTCCCAGAAGTGACCTGTACATGCCTACTTAGTGCTAGAATATTTTCAAAATATAGGCCCAAAACATGCTAAAAATCGATATTTTTTATGTGCCCAAAGTCGATATCTCAAATTCAAGCCCAAAACACCCGAAAATTCGATATTTTGAGGTCCCAGAAACGAACTGTACATGCCTACTCCTTGTTAGAATGTTTTCAAAATATAGGCTCAAAACATGCTAAAAATCGATATTTTAAGTGTCCAAAGTCGATATGTGTATGCATCTTCTGTACCCGTTTACATCTCAAATTCAGGCTCAAAACACCCGAAAATTCGATATTTTTGGGTCCCAGAAGCGATCTGTACATGCCTACTCCGTGTTAGAGTATTTTCAATATACAGTCCCAAAACATACTGAAAATCGATATTTTAGGTGACCAAAGTCAATATGTGTATGCATCTTCTGCACCTGTTTATATCCCAAATTCAGGCTCAGAACACCCGCAAATTAGATATTTTTGGGTCCCAGAAGCGATTTGTAAATGTCTACTCAGTGCTAGAATGTTTTCAAAATATAGGCTCAAAACATGCTAAAAATCGATATTTTAAGTGTCCAAAGTCGATATGTGCATCCATCATCTGTACCTGTTTATATCTCAAATTCAGGCTCAAAACACCTGAAAATTCGATATTTTGGGGTCCCAGAAGTGATCTGTACATGCCTACTTAGTGCTAGAATATTTTCAAAATATAGGCCCAAAACATGCTAAAAATCGATATTTTAGGTGCCCAAAGTCGATATCTCAAATTCATTCCCAAAACACCCGAAAATTCGATATTTTGAGGTCCCAGAAACGAACTGTACATAACTACTCCTTGTTAGAGTATTTTCAAAATAAAGGCCCAAATCATACTGAAAATCGATCTTTTAGGTGCCCAAAAGTCGATATGTGCATGCATCTTCTGTACCCGTTTATATCTCAAATTCAACCTCAAAACACCCGAAAATTCGATATTTTGGGGTCCCAGAAGCTATCTGTACATGCCTACTTAGTGCTAGAATGTTTTCAAAATATAGGCTCAAAACATGCTAAAAATTGATATTTTAAGTGCCCAAAGTCGATATGTGCATGCATCATCTGTACCCGTTTATATCTCAAATTCAGGCTCAAAACACCCGAAAATTCTATATTTTGGGGTCCCAGAAGTGATCTGTACATGCCTACTCAGTGCAAGAATATTTTCAAGATATAGGCTCAAAACATGCTATAAATCGATATTTTAGGTGCTTAAAGTCGATATCTCAAATTCAGGCCCAAAACACCCGAGAATTCGATATTTTGGGGTCCCAGAAGCGAACTGTACATGCTTACTCCGTGTTAGAGTATTTTCAAAATACAGGCCCAAAACATACTGAAAATCGATCTTCTAGGTGCCCAAAAGTCGATATGAGCATACATCTTCTGTACCCGTTTATATCTCAAATTCAGGCTCCAAACACCCGAAAATTCGATATTTTGGGGTCCCAGAAGCGATCTGTACATGCCTACTCAGATGCAGGCCCAAAACATGCTGAAAATCGATATTTTAGGTGCCCAAAGTCAACATGTGTATTCATCTTCTGCACTCGTTTATATCTCTAATTCAATCTCAAAACACCCGAAAATTCGATAATTTTGGGTCCCAGAAGCGATCTGTACATGCCTACTCCGTGTTAGAGTATTTTCAATATACAGGCCCAAAACATACTGAAAATCGATATTTTAAGTGACCAAAGTCAAAATGTGTATGCATCTTCTGCACCCGTTTATATCCCAAATTCAGGCTCAAAACACCCGAAAATTAGATATTTTTGGGTCCCAGAAGCGATTTGTACATGCCTACTCAGTGCTATAATGTTTTCAAAATATAGGCTCAAAACATGCTAAAAATCGATATTTTAAGTGTCCAAAGTCGATATGTGCATGCATCATCTGTACCCGTTTATATCTCAAATTCAGGCTCAAAACACCCGAAAATTCGATATTTTGGGGTCCCAGAAGTTACCTGTACATGCCTACTTAGTGCTAGAATATTTTCAAAATATAGGCCCAAAACATGCTAAAAATCGATATTTTAGGTGCCCAAAGTCGATATCTCGAGAAATTCAAGCCCAAAACACCCGAAAATTCGATATTTTGAGGTCCCAGAAACGAACTGTACATGCCTACTCCTTGTTAGAGTATTTTCAAAATACAGGCCCAAATCATACTGAAAATCGATCTTTTTGGTGCCCAAAAGTCGATATGTGCATGCATCTTCTGTACCCGTTTATATCCCAAATTCAACTTCAAAACACCCGAAAATTCGATATTTTGGGGTCCCAGAAGCGATCTGTACATGCCTACTTAGTGCTAGAATTTTCTCAAAATATAGGCTCAAAACATGTTAAAAATTGATATTTTAAGTGTCCAAAGTCGATATGTGCATGCATCATCTGTACCCGTTTATATCTCAAATTCAGGCTCAAAACACCCGAAAATTCGATATTTTTGGGTCCCAGAAGCGATCTGTACATGCCTACTCAGATGCAGGCCCAAAACATGCTGAAAATCGATATTTTAGGAGCCGAAAGTCAACATGTGAATGCATCTTCTGCACTCGTTTATATCTCAAATTCAATCTCAAAACACCCGAAAATTCCATATTTTGGGGTCCCAGAAGCGATCTGTACATGCCTACTCAGTGCTAGAATATTTTCAAAATATAGGCCCAAAACATGCTAAAAATCGATATTTTAGGTGCCCAAAGTCGATATCTCAAATTCAGGCCCAAAACACCCAAAAATTCGATATTTTGGGGTCCCAGAAGCGATTTGTACATGCCTACTCAGTGCTAGAATGTTTTCAAAATATAGGCTCAAAACATGCTAAAAATCGATATTTTAAGTGTCCAAAGTCGATATGTGTATGCATCTTCTGTACCCGTTTACATCTCAAATTCAGGCTCAAAACACCCGAAAATTCGATATTTTTGGGTCCCAGAAGCGATCTGTACATGCCTACTCCGTGTTAGAGTATTTTCAATATACAGGCCCAAAACATACTGAAAATCGATATTTTAGGTGACCAAAGTCAATATGTGTATGCATCTTCTGCACCTGTTTATATCCCAAATTCAGGCTCAAAACACCCGAAAATTAGATATTTTTGGGTCCCAGAAGCGATTTGTAAATGCCTACTCAGTGCTAGAATGTTTTCAAAATATAGGCTCAAAACATGCTAAAAATCGATATTTTAAGTGTCCAAAGTCGATATGTGCATGCATCATCTGTACCTGTTTATATCTCAAATTCAGGCTCAAAAAACCCGAAAATTCGATATTTTGGGGTCCCAGAAGTGATCTGTACATGCCTACTTAGTGGTAGAATATTTTCAAAATATAGGCCAAAAACATGCTAAAATCGGTATTTTAGGTGCCCAAAGTCGATATCTCAAATTCAGGCCCAAAACACCCGAAAATTCGATATTTTGAGGTCCCAGAAACGAACTGTACATGCCTACTCCTTGTTAGAGTATTTTCAAAATACAGGCCCAAAACATACTGAAAATCGATTTTTTAGGTGCCCAAAAGTCGATATGTGCATGCATCTTCTGTACCCGTTTATATCCCAAATTCGACCTCAAAACACCCGAAAATTCGATATTTTGGGGTCCCAGAAGCAATCTGTATATGCCTACTCAGTGCTAGAATTTTTTCAACATATAGGCTCAAAACATGCTAAAAATCGATATTTTAAGTGTCCAAAGTCGATATGTGCATGCATCATCTGTACCCGTTTATATCTCAAATTCAGGCTCAAAACACCCGAAATTTCGATATTTTGGGGCCCAAGAAGTGATCTGTACATGCCTACTTAGTGCTGGAATATTTTTAAAATATAGGCCCAAAAATCCTAAAAATCGATATTTTAGGTGCCCAAAGTCGATATCTCAAATTCAGGCCCAAAACACCCGAAAATTCGACATTTTGGGGTCCCAGAAGCGAACTGTACATGCCTACTCCGTGTTAGAGTATTTTCAAAATACAGACCCTAAACATACTGAAAATCGATCTTTTAGGTGCCCAAAAGTCGATATGTGCATGCATCTTCTGTACCCGTTTATATCTCAAATTCAGGCTCCAAACACCCGAAAATTCGATATTTTGGGGTCCCAGAAGCGATCTGTACATGTCTACTCAGATGCAGGCCCAAAACATGCTGAAAATCGATATTTTAGGTGCCCAAAGTCAGCATGTGTATGCATCTTTTGCACTCGTTTATATCTCAAATTCAACCTCAAAACAACCGAAAACTCGATAATTTTGGGTCCCAGAAGCGATCTGTACATGTCTAGTCAGCACTAGAATGTTTTTAAAATATAGGCTCAAAACATGCTAAAAATCGATATTTTAAGAGTCCAAAGTCGATATGTGAATGTATCTTCTGTATCCGTTTATATCTCAAATTCAGGCTCAAAACACCCAAAAATTCGATATTTTTGGGTCCCAGAAGCGATTTGTACATCCCTAATCCTAGTTAGAATGTTTTCAAGATACAGACCCAAAACATGCTCAAAATCGATATTTTAGGTGCCCAAAAGTCGATATGTGCATGCATCTTCTGTACCCGTTTATATCTCAAATTCAGGCTCAAAACACCCGAAAATTCGATATTTTGGGGTCCCAGAAGCGATCTGTACATGCCTACTCAGTACTAGGATATTTTCAAATTATAGGCTCAAAACATGCTAAAAATCGATATTTTAGGTGCCCAAAGTCGATATCTCAAATTCAGGCCCAAAACACCCAAAAATTCGATATTTTGGGGTCCCAGAAGCGATCTGTACATGCCTACTCCGTGTTAGAGTATTTTTAATATGCAGGACCAAAACATACTGAAAATCGATCTTTTAGGTGCCCAAAAGTCGATATTTGGATGCATCTTCTGTACCCGTTTATATCCCAAAATCAACCTCAAAACACCCGAAAATTCGATATTTTTGGGTCCCAGATGCGATCTGTATAGAATTTTTTCAAAAAATAGGCTCAAAACATGCTAAAAATCGATATTTTAAGTGTCCAAAGTCGATATGTGCATGCATCATCTGTACCCGTTTATATCTCAAATTCAGGCTCAAAACACCCGAAAATTCGATATTTTAGGGCCCCAGAAGTGATCTGTACATGCCTACTTAGTGCTAGAATATTTTCAAAATATTCGCCCAAAACATGCTAAAATACGATATTTTAGGTGCCCAAAGTCGATATCTCAATTCAGGCCCAAAACACCAGAAAATTCGATATTTTGTTTTTCCAGAAGCGAACTGTACATGCCTACTCCGTGTTAGAGTATTTTCAAAATACAGGCCCAAAACATACTGAAAATCGATCTTTTAGGTGCCCAAAAGTCGATATGTGCATGCATCTTCTGTACCCGTTTATATCTCAAATTCAGGCTCCAAACACCCGAAAATTCGATATTTGGGGGTCCCAGAAGCGATTTGTACAAGCCTACTCAGATGCAGGCCCAAAACATGCTGAAAATCGATATTTTAGGTGCCCAAAGTAAACATGTGTATGCATCTTCTGCACTCGTTTATATCTCAAATTCAACCTCAAAACACCCGAAAATTCGATAATTTTGGGTCCCAAAAGCGATGGGTACACGTCTAGACAGTTCTAGAATGTTTTCAAAATAAAGGCTCAAAACATGCTAAAAATCGATATTTTAAGTGCCCAAAGTCAATATGTGCATGCATCTTCTGTACCCGTTTATATCTCAAATTCAGGCTCAAAACACCCGAAAACTCGGTATTTTTGGGTCCTAGAAGCGATCTGTACATCCCTACTCCTAGTTAGAATGTTTTCAAGATACAGGCCCAGAACATGCTCAAAATCGATATTTTAGGTGCCCAAAAGTCGATATGTGCATTCATCTTCTGTACCCGTTTATATATCAAAATCAGGCTCAAAACACCCGAAAATTCGAAATTTTGGGGTCCCAGAAGTGATCTGTACATGCCTACTCAGTGCTAGAATATTTTCGAAATATAGGCCCAAAACATGCTAAATATCGATATTTTAGGTGCCCAAAGTCGATATCTCAAATTTAGGCACAAAACACCCAAAAAATCGATATTTTGGGGTCCCAGAAGCGATCTGTACATGCCTACTCCGTGTTAGAGTATTTTCAATATGCAGGCCCAAAACATACTGAAAATCGATCTTTTAGGTGCCCAAAAGTCAAAATGTGGATGCATCTTATGAACCCGTTTATATCTCAAATTCAGGCTCAAAACACCCGAAAACTCGATATTTTGGGGTCCCAGAAGCGATCTGTACTTTCCTACACCTAGTTTGAATGTTTTCAAGATACAGATCCAAAACATGTTAAAAATCGATATTTTAGGTGCCCAAAAGTCGAAATGTGCATGCATCTTCTGTACCCGTTTATACCTCAAATTCAGGCTCAAAACACCCGAAAATTTGATATTTTGGGGTCCCAGAAATGATCTGTACATGCCTAATTAGTTCTAGAATATTTTCAAAATGCAGGCCCAAAACATACTGAAAATCGATCTTTTAGGTGTCCAAAGTCGATATGTGCATGCATCATCTGTACCCGTTTATATCTCAAATTCAGGCTCAGAACACCCGAAAATATGATATTTTGGGGTCCCAGAAGTGATCTGTACATGCCTACTTAGTGCTGGAATATTTTCAAAATACAGGCCCAAAACATACTGAAAATCGATCTTTTAGGTGCCCAAAAGTCGATATGTGCATGCATCTTCTGTACCCGTTTAAATATCAAATTCAACCTCAAAACACCCAAAAATTCTATATTTTTGGGTCCCAGAAGCGATCTGTACATGCCTACTCAGTGCTAGAATTTTTTCAAAATATATGCTCAAAACATGCTAAAAATCGATATTTTAAGTGTCCAAAGTCGATATGTGCATGCATCATCTGTAACCGTTTATATCTCAAATTCAGGCTCAAAACTCCCGAAAATTCGATATTTTGGAGTCCCAGAAGTGATCTTTACATGCCTACTTACTGCTAGAATATTTTCAAAATATAGGCCCAAAACATGCTAAAAATCTATATTTTAGGTGCCCAAAGTCAATATATCAAATTCAGGCCCAAAACACCCGAACATTTGATATTTTGGGGTCTTAGAAGCGAACTGTACATGCCTACTCCGTGTTTGAGTATTTTCAAAATACAGGCCCAAAACAAGCTGAAAATCGATATTTTAGGTGACCAAAGTTAATATGTGTATGCATCTTCTGCACCCGTTTATATCCCTAATTCAACCTTAAAACACCCAAAAATTCGATATTTTTGGGTTCAAGAAGCGATCTGTACATGCCTACACATAGCTAGAATGTTTTCAAAATATAGGCTCAAAACATGCTAAAAATCGATATTTTAAGTGTCCAAAGTCGATATGTGCATGCATCATCTGTACCCGTTTATTTCTCAAATTCAGGCTCAAAACACCCGAAAATTCGATATTTTGGGTTTTCCAGAAGTGATCTGTACTTGCCTACTTAGTGCTAGAATATTTTCAAAATATAGGCCCAAAACATGCTAAAAATCGATATTTTAGGTGCCCTAAGTCGATATATCAAATTCAGGCCCTAAACACCCGAAAATTCAATATTTTGGGGTCCCAGAAGCAAACTGTACATGCCTACTCCGTGTTAGAGTATTTTCAAAATACAGGCCCAAAACAAGCTGAAAATCGATATTTTAGGTGACCAAAGTCAATATGTGTATGCATCTTCTGCATCCGTTTATATCCCAAATTCAACCTCAAAACACCCGAAAATTCGATATTTTTGCGTCCCAGAAGCGATCTGTACATGCCTACTCAGTGCTAGAATGTTTTCAAAATATAGGCTCAAAACATGCTAAAAATCGATATTTTAAGTGTCCAAAGTCGATATGTGCATGCATCATCTGTACCCGTTTATATCTCAAATTCAGGCTCAAAACACCCAAAAATTCGATATTTAGGGACCCCAGAAGTGATCTGTACATGCCTACTTAGAGCTGGAAATTTTTTAAAATATAGGCCTAAAAATGCTAAAAATCGATATTTTAGGTGCCCAAAGTCGATATCTCAAATTCAGGCCCAAAACACCCGAAAATTCAATATTTTGGGGTCCCAGAAGCGAACTGTACATGCCTACTCCGTGTTAGAGTATTTTCAAAATACAGGCTCAAAACATATTGAAAATCGATCTTTTAGGTGCCCAAAAGTCGATATGTGCATGCATCTTCTGCACTCGTTTATATCTCAAATTCAACCTCAAAACACCCGAAAATTCGATAATTTTGGGTCCCAGAAGCGATCTGTACATGTCTAGTCAGTGCTAGAATGTTTTCAAAATATAGGCTCAAAACATGCTAAAAATCGATATTTTAGGTTCCCAAAGTCGATATCACATATACAGGCCCAAAACACCCGAAAATTCGATATTTTTGGGTCCCAGAAGCGAACTGTACATGCCTACTCCGTGTTAGAGTATTTTCAAAATACAGGCCCAAAACATACTGAAAATCGATCTTTTAGGTGCCCAAAAGTCGATATGTGCATGCATCTTCTGTACCCGTTTATATCCTAAATTCGACCTCAAAACACCCGAAAATTCGATATTTTTGGGTCCCAGAAGCGATCTGTATATGCCTTCTCAGTGCTAGAATTTTTTCAACATATAGGCTCAAAACATGCTAAAAATCGATATTTTAAGTGTCCAAAGTCGATATGTGCATGCATCATCTGTACCCGTTTATATCTCAAATTCAGGCTCAAAACACCCAAAAATTCGATATTTAGGGACCCTAGAAGTGATCTGTACATGCCTACTTAGAGCTGGAAATTTTTTAAAATATAGGCCTAAAAATGCTAAAAATCGATATTTTAGGTGCCCAAAGTCGATATCTCAAATTCAGGCCCAAAACACCCGAAAATTCAATATTTTGGGGTCCCAGAAGCGAACTGTACATGCCTACTCCGTGTTAGAGTATTTTCAAAATACAGGCCCAAAACATATTGAAAATCGATCTTTTAGGTGCCCAAAAGTCGATATGTGCATGCATCTTCTGCACTCGTTTATATCTCAAATTCAACCTCAAAACACCCGAAAATTCGATAATTTTGGGTCCCAGAAGCGATCTGTACATGTCTAGTCAGTGCTAGAATGTTTTCAAAATATAGGCTCAAAACATGCTAAAAATCGATATTTTAGATTCCCAAAGTCGATATCACATATACAGGCCCAAAACACCCGAAAATTCGATATTTTTGGGTCCCAGAAGCGAACTGTACATGCCTACTCCGTGTTAGAGTATTTTCAAAATACCGGCCCAAAACATACTGAAAATCGATCTTTTAGGTGCCCAAAAGTCGATATGTGCATGCATCTTCTGTACCCGTTTATATCCTAAATTCGACCTCAAAACACCCGAAAATTCGATATTTTTGGGTCCCAGAAGCGATCTGTATATGCCTTCTCAGTGCTAGAATTTTTTCAACATATAGGCTCAAAACATGCTAAAAATCGATATTTTAAGTGTCCAAAGTCGATATGTGCATGCATCATCTGTACCCGTTTATATCTCAAATTCAGGCTCAAAACACCCAAAAATTCGATATTTAGGGACCCCAGAAGTGATCTGTACATGCCTACTTAGAGCTGGAAATTTTTTAAAATATAGGCCTAAAAATGCTAAAAATCGATATTTTAGGTACCCAAAGTCGATATCTCAAATTCAGGCCCAAAACACCCGAAAATTCAATATTTTGGGGTCCCATAAGCGAACTGTACATGCCTACTCCGTGTTAGAGTATTTTCAAAATACAGGCCCAAAACATACTGAAAATCGATTTTTTAGGTGCCAAAAGTCGATATGTGCATGTATCTTCTGCACTCGTTTATATCTCAAATTCAACCTCAAAACACCCGAAAATTCGATAATTTTGGGTCCCAAAAGCGATCTGTACATGTCTAGTCAGTGCTAGAATGTTTTCAAAATATAGGCTCAAAATATGCTAAAAATCGATATTTTAAGTGTCCAAAGTCGATATGTGCATGCATCTTCTGTACCCGTTTATATCTCAAATTCAGTCTCAAAACACCCGAAAATTCGATATTTTTGGGTCCCAGAAGCGATCTGTACTTGCCTACTCCGTGTTTGAGTATTTTCAAATAACAGGCCCAAAACAAGCTGAAAATCGATATTTTAGGTGACCAAAGTCAATATGTGTATGCATCTTCTGCACCCGTTTATATCCCTAATTCAACCTTAAAACACCCGAAAATTCGATATTTTTGGGTCCCAGAAGCGATCTGTACATGCCTACTCATTGCTAGAATGTTTTCAAAATATAGGCTCAAAACATGCTAAAAATCGATATTTTAAGTGTCCAAAGTCGATATGTGCATGCATCATCTGTACCCGTTTATATCTCAAATTCAGGCTTAAAACACCCGAAAATTCGATATTTTGGGGTCCCAGAAGTGATCTGTACATGCCTACTTAGTGCTAGAATATTTTCAAAATATAGGCCCAAAACATGCTAAAAATCGATATTTTAGGTGCCGAAAGTCGATATGTGCATGCATCTTCTGTACCCGTTTATATCTCAAATTCAGGCTCAAAACACCCGAAAATTCGATATTTTGGGGTCACAGAAGCGATCTGTTCTTGCCTACTCCGTGTTAAAGTATTTTCAAAATACAGGCCCAAAACATACTGAAAATCGATCTTTTAGGTGCCCAAAAGTCGATATGTGCATGCATCTTCTGCACCCGTTTATATCCCAAATTCAACCTCAAAACACCCGATAATTCGATATTTTGGGGTCCCAGAAACGATCTGTACATACCTACTCAGTGATAGAATTTTTTCAAAATATAGACTCAAAACATGCTAAAAATCGATATTTTAAGTTTCAAAGTCGATATGTACATGCATCATCTATACCCATTTATATCTCAAATTCAGACTCAAAATACCCGAAAATTCGATATTTTGGGATCCCAGAAGCGAACTGTACCTGCCTACTCCGTGTTAGAGTATTTTCAAAATACGGGCCCAAAACATACTAAAAATCGATCTTTTAGGTTCCCAAAAGTCGATATGTGCATACATCTTCTGTACCCGTTTATATCCCAAATTCAACCTCAAAACACCCGAAAATTCAAAATTTTTTGGTCCCAGAAGCGATCTGTACATGCCTACTCAGTGATAGATTTTTTTCATAATATAGGCTCAAAATATGCTAAAAATCGATATTTTAAGTGTCCAAAGTCGATATGTGCATGCATCATCTGTACACGTTTATATCTCAAATTCAGGCTCAAAACACCCGAAAATTCGATATTTTGGGATCCCAGAAATGATCTGTACATGCCTACTTAATGCTAGAATATTTTCAAAATATCGGCCCAAAACATGCTAAAAATCGATATTTTAGGTGCCCAAAGTCGATATCTCAAATTCAGGCCCAAAACACCCGAAAATTTGATATTTTGGGGTCCCAAAAGCGAACTGTACATGCCTACTCCGTGTTAGAGTATTTTCAAAATACGGACCCGAAACATACTGAAAATCGATCTCTTAGGTGCCCAAAAGTCGATATGTGCATGCATCTTCTGTACCCGTTTATATCCCAAATTCAACCTCAAAACACCCGAAAATTCGATATTTTTGGGTCCCAGAAGCGATCTGTACATACCTACTCAGTGATAGAATTTTTTCAAAATATAGACTCAAAACATGCTAAAAATCGATATTTTAAGTGTCCAAACTCGATATGTACATGCATCATCTGTACCCGTTTATTTCTCAAATTCAGGCTCAAAACACCCGAAAATTCGATATTTTGGGTCCAAGAAGTGATCTGTACATGCCTACTCAGTGCTAGAATATTTTCAAAATATAGGCTCAAAACATGCTGAAAATCGATATTTTAGGTGCCCAAAGTAAACATGTGTATGCATCTTCTGCACTCGTTTATATCTCAAATTCAACCTCAAAACACCCGAAAATTCGATAATTTTGGGTCCCAAAAGCGATGGGTACACGTCTAGACAGTTCTAGAATGTTTTCAAAATAAAGGCTCAAAACATGCTAAAAATCGATATTTTAAGTGCCCAAAGTCAATATGTGCATGCATCATCTGTACCCGTTTATATCTCAAATTCAGGCTCAAAACACCCGAAAACTCGGTATTTTTGGGTCCCAGAAGCGATCTGTACATGCCTACACCTAGTTTGAATGTTTTCAAGATACAGATCCAAAACATGTTAAAAATCGATATTTTAGGTGCCCAAAAGTCGAAATGTGCATGCATCTTCTGTACCCGTTTATACCTCAAATTCTGGCTCAAAACACCCGAAAATTTGATATTTTGGGGTCCCAGAAATGATCTGTACATGCCTAATTAGTTCTAGAATATTTTCAAAATGCAGGCCCAAAACATACTGAAAATCGATCTTTTAGGTGTCCAAAGTCGATATGTGCATGCATCATCTGTACCCGTTTATATCTCAAATTCAGGATCAGAACACCCGAAAATATGATATTTTGGGGTCCCAGAAGTGATCTGTACATGCCTACTTAGTGCTGGAATATTTTCAAAATACAGGCCCAAAACATACTGAAAATCGATCTTTTAGGTGCCCAAAAGTCGATATGTGCATGCATCTTCTGTACCCGTTTATATATTAAATTCAACTTCAAAACACCCGAAAATTCTATATTTTTGGGTCCCAGAAGCGATCTGTACATGCCTACTCAGTGCTAGAATTTTTTCAAAATATATGCTCAAAACATGCTAAAAATCGATATTTTAAGTGTCCAAAGTCGATATGTGCATGCATCATCTGTAACCGTTTATATCTCAAATTCAGGCTCAAAACTCCCGAAAATTCGATATTTTGGAGTCCCAGAAGCGAACTGTACATGCCTACTCCGTGTTAGAGTATTTTCAAAATACAGGCCCAAAACATATTGAAAATCGATCTTTTAGGTGCCCAAAAGTCGATATGTGCATGCATCTTCTGCACTCGTTTATATCTCAAATTCAACCTCAAAACACCCGAAAATTCGATAATTTTGGGTCCCAGAAGCGATCTGTACATGTCTAGTCAGTGCTAGAATGTTTTCAAAATATAGGCTCAAAACATGCTAAAAATCGATATTTTAGGTTCCCAAAGTCGATATCACATATACAGGCCCAAAACACCCGAAAATTCGATATTTTTGGGTCCCAGAAGCGAACTGTACATGCCTACTCCGTGTTAGAGTATTTTCAAAATACAGGCCCAAAACATACTGAAAATCGATCTTTTAGGTGCCCAAAAGTCGATATGTTCATGCATCTTCTGTACCCGTTTATATCCTAAATTCGACCTCAAAACACCCGAAAATTCGATATTTTTGGGTCCCAGAAGCGATCTGTATATGCCTTCTCAGTGCTAGAATTTTTATAACATATAGGCTCAAAACATGCTAAAAATCGATATTTTAAGTGTCCAAAGTCGATATGTGCATGCATCATCTGTACCCGTTTATATCTCAAATTCAGGCTCAAAACACCCAAAAATTCGATATTTAGGGACCCCAGAAGTGATCTGTACATGCCTACTTAGAGCTGGAAATTTTTTAAAATATAGGCCTAAAAATGCTAAAAATCGATATTTTAGGTGCCCAAAGTCGATATCTCAAATTCAGGCCCAAAACACCCGAAAATTCAATATTTTGGGGTCCCATAAGCGAACTGTACATGCCTACTCCGTGTTAGAGTATTTTCAAAATACAGGCCCAAAACATACTGAAAATCGATTTTTTAGGTGCCAAAAGTCGATATGTGCATGCATCTTCTGCACTCGTTTATATCTCAAATTCAACCTCAAAACACCCGAAAATTCGATAATTTTGGGTCCCAAAAGCGATCTGTACATGTCTAGTCAGTGCTAGAATGTTTTCAAAATATAGGCTCAAAATATGCTAAAAATCGATATTTTAAGTGTCCAAAGTCGATATGTGCATGCATCTTCTGTACCCGTTTATATCTCAAATTCAGTCTCAAAACACCCGAAAATTCGATATTTTGGGGTCCCAGAAGCGATCTGTACTTGCCTACTCCGTGTTTGAGTATTTTCAAATAACAGGCCCAAAACAAGCTGAAAATCGATATTTTAGGTGACCAAAGTCAATATGTGTATGCATCTTCTGCACCCGTTTATATCCCTAATTCAACCTTAAAACACCCGAAAATTCGATATTTTTGGGTCCCAGAAGCGATCTGTACATGCCTACTCATTGCTAGAATGTTTTCAAAATATAGGCTCAAAACATGCTAAAAATCGATATTTTAAGTGTCCAAAGTCGATATGTGCATGCATCATCTGTACCCGTTTATTTCTCAAATTCAGGCTCAAAACACCCGAAAATTCGATATTTTGGGTCCCAGAAGTGATCTGTACATGCCTACTCAGAGCTAGAATATTTTCAAAATATAGGCTCAAAACATGCTTAAAATCGATATTTTAGGTGCCCAAAGTAAACATGTGTATGCATCTTCTGCACTCGTTTATATCTCAAATTCAACCTCAAAACACCCGAAAATTCGATAATTTTGGGTCCCAAAAGCGATGGGTACACGTCTAGACAGTTCTAGAATGTTTTCAAAATAAAGGCTCAAAACATGCTAAAAATCGATATTTTAAGTGCCCAAAGTCAATATGTGCATGCATCTTCTGTACCCGTTTATATCTCAAATTCAGGCTCAAAACACCCGAAAACTCGGTATTTTTGGGTCCTAGAAGCGATCTGTACATCCCTACTCTTAGTTAGAATGTTTTCAAGATACAGGCCCAGAACATGCTCAAAATCGATATTTTAGGTGCCCAAAAGTCGATATGTGCATTCATCTTCTGTACCCGTTTATATATCAAAATCAGGCTCAAAACACCCGAAAATTCGAAATTTTGGGGTCCCAGAAGTGATCTGTACATGCCTACTCAGTGCTAGAATATTTTCGAAATATAGGCCCAAAACATGCTAAATATCGATATTTTAGGTGCCCAAAGTCGATATCTCAAATTTAGGCCCAAAACACCCAAAAATTCGATATTTTGGGGTCCCAGAAGCGATCTGTACATGCCTACTCCGTGTTAGAGTATTTTCAAAATACAGGCCCAAAACATATTGAAAATCGATCTTTTAGGTGCCCAAAAGTCGATATGTGCATGCATCTTCTGCACTCGTTTATATCTCAAATTCAACCTCAAAACACCCGAAAATTCGATAATTTTGGGTCCCAAAAGCGATCTGTACATGTCTAGTCAGTGCTAGAATGTTTTCAAAATATAGGCTCAAAATATGCTAAAAATCGATATTTTAAGTGTCCAAAGTCGATATGTGCATGCATCTTCTGTACCCGTTTATATCTCAAATTCAGTCTCAAAACACCCGAAAATTCGATATTTTGGGGTCCCAGAAGCGATCTGTACTTGCCTACTCCGTGTTTGAGTATTTTCAAATAACAGGCCCAAAACAAGCTGAAAATCGATATTTTAGGTGACCAAAGTCAATATGTGTATGCATCTTCTGCACCCGTTTATATCCCTAATTCAACCTTAAAACACCCAAAAATTCGATATTTTTGGGTCCCAGAAGCGATCTGTACATGCCTACTCATTGCTAGAATGTTTTCAAAATATAGGCTCAAAACATGCTAAAAATCGATATTTTAAGTGTCCAAAGTCGATATGTGCATGCATCATCTGTACCCGTTTATTTCTCAAATTCAGGCTCAAAACACCCGAAAATTCGATATTTTGGGTCCCAGAAGTGATCTGTACATGCCTACTCAGAGCTAGAATATTTTCAAAATATAGGCTCAAAACATGCTGAAAATCGATATTTTAGGTGCCCAAAGTAAACATGTGTATGCATCTTCTGCACTCGTTTATATCTCAAATTCAACCTCAAAACACCCGAAAATTCGATAATTTTGGGTCCCAAAAGCGATGGGTACACGTCTAGACAGTTCTAGAATGTTTTCAAAATAAAGGCTCAAAACATGCTAAAAATCGATATTTTAAGTGCCCAAAGTCAATATGTGCATGCATCTTCTGTACCCGTTTATATCTCAAATTCAGGCTCAAAACACCCGAAAACTCGGTATTTTTGGGTCCTAGAAGCGATCTGTACATCCCTACTCTTAGTTAGAATGTTTTCAAGATACAGGCCCAGAACATGCTCAAAATCGATATTTTAGGTGCCCAAAAGTCGATATGTGCATTCATCTTCTGTACCCGTTTATATATCAAAATCAGGCTCAAAACACCCGAAAATTCGAAATTTTGGGGTCCCAGAAGTGATCTGTACATGCCTACTCAGTGCTAGAATATTTTCGAAATATAGGCCCAAAACATGCTAAATATCGATATTTTAGGTGCCCAAAGTCGATATCTCAAATTTAGGCCCAAAACACCCAAAAATTCGATATTTTGGGGTCCCAGAAGCGATCTGTACATGCCTACTCCGTGTTAGAGTATTTTCAAAATACAGGCCCAAAACATATTGAAAATCGATCTTTTAGGTGCCCAAAAGTCGATATGTGCATGCATCTTCTGCACTCGTTTATATCTCAAATTCAACCTCAAAACACCCGAAAATTCGATAATTTTGGGTCCCAGAAGCGATCTGTACATGTCTAGTCAGTGCTAGAATGTTTTCAAAATATAGGCTCAAAACATGCTAAAAATCGATATTTTAGGTTCCCAAAGTCGATATCACATATACAGGCCCAAAACACCCGAAAATTCGATATTTTTGGGTCCCAGAAGCGAACTGTACATGCCTACTCCGTGTTAGAGTATTTTCAAAATACAGGCCCAAAACATACTGAAAATCGATCTTTTAGGTGCCCAAAAGTCGATATGTTCATGCATCTTCTGTACCCGTTTATATCCTAAATTCGACCTCAAAACACCCGAAAATTCGATATTTTTGGGTCCCAGAAGCGATCTGTATATGCCTTCTCAGTGCTAGAATTTTTATAACATATAGGCTCAAAACATGCTAAAAATCGATATTTTAAGTGTCCAAAGTCGATATGTGCATGCATCATCTGTACCCGTTTATATCTCAAATTCAGGCTCAAAACACCCAAAAATTCGATATTTAGGGACCCCAGAAGTGATCTGTACATGCCTACTTAGAGCTGGAAATTTTTTAAAATATAGGCCTAAAAATGCTAAAAATCGATATTTTAGGTGCCCAAAGTCGATATCTCAAATTCAGGCCCAAAACACCCGAAAATTCAATATTTTGGGGTCCCATAAGCGAACTGTACATGCCTACTCCGTGTTAGAGTATTTTCAAAATACAGGCCCAAAACATACTGAAAATCGATTTTTTAGGTGCCAAAAGTCGATATGTGCATGCATCTTCTGCACTCGTTTATATCTCAAATTCAACCTCAAAACACCCGAAAATTCGATAATTTTGGGTCCCAAAAGCGATCTGTACATGTCTAGTCAGTGCTAGAATGTTTTCAAAATATAGGCTCAAAATATGCTAAAAATCGATATTTTAAGTGTCCAAAGTCGATATGTGCATGCATCTTCTGTACCCGTTTATATCTCAAATTCAGTCTCAAAACACCCGAAAATTCGATATTTTGGGGTCCCAGAAGCGATCTGTACTTGCCTACTCCGTGTTTGAGTATTTTCAAATAACAGGCCCAAAACAAGCTGAAAATCGATATTTTAGGTGACCAAAGTCAATATGTGTATGCATCTTCTGCACCCGTTTATATCCCTAATTCAACCTTAAAACACCCGAAAATTCGATATTTTTGGGTCCCAGAAGCGATCTGTACATGCCTACTCATTGCTAGAATGTTTTCAAAATATAGGCTCAAAACATGCTAAAAATCGATATTTTAAGTGTCCAAAGTCGATATGTGCATGCATCATCTGTACCCGTTTATTTCTCAAATTCAGGCTCAAAACACCCGAAAATTCGATATTTTGGGTCCCAGAAGTGATCTGTACATGCCTACTCAGAGCTAGAATATTTTCAAAATATAGGCTCAAAACATGCTGAAAATCGATATTTTAGGTGCCCAAAGTAAACATGTGTATGCATCTTCTGCACTCGTTTATATCTCAAATTCAACCTCAAAACACCCGAAAATTCGATAATTTTGGGTCCCAAAAGCGATGGGTACACGTCTAGACAGTTCTAGAATGTTTTCAAAATAAAGGCTCAAAACATGCTAAAAATCGATATTTTAAGTGCCCAAAGTCAATATGTGCATGCATCTTCTGTACCCGTTTATATCTCAAATTCAGGCTCAAAACACCCGAAAACTCGGTATTTTTGGGTCCTAGAAGCGATCTGTACATCCCTACTCCTAGTTAGAATGTTTTCAAGATACAGGCCCAGAACATGCTCAAAATCGATATTTTAGGTGCCCAAAAGTCGATATGTGCATTCATCTTCTGTACCCGTTTATATATCAAAATCAGGCTCAAAACACCCGAAAATTCGAAATTTTGGGGTCCCAGAAGTGATCTGTACATGCCTACTCAGTGCTAGAATATTTTCGAAATATAGGCCCAAAACATGCTAAATATCGATATTTTAGGTGCCCAAAGTCGATATCTCAAATTTAGGCCCAAAACACCCAAAAATTCGATATTTTGGGGTCCCAGAAGCGATCTGTACATGCCTACTCCGTGTTAGAGTATTTTCAATATACAGGCCCAAAACATACTGAAAATCGATCTTTTAGGTGCCCAAAAGTCAAAATGTGGATGCATCTTATGAACCCGTTTATATCTCAAATTCAGGCTCAAAACACCCGAAAACTCGATATTTTGGGGTCCCAGAAGCGATCTGTACTTTCCTACACCTAGTTTGAATGTTTTCAAGATACAGATCCAAAACATGTTAAAAATCGATATTTTAGGTGCCCAAAAGTCGAAATGTGCATGCATCTTCTGTACCCGTTTATACCTCAAATTCAGGCTCAAAACACCCGAAAATTTGATATTTTGGGGTCCCAGAAATGATCTGTACATGCCTAATTAGTTCTAGAATATTTTCAAAATACATGCCCAAAACATACTGAAAATCGAACTTTTAGGTGCCCAAATGTCGATATGTGCATGCATCATCTGTACCCGTTTATATCTCAAATTCAGGCTCAAAACACCCAAAAATTCGATATTTTGGGGCCCCAGAAGTGATCTGTACATGCCTACTTAGTGCTGGAATATTTTTAAAATATAGGCCCAAAAAATTCTAAAAATCGATATTTTAGGTGCCCAAAGTCGATATCTCAAATTCAGGCCCAAAACACCCGAAAATTCAATATTTTTGGGTCCCAGAAGCGATCTGTACTTGACTACTCCGTGTTTGAGTATTTTCAAAATACAGGCCCAAAACAAGCTGATAATCGATATTTTAGGTGACCAAAGTCAATATGTGTATGCATTTTCTGCACCCGTTTATATCCCAAATTCAGGCTCAAAAAACCCGAAAATTCGATATTTTTGGGTCCCAGAAGCTATCTGTACCTGCCTACTCAGTGCTAGAATGTTTTCAAAATATAGGCTCAAAACATGCTAAAAATCGATATTTTAAGTGTCCAAAGTCGATATGTGCATGCATCATCTGTACCCGTTTATATCTCAAATTCAGGCGCAAAACACCCGAAAATTCAATATTTTGGGGTCCCAGAAGCGAACTGTACATGCCTACTCCGTGTTAGAGTATTTTCAAAATACATGCCCAAAACATACTGAAAATCGATCTTTTAGGTGCCCAAAAGTCGATATGTGCATGCATCTTCTGCACCCGTTTATATCTCAAATTCAGGCTCCAAACACCCAAAAATTCGATATTTTGGGGTCCCAGAAGCGATCTGTACAAGCCTACTCAGATGCATGCCCAAAACATGCTGAAAATCGATATTTTAGGTGCCCAAAGTCAACATGTGTATGCATCTTCTGCACTCGTTTATATCTCAAATTCAACCTCAAAACACCCGAAAATTCGATAATTTTGGGTCCCAGAAGCGATCTGTACATGTCTAGCCAGTGCTAGAATGTTTTCAAAATATAGGCTCAAAACATGCTGAAAATCGATATTTTAGGAGCCCAAAGTCAATATGTGAATGTATCTTCTGTACCCGTTTATATCTCAAATTCAGGCTCAAAACACCCGAAAATTCAATATTTTGGGGTCCCAGAAGTGATCTGTACATGCCTACTTAGTGCTAGAATATTTTCAAAAAAAAGGCCCAAAACATGCTAAAAATCGATATTTTAGGTGCCCAAAGTCGATATCTCAAATTCAGGCCCAAAACACCCTAAAACTCGATATTTTGGGGTCCCAGAAGCGAACTGTACATGCCTACTCCGTGTTAAAATATTTTCAAAATACAGGCCCAAAACATACTGAAAATCGATTTTTTAGGTGCCCAAAAGTCGATATGTGCATGGATCTTCTGTACCCGTTTAAATCCCAAATTCGACCTCAAAACACCCGAAAATTCGATATTTTGGGGTCCCAGAAGCGATCTGTATATGCCTACTCAGTGCTAGAATTTTTTCAACATATAGGCTCAAAACATGCTAAAAATCGATATTTTAAGTGTCCAAAGTCGATATGTGCATGCATCTTCTGCACCCATATATATTCCAAATTCAACCTCAAAACACCCGAAAATTCGATATTTTTGGGTCCCAGAAGCGATCTGTACATTCCTACTCAGTGCTAGAATGTTTTCAGAATATAGGCTCAAAACATGCTAAAAATCAATATTTTAAGTGCCCAAAGTCGATATCTCAAATTCAGGCCCAAAACACCCGAAAATTCGATATTTTGGAGTCCCAGAAGCAAACTGTACATGCCTACTCCGTGTTAGAGTATTTTCAAAATACAGGCCCAAAACATACTGAAAATCGATATTTTAGGTGACCAAAGTCAAAATGTGCATGCATCTTCTGTACCCGTTTATATCCCAAATTCAACCTCAAAACACCCGAAAATTCGATATTTTGGGGTCCCATAAGCGATCTGTACATGCCTACTTAGTGCTAGAATGTTTTCAAAATATAGGCTCAAAACATGCTAAAAATTGATATTTTAGGTGTCTAAAGTCGATATGTGCATGCATCATCTGTACCCGTTTATATCTCAAATTCAGGCTCCAAACACCCGAAAATTCGATATTTTGGGGTCCCAGAAGCGATCTGTACATGCCTACTCCTAGTTAGAGTATTTTCAAAATACAGACCCAAAACATGCTCAAAATCGATATTTTAGGTGCCCAAAAGTCGATATGTGCATGAATCTTCTGTACCCGTTTACATCTCAAATTCAGGCTCAAAACACCCGAAAATTCGATATTTTTGGGTCCCAGAAGCGATCTGTACATGCCTACTCCGTGTTAGAGTATTTTCAATATACAGGCCCAAAACATACTGAAAATCGATATTTTAGGTGACCAAAGTCAATATGTGTATGCATCTTCTGCACCCGTTTATATCCCAAATTCAACCTCAAAACACCCGAAAATTAGATATTTTTGGGTCCCAGAAGCGATTTGTAAATGCCTACTCAGTGCTAGAATGTTTTCAAAATATAGGCTCAAAACATGCTAAAAATTGATATTTTAAGTGTCCAAAGTCGATATGTGCATGCATCATCTGTACCCGTTTATATCTCAAATTCAGGCTCAAAACACCCGAAAATTCTATATTTTTGGGTCCCAGAAGTGATCTGTACATGCCTACTTAGTGCAAGAATATTTTCAAGATATAGGCCCAAAACATGCTATAAATCGATATTTTAGGTGCTTAAAGTCGATATCTCAAATTCAGGCCCAAAACACCCGAGAATTCGATATATTGGGGTCCCAGAAGCGAACTGTACATGCTTACTCCGTGTTAGAGTATTTTCAAAATACAGGCCCAAAACATACTGAAAATCAATCTTCTAGGTGCCCAAAAGTCGATATGTGCATGCATCTTCTGTACCCGTTTATATCTCAAATTCAGGCTCCAAACACCCGAAAATTCGATATTTTGGGGTCCCAGAAGCGATCTGTACATGCCTACTCAGATGCAGGCCCAAAACATGCTGAAAATCGATATTTTAGGTGCCCAAAGTCAACATGTGTATTCATCTTCTGCACTCGTTTATATCTCTAATTCAATCTCAAAACACCCGAAAATTCGATAATTTTGGGTCCCAGAAGCGATCTGTACATGCCTACTCCGTGTTAGAGTATTTTCAATATACAGGCCTAAAACATACTGATAATCGATATTTTAGGTGACCAAAGTCAAAATGTGTATGCATCTTCTGCACCCGTTTATATCCCAAATTCAGGCTCAAAACACCCGAAAATTAGATATTTTTGGGTCCCAGAAGCGATTTGTACATGCCTACTCAGTGCTAGAATGTTTTCAAAATTCAGGCCCAAAACATACTGAAAATCGATCTTCTAGGTGCCCAAAAGTCGATATGTGCATGCATCTTCTGTACCCGTTTATATCTCAAATTCAGGCTCCAAACACCCGAAAATTCGATATTTTGGGGTCCCAGAAGCGATCTGTACATGCCTACTCAGATGCAGGCCCAAAACATGCTGAAAATCGATATTTTAGGTGCCCAAAGTCAACATGTGTATGCATCTTCTGCACTTGTTTATATCTCAAATTCAACCTCAAAACACCCGAAAATTCGATAATTTTGGGTCCCAGAAGCGAGATGTATATGTCTAGCCAGTGCTAGAATGTTTTCAAAATATAGGCTTAAAACATGCTGAAAATCGATATTTTAGGAGCCCAAAGTCAATATGTGAATGCATCTTCTGTACCCGTTTATATCTCAAATTCAGGCTGAAAACACCAGAAAATTCAATATTTTGGGGTCCCAGAAGTGATCTGTACATGCCTACTTAGTGCTAGAATATTTTCAAAAAAAAGGCCCAAAACATGCAAAAAATCGATATTTTAGGTGCCCAAAGTCGATATCTCAAATTCAGGCTCCAAACACCCGAAAATTCGATATTTTGGGGTCCCAGAAGCGATCTGTACAAGCCTACTCAGATGAATGCCCAAAACATGCTGAAAATCGATATTTTAGGTGCCCAAAGTCAACATGTGTATGCATCTTCTGCACTCGTTTATATCTCAAATTCAACCTTAAAACACCCGAAAATTCAATAATTTTGGGTCCCAGAAGCGATCTGTACATGTCTAGCCAGTGCTAGAATGTTTTCAAAATATAGGCTCAAAACATGCTGAAAATCGATATTTTAGGATCCCAAAATCAATATGTGAATGCATCTTCTGTACCCGTTTATATCTCAAATTCAGGCTCAAAACACCCGAAAATTCAATATTTTGGGGTCCCAGAAGTGATCTGTACATGCCTACTTAGTGCTAGAATATTTTCAAAAAAAAGGCCCAAAACATGCTAAAAATCGATATTTTAGGTGCCCAAAGTCGATATCTCAAATTCAGGCTCAAAACACCCGATAACTCGATATTTTGGGGTCCCAGAAGCGAACTGTACATGCCTACTCCGTGTTAAAGTATTTTCAAAATACAGGCCCAAAACATACTGAAAATCGATTTTTTAGGTGCCCAAAAGTCGATATGTGCATGCATCTTCTGTACCCGTTTATATCCCAAATTCGACCTCAAAACACCCGAAAATTCGATATTTTGGGGTCCCAGAAGCAATCTGTATATGCCTACTCAGTGCTAGAATTTTTTCAACATATAGGCTCAAAACATGCTAAAAATCGATATTTTAAGTGTCCAAAGTCGATATGTGCATGCATCATCTGTACCCGTTTATATCTCAAATTCAGGCTCAAAACACCCGAAATTTCGATATTTTGGGGCCCAAGAAGTGATCTGTACATGCCTACTTAGTTCTGGAATATTTTTAAAATATAGGCCCAAAAATCCTAAAAATCGATATTTTAGGTGCCCAAAGTCGATATCTCAAATTCAGGCCCAAAACACCCGAAAATTCGACATTTTGGGGTCCCAGAAGCGAACTGTACATGCCTACTCCGTGTTAGAGTATTTTCAAAATACAGGCCCTAAACATACTGAAAATCGATCTTTTAGATGCCCAAAAGTCGATATGTGCATGCATCTTCTGTACCCGTTTATATCTCAAATTCAGGCTCCAAACACCCGAAAATTCGATATTTTGGGGTCCCAGAAGCGATCTGTACATGTCTACTCAGATGCAGGCCCAAAACATGCTGAAAATCGATATTTTAGGTGCCCAAAGTCAGCATGTGTATGCATCTTTTGCACTCGTTTATATCTCAAATTCAACCTCAAAACAACCGAAAACTCGATAATTTTGGGTCCCAGAAGCGATCTGTACATGTCTAGTCAGTACTAGAATGTTTTTAAAATATAGGCTCAAAACATGCTAAAAATCGATATTTTAAGAGTCCAAAGTCGATATGTGAATGTATCTTCTGTATCCGTTTATATCTCAAATTCAGGCTCAAAACACCCAAAAATTCGATATTTTTGGGTCCCAGAAGCGATTTGTACATCCCTACTCCTAGTTAGAATGTTTTCAAGATACAGACCCAAAACATGCTCAAAATCGATATTTTAGGTGCCCAAAAGTCGATATGTGCATGCATCTTCTGTACCCGTTTATATCTCAAATTCAGGCTCAAAACACCCGAAAATTCGATATTTTGGGGTCCCAGAAGCGATCTGTACATGCCTACTCAGTACTAGGATATTTTCAAATTATAGGCTCAAAACATGCTAAAAATCGATATTTTAGGTGCCCAAAGTCGATATCTCAAATTCAGGCCCAAAACACCCAAAAATTCGATATTTTGGGGTCCCAGAAGCGATCTGTACATGCCTACTCCGTGTTAGAGTATTTTTAATATGCAGGACCAAAACATACTGAAAATCGATCTTTTAGGTGCCCAAAAGTCGATATTTGGATGCATCTTCTGTACCCGTTTATATCCCAAAATCAACCTCAAAACACCCGAAAATTCGATATTTTTGGGTCCCAGATGCGATCTGTATAGAATTTTTTCAAAAAATAGGCTCAAAACATGCTAAAAATCGATATTTTAAGTGTCCAAAGTCGATATGTGCATGCATCATCTGTACCCGTTTATATCTCAAATTCAGGCTCAAAACACCCGAAAATTCGATATTTTAGGGCCCCAGAAGTGATCTGTACATGCCTACTTAGTGCTAGAATATTTTCAAAATATTCGCCCAAAACATGCTAAAATACGATATTTTAGGTGCCCAGAGTCGATATCTCAATTCAGGCCCAAAACACCAGAAAATTCGATATTTTGTTTTTCCAGAAGCGAACTGTACATGCCTACTCCGTGTTAGAGTATTTTCAAAATACAGGCCCAAAACATACTGAAAATCGATCTTTTAGGTGCCCAAAAGTCGATATGTGCATGCATCTTCTGTACCCGTTTATATCTCAAATTCAGGCTCCAAACACCCGAAAATTCGATATTTGGGGGTCCCAGAAGCTATTTGTACAAGCCTACTCAGATGCAGGCCCAAAACATGCTGAAAATCGATATTTTAGGTGCCCAAAGTAAACATGTGTATGCATCTTCTGCACTCGTTTATATCTCAAATTCAACCTCAAAACACCCGAAAATTCGATAATTTTGGGTCCCAAAAGCGATGGGTACACGTCTAGACAGTTCTAGAATGTTTTCAAAATAAAGGCTCAAAACATGCTAAAAATCGATATTTTAAGTGCCCAAAGTCAATATGTGCATGCATCTTCTGTACCCGTTTATATCTCAAATTCAGGCTCAAAACACCCGAAAACTCGGTATTTTTGGGTCCTAGAAGCGATCTGTACATCCCTACTCCTAGTTAGAATGTTTTCAAGATACAGGCCCAGAACATGCTCAAAATCGATATTTTAGGTGCCCAAAAGTCGATATGTGCATTCATCTTCTGTACCCGTTTATATATCAAAATCAGGCTCAAAACACCCGAAAATTCGAAATTTTGGGGTCCCAGAAGTGATCTGTACATGCCTACTCAGTGCTAGAATATTTTCGAAATATAGGCCCAAAACATGCTAAATATCGATATTTTAGGTGCCCAAAGTCGATATCTCAAATTTAGGCCCAAAACACCCAAAAATTCGATATTTTGGGGTCCCAGAAGCGATCTGTACATGCCTACTCCGTGTTAGAGTATTTTCAATATACAGGCCCAAAACATACTGAAAATCGATCTTTTAGGTGCCCAAAAGTCAAAATGTGGATGCATCTTATGAACCCGTTTATATCTCAAATTCAGGCTCAAAACACCCGAAAACTCGATATTTTGGGGTCCCAGAAGCGATCTGTACTTTCCTACACCTAGTTTGAATGTTTTCAAGATACAGATCCAAAACATGTTAAAAATCGATATTTTAGGTGCCCAAAAGTCGAAATGTGCATGCATCTTCTGTACCCGTTTATACCTCAAATTCAGGCTCAAAACACCCGAAAATTTGATATTTTGGGGTCCCAGAAATGATCTGTACATGCCTAATTAGTTCTAGAATATTTTCAAAATGCAGGCCCAAAACATACTGAAAATCGATCTTTTAGGTGTCCAAAGTCGATATGTGCATGCATCATCTGTACCCGTTTATATCTCAAATTCAGGCTCAGAACACCCGAAAATATGATATTTTGGGGTCCCAGAAGTGATCTGTACATGCCTACTTAGTGCTGGAATATTTTCAAAATACAGGCCCAAAACATACTGAAAATCGATCTTTTAGGTGCCCAAAAGTCGATATGTGCATGCATCTTCTGTACCCGTTTATATATCAAATTCAACCTCAAAACACCCGAAAATTCTATATTTTTGGGTCCCAGAAGCGATCTGTACATGCCTACTCAGTGCTAGAATTTTTTCAAAATATATGCTCAAAACATGCTAAAAATCGATATTTTAAGTGTCCAAAGTCGATATGTGCATGCATCATCTGTAACCGTTTATATCTCAAATTCAGGCTCAAAACTCCCGAAAATTCGATATTTTGGAGTCCCAGAAGTGATCTTTACATGCCTACTTACTGCTAGAATATTTTCAAAATATAGGCCCAAAACATGCTAAAAATCTATATTTTAGGTGCCCAAAGTCAATATATCAAATTCAGGCCCAAAACACCCGAACATTTGATATTTTGGGGTCTTAGAAGCGAACTGTACATGCCTACTCCGTGTTTGAGTATTTTCAAAATACAGGCCCAAAACAAGCTGAAAATCGATATTTTAGGTGACCAAAGTCAATATGTGTATGTATCTTCTGCACCCGTTTATATCCCTAATTCAACCTTAAAACACCCGAAAATTCGATATTTTTGGGTCCAAGAAGCGATCTGTACATGCCTACACATAGCTAGAATGTTTTCAAAATATAGGCTCAAAACATGCTAAAAATCGATATTTTAAGTGTCCAAAGTCGATATGTGCATGCATCATCTTTACCCGTTTATTTCTCAAATTCAGGCTCAAAACACCCGAAAATTCGATATTTTGGGTTTTCCAGAAGTGATCTGGACTTGCCTACTTAGTGCTAGAATATTTTCAAAATATAGGCCCAAAACATGCTAAAAATCGATATTTTAGGTGCCCTAAGTCGATATATCAAATTCAGGCCCTAAACACCCGAAAATTCAATATTTTGGGGTCCCAGAAGCAAACTGTACATGCCTACTCCGTGTTAGAGTATTTTCAAAATACAGGCCCAAAACAAGCTGAAAATCGATATTTTAGGTGACCAAAGTCAATATGTGTATGCATCTTCTGCATCCGTTTATATCCCAAATTCAACCTCAAAACACCCGAAAATTCGATATTTTTGCGTCCCAGAAGCGATCTGTACATGCCTACTCAGTGCTAGAATGTTTTCAAAATATAGGCTCAAAACATGCTAAAAATCGATATTTTAAGTGTCCAAAGTCGATATGTGCATGCATCATCTGTACCCTTTTATTTCTCAAATTCAGTCTCAAAACACCCGAAATTTCGATAATTTGGGGTCCCAGAAGTGATCTGTACATGCCTAATTAGTGCTAGAATATTTTCAAAATATAGGCCCAAAACATGCTAAAAATCGATATTTTAGGTGAACAAAGTCGATATCTCAAATTCAGGCCCAAAACACCCGAAAATTCAATATTTTGGGGTCCCAGAAGCGAACTGTACATGCCTACTCCGTGTTAGAGTATTTTCAAAATACAGGCCCAAAACATATTGAAAATCAATCTTTTAGGTGCCCAAAAGTCGATATGTGCATGCATCTTCTGCACTCGTTTATATCTCAAATTCAACCTCAAATCACACGAAAATTCGATAATTTTGGGTCCCTGAAGCGATCTGCACATGTCTAGTCAGTGCTAGAATGTTTTCAAAATATAGGCTCAAAACATGCTAAAAATCGATATTTTAAGTGTCCAAAGTCGATATGTGCATGCATCTTCTGTACCTGTTTATATCTCAAATTCAGGCTCAAAACACCCGAAAATTCGATATTCGTGGGTCCCAGAAGCGATCTGTAGATGCCTACTCCTAGTTAGAGTAGTTTCAAAATATAGGCCCAAAACATGCTGAAAATCGATATTTTAGGTGCCCAAAGTCAATATGTGCATGCATCTTCTGTACACGTTTATATCTCAAATTCAGGCTCAAAACACCCAAAAATTCGATATTTTGGGGCCCCAGAAGTGATCTGTACATGCCTACTTAGTGCTGGAATTTTTTAAAATATAGGCCCAAAAATGCTAAAAATCGATATTTTAGGTGCCCAAAGTCGATATCTCAAATTCAGGCCCAAAACACCCGAAAATTCAATATTTTGGGGTCCCAGAAGCGAACTGTACTTGCCTACTCCGTGTTAGAGTATTTTCAAAATACCGGCCCAAAACATACTGAAAATCGATCTTTTAGGTGCCCAAAAGTCAATATGTGCATGCATCTTCTGCACTCGTTTATATCTCAAATTCAACCTCAAAACACCCAAAAATTCGATAATTTTGGGTCCCAGAAGCGATCAGTACATGTCTATTCAGTGCTAGAATGTGTTCAAAATATAGGCTCAAAACATGCTAAAAATCGATATTTTAAGTGTCCAAAGTCGATATGTGCATGCATCTTCTGTACCCGTTTATATCTCAAATTCAGGCTCAAAACACCCGAAAATTCGATATTTTGGGGTCCCAGAAGTGATCTGTACATGCCTACTTAGTGCTAGAATATTTTCAAAATATAGACCCAAAACATGCTAAAAATCGGTATTTTAGGTGCCCAAAGTCGATATCTCAAATTCAGGGCCAAAACACCCGAAAATTCAATATTTTTGGGTCCCCGAAGCGAACTGTACATGCCTACTCCGTGTTAGAGTATTTTCAAAATACAGGCCCAAAACTTATTGAAAATCGATCTTTTAGGTGCCCAAAAGTCGATATGTGCATGCATCTTCTGCACTCGTTTATATCTCAAATTCAACCTCAAAACACCTGAAAATTCGATAATTTTGGGTCCCAGAAGCGATCTGTACATGTCTAGTCAGTGCTAGAATGTTTTCAAAATATAGGCTCAAAACATGCTAAAAATCGATATTTTAGGTTCCCAAAGTCGATATCACATATACAGGCCCAAAACACCCGAAAATTCGATATTTTTGGGTCCCCGAAGCGAACTGTACATGCCTACTCCGTGTTAGAGTATTTTCAAAATACAGGCCCAAAACTTATTGAAAATCGATCTTTTAGGTGCCCAAAAGTCGATATGTGCATGCATCTTCTGTACCCGTTTATATCCTAAATTCGACCTCAAAACACCCGAAAATTCGATATTTTTGGGTCCCAGAAGCGATCTGTATATGCCTTCTCAGTGCTAGAATTTTTTCAACATATAGGCTTAAAACATGCTAAAAATCGATATTTTAAGTGTCCAAAGTCGATATGTGCATGCATCATCTGTACCCGTTTATATCTCAAATTCAGGCTCAAAACACCCAAAAATTCGATATTTAGGGACCCCAGAAGTGATCTGTACATGCGTACTTAGAGCTGGAAATTTTTTAAAATATAGGCCTAAAAATGCTAAAAATCGATATTTTAGGTGCCCAAAGTCGATATCTCAAATTCAGGCCCAAAACACCCGAAAATTCAATATTTTGGGGTCCCATAAGCGAACTGTACATGCCTACTCCGTGTTAGAGTATTTTCAAAATACAGGCCCAAAACATACTGAAAATCGATTTTTTAGGTGCCATAAGTCGATATGTGCATGCATCTTCTGCACTCGTTTATATCTCAAATTCAACCTCAAAACACCCGAAAATTCGATAATTTTGGGTCCCAAAAGCGATCTGTACATGTCTAGTCAGTGCTAGAATGTTTTCAAAATATAGGCTCAAAATATGCTAAAAATCGATATTTTAAGTGTCCAAAGTCGATATGTGCATGCATCTTCTGTACCCGTTTATATCTCAAATTCAGTCTCAAAACACCCGAAAATTCGATATTTTGGGGTCCCAGAAGCGATCTGTACTTGCCTACTCCGTGTTTGAGTATTTTCAAATAACAGGCCCAAAACAAGCTGAAAATCGATATTTTAGGTGACCAAAGTCAATATGTGTATGCATCTTCTGCACCCGTTTATATCCCTAATTCAACCTTAAAACACCCGAAAATTCGATATTTTTGGGTACCAGAATCGATCTGTACATGCCTACTCATTGCTAGAATGTTTTCAAAATATAGGCTCAAAACATGCTAAAAATCGATATTTTAAGTGTCCAAAGTCGATATGTGCATGCATCATCTGTACCCGTTTATTTCTCAAATTCAGGCTCAAAACACCCGAAAATTCGATATTTTGGGTCCCAGAAGTGATCTGTACATGCCTACTCAGTGCTAGAATATTTTCAAAATATAGGCTCAAAACATGCTAAAAATCTATATTTTACGTGCCCAAAGTCGATATCTCAAATTCAGGCCCAAAACACCCAAAATCTCGATATTTTGGGGTCCCAGAAGCGATCTGTACATGCCTACTCCGTGTTAGAGTATTTTCAATAAACAGGACCAAAACATACGAAAATCGATTTTTTATTTTCCCAAAAGTCGATATGTGGATGCATCTTCTGTACCCGTTTATATCTCAAATTCAGGCTCAAAACACCCGAAAATTCGATATTTTGGGGTCCCAGAAGCGATCTGAACTTGCATACTCCGTGTTAGAGTATTTTCAAAATACAGGCCCAAAACAAGCTGAAAATCGATATTTTAGGAGATCAAAGTCAATATGTGTATGCATCTTCTTCACCCGTTTATATCCCAAATTCCACCTCAAAACACCCGAAAATTCGATAATTTGGGGTCCCAGAAGTGATCTGTACATGCCTACTTAGTGCTAGAATATTTTCAAAATATAGGCCCAAAACATGCTATAAATCGATATTTTAGGTGCCCAAAGTCGATATCTTAAATTCAGGCCCAAAACACCAGAAAATTCGATATTTTGGGGTCCCAAAAGCGAACTGTACATGCCTACTCCGTGTTAGAGTATTTTCAAAATACAGGCCCAAAACATACTGAAAATCGATCTTTTAGGTGCCCAAAAGTCGATATGTGCATGCATCTTGTGTACCCGTTTATTTCCCAAAATCAACCTTAAAACACCCGAAAATTCGATATTTTTGGGTCCCAGAAGCGATCTGTATATGCCTACACAGTGCTAGAATTTTTTCAAAATATAGGCTCAAAACATGCTAAAAATCGATATTTTAAGTGTCCAAAGTCGATATGTGCATGGATCATCTGTACCCGTTTATTTCTCAAATTCAGGCTCAAAACACCCGAAAATTCGATATTTTGGGTTCCCAGAAGTGATTTGTACATGCCTACTTAGTGCTAGAATATTTTCAAAATATTCGCCCAAAACATGCTAAAAATAGATATTTTAGGTGCCCAAAAGTCGATATGTGCATGCATCTTCTGTACCCGTTTATATCTCAAATTCAGGCTCCAAACACCCGAAAATTCGATATTTTGGGGTCCCAGTAGCGATCTATACAAGCCTACTCAGATGCATGCCCAAAACATTCTGAAAATCGATATTTTAGGTGCCCAAATTCAACATGTGTATGCATCTTCTGCACTCGTTTATATCTCAAATTCAACCTCAAAACACCCGAAAATTCGATAATTTTGGGTCCCAGAAGCGATCTGTACATATCTAGTCAGTGATAGAATGTTTTCAACATATAGGCTCAAAACATGCTAAAAATCGATATTTTAAGTGTCCAAAGTCGATATGTGCATGCATCTTCTGTACCCGTTTATATCTCAAATTCAGGCTCAAAACACCCGAAAATTCGATATTTTTGGGTCCCAGAAGCGATCTGTACATGCCTACTCCTAGTTAGAGTATTTTTAAAAATACAGGCCCAAAACATGCTGAAAATCGATATTTTAGGTGCCCAAAGTCAATATGTGCATGCATCTTCTTTTACCGTTTATTTCTCAAATTCAGGCTCAAAACAACCGAAAATTCGGTATTTTTGGGTCCTAGAAGCGATCTGTACATCCCTTCTCCTAGTTAGAATGTTTTCAAGATACAGACCCAAAAAAACCTCAAAATCGATATTTTAGGTGCCCAAAAGTCGATATGTGCATGCATCTTCTGTACCTGTTTATATCTCAAATTCAGGCTCAAAACAATCGAAAATTCGATATTTTGGGGTCCCAGAAGTTATCTGTACATGCCTACTTAGTGCTAGAATATTTTCGAAATATATGCCCAAAACATGCTAAAAATCGATATTTTACGTGCCCAAAGTCGATATCTCAAATTTAGGCCCAAAACACCCAAAAATTCGATATTTTGGGGTCCCTGAAGCGATCTGTAGATGCCTATTCCGTGTTAGAGTATTTTCAATATACAGGCCCAAAACATACTGAAAATCGATCTTTTAGTTGCCCAAAAGTCGATATGTGCATGCATCTTCTGTACACGTTTATATCTCAAATTCAGGGTCCAAACACCCGAAAATTTGATATTTTGGTGTCCCAGAAGTGATCTGTACATGCCTACTTAGTGCTAGAATGTTTTCAAAATACAGGCCCAAAACATACTGAAAATCGATCTTTTAGGTGCCCAAAAGTCGATATGTGCATGCATCTTCTGTACCCGTTTATATCTCAAATTCAGGGTCCAAACACCCGAAAATTCGATATTTTTGGGTCCCAGAAGCGATCTGTACATGCCTACTCAGTGCTAGAATATTTTCAAAATATATGCTCAAAACATGCTGAAAATCTATATTTTACGTGCCCAAAGTCGATATCTCAAATTCAGGCCCAAAACACCAAAAAACTCGATATTTTGGGGTCCCAGAAGCGATCTGTACATGCCTACTCCGTGTTAGAGTATTTTCAATATACTGGACCATAACATACGAAAATCGATTTTTTATTTTCCCAAAAGTCGATATTTGTATGCATCTTCTTCACCCGTTTATATCCCAAATTCCACCTCAAAACACCCGAAAATTCGATAATTTTTGGTCCCAGAAGTGATCTGTACATGCCTACTTAGTGCTAGAATATTTTCAAAATATAGGCCCAAAACATGCTATAAATCGATATTTTAGGTGCCCAAAGTCGATATCTTAAATTTAGGCCCAAAACACCAGAAAATTCGATATTTTGGGGTCCCAAAAGCGAACTGTACATGCCTACTCCGTGTTAGAGTATTTTCAAAATACAGGCCCAAAACATACTGAAAATCGATCTTTTAGGTGCCCAAAAGTCGATATGTGCATGCATCTTGTGTACCCGTTTATATCCCAAAATCAACCTCAAAACACCCGAAAATTCGATATTTTTGGGTCCCAGAAGCGATCTGTATATGCCTACACAGTGCTAGAATTTTTTCAAAATATAGGCTCAAAACATGCTAAAAATCGATATTTTAAGTGTCCAAAGTCGATATGTGCATGCATCATCTGTACCCGTTTATATCTCAAATTCAGGCTCAAAACACCCGAAAATTCGATATTTTGGGTTCCCAGAAGTGACCTGTACATGCCTACTTAGTGCTAGAATATTTTCAAAATATTCGCCCAAGACATGCTAAAAATCGATATTTTAGGTGCCCAAACTCGATATCTCAAATTCAGGCCCAAAACACCCGAAAATTTGATATTTTGGGGTCCCAGAAGCGAACTGTACATGCCTACTCCGTGTTAAAGTATTTTCAAAATACAGGCCCAAAACATACTGAAAATCGATCTTTTAGGTGCCCAAAAGTCGATATGTGCATGCATCTTCCGTACCCGTTTATATCTCAAATTCAGGCTCCAAACACCCGAAAATTCGATATTTTGGGGTCCCAGAAGCGATCTATACAAGCCTACTCAGATGCAGGCCGAAAACATGCTGAAAATCGATAATTTTGGGGCCCAAAGTCAACATGTGTATGCATCTTCTGCACTCGTTTATATCTCAAATTCAACCTCAAAACACCCGAAAATTCGATAATTTTGGGTCCCAGAAGCGATCTGTACATGTCTAGTCAGTGATAGAATGTTTTCAACATATAGGCTCAAAACATGCTAAAAATCGATATTTTAAGTGTCCAAAGTCGATATGTGCATGCATCTTCTGTACCCGTTTATATCTCAAATTCAGGCTCAAAACACCCGAAAAATCGATATTTTTGGATCCCAGAAGCGATCTGTACATGCCTACTCCTAGTTAGAGTATTTTTAAAAATACAGGCCCAAAACATGCTGAAAATCGATATTTTAGGTGCCCAAAGTCAATATGTGCATGCATCTTCTTTTACCGTTTATATTTCAAATTCAGGCTCAAAACAACCGAAAATTCGGTATTTTTGGGTCCTAGAAGCGATCTGTACATCCCTACTCCTAGTTAGAATGTTTTCAAGATACAGACCCAAAAAAAACTCAAAATCGATATTTTAGGTGCCCAAAAGTCGATATGTGCATGCATCTTCTGTACCCGTTTATATCTCAAATTCAGGCTCAAAACAATCGAAAATTCGATATTTTGGGGTCCCAGAAGTGATCTGTACATGCCTACTCAGTGCTAGAATATTTTCGAAATATAGGCCCAAAACATGCTAAAAATCGATATTTTACGTGCCCAAAGTCGATATCTCAAATTTAGGCCCAAAACACCCAAAAATTCGATATTTTTGGGTCCCAGAAGCGAACTGTACATGCCTACTCCGTGTTAGAGTATTTTCAAAAGACAGGCCCAAAACATACTGAAAATCGATCTTTTAGGTGCCCAAAAGTCAATATGTGCATGCATCTTCTGTACCCGTTTATATCTCAAATTCAGGGTCCAAACACCCGAAAATTCGATATTTTGAGGTCCCAGAAGCGATCTGTACATGCCTACTCAGATGCAGGCCCAAAACATGCTGAAAATCGATATTTTAGGTGCCCAAAGTCAACATGTGTATGCATTTTTTTCACTCGTTTATATCTCAAATTCAACCTCAAAACAACCGAAAATTCGATAATTTTGTGTCCCAGAAGCGATCTGTACATGTCTAGTCAGTGCTAGAATATTTTTAAAATATAGGCTCAAAACATGCTAGAAATCGATATTTTACGTGCGCAAAATGTCGATAACTCAAATTCAGGCCCAAAACACCCAAAAACTCGATATTTTAGGGTCCCAGAAGCGATCTGTACATGCCTATTCCGTGTTAGAGTATTTTCAATATACAGGACCAAAACATACGAAAATCGATTATTTATTTTCCCAAAAGTCGATATGTGGATGCATCTTCTGTACCCGTTTATATCTCAAATTCAGGCTCAAAACACCCGAAAATTCGATATTTTGGTGTCCCAGAAGCGATCTGAACTTGCATACTCCGTGTTAGAGTATTTTCAAAATACAGGCCCAAAACAAGCTGAAAATCGATATTTTAGGAGATCAAAGTCAATATGTGTATGCATCTTCTTCACCCGTTTATATCCCAAATTCCACCTCGAAGCACCCGAAAATTCGATAATTTGGGGTCCCAGAAGTGATCTGTACATGCCTACTTAGTGCTAGAATATTTTCAAAATATAGGCTCAAAACATGCTATAAATCGATATTTAGGTGCCCAAAGTCGATATCTTAAATTCAGGCCCAAAACACCAGAAAATTCGATATTTTGGGGTCCCAAAGCGAACTGTACATGCCTACTCCGTGTTAGAGTATTTTCAAAATACAGGCCCAAAACATACTGAAAATCGATCTTTTAGGTGCCCAAAAGTCGATATGTGCATGCATCTTGTGTACCCGTTTATTTCCCAAAATCAACCTCAAAACACCCGAAAATTCGACATTTTTGGGTCCCAGAAGCGATCTGTATATGCCTACACAGTGCTAGAATTTTTTCAAAATATAGGCTCAAAACATGCTAAAAATCGATATTTTAAGTGTCCAAAGTCGATATGTGCATGCATCATCTGTACCCGTTTATATCTCAAATTCAGGCTCAAAACACCCAAAAATTCGATATTTTGGGTTCCCAGAAGCGATCTGTACATATCTAGTCAGTGATAGAATGTTTTCAACATATAGGCTCAAAACATGCTAAAAATCGATATTTTAAGTGTCCAAAGTCGATATGTGCATGCATCTTCTGTACCCGTTTATATCTCAAATTCAGGCTCAAAACACCCGAAAATTCGATATTTTTGGGTCCCAGAAGCGATCTGTACATGCCTACTCCTAGTTAGAGTATTTTTAAAAATACAGGCCCAAAACATGCTGAAAATCGATATTTTAGGTGCCCAAAGTCAATATGTGCATGCATCTTCTTTTACCGTTTATATCTCAAATTCAGGCTCAAAACAACCGAAAATTCGGTATTTTTGGGTCCTAGAAGCGATCTGTACATCCCTACTCCTAGTTAGAATGTTTTCAAGATACAGACCCAAAAAAAACTCAAAATCGATATTTATGTGCCCAAAAGTCGATATGTGCATGCATCTTCTGTTCCCGTTTATATCTCAAATTCAGGCTCAAAACAATCGAGAATTCGATATTTTGGGGTCCCAGAAGTGATCTGAACATGCCTACTCAGTGCTAGAATATTTTCGAAATATCGGCCCAAAACATGCTAAAAATCGATATTTTACGTGCCCAAAGTCGATATCTCAAATTTAGGCCCAAAACACCCAATAATTCGATATTTTGGGGTCCCAGAAGCGATCTGTACATGCCTATTCCGTGTTAGAGTATTTTCAATATACAGGCCCAAAACATACTGAAAATCGATCTGTTAGGTGCCCAAAAGTCGATATGTGGATACATATTCTGTACCCGTTTATATCTCAAATTCAGGCTCAAAACACCCGAAAATTCGATATTTTGGGGTTCCAGAAGCGATCTGTACTTCCCTACACCTAGTTAGAATGTTTTCAAGATTCAGATCCAAAACATGCTCAAAATCGATATTTTAGGTGCCCAAAAGTCGAAATGTGCTTGCATCTTCTGTACCCGTTTATACCTCAAATTCAGGCTCAAAACACCCGAAAATTTGATATTTTGGTGTCCCAGAAGTGATCTGTACATGCCTACTTAGTGCTAGAATATTTTCAAAATACAGGCCCAAAACATACTGAAAATCGATCTTTTAGGTGCCCAAAGTCGATATGTGCATGCATCTTCTGTACCCGTTTATATCTCAAATTCAGGGTCCAAACACCCGAAAATTCGATATTTTGGGGTCCCAGAAGCGATCTGTACATGTCTACTCAGTGCTAGAATATTTTTTAAAAATATAAGCTCAAAACATGCTAAAAATCTATATTTTACGTGCCCAAAGCCGATATCTCAAATTCAGGCCCAAAACACCCAAAAACTCGATATTTTGGGGTCCCAGAAGCGATCTGTACATGCCTACTCCTTGTTAGAGTATTTTCAAAATACAGGCCCAAAACATACTGAAAATCGATCTTTTAGGTGCCCAAAAGTCGATATGTGCATTCATCTTGTGTACCCGTTTATATCCCAAAATCAACCTCAAAACACCCGAAAATTCGATATTTTTGGGTCCCAGAAGCGATCTGTATATTCCTACACAGTGCTAGAATTTTTTCAAAATATAGGCTCAAAACATGCTAAAAATCGATATTTTAAGTGTCCAAAGTCGATATGTGCATGCATCATCTGTACCCGTTTATATCTCAAATTCAGGCTCAAAACACCCGAAAATTCGATATTTCGGGTTCCCAGAAGTGACCTGTACATGCCTACTTAGTGCTAGAATATTTTCAAAATATTCGCCCAAAACATGCTAAAAATCGATATTTTAGGTGCCCAAACTCGATATCTCAAATTCAGGCCCAAAACACCAGAAAATTCGATTTTTTGGGGTCCCAGAAGCGAACTGTACATGCCTACTCCGTGTTAAAGTATTTTCAAAATACGGGCCCAAAACATACTGAAAATCGATCTTTTAGGTGCCCAAAAGTCGATATGTGCATGCATCTTCTGTACCCGTTTATATCTCAAATTCAGGCTCCAAACACCCGAAAATTCGATATTTTGGGGTCCCAGAAGCGATCTATACAAGCCTACTCAGATGCAGGCCCAAAACATGCTGAAAATCGATATTTTAGGTGCCCAAAGTCAACATGTGTATGCATCTTCTGCACTCGTTTATATCTCAAATTCAACCTCAAAACACCCGCAAATTCGATAATTTTGGGTCCCAGAAGCTATCTGTACATGTCTAGTCAGTGATAGAATGTTTTCAACATATAGGCTCAAAACATGCTAAAAATCGATATTTTAAGTGTCCAAAGTCGATATGTGCATGCATCTTCTGTACCCGTTTATATCTCAAATTCAGGCTCAAAACTCCCGAAAATTCTATATTTTTGGGTCCCAGAAGCGATCTGTACATGCCTACTCCTAGTTAGAGTATTTTCAAAATACAGGCCCAAAACATGCTGAAAATCGATATTTTAGGTGCCCAAAGTCAATATGTTCATGCATCTTCTGTACCCGTTTATATCTCAAATTCAGGCTCAAAACAACCGAAAATTCGGTATTTTTGGGTACTAGAAGCGATCTGTACATCCCTACTCCTAGTTAGAATGTTTTCAAGATACAGACCCAAAAAAAACTCAAAATCGATATTTTAGGTGCCCAAAAGTCGATATGTGCATGCATCTTCTGTACCCGTTTATATCTCAAATTCAGGCTCAAAACAATCGAAAATTCGATATTTTGGGGTCCCAGAAATGATCTGTACATGCCTACTCAGTGCTAGAATATTTTCGAAATATAGGCCCAAAATATGCTTAAAATCGATATTTTAGGTGCCCAAAGTCGATATCTCAAATTTAGGCCCAAAACACCCAAAAATTCGATATTTTGGGGTCCCAGAAACGATCTGTACGTGCCTACTTAGTGCTAGAATATTTTCAAAATACAGGCCCAAAACATACTGAAAATCGATCTTTTAGGTGCCCAAAAGTCGATATGTGCATGCATCTTCTGTACCGGTTTATATCCCAAATTCAACCTCAAAACATCCGAAAATTCGATATTTTTGGGTCCCAGAAGCGATCTGTACATGCCTACTCAGTGCTAGAATTTTTTCAGAAAATAGGCTCAAAACATGCTAAAAATCGATATTTTAAGTGTCCAAAGTCGATATGTGCATGCATCATCTGTACCCGTTTATATCTCAAATTCAGGCTCAAAACACCCGAATATTCGATATTTTGGGGTCCCAGAAGTGATCTGTACATGCCTACTTAGTGCTAGAATATTTTCAAAATATAGGCCCAAAACATGCTAAAAATCGATATTTTAGGTGCCCAAAGTCGATATCTCAAATTCAGGCCCAAAACACCCGAAAATTTGATATTTTGGTGTCCCGGAAGTGATCTGTACATGCCTACTTAGTGCTAGAATATTTTCAAAATACAGGCCCAAAACATACTGAAAATCGATCTTTTAGGTGTCCAAAGTCAATATGTGGATACATCTTCTGTACCCGTTTATATCTCAAATTCAGGCTCCAAACTCCCGAAAATTCGATATTTTGGGGTCCCAGAAGCGATCTGTACTTCCCTACACCTAGTTAGAATGTTTTCAAGATACAGATCCAAAACATGCTCAAAATCGATATTTTAGGTGCCCAAAAGTCGAAATGTGCATGCATCTTCTGTACCCGTTTATACCTCAAATTCAGGCTCAAAACACCCGAAAATTTGATATTTTGGTGTCCCAGAAGTGATCTGTACATGCCTACTTAGTGCTAGAAAATTTTCAAAACACAGGCCCAAAACATACTGAAAATCGATCTTTTAGGTGCCCAAAAGTCGAAATGTGCATGCATCTTCTGTACCCGTTTATACCTCAAATTCAGGCTCAAAACACCCGAAAATTTGATATTTTGGTGTCCCAGAAGTGATCTGTACATGCCTACTTAGTGCTAGAATATTTTCAAAATACAGGCCCAAAACATACTGAAAATCGATCTTTTAGGTGCCCAAAAGTCGATATGTACATGCATCTTCTGTACCCGTGTATATCTCAAATTCAGGGTCCAAACACCCGAAAATTCGATATTTTGGGGTCCCAGAAGCGATCTGTACATGCCTACTCAGTGCTAGAATATTTTCAAAATATAGGCTCAAAACATGCTAAAAATCTATATTTTACGTGCCCAAAGTCGATATCTCAAATTCAGGCCCAAAACACCCAAAAACTTGATATTTTGGAGTCCCAGAAGCGAACTGTACATGCCTACTCCGTGTTAGAGTATTTTCAAAATACAGGCCCAAAAGATACTGAAAATCGATCTTTTAGGTGCCCAAAAGTCGATATGTGCATGCATCTTGTGTACCCGTTTATATCCCAAAATCAACCCCAAAACACCCGAAAATTCGATATTTTTGGGTCCCATAAGCGATCTGTATATGCCTACACAGTGCTAGAATTTTTTCAAAATATAGGCTCAAAACATGCTAAAAATCGATATTTTAAGTGTCCAAAGTCGATATGTGCATGCATCATCTGTACCCGTTTATATCTCAAATTCAGGCTCAAAACACCCGAAATTTCGATATTTTGGGTTCCCAGAAGTGACCTGTACATGCCTACTTAGTGCTAGAATATTTTCAAAATATTCACCCAAAACATGCTAAAAATCGATATTTTAGGTGCCCAAACTCGATATCTCAAATTCAGGCCCAAAACACCAGAAAATTCGATATTTTGGGGTCCCAGAAGCGAACTGTACATGCCTACTCCGTGTTAAATTATTTTCAAAATATAGGCCCAAAACATACTGAAAATCGATCTTTTAGGTGCCCAAAAGTCGATATGTGCATTCATCTTCTGTACCCGTTTATATCTCAAATTCAGGCTCCAAACACCCGAAAATTCGATATTTGTGGGTCCCAGAAGCGATCTAAACAAGCCTACTCAGATGCAGGCCCAAAACATGCTGAAAATCGATATTTTAGGTGCCCAAAGTCAACATGTGTATGCATCTTCTGCACTCGTTTATATCTCAAATTCAACCTCAAAACACCCTAAAATTCGATAATTTTGGGTCCCAGAAGCGATCTGTACATGTCTAGTCAGTGCTAGAATGTTTTTAAAATACAGGCTCAAAACATGCTAAAAATCGATATTTTAAGTGTTTATATCTCAAATTCAGGCTCAAAACACCTAAAAATTCGATATTTTTGGGTCCCAGAAGCGATTTGTACATCCCTACTCCTAGTTAGAATGTTTTCAAGATACAGACCCAAAACATGCTCAAAATCGATATTTTAGGTGCCCAAAAGTCGATATGTGCATGCATCTTCTGTACCCGTTTATATCTCAAATTCAGGCTCAAAACACCCGAAAATTCGATATTTTTTTGGTCCCAGAAGCGATCTGTACATGCCTACTCAGTGCTAGAATATTTTCAAAATATAGGCTCAAAACATGCTAAAAATCGATATTTTAGGTGCCCAAAGTCGATATCTCAAATTCAGGCCCAAAACACCCAAAAACTCGATATTTTGGGGTCCCAGAAGCGATCTGTACATGCCTACTCCGTGTTAGAGTATTTTCAATATACAGGACCAAAACATACTGAAAATCGATCTTTTAGGTGCCCAAAAGTCGATATGCGGATGGATCTTCTGTACCCGTTTATATCTCAAATTCAGGCTCAAAACACCCGAAAATTCGATATTTTGGGGTCCCAGAAGCGATCTGAACTTGCATACTCCTTGTTAGAGTATTTTCAAAATACAGGCCCAAAACAAGCTGAAAATCGATATTTTAGGAGACCAAAGTCAATATGTGTATGCATCTTCTTCACCCGTTTATATCCCAAAATCCACCTCATAACACCCTAAAATTCGATATTTTGGGGTCCCAGAAGTGATCTGTACATGCCCACTTAGTGCTAGAATATTTTCAAAATATAGGCCCAAAACATGCTAAAAATCGATATTTTAAGTGTCCAAAGTCGATATGTGCATGCATCATCTGTACCCGTTTATATCTCAATTTCAGGCTCAAAACACCCGAAAATTCGATATTTTGGGTTCCCAGAAGTGATCTGTATATGCCTACTTAGTGCTAGAATATTTTCAAAATATTCGCCAAAAACATGCTAAAAATCGATATTTTACGTGCCCAAACTCGATATCTCAAATTCAGGCTCCAAACACCCGAAAATTCGATATTTTGGGGTCCCAGAAGCGATCTGTACAAGCCTACTCAGATGCAGGCCCAAAACATGCTGAAAATCGATATTTTAGGTGCCCAAAGTCAACATGTGTATGCATCTTCTGAACTCGTTTATATCTCAAATTCAACCTCAAAACACCCGAAAATTCGATAATTTTGGGTCCCAGAAGCGATCTGTACATGTCTAGTCAGTGATAGAATGTTTTCAAAATATAGGCTCAAAACATGCTAAATATCGATATTTTAAGTGTCCAAAGTCGATATGTGAATGCATCTTCTGTACCCGTTTATATCTCAAATTTAGGCTGAAAACACCCGAAAATTCGATATTTTTGGGTCCCAGAAGCGATCTGTACATGCCTACTCCTAGTTAGAGTATTTTCAAAATACAGGCCCAAAACATGCTGAAAATCGATATTTTAGGTGCCCAAAGTCAATATGTGCATGCATCTTCTGTACCCGTTTATATCTCAAATTCAGGCTCAAAACAACCGAAAATTCGGTATTTTTGGGTCCTAGAAGCGATCTGTACATCCCTACTCCTAGTTAGAATGTTTTCAAGATACAGACCCAAAAAAAACTCAAAATCGATATTTTAGGTGCCCAAAAGTCGATATGTGCATGCATCATCTGTACCCGTTTATATCTCAAATTCAGGCTCAAAACAATCGAAAATTCGATATTTTGGGGTCCCAGAAGTGATCTGTACATGCCTACTCAGTGCTAGAATATTTTCGAAATATAGGCCCAAAATATGCTAAAAATCGATATTTTAGGTGCCCAAAGTCGATATCTCAAATTTAGGCCCAAAACACCCAAAAATTCGATATTTTGGGGTCCCAGAAACGATCTGTACGTGCCTATTCCGTGTTAGAGTATTTTCAATATACAGGCCCAAAACATATTGAAAATCAATCTTTTAGGTGCCCAAAAGTCAATATATGGATACATATTCTGTACGCGTTTATATCTCAAATTCAGGCTCAAAACACCCGAAAATTCGATATTTTGGGGTCCCAGAAGCGATCTGTACATCCCTACACCTAGTTAGAATGTTTTCAAGATACAGATCCAAAACATGCTCAAAATCGATATTTTAGGTGCCCAAAAGTCGAAATGTGCATGCATCTTCTGTACACGTTTATACCTCAAATTCAGGCTCAAAACACCCGAAAATTTGATATTTTGGTGTCCCAGAAGTGATCTGTACATGCCTACTTAGTGCTAGAATATTTTCAAAATACAGGCCCAAAACAAACTGAAAATCGATCTTTTAGGTGTCCAAAGTCGATATGTGCATGCATCATCTGTACCCGTTTATATCTCAAATTCAGGCTCCAAACACCCGAAAATTCGATATTTTGGGGTCCCAGAAGTGATCTGTACATGCCTACTTAGTGCTAGAATATTTTCAAAATACAGGCCCAAAACATACTGAAAATCGATCTTTTAGGTGCCCAAAAGTCGATATGTGCATGCATCTTCTGTACCCGTTTATATTTCAAATTCAGGATCAAAACACCCGAAAATTCGATATTTTGGGGTCCCAGAAGCGATCTGTACTTGCCTACTTTGTATTAGAGTATTTTCAAAATACAGGCCCAAAACAAGCTGAAAATCGATATTTTAGGTGACCAAAGTCAATATGTGTATGCATCTTCTGCACCCGTTTATATACCAAATTCAACCTCAAAACACCAGAAAATTCGATATTTTTGGGTCCCAGAAGAGATATGTACATGCCTACACAGTGCTAGAATTTTTTCAAAATATAGTTTCAAAACATGCTAAAAATCGATATTTTAAATGTCCAAAGTAGATATGTGCATGCATCATCTGTACCCGTTTATATCTCAAATTCAGGCTCAAAACACCCAAAAATTCGATATTTTTGGTCCCAGAAGTGCTCTGTACATGCCTACTTAGTGCAAGAATATTTTCAAAATATAGGCCCAAGCCATGCTAAAAATCGATATTTTAGGTGCCCAAAGTCGATATCTCAAATTCAGGCCCAAAACACCCAAAAATTCGATATTTTGGGGTCCCAGAAGCGATCTGTACATGCCTACTCCGTGTTAGAGAATTTTCAATATACAGGCCCAAAACATACTGAAAATCGATCTTTTAGGTGCCCAAAAGTCGATATGTGCATGCATCTTCTGTACCCGTTTATATCTCAAATTCAGGCTCCAAACACCCGAAAATTCGATATTTTGGGGTCCCAGAAGCGATCTGTACTTGCCTACTCCGTGTTAGAGTATTTTCAAAATACAGGCCCAAAACAAGCTGAAAATCGATATTTTAGGTGACCAAAGTCAATATGTGTATGCATCTTCTGCACCCGTTTATATCCCAAATTCAACCTCAAAACACCAGAAAATTCGATATTTTTGGGTCCCAGAAGAGATATGTACATGCCTACTCAGTGCTAGAATTTTTTCAAAATATAGTTTCAAAACATGCTAAAAATCGATATTTTAAATGTCCAAAGTCGATATGTGCATGCATCATCTGTACCCGTTTATATCTCAAATTCAGGCTTAAAACACCCGAAAATTCCATATTTTGGGGTCCCAGAAGCGATCTGTACATGCCTACTCAGCGCTAGAATATTTTCAAAATATAGGCCCAAAACATGCTAAAAATCGATATTTTAGGTGCCCAAAGTCGATATCTCAAATTCAGGCCCAAAACATCCGAAATTTCGATATTTTGGGGTCCCAGAAGCGAACTGTACATGCCTACTCCGTGTTAGAGTATTTTCAAAATACAGGCCCAAAACTTACTGAAAATCAATCTTTTAGGTGCCCAAAAGTCGATATGTGCATGCATCTTCTGTACCCGTTTACATCTCAAATTCAGGCTCCAAACACCAGAAAATTCGATATTTTGGGGTCCCAGAAGCGATCTGTACATGCCTACTCAGATGCAGGCCCAAAACATGCTGAAAATCGATATTTTAGGTGCCCAAAGTCAACATGTGTATGCATCTTCTGCACTCGTTTATATCTCAAAATCAACCTCAAAACACCCGAAAATTCGATTATTTTGGGTCCCAGAAGCGATCTGTACATGTCTAGTCAGTGCTAGAATGTTTTAAAAATATAGGCTCAAAACATGCTTAAAATCGATATTTTAGGTGCCCAAAGTCGATATCTCAAATTCAGGCCCAAAACATCCGAAATTTCGATATTTTGGGGTCCCAGAAGCGAACTGTACATTCCTACTCCGTGTTAGAGTATTTTCAAAATACAGGCCCAAAACTTACTGAAAATCGATCTTTTAGGTGCCCAAAAGTCGATATGTGGATGCATCTTCTGCACCCGTTTATATCTCAAATTCAGGCTCCAAACACCCGAAAATTCGATATTTTGGGAACCCAGAAGCGATCTGTACTTGCCTACTTTGTGTTAGAGTATTTTCAAAATACAGGCCCAAGACAAGCTGAAAATCGATATTTTAGGTGACCAAAGTCAATATGTGTATGAATCTTCTGCACCCGTTTATATCCCAAATTCAACCTCAAAACACCCGAAAATTCGATATTTTTGGGTCCCAGAAGAGATATGTACATGCCTACTCAGTGCTAGAATTTTTTCAAAATATAGTTTCAAAACAAGCTAAAAATCGATATTTTAAATTTCCTAAGTAGATATGTGCATGCATCATCTGTACCCGTTTATATCTCAAATTCAGGCTCAAAACACCCAAAAATTCGATATTTTGGGGTCCCAGAAGTGCTCTGTACATGCCTACTTAGTGCTAGAATATTTTCAAAATATAGGCCCAAACCATGCTAAAAATCGATATTTTAGGTGCCCAAAGTCGATATCTCAAATTCAGTCCCAAAACACCCGAAAATTCGATATTTTGGGGTCCCAGTAGCAAACTGTACATGCCTACTCCGTGTTAGAGTATTTTCAAAATACAGGCCCAAAACATACTGAAAATCGATCTTTTAGGTGCCCAAAAGTCGATATGTGCAAGCATCTTCTGTACCCGTTTATATATCAAATTCAGGCTCCAAAAAACCCGAAAATTCGATATTTTGGGTTCCCAGAAGCGATCTGTACATGCCTACTCAGTGCTAGATTTTTTTCAGAATATAGGCTCAAAACATGCTAAAAATCGATATTTTAAGTGTCCAAAGTCGATATGTGCATGCATCTTCTGTACTCATTTATATCTCAAATTCAGGCTCAAAACACCCGAAAATTCGGTATTTTTGGGTACTAGAAGCGATCTGTACATCCCTACTCCTAGTTAGAATGTTTTCAAGATACAGACCGAAAACATGCTCAAAATCGATATTTTAGGTTCCCAAAAGTCGAAATGTGCATGCATCTTCCGTACCCGTTTATATCTTAAATTCAGGCTCAAAACACCCGAAAATTCGATATTTTGGGGTCCCAGAAGCGATCTATACATGCCTACTCAGTGCTAGAATATTTTCAAAATATAGGCCCAAAACATGCTAAAAATCGATATTTTAGGTGCCCAAAGTCGATATCTCAAATTCAGGCCCAAAACACCCAAAAATTCGATATTTTGGGGTCCCAGAAGCGAACTGTACATGCCTACTCCGTGTTAGAGTATTTTCAAAATACAGGCCCAAAACATACTGAAAATCGATCTTTTAGGTGCCCAAAAGTCGATATGTGCATGCATCTTCTGTACCCGTTTATATCTCAAATTCAGGCTCCAAACACCCGAAAACTCGATATTTTTGGGTCCCAGAAGCGATCTGTACATGTCTAGTCAGTGCTAGAATGTTTTCAAAATATAGGCTCAAAACATGCTAAAAATCGATATTTTAAGTGTCCAAAGTCGATATGTGCATGAATCTTCTGTACCCGTTTATATCTCAAATTCAACCTCGAAACACCCGAAAATTCGATATTTTTGGGTCACAGAAGCAATCTGTACATGCCTACTCAGTGCTAGAATTTTTTCAAAATACAGGCTCAAAACATGCTAAAAATCGATATTTTAGGTGCCCAAAGTCGATATCTTAAATTCAAGCCCAAAACACCCGAAAATTTGATATTTTGGGGTCCTAGAAGCGAACTGTACATGCCTACTCCGTGTTAGAGTATTTTCAAAATACAGGCCCAAAACATACTGAATATCGATCTTTTAGGTGCCCAAAAGTCGATATGTGCATGCATCTTCTGTACCCGTTTATATCTCAAATTAAGGCTCCAAACACCCGAAAATTCGATATTTTGGGGTCCCAGAAGCGATCTGTACATGCCTACTCAGATGCAGGCCCAAAACATGCTGAAAATCGATATTTTAGGTGCCCAAAGTCAACATGTGTATGCATCTTCTGCACTCGTTTATATCTCAAATTCAACCACAAAACACAACCGAAAATTCGATAATTTTGAGTTCCAGAAGCGATCTGTACATGTCTAGTCAGTGCTAGAATGTTTTCAAAATATAGGCTCAAAACATGCTAAAAATCGATATTTTAAGTGTCCTAAGTCGATATGTGCATGCATCTTCTGTACTCGTTTATATCTCAAATTCAGGCTCAAAATACCCGAAAATTCGATATTTTTGGTTCCCAGAAGCGATCTGTACATGCCTACTCTTAGTTAGAGTATTTTCAAAATACAGGCCCAAAACATGCTGAAAATCGATATTTTAGGTGCCCAAAGTCAAAATGTGCATGCATCTTCTGTACCCGTTTATATCTCAAATTCAGGCTCAAAACACTCGAAAATTCGGTATTTCTGGGTCCCAGAAGCGATCTGTACATCCCTACTCCTAGTTAGAATGTTTTCAAGATACTTACCCAAAACATGCTCAAAATCGATATTTTAGGTGCCCAAAAGTCGAAATGTGCATGCATCTTCTGCATCCGTTTATATCTCAAATTCAGGCTCAAAACACCCGAAAATTCCATATTTTGGGATCCTAGAAGCGATGTGTACATGCCTACTCAGCGCTAGAATATTTTCAAAATTTAAGCCCAAAACATGCTAAAAATCGATATTTTAGGTGCCCAAAGTCGATATCTCAAATTCAGGCCCAAAACACCCAAAAATTCGATATTATCGGGTCCCAGAAGCGATCTGTACATGCCTACTCCGTGTTAGAGTATTTTCAATATACAGGCCCAAAACATACTGAAAATTGATCTTTTATGTGCCCAAAAGTCGATATGTGGATGCATCTTCTGTACCCGTTTATATCTCAAATTCAGGCTCAAAACACCCGTAAATTCGTTATATTTGGGTCCCAGAAGCGATCTGTACATGCCTACTCAGTGCTAGAATGTTTTCAAAATATAGGCTCAAAACATGCTACAAATCGATATTTTAAGTGTCCAAAGTCGATATGTGCATGCATCATATTACCCGTTTATATCCCAAATTCAACCTCAAAACACCCGAAAATTCGTTATATTTGGGTCCCAGAAGCGATCTGTACATGACTTCTCAGTGCTAGAATTTTTTCAAAATATAGGCTCAAAACATGCTACAAATCGATATTTTAAGTGTCCAAAGTCGATAAGTACATGTACCCGTTTATATCTCAAATTCAGACTTAAAACACCCGAAAATTCGATATTTTGGGATCCCAGAAATGATCTGTACATGCCTCCTTAGTGCTAGAATATTTTCAAAATATAGGCCCAAAACATGCTAAAAATCGAATTTTTAGGTGCCAAAAGTCGATATCTCAAATTCAGGGCCAAAACATCCGAAAATTCGATATTTTGGGGTTCCAGAAGCGAACTGTACATGCCTACACCGTGTTAGAGTATTTTCAAAATACCGGCCCAAAACATACTGAAAATCGATCTTTTAGGTGCCCAAAAGTCGATATGTGGATGCATCTTCTGTACCCGTTTATATCTCAAATTCAGGATCAAAACACCCGAAAATTCCATATTTTGGGGTCCCAGAAGCGATCTGTACATGCCTACTCAGCGCTAGAATATTTTCAAAATGTAGGCCCAAAACATCCGAAATTTCGATATTTTGGGGTCCCAGAAGCGAACTATACATGCCTACTCCGTGTTAGAGTATTTTCAAAATACAGGCCCAAAACGTACTGAAAATCGATCTTTTAGGTGCCCAAAAGTCGATATGTGGATGCATCTTCTGTACTCGTTTATATCTCAAATTCAGGATCAAAACACCCAAAAATTCGATATTTTGGGTCCCAGAAGCGATCTGTACATGCCTACTCAGTGCTAGAATATTTTCAAAATATAGGCTTAAAACATGCTACAAATCGATATTTTAAGTGTCCAAAGTCGATATGTGCATGCATCATCTGTACCCGTTTATATCTCAAATTCAGGCTTAAAACACCCGAAAATTCGATATTTTGGGGTCCCAGAAATGATCTGTACATGCCTACTCCGTGTTAGAGTATTTTCAAAATACAGGCCCAAAACATACTGAAAATCGATCTTTTAGGTGCCCAAAAGTCGATATGTGGATGCATCTTCTGTACCCGTTTATATCTCAAATTCAGAATCAAAACACTCTTATATTCCATATTTTGGGGTCCCAGAAGCGATCTGTACATGCCTACTCAGCGCTAGAATATTTTCAAAATATAGGCCCAAAACATGCTAAAAATCGATATTTTAGGTGCCCAAAGTCGATATCTCAAATTCAGGCCCAAAACATCCGAAATTTTTATATTTTGGGGTCCCAGAAGCGAACTGTACATGCCTACTCCGTGTTAGAGTATTTTCAAAATACAGGCCCAAAACTTACTGAAAATCGATCTTTTAGGTGCCCAAAAGTCGATATGTGGATGAATCTTCTGTATCCGTTTATATCTCAAATTCAGGATCAAAACACCCGAAAATTCGATATTTTGGGGTCCCAGAAGCGATCTGTACTTGCCTACTTTGTGTTAGAGTATTTTCAAAATACAGGCCCAAAACAAGCTGAAAATCGATATTTTAGGTGACCAAAGTCAATATGTGTATGCATCTTCTGCACCCGTTTATATCCCAAATTCATACTCAAAACACCCGAAAATTCGATATTTTTGGGTCCCAGAAGAGATATGTACATGCCTACTCAGTGCTAGAATTTTTTCAAAATATAGTTTCAAAACATGCTAAAAATCGATATTTTAAGTGTCCAAAGTAGATATGTGCATGCATCATCTGTACCCGTTTATATCTCAAATTCAGGCTCAAAACACCCAAAAATTCGATATTTTGGGGCCCCAGAAGTGATCTGTACATGCCTACTTAGTGCTAGAATATTTTTAAAATATAGGCCCAAACCATGCTAAAAATCGATATTTTAGGTGCCCAAAGTCGATATCTTAAATTCAGGCCCAAAACACCCGAAAATTTGATATTTTGGGGTCCTAGAAGCGAACTGTACAAGCCTACTCCGTGTTAGAGTATTTTCAAAATACAGGCCCAAAACATACTGAATATCGGTCTTTTAGGTGCCCAAAAGTCGATATGTGCATGCATCTTCTGTACCCGTTTATATCTCAAATTCAGGGTCCCAACACCCGAAAATTCGATATTTTGGGTTCCCAGAAGCGATCTGTACATGCCTACTCAGATGCAGGCCCAAAACATGCTGAAAATCGATATTTTAGGTGCCCAAAGTCGATATCTCAAATTCAGGCCCAAAACACCCAAAAATTTGATATTTTCGGGTCCCAGAAGCGATCTGTATATGCCTACTCCGTGTTAGAGTATTTTCAATATACAGGAACAAAAGATACTGAAAATTGATCTTTTATGTGCCCAAAAGTCGATATGTGGATGCATCTTCTGTACCCGTTTATATCTCAAATTGAACTTCAAAACACCCGAAAATTCGATATTTTGGGGTCCCAGAAGCGATCTGTACTTGTCTACTCCGTGTTAGAGTATTTTCAAAATACAGGCCCAAAACAAGATAAAAATCGATATTTTAGGTGACCAAAGTCAATATGTGTATTCATCTACTGCACCCGTTTATATCCCAAATTCAACCTCAAAACACCCGAAAATTCGTTATATTTGGGTCCCAGAAGCGATCTGTACATGCCTACTCAGTGCTAGAATGTTTTCAAAATATAGGCTTAAAACATGCTACAAATCGATATTTTAAGTGTCCAAAGTCGATATGTGCATGCATCATCTGTACCCGTTTATATCTCAAATTCAGGCTTAAAACACCCAAAAATTCGATATTTTGGGGTCCCAGAAATGATCTGTACATGCCTACTTAGTGTTAGAATATTTTCAAAATATAGGCCCAAAACATGCTAAAAATCGATATTTTAGGTGCCCAAAGTCGATATCTCAAATTCAGGGCCAAAACATCCGAAATTTCGATATTTTGGGATCCCAGAAGCGAACTGTACATGCCTACTCCGTGTTAGAGTATTTTCAAAATACAGGCCCAAAACATACTGAAAATCGATCTTTTAGGTGCCCAAAAGTCGATATGTGGATGCATCTTCTGTACCCGTTTATATCTCAAATTCAGAATCAAAACACCCGAAAATTCCATATTTTGGGGTCCCAGAAGCGATCTGTACATGCCTACTCAGCGCTAGAATATTTTCAAAATATAGGCCCAAAACATGCTAAAAATCGATAATTTATTTGCCCAAAGTCGATATCTCAAATTCAGGCCCAAAACATCCGAAATTTTGATATTTTGGGGTCCCAGAACCAAACTGTACATGCCTACTCCGTGTTAGAGTATTTTCAAAATACAGGTCCAAAACTTACTGAAAATCTATCTTTTAGGTGCCCAAAAGTCGATATGTGGATGCATCTTCTGTATCCGTTTATATCTCAAATTCAGGATCAAAACACCCGAAAATTCGATATTTTAGGGTCCCAGAAGCGATCTGTACTTGCCTACTTTGTGTTAGAGTATTTTCAAAAAACAGGCCCAAAACAAGCTGAAAATCGATATTTTAGGTGACCAAAGTCAATATGTGTATGCATCTTCTGCACCCGTTTATATCCCAAATTCAAACTCAAAACACCCGAAAATTCGATATTTTTCGGTCCCAGAAGAGATATGTACATGCCTACTCAGTGCTAGAATTTTTTCAAAATATAGTTTCAAAACATGCTAAAAATCGATATTTTAAGTGTCCAAAGTAGATATGTGCATGCATCATCTGTACCCGTTTATATCACAAATTCAGGCTCAAAACACCCAAAAATTCGATATTTTTGGGTCCCAGAAGTGATCTGTACATGCCTACTTTGTGCTAGAATATTTTTTAAAATATAGGCCCAAACCATGCTAAAAATCGATATTTTAGGTGCCCAAAGTCGATTCTCAAATTCAGTCCCAAAACACCCGAAAATTCGATATTTTGGGGTCCCAGTAGCAAACTGTACATGCCTACTCCGTGTTAGAGTATTTTCAAAATACAGGCCCAAAACATACTGAAAATCGATCTTTTAGGTGCCCAAAAGTCGATATGTGGAAGCATCTTCTGTACCCGTTTATATCTCAAATTCAGGCTCCAAACACCCAAAAATTCGATATTTTGAGTTCCCAGAAGCGATCTGTACATGCCTACTCAGTGCTAGATTTTTTTCAGAATATAGGCTCAAAACATGCTAAAAATCGATATTTTAAGTGTCCAAAGTCGATATGTGCATGCATCTTCTGTACTCGTTTATATCTCAAATTCAGGCTCAAAACACCCGAAAATTCGGTATTTTTGGGTCCCAGAAGCGATCTGTACATCCCTACTCCTAGTTAGAATGTTTTAAAGATACAGACCCAAAACATGCTCAAAATCGATATTTTAGGTTCCCAAAAGTCGAAATGTGCATGCATCTTCCGTACCCGTTTATATCTCAATTTCAGGCTCAAAACACCCGAAAATTCGATATTTTGGGGTCCCAGAAGCTAGCTGTACATGCCTACTCAGTGCTAGAATATTTTCAAAATATATGCCCAAAACATGCTAAAAATCGATATTTTAGGTGCCCAAAGTCGATATCTCAAATTCAGGCCCAAAACACCCAAAAATTCGATATTTTGGGGTCCCAGAAGCGATCTGTACATGCCTATTCCGTGTTAGAGTATTTTCAATATACAGGTCCAAAACATACTGAAAATCGATCTTTTAGTTGCCCAAAAGTCGATATGTGGATGCATCTTCTGTACCCGTTTATATCTCAAATTCAGGCTCAAAACTCACGAAAATTCGATATTTTGGGGTCCCAGAAGCGATCTGTACTTGGCTACTCCGTGTTAGATTATTTTCAAAATACAGGCCCAAAACAAGCTGAAAATCGATATTTCAGGTGACCAAAGTCAATATGTGTATGCATCATCTGCACCCGTTTATATCCCAAATTCAACCTCAAAACACCCGAAAATTCGATATTTTTGGGTCCCAGAAGCGATCTGTACATGCCTACTCAGTTCTAGAATGTTTTCAAAATATAGGCTCAAAACATGCTAAAAATCGATATTTTAAGTGTCCAAAGTCGATATGTGCATGCATCATCTGTACCCGTTTATATCTCAAATTCAGGCTTAAAACACCCGAAAATTCGATATTTTGGGGTCCCAGAAGTGATCTGTACATGCTTACTTAGTGCTAGAATATTTTCAAAATATAGGCCCAAAACATGCTAAAAATCGATATTTTAGGTGCCGAAAATCGATATCTCAAATTCAGGCCCAAAACACCCGAAAATTCGATATTTTGGGGTCCCAGAAGCGAACTGTACATGCCTACTCCGTGTTAGAGTATTTTCAAAATACAGGCCCAAAACATACTGAAAATCGATCTTTTAGGTGCCCAAAAGTCGATATGTGCATGCATCTTCTGTACCCGTTTATATATCAAATTCAGGCTCCAAACACCCAAAAATTTGATATTTTGGGGTCCCAGAAGCGATCTGTTCATGCCTACTCAGATGCAGGCCCAAAACATGATGAAAATAGATGTTTTAGGTGCCCAAAGTCAACATGTGTATGCATCTTCTGCACTCGTTTATATCTCAAATTCAACCTCAAAACACACGAAAATTCAAAAATTTTGGGTCCCAGAAGCGATCTGTACATGTCTACTCAGTGCTAGAATGTTTTCAAAATATAGGCTCAAAACATGCTAAAAATCGATATTTTAAGAGTTTAAAGTCGATATGTGCATGCATCTTCTGTACTCGTTTATATCTCAAATTCAGGCTCAAAAACACCCGAAAGTTCGATATTTTTGGGTCCCAGAAGCGATCTGTACATGCCTACTCTTAGTTAGAGTATTTTCAAAAAACAGGCCCAAAACATGCTGAAAATTGATATTTTAGGTACCCAAAGTCAATATGTGCATGCATCTTCTGTACCCGTTTATATCTCAAATTCAGGCTCAAATCACACGATAATTCAGTATTTTTGGGTTCCAGAAGCGATCTCTACATCCCTACCCCTAGTTAGAATGTTTTCAAGATACAGACCCAAAACATGCTCAAAATCGATATTTTAGGTGCCCAAAAGTCGAAATGTGCATGCATCTTCTGTACCCGTTTATATCTCAAATTCAGGCTCAAAACACCTGAAAATTCGATATTTTGGGGTCCCAGAAGCGATCTGTACATGCCTACTCAGAGTTAGAATATTTTCAAAATATAGGCCCAAAACATGCTAAAAATCGATATTTTAGGTGCACAAAGTCGATATCTCAAATTCAGGCCATAAACACCCAAAAATTCGATATTTTGGGGTCCCAGAAGTGATCTGTACATGCCAACTCCGTGTTAGAGTATTTTCAATATACAGGCCCAAAACATACTGAAAATCGATCTTTTAGGTGCCCAAAAGTCGAAATGTGGATGCATCTTCTGTACCCGTTTATATCTCAAATTCAGGCTCAAAACACCCGAAAGTTCGATATTTTTGGGTCCTAGAAGCGATCTGTACATGCCTATTCAGTGCTAGAATGTTCTCAAAATATAGGCTCAAGACATGCTAAAAATCGATATTTTAAGTGTCCAAAGTCGATATGTGCATGCATCATCTGTACCCGTTTATATCTCAAATTCAGGCTTAAAACACCCGAAAATTCGATATTTTAGTGTCCCAGAAGTGATCTGTACATGCCTACTTAGTGCTAGAATATTTTCAAAATATAGGCCCAAAACAGGCTAAAAATCGATATTTCTGGTGCCCAAAGTCGATATCTCAAATTCAGGCCCAAAACACCCGAAAATTCGATATTTTGGGGTCCCAAAATCGAACTGTACATGCCTACTCCGTGTTAGAGTATTTTCAAAATACAGGCCCAAAACATACAGAAAATCGATCTTTTAGGTGCCCAAAAGTCGATATGTGCATGCATCTTCTGTACCCGTTTATATCTCAAATTCAGGCTCCAAACACCCGAAAATTCGATATTTTGGGGTCCCAGAAGCGATATGTACATGCCTACTCAGATGCAGGCCCAAAACATGCTGAAAATCGATATTTTAGGTGCCCAAAGTCAACATGTGTATGCATCTTCTGCACACGTTTATATCTCAAATTCAACCTCAAAACACCCGAAAATTCGATATTTTTGGATCCCAGAAGCGATCTGCACATGTCTAGTCAGTGCTTGAATGTTTTCAAAATATAGGCTCAAAACATGCTAAAAATCGATATTTTAACATTCCAAAGTCGATATGTGCATGAATCTTCTGTACCCGTTTATATCTCAAATTCAGGCTCAAAACACCCGAAAATTCGATATTTTGGGGTCCCAGAAGCGAACTGTACATGCCTACTCCGTGTTAGAGTATTTTCAAAATACAGGACCAAAACATACTGAAAATCGATCTTTTAGGTGCCCAAAAGTCGATATGTGCATGCATCTTCTGTACCTGTTTATATCTCAAATTCAGGCTCCAAACACCCGAAAACTCGATATTTTGGGGTCCCAGAAGCGATCTGTACATGCCTACTCAGATGCAGGCCGAAAACATGCTGAAAATCGATATTTTAGGTGCCCAAATTCAACATGTGTATGCATCTTCTGCACTCGTTTATATCTCAAATTCAATCTCAAAACACCCGAAAATTCGATAATTTTGGGTCCCAGAAGCGATCTGTACATGTCTAGTCAGTGCTAGAATGTTTTCAAAATATAGGCTCAAAACATGCTAAAAATCGATATTTTAAGAATCCAAAGTCGAAATGTGCATGCATCTTCTGTACCCGTTTATATCTCAAATTCAGGCTCAAAACACCCGAAAATTCGATGTTTTTGGGTCCCATAAACGATCTGTACATGCCTACTCTTCGTTAGAGTATTTTCAAAATACAGGCCCAAAACATGCGGAAAATCGATATTTTAGGTGCCCAAAGTCAATATGTGAATGCATCTTCTGTACCCGTTTATATCTCAAATTCTGGCTCAAAACACCCGAAAATTCGGTATTTTTGGGTCCTAGAAGCGATCTGTACATCCCTACTCCTAGTTAGAATGTTTTCAAGATACAGACCCAAAACATGCTCAAAATCGATATTTTATATGCACAAAACTCGATATGTGCATGCATCTTCTGTACCCGTTTATATCACAAATTCAGTCTCAAAACACCCGAAAATTCGATATTTTGGGGTCCCAGAAGCGATCTGTACATGCCTACTAAGTGCTAGAATGTTTTCAAAATATAGGCTCAAAACATGCTAAAAATCGATATTTAAAGTGTCCAAAGTCGATATGTGTATGCATCATCTGTACCCGTTTATATCTCAAATTCAGGATCAAAACACCCGAAAATTTGATATTTTTTTGGTTCCAGAAGTGATCTGTACATGCCTACTTAGTGCTAGAATATTTTCAAAATACAGGCCCAAAACATACTGAAAAACGATCTTTTATGTGCCCAAAAGTCGATATGTGCATGCATCTTCTGTACCCGTTTATATCCCAAATTCAACCTCAAAACACCCGAAAATTCAATATTTTTGGGTCCCAGAAGCGATCTGTACATGCCTACTCAGTGCTAGAGTTTTTTCAGAATATAGGCTCAAAACATGCTAATAATCGATATTTTAAGTGTCCAAAGTCGATATGTGCATGCATCATCTGTACCCGTTTATATCTCAAATTCAGGCTCAAAACACCCGAAAATTCGATATTTTGGGGTCCCAGAAGTGATCTGTACATGCCTACTTAGTGCTAGAATATTTTCAAAATATAGGCCCAAAACAGGCGAAAAATCTATATTTTAGGTGCCCAAAGTCGATATCTCAAATTCAGTCCCATAACACCCGAAAATTTGATATTTTGGGGTCCCAGAAGCGAACTGTACATGCCTACTCTGTGTTAGAGTATTTTCAAAATACAGGCCCAATACATACTGAAAATCGATCTTTTAGTTGCCCAAAAGTCGATATTTGCATGCATCTTCTGTACCCGTTTATATCTCAAATTCAGGGTCCCAACACCCGAAAATTCGATATTTTGGGGTCCCAGAAGCGATCTGTACATGCCTACTCAGATGCAGGCCCAAAACATGCTGAAAATCGATATTTTAGGTGCCCAAAGTCAACATGTGTACGCATCTTCTGCACTCGTTTAAATCTCAAATTCAACCTCAAAACACCCGAAATTTCCATATTTTGGGGTCCCAGAAGCGATCTGGACATGCCTACTCCGTGTTAGAGTATTTTCAATATACAGGCCCAAAACATACTGAAAATCGATCTTTTAGGTGCCCAAAAGTCGATATGTGGATGCATCTTCTGTACCCGTTTATATCTCAAATTCAGGCTCAAAACTCCCGAAAATTCGATGTTTTTGGGTCCAAGAAGCAATCTGTACATGCCTACTCTTAGTTAGAGTATTTTCAAAATACAGGCCCAAAACATGCGGAAAATCGATATTTTAGGTGCCCAAAGTCAATATGTGAATGCATCTTCTGTACCCGTTTATATCTCAAATTCTGGCTCAAAACACCCGAAAATTCGGTATTTTTGGGTCCTAGAAGCGATCTGTACATCCCTACTCAGTGCTAGAATTTTTTCAGAATATAGGCTTTGTCAAAACATGCTAATAATCGATATTTTAAGAGTCCAAAGTCGATATGTGCATGCATCATCTGTACCCGTATATATCTTAAATTCAAGCTCAAAAAACCCGAAAATTCGATATTTTGGGGTCCCAGAAGTGATCTGTACATGCCTACTTAGTGGTAGAATATTTTCAAAATATAGGCCCAAAACAGGCTAAAAATCGATATTTTAGGTGCCCAAAGTCGATATCTAAAATTCAGGCCCAAAACACCCGAAAATTTGATATTTTGGGGTCCCAGAAGCGAACTGTACATGCCTACTCCGTGTTAGAGTATTTTCAAAATACAGGCCCAAAACATACTGAAAATCGATCTATTAGGTGCCCAAAAGTCGATATGTGCATGCATCTTCTGTACCCGTTTATATCTCAAATTCAGGCTCAAAACACCCGAAAATTCGATGTTTTGGGGTCCCAAAAGCGATCTGTACATGCCTACTCAGATGCAGGCCCAAAACATGCTGAAAATCGATATTTTTGGTGCCCAAAGTCAACATGTGTATGCATCTTCTGCACTCGTTTAAATCGCAATTTCAGTCTCAAAACACCCGAAAATTCCATATTTTGGGGTCCCAGAAGCGATCTGGACATGCCTACTCCGTGTTAGAGTATTTTCAATATACAGGCCCAAAACATACTGAAAATAGATCTTTTAGGTGCCCAAAAGTCGATATGTGGATGCATCTTCTGTACCCGTTTATATCTCAAATTCAGGCTCAAAACACCCGAAAATTCGATGTTTTTGGGTCCAAAAAAGCGATCTGTACATGCCTACTCTTAGTTAGAGTATTTTCAAGATACAGACCCAAAACATGCTCAAAATCGATATTTTAGGTGCCCAAAACTCGATATGAGTATGCATCTTCTGTACCCGTTTATATCTCAAATTCAGTCTCAAAACACCCATAAATTCCATATTTTGGGGTCCCAGAAGCGATCTGTACATGCCTACTCAGTGCTAGAATATTTTCAAAATATAGTCCCAAAACATGCTAAAAATCGATATTTTAGGTGCCCAAAGTCGATATCTCAAATTCAGGCTCAAAACACCCGAAAATTCGATATTTTTGGGTCCCAGAAGTGATCTGTACATGCCTACTTAGTGTTAGAATATTTTCAAAATATAGGCCCAAAACATGCTAAAAATCGATATTTTAGGTGCCCAAAGTCGATATCTCAAATTCAGGCCCAAAACACCCAAAAATTTGATATTTTGGGGTCCCAGAAGCGAACTGTACATGCCTACTCCGTGTTAGAGTATTTTCAAAATACAGGCCCAAAACATACTGAAAATCGATCTTTTAGGTGCCCAAAAGTCGATATGTGCATGCATCTTCTGTACCCGTTTATATCTCAAATTCAGGGTCCCAACACCCGAAAATTTGATATTTTGGGGTCCCAGAAGCGATCTGTACATGCCTACTCAGATACAGACCCAAAACATGCTCAAAATCGATATTTTAGGTGCCCAAAATTCGATATGTGCATGCATCTTCTGTACCCGTTTATATCTCAAATTCAGTCTCAAAACACCCGAAAATTCCATATTTTGGGGTCCCAGAAGCGATCTGTACATGCCTACTCCGTGTTAGAGTATTTTCAATATACAGGCCCAAAACATACTGAAAATCGATCTTTTAGGTGCCCAAAAGTCGATATGTGGATGCATCTTCTGTACCCGTTTATATCTCAAATTTAGACTCAAAACACCCGAAAACTCGATATTACTGGGGTCCAAGAAGCGATCTGTACTTGGCTAGTCCGTGTTAGATTTTTTTCAAAATACAGGCCCCAAAAAAGCTGAAAATCGATATTATAGGTGCCCAAAGTCAATATGTGCATGCATCTTCTGTACCCGTTTATATCTCAAATTCAGGCTCAAAACACCCGAAAATTCGATGTTTTTGGGTCCCAGAAGCGATCTGTACATGCCTACTCTGTGTTAGAGTATTTTCAAAATACAGGCCCAAAACATGCGGAAAATCGATATTTTAGGTGCCCAAAGTCAATATGTGAATGCATCTTCTGTACCCGTTTATATCTCAAATTCAGGCCCAAAACACATGAAAATTCGATATTTTGGGGTCCCAGAAGCGAACTGTACCTGCCTACTCCGTGTTAGAGTATTTTCAAAATACAGGCCCAAAACATACTGAAAATCGATCTTTTAGGTGCCCAAAAGTCGATATGTGCATGCATCTTCTGTACCCGTTTATTTCTCAAATTCAGGCTCCAAACACCAGAAAATTCGATATTTTGGGGTCCCAGAAGCGATCTGTACATGCCTACTCAGATGCAGGCCGAAAACATGCTGAAAATCGATATTTTAGGTGCCCAAATTCAACATGTGTATGCATCTTTTGCACTCGTTTATATCTCAAATTCAACCTCAAACACCCGAAAATTCGATAATTTTGGGTCCCAGAAGCGATCTGTACATGTCTAGTCAGTGCTAGAATGTTTTCAAAATATAGGCTCAAAACATGCTAAAAATCGATATTTTAAGAATCCAAAGTCGAAATGTGCATGCATCTTCTGTACCCGTTTATATCTCAAATTCAGGCTCAAAACACCCGAAAATTCGATGTTTTTGGGTCCCAGAAGCGATATGTACATGCCTACTCTTAGTTAGAGTATTTTCAAAATACAGGCCCAAAACATGCGGAAAATCGATATTTTAGGTGCTCAAAGTCAATATGTGAATGCATCTTCTGTACCCGTTTATATATCAAATTCAGGCCCAAAACACCTGAAAATTCCATATTTTGGGGTCCCAGAAGCGATCTGTACATGCCTACTCCGTGTTAGAGTATTTTCAATATACAGGCCCAAAACATACTGAAAATCGATCTTTTAGGTGCCCAAAAGTCGATATGTGGATGCATCTTCTGTACCCGTTTATATCTCAAATTTAGACTCAAAACACCCGAAAACTCGATATTACTGGGGTCCAAGAAGCGATCTGTACTTGGCTAGTCCGTGTTAGATTTTTTTCAAAATACAGGCCCCAAAAAAGCTGAAAATCGATATTATAGGTGCCCAAAGTCAATATGTGTATGCATCTTCTGCACCCGTTTATATCCCAAATTCAACCTCGAAACACCCGAAAATTCGATATTTTTGGGTCACAGAAGCGATCTGTACATGCCTACTCAGTGCTAGAATGTTTTCAAAATATAGGCTCAAAACATGCTAAAAATCGATATTTTAAGTGTCCAAAGTCGATATGTGCATGCATCATCTGTACCCGTTTATATCTCAAATTCAGGCCCAAAACACCTGAAAATTCGATATTATGGGGTCCCAGAAGCGAACTGTACATGCCTACTCCGTGTTAGAGTATTTTCAAAATACAGGCCCAAAACATACTGAAAATCGATCTATTAGGTGCCCAAAAGTCGATATGTGCATGCATCTTCTGTACCCGTTTATATCTCAAATTCAGGCTCCAAACACCAGAAAATTCGATATTTTGGGGTCCCAGAAGCGATCTGTACATGCCTACTCAGATGCAGGCCGAAAACATGCTGAAAATCGATATTTTAGGTGCCCAAATTCAACATGTGTATGCATCTTTTGCACTCGTTTATATCTCAAATTCAACCTCAAAACACCCGAAATTTCCATATTTTGGGGTCCCAGAAGCGATCTGTACATGTCTAGTCAGTGCTAGAATGTTTTCAAAATATAGGCCCAAAACATACTGAAAATCGATCTTTTAGGTGCCCAAAAGTCGATATGTGGATGCATCTTCTGTACCCGTTTATATCTCAAATTCAGGCTCAAAACACCCGAAAATTCGATGTTTTTGGGTCCAAGAAGCGATCTGTACATGCCTACTCTTAGTTAGAGTATTTTCAAGATACAGACCCAAAACATGCTCAAAATCGATATTTTAGGTGCCCAAAACTCGATATGAGTATGCATCTTCTGTATCCGTTTATATCTCAAATTCAGTCTCAAAACACCCGAAAATTCCATATTTTGGGGTCCCAGAAGCGATCTGTACATGCCTACTCAGTGCTAGAATATTTTCAAAATATAGGCCCAAAACATGCTAAAAATCGATATTTTAGGTGCCCAAAGTCGATATCTCAAATTCAGGCTCAAAACACCCGAAAATTCGATATTTTTGGGTCCCAGAAGTGATCTGTACATGCCTACTTAGTGCTAGAATATTTTCAAAATATAGGCCCAAAACATGCTAAAAATCGATATTTTAGGTGCCCAAAGTCGATATCTCAAATTCAGGCCCAAAACACCCGAAAATTTGATATTTTGGGGTCCCAGAAGCGAACTGTACATGCCTACTCCGTGTTAGATAATTTTCAAAATACAGGCTCAAAACATACTGAAAATCGATCTTTTAGGTGCCCAAAAGTCGATATGTGCATGCATCTTCTGTACCCGTTTATATCTCAAATTCAGGGTCCCAACACCCGAAAATTTGATATTTTGGGGTCCCAGAAGCGATCTGTACATGCCTACTCTGATACAGACCCAAAACATGCTCAAAATCGATATTTTAGGTGCCCAAAACTCGATATGTGCATGCATCTTCTGTACCCGTTTATATCTCAAATTCAGTCTCAAAACACCCGAAAAATCCATATTTTGGGGTCCCAGAAGCGATCTGTACATGCCTACTCCGTGTTAAAGTATTTTCAATATACAGGCCCAAAACATACTGAAAATCAATCTTTTAGGTGCCCAAAAGTCGATATGTGGATGCATCTTCTGTACCCGTTTATATCTCAAATTCAGGGTCCCAACACCCGAAAAATCGATATTACTGAGGTCCAAGAAGCGATCTGTACTTGGCTACTCCGTGTTAGATTTTTTTCAAAATACAGGCCCAAAAAAAGCTGAAAATCGATATTATAGGTGCCCAAAGTCAATATGTGTATGCATCTTCTGCACCCGTTTATATCCCAAATTCAACCTCAAAACACCCGAAAATTCGATATTTTTGGGTCCCAGAAACGATCTGTACATGCCTACTCAGTGCTAGAATATTTTTAAAATATAGGCTCAAAACATGGTAAAAATCGATCTTTTAGGTGCCCAAAAGACGATATGTGCATGCATCTTCTGTACCCGTTTATATCTCAAATTCAGGCTCTAAACACCAGAAAATTCGATATTTTAGGGTCCCAGAAGCGATCTGTACATGCCTACTCAGATGCAGGCCGAAAACATGCTGAAAATCGATATTTTAGGTGCCCAAATTCAACATGTGTATGCATCTTTTGCACTCGTTTATATCTCAAATTCAACCTCAAAACACCCGAAAATTCGATAATTTTGGGTCCCAGAAGCGATCTGTACATGTCTAGTCAGTGCTAGAATGTTTTCAAAATATAGGCTCAAAACATGCTAAAAATCGATATTTTAAGAATCCAAAGTCGAAATGTGCATGCATCTTCTGTACCCGTTTATATTTCAAATTCAGGCTCAAAACACCCGAAAAATCGATGTTTTTGGGTCCCAGAAGCGATCTGTACATGCCTACTCTTAGTTAGAGTATTTTCAAAATACAGGCCCAAAACATGAGGAAAATCGATACTTTATGTGCCCAAAGTCAATATGTGAATGCATCTTCTGTACCCGTTTATATCTCAAATTCAGGCTCAAAACACCCGAAAATTCGGTATTTTTGTGTCCTAGAAGCGATCTGTACATCCCTACTCAGTGCTAGAATTTTTTCAGAATATAGGCTTTGTCAAAACATGCTAATAATCGATATTTTAAGAGTCCAAAGTCGATATGTGCATGCATCATCTGTACCCGTTTATATCTCAAATTCAAGCTCAAAAAACCCGAAAATTCGATATTTTGGGGTCCCAGAAGTGATCTGTACATGCCTACTTAGTGCTAGAATATTTTCAAAATATAGGCCCAAAACAGGCTAAAAATCGATATTTTAGGTGCCCAAAGTCGATATCTAAAATTCACGCCCAAAACACCCGAAAATTTGATATTTTGGGGTCCCAGAAGCGAACTGTACATGCCTACTCCGTGTTAGAGTATTTTCAAAATACAGGCCCAAAACATACTGAAAATCGATCTATTAGGTGCCCAAAAGTCGATATGTGCATGCATCTTCTGTACCCGTTTATATCTCAAATTCAGGATCCCAACACCCGAAAATTCGATATTTTGGGGTCCCAAAAGCGATCTGTACATGCCTACTCAGATGCAGGCCCAAAACATGCTGAAAATCGATATTTTAGGTGCCCAAAGTCAACACTCTTCTGCACTCGTTTAAATCTCAAATTCAGGCTCAAAACACCCGAAAATTCCGTATTTTTGGGTCCCAGAAGCGATCTGTACATCCCTACTCCTAGATAGAATGTTTTCAAGATACAGACTCAAAACATGGTCAAAATCGATATTTTAGGTGCCCAAAAGTCGAAATGTGCATGCACCTTCTGTACCCGTTTATATCTCAAATTCAGGCTCAAAACACCCGAAAATTCGATATTTTGGGGTCCCAGAAGTGATCTGTACATGCCTACTTAATGCTAGAATATTTTCAAAATATAGGCCCAAAACATGCTAAAAATCGATATTTTAGGTGCCCAAAGTCGATATCTCAAATTCAGGCCCAAAACACCCGAAAATTCGATATTTTGGGGTCCCTGAAGCGAACTGTACATGCCTACTCCGTGTTAGAGTATTTTCAAAATACAGGTCCAAAACATACTAAAAATCGATCTTTTAGGTGCCCAAAAGTCGATATGTGCATGCATCTTCTGTACCCGTTTATATCTCAAATTCAGTTTCAAAACACCCGAAATTTCCATATTTTGGGGTCCCAGAAGCGATCTGGACATGCCTACTCCGTGTTAGAGTATTTTCAATATACAGGCCCAAAACATGCGGAAAATCGATATTTTAGTTGCCCAAAGTCAATATGTGCATGAATCTTCTGTACCTGTTTATATATCAAATTCAGGCTCAAAACACCCGAAAATTTGATGTTTTTTGGGTCCCAAAAGTGATCTGTACATGCCTACTTAGTGCTAAAATATTTTCAAAATACAGACCCAAAACATACTGAAAATCGATCTTTTAGGTGCCCAAAATTCGATATGTGCATGCATCTTCTGTACCCGTTTATATCCCAAATTCAACCTCAAAAACCCCGAAAATTCAATATTTTTGGGTCCCAGAAACGATCTTTACAGGTCTACTCAGTGCTAGAATTTTTTCAGAATATAGGCTCAAAACATGCTAATAATCGATATTTTAAGTGTCCAAAGTCGATATGTGCATGCATCATATGTTCCCGTTTATATCTCAAATTCAGGCTTAAAACACCCGAAAATTCGGTATTTTTGGGTCCTAGAAGCGATCTGTACATCCCAACTCCTAGTTAGAATGTTTTCAAGATACAGACCCAAAACATGCTCAAAATCGATATTTTAGGTGCCCAAAACTCGATATGAGTATGCATCTTCTGTACCCGTTTATATCTCAAATTCAGTCTCAAAACACCGGAAAATTCCATATTTTGGGGTCCCAGAAGCGATCTGTACATGCCTACTCATTGCTAGAATATTTTCAAAATATACGCCCAAAACATGCTAAAAATCGATATTTTAGGTGCCCAAAGTCGATATCTCAAATTCAGGCTCAAAACACCCGAAAATTCGATATTTTGGGGTCCCAGAAGTGATCTGTACATGCCTACTTAGTGCTAGAATATTTTAAAAATATAGGCCCAAAACAGGCTAAAAATCGATATTTTAGGTGCCCAAAGTCGATATCTCAAATTCAGGCCCAAAACACCCGAAAATTTGATATTTTGGGGTCCCAGAAGCGATCTGTACATGCCTACTCAGATGCAGGCCGAAAACATGCTGAAAATCGATATTTTAGGTGCCCAAATTCAACATGTGTATGCATCTTTTGCACTCGTTTATATCTCAAATTCAACCTCAAAACACCCGAAAATTCGATAATTTTGGGTCCCAGAAGCGATCTGTACATGTCTAGTCAGTGCTAGAATGTTTTCAAAATATAGGCTCAAAACATGCTAAAATCGATATTTTAAGAATCCAAAGTCGAAATGTGCATGCATCTTCTGTACCCGTTTATATCTCAAATTCAGGCTCAAAACACCCGAAAATTCGATGTTTTTGGGTCCCAGAAGCGATCTGTACATGCCTACTCTTAGTTAGAGTATTTTCAAAATACAGGCCCAAAACATGCGGAAAATCGATATTTTAGGTGCCCAAAGTCAATATGTGAATGCATCTTCTGTACCCGTTTATATCTCAAATTCAGGCTCAAAACACCCGAAAATTCGGTATTTTTGGGTCCTAGAAGCGATCTGTACATCCCTACTCAGTGCTAGAATTTTTTCAGAATATAGGCTTTGTCAAAACATGCTAATAATCGATATTTTAAGAGTCCAAAGTCAATATGTGCATGCATTATCTGTACCCGTTTATATCTCAAATTCAAGCTCAAAAAACCCGAAAATTCGATATTTTGGGGTCCCAGAAGTGATCTGTACATGCCTACTTAGTGCAAGAATATTTTCAAAATATATGCCCAAAACAGGCTAAAAATCGATATTTCAGGTGCCCAAAGTCGATATCTAAAATTCAGGCCCAAAACACCCGAAAATTTGATATTTTGGGGTCCCAGAAGCGAACTGTACATGCCTACTCCGTGTTAGAGTATTTTCAAAATACAGGCCCAAAACATACTGAAAATCGATCTATTAGGTGCCCAAAAGTCGATATGTGCATGCATCTTCTGTACCCGTTTATATCTCAAATTCAGTATCCCAACACCCGAAAATTCGATATTTTTGGGTCCCAAAAGCGATCTGTACATGCCTACTCAGATGCAGGCCCAAAACATGCTGAAAATCGATATTTTTGGTGCCCAAAGTCAACACTCTTCTGCACTCGTTTAAATCTCAAATTCAGGCTCAAAACACCCGAAAATTCGGTATTTTTGGGTCCCAGAAGCGATCTGTACATCCCTACTCCTAGATAGAATGTTTTCAAGATACAGACTCAAAACATGGTCAAAATCGATATTTTAGGTGCCCGAAAGTCGAAATGTGCATGCACCTTCTGTACCCGTTTATATCTCAAATTCAGGCTCAAAACACCCGAAAATTCGATATTTTGGGGTCCCAGAAGTGATCTGTACATGCCTACTTAATGCTAGAATATTTTCAAAATATAGGCCCAAAACATGCTAAAAATCGATATTTTAGGTGCCCAAAGTCGATATCTCAAATTCAGGCGCAAAACACCCGAAAATTCGATATTTTGGGGTCCCTGAAGCGAACTGTACATGCCTACTCCGTGTTAGAGTATTTTCAAAATACAGGTCCAAAACATACTAAAAATCGATCTTTTAGGTGCCCAAAAGTCGATATGTGCATGCATCTTCTGTACCCGTTTATATCTCAAATTCAGTTTCAAAACACCCGAAATTTCCATATTTTGGGGTCCCAGAAGCGATCTGGACATGCCTACTCCGTGTTAGAGTATTTTCAATATACAGGCCCAAAACATGCGGAAAATCGATATTTTAGTTGCCCAAAGTCAATATGTGCATGCATCTTCTGTACCTGTTTATATATCAAATTCAGTCTCAAAACACCCGAAAATTCGGTATTTTTGGGTCCTAGAAGCGATCTGTACAATCCTACTCCTAGTTAGAATGTTTTCAAGATACAGACCCAAAACATGCACAAAATCGATATTTTAGGTGCCCAAAACTCGATATGTGCATGCATCTTCTGTACCCGTTTATATCTCAAATTCAGGCTCAAAACACCCGAAAATTTGATGTTTTTTGGGTCTCAAAAGTGATCTGTACATGCCTACTTAGTGCTAAAATATTTTCAAAATACAGACCCAAATCATACTGAAAATCGATCTTTTAGGTGCCCAAAATTCGATATGTGCATGCATCTTCTGTACCCGTTTATATCCCAAATTCAACCTCAAAAACCCCGAAAATTCAATATTTTTGGGTCCCAGAAACGATCTGTACAAGTCTACTCAGTGCTAGAATTTTTTCAGAATATAGGCTCAAAACATGCTAATAACCGATATTTTAAGTGTCCAAAGTCGATATGTGCATGCATCATATGTTCCCGTTTATATCTCAAATTCAGGCTTAAAACACCCGAAAATTCGGTATTTTTGGGTCCTAGAAGCGATCTGTACATCCCAACTCCTAGTTAGAATGTTTTCAAGATACAGACCCAAAACATGCTCAAAATCGATATTTTAGGTGCCCAAAACTCGATATGAGTATGCATCTTCTGTACCCGTTTATATCTCAAATTCAGTCTCAAAACACCCGAAAATTCGATATTTTTGGGTCCCAAAAGCGATCTGTACATGCCTACTCAGATGCAGGCCCAAAACATGCTGAAAATCGATATTTTAGGTGCCCAAAGTCAACACTCTTCTGCACTCGTTTAAATCTCAAATTCAGGCTCAAAACACCCGAAAATTCGGTATTTTTGGGTCCCAGAAGCGATCTGTACATCCCTACTCCTAGATAGAATGTTTTCAAGATACAGACTCAAAACATGGTCAAAATCGATATTTTAGGTGCCCAAAAGTCGAAATGTGCATGCACCTTCTGTACCCGTTTATATCTCAAATTCAGGGTCCAAACACCCGAAAATTCGATATTTTGGGGTCCCAGAAGCGATCGGTACATGCCTACTCAGATGCATCCCCAAAACATTCTGAAAATCGATATTTTAGGTGCCCAAAGTCAACATGTGTATGCATCTTTTGCACTCGTTCATATCTCAAATTCAACCTCAAAACACCCGAAAATTCGATAATTTTGGGTCCCAGAAGCGATCTTTACATGTCTAGTCAGTGCTAGAATGTTTTCAAAATAAAGGCTCAAAACATGCTAAAAATCGATATTTTAAGTGTCCAAAGTCGATATGTGCATGCATCTTCTGTACTCGTTTATATCTCAAATTCAGGCTCAAAACACCCGAAAATTCGATATTTTTGGGTCTCAGAAGCGATCTGTACATGCCTACTCCTAGTTAGAGTATTTTCAAAATACAGGCCCAAAACATGCTGAAAATCGATATTTTAGGTGCCCAAAGTCAATATGTGCATGTATCTTCTGTACCCGTTTATATCTCAAATTCAGGGTCGCAACACCCGAAAATTCGATATTTTTGGGTCCCAGAAGCGATCTGTACATGCCTACTCAGATACAGACCCAAATCATGCTCAAAATCGATATTTTAGGTGCCCAAAACTCGATATGTGCATGCATCTTCTGTACCCGTTTATATCTCAAATTCAGTCTCAAAACACCAGAAAATTCCATAGTTTGGGGTCCCAGAAGCGATCTGTACATGCCTACTCTATGTTAGAGTATTTTCAATATACAGGCCCAAAACATACTGAAAATCGATCTTTTAGGTGCTTAAAAGTCGATATGTGGATGCATCTTCTGTACCCGTTTATATCTCAAATTCAAGCTCAAAACACCCGAAAATTCGATATTACTGGGGTCCCAGAAGCGATCTGTACTTGGCTACTCCGTGTTAGATTTTTTTCAAAATACAGGCCCAAAAAAAGCTGAAAATCGATATTTTAGGTGACCAAAGTCAATATGTGTATGCATCTTCTGCACCCGTTTATATCCCAAATTCAACCACAAAACACCCGAAAATTCGATATTTTTGGGTCCCAGAAGCGATCTGTACATGCCTACTCAGTGCTAGAATGTTTTCAAAATATAGGCTCAAAACATGCTAAAAATCGATATTTTAAGTGTCCAAAGTCGATATGTGCATGCATCATCTGTACCCGTTTCTATCTCAAATTCAGGCTTGAAACACCCGAAAATTCGATATTTTGGGGTCCCAGAAGTGATCTGTACATGCCTACATAGTGCTAGAATATTTTCAAAATATAGGCCCAAAACAGGCTAAAAATCGATATTTTAGGTGCCCAAAGTCGATATCTCAAATTCAGGCCCAAAACACCCGAAAATTTGATATTTTGGGGTCCCAGAAGCGAACTGTACATGCCTACTCCGTGTTAGAGTATTTTCAAAATACAGGCCCAAAACATACTGAAAATCGATCTTTTAGGTGCCCAAAAGTCGATATGTGCATGCATCTTCTGTACCCGTTTATATCTCAAATTCAGGGTCCCAACACCCGAAAATTCGATATTTTGGGGTCCCAGAAGCGATCTATACATGCCTATTCAGATACAGACCCAAAACATGCTCAAAATCGATATTTTAGTTGCCCAAAACTCGATATGTGCATGCATCTTCTGTACCCGTTTATATCTCAAATTCAGTCTCAAAACACCCGAAAATTCCATATTTTGGGATCCCAGAAGCGATCTGTACATGCCTACTCCGTGTTAGAGTATTTTCAATATACAGGCCCAAAACATACTGAAAATCGATCTTTTAGGTTCTCAAAAGTCGATATGTGGATGCATCTTCTGTACCCGTTTATATATCAAATTCAAGCTCAAAACACCCGAAAATTCGATATTACTGGGGTCCCAGAAGCGATCTGTACTTGGCTACTCCGTGTTAGATTTTTTTCAAAATACAGGCCCAAAAAAAGCTGAAAATAGATATTTTAGGTGACCAAAGTCAATATGTGTATGCATCTTCTGCACCCGTTTCTATCCCAAATTCAACCACAAAACACCCGAAAATTCGATATTTTTGGGTCACAGAAGCGATCTGTACATGCCTACTCAGTGCTAGAATGTTTTCAAAATATAGTCTCAAAACATGCTAAAAATCGATATTTTAAGTGTCCAAAGTCAATATGTGCATGCATCATCTGTACCCGTTTATATCTCAAATTCAGGCCCAAAACACCCGAAAATTCGATATTTTGGGGTCCCAGAAGCAAACTGTACATGCCTACTCCGTGTTAGAGTATTTTCAAAATACAGGCCCAAAACATACTGAAAATCGATCTTTTAGGTGCCCAAAAGTCGATATGTGCACGCATCTTCTGTACCCGTTTATATCTCAAATTCAGGCTCCAAACACCAGAAAATTCGATATTTTGGGGTCCCAGAAGCGATCTGTACATGCCTACTCAGATGCAGGCCCAAAACATGCTGAAGATCGATATTTTAGGTGCCCAAATTCAACATGTGTATGCATCTTCTGCACTCGTTTATATCTCAAATTCAACCTCAAAACACCCGAAAATTCGATAATTTTGGGTCCCAGAAGCGATCTGTACATGTCTAGTCAGTGCTAGAATGTTTTCAAAATATTGGCTCAAAACATGCTAAAAATCGATATTTTAAGAATCCAAAGTCGAAATGTGCATGCATCTTCTGTACCCGTTTATATCTCAAATTCAGGCTCAAAACACCCGAAAATTCGGTATTTTTGGGTCCTAGAAGCGATCTGTACATCCCTACTCCTAGTTAGAATGTTTTCAAGATACAGACCCAAAACATGCACAAAATTGATATTTTAGGTGCCCAAAACTCGATATGTGCATGCATCTTCTGTACCCGTTTATATCCCAAATTCAACCTCAAAACACCCGAAAAGTCAATATTTTTGGTTCCCAGAAGCGATCTGTACATGCCTCCTCAGTGCTAGAATTTTTTCAAAATATAGGCTCAAAACATGCTAATAATCGATATTTTAAGTGTCCAAAGTCGATATGTGCATGCATCATCTGTACTCGTTTATATCTCAAATTCAAGCTCAAAACACCCGAAAATTCGATATTTTGGGGTCCCAGAAGTGATCTGTACATGCCTACTTAGTGCTAGAATATTTTCAAAATATAAGCCCAAAACAGGCTAAAAATCGATATTTTAGGTGCCCAAAGTCGATATCTAAAATTCAGGCCCAAAACACCCGAAAATTTGATATTTTGGGGTCCCAGAAGCGAACTGTACATGCCTACTCCGTGTTAGAGTATTTTCAAAATACAGGCCCAAAACATACTGAAAATCGATCTATTAGGTGCCCAAAAGTCGATATGTGGATGCATCTTCTGTACTCGTTTATATCTCAAATTCAGGCTCAAAACCCCCGAAAATTCGATATTTTGGGGTCCCAGAAGCGATCTGTACATGCCTATTTAGATGCAGGCCCAAAACATGCTGAAAATCGATATTTTAGGTGCCCAAAGTCAACATGTGTATGCATCTTTTGCACTCGTTTAAATCTCAAATTTCAACCTCAAAACACCCGAAAATTCGATAATTTTGGGCCCCAGAAGCGATTTTTACATGTAAAGTCAGTGCTAGAATGTTTTCAAAATATAGGCTCAAAACATGCTAAAAATCGATATTTTAAGTGTCCAAAGTCGATAAGTGCATGCATCTTATGTAGTCGTTTAAATCTCAAATTCAGGCTCAAAACACCCGAAAATTCGATATTTTTGTGTCCCAGAAGCGATCTGTACATCCCTACTCCTAGTTAGAATGTTTTCAAGATACAGACTCAAAACATGGTCAAAATCGGTATTTTTGGAGCCCAAAAGTCGAAATGTGCATGCATCTTCTGTACCCGTTTATATCTCAAATTCAGGCTCAAAACACCCGAAAATTCGATATTTTGGGGTCCCAGAAGCCATCTGTACATGCCTACTCAGTGCTAGAATATTTTCAAAAATATAGACCCAAAACCTGCTAAAAATCGATATTTTAGGTGCGCAAAGTCGATATCTCAAATTCAGGCCCAAAACCCCCCAAAAATCGATATTTTGGGGTCCCAGAAGCGATCTGTACATGCCTACTCCGTGTTAGAGTATTTTCAATATACAGGCCCAAAACATTCTGAAAATCGATCTTTTAGGTGCCCAAAAGTCGAAATGTGCATGCATCTTCTGTACCCGTTTATATCTCAAATTCAGGCTCAAAACACCCGAAAATTCGATATTTTGGGGTCCCAGAAGCCATCTGTACATGCCTACTCAGTGCTAGAATATTTTCAATATATAGGCCCAAAACCTGCTAAAAATCGATATTTTAGGTGCGCAAAGTCGATATCTCAAATTCAGGCCCAAAACACCCAAAAAATCGATATTTTGGGGTCCCAGAAGCGATCTGAACATGCCTACTCTTAGTTAGAGTATTTTCAAAATACAGGCCCAAAACATGCGGAAAATCGATATTTTAGGTGCCCAAAGTCAATATGTGAATGCATCTTCTGTACCCGTTTATATCTCAAATTCAGGCTCAAAAACACCCGAAAATTCGGTATTTTTGGGTCCTAGAAGCGATCTGTACATCCCTACTCCTAGTTAGAATGTTTTCAAGATACAGACCCAAAACATGCTCAAAATCGATATTTTAGGTGCCCAAAACTCGGTATGTGCATGCATCTTCTGTACCCGTTTATATCTCAAATTCTGGCTAAAAACACCCGAAAATTTGATATTTTTTGGGTCCCAGAAGTGATCTGTACATGCCTACTTAGTGTTAGAATATTTTCAAATTACAGGCCCAAAACATACTGAAAATCGATCTTTTAGGTGCCCAAAAGTCGATATGTGCATGCATCTTCTGTACTCGTTTATATCCCAAATTCAACCTCAAAACACCCGAAAATTCGATATTTTTGGGTCCCAGAAGCGATCTGTACATGCCTACTAAGTGCTAGAATGTTTTCAAAATATAGGCTCAAAACATGCTAAAAATCGATATTTTATGTGTCCAAAGTCGATATGTGTATGCATCATCTGTACCCGTTTATATCTCAAATTCAGGCTCAAAACAACGGAAAATTCGATATTTTGGGGTCCCAGAAGTGATCTGTACATGCCTACTTAGTGCTGGAATATTTTCAAAATATAGGCCCAAAACATGCTAAAAATCGATATTTTAGGTGCCCAAAGTCGATATCTCAAATTCAGGCCCAAAACACCCGAAAATTCGATATTTTGGGGTCCCAGAAGCGAACTGTACATGCCTACTCCGTGTTAGAGTATTTTCAAAATACAGTCCCAAAACATACTGAAAATCGATCTTTTAGGTGCCCAAAAGTCGATATGTGCATGCATCCTCTGTACCCGTTTATATCCATAATTCAACCTCAAAACACCCGAAAATATAATTTTTTTGGGTCCCAGAAGCAATCTGTACATGCCAACTCAGTGCTAGAATTTTTTTCTTTCAAAAAAATGCTGAAAACATGCTAAAAATCGATATTTTAAGTGTTCAAAAGTCGATATGTGCATGCATCTTCTGTACCCGTTTATATCTCAAATTCAGGGTCCAAACACCCGAAAATTCGATATTTTGGGGTCCCAGAAGCGATCTGTACATGCCTACACAGATGCAGGCCCAAAACATGCTGAAAATCGGTATTTTAGGTGCCCAAAGTCAACATGTGTATGTATCTTCTGCACTCGTTTATATCTCAAATTCAACCTCAAAACACCCGAAAATTCGATAATTTTGGGTCCCAGAAGCGATCTGTACATGTCTAGTCAGTGGTAGAATGTTTTCAAAATATAGGCTCAAAACATGCTAAAAATCGATATTTTAAGTGTCCAAAGTCGATATGTGCATGCATCTTCTGTACTCGTTTATATCTCAAATTCAGGCTCAAAACACCCGTAAATTCGATATTTTTGGGTCCCAGTAGCGATCTGTACATGCGTACTCCTAGTTAGAGTATTTTCAAAATACAGGCCCAAAACATGCTGAAAATCGATATTTTAGGTGACTAAAGTCAATATGTGCAAGCATTTTCTGTACCCGTTTATATCTCAAATTCAGGCTCAAAACACCCGAAAATTCGGTATTTTTGGGTCCCAGAAGCGATCTGTACAACCCTACTTCTATTTAGAATGTTTTCAAGATACAGACCCAAAACATGCTCAAAATCGATATTTTAGGTGCCCAAAAGTCGAAATGTGCATGCATCTTCTGTACCCGTTTATATCTCAAATTCAGGCTCAAAACACCCGAAAATTCGATATTTTGGGGTCCCAGAAGCCATCTGTACATGTCTACTCAGTGCTGGAATATTTTCAAAATATAGGCCCAAAACCAGCTAAAAATCGATATTTTAGGTGCGCAAAGTCGATATCTCAAATTCAGGCCCAAAACACCCAAAAAATCGATATTTTGGGGTCCCAGAAGCGATCTGTACATGCCTACTCCGTGTTAGAGTATTTTCAATATACAGGCCCAAAACATACTGAAAATCGATCTTTTAGGTGCCCTAAAGTCGATATGTGGATGCATCTTCTGTACCCGTTTATATCTCAAGTTCAGGCTCAAAACACCCGAAAATTCGATATTACTGGGGTCCAAGAAGCGATCTGTACTTGGCAACTCCGTGTTAGATTATTTTCAAAATACAGGCCCAAAACAAGCTGAAAATCGATATTTTAGGCTACCAAAGTCAATATGGGTATGCATCTTCTGCACCTGTTTATATCCCAAAGTCAACCTCAAAACACCTAAAAAAAATCGATATTTTTGGGTCCCAGAAGCGATCTGTACATGCCTACTCAGTGCTAGAATGTTTTCAAAATATAGGCTCAAAACATGCTAAAAATCGATATTTTAAATGTTCAAAGTCGATATCTGCATGCATCATCTGTACCCGTTTATATCTCAAATTCAGGCTTAAAACACCCGAAAATTCGAAGTTTTGGGGTCCCAGAAGTGATCTGTACATGCCTACTTAGTGCTAGAATATTTTCAAAATAAAGGCCCAAAACAGGCTAAAAATCGATATTTTAGGTGCCCAAAGTCGATATCTCAAATTCAGGCCCAAAACACCCGAAAATTCGATATTTTGGGGTCCCAGAAGCGAACTGTACATGCCTACTCCGTTTTAGAATATTTTCAGAATACAGGCCCAAAACATACTGAAAATCGATCTTTTAGGTGCCCAAAAGTCGATATGTGCATGCATCTTCTGTACCCGTTTATATCTCAAATTCAGGCTCCAAACACCCGAAAATTCGATATTTTGGGGTCCCAGAAGCGATCTGTACATGCCTACTCAGATGCAGGCCCAAAAGATGCTAAAAATCGATATTTTAGGTGCACAAAGTCAACATGTGTATGCATCTTCTGCACTCGTTTATATCTCAAATTCAACCTCAAAACACACGAAAATTCGATAATTTTGGGTCCCAGAAGCAATCTGTACATGTCTAGTCAGTGCTAGAATGTTTTCAAAATATAGGCTCAAAACATGCTAAAAATCGATATTTTAAGAATCCAAAGTCGATATGTGCATGCATCTTCTGTACCCGTTTATATCTTAAATTCAGGCACAAAACACCCGAAAAATCGATGTTTTTGGGTCCCATAAGCGATCTGTACAAGCCTACTCTTAGTTAGAGTATTTTCAAAATATAGGCCCAAAACATGCTAAAAATCGATATTTTAAGTGCCCAAAGTCGATATCTCAAATTCAGGCTCAAAACACCCAAAAATTCGATTTTTTGTTGTCCTAGAAGCGATCTGTACATGCCTACTCCGTGTTAGAGTATTTTCAATATACAGGCCCAAAACATACTGAAAATCAATCTTTTAGGTGACCAAAGTCAATATGTGTATGCATCTTCTGCACCCGATTATATCCCAAATTCAACCTCAAAACACCCGATAATTCGATATTTTTGGGTCCCAGAAGCGATCTGTACATGCCTACTAAGTGCTAGAATGTTTTCAAAATATAGGCTCAAAACATGCTAAAAATCGATATTTTATGTGTCCAAAGTCGATATGTGTATGCATCATCTGTACCCGTTTATATCTCAAATTCAGGCTCAAAACAACTGAAAATTCGATATTTTGGGGTCCCAGAAGTGATCTGTACATGCCTACTTAGTGCTGGAATATTTTCAAAATATGGGCCCAAATCATGCTAAAAATCGATATTTTAGGTGCCCAAAGTCGATATCTCAAATTCAGGCCCAAAAACACCCGAAAATTCGATATTTTGGGGTCCCAGAAGCGAACTGTACATGCCTACTCCGTGTTAGAGTATTTTCAAAATACAGTCCCAAAACATACTGAAAATCGATCTTTTAGGTGCCCAAAAGTCGATATGTGCATGCATCCTCTGTACCCGTTTATATCCCAAATTCAACCTCAAAACACCCGAAAATATAATTTTTTTGGGTCCCAGAAGCAATCTGTACATGCCAACTCAGTGCTAGAATTTTTTTCTTTCAAAAAAAGGCTGAAAACATGCTAAAAATCGATATTTTAAGTGTTCAAAAGTCGATATGTGCATGCATCTTCTGTACCCGTTTATATCTCAAATTCAGGGTCCAAACACCCGAAAATTCGATATATTGGGGTTCCCAGAAGCGATCTGTACATGCCTACTCAGATGCAGGCCCAAAACATGCTGAAAATCGGTATTTTAGGTGCCCAAAGTCAACATGTGTATGTATCTTCTGCACTCGTTTATATCTCAAATTCAACCTCAAAACACCCGAAAATTCGATAATTTTGGGTCCCAAAAGCGATCTGTACATGTCTAGTCAGTGGTAGAATGTTTTCAAAATATAGGCTCAAAACATGCTAAAAATCGATATTTTAAGTGTCCAAAGTCGATATGTGCATGCATCTTCTGTACCCGTTTATATCTCAAATTCAGGCTCAAAACACCCGAAAATTCGATATTTTTGGGTCCCAGAAGCGATCTGTACATGCCTACTCCTAGTTAGAGTATTTTCAAAATACAGGCCCAAAACATGCTGAAAATCGATATTTTAGGTGCCCAAAGTCAATATGTGCATGCATCATCTGTACCCGTTTATATCTCAAATTCAGGCTCAAAACACCCAAAAATTCGGTATTTTTGGGTCCTAGAAGCGATCTGTACATCCCTACTCCTAGTTAGAATGTTTTCAAGATACAGACCCAAAACATACAGAAAATCGATATTTTAGGTGCCCAAAAGTCGATATGTGCATGCATCTCTTGTACCCGTTTATATCTCAAATTCAGGCTCAAAACACCCGAAAATTCGATATTTTGGGGTCCCAGAAGTGATCTGTACATGCCAACTCAGTGCTAGAATATTTTCAAAATATAGGCCCAAAACATGCTAAAAATCGATATTTTATGTGCCCAAAGTCGATATCTCAAATTCAGGCCCAAAACATCCAAAAATTCGATATTTTGGGGTCCCAGAAGCGATCTGTACATGCCTACTCCGTGTTAGAGTATTTTCAATATACAGGCCCAAAACATACTGAAAATCGATCTTTTAGGTGCCCAAAAGTCGATATGTTGATGAATGTTCTGTACCCGTTTATATCTCAAATTCAGGCTCAAAACACCCGAAAATTCGATATTTTTGGGTCCCAGAAGCGATATGTACATGCCTACTCCATGCTAGAGTACATTCAAAATACAGGCCCAAAACATGCTGAAAATCGATATTTTAGGTGACCAAAGTCAATATGTGTAGGCATCTTCTGCACCAGTTTATATCTCAAATTCTGGCTCAAAACACCCGAAAACTCGATATTTTTGGTTCCCAGAAGCGATCTGTACATGCCTACTCAGTGCTAGAATGTTTTCAAAATATAGGCTAAAAACATGATAAAAATCGATATTTTAAGTGTCCGAAGTCGATATGTGCATGCATCTCTTGTACCCGTTTATATCTCAAATTCAGGCTCAAAACACCCGAAAATTCGATATTTTGGCGTCCCAGAAGTGATGTGTACATGCCTACTTAGTGCTAGAATATTTTCAAAATATTGGCCTAAAACATGCTAAAAAAATCGATATTTTAGGTGCCCAAAGTCGATATCAGAATTTCAGGCCCAAAACACCCGAAAATTCGATATTTTGGGGTCCCAGAAGCGAACTGTACATGCCTACTCCGTGTTAGAGTATTTTCAAAATACAGGCCCAAAACATACTGAAAATCGATCATTTAAGTGCCCAAAAGTCGATATGTGCATGTATCTTCTGTACCCGTTTATATCCCAAATTCAACCTTAAAACACCCGAAAATTCGATATTTTTGGGTCCCAGAAGCGACCTGTACATGCCTACTCAGTGCTAGAATGTATTCAAAATATAGGCTCAAAACATGCTAAAAATCGATATTTTAAGTGTCCAAAGTCGATATGTGCATGAATCTTCTGTACCCGTTTATATCTCAAATTCAGGCTCAAAACTCAAGAAAATTTGATATTTTGGGGTCCCAGAAGTGATCTGTACATGCCTTCTTAGTGCTAGAATATTTTTAAAATATTGGCCCAAAACATGCTTTAAATCGATATTTTAGGTGCCCAAAGTCGATATCTCAAATTCAGGCCCAAATCACCCTTAAAATTCGATATTATGGGGTCCTAGAAGCGAACTGTACATGCCTACTCCGTTTTAGAGTATTTTCATAATACAGGCCCAAAACATACTGAAAATCGATCTTTTAGGTGCCCAAAAGTCGATATGTGAATGAATCTTCTGTACCCGTTTATATCTCAAATTTAACCTCAAAACACCCGAAAATTCGATAATTTTGGGTCCCAGAAGCGATCTGTACATGTTTAGTCAGTGCTAGAATGTTTTCAAAATATAGGCTCAAAACATGCTAAAAATCCATATTTTAAGTGTCCAAAGTCGATATGTGCATGCATCTTCTGTACCTGTTTATATCTCAAATTCAGGGACAAAACACCCGAAAATTCGATATTTTTGGGTCCCAGTAGCGATCTGTACATGCCTACTACTAGTTAGAGTATTTTCAAAATACAGGCCCAAAACATGCTGTAAATCAATCTTTTAGGTGACCAAAGTCAATATGTGTATGCATCTTCTGCACCCGATTATATCCCAAATTCAACCTCAAAACACCCGATAATTCGATATTTTTGGGTCCCAGAAGCGATCTGTACATGCCTACTAAGTGCTAGAATGTTTTCAAAATATAGGCTCAAAACATGCTAAAAATCGATATTTTAAGTGTCCAAAGTCGATATGTGCATGCATCTTCTGTACCCATTTATATCTCAAATTCAGGCTCAAAACACCCGAAAATTCGATATTTTTGGGTCCCAGAAGCGATCTGTACATGCCTACTCCTAGTTAGAGTATTTTCAAAATACAGGCCCAAAACATGCTGAAAATCGATATTTTAGGTGCCCAAAGTCAATATGTGCATGCATCTTCTGTACCCGTTTATATCTCAAATTCAGGCTCAAAACACCCGAAAATTCGGTATTTTTGGGTCCTAGAAGCGATCTGTACATCCCTACTCCTAGTTAGAATGTTTTCAAGATACAGACCCAAAACATGCTCAAAATCGATATTTTAGGTGCCCAAAAGTCGATATGTGCATGCATCTCTTGTACCCGTTTATATCTCAAATTCAGGCTCAAAACACCCGAAAATTCGATATTTTGGGGTCCCAGAAGTGATCTGTACATGCCAACTCAGTGCTAGAATATTTTCAAAATATACGCCCAAAACATGCTAAAAATCGATATTTTTTGTGCCCAAAGTCGATATCTCAAATTAAGGCCCAAAACATCCAAAAATTCGATATTTAGGGGTCCCAGAAGCGATCTGTACATGCCTACTCCGTGTTAGAGTATTTTCAATATACAGGCCCAAAACATACTGAAAATCGATCTTTTAGGTGCCCAAAAGTCGATATGTTGATGAATGTTCTGTACCCGTTTATATCTCAAATTCAGGCTCAAAACACCCGAAAATTCGATATTTTTGGGTCCCAGAAGCGATCTGTACATGCCTACTCCATGCTAGAGTTTATTCAAAATACAGGCCCAAAACATGCTGAAAATCGATATTTTAGGTGACCAAAGTCAATATGTGTAGGCATCTTCTGCACCCGTTTATATCTCAAATTCTGGCTCAAAACACCCGAAAACTCGATATTTTTGGGTACCAGAAGCGATCTGTACATGCCTACTCAGTGCTAGAATGTTTTCAAAATATAGGCTAAAAACATGCTAAAAATCGATATTTTAAGTGTCCGAAGTCGATATGTGCATGCATCATCTGTACCCGTTTATATCTCAAATTCAGGCTCAAAACGCCCGAAAATTCGATATTTTGGCGTCCCAGAAGTGATTTGTACATGCCTACTTAATGCTAGAATATTTTCAAAATATTGGCCTAAAACATGCTAAAAAATCGATATTTTAGGTGCCCAAAGTCGATATCAGAATTTCAGGCCCAAAACACCCGAAAATTCGATATTTTGGGGTCCCAGAAGCGAACTGTACATGCCTACTCCGTGTTAGAGTATTTTCAAAATACAGGCCCAAAACATACTGAAAATCGATCTTTTAAGTGCTCAAAAGTCGATATGTGCATGTATCTTCTGTACCCGTTTATATCCCAAATTCAACCTTAAAACACCCGAAAAATCGATATTTTTGGGTCCCAGAAGCGACCTGTACATGCCTACTCAGTGCTAGAATGTATTCAAAATATAGGCTCAAAACATGCTAAAAATCGATATTTTAAGTGTCCAATGTCGATATGTGCATGAATCTTCTGTACCTGTTTATATCTCAAATTCAGGGACAAAACACCCGAAAATTCGATATTTTTGGGTCCCAGAAGCGATCTGTACATGCCTACTCCTAGTTAGAGTATTTTCAAAATAGAGGCCCAAAACATGCTGAAAATCGATATTTTATGTGACCAAATTCAATATGTGCATGCATCTTCTGTACCCGTTTATATCTCAAATTCAGGCTCAAAACACCCGAAAATTCGGTATTTTTGGGTCCTAGAAGCGTTCTGTACATCCCTACTCCTAGTTAGAATGTTTTCAAGATACAGACCCAAAACATGCTCAAAATCGATATTTTAGGTGCCCAAAAGTCGATATGTGCATGCATCTTCTGTACCCGTTTATATCTCAAATTCTGGCTCAAAACACCCGAAAATTCGATATTTTGTGGTCCCAGAAGCGAACTGTAAATGCCTACTCAGTGCTAGAATATTTTCAAAATATAGGCCCAAAACATGCTAAAAAATCGATATTTTAGGTGCCCAAAGTCGATATCTTAAATTCAAACCCAAAATACCCAAAAATTCGATATTTTGGGATCCCAGAAGCGATCTGTACATGCCTACTCAGTGCTAGAATATTTTCAAAATATAGGCCCTAAACATGCTAAAAATCGATATTTTTAGGTGCCCAAAGTCGATATCTCAAATTCAGGCACAAAACACCCAAAAATTCGATATTTTGGGATCCCAGAAGCGATCTGTACATGCCTAATCCGTGTTAGAGTATTTTCAATATACAGGCCCAAAACATACTGAAAATCAATCTTTTAGGTGCCCAAAAGTCGATATTTGCATGCATCTTCTGTACCCGTTTAAATCTCAAATTCAACCTCAAAACACCCGAAAATTCGATAATTTTGGGTCCCAGAAGCGATCTGTACATGTTTAGTCAGTGCTAGAATGTTTTCAAAATATAGGCTCAAAACATGTTAAAAATCGATATTTTAAGTGTCCAAAGTCGATATATGCATGCAACTTCTGTACCCGTTTATATCTCAAATTCATGCTCAAAACACCCGAAAATTCGATATTTTTGGGCCCCAGAAGCGATCTGTACATGCCTACTCCGTGTTAGAGTATTTTCAAAATACAGGCCCAAAACATGCTGAAAATCGATATTTTAGGTAACCAAATTCAATATGTGCATGCAACTTCTGTACCCGTTTATATCTCAAATTCAGGCTCAAAACACCCGAAAACTCGGTATTTTTGGGTCCTAGAAACGATCTGTACATCCCTACTCCTAGTTAGAATGTTTTCAAGATACAGACCTAAAACATGCTCAAAATCGATATTTTAGTTGCCCAAAAGTCGATAGGTGCATGCATCTTCTGTACCCGTTTATATCTCGAATTCAGGCTCAAAACACCCGAAAATTCGGTATTTTGTGGTCCCAGAAGCGATCTGTACATGCCTACTCAGTGCTAGAATATTTTCAAAATATAAGCCCAAAACATGCTAAAAATCGATATTTTAGGTGCACAAAGTCGATATCTCAAATTCAGGCCCAAAACACCCAAAAATTCGATATTTTGGGATCCCAGAAGCGATCTGTACATGCCTACTCCGTGTTAGAGTATTTTCAAAATACAGGCCCAAAACAAGCTGAAAATCGATATTTTAGGTGACCAAAGTCAATATGTGTATGCATCTTCTGCACCCGTTTATATCCCAAATTCAACCTCAAAACACAGGAAAATTCGATATTTTTAAGTCCCAGAAGCAAACTGTACATGCCTACTCAGTGCTAGAATGTTTTAAAAATATAGGCTCAAAACATGCTAAAAATCGATATTTAAAGTGTCCAAAGTCGATATGTGCATGCATCTTCTATACCCGTTTATATCTCAAATTCAGGCACAAAACACCCGAAAATTCGATATTTTTGGGTCCCAGAAGCGATCTATACATGCCTACTCCGTGTTAGAGTATTTTCAATATACAGGCCCAAAACATACTGAAAATCGATCTTTTAGGTGCCCAAAAGTCGATATGTGGATGCATCTTCTGTACCCGATTATATCTCAAATTCTGGCTCAAAACACCCGAAAACTCGATATTTTGGTGTCCCAGAATCGATCTCTACTTGCCTACTCCATGTTAGAGTATTTTCAAAATACAGGCCCAAAACAAGCTGAAAATCGATATTTTAGGTGACCAAAGTCAATATGTGTATGCATCTTCTGCACCCGTTTATATCCCAAATTCAACCTCAAAACACCCGAAAATTCGATATTTTTGGGTCCCAGAAACGATCTGTACATGCCTACTCAATGCTAGAATATTTTCGAAATATAGGGTCAAAACATGCTAAAAATCGATATTTTAAGTGTCCAAAGTCGATATGTGCATGCATCATCTGTACCCGTTTATATCTCAAATTCAGGCTCAAAACGCCCGAAAATTCGATATTTTGGTGTCCCAGAAGTGATCTGTACATGCCTACTTAGTGCTAGAATATTTTCAAAATATTGGCCAAAAACATGCTAAAAATCGATATTTTAGGTGCCCAAAGTCGATATCTCAAATTCAGGCCCAAAACACACGTAAAATTCGATATTTTGGGGTCCCAGAAGCGAACTGTACATGCCTACTCCGTGTTAGAGTATTTTCAAAATACAGGCCCAAAACATACTGAAAATCGATCTTTTAGGTGCCCAAAAGTCGATATGGGCATGCATCTTCTGTACCCGTTTATATCTCAAATTCAACCTCAAAACAACCGAAAATTCGATAATTTTGGGTCCCAGAAGCGATCTGTACATGTTTAGTCAGTGCTAGAATGTTTTCAAAATACAGGCTCAAAACATGCTAAAAATCGATATTTTAAGTGTCCAAAGTCGATATGTGCATGCATCTTCTGTACCCGTTTATATCTCAAATAAAGGCTCAAAACGCCCGAAAATTCGATATTTTTGGGTCCCAGAAGCGATCTGTACATGCCTACTCCTAGTTAGCGTATTTTCAAAATACAGGCCCAAACCATGCTGAAAATCGATATTTTAGGTGACCAAATTTAATATGTGCATGCATCTTCTGTACCCGTTTATATCTCAAATTCAGGCTCAAAACACCCGAAAATTCGGTATTTTTGGGTCCTAGAAGCGATCTGTACATCCCTACTCCTAGTTAGAATGTTCTCAAGATACAGACCCAAAACATGCTCAAAATCGATATTTTAGGTGCCCAAAAGTCGATATGTGCATGCATCTTCTGTACCCGTTTATATCTCAAATTCAGGCTCAAAACACACGAAAATTCGATATTTTGTGGTCCCAGAAGCGATCTGTAAATGCCTACTCAGTGCTAGAATATTTTCAAAATATAAGCCAAAAACATGCTAAAAAATCGATATTTTAGGTGCCCAAAGTCGATATCTTAAATTCAGGCCCAAAATACCCCAAAAATTCGATATTTTGGGATCTCAGAAGCGATCTGTACATGTCTACTCAGTGCTAGAATATTTTCAAAATATAGGGCCAAAACATGCTAAAAATCGATATTTTAGGTGCCTAAAGTCGATATCTCAAATTAAGGCACAAAACACCCAAAAATTCGATATTTTGGGATCCCAGAAGCGATCTGTACATGCTTACTCCGTGTTAGAGTATTTTCAATATACAGGCTAAAAACATACTGAAAATCGATCTTTTAGGTGCCCAAAAGTCGATATGTGGATGCATCTTCTGTACCCGATTATATCTCAAATTCTGGCTCAAAACACCCGAAAACTCGATATTTTGGTGTCCCAGAATCGATCTGTACTTGCCTACTCCATGTTAGAGTATTTTCAAAATACAGGCCCAAAACAAGCTGAAAATCGATATTTTAGGTGACCAAAGTCAATATGTGTATTCATCTTCTGCACCCGTTTATATCCCAAATTCAACCTCAAAACACCCGAAAATTCGATATTTTGGGGTCCCAGAAACGATCTGTACATGCCTACTCAGTGCTAGAATATTTTCGAAATATAGGGTCAAAACATGCTAAAAATCGATATTTTAAGTGTCCAAAGTCGATATGTGCATGCATCATCTGTACCCGTTTATATCTCAAATTCAGGCTCAAAACGCCCAAAAATTCGATATTTTGGTGTCCCAGAAGTGATCTGTACATGCCTACTTAGTGCTAGAAAATTTTCAAAATATTGGCCAAAAACATGCTAAAAATCGATATTTTAGGTGCCCAAAGACGATATCTCAAATTCAGGCCCAAAACACCCGTAAAATTCGATATTTTGGGGTCCCAGAAGCGAACTGTACATGCCTACTCCGTGTTAGAGTATTTTCAAAATACAGGCCCAAAATATACTGAAAATCGATCTTTTAGGTGCCCAAAAGTCGATATGTGCATGCATCTTCTGTACCCGTTTATTACTCAAATTCAACCTCAAAACACCCGAAAATTCGATAATTTGGGGTCCCAGAAGCGATCTGTACATGTTTAGTCAGTGCTAGAATGTTTTCAAAATACAGGCTCAAAACATGCTAAAAATCTATATTTTAAGTGTCCAAAGTCGATATGTGCATGCATCTTCTGTACCCGTTTATATCTCAAATTCAGGCTCAAAACGCCCGAAAATTCGATATTTTTGGGTCCCAGAAGCGATCTGTACATGCCTACTCCTAGTTAGAGTATTTTCAAAATACAGGCCCAAACCATGCTGAAAATCGATATTTTAGGTGACCAAATTTAATATGTGCATGCATCTTCTGTACCCGTTTATATCTCAAATTCAGGCTCAAAACACCCGAAACTTCGGTATTTTTGGGTCCTAGAAGCGATCTGTACATCCCAACTCCTAGTTAGAATGTTTTCAAGATACAGACCCAAAACATGCTCAAAATCGATATTTTAGGTGCCCAAAAGTCGATATGGGCATGCATCTTCTGTACCCGTTTATATCTCAAATTCAGGCTCAAAACATACGAAAATTCGATATTTTGTGGTCCCAAAAGCGATCTGTAAATGCCTACTCAGTGCTAGAGTATTTTCAAAATATAGGCCCAAAACATGCTAAAAAATCGATATTTTAGGTGCCCAAAGTCGATATCTTAAATTCAGGCCCAAAATACCCAAAAATTCGATATTTTGGGATCCCAGAAGCGATCTGTACATGTTTACTGCGTGTTAGAGTATTTTCAATATACAGGCTAAAAACATACTGAAAATCGATCTTTTAGGTGCCCAAAAGTCGATATGTGGATTCATCTTCTGTACCCGTTTATATCTCAAATTCTGGCTCAAAACACCCGAAAACTCGATATTATGGGGTCCCAGAATCGATCTGTACTTGCCTACTCCGTGTTAGAGTATTTTCAAAATACAGGCCCAAAACAAGCTGAAAATCGATATTTTAGGTGACCAAAGTCAATATGTGTATGCATCTTCTGCACCCGTTTATATCCCAAATTCAACCTCAAAACACCTGAAAATTCGATATTTTTGGGTCCCAGAAACGATCTGTACATGCCTACTCAGTGCTAGAATATTTTTAAAATATAGGCTCAAAACATGCTAAAAATCGATATTTTAAGTGTCCAAAGTCGATATCTCAAATTCAGGCCCAAAACACCCGAAAATTCGATAGTTTGGGGTCCCAGAAGCGAACTGTACATGTCTACTCCGTGTTAGAGTATTTTCAAAATATAGGCCCAAAACATACTAAAAATCGATCTTTTAGGTACCCAAAAGTCGATATGTGCATGCATCTTCTGTACCCGTTTATATCCCAAATTCAACCTCAAAACACCCGAAAATTCGATAAGTTTGGGTCCCAGAAGCGATCTGTACATGTTTAGTCAGTGCTAGAATGTTTTCAAAATATAGGCTCAAAACATGCTAAAAATCGATATTTTAAGTGTCCAAAGTCGATATGTGCATGCAACTTCTGTACCCTTTTATATCTCAAATTCAGGCTCAAAACACCCGAAAATTCGATATTTTTGGGTCCCAGAAGCAATCTGTACATGCCTACTCCTAGTTAGAGTATTTTCAAAATAAAGGCCCAAAACATGCTGAAAATCGATATTTTAGGTGACCAAATTCAATATGTGCATGCATCTTCTGTACCCGTTTATATCTCAAATTCAGGCTCAAAACACCCAAAAATTCGGTATTTTTGGGTCCTAGAAGCGATCTGTACATCCCTACTAATAGTTAGAATGTTTTCAAGATACAGACCCAAAACATGCTCAAAATCGATATTTTAGGTTCCCAAAAGTCGATATGTGCATGCATCTTCTGTACCCGTTTATATCTCAAATTCAGGCCCAAAACACCCGAAAACTCGGTATGTTTGGGTCCTAGAAGCGATCTGTACATCCCTACTCTTAGTTAGAATGTTTTCAAGATACAGACCCAAAACATGCTCAAAATCAATATTTTAGGTGCCCAAAAGTCGATAGGTGCATGCCTCTTCTGTACCCGTTTATATCTCAAATTCAGGCTCAAAACACCCGAAAATTCGATATTTTGTGGTCCCAGAAGAGATCTGTACATGCCTACTCAGTGCTAGAATATTTTCAAAATATAAGCCCAAAACATGCTAAAAATTGATATTTTAGGTGCACAAAGTCGATATCTCAAATTCAGGCCCAAAACACCCAAAAATTCGATATTTTGGGATCCCAGAAGCGATCTGTACATGCCTACTCCGTGTTAGAGTATTTTCAAAATACAGCCCCAAAATAAGCTGAAAATCGATATTTTAGGTGAGCAAAGTCAGTATGTGTATGCATCTTCTGCACCCGTTTATATCCCAAATTCAACCTCAAAACACATGAAAATTCGATATTTTTGGGTCCCAGAAACGATCTGTACATGCCTACTCAGTGCTAGAATATTTTTAAAATATAGGCTCAAAACATGCTAAAAATCGATATTTTAAGTGTCCAAAGTCGATATGTGCATGCATCATCTGTACCCGTTTATATCTTAAATTCAGGCTCAAAACATCCGAAAATTCGATATTTTGGGGTCCCAGAAGAGATCTGTACATGCCTACTTAATGCTAGAATATTTTCAAAATATAGGCCCAAAACATGCTAAAAATCGATATTTTAGGTGCCCAAAGTCGATATCTCAAATTCAGGCCCAAAACACCCGAAAATTCGATATTTTGGGGTCCCAGAAGCGAACTGTACATGTCTACTCCGTGTTAGAGTATTTTCAAAATATAGGCCCAAAACATACTAAAAATCGATCTTTTAGGTACCCAAAAGTCGATATGTGCATGCATTTTCTGTACCCGTTTATATCCCAAATTCAACCTCAAAACACCCGAAAATTCGATAAGTTTGGGTCCCTGAAGCGATCTGTACATGTTTAGTCAGTGCTAGAATGTTTTCAAAATATAGGCTCAAAACATGCTAAAAATCGATATTTTAAGTGTCCAAAGTCGATATGTGCATGCAACTTCTGTACCCTTTTATATCTCAAATTCAGGCTCAAAACACCCGAAAATTCGATATTTTTGGGTCCCAGAAGCAATCTGTACATGCCTACTCCTAGTTAGAGTATTTTCAAAATAAAGGCCCAAAACATGCTGAAAATCGATATTTTAGGTGACCAAATTCAATATGTGCATGCATCTTCTGTACCCGTTTATATCTCAAATTCAGGCTCAAAACACCCGAAAATTCGGTATTTTTGGGTCCTAGAAGCGATCTGTACATCCCTACTAATAGTTAGAATGTTTTCAAGATACAGACCCAAAACATGCTCAAAATCGATATTTTAGGTGCCCAAAAGTCGATATGTGCATGCATCTTCTGTACCCGTTTATATCTCAAATTCAGGCCCAAAACACCCGAAAACTCGGTATGTTTGGGTCCTAGAAGCGATCTGTACATCCCTACTCTTAGTTAGAATGTTTTCAAGATACAGACCCAAAACATGCTCAAAATCAATATTTTAGGTGCCCAAAAGTCGATAGGTGCATGCCTCTTCTGTACCCGTTTATATCTCAAATTCAGGCTCAAAACACCCGAAAATTCGATATTTTGTGGTCCCAGAAGCGATCTGTACATGCCTACTCAGTGCTAGAATATTTTCAAAATATAAGCCCAAAACATGCTAAAAATTGATATTTTAGGTGCACAAAGTCGATATCTCAAATTCAGGCCCAAAAACACCCAAAAATTCGATATTTTGGGATCCCAGAAGCGATCTGTACATGCCTACTCCGTGTTAGAGTATTTTCAAAATACAGCCCCAAAATAAGCTGAAAATCGATATTTTAGGTGAGCAAAGTCAATATGTGTATGCATCTTCTGCACCCGTTTATATCCCAAATTCAACCTCAAAACACAGGAAAATTTGATATTTTTAAGTCCCAGAAGCAAACTGTACATGCCTACTTAGTGCTAGAATGTTTTACAAATATAGGCTCAAAACATGCTCAAAATCAATATTTTAGGTGCCCAAAAGTCGATAGGTGCATGCCTCTTCTGTACCCGTTTATATCTCAAATTCAGGCTCAAAACACCCGAAAATTCGATATTTTGTGGTCCCAGAAGAGATCTGTACATGCCTACTCAGTGCTAGAATATTTTCAAAATATAAGCCCAAAACATGCTAAAAATTGATATTTTAGGTGCACAAAGTCGATATCTCAAATTCAGGCCCAAAACACCCAAAAATTCGATATTTTGGGATCCCAGAAGCGATCTGTACATGCCTACTCCGTGTTAGAGTATTTTCAAAATACAGGCCCAAAACAAGCTGAAAATCGATATTTTAGGTGACCAAAGTCAATATGTGTATGCATCTTCTGCACCCGTTTATATCCCAAATTCAACCTCAAAACACCTGAAAATTCGATATTTTTGGGTCCCAGAAACGATCTGTACATGCCTACTCAGTGCTAGAATATTTTTAAAATATAGGCTCAAAACATGCTAAAAATCGATATTTTAAGTGTCCAAAGTCGATATCTCAAATTCAGGCCCAAAACACCCGAAAATTCGATAGTTTGGGGTCCCAGAAGCGAACTGTACATGTCTACTCCGTGTTAGAGTATTTTCAAAATATAGGCCCAAAACATACTAAAAATCGATCTTTTAGGTACCCAAAAGTCGATATGTGCATGCATCTTCTGTACCCGTTTATATCCCAAATTCAACCTCAAAACACCCGAAAATTCGATAAGTTTGGGTCCCAGAAGCGATCTGTACATGTTTAGTCAGTGCTAGAATGTTTTCAAAATATAGGCTCAAAACATGCTAAAAATCGATATTTTAAGTGTCCAAAGTCGATATGTGCATGCAACTTCTGTACCCTTTTATATCTCAAATTCAGGCTCAAAACACCCGAAAATTCGATATTTTTGGGTCCCAGAAGCAATCTGTACATGCCTACTCCTAGTTAGAGTATTTTCAAAATAAAGGCCCAAAACATGCTGAAAATCGATATTTTAGGTGACCAAATTCAATATGTGCATGCATCTTCTGTACCCGTTTATATCTCAAATTCAGGCTCAAAACACCCAAAAATTCGGTATTTTTGGGTCCTAGAAGCGATCTGTACATCCCTACTAATAGTTAGAATGTTTTCAAGATACAGACCCAAAACATGCTCAAAATCGATATTTTAGGTTCCCAAAAGTCGATATGTGCATGCATCTTCTGTACCCGTTTATATCTCAAATTCAGGCCCAAAACACCCGGAAACTCGGTATGTTTGGGTCCTAGAAGCGATCTGTACATCCCTACTCTTAGTTAGAATGTTTTCAAGATACAGACCCAAAACATGCTCAAAATCAATATTTTAGGTGCCCAAAAGTCGATAGGTGCATGCCTCTTCTGTACCCGTTTATATCTCAAATTCAGGCTCAAAACACCCGAAAATTCGATATTTTGTGGTCCCAGAAGAGATCTGTACATCCCTACTCTTAGTTAGAATGTTTTCAAGATACAGACCCAAAACATGCTCAAAATCAATATTTTAGGTGCCCAAAAGTCGATAGGTGCATGCCTCTTCTGTACCCGTTTATATCTCAAATTCAGGCTCAAAACACCCGAAAATTCGATATTTTGTGGTCCCAGAAGAGATCTGTACATGCCTACTCAGTGCTAGAATATTATCAAAATATAAGCCCAAAACATGCTAAAAATTGATATTTTAGGTGCACAAAGTCGATATCTCAAATTCAGGCCCAAAACACCCAAAAATTCGATATTTTGGGATCCCAGAAGCGATCTGTACATGCCTACTCCGTGTTAGAGTATTTTCAAAATACAGGCCCAAAACAAGCTGAAAATCGATATTTTAGGTGACCAAAGTCAATATGTGTATGCATCTTCTGCACCCGTTTATATCCCAAATTCAACCTCAAAACACCTGAAAATTCGATATTTTTGGGTCCCAGAAACGATCTGTACATGCCTACTCAGTGCTAGAATATTTTTAAAATATAGGCTCAAAACATGCTAAAAATCGATATTTTAAGTGTCCAAAGTCGATAAATCAAATTCAGGCCCAAAACACCCGAAAATTCGATAGTTTGGGGTCCCAGAAGCGAACTGTACATGTCTACTCCGTGTTAGAGTATTTTCAAAATATAGGCCCAAAACATACTAAAAATCGATCTTTTAGGTACCCAAAAGTCGATATGTGCATGCATCTTCTGTACCCGTTTATATCCCAAATTCAACCTCAAAACACCCGAAAATTCGATAAGTTTGGGTCCCAGAAGCGATCTGTACATGTTTAGTCAGTGCTAGAATGTTTTCAAAATATAGGCTCAAAACATGCTAAAAATCGATATTTTAAGTGTCCAAAGTCGATATGTGCATGCAACTTCTGTACCCTTTTATATCTCAAATTCAGGCTCAAAACACCCGAAAATTCGATATTTTTGGGTCCCAGAAGCAATCTGTACATGCCTACTCCTAGTTAGAGTATTTTCAAAATAAAGGCCCAAAACATGCTGAAAATCGATATTTTAGGTGACCAAATTCAATATGTGCATGCATCTTCTGTACCCGTTTATATCTCAAATTCAGGCTCAAAACACCCAAAAATTCGGTATTTTTGGGTCCTAGAAGCGATCTGTACATCCCTACTAATAGTTAGAATGTTTTCAAGATACAGACCCAAAACATGCTCAAAATCGATATTTTAGGTTCCCAAAAGTCGATATGTGCATGCATCTTCTGTACCCGTTTATATCTCAAATTCAGGCCCAAAACACCCGAAAACTCGGTATGTTTGGGTCCTAGAAGCGATCTGTACATCCCTACTCTTAGTTAGAATGTTTTCAAGATACAGACCCAAAACATGCTCAAAATCAATATTTTAGGTGCCCAAAAGTCGATAGGTGCATGCCTATTCTGTACCCGTTTATATCTCAAATTCAGGCTCAAAACACCCGAAAATTCGATATTTTGTGGTCCCAGAAGAGATCTGTACATGCCTACTCAGTGCTAGAATATTTTCAAAATATAAGCCCAAAACATGCTAAAAATTGATATTTTAGGTGCACAAAGTCGATATCTCAAATTCAGGCCCAAAACACCCAAAAATTCGATATTTTGGGATCCCAGAAGCGATCTGTACATGCCTACTCCGTGTTAGAGTATTTTCAAAATACAGCCCCAAAATAAGCTGAAAATCGATATTTTAGGTGAGCAAAGTCAGTATGTGTATGCATCTTCTGCACCCGTTTATATCCCAAATTCAACCTCAAAACACAGGAAAATTCGATATTTTTGGGTCCCAGAAACGATCTGTACATGCCTACTCAGTGCTAGAATATTTTTAAAATATAGGCTCAAAACATGCTAAAAATCGATATTTTAAGTGTCCAAAGTCGATATGTGCATGCATCATCTGTACCTGTTTATATCTTAAATTCAGGCTCAAAACATCCGAAAATTCGATATTTTGGGGTCCCAGAAGTGATCTGTACATGCCTACTTAATGCTAGAATCTTTTCAAAATATAGGCCCAAAACATGCTAAAAATCGATATTTTAGGTGCCCAAAAGTCGATATGTGCATGCATCTTCTGTACCCGTTTATATCTCAAATTCAGGCCCAAAACACCCGAAAACTCGGTATGTTTGGGTCCTAGAAGCGATCTGTACATCCCTACTCTTAGTTAGAATGTTTTCAAGATACAGACCCAAAACATGCTCAAAATCAATATTTTAGGTGCCCAAAAGTCGATAGGTGCATGCCTCTTCTGTACCCGTTTATATCTCAAATTCAGGCTCAAAACACCCGAAAATTCGATATTTTGTGGTCCCAGAAGCGATCTGTACATGCCTACTCAGTGCTAGAATATTTTCAAAATATAAGACCAAAACATGCTAAAAATTGATATTTTAGGTGCACAAAGTCGATATCTCAAATTCAGGCCCAAAACACCCAAAAATTCGATATTTTGGGATCCCAGAAGCGATCTGTACATGCCTACTCCGTGTTAGAGTATTTTCAAAATACAGCCCCAAAATAAGCTGAAAATCGATATTTTAGGTGAGCAAAGTCAATATGTGTATGCATCTTCTGCACCCGTTTATATCCCAAATTCAACCTCAAAACACAGGAAAATTTGATATTTTTAAGTCCCAGAAGCAAACTGTACATGCCTACTTAGTGCTAGAATGTTTTACAAATATAGGCTCAAAACATGCTCAAAATCAATATTTTAGGTGCCCAAAAGTCGATAGGTGCATGCCTCTTCTGTACCCGTTTATATCTCAAATTCAGGCTCAAAACACCCGAAAATTCGATATTTTGTGGTCCCAGAAGAGATCTGTACATGCCTACTCAGTGCTAGAATATTTTCAAAATATAAGCCCAAAACATGCTAAAAATTGATATTTTAGGTGCACAAAGTCGATATCTCAAATTCAGGCCCAAAACACCCAAAAATTCGATATTTTGGGATCCCAGAAGCGATCTGTACATGCCTACTCCGTGTTAGAGTATTTTCAAAATACAGGCCCAAAACAAGCTGAAAATCGATATTTTAGGTGACCAAAGTCAATATGTGTATGCATCTTCTGCACCCGTTTATATCCCAAATTCAACCTCAAAACACCTGAAAATTCGATATTTTTGGGTCCCAGAAACGATCTGTACATGCCTACTCAGTGCTAGAATATTTTTAAAATATAGGCTCAAAACATGCTAAAAATCGATATTTTAAGTGTCCAAAGTCGATATCTCAAATTCAGGCCCAAAACACCCGAAAATTCGATATTTTGGGGTCCCAGAAGCGAACTGTACATGTCTACTCCGTGTTAGAGTATTTTCAAAATATAGGCCCAAAACATACTAAAAATCGATCTTTTAGGTACCCAAAAGTCGATATGTGCATGCATCTTCTGTACCCGTTTATATCCCAAATTCAACCTCAAAACACCCGAAAATTCGATAAGTTTGGGTCCCAGAAGCGATCTGTACATGTTTAGTCAGTGCTAGAATGTTTTCAAAATATAGGCTCAAAACATGCTAAAAATCGATATTTTAAGTGTCCAAAGTCGATATGTGCATGCAACTTCTGTACCCTTTTATATCTCAAATTCAGGCTCAAAACACCCGAAAATTCGATATTTTTGGGTCCCAGAAGCAATCTGTACATGCCTACTCCTAGTTAGAGTATTTTCAAAATAAAGGCCCAAAACATGCTGAAAATCGATATTTTAGGTGACCAAATTCTATATGTGCATGCATCTTCTGTACCCGTTTATATCTCAAATTCAGGCTCAAAACACCCAAAAATTCGGTATTTTTGGGTCCTAGAAGCGATCTGTACATCCCTACTAATAGTTAGAATGTTTTCAAGATACAGACCCAAAACATGCTCAAAATCGATATTTTAGGTTCCCAAAAGTCGATATGTGCATGCATCTTCTGTACCCGTTTATATCTCAAATTCAGGCCCAAAACACCCGGAAACTCGGTATGTTTGGGTCCTAGAAGCGATCTGTACATCCCTACTCTTAGTTAGAATGTTTTCAAGATACAGACCCAAAACATGCTCAAAATCAATATTTTAGGTGCCCAAAAGTCGATAGGTGCATGCCTCTTCTGTACCCGTTTATATCTCAAATTCAGGCTCAAAACACCCGAAAATTCGATATTTTGTGGTCCCAGAAGAGATCTGTACATCCCTACTCTTAGTTAGAATGTTTTCAAGATACAGACCCAAAACATGCTCAAAATCAATATTTTAGGTGCCCAAAAGTCGATAGGTGCATGCCTCTTCTGTACCCGTTTATATCTCAAATTCAGGCTCAAAACACCCGAAAATTCGATATTTTGTGGTCCCAGAAGAGATCTGTACATGCCTACTCAGTGCTAGAATATTATCAAAATATAAGCCCAAAACATGCTAAAAATTGATATTTTAGGTGCACAAAGTCGATATCTCAAATTCAGGCCCAAAACACCCAAAAATTCGATATTTTGGGATCCCAGAAGCGATCTGTACATGCCTACTCCGTGTTAGAGTATTTTCAAAATACAGGCCCAAAACAAGCTGAAAATCGATATTTTAGGTGACCAAAGTCAATATGTGTATGCATCTTCTGCACCCGTTTATATCCCAAATTCAACCTCAAAACACCTGAAAATTCGATATTTTTGGGTCCCAGAAACGATCTGTACATGCCTACTCAGTGCTAGAATATTTTTAAAATATAGGCTCAAAACATGCTAAAAATCGATATTTTAAGTGTCCAAAGTCGATAAATCAAATTCAGGCCCAAAACACCCGAAAATTCGATAGTTTGGGGTCCCAGAAGCGAACTGTACATGTCTACTCCGTGTTAGAGTATTTTCAAAATATAGGCCCAAAACATACTAAAAATCGATCTTTTAGGTACCCAAAAGTCGATATGTGCATGCATCTTCTGTACCCGTTTATATCTCAAATTCAGGCTCAAAACACCCGAAAATTCGGTATTTTTGGGTCCTAGAAGCGATCTGTACATCCCTACTAATAGTTAGAATGTTTTCAAGATACAGACCCAAAACATGCTCAAAATCGATATTTTAGGTGCCCAAAAGTCGATATGTGCATGCATCTTCTGTACCCGTTTATATCTCAAATTCAGGCCCAAAACACCCGAAAACTCGGTATGTTTGGGTCCTAGAAGCGATCTGTACATCCCTACTCTTAGTTAGAATGTTTTCAAGATACAGACCCAAAACATGCTCAAAATCAATATTTTAGGTGCCCAAAAGTCGATAGGTGCATGCCTCTTCTGTACCCGTTTATATCTCAAATTCAGGCTCAAAACACCCGAAAATTCGATATTTTGTGGTCCCAGAAGCGATCTGTACATGCCTACTCAGTGCTAGAATATTTTCAAAATGTAAGCCCAAAACATGCTAAAAATTGATATTTTAGGTGCACAAAGTCGATATCTCAAATTCAGGCCCAAAACACCCAAAAATTCGATATTTTGGGATCCCAGAAGCGATCTGTACATGCCTACTCCGTGTTAGAGTATTTTCAAAATACAGCCCCAAAATAAGCTGAAAATCGATATTTTAGGTGAGCAAAGTCAATATGTGTATGCATCTTCTGCACCCGTTTATATCCCAAATTCAACCTCAAAACACAGGAAAATTTGATATTTTTAAGTCCCAGAAGCAAACTGTACATGCCTACTTAGTGCTAGAATGTTTTACAAATATAGGCTCAAAACATGCTAAAAATCGATATTTTAAGTGTCCAAAGTCGATATGTGCATGAATCATCTGTACCCGTTTATATCTCAAATTCAGGCTCAAAACACCCTAAAATTCGATATTTTGGGGTCCCAGAAGTGATCTGTACATTTCTACTTAGTGCTAGAATATTTTCAAAATATAGGCCCAAAATATGCTAAAAATCGATATTTTAGGTGCCCAAAGTCGATATCTCAAATTCAGGCCCAAAACACCCAAAATTTCGATATTTTGGGATCCCAGAAGTGATCTGTACATGCCTTCTCCGTGTAAGAGTATTTTCAATATACAGGCCCAAAACATACTGAAAATCGATCTTTTAGGTGCCCAAAAGTCGATATGTGGATGCATCTTCTGTACCCGATTATATCTCAAATTCTGGCTCAAAACACCCGAAAACTTGATATTTTGGGGTCCCAGAATCGATCTGTACTTGCCTACTCCATGTTAGAGTATTTTCAAAATACAGGCCCAAAACAAGCTGAAAATCGATATTTTAGGTGACCAAAGTCAATATGTGTATGCATCTTCTGCACCCGTTTATATCCCAAATTCAACCTCAATACACCCGAAAATTCGATATTTTTGGGTCCCAGAAACGATCTGTACATGCCTACTCAGTGCTAGAATATTTTCAAAATATAGGCTCAAAACATGCTAAAAATCGATATTTTAAGTGTCCAAAGTCGATATGTGCATGCATCATCTGTACCCGTTTATATCTCAAATTCAGGCCCAAAACACCCGTAAAATTCGATATTTTGGGGTCCCAGAAGCGAACTGTACATGCCTACTCCGTGTTAGAGTATTTTCAAAATACAGTCCCAAAACATACTGAAAATCGATCTTTTAGGTGCCCAAAAGTCGATATGTGCATGCATCTTCTGTACCTGTTTATATCTCAAATTCAACCTCAAAACACCCGAAAATTCGATATTTTGGGTCCCAGAAGCGATCTGTACATGTTTAGTCAGTGCTAGAATGTTTTCAAATTACAGGCTCAAAACATGCTAAAAATCGATATTTTAAGTGTCCAAAGTCGATATGTGCATGCATCTTCTGTACCCGTTTATATCTCAAATTCAGGCACAAAACACCCGAAAATTCGATATTTTTGGGTCCCAGAAGCGATCTGTACATGCCTACTCCTAGTTAGAGTATTTTCAAAATACAGGCCCAAAACATGCTGAAAATCGATATTTTAGGTGACCAAATTCAATATGTGCATTCATCTTCTGTACCCGTTTATATCTCAAATTCAGGCTCAAAACACCCGAAAATTCGGTATTTTTGGGTCTTAGAAGCGATCTGTACATCCCTACTCCTAGTTAGAATGTTTTCAAGATACAGACCCAAGACATGCTCAAAATCGATATTTTAGGTGCCCAAAAGTCGATATGGGCATGCATCTTCTGTACCCGTTTATATCTCAAATTCAGGCTCAAAACACCCGAAAATTCGATATTTTGTGGTTCCAGAAGCGATCTGTAAATGCCTACTCATTGCTATAATATTTTCAAAATATAGGCCGAAAACATGCTAAAAAATCGATATTTTAGGTGCCGAAAGTCGATATCTTAAATTCAGGCCCAAAATACCCAAAAATTCGATATTTTGGGATCCAAGAAGCGATCTGTACATGCCTACTCAGTGCTAGAATATTTTCAAAATATATGCCCAAAACATGCTAAAAATCGATATTTTAGGTGCCTAAAGACGATATCTCAAATTCAGGCACAAAACACCCAAAAATTCGATATTTTGGGATCACAGAAGCGATCTGTACTTGCCTACTCCGTGTTAGAGTATTTTTAAAATACAGGCCCAAAACAAGCTGAAAATCGATATTTTAGGTGACCAAAGTCAATATGTGTATGCATCTTCTGCACCCGTTTATATCCCAAATTCAACCTCAAAACCCCCGAAAATTCGATATTTTTGGGTCCCAGAAACGATCTGTACATGCCTACTCAGTGCTAGAATATTTTTAAAATATAGGCTCAAAACATGCTAAAAATCGATATTTTAAGTGTCCAAAGTCGATATGTGCATGCATCATCTGTACCTGTTTATATCTTAAATTCAGGCTCAAAACATCCGAAAATTCGATATTTTGGGGTCCCAGAAGTGATCTGTACATGCCTACTTAATGCTAGAATATTTTCAAAATATAGGCCCAAAACATGCTAAAAATCGATATTTTAGGTGCCCAAAGTCGATATCTCAAATTCAGGCCCAAAACACCCGAAAATTCGATATTTTGGAGTCCCAAAAGCGAACTGTACATGCCTACTCCGTGTTAGAGTATTTTCAAAATACAGGCCCAAAACAAATTAAAAATCGATCTTTTAGGTGCCCAAAAGTCGATATGTGCATGCATCTTCTGTACCCGTTTATATCACAAATTCAACCTCAAAACACCCGAAAATTCGATAATTTTGGGTCCCAGAAGCGATCTGTACATGTTTAGTCAGTGCTAGAATGTTTTCAAAATATAGGCTCAAAACATGCTAAAAATCGATATTTTAAGTGTCCAAAGTCGATATGTGCATGCAACTTCTGTACCCGTTTATATCTCAAATTCAGGCTCAAAACACCCGAAAATTCGGTATTTTTGGGTCCTAGAAGCGATCTGTACATCCCTACTCCAAGTTAGAATGTTTTCAAGATACATACCCAAAACATGCTCAAAATCGATATTTTAGGTGCCCAAAAGTTGATAGCTGCATGCATCTTCTGTACCCGTTTATATCTCAAATTCAGGCTCAAAACACCCAAAAATTCGGTATTTTTGGGTCCTAGAAGCGATCTGTACATCCCTACTCCTAGTTAGAATGTTTTCAAGATACAGACCCAAAACATGCTCAAAATCGATATTTTAGGTGCCCAAAAGTCGATAGGTGCATGCATCTTCTGTACCCGTTTATATCTCAAATTCAGGCTCAAAACACCCTAAAATTCGATATTTTGGGGTCCCAGAAGTAATCTGTACATTTCTACTTAGTGCTAGAATATTTTCAAAATATAGGCCAAAAACAAGCTAAAAATCGATATTTTAGGTGCCCAAAGTCGATATCTCAAATTCAGGCCCAAAACACCCAAAAATTTGATATTTTGGGATCCCAGAAGCGATCTGTACATGCCTACTCTGTGTTAGAGTATTTTTAAAATACAGGCTCAAAACAAGCTGAAAATCGATATTTTAGGTGACCAAAGTCAATATGTGCATGCATCATCTGTACCCGTTTATATCTCAAATTCAGGCTGAAAACACCCGAAAATTTGATATTTTGGGGTCCCAGAAGTGATCTGTACATGCCTACTTAGTGCTAGAATTTTTAGAAAATACAGGCTCAAAACATACTGAAAATCGATCTTTTAGGTGACCAAAGTCAATATGTGTATATATCTTCTGCACCCGTTTATATCCCAAATTCAACCTCAAAACACCCGAAAATTCGATATTTTTGGGTTCCAGAAGCGATCTGTACATGCCTACTCAGTGCTAGAATTTTTTCAAAATATAGTTTCAAAACATGCTAAAAATCGATATTTTAAGTGTCCAAAGTAGATATGTGCATGCATCATCATCTGTACCCGTTTATATCTCAAATTCATGCTCAAAACACCCAAAAATTCGATATTTTGGGGTCCCAGAAGTGATCTGTACATGCCTACTTAGTGCTAGAATATTTTCAAAATATAGACCACAAACATGCTAAAAATCGATATTTTAGGTGCCCAAATTCGATATCTCAAATTCAGTTCCAAAACACCCGAAAATTCGATATTTTGGGATCCCAGTAGCAAACTGTACATGCCTACTCCGTGATAGAGTATTTTTAAAATACAGGCCCAAAACATACTGAAAATCGATCTTTTAGGTGCCCAAAATTCGATATGTGCAAACATCTTCTGTACCCGTTTATATCTCAAATTCAGGCTCCAAACACCCGAAAATTTAATATTTTGTGGTCCCAGAAGCAAACTGTACATGCCTACTCCGTGTTAGAGTATTTTCAAAATACAGGCCCAAAACTTACTGAAAATCGATCATTTAGGTGCCCAAAAGTCAATATGTGCATGCATCTTCTGTACCCGTTTATATCTCAAATTCAGGCTCAAAACACCCAAAAATTCGATATTTTGGGGTCCCAGAAGTGATCTGTCCATGCCTACTTAGTACTAGAATATTTTCCAAATATAGGCCCAAAACATGCTAAAAATCGATATTTTAGGTGCCCAAAGTCGATATTTCAAATTCAGGCCCAAAACACCCGAAAATTTAATATTTTGGGGTCCCAGAAGCAAACTGTACATGCCTACTCCGTGTTAGAGTATTTTCAAAATACAGGCCCAAAACATACTGAAAATCGATCTTTTAGGTGCCCAAAAGTCGATATGTGCATGCATCTTCTGTACCCGTTTATATCTCAAATTCAGGCTCCAAACACCCGAAAATTCGATATTTTGGGGTCCCAGAAGCGATCTGTACATGCCTACTCAGTGCTAGAATTTTTTCAGAATATAGGCTCAAAACATGCTAAAAATCGATATTTTAAGTGTCCAAAGTCGATATGTGCATGCATCATCTGTACCCGTTTATATCTCAAATTAAGGCTCAAAACACCCGAAAATTCGATATTTTGGGGGTCCCAGAAGTGATCTGTACATGCCTACTTAGTGCTAGAATATTTTCAAAATATAGGCCCAAAACATGCTAAAAATCGTTATTTTAGGTGCCCAAAGTCGATATTTCAAATTCAAGCCCAAAACACCCGAAAATTTAATATTTTGGGGTCCCAGAAGCAAACTGTACATGCCTACTCTGTGTTAGAGTATTTTCAAAATACAGGCCCAAAACATACTGAAAATCGATCTTTTAGGTGCCCTAAAGTCGATATCTGCATGCATCTTCTGTACCCGTTTATATCTCAAATTCAGGCTCCAAACACCCGAAAATTCGATATTTTTGGGTCCCAGAAGCGATCTGTATATGCCTACTCAGATGCAGGCCCAAAACATGCTGAAAATCGATATTTTAGGTGCCCAAAGTCAACATGTGTATGCATCTTCTGCACTCGTTTATATCACAAATTCAACCACAAAACACCCGAAAATTCGATAATTTTGGGTCCCAGAAGCGACCTGTACATGCCTACTCAGTGCTAGAATTCTTTCAAAATATAGTTTCAAAACATGCTAAAAATCGATATTTTAAGTGTCCAAAGTCGATATGTGCATGCATCTTCTGTACCCGTTTATATCTCAAATTCAGGCTCAAAACACCCGAAAATTTGGTATTTTTGGGTCCTAGAAGCGATCTGTACATCCCTACTCCTAGTTAGAATGTTTTCAAGATACAGACCCAAAACATGCTCAAGATCGATATTTTAGGTGCCCAAAAGTCGAAATGTGCATGTATCTTCTGTACCCGTTTATATCTCAAATTCAGCCTCAAAACACCCGAAAATTCGATATTTTGGTGTCCCAGATGCGATCTGTACATGCCTACTCAGTGCTTGAATATTTTCAAAATATAGGCCCGAAACATGCTAAAAATCGATATTTTAGGTGCCCAAAGTCGATATCTCAAATTCAGGCCCAAAACACCCAAAAATTCGATATTTTGGGGTCCCAGAAGCGATCTGTACTTGGCTACTCTGTGGTAGAGTATTTTCAAAATACAGGCCCAAAACAAGCTGAAAATCGATATTTTAGGTGACCAAAGTCAATATGTGCATGCATCATCTGTACCCGTTTATATCTAAAATTCAGGCTGAAAACACCCGAAAATTTGATATTTTGGGGTCCCAGAAGTGATCTGTACATGCCTACTTAGTGCTAGAATTTTTTCAAAATACAGGCTCAAAACATACTGAAAATCTATCTTTTAGGTTCCCAAAAGTCGATATGTGAATGCATCTTCTGTACCCGTTTATATCTCAAATTCAGGCTTAAAACACCCGAAAATTCGATATTTTGGGGTCCCAGAAGCGAACTGTACTTGCCTACTTTGTGTTAGAGTATTTTCAAAATACAGGCCCAAAACAAGCTGAAAATCGATATTTTAGGTGACCAAAGTCAATATGTGTATGTATCTTCTGCACCCGTTTATATCCCAAATTCAACCTCAAAACACCCGAAAATTCGATATTTTTGGGTTCCAGAAGCGATCTGTACATGCCTACTCAGTGCTAGAATGTTTTCAAAATATAGTTTCAAAACATTCTAAAAATCGATATTTTAAGTGTCCAAAGTAGATATGTGCATGCATCATCATCTGTACCCGTTTATATCTTAAATTCCGGCTTAAAACACCCAAAAATTCGATATTTTGGGGTCCCAGAAGTGATCTGTACATGCCTACTTAGTGCTAGAATATTTTCAAAATATAGGCCCAAAACATGCTAAAAATCGATATTTTAGGTGCCCAAAGTCGATATCTCAAATTCAGTTCAAAAACACCCGAAAATTCGATATTTTGGGTTCCCAGTAGCAAACTGTACATGCCTACTCCGTGTTAGAGTATTTTTAAAATACAGGCCCAAAACATACTGAAAATCGAACTTTTAGGTGCCCAAAAGTCGATATGTGCAAACATCTTCTGCACCCGTTTATATCTCAAATTCAGGCTCCAAACACCCGAAAACTCGATATTTTGGGGTCCCAGAAGCGATCTGTACATGCCTACTCAGTGCTAGAATTTTTTCAGAATATAGGCTCAAAACATGCTAAAAATCGATATTTTAAGTTTCCAAAGTCGATATGTGCATGCATCATCTGTACCCGTTTATATCTCAAATTCAGGCTCAAAACACCCAAAAATTCGATATTTTGGGGTCCCAGAAGTGATCTGTACATGCCTACTTAGTGCTAGAATATTTTCAAAATATAGGCCCAAAACATGCTAAAAATCGATATTTTAGGTGCCCAAAGTCGATATTTCAAATTCAGGCCCAAAACACCCGAAAATTTAATATTTTGGGGTCCCAGAAGCAAACTGTACATGCCTACTCCGTGTTAGAGTATTTTCAAAATACAGGCCCAAAACATACTGAAAATCGATCTTTTAGGTGCCCTAAAGTCGATATGTGTATGCATCTTCTGTACCCGTTTATATCTCAAATTCAGGCTCAAAACACCCGAAAATTCGATATTTTGGGGTCCCAGAAGTGATCTGTACATGCCTACTTAGTGCTAGAATATTTTCAAAATATAGGCCCAAAACATGCTAAAAATCGATATTTTAGGTGCCCAAAGTCGATATTTCAAATTCAGGCCCAAAACACCCGAAAATTTAATATTTTGGGGTCCCAGAAGCAAACTGTACATGCCTACTCCGTGTTAGAGTATTTTCAAAATACAGGCCCAAAACCTACTGAAAATCGATCATTAAGGTGCCCAAAAGTCGATATGTGCATGCATCTTCTGTACCCGTTTATATCTCAAATTCAGGCTCCAAACACCCGAAAATTCGATATTTTTGGTTCCCAGAAGCGATCTGTATATGCCTACTCAGATGCAGGCCCAAAACATGCTGAAAATCGATATTTTAGGTGCCCAAAGTCAATATGTGTTTGCATCTTCTGCACTCGTTTATATCACAAATTCAACCACAAAACACCCGAAAATTCGATAATTTTGGGTCCCAGAAGCGACCTGTACATGCCTACTCAGTGCTAGAATTCTTTCAAAATATAGTTTCAAAACATGCTAAAAATCGATATTTTAAGTGTCCAAAGTCGATATGTGCATGCATCTTCTGTACCCGTTTATATCTCAAATTCAGGCTGAAAACACCCGAAAATTCGATATTTTGGGGTCCCAGATGCGATCTGTACATGCCTACTCAGTGCTAGAATATTTTCAAAATATAGGCCCGAAACATGCTAAAAATCGATATTTTAGGTTCCCAAAGTCGATATCTCAAATTCAGGCCCAAAACACTCAAAAAGTCGATATTTTGGGGTCCCAGAAGCGATCTGTACTTGGCTACTTCGTGTTAGAGTATTTTCAAAATACAGGCGCAAAACCAGCTGAAAATCGATATTTTTGGTGACCAAAGTCAATATGTGTATGCATCTTCTGCACCCGTTTATATCCCAAATTCAATCTCAAAACAACCGAAAATTCGATATTTTTGGGTCCCAGAAACGATCTGTACATGCCTACTCAGTGCTAGACTGTTTTCAAAATATAGGCTCAAAACATGCTAAAAATCGATATTTTAAGTGTCCAAAGTCAATATGTGCATGCATCATCTGTACCCGTTTATATCTCAAATTCAGGCTGAAAACACCCGAAAATTTGATATTTTGGGGTCCCAGAAGTGATCTGTACATGCCTACTTAGTGCTAGAATTTTTTCAAAATACAGGCTCAAAACATACTGAAAATCTATCTTTTAGGTTCCCAAAAGTCGATATGTGAATGCATCTTCTGTACCCGTTTATATCTCAAATTCAGGCTTAAAACACCCGAAAATTCGATATTTTGGGGTCCCAGAAGCGAACTGTACTTGCCTACTTTGTGTTAGAGTATTTTCAAAATACAGGCCCAAAACAAGCTGAAAATCGATATTTTAGGTGACCAAAGTCAATATGTGTATGTATCTTCTGCACCCGTTTATATCCCAAATTCAACCTCAAAACACCCGAAAATTCGATATTTTTGGGTTCCAGAAGCGATCTGTACATGCCTACTCAGTGCTAGAATGTTTTCAAAATATAGTTTCAAAACATTCTAAAAATCGATATTTTAAGTGTCCAAAGTAGATATGTGCATGCATCATCATCTGTACCCGTTTATATCTTAAATTCCGGCTTAAAACACCCAAAAATTCGATATTTTGGGGTCCCAGAAGTGATCTGTACATGCCTACTTAGTGCTAGAATATTTTCAAAATATAGGCCCAAAACATGCTAAAAATCGATATTTTAGGTGCCCAAAGTCGATATCTCAAATTCAGTTCAAAAACACCCGAAAATTCGATATTTTGGGTTCCCAGTAGCAAACTGTACATGCCTACTCCGTGTTAGAGTATTTTTAAAATACAGGCCCAAAACATACTGAAAATCGAACTTTTAGGTGCCCAAAAGTCGATATGTGCAAACATCTTCTGCACCCGTTTATATCTCAAATTCAGGCTCCAAACACCCGAAAACTCGATATTTTGGGGTCCCAGAAGCGATCTGTACATGCCTACTCAGTGCTAGAATTTTTTCAGAATATAGGCTCAAAACATGCTAAAAATCGATATTTTAAGTTTCCAAAGTCGATATGTGCATGCATCATCTGTACCCGTTTATATCTCAAATTCAGGCTCAAAACACCCAAAAATTCGATATTTTGGGGTCCCAGAAGTGATCTGTACATGCCTACTTAGTGCTAGAATATTTTTAAAATATAGGCCCAAAACATGCTAAAAATCGATATTTTAGGTGCCCAAAGTCGATATTTCAAATTCAGGCCCAAAACACCCGAAAATTTAATATTTTGGGGTCCCAGAAGCAAACTGTACATGCCTACTCCGTGTTAGAGTATTTTCAAAATACAGGCCCAAAACATACTGAAAATCGATCTTTTAGGTGCCCTAAAGTCGATATGTGTATGCATCTTCTGTACCCGTTTATATCTCAAATTCAGGCTCAAAACACCCGAAAATTCGATATTTTGGGGTCCCAGAAGTGATCTGTACATGCCTACTTAGTGCTAGAATATTTTCAAAATATAGGCCCAAAACATGCTAAAAATCGATATTTTAGGTGCCCAAAGTCGATATTTCAAATTCAGGCCCAAAACACCCGAAAATTTAATATTTTGGGGTCCCAGAAGCAAACTGTACATGCCTACTCCGTGTTAGAGTATTTTCAAAATACAGGCCCAAAACCTACTGAAAATCGATCATTAAGGTGCCCAAAAGTCGATATGTGCATGCATCTTCTGTACCCGTTTATATCTCAAATTCAGGCTCCAAACACCCGAAAATTCGATATTTTTGGTTCCCAGAAGCGATCTGTATATGCCTACTCAGATGCAGGCCCAAAACATGCTGAAAATCGATATTTTAGGTGCCCAAAGTCAATATGTGTTTGCATCTTCTGCACTCGTTTATATCACAAATTCAACCACAAAACACCCGAAAATTCGATAATTTTGGGTCCCAGAAGCGACCTGTACATGCCTACTCAGTGCTAGAATTCTTTCAAAATATAGTTTCAAAACATGCTAAAAATCGATATTTTAAGTGTCCAAAGTCGATATGTGTATGCATCTTCTGTACCCGTTTATATCTCAAATTCAGGCTGAAAACACCCGAAAATTCGATATTTTGGGGTCCCAGATGCGATCTGTACATGCCTACTCAGTGCTAGAATATTTTCAAAATATAGGCCCGAAACATGCTAAAAATCGATATTTTAGGTTCCCAAAGTCGATATCTCAAATTCAGGCCCAAAACACTCAAAAAGTCGATATTTTGGGGTCCCAGAAGCGATCTGTACTTGGCTACTTCGTGTTAGAGTATTTTCAAAATACAGGCGCAAAACCAGCTGAAAATCGATATTTTTGGTGACCAAAGTCAATATGTGTATGCATCTTCTGCACCCGTTTATATCCCAAATTCAATCTCAAAACAACCGAAAATTCGATATTTTTGGGTCCCAGAAACGATCTGTACATGCCTACTCAGTGCTAGACTGTTTTCAAAATATAGGCTCAAAACATGCTAAAAATCGATATTTTAAGTGTCCAAAGTCAATATGTGCATGCATCATCTGTACCCGTTTATATCTCAAATTCAGGCTGAAAACACCCGAAAATTTGATATTTTGGGGTCCCAGAAGTGATCTGTACATGCCTACTTAGTGCTAGAATTTTTTCAAAATACTGGCCCAAAACAAGCTGAAAATCGATATTTTAGGTGACCAAAGTCAATATGTGTATGTATCTTCTGCACCCGTTTATATCCCAAATTCTTCCTCAAAACACTCGAAAATTCGATATTTTTGGGTTTCAGAAACGATCTGTACATGCCTACTCAGTGCTAGAATTTTTTCAAAATATAGTTTCAAAACATGCTAAAAATCGATATTTTAAGTGTCCAAAGTAGATATGTGCATGCATCATCATCTGTACCCGTTTATATCTCAAATTCAGGCTCAAAACACCCAAAAATTCGATATTTTGGGGTCCCAGAAGTGATCTGTACATGCCTACTTAGTGCTAGAATATTTTCAAAATATAGGCTCAAAACATGCTAAAAATCGATATTTTAAGTGTCCAAAGTCGATATGTGCATGCATCATCTGTACCCGTTTATATCTCAAATTCAGGCTCAAAACACCCGAAAATTCGATATTTTGGGGTCCCAGAAGTGATCTGTACATGCCTACTTAGTGCTAGAATATTTTCCAAATATAGGTCCAAAACATGCTAAAAATCCATATTTTAGGTGCCCAAAGTCGATTTTTCAAATTCAGGCCCAAAACACCCGAAAATTTAATATTTTGGGGTCCCAGAAGCAAACTGTACATGCCTACTCCGTGTTAGAGTATTTTCAAAATACAGGCCCAAAACATACTGAAAATCGATCTTTTAGGTGCCCAAAAGTCGATATGTGCATCCATCTTCTGAACCCGTATATATCTTAAATTCAGGCTCCAAACACCCGAAAATTCGATATTTTGGAGTCCCAGAAGCGATCTCTACATGCCTACTCAGATGCAGGCCCAAAACATGCTTAAAATCGATATTTTAGGTACCCAAAGACAACATGTGTATGCATCTTCTGCACTCGTTTATATCACAAATTCAACCACAAAACACCCGAAAATTCGATAATTTAGGATCCGTGAAGCGACCTGTACATGCCTACTCAGTGCTAGAATTTTTTCAAAATATAGTTTCAAAACATGCTAAAAATCGATATTTTAAGTGTCCAAAGTCGATATCTCAAATTCAGTTCCAAAACACCCGAAAATTCAATATTTTGGGGTCCCAGTAGCAAACTGTACATGCCTACTCCGTGTTAGAGTATTTTTAAAATACAGGCCCAAAACATACTGAAAATCGATCTTTTAGGTGCCCAAAAGTCGATATGTGCAAACATCTTCTGTACCCGTTTATATCTCAAATTCAGGCTCCAAACACCCGAAATATCGATATTTTGGGGTCCCAGAAGCGATCTGTACATGCCTACTCAGTGCTAGAATTTTTTCAGAATATAGGCTCAAAACATGCTAAAAATCGATATTTTAAGTGTCCAAAGTCGATATGTGCATGCATCATCTGTACCCGTTTATATCTCAAATTCAGGCTCAAAACACCGGAAAATTCGATATTTTGGGGTCCCAGAAGTGATCTGTACATGCCTACTTAGTGCTAGAATATTTTCAAAATATAGACCCAAAACATGCTAAAAATCGATATTTTAGGTGCCCAAAGTCGATATTTCAAATTCAGACCCAAAACACCCGAAAATTTAATATTTTGGGGTCCCAGAAGCAAACTGTACATGCCTACTCCGTGTTAGAGTATTTTCAAAATACAGGCCCAAAACCTACTGAAAATCGATCATTTAGGTGCCCAAAAGTCGATATGTGCATGCATCTTCTGTACCCGTTTATATCTCAAATTCAGGCTCCAAACACACGAAAATTCGATATTTTGGGGTCCCAGAAGCGATCTGTACATGCCTACTCAGATGCAGGCCCAAAACATGCTGAAAATCGATATTTTAGGTGCCCAAAGTCAACATGTGTATGCATCTTCTGCACTCGTTTATATCTCAAATTCAACCACAAAACACCCGAAAATTCGATAATTTTGGGTCCCAGAAGCGATCTGTACATGTCTAATCAGTGCTAGAATGTTTTCAAAATATAGGCTCAAAACATGCTAAAAATCGATATTTTAAGTGTCCAAAGTCGATATGTGCATGCATCTTCAGTACCCGTTTATATCTCAAATTCAGTCTCAAAACACCCGAAAATTCGGTATTTTTGGGTCCCAGAAGCGATCTGTACATCCTTACTCCTAGTTAGAATGTTTTCAAGATACAGACCCAAAACATGCTCAAAATCGATATTTTAGGTGCCCAAAATTCGAAATGTGCATGCATCTGTTGGTGGGTGGTGTAGCCACCAACTATAAGTTGTGCTGCTACCTAAAGAAGGCTCCTGTGTAAGTGCCACTTTCAGGGTTTCTCCACTACACTTCTCAGCCTCAGGAGCTAGTGTCTATAACTCTCTTTAAGAAGTGCTTAAGGAAGAGAGAGATGCGGTGAATAGTTCCTTATGATTTAATGTCAAAAAATAGTTAATAGTATATACAATTCTCTGAGTACTTGACGTTAACAAAGCTAAGAGTATTTGGTTATGGTATTAAATGTATAATACATATGTTGTATACATGAAATTTTGCAAGAGTATGCAGACAATGATATTACACAAAATGGCAAAGAGAATATGCTGAAAGAAATTGCATAGTCTATCTGCATGAAGGAATGTAATGGTAAATGAATCACAATACAGGGCTGGTAGATAATTAGAGAATGGTTACACACTCAATCAAAGAAAACGACCTATTTTATGGTACATTACAATACTCCCCCCCTAGTTTCGAGGAAGGAGTAACGATACTCTTGTGTGTCGTAGTTTGTTGTTTCCAGCATGTGTTGGAGGAACAGTCACTTGCATTGCTTGCAGCATCTGGTCCGGATTCAGGATATAAGCAGGCTTGACCCGGTCTACGGCGACAACTTCTTGAGAACCATGTTTGTCGATGGTGAAGTTCTTCCTCGTCCTGCGAACTAATTGGAAGGGGCCCTGATATGGATGCTGAAGGGGCCTTTTGACTGCATCGACTCTAACAAAGACGTGTGTGCAGGCTTCCAGGTCCTGGTGAACGAAGGTCTTCGAGTCGGACGTACGAGGCTGCACTGGCTGGAGGCACTTCATGGTATTTTTCAGGTGTGTTGCAAAGTCCTGAATGCTGCAAGGCTCGGGGTCTGGTGTGGCAGAGAGAAGCTCACCTGGGAGCCTGAGCGTAGAGCCATATACAAGCTCAGCAGAGGAGTTGTGCAGATCCGTTTTGAGTGAAGTTCTGATGCCAAGGAGGACAAGAGGTAGTGCTATTGACCAATCTTCTCTCTGGGCTGAAGCTGCCAGGGAAGATTTCAGCTGGCGGTGGAATCGTTCGACCGTTCTGTTGGCCTGTGGGTGATAGCTGGCGATCATGTATCGGCGGATGCCAAGGAGTATCATGACCTTATTCCACATGCCTGACTCAAACTGACCACCTCGGTCAGAAGTAAGGCTTAGAGGCACACCAAACCTGGACACCCATGTAGCGATGAAGGCACGTGCAACAGTATCCGTGGTGATGTCGGTGAGAGGTACTGCCTCAGGCCAGCGTGTGAAGCGGTCCACACAGGTGAGTAAATATCGATAGCCATTGGAGGACGGAAGTAGGCCAACGAGGTCTATGTGGAGATGGTCAAATCTCTCGGTGACTGGCGTAAAGGTGGCTGCAGGAGAGTGTGTATGGCGTGTGACCTTGGAAGCTTGACAGCGTATACATGTGCGTGCCCAGTGTCTGACGTCTTTATTTATGCCCTCCCATATGAAGCGGGAAGACATCATCTGGTGCGAGGCACGGATTCCAGGGTGTGAGAGGTCATGTAACTTCTTGAAGAGCTGGTGTCGATGTTTCTCTGGTATGTATGGACGGAGAGTGTCGGTGGAGGTGTCAGCGTACAGTGTGACCTGGGTGTCTGGAAGTGTAATCTTCTTCATCTGTAGTGCAGGGTTATCCAACAGTCGCTGTAGCTCAGCGTCACCGACTTGATCAGCAGCAATGGTGGCATAGTCGATGGGAGAAGATTTTACAGTACTGATGTTTCGAGAGAGGGCATCAGCTGGGGCATTGTCGGCACCTTTGACGTATCGTATATCCGTGGTAAACTGGGCAATGTAGTCCATGTGGCGCATTTGTCGTGGGGTGTAAGATTCCTTATTTCTGAGGAATGCTGTAGTGAGTGGCTTGTGGTCAGTGTAGATGTGGAAACTGCGTCCCTCGATGAAGTAGCGAAAACGCTTGACAGCTTTGAAGATGGCAAGTAGCTCCCTGTCATAGGCGCTATACTTCGACTCCGCCGAGGTGAGTTTCTTGGAAAAGAAGGCAATTGGCTTCCAGTATGTACCGACACGCTGTTGTAGGATGGCACCAACACCAATGTTTGAGGCGTCTGTAGCAATTGAAGTTTCTGCGTCTGGTGCAGGGAAAGAGAGCGTGGCAGCGTCGCTGAGGGCCTGTTTTGTTGAGAGGAAGGCCGCTTCCGCTTCTTCAGTCCAGACGAGGGTAACAGATTGACCTCTCTTGCAAGGTTTAATCATGGCATACAATGGTTGTAGCAGGAGTGAGCAGTGTGGAATGAAGCGGTTATAGTAATTAACCATCCCAAGGAACTCCTTGAGCTGGCGCTGGGTAGATGGCCTGGGAAACTGCTGGATGGACTCACACTTTGAAGGAAGTGGAGCAATGCCTGCTGGAGAGACTGTGTGACCTAGGAACTCAAGGGATGTCACACCGAGTTCGGACTTGTCTGTGTTGATTTGGATGCCATAATATTGCAGTCTCTGGAGGACTTGGCGGAGGTGTTGTTTGTGGCTGGCTTCATCAGGACTAGCAATGAGAAGGTCATCTATGTAGGCAAAACAGTAGGGTAGACCTCGAAGGACCTCATCTATGAAGCGTTGAAACGTTTGTGCCGCGTTCCGCAATCCAAAGGGCATCCGGACGTATTCAAACATGCCAAAAGGTGTGATAATGGCCGTCTTCGGGATGTCAGTGGGATGGACTGGAATCTGATGAAATGCTTTGACGAGGTCGATCCGAGAGAAGATAGTGGAACCCGAGAGTTGGGAAGTGAACTCTTGAATGTTGGGCACAGGATATCTATCTTCCACGGTGTGTGAATTGAGCGCACGGTAGTCACCACAAGGTCGTATGTCTCCGGTCTTCTTAGGAACAATGTGAAGAGCCGACGACCAGTTTCTGCTGCTGGGCCGTATAATGCCTTTACTCATCAGACATTCGAACTCGGCTTTGGCTTTCTTATAACGCTCAGGGGCTAAGCGTCGGGCCTTGGCATGCAATGGGGGTCCGGTAGTCTCTATATGATGAGTCACGTGATGCTTGGCAGGTATGCTGGATGAGTAGGGTTGTGTCAGCACAGGGAATGACTTGAGGAGGTCAGCAAACTTGTGGTCATGGTTGATAGCAGACAGGTGTGTGCTGTCACCAGGTGCTGGCTGTGCATTTGTAAAGATATCTGTGAGTGGGTCGACCAATTTTTGTCCTCTTACGTCTACCATCAGGTTGAAGTGACGGAGAAAATCAGCACCAAGGATGGCTTGTGACACTGCTCCTACGTAGAATGTCCATTGAAAAGAGCGGCGAAGGTTCAGATCCAGATGCACTGTTTGCCGCGAGTATACAGGTATCTTGGTACCATTAGCAGCATAGAGATGCAGAGAAGGAGGTAGCGACCGCTGGCTGGCTGTAGCAGGGAGGACACTTACGTCGGCACCGGTGTCTACCAGGAACATGGTATGGGACCGGCGATCAAAGATGTGCAGCAGCGTAGACTGAGTATGGCAAACATTATGCTGCGTTAATGTTCGCCGTTGTTGTTTGACGCCATGTAGCTGCAGGTCTTTTCACACTTGATTGCCTTATCCCTAAACCTGCGATGGTAGTAGCAGAAGTTTGAAGTGCTCCTTGAACGTGACCGCTGGTGTTGGCGGTTTGGCGTCGAGGGTCGGGAACTTGGGTGGTTGTTGATTTGTTTCTTCAGGTTGCTGACTTCCATTGTAAGCTGGGAAATTAGATTGGCGAGCTGGGCAATTTGGGAATTTTCTTGGTTGCAGAAAGCAGGGGCTCTCATGGCTACTGCAGTGGCAGTGTGGTTGCCTGAGTTTGAGAGATCCTCAGTAGACATACTGGTCAGTGAACTCAGGGTGTAAATGCTGACGAGGGTTACCTGATATCACGGCAGCTGCGTTAGTCAGGTTATATCAGTATGCTGCTGAATACACTGGCACTGTAATTCACACACAAGGCACTAATAATAAAAGACAATACACTGTCCAGAGTGAAACACTGTAATCCAGGGTGAGGCACTGTAATCCAAGGTGAAGCACTGTAATCCAAGGCGAAGCACTGTAATCCAAGGTGAAGCACTGTAATCCAAGGTGAAGCACTGTAATCCAGGGTGAAGCACTGTAATCCAAGGTGAAGCACTGTTGCTGGTAGCTAGACTGTCGTGAGTACCAGTGGTGTATATGTGTTGGATGGCAGGCAGCAACGGCGTAGTTGGAGGCTTACAGATGGCTGCTGTGGACTGGTGATGCCTCAGGGTTCGCAGCGATAAAGTAGATAGGATGGACAGTGGCACTGTGGCGGGAGCAACAGCTGCACAGGAGAGGTAGCAACTCAAGTCACCTCTTGATGGTGACTGCAGGGCAAAGGCGTTCTTGTAGACTATTGGAGGGTAGCGGCAGCACTCCAAGTCACTACTTGATAGTGACTGCAGGGCAAAGGCGTTCTTGTAGACTGCAGCTTGATCCACTCTTGTTGGCGATCGCGGCAGCTGCACTCTCCGGGGGTCACCACTTGTTGGTGATTGCTGCAGCTGCTCTCTCCGGGGTCACCACTTGTTGGTGACGGCTGCAATCTCCGGGGGTCACCACTTGTTGGTGACGGCTGCAATCTCCGGGGGTCACCACTTGTTGGTGACGGCAGCAATCTCCGGGGGTCACTACTTGTTGGTGACGGCTGCAATCTCCGGGGGTCACCACTTGTTGGTGGGTGGTGTAGCCACCAACTATAAGTTGTGCTGCTACCTAAAGAAGGCTCCTGTGTAAGGGCCACTGTCAGGGTTTCTCCACTACACTTCTCAGCCTCAGGAGCTAGTGTCTATAACTCTCCTTAAAAAGTGTTAGTGTCTATAACTCTCTTTAAGAAGTGCTCAAGGAAGAGAGAGATGCGGTGAATAGTTCCTTATGATTTAATGTCAAAAAATAGTTAACAGTATATACAATTCTCTGCGTACTTGACGTTAACAAAGCTAAGAGTATTTGGTTATGGTATTAAATGTATAATACATAATTATGTTCTATACATGAAATTTTGCAAGAGTATGCAGACAATGATATTACACAAAATGGCAAAGAGAATATACTGAAAGAAATTGCATAGGCTATCTGCATGAATGAATGTAATGGTAAATGAATCACAATACAGGGCTGGTAGATAATTAGAGAATGGTTACACACTCAATCAAAGAAAATCGACCTATTTTATGGTACACTACACATCTTCTGTACCCGTTTATATATCAAATTCAGGCTCAAAACACCCGAAAATTCCAAATTTTGGGGTCCCAGAAGCGATCTGTACATGCCTACTCAGGGCTAGAATATTTTCAAAATATAGGCCCAAAACATGCTAAAAATCGATATTTTAGGTGTCCAAAGACGATATCTCAAATTCAGGCCCAAAACACCCAAAAATTCGATATTTTGGGGTCCCAGAAGCGATCTGTACATGCCTACTCCGTATTAGAGTATTTTCAATTTACAGGCCCAAAACATACTAAAAATCGATCTTTTATGTGCCCAAAAGTCGATATGGGGATGCATCTTCTGTACCCGTTTATATCTCAAATTCAGGTTCAAAACACCCGAAAATTCGATATTTTGGGGTCCCAGAAGCGATCTGTACTTGCCTACTCCGTGTTAGAGTATTTTCAAAATACAGGCCCAAAACAAGCTGAAAATCGATATTTTAGGTGACCAAAGTCAATATGTATATGTATCTTCTGCACCCGTTTATATCCCAAATTCAACCTCAAAACACCCGAAAATTCGATATTTTTGGGTCCCAGAAGCGATCTGTACATGCCTACTCAGTGCTAGAATGTTTTCAAAATATAGGATCAAAACATGCTAAAAATCGATATTTTAAGTGTCCAAAGTCGATATGTGTATGCATCATCTGTACCCGTTTATATCTCAAATTCAGGCTTAAAACACCCGAAAATTCGATATTTTGGGATCCCAGAAATGATCTGTACATGCCTACTTAGTGCTAGAATATTTTCAAAATATAGGCCCAAAACATGCTAAAAATCGATATTTTAGGTGCACAAAGTCGATATCTCAAATTCAGGTCCAAAACATCCAAAAATTCGATATTTTGGGGTCCCAGAAGCGAACTGTACATGCCTACTCCGTGTTAGAGTATTTTTTTTTAAATACAGGCACAAAACATACTGAAAATCGATCTTTTAGGTGCCCAAAGTCAATATGTGTATGCATCTTCTGTACCCGTTTATATCTCAAATTCAGGTTCAAAACACCCGAAAATTCGGTATTTTTCGGTCCCAGAAGCGATCTGTACATCCCTACACCTAGTTAGAATGTTTTCAAAATACAGACCCAAAACATGCTTAAAATCGATATTTTCTGTGCCCAAAAGTCGAAATGTGCATGCATCTTCTGTACCCGTTTATATCTCAAATTCAGGCTCAAAACACCCGAAAATTCGATATTTTGGGGTCCCAGAAGTGATCTGTACATGCCTACTCAGTGCTAGAATATATTCAAAATACAGGCCCAAAACATGCTGAAAATCGATATTTTAGGTGCCCAAAGTCGATATATCAAATTCAGGCCCAAAACACCCAAAAAATCGATATTTTGGGGTCCCAGAAGCGATCTGTACATGCCTACTCCGTGTTAGAGTATTTTCAATATACAGGACCAAAACATACTGAAAATCGATCTTTTAGGTGCCCAAAAGTCGATATGTGGATGCATCTTCTGTACCCGTTTATATCTCAAATTCAGGCTCAAAACACCCGAAAATTCGATATTTTCGGGTAGCAGAAGCGATCTGTACTTGCCTACTCCGTGTTAGAGTATTTTCAAAATACAGGCTCAAAACAAGCTGAAAATCGATATTTTAGGAGACCAAAGTCAATATGTGTATGTATCTTCTGCACCCGTTTATATCCCAAATTCCACCTCAAAACACCCGAAAATTCGATATTTTTGGGTCCCAGAAGCGATCTGTACATGCCTACTTAGTGGTAGAATTTTTTCAGAATATAGGCTCAAAACATGCTAAAAATTGATATTTTAAGTGTCCAAAGTCGATATGTGCATGCTTCATCTGTACCCGTTTATATCTCAAATTCAGGGTCAAAACACCCGAAAATTCGATATTTTGGGGTCCCAGAAGTGATCTGTACATGCCTACTTAGTGCTAGAATATTTTCAAAATATAGGCCCAAAACATGCTAAAAATCGATATTTTAGGTGCCCAAAGTCGATATCTCAAATTCAGGCCCAAAACACCCGAAAATTTAATATTTTGAGGTCCCAGTAGCAAACTGTACATGCCTACTCCGTGTTAGAGTATTTTCAAAATACAGGCCCAAAACATACTGAAAATCGATCTTTTAGGTGCCCTAAAGTCGATATGTGCATGCATCTTCTGTACCCGTTTATATTTCAAATTCAGGGTCCAAACACCCGAAAATTCGATATTTTTGGGTCTCAGAAGCGATCTGTATATGCCTTATCAGATGCAGGCCCAAAACATGCTGAAAATCGATATTTTAGGTGCCCAAAGTCAACATGTGTATGCATCTTCTGCACTCGTTTATATCACAAATTCAACCACAAAACACCCGAAAATTCGATAATTTTGGGTCCCAGAAGCGACCTGTACATGCCTACTCAGTGCTAGAATTTTTTCAAAATATAGTTTCAAAACATGCTAAAAATCGATATTTTAAGTGTCCAAAGTCGATATGTGCATGCATCTTCTGTACCCGTTTATATCTCAAATTCAGGCTCAAAACACCCGAAAATTCGGTATTTTTGGGCCCAGAAGCGATCTGTACATCCCTACTCCGAGTTAGAATGTTTTCAAGATACAGACCCAAAACATGCTCAAAATCGATATTTTAGGTGCCCAAAAGTCGAAATGTGCATGCATCTTCTGTACCCGTTTATATCACAAATTCAGGCTCAAAACACCCGAAAATTCGATATTTTGGGGTCCCAGAAGCGATCTGTACATGCCTACTCAGTGCTAGAATCTTTTCAAAATTTAGGCCCAAAACATGCTAAAAATCGATATTTTAGGTGCCCAAAGTCGATATCTCAAATTCAGGCCATAAACACCCAAAAATTCGATATTTTGGGGTCCCAGAAGCGATCTGTACTTGGCTTCTCCGTGTTAGAGTATTTTCAAAATACAGGCCCAAAACAAGCTGAAAATCGATATTTTAGGTGACCAAAGTCAATATGTGTATGCATCTTCTGCACCCGTTTATATCCCAAATTCAATCTCAAAACAACCGAAAATTCGATATTTTTGGGTCCCAGAAACGATCTGTACATGCCTACTCAGTGCTAGAATGTTTTCAAAATATCGGCTCAAAACATGCTAAAAATCGATATTTTAAGTGTCCAAAGTCAATATGTGCATGCATCATCTGTACCCGTTTATATCTCAAATTCAGGCTGAAAACACCTGATAATTTGATATTTTGGGGTCCCAGAAGTGATCTGTACATGCCTACTTAGTGCTAGAATATTTTCAAAATACAGTCTCAAAACATACTGAAAATCGATCTTTTATGTGCCCAAAAGTCGATATGGGGATGCATCTTCTGTACCCGTTTATATCTCAAATTCAGGCTCAAAACACCCGAAAATTCGATATTTTGGGGTCCCAGAAGCGATCTGTACTTGCCTACTCCGTGTTAGAGTATTTTCAAAATACATGCCCAAAACAAGCTGAAAATCGATATTTTATGTGCCCAAAGTCAACATGTGTATGCATCTTCTGCACACGTTTATATCACAAATTCAACCACAAAACACCCGAAAATTCGATAATTTTGGGTCCCAGAAGCGACCTGTACATGCCTACTCAGTGCTAGAATTTTTTCAAAATATAGTTTCAAAACATGCTAAAAATCGATATTTTAAGTGTCCAAAGTCGATATGTGCATGCATCTTCTGTACCCGTTTATATCTCAAATTCAGGCTCAAAACACCCTAAAATTCGATATTTTGGGGTCCCAGAAGCGATCTGTACATGCCTACTCAGTGCTAGAATATTTTCAAAATTTAGGCCCAAAACATGCTAAAAATCGATATTTTAGGTGCCCAAAGTCGATATCTCAAATTCAGGCCAAAAACACCCAAAAATTCGATATTTTGGGGTCCCAGAAGCTATCTGTACTTGGCTACTCCGTGTTAGAGTATTTTCAAAATACAGGCCCAAAACAAGCTGAAAATCGATATTTTAGGTGACCAAAGTCAATATGTGTATGCATCTCCTGCACCCGTTTATATCCCAAATTCAACCTCAAAACAACCGAAAATTCGATACTTTTGGGTCCCAGAAACGATCTGTACATGCCTACTCAGTGCTAGAATGTTTTCAAAATATAGGCTCAAAACATGCTAAAAATCGATATTTTAAGTGTCCAAAGTCAATATGTGCATGCATCATCTGTACCCGTTTATATCTCAAATTCAGGCTGAAAACACCCGAAAATTTGATATTTTGGGGTCCCAGAAGTGATCTGTACATGCCTACTTAGTGCTAGAATATTTTCAAAGTACAGGCTCAAAACATACTGAAAATCGATCTTTTAGGTGCCCAAAAGTCGATATGTGCATGCATCTTCTGTACCCGTTTATATCTCAAATTCAGGCTTAAAACACCTGAAAATTCGATATTTTGGGGTCCCAGAAGCAAACTGTACTTGCCTACTTTGTGTTAGAGTATTTTCAAAATACAGGCCCAAAACAAGCTGAAAATCGATATTTTAGGTGACCAAAGTCAATATGTGTATGTATCTTCTGCACCCGTTTATATCCCAAATTCAACCTCAAAACACCCGAAAATTCTATATTTTTGGGTTCCAGAAGCTATCTGTACATGCCTACTTAGTGCTAGAATTTTGTCAAAATATAGTTTCAAAACATGCTAAAAATCGATATTTTAAGTGTCCAAAGTCGATATGTGCATGCATCTTCTGTACCCGTTTATATCTCAAATTCAGGCTCAAAACACCCGAAAATTCCGTATTTTTGGGTCCTAGAAGCGATCTGTACATCCTTACTCCTAGTTAGAATGTTTTCAAGATACAGACCCAAAACATGCTCAAAATCGATATTTTAGGTGCCCATAAGTCGAAATGTGCATGCATCTTCTATACCCGTTTATATCTCAAATTCAGGCTCAAAAAACACCCAAAAATACGATATTTTGGGGTCTCAGAAGTGATCTGTACATGCCTACTTAGTGCTAGAATATTTTCAAAATATTTGCCCAAAACATGCTAAAAATCGATATTTTAGGTGCCCAAAGTCTATATCAAAAATTCATCCCCAAAACACCAGAAAATTCGATATTTTGGGGTCCCAGAAGCGAACTGTACATGCCTACTCCGTGTTAGAGTATTTTCAAAATACAGGCTCAAAACATACTGAAAATCGATCTTTTAGGTGCAAAAAAGTCGATATGTGCATACATCTTCTGTACCCGTTTATATCCCAAATTCAACCTCAAAACAACCGAAAATTCGATATTTTTGGGTCCCAGAAACGATCTGTACATGCCTACTCAGTGCTAGAATGTTTTCAAAATATAGGCTCAAAACATGCTAAAAATCGATATTTTAAGTGTCCAAAGTCAATATGTGCATGCATCATCTGTACCCGTTTATATCTCAAATTCAGGCTGAAAACACCCGAAAATTTGATTTTTGGGGGTCCCAGAAGTGATCTGTACATGCCTACTTAGTGCTAGAATATTTTCAAAGTACAGGCTCAAAACATACTGAAAATCGATCTTTTAGGTGCCCAAAAGTCGATATGTGCATGCATCTTCTGTACCCGTTTATATCTCAAATTCAGGCTCCAAACACCCGAAAATTCGATATTTTGGGGTCCCAGAAGCGATCTGTACATGCCTTCTCAGTGCTAGAATTTTTTCAGAATATAGGCTCAAAACATGCTAAAAATCGATATTTTAAGTGTCCAAAGTCGATATGTGCATGCATCATCTGTATCCGTTTATATCTCAAATTCAGGCTCAAAACACCCGAAAATTTGATATTTTGGGGTCCCAGAAGTGATCTGTACATGCCTACTTAGTGCTAGAATATTTTCAAAATATAGGCCCAAAACATGCTATAAATCGATATTTTAGGTGCCCAAAGTCGATATTTCAAATTCAGGCCCAAAACACCTGAAAATTTAATAGTTTGGGGTCCCAGAAGCAAACTGTACATGCCTACTCCTTGTTAGAGTATTTTCAAAATACAGGCCCAAAACCTACTGAAAATCGATCATTTAGGTGCACAAAAGTCGATATGTGCATGCATCTTCTGTACCCGTTTATATCTCAAATTCTGGCTCCAAACACCCGAAAATTCGATATTTTGGGGTCCCAGAAGCGATCTGTACATGCCTACTCAGTCCTAGAATTTTTTCAGAATATAGGCTCAAAACATGCTAAAAATCGATATTTTAAGTGTCCAAAGTCGATATGTGCATGCATCATCTGTACCTGTTTATATCTCAAATTCAGGCTCAAAACACCCGAAAATTCGATATTTTGGGGTCCCAGAAGTGATCTTTACATGCCTACTAAGTGCTAGAATATTTTCAAAATATAGGCCCAAAACATGCTAAAAATCGATATTTTTGGTGCCCAAAGTCGATATTTCAAATTCAGGCCCAAAACACCCGAAAATTTAATATTTTGGGGTCCCAGAAGCAAACTGTACATGCCTACTCCGTGTTAGAGTATTTTCAAAATACAGGCCCAAAACATACTGAAAATCGATCTTTTAGGTGCCCAAAAGTCGATATGTGCAGGCATCTTCTGTACCCGTTTATATCTCAAATTCAGGCTCCAAACACCCGAAAATTCGATATTTTGGAGTCCCAGAAGCGATCTGTACATGCCTTCTCAGATGCAGGCCCAAAACATGCTGAAAATCGATATTTTAGGTACCCAAAGTCAACATGTGTATGCATCTTCTGCACTCGTTTATATCACAAATTCAACCACAAAACACCCGAAAATTCGATAATTTTGGGTCCGTGAAGCGACCTGTACATGCCTACTTAGTGCTAGGATATTTTCAAAATATAGTTTCAAAACATGCTAAAAATCGATATTTTAAGTGTCCAAAGTCGATATGTGCATGCATCTTCTGGACCCGTTTATATCTCAAATTCAGGCTCAAAACACCCGAAAATTCGGTATTTTTGGGTCCTAGAAGCGATCTGTGCATCCCTACTCCTAGTTAGAATGTTTTCAAGATACAAACCCAAAACATGCTCAAAACTGATATGTTAGGTGCCCAAAACTCGAAATGTGCATGCATCTTCTGTACCCGTTTATATCTCAAATTCAGGCACAAAATACCCGAAAATTCGATATTTTGGGGTCCCAGAAGCGATCTGTACATGCCTACTCAGTGCTAGAATATTTTCAAAATATAGGCCCAAAACATGCTAAAAATCGATATTTTAGGTGCCCAAAGTCAATATGTGTATGCATCTCCATCACAACGTTTATATCCCAAATTCAACCTCAAAACAACCGAAAATTCGATACTTTTGGGTCCCAGAAACGATCTGTACATGCCTACTCAGTGCTAGAATGTTTTCAAAATATAGGCTCAAAACATGCTAAAAATCGATATTTTAAGTGTCCAAAGTCAATATGTGCATGCATCATCTGTACCCGTTTATATCTCAAATTCAGTCTGAAAACACCCGAAAATTTGATATTTTGGGGTCCCAGAAGTGATCTGTACATGCCTACTTAGTGCTAGAATATTTTCAAAGTACAGGCACAAAACATACTGAAAATCGATCTTTTAGGTGCCCAAAAGTCGATATGTGCATGCGTCTTCTGTACCCGTTTATATCTCAAATTCAGGCTTAAAAAACCTGAAAATTCGATATTTTGGGGTCCCAGAAGCAAACTGTACTTGCCTACTTTGTGTTAGAGTATTTTCAAAATACAGGCCCAAAACAAGCTGAAAATCGATATTTTAGGTGACCAAAGTCAATATGTGTATGTATCTTCTGCACCCGTTTATATCCCAAATTCAACCTCAAAACACCCGAAAATTCGATATTTTTGGGTTCCAGAAGCGATCTGTACATGCCTACTTAGTGCTAGAATTTTTTCAAAATATAGTTTCAAAACATGCTAAAAATCGATATTTTAAGTGTCCAAAGACAATATGTGCATGCATCATCTGTACCCGTTTATATCTCAAATTCAGTCTCAAAACACCCGAAAATTTGATTTTGGGGGGTCCCAGAAGTGATCTGTACATGCCTACCTAGTGCTAGAATATTTTCAAAGTACAGGCTCAAAACATACTGAAAATCGATCTTTTAGGTGCCCAAAAGTCGATATGTGCATGCATCTTCTGTACCCGTTTATATCTCAAATTCAGGCTCCAAACACCCGAAAATTCGATATTTTTGGGTCCCAGAAGCGATCTGTACATGCCTTCTCAGTGCTAGAATTTTTTCAGAATATAGGCTCAAAACATGCTAAAAATCGATATTTTAAGTGTCCAAAGTCGATATGTGCATGCATCATCTGTATCCGTTTATATCTCAAATTCAGACTCAAAACACCCGAAAATTTGATATTTTGGGGTCCCAGAAGTGATCTGTACATGCCTACTTAGTGCTAGAATATTTTCAAAATATAGGCCCAAAACATGCTAAAAATCGATATTTTAGGTGCCCAAAGTCGATATTTCAAATTCAGGCCCAAAACACCTGAAAATTTAATAGTTTGGGGTCCCAGAAGCAAACTGTACATGCCTACTCCTTGTTAGAGTATTTTCAAAATACAGGCCCAAAACCTAATGAAAATCGATCATTTAGGTGCACAAAAGTCGATATGTGCATGCATCTTCTGTACCCGTTTATATCTCAAATTCTGGCTCCAAACACCCGAAAATTCGATATTTTGGGGTCCCAGAAGCGATCTGTACATGCCTACTCAGTCCTAGAATTTTTTCAGAATATAGGCTCAAAACATGCTAAAAATCGATATTTTAAGTGTCCAAAGTCGATATGTGCATGCATCATCTGTACCTGTTTATATCTCAAATTCAGGCTCAAAACACCCGAAAATTCGATATTTTGGGGTCCCAGAAGTGATCTGTACATGCCTACTTAGTGCTAGAATATTTTCAAAATATAGGCCCAAGACATGCTAAAAATCGATATTTTTGGTGCCCAAAGTCGATATTTCAAATTCAGGCCCAAAACACCCGAAAATTTAATATTTTGGGGTCCCAGAAGCAAACTGTACATGCCTACTCCGTGTTAGAGTATTTTCAAAATACAGGCCCAAAACATACTGAAAATCGATCTTTTAGGTGCCCAAAAGTCGATATGTGCAGGCATCTTCTGTACCCGTTTATATCTCAAATTCAGGCTCCAAACACCCGAAAATTCGATATTTTGGAGTCCCAGAAGCGATCTGTACATGCCTTCTCAGATGCAGGCCCAAAACATGCTGAAAATCGATATTTTAGGTGCCCAAAGTCAACATGTGTATGCATCTTCTGCACTCGTTTATATCACAAATTCAACCACAAAACACCCGAAAATTCGATAATTTTGGGTCCGTGAAGCGACCTGTACATGCCTACTCAGTGCTAGGATATTTTCAAAATATAGTTTCAAAACATGCTAAAAATCGATATTTTAAGTGTCCAAAGTCGATATGTGCATGCATCTTCTGTACCCGTTTATATCTCAAATTCAGGCTCAAAACACCCGAAAATTCGGTATTTTTGGGTCCTAGAAGCGATATGTACATCCCTACTCCTAGTTAGAATGTTTTCAAGATACAAACCCAAAACATGCTCAAAATTGATATGTTAGGTGCCCAAAACTCGAAATGTGCATGCATCTTCTGTACCCGTTTATATCTCAAATTCAGGCTCAAAATACCCGAAAATTCGATATTTTGGGGTCCCAGAAGCGATCTGTACATGCCTACTCAGTGCTAGAATATTTTCAAAATATAGGCCCAAAACATGCTAAAAATCGATATTTTAGGTGCCCAAAGTCGATATCTCAAATTCAGGCCCAAAACATTCAAAAATTCGATATTTTGGGGTCCCATAAGCGATCTGTACTTGGCTACTCCGTGTTAGAGTATTTTCAAAATACAGGCCCAAAACAAGCTGAAAATCGATATTTTAGGTTACCAAAGTCAATATGTGTATGCATCTCCTGCACCCGTTTATATCCCAAATTCAACCTCAAAACAACCGAAAATTCGATACTTTTGGGTCCCAGAAACGATCTGTACATGCCTACTCAGTGCTAGAATGTTTTCAAAATATAGGCTCAAAACATGCTAAAAATCGATATTTTAAGTGTCCAAAGTCAATATGTGCATGCATCATCTGTACCCGTTTATATCTCAAATTCAGGCTGAAAACACCTGAAAATTCGATATTTTGGGGTCCCAGAAGCAAACTGTACTTGCCTACTTTGTGTTAGAGTATTTTCAAAATACAGGCCCAAAACAAGCTGAAAATCGATATTTTAGGTGACCAAAGTCAATATGTGTATGCATCTTCTGCACCCGTTTATATCCCAAATTCAACCTCAAAACACCCGAAAATTCGATATTTTTGGGTTCCAGAAGCGATCTGTACATGCCTACTTAGTGCTAGAATTTTTTCAAAATATAGTTTCAAAACATGCTAAAAATCGATATTTTAAGTGTCCAAAGTCGATATGTGCATGCATCTTCTGTACCCGTTTATATCTCAAATTCAGGCTCAAAACACCCGAAAATTCCGTATTTTTGGGTCCTAGAAGCGATCTGTACATCCTTACTCCTAGTTAGAATGTTCTCAAGATACAGACCCAAAACATGCTCAAAATCGATATTTTAGGTGCCCAAAAGTCGAAATGTGCATGCATCTTCTATACCCGTTTATATCTCAAATTCAGGCTCAAAACACCCGAAAATTCGATATTTTGGGGTCCCATAAGCGATCTGTACATCCCTACTCAGTGCTAGAATATTATCAAAATTTAGGCCCAAAACATGCTAAAAATCGATATTTTAGGTGCCCAAAGTCGATATCTCAAATTCAGGCCAAAAACACCCAAAAATTCGATATTTTGGGGTCCCAGAAGGTATCTGTACTTGGCTACTCCGTGTTAGAGTATTTTCAAAATACAGGCCCAAAACAAGCTGAAAATCGATATTTTAGGTGACCAAAGTCAATATGTGTATGAATCTCCTGCACCCGTTTATATCCCAAATTCAACTTCAAAACAACCGAAAATTCGATATTTTTGGGTCCAAGAAACGATCTGTACATGCCTACTCAGTGCTAGAATGTTTTCAAAATATAGACTCAAAACATGCTAAAAATCGATATTTTAAGTGTCCAAAGTCAATATGTGCATGCATCATCTGTACCCGTTTATATCTCAAATTCAGGCTGAAAACACCCGAAAATTTGATTTTTGGGGGTCCCAGAAGTGATCTGTACATGCCTACTTAGTGCTAGAATATTTTCAAAGTACAGGCTCAAAACATACTGAAAATCGATCTTTTAGGTGCCCAAAAGTCGATATGTGCATGCATCTTCTGTACCTGTTTATATCTCAAATTCAGGCTCCAAACACCCGAAAATTCGATATTTTGGGGTCCCAGAAGCGATCTGTACATGCCTTCTCAGTGCTAGAATTTTTTCAGAATACAGGCTCAAAACATGCTAAAAATCTATATTTTAAGTGTCCAAAGTCGATATGTGCATGCATCATCTGTATCCGTTTATATCTCAAATTCAGGCTCAAAACACCCGAAAATTTGATATTTTGGGGTCCCAGAAGTGATCTGTACATGCCTACTTAGTGCTAGAATATTTTCAAAATATAGGCCCAAAACATGCTAAAAATCGATATTTTAGGTGCCCAAAGTCGATATTTCAAATTCAGGCCCAAAACACCTGAAAATTTAATAGTTTGGGGTCCCAGAAGCAAACTGTACATGCCTACTCCTTGTTAGAGTATTTTCAAAATACAGGCCCAAAACCTACTGAAAATCGATCAATTAGGTGCACAAAAGTCGATATGTGCATGCATCTTCTGTACCCGTTTATATTTCAAATTCTGGCTCCAAACACCCGAAAATTCGATATTTTGGGGTCCCAGAAGCGATCTGTACATGCCTACTCAGTCCTAGAATTTTTTCAGAATATAGGCTCAAAACATGCTAAAAATCGATATTTTAAGTGTCCAAAGTCGATATGTGCATGCATCTTCTGTACCCGTTTATATCTCAAATTCAGGCTCAAAACACCCGAAAATTCCGTATTTTTGGGTCCTAGAAGCGATCTGTACATCCTTACTCCTAGTTAGAATGTTTTCAAGATACAGACCCAAAACATGCTCAAAATCGATATTTTAGGTGCCCAAAAGTCGAAATGTGCATGCATCTTCTATACCCGTTTATATCTCAAATTCAGGCTCAAAACACCCTAAAATTCGATATTTTGGGGTCCCATAAGCGATCTGTACATGCCTACTCAGTGCTAGAATATTATCAAAATTTAGGCCCAAAACATGCTAAAAATCGATATTTTAGGTGCCCAAAGTCGATATCTCAAATTCAGGCCAAAAACACCCAAAAATTCGATATTTAGGGGTCCCAGAAACTATCTGTACTTGGCTACTCCGTGTTAGAGTATTTTCAAAATACAGGCCCAAAACAAGCTGAAAATCGATATTTTAGGTGACCAAAGTCAATATGTGTATGCATCTCCTGCACCCGTTTATTTCCCAAATTCAACCTCAAAACAACCGAAAATTCGATATTTTTGGGTCCCAGAAACGATCTGTACATGCCTACTCAGTGCTAGAATGTTTTCAAAATATAGGCTCAAAACACGCTAAAAATCGATATTTTAAGTGTCCAAAGTCAATATGTGCATGCATCATCTGTACCCGTTTATATCTCAAATTCAGGCTCAAAACACCCGAAAATTTGATTTTGGGGGGTCCCAGAAGTGATCTGTACATGCCTACTTAGTGCTAGAAAATTTTCAAAGTACAGGCTCAAAACATACTGAAAATCGATCTTTTAGGTGCACAGAAGTCGATATGTGCATGCATCTTCTGTACCCGTTTATATCTCAAATTCAGGCTCCAAACACCCGAAAATTCGATATTTTGGGGTCCCAAAAGCGATCTGTACATGCCTTCTCAGTGCTAGAATTTTTTCAGAATATAGGCTCAAAACATGCTAACAATCGATATTTTAAGTGTCCAAAGTCGATATGTGCATGCATCATCTGTATCCGTTTATATCTCAAATTCAGGCTCAAAACACCCGAAAAATTGATATTTTGGGGTCCCAGAAGTGATCTGTACATGCCTACTTAGTGCCAGAATATTTTCAAAATATAGGCCCAAAACATGCTAAAAATCGATATTTTAGGTGCCCAAAGTCGATATTTCAAATTCAGGCCCAAAACACCTGAAAATTTAATAGTTTGGGGTCCCAGAAGCAAACTGTACATGCCTACTCCTTGTTAGAGTATTTTCAAAATACAGGCCCAAAGCCTACTGAAAATCGATCATTTAGGTGCACAAAAGTCGATATGTGCATGCATCTTCTGTACCCGTTTATATCTCAAATTCTGGCTCCAAACACCCGAAAATTCGATATTTTGGGGTCTCAGAAGCGATCTGTACATTCCTACTCAGTCCTAGAATTTTTTCAGAATATAGGCTCAAAACATGCTAAAAATCGATATTTTAAGTGTCCAAAGTCGATATGTGCATGCATCATCTGTACCTGTTTACATCTCAAATTCAGGCACAAAACACCCGAAAATTGGATATTTTGGGGTCCCAGAAGTGATCTGTACATGCCTACTTAGTGCTAGAATATTTTCAAAATATAGGCCCAAAACATGCTAAAAATCGATATTTTTGGTGCCCAAAGTCGATATTTCAAATTCAGGCCCAAAACACCCGAAAATTTAATATTTTGGGGTCCCAGAAGCAAACTGTACATGCCTACTCCGTGTTAGAGTATTTTCAAAATACAGGCCCAAAACATACTGAAAATCGATCTTTTAGGTGACCAAAAGTCGATATGTGCAGGCATCTTCTGCACTCGTTTATATCACAAATTCAACCACAAAACACCCGAAAATTCGATAATTTTGGGTCCGTGAAGCGACCTGTACATGCCTACTCAGTGCTAGGATATTTTCAAAATATAGTTTCAAAACATGCTAAAAATCGATATTTTAAGTGTCCAAAGTCGATATGTGCATGCATCTTCTGGACCCGTTTATATCTCAAATTCAGGCTCAAAACACCCGAAAATTCGGTATTTTTGGGTCCTAGAAGCGATCTGTACATCCCTACTCCTAGTTAGAATGTTTTCAAGATACAAACCCAAAACATGCTCAAAATTGATATGTTAGGTGCCCAAAACTCAAAATGTGCATGCATCTTCTGTACCCGTTTATATCTCAAATTCAGGGTCAAAATACCCGAAAATTCGATATTTTGGGGTCCCAGAAGCGATCTGTACATGCCTACTCAGTGCTAGAATATTTTCAAAAGATAGGCCCAAAACATGCTAAAAATCGATATTTTAGGTGCCCAAAGTCGATATCTCAAATTCAGGCCCAAAACACCCAAAAATTCGATATTTTGGGGTCCCAGAAGCGATCTGTACTTGGCTACTCCGTGTTAGAGTATTTTCAAAATACAGGCCCAAAACAAGCTGAAAATCGATATTTTAGGTTACCAAAGTCAATATGTGTATGCATCTTCTGCATCCGTTTATATCTCAAATTCAGGCTCAAAATACCCGAAAATTCAATATTTTGGGGTCCCAGAAGCGATCTGTACATGCCTACTCAGTGCTAGAATATTTTCAAAATATAGGCCCAAAACATGCTAAAAATCGATATTTTAGGTGCCCAAAGTCGATATCTCAAATTCAGGCCCAAAACACCCAAAAATTCGATATTTTGGGGTCCCAGAAGCGATCTGTACTTGGCTACTCCGTGTTAGAGTATTTTCAAAATACAGGCCCAAAACAAGCTGAAAATCGATATTTTAGGTTACCAAAGTCAATATGTGTATGCATCTTCTGCACCCGTTTATATCCCAAATTCAACCTCAAAACACCCGAAAATTCGATATTTTTGGGTTCCAGAAGCGATCTGTACATGCCTACTCAGTGCTAGAATTTTTTCAAAATATAGTTTCAAAACATGCTAAAAATCGATATTTTAAGTGTCCAAAGTAGATAAGTGCATGCATCATCATCTGTACCCGTTTATATCTCAAATTCAGGCTCAAAACACCCAAAAATTCGATATTTTGGGGTCCCAGAAGTGATCTGTACATGCCTACTTAGTGTTAGAATATTTTCAAAATATAGGCCCAAAACATGCTAAAAATCGATATTTTAGGTGCCCAAAGTCGATATCTCAAATTCAGTTCCAAAACACCCGAAAATTCGATATTTTGGGGTCCCAGTAGCAACCTGTACATGCCTACTCCGTGTTAGAGTATTTTCAAAATACAGGCCCAAAACATACTGAAAATCGATCTTTTAGGTGCCCAAAAGTCGATATGTGCATGCATCTTCTGTACCCGTTTATATCCCAAATTCAACCTCTAAACACCCGAAAATTTGATATTATTGGGTCCCAGAAGCGATCTGTACATGCCTACTCAGTGCTAGAATGTTTTCAAAATATAGGCTCAAAACATGCTAAAAATCGATATTTTAAGTGTCCAAAGACGATATGTGAATTCATCATCTGTACCCGTTTATATCTCAAATTCAGGCTAAAAAACACCCGAAAATTCGATATTTTGGGGTCCCAGAAGTGATCTGTACATGCCTACTTAGTGCTAGAATATTTTTAAAATATTTGCCCAAAACATGCTATAAATCGATATTTTAGGTGCCCAAAGTCGATATCAAAAATTCAGCCCCAAAATACCCGAAAATTCGATATTTTGGGGTCCCAGAAGCGAACTGTACATGCCTACTCCGTGTTAGAGTATTTTCAAAATACAGGCCCAAAACATACTGAAAATCGATTTTTTAGGTGCCCAAAAGTCGATATGTGCATGCATCTTCTGTACCCGTTTATATCCCAAATTCAACCTCAAAACACCCGAAAATTCGATATTTTTGGGTCCCAGAAGCGATCTGTACATGCCTACACCTAATTAGAGTATTTTCAAAATACAGGCCCAAAACATGCTGAAAATCGGTATTTTAGCTGCTCAAAGTCAATATGTGCATGCATCTTCTGTACCCGTTTATATCTCAAATTCAGGCTCAAAACACCCGAAAATTTGATATTTTTGGGTCCTCGAAGCGATCTGTACAACCCTACTCCTAGTTAGAATGTTTTCAAGATACAGACCCAAAACATGCTCAAAATCGATATTTTAGGTGCCCAAAAGTCGATATGTGCATGCATCATCTGTACCCGTTTATATCTCAAATTCATGCTCAAAACACCCGAAAATTCGATATTTTGGGGTCCCAGAAGTGATCTGTACATGCCTACTCAGTGCTGGAATATTTTCAAAATATAGGCCCAAAACATACTGAACATCGATCTTTTAGGTGCCAAAAGTCGATATGTGGATGCATCTTCTGTACCCGTTTATATCTCAAATTCAGGCTCAAAACACCTGAAAATTCGATATTTTGGGGTCCCAGAAGCGATCTGTACTTGCCTACTCCGTGTTAGAGTATTTTCAAAATACAGGCCCAAAACAAGCTGAAAATCGATATTTTAGGTGACCAAAGTCAATATGTGTATGCATCTTCTGCACCCGTTTATATCCCAAATTCAACCTCAAAACACCCGAAAATTCGATATTTTTGGGTCCCAGAAGCGATCTGTACATGCCTACTCAGTACTAGAATGTATTCAAAATATAGGCTCAAAACATGCTAAAAATCGATATTTTAAGTGTCCAAAGTCGATATGTGCATGCATCATCTGTACCCGTTTATATCTCAAATTCAGGCTCAAAACACCCGAAAATTCGATATTTTTTGGTCCTAGAAGCGATCTGTACGTCACTACTCCTAGTTAGAATGTTTTCAAGATACAGACCCAAAACATGCTCAAAATTGATCTTTTAGGTGCCCAAAAGTCGATATGTGCATGCATCCTCTGTAACCGTTTATATCCCAAAATCAACCTCAAAACACCCGAAAATATAATTTTTTTGGGTCCCAGAAGCGATCTGTACATGCCTACTCAGAGCTAGAATTTTTTCAAAATATAGGCTCAAAACATGCTAAAAATCGATATTTTAAGAGTCCAAAGTCGATTTGTGCATGCATCATCTGTACCCGTTTATATCTCAAATTCAGGCTCAAAACACCCGAAAATACGATATTTTGGGGTCCCAGAAGTGATCTGTACATGCCTACTTAGTGCTAGAATATTTTCAAAATGAAGGGCCCAAAACATGCTTAAAATCGGTATTTTAGGTGCCCAAAGTCGATATCTCAAATTTAGTCCCAAAACACCCGAAAATTCGATATTTTGGGGTCCCAGAAGCGAACTGTACATGCCTACTCCGTTTTAGAGTATTTTCAAAATACAGCCCCAAAACATACTGAAAATCGATCTTCTATGTGCCCAAAAGTCGATATGTGCATACATCTTCTGTACCCGTTTATATATCAAATTCAGGCTCCAAACACCCGAAAATTCGATATTTTGGTGTCCCAGAAGCGATCTGTACATGCCTACTCAGATGCATGCCCAAAACATGCTGAAAATCGATATTTTAGGTGCCCAAAGTCAACATGTGTATGTATTTTCTGCACTCGTTTATATATCAAATTCAACCTCAAAACACCCGAAAATTCGATAATTTTAGGTCCCAGAAGCGATCTGTACATGTCTAGTCAGAGCTAGAATATTTTCAAAATATAGGCTCAAAACATGCTCAAAATCGATATTTTAAGTGTCCAAAGTCGATATGTGCATGCATCTTCTGTACCCGTTTATATCTCAAATTCAGGCTCAAAACACCCAAAAATTCGATATTTTTGGGTCCCAGAAGCGATCTGTACATGCCTACTCCTAGTTAGAGTATTTTCAAAATACAGGCCCAAAATATGCTGAAAATCGATATTTTAGGTGCCCAAAGTCAATATGTGCATGCATCTACTGAACCCGTTTATATCTGAAATTCAGGCTCAAATCACCCAAAAATTCGGTATTTTTGGGTCCTAGAAGCGATCTGTACATCCCTACTCCTAGTTAGAATGTTTTCAAGATACAGACCCAAAACATGCTTAAAATCGATATTTTAGGTGCCCAAAAGACGATATGTGCATGCATTTTCTGTACCCGTTTATATCTCAAATTCTGGCTCAAAACACCCGTAAATTCGATATTTTGGGGTCCCAGAAGTGATCTGTACATGCCTACTCAGTGCTAGAATATTTTCAAAATATAGGCCCAAAACATGCTAAAAATCGATATTTTAGGTGCCCAGAGTCGATATCTCAAATTCAGGCCCAAAACATCCAAAAAATCGATATTTTGGGGTCCCAGAAGCGATCTGTACATGCCTACTCCGTGTTAGAGTATTTTCAATATACAGGCCCAAAACATACTGAAAATCGATCTTTTAGGTGCCCAAAAGTCGATATGTGGATCCATCTTCTGTACCCGTTTATATCTCAAATTCAGGCCCAAAACATCCAAAAAATCGATATTTTGGGGTCCCAGAAGCGATCTGTACTTGGCTACTCCGTGTTAGAGTATTTTCAAAATACAGGCCCAAAACAAGCTGAAAATCGATATTTTAGGTTACCAAAGTCAATATGTGTATGCATCATCTGCACCCGTTTATATCCCAAATTCAACCACAAAACACCCGAAAATTCGATATTTTTGGGTTCCAGAAGCGATCTGTACATGCCTACTCAGTGCTAGAATTTTTTCAAAATATAGTTTCAAAACATGCTAAAAATCGATATTTTAAGTGTCCAAAGTAGATAAGTGCATGCATCATCATCTGTACCCGTTTATATCTCAAATTCAGGCTCAAAACACCCAAAAATTCGATATTTTGGGGTCCCAGAAGTGATCTGTACATGCCTACTTAGTGTTAGAATATTTTCAAAATATAGGCCCAAAACATGCTAAAAATCGATATTTTAGGTGCCCAAAGTCGATATCTCAAATTCAGTTCCAAAACACCCGAAAATTCGATATTTTGGGGTCCCAGTAGCAACCTGTACATGCCTACTCCGTGTTAGAGTATTTTCAAAATACAGGCCCAAAACATACTGAAAATCGATCTTTTAGGTGCCCAAAAGTCGATATGTGCATGCATCTTCTGTACCCGTTTATATCCCAAATTCAACCTCTAAACACCCGAAAATTTGATATTATTGGGTCCCAGAAGCGATCTGTACATGCCTACTCAGTGCTAGAATGTTTTCAAAATATAGGCTCAAAACATGCTAAAAATCGATATTTTAAGTGTCCAAAGTCGATATGTGAATTCATCATCTGTACCCGTTTATATCTCAAATTCAGGCTAAAAAACACCCGAAAATTCGATATTTTGGGGTCCCAGAAGTGATCTGTACATGCCTACTTAGTGCTAGAATATTTTTAAAATATTTGCCCAAAACATGCTATAAATCGATATTTTAGGTGCCCAAAGTCGATATCAAAAATTCAGCCCCAAAATACCCGAAAATTCGATATTTTGGGGTCCCAGAAGCGAACTGTACATGCCTACTCCGTGTTAGAGTATTTTCAAAATACAGGCCCAAAACATACTGAAAATCGATTTTTTAGGTGCCCAAAAGTCGATATGTGCATGCATCTTCTGTACCCGTTTATATCCCAAATTCAACCTCAAAACACCCGAAAATTCGATATTTTTGGGTCCCAGAAGCGATCTGTACATGCCTACACCTAATTAGAGTATTTTCAAAATACAGGCCCAAAACATGCTGAAAATCGGTATTTTAGGTGCCCAAAGTCAATATGTGCATGCATCTTCTGTACCCGTTTATATCTCAAATTCAGGCTCAAAACACCCGAAAATTCGATATTTTTGGGTCCTAGAAGCGATCTGTACATCCCTACACCTAGTTAGAATGTTTTCAAGATACAGACCCAAAACATGCTCAAAATCGATATTTTAGGTGCCCAAAAGTCGATATGTGCATGCATCATCTGTACCCGTTTATATCTCAAATTCAGGCTCAAAACACCCGAAAATTCGATATTTTGGGGTCCCAGAAGTGATCTGTACATGCCTACTCAGTGCTGGAATATTTTCAAAATATAGGCCCAAAACATACTGAACATCGATCTTTTAGGTGCCAAAAGTCGATATGTGGATGCATCTTCTGTACCCGTTTATATCTCAAATTCAGGCTCAAAACACCTGAAAATTCGATATTTTGGGGTCCCAGAAGCGATCTGTACTTGCCTACTCCGTGTTAGAGTATTTTCAAAATACAGGCCCAAAACAAGCTGAAAATCGATATTTTAGGTGACCAAAGTCAATATGTGTATGCATCTTCTGCACCCGTTTATATCCCAAATTCAACCTCAAAACACCCGAAAATTCGATATTTTTGGGTCCCAGAAGCGATCTGTACATGCCTACTCAGTACTAGAATGTATTCAAAATATAGGCTCAAAACGTGCTAAAAATCGATATTTTAAGTGTCCAAAGTCGATATGTGCATGCATCATCTGTACCCGTTTATATCTCAAATTCAGGCTCAAAACACCCGAAAATTCGATATTTTTTGGTCCTAGAAGCGATCTGTACGTCACTACTCCTAGTTAGAATGTTTTCAAGATACAGACCCAAAACATGCTCAAAATCGATCTTTTAGGTGCCCAAAAGTCGATATGTGCATGCATCCTCTGTAACCGTTTATATCCCAAAATCAACCTCAAAACACCCGAAAATATAATTTTTTTGGGTCCCAGAAGCGATCTGTACATGCCTACTCAGTGCTAGAATTTTTTCAAAATATAGGCTCAAAACATGCTAAAAATCGATATTTTAAGAGTCCAAAGTCGATTTGTGCATGCATCATCTGTACCCGTTTATATCTCAAATTCAGGCTCAAAACACCCGAAAATACGATATTTTGGGGTCCCAGAAGTGATCTGTACATGCCTACTTAGTGCTAGAATATTTTCAAAATGAAGGGCCCAAAACATGCTTAAAATCGGTATTTTAGGTGCCCAAAGTCGATATCTCAAATTCAGTCCCAAAACACACGAAAATTCGATATTTTGGGGTCCCAGAAGCGAACTGTACATGCCTACTCCGTTTTTAGAGTATTTTCAAAATACAGCCCCAAAACATACTGAAAATCGATCTTCTATGTGCCCAAAAGTCGATATGTGCATGCATCTTCTGTACCCGTTTATATATCAAATTCAGGCTCCAAACACCCGAAAATTCGATATTTTGGTGTCCCAGAAGCGATCTGTACATGCCTACTCAGATGCATGCCCAAAACATGCTGAAAATCGATATTTTAGGTGCCCAAAGTCAACATGTGTATGTATTTTCTGCACTCGTTTATATATCAAATTCAACCTCAAAACACCCGAAAATTCGATAATTTTGGGTCCCAGAAGCGATCTGTACATGTCTAGTCAGAGCTAGAATATTTTCAAAATATAGGCTCAAAACATGCTCAAAATCGATATTTTAAGTGTCCAAAGTCGATATGTGCATGCATCTTCTGTACCCGTTTATATCTCAAATTCAGGCTCAAAACACCCGAAAATTCGATATTTTTGGGTCCCAGAAGCGATCTGTACATGCCTACTCCTAGTTAGAATATTTTCAAAATACAGGCCCAAAATATGCTGAAAATCGATATTTTAGGTGCCCAAAGTCAATATGTGCATGCATCTACTGTACCCGTCTATATCTGAAATTCAGGCTCAAAACACCCGAAAATTCGATATTTTGGGGTCCCAGAAGCCATCTGTACATGCCTACTCAGTGCTAGAATATTTTCAAAATATAGGCCCAAAACATGCTAAAAATCGATATTTTAGGTGCCCAAAGTCGATATCTCAAATTCAGGCCCAAAACATCCAAAAAATCGATATTTTGGGGTCCCAGAAGCGATCTGTACATGCCTACTCCGTGTTAGAGTATTTTCAATATACAGGCCCAAAACATACTGAAAATCGATCTTTTAGGTGCCCAAAAGTCGATATGTGGATCCATCTTCTGTACCCGTTTATATCTCAAATTCAGGCTCAAAACACCCGAAAATTCGATAATTTTGGGTCCCAGAAGCGATCTGTACATGCCTACTCCGTGTTAGAGTATTTTCAAAATACAGGCTCAAAACATGCTGAAAATCGATATTTTAGGTGACCAAAGTCAATATGTGTATGCATCTTCTGCACCCGTTTATATCCCAAATTCAGGCTCAAAACACCCGAAAATTCGATATTTTGGGGTCCCAGAAGCCATCTGTACATGCCTACTCAGTGCTAGAATGTTTTCAAAATATAGGCTCAAAACATGCTAAAAATCGATATTTTAAGTGTCCAAAGTCGATATGTGAATGCATCATCTGTACCCGTTTATATCTCAAATTCAGGCTCAAAACACCCGAAAATACGATATTTTGGGGTCTCAGAAGTGATCTGTACATGCCTACTTAGTGCTAGAATATTTTCAAAATATTTGCCCAAAACATGCTAAAAATCGATATTTTAGGTGCCCAAAGTCTATATCAAAAATTCAGCCCCAAAACACCCGAAAATTCGATATTTTGGGGTCCCAGAAGCGAACTGTACATGCCTACTCCGTGTTAGAGTATTTTCAAAATACAGGCTCAAAACATACTGAAAATCGATCTTTTAGGTGCAAAAAAGTCGATATGTGCAAGCATCTTCTGTTCCTGTTTATATCCCAAATTCAACCTCAAAACAACCGAAAATTCGATATTTGTGGGTCCCAGAACGATCTGTACATGCCTACTCCTAGTTAGAATATTTTCAATATACAGGCCAAAAACATACTGAAAATCGATCTTTTAGGTGCCCAAAGGTCGATATGTGGATGCATCTTCTATACCCGTTTATATCTCAAATTCAGGCTCAAAACCCCTGAAAATTCGATATTTTGGGGTCCCAGAAGCGATTTGTACTTGCCTACTCCGTGTTAGAGTATTTTCAAAATACAAGTCCAAAACAAGCTGAAATTCGATATTTTAGGTGACCAAAGTCAATATGTGTATTCATCTTCTGCACCCGTTTATATCCCAAATTCAACCTCAAAACAACCGAAAATTCGATATTTTTGGGTCCCAGAAGCGATCTGCACATGCCTACTCAGTGCTAGAATGTTTTCAAAATATAGGCTCAAAACATGCAAAAAATCGATATTTAAAGTGTCCGAAGTCGATATGTGCATGCATCATCTGTACCCGTTTATATCTCAAATTCTGGCTCAAAACACCCGAAAATTCGATATTTTGGGGTCCCAGAAGTGATCTGTACATGCCTACTTAGTGCTAGAATATTTTAAAAATATTGGCCCAAAACATGCTAAAAATCGATATTTTAGGTGCCCAAAGTCGATAAAAAAAATTTAGCCCCAAAACACCCGAAAATTCGATATTTTGGGGTCCCAGAAGCGAACTGTACATGCCTACTACGTGTTAGAGTATTTTCAAAATACAGGCCCAAAACATACTTAAAATCGATATTTTAGGTGCCCAAAAGTCGATGTGTGCATGTATCTTCTGTACCCGTTTATATCTCAAATTCATGCTCAAAACACCCGAAAATTCGATATTTTGGGGTCCCAGAAGTTATCTGTACATGTCTACTCAGTGCTGGAATATTTTCAAAATATAGGCCCAAAACATACTAAAAATCGATATTTTAGGTGCCCAAAGTCGATATCTCAAATTCAGGCCCAAAACACCCAAAAATTCGATATTTATGGGGCCCAGAAGCGATCTGTACATCCCTACTCCTAGTTAGAATGTTTTCAAGATACAGACCCAAAACATGCTTAAAATCGATATTTTAGGTGCTCAAAAGTCGATATGTGCATGCATCTTCTGTACCCGTTTATATCTCAAATTCTCGCTCAAATCACCCGAAAATTCGATATTTTGGGGTCCCAGAAGTGATCTGTACATGCCTACTCAGTGCTAGAATATTTTCAAAATATAGGCCCAAAACATGCTAAAAATCGATATTTTAGATGCCCAAAGTCGATATCTCAAATTCAGGCCCAAAACATCCAAAAAATCGATATTTTGGGGTCCCAGAAGCGATCTGTACATGCCTACTCCGTGTTAGAGTATTTTCAAAATACACGCCAAAAACATTCTGAAAATCGATCTTTTAGGTGCCCAAAAGTCGATATGCGGATCCATCTTCTGTACCCGTTTATATCTCAAATTCAGGCTCAAAACACCCGAAAATTCGATATTTTTGGGTCCCAGAAGCGATCTGTACATGCCTACTCTGTGTTAGAGTATTTTCAAAATACAGGCCCAAAACATGCTGAAAATCGATATTTTAGGTGACCAAAGTCAATATGTGTATGCATCTTCTGCACCCGTTTACATCCCAAATTCAGGCTCAAAACACCCGAAAATTCGATATTTTGGGGTCCCAGAAGTGATCTGTACATGCCTACTTAGTGATAGAATATTTTCAAAATATTGGCCCAAAACATGCTAAAAATCTATATTTTAGGTGCCTAAAAGTCGATATGTGCATGCATCTTCTGCACCCGTTTATATCCCAAATTCAACCTCAAAACACCCGAAAATTCGATATTTTTGGGTCCCAGAAGCGATCTGTACATGCCTACTCAGTGCTAGAATGTATTCAAAATATAGGCTCAAAACATGCTAAAAATCGATATTTTAAGTGTCCAAAGTCGATATATGCATGCATCATCTGTGCCCGTTTATATTTCAAATTCAGGCTTAAAACGCCCGAAAATTCGATATTTTGGGGTCCCAGAAGTGATCTGTACATGCCTACTTAGTGCTAGAATATTTTCAAAATATAGGCCCAAAACATGCTAAAATTCGAAATTTTAGGTGCCCAAAGTCGATATCTCAAATTCAGTCCCAAAACACCCGAAAATTCGATATTTTGGGGTACCATAAGCGAACTGTACATGCCTACTCCGTGTTAGAGTATTTTCAAAATATAGGCCCAAAACATACTGAAAATCGATTTATTAGGTGCCCAAAAGTCGATATGTGCATGCATTTTCTGTACCCGTTTATATCTCAAATTCAACCTCAAAACACCCGAAAATTCGATAATTTTGGGTCCCAGAAGCGATCTGTACATGTTTAGTCAGTGCTAGAATGTTTTCAAAATATAGGCTCAAAACATGCTAAAAATCGATATTTTAGGTGACCAAAGTCAATATGTGCATGCATCTTCTGTACCCGTTTATATCTCAAATTCAGGCTCAAAACACCCGAAAATTCGATATTTTTGGGTCCTAGAAACGATCTGTACGTCACTACTCCTAGTTAGAATGTTTTCAAGATACAGACCCAAAACATGCTCAAAATCGATCTTTTAGGTGCCCAAAAGTCGATATGTGCATGCATCCTCTGTAACCGTTTATATCCCAAAATCAACCTCAAAACACCCGAAAATATAATTTTTTTGGGTCCCAGAAGCGATCTGTACATGCCTACTCAGTGCTAGAATTTTTTCAAAATATAGGCTGAAAACATGCTAAAAATCGATATTTTAAGTGTCCAAAGTCGATTTGTGCATGCATCATCTGTACCCGTTTATATCTCAAATTCAGGCTCAAAACACCAGAAAATACGATATTTTGGGGTCCCAGAAGTGATCTGTACATGCCTACTTAGTGCTAGAATATTTTCAAAATAAAGGGCCCAAAACATGCTTAAAATCGATATTTTAGGTGCCCAAAGTCGATATCTCAAATTCAGTCCCAAAACCACCGAAAATTCGATATTTTGGGGTCCCAGAAGCGAACTGTACATGCCTACTCCGTTTTAGAGTATTTTCAAAATACAGCACCAAAACATACTGAAAATTGATCTTCTAGGTGCCCAAAAGTCGATATGTGCATGCATCTTCTGTACCTGTTTATATATCAAATTCAGGCTCCAAACACCCGAAAATTCGATATTATGGGGTCCCAGAAGCGATCTGTACATGCTTACTCCTAGTTAGAGTATTTTCAAAATACAGGCCCAAAATATGCTGAAAATCGATATTTTAGGTGCCCAAAGTCAATATGTGTATGCATCTTCTGTACCCGTTTATATCTCAAATTCAGGCTCAAATCACCCAAAAATTCGGTATTTTTGTGTCCTAGAAGCGATCTGTACATGCCTACTCCGTGTTAGAGTATTTTCAATATACAGGCCCAAAACATACTGAAAATCGATCTTTTAGGTGCCCAAAAGTCGATATGTGGATCCATCTTCTGTACCCGTTTATATCTCAAATTCAGGCTCAAAACACCCAAAAATTCGATATTTTTGGGTCCCAGAAGCGATCTGTACATGCCTACTCAGATGCATGCCCAAAACATGCTGAAAATCGATATTTTAGGTGCCCAAAGTCAACATGTGTATGTATTTTCTGCACTCGTTTATATCTCAAATTCAACCTCAAAACACCCGAAAATTCGATAATTTTGGGTCCCAGAAGCGATCAGTACATGTCTAGTCAGTGCTAGAATATTTTCAAAAAAAAGGCTCAAAACATGCTAAAAATCTATATTTTAAGTGTCCAATGTCGATATGTGCATGCATCTTCTGTACCCGTTTATAACTCAAATTCAGGCTCAAAACACCCGAAAATTCGATATTTTTGGGTCCCAGAAGCGATCTGTACATGCCTACTCCTAGTTAGAGTATTTTCAAAATACAGGCCCAAAATATGCTGAAAATCGATATTTTAGGTGCCCAAAGTCAATATGTGCATGCATCTTCTGTACCCGTTTATATCTCAAATTCAGGCTCAAATCACCCGAAAATTCGATATTTTGGGGTCCCAGAAGTGATCTGTACATGCCTACTCAGTGCTAGAATATTTTCAAAATATAGGCCAAAAACATGCTAAAAATTCGATATTTAGGTGCCCAAAGTCGATATCTCAAATTCAGGCCCAAAACATCCAAAAAAATCGATATTTTGGGGTCCCAGAAGCGATCTGTACATGCCTACTCCGTGTTAGAGTATTTTCAATATACAGGCCCAAAACATACTGAAAATCGATCTTTTAGGTGCCCAAAAATCGATATGTGGATGCATCTTCTGTACCCGTTTATATCTCAAATTCAGGCTCAAAACACCCGAAAATTCGATATTTTTGGGTCCCAGAAGCGATCTGTACATGCCTACTCCGTGTTAGAGTATTTTCAAAATACAGGCCCAAAAATGCTGAAAATCGATATTTTAGGTTACCAAAGTCAATATGTGTATGCATCTTCTGCACCCGTTGATATCCCAAATTCAGGCTCAAAACACCCGAAAATTCGATATTTTTGGGTCTCAGAAGTGATCTGTACATGCCTACTTAGTGCTAGAATATTTTCAAAATATTTGCCCAAAACATGCTAAAAATCGATATTTTAGGTGCCCTAAGTCGATATAATAAATTCAGCCCCAAAACACCCGAAAATTCGATATTTTGGGGTCCCAGAAGTGATCTGTACATGCCTACTCAGTGCTAGAATATTTTCAAAATATAGGCCCAAAACATGCTAAAAATCGATATTTTAGATGCCCAAAGTCGATATCTCAAATTCAGGCCCAAAACATCCAAAAACTCTATATTTTGGGGTCCCAGAAGCGATTTGTACATGCCTACTCCGTGTTAGAGTATTTTCAATATACAGGCCAAAAACATTCTGAAAATCGATCTTTTAGGTGCCCAAAAGTCGATATGCGGATCCATCTTCTGTACCCGTTTATATCTCAAATTCAGGCTCAAAACACCAGAAAATTCTATATTTTTGGGTCCCAGAAGCGATCTGTACATGCCTACTCCGTGTTAGAGTATTTTCAAAATACAGGCCCAAAACATGCTGAAAATCGATATTTTAGGTGACCAAAGTCAATATGTGTATGTATCTTCTGCACCCGTTTATATCCCAAATTCAGGCTCAAAACACCCGAAAATTCGATATTTTGGGGTCCCAGAAGTGATCTGAACATGCCTACTTAGTGCTAGAATATTTTCAAAATATTGGCCAAAACAAGCTAAAAATCGATATTTTAGGTGCCCAAAAGTCGATATGTGCATGCATCTTCTGTACCCGTTTATATCCCAAATTCAACCTCAAAACACCCGAAAATTCGATATTTTTGGGTCCCAGAAGCCATCTGTACATGCCTACTCAGTGCTAGAATGTTTTCAAAATATAGGCTCAAAACATGCAAAAAATCGATATTTTAAGTGTCCAAAGTCGATATGTGCATGCATCTTCTGTACCCGTTTATATCTCAAATTCATGCTCAAAACACCCGAAAATTCGATATTTTGGGGTCCCAGAAGTTATCTGTACATGCCTACTCAGTGCTAGAATATTTTCAAAATATTGGCCCAAAACATGCTAAAAATCGATATTTTAGGTGCCTAAAAGTCGATATGTGCATGCATCTTCTGTACCCGTTTATATCCCAAATTCAACCTCAAAACACCCGAAAATTCGATATTTTTTGGTCCCAGAAGCCATCAGTACATGCCTACTCAGTGCTAGAATGTTTTCAAAATATAGGCTCAAAACATGCTAAAAATCGATATTTTAAGTGTCCAAAGTCGATATGTGAATGCATCATCTGTACCCGTTTATATCTCAAATTCAGGCTCAAAACACCCGAAAATTTGATATTTTGGGGTCTCAGAAGTGATCTGTACATGCCTACTTAGTGCTAGAATATTTTCAAAATATTTGCTCAAAACATGCTAAAAATCGATATTTTAGGTGCCCTAAGTCGATATAATAAATTCAGCCCCAAAACACCCGAAAATTCGATATTTTGGGGTCCCAGAAGCGAACTGTACATGCCTACTCCGTGTTAGAGTATTTTCAAAATACAGGCTCAAAACATACTGAAAATCGATCTATTAGGTGCCCAAAAGTCGATATGTGCATGCATCTTCTGTACTCGTTTATATCCCAAATTCAACCTCAAAACACCCGAAAATTCGATATTTTTGGGTCCCAGAAGCGATCTGTACATGCCTACTCCTAGTTAGAATATTTTCAAAATACAGGCCCAAAACATGCTGAAAATCGATATTTTAGGTGCCCAAAGTCAATATGTGCATGCATCTTCTGTACCCGTTTATATCTCAAATTTAGGGTCAAAACACCCGAAAATTCGGTATTTTTGGGTCCTAGAAGCGATCTGTACATCCCTACTCCTAGTTAGAATGTTTTCAAGATACAGACCCAAAACATGCTCAAAATCGATATTTTAGGTGCCCAAAAGTCGATATGTGCATGCATCTTCTGTACCCGTTTATATCTCAAATTCAGGCTCAAAACACCCGAAAATTCGATATATTGGGGTCCCAGAAGTGATCTGTACATGCCTACTCAGTGCTGGAATATTTTCAAAATATAGGCCCAAAACATGCTATAAATCGATATTTTAGGTGCCCAAAGTCGATATCTCAAATTCAGGCCCAAAACACCCAAAAATTCGATATTTAGGGGCCCAGAAGCGATCTGTACATACCTACTCCGTGTTAGAGTATTTTCAATATACAGGCCAAAAACATACTGAAAATCGATCTTTTAGGTGCCCAAAAGTCGATATGTGGATGCATCTTCTGTTCCCGTTTATATCTCAAATTCAGGCTCAAAACACCTGAAAATTCGATATTTTGGGGTCCCAGAAGCGATCTGTACTTGCCTACTCCGAGTTAGAGTGTTTTCAAAATACAGGCCCAAAACAAGCTGAAAATCGATAATTTAGGTGGCCAAAGTCAATATGTGTATGCATCTTCTGCACCCGTTTATATCCCAAATTCAACCTCAAAACAACCGAAAATTCGATATTTTTGGGTCCCAGAAGCGATCTGTACATGCCTACTCAGTGCTAGAATGTTTTCAAAATATAGGCTCAAAACATGCAAAAAATCGATATTTTAAGTGTCCAAAGTCGATATGTGAATGCATCATCTGTACCCGTTTATATCTCAAATTCAGGCTCAAAACACCCGAAAATTCGATATTTTGGGGTCTCAGAAGTGATCTGTACATGCCTACTTAGTGCTAGAATATTTTCAAAATATTTGCCCAAAACATGCTAAAAATCGATATTTTAGGTGCCCTAAGTCGATATAATAAATTCAGCCCCAAAACACCCGAAAATTCGATATTTTGGGGTCCCAGAAGTGATCTGTACATGCCTACTCAGTGCTAGAATATTTTCAAAATATAGGCCCAAAACATGCTAAAAATCGATATTTTAGATGCCCAAAGTCGATATCTCAAATTCAGGCCCAAAACATCCAAAAACTCTATATTTTGGGGTCCCAGAAGCGATTTGTACATGCCTACTCCGTGTTAGAGTATTTTCAATATACAGGCCAAAAACATTCTGAAAATCGATCTTTTAGGTGCCCAAAAGTCGATATGCGGATCCATCTTCTGTACCCGTTTATATCTCAAATTCAGGCTCAAAACACCAGAAAATTCTATATTTTTGGGTCCCAGAAGCGATCTGTACATGCCTACTCCGTGTTAGAGTATTTTCAAAATACAGGCCCAAAACATGCTGAAAATCGATATTTTAGGTGACCAAAGTCAATATGTGTATGTATCTTCTGCACCCGTTTATATCCCAAATTCAGGCTCAAAACACCCGAAAATTCGATATTTTGGGGTCCCAGAAGTGATCTGAACATGCCTACTTAGTGCTAGAATATTTTCAAAATATTGGCCCAAAACAAGCTAAAAATCGATATTTTAGGTGCCCAAAAGTCGATATGTGCATGCATCTTCTGTACCCGTTTATATCCCAAATTCAACCTCAAAACACCCGAAAATTCGATATTTTTGGGTCCCAGAAGCCATCTGTACATGCCTACTCAGTGCTAGAATGTTTTCAAAATATAGGCTCAAAACATGCAAAAAATCGATATTTTAAGTGTCCAAAGTCGATATGTGCATGCATCTTCTGTACCCGTTTATATCTCAAATTCATGCTCAAAACACCCGAAAATTCGATATTTTGGGGTCCCAGAAGTTATCTGTACATGCCTACTCAGTGCTAGAATATTTTCAAAATATTGGCCCAAAACATGCTAAAAATCGATATTTTAGGTGCCTAAAAGTCGATATGTGCATGCATCTTCTGTACCCGTTTATATCCCAAATTCAACCTCAAAACACCCGAAAATTCGATATTTTTTGGTCCCAGAAGCCATCAGTACATGCCTACTCAGTGCTAGAATGTTTTCAAAATATAGGCTCAAAACATGCTAAAAATCGATATTTTAAGTGTCCAAAGTCGATATGTGAATGCATCATCTGTACCCGTTTATATCTCAAATTCAGGCTCAAAACACCCGAAAATTTGACATTTTGGGGTCTCAGAAGTGATCTGTACATGCCTACTTAGTGCTAGAATATTTTCAAAATATTTGCTCAAAACATGCTAAAAATCGATATTTTAGGTGCCCTAAGTCGATATAATAAATTCAGCCCCAAAACACCCGAAAATTCGATATTTTGGGGTCCCAGAAGCGAACTGTACATGCCTACTCCGTGTTAGAGTATTTTCAAAATACAGGCTCAAAACATACTGAAAATCGATCTATTAGGTGCCCAAAAGTCGATATGTGCATGCATCTTCTGTACTCGTTTATATCCCAAATTCAACCTCAAAACACCCGAAAATTCGATATTTTTGGGTCCCAGAAGCGATCTGTACATGCCTACACCTAGTTAGAATATTTTCAAAATACAGGCCCAAAACATGCTGAAAATCGATATTTTAGGTGCCCAAAGTCAATATGTGCATGCATCTTCTGTACCCGTTTATATCTCAAATTTAGGGTCAAAACACCCGAAAATTCGGTATTTTTGGGTCCTAGAAGCGATCTGTACATCCCTACTCCTAGTTAGAATGTTTTCAAGATACAGACCCAAAACATGCTCAAAATCGATATTTTAGGTGCCCAAAAGTCGATATGTGCATGCATCTTCTGTACCCGTTTATATCTCAAATTCAGGCTCAAAACACCCGAAAATTCGATATATTGGGGTCCCAGAAGTGATCTGTACATGCCTACTCAGTGCTGGAATATTTTCAAAATATAGGCCCAAAACATGCTATAAATCGATATTTTAGGTGCCCAAAGTCGATATCTCAAATTCAGGCCCAAAACACCCAAAAATTCGATATTTAGGGGCCCAGAAGCGATCTGTACATACCTACTCCGTGTTAGAGTATTTTCAATATACAGGCCAAAAACATACTGAAAATCGATCTTTTAGATGCCCAAAAGTCGATATGTGGATGCATCTTCTGTTCCCGTTTATATCTCAAATTCAGGCTCAAAACACCTGAAAATTCGATATTTTGGGGTCCCAGAAGCGATCTGTACTTGCCTACTCCGAGTTAGAGTGTTTTCAAAATACAGGCCCAAAACAAGCTGAAAATCGATAATTTAGGTGACCAAAGTCAATATGTGTATGCATCTTCTGCACCCGTTTATATCCCAAATTCAACCTCAAAACAACCGAAAATTCGATATTTTTGGGTCCCAGAAGCGATCTGTACATGCCTACTCAGTGCTAGAATGTTTTCAAAATATAGGCTCAAAACATGCAAAAAATAGATATTTAAAGTGTCCGAAGTCGATATGTGCATGCATCATCTGTACCCGTTTATATCTCAAATTCAGGCTCAAAACACCCGAAAATTCGATATTTTGGGGTCCCAGAAGTGATCTGTACATGCCTACTCAGTGCTAGAATATTTTCAAAATATAGGCCCAAAACATGCTAAAAATCGATATTTTAGGTGCCCAAAGTGGATATCTCAAATTCAGGCCCAAAACATCCAAAAATTCGATATTTTGGGGTCCCAGAAGCGATCAGTACATGCCTACTCCGTGTTAGAGTATTTTCAATATACAGGCCCAAAACATACTGAAAATCGATCTTTTAGGTGCCCAAAAATCGATATGTGGATGCATCTTCTGTACCCGTTTATATCTCAAATTCAGGCTCAAAACACCTGAAAATTCGATATTTTTGGGTCCCAGAAGCGATATGTACTTGCCTACTCCGTGTTAGAGTATTTTCAAAATACAGGCCCAAAACATGCTGAGAATCGATATTTTAGGTGACCAAAGTCAATATGTGTATGCATCTTCTGCACCCGTTTATATCCCAAATTCAACCTCAAAACAACCGAAAATTCGATATTTTTCGGTCCCAGAAGCGATCTGTACATGCCTACTCAGTGTTAGAATGTTTTCAAAATATAGGCTCAAAACATGCAAGAAATCGATATTTTAAGTGTCCGAAGTCGATATGTGCATGCATCATCTGTACCCGTTTAAATCTCAAATTCAGGCTCAAAACACCTGAACATTCGATATTTTGGGGTCCCAGAAGTGATCTGTACATGCCTACTTAGTGTTAGAATATTTTAAAAATATTGGCCCAAAACATGCTAAAAATCGATATTTAAGGTGCCCAAAGTCGATATCTCAAATTCAGGCCCAAAACACCCGAAAATTCGATATTTTGGGGTCCAAGAAGCGAACTGTACATGCCTACTCCGTGTTAGAAATTTTTCAAAATATACGCTCAAAACATGCTAAAATCGATATTTTAAGTGTCCAAAGTCGATATGTGCATTCATCACATGTACTCGTTTATATCTCAAATTCAGGCTCAAAACACCCGAAAATTCGATATTTTGGGGTCCCAGAAGTTATTTGTACATGCCTACGTAGTGCTAGAATATTTTCAAAATATAGGCCCAAAACATGCTAAAAATCGATATTTTAGGTGCCCAAAGTCAATATGTGTATGCATCTTCTGCACCCGTTTATATGCCAAATTCAACCTCAAAACACCCGAAAAATCAATTTTTTTTAAAGTCTCAGAAGCGATCTGTACATGCCTACTCAGTGCTAAAATGTTTTCAAAATATAGGCTCAAAACATGCTAAAAATCGATATTTTAAGTGTCCAAAGTCGATATGTGCATGCATCATCTGTACCCGTTTATATCTCAAATTCAGGCTCAAAACGCCCGAAAATTCGATATTTTGGGATCCCAGAAGTGATCTGTTCATGCCTACTTAGTGCTAGAATATTTTCAAAATATAGGCCAAAAACATGCTAAAAATCGATATTTTAGGTGCCCAAAGTCGATATCTCAAATTCAGGCCCAAAACACCCGAAAATTCGATATTTTGGGGTCCGAGAAGCGATATGTACATGTCTAGTCATTGCTAGAATGTTTTCAAAATATAGGCTCAAAACATGCTAAAAATCGATATTTTAAGTGTCCAAAGTCGATATGTGCATGCATCTTCTGTACCCGTTTTTATCTCAAATTCAGGCTCAAAACACCCGAAAATTCGATATTTTTGGGTCCCAGAAGCGATATGTACATGCCTTCTCAGATGCAGGCCTTAAACATGCTGAAAATCGATATTTTAGGTGCCCAAAGTCAACATGTGTATGCATCTTCTGCACTCGTTTATATCTCAAATTCAACCTCAAAACACCCAAAAATTCGATAATTTTGGGTCCCAGAAGCGATCTGTACATGTCTAGTCAGTGCTAGAATGTTCTAAAAATATATGCTCAAAACATGCTAAAAATCGATATTTTAAGTGTCCAAAGTCGATATGTGCATGCATCTTCTGTACCCGTTTATATATCAAATTCACTCTCAAAACACCCGAAAATTCGATATTTTTGGGTCCCAGAAGCGATCTGTACATGCCTTCTCCTAGTTAGAGTATTTTCAAAATACAGGCCCAAAACATGCTAAAAATCGATATTTTAGGTACCCAAAGTCAACATGTGCATGCATCTTCTGTACCCGTTTATATCTCAAATTCAGGCTGAAAACACCCGGAAATTCGGTATTTTTGGGTCCTAGAAGCGATCTGTACATCCCTACACCTAGTTAAAATGTTTTCAAGATACAGACCCAAAACATGCTCAAAATCGATATTTTAGGTGCCCAAAAGTCGATATGTGCATGCATCTACTGTACCCGTTTATATCTCAAATTCTGGCTCAAAACACCCGAAAATTTAATTATTTGGGGTCCCAGAAGCGATCTCTACATGCTTACTCAGTGCTAGAATATTTTCAAAATATATGCCCAAAACATGCTAAAAATCGATATTTTAGGTGCCCAAAGTCGATATCTCAAATTCAGGCCCAAAACACCCAAAAATTCGATATTTAGGGGTCCCAGAAGCGATCTGTACATGTCTAATCAGTGCTAGAATGTTTTCAAAATATAGGCTCAAAACATGCCAAAAATCGATATTTTATGTGTCCAAAGTCGATATGTGCATGCATCTTCTATATCTGTTTATATCTCAAATTCAGGTTCAAAACACCTGAAAAATTTGATATTTTTGGGTCCCAGAAGCAATCTGTACATGCCTACCGCTAGTTATAGTATTTTCAAAATACAGGAACAAAACATGCTGAAAATCGATATTTTAGGTGCCCAAAGTCAATATGTGTATGCATCTTCTGCACCCGTTTATATCCCAAATTCAACCTCAAAACACCCGAAAAATCGATTTTTTTTTAAGTCTCAGAAGCGATCTGTACATGCCTACTCAGTGCTAGAATGTTTTCAAAATATAGGCTCAAAACATGGTAAAAATCGATATTTTAAGTGTCCAAAGTCGATATGTGCATGCATCATCTGTACCCGTTTATATCCCAAATTCATCCTCAAAACACCCGAAAATTCGATAATTTTGGGTCCCAAAAGCGATCTGTACATGTTTAGTCAGTGCTAGAATGTTTTCAAAATATAGGTTCAAAACATGCTAAATATCGATATTTTAAGTGTCCAAAGTCGATATGTGCATGCATCTTCTGTACCCGTTTATATCTCAAATTCAGGCTTAAAACACCCGAAAATTCGATATTTTTGGGTCCCAGAATTGATCTGTACATGACTACTCCTAGTTAGAGTGTTTTCAAAATATAGGCCCAAAACATGCTGAAAATCGATATTTTAGGTAACCAAAGTCGATATGTGCATGCATCTTCTGTACCCGTTTATATCCCAAATTCAACCTCAAAACACCCGAAAATTCGATATTTTGGGGTCCCAGAAGTGATCTGTACATGCCTACTTAGTGCTAGAATATTTTCAAATTATAGTCCCAAAACATGCTAAAAATCGATATTTTAAGTGCCCAAAGTCGATATCTCAAATATAGGCCCAAAACACACGAAAATTCGATATTTTGGGGTCTCAGAAGCGAACTGTACATGCCTACTCCGTGTTAGAGTATTTTCAAAATACAGGCCCTAAACATACTGAAAATCGATCTTTTAGGTGCCCAAAAGTCGATATGTGCATGCATAATCTGTACCCGTTTATATCTCAAATTCAGGCTCCAAACACCCGAAAATTCGATATTTTAGGATTACAGAAGCAATCTGTACATGCCTACTCAGATGCAGGCCCTAAACATGCTGAAAATCGATATTTTAGGTGCCCAAAGTCAACATGTGTATGCATCTTCTGCACTCGTTTATATCTCAAATTCAACCTCAAAACACCCAAAAATTCGATAATTTTGGGTCCCAGAAGCGACCTGTACATGTCTAGTCAGTGCTAGAATGTTTTCAAAATATAGGCTCAAAACATGCTAAAAATCGATATTTTAAGTGTCCAAAGTCGATATGTGCATGCATCTTCTGTACCTGTTTATATCTCAAATTCAGGTTCAAAACACCCGAAAAATTCGATATTTTTGGGTCCCAGAAGCGATCTGTACATGCCTACCGCTTGTTATAGTATTTTCAAAATACAGGCCCAAAACATGCTGAAAATCGATATTTTAGGTGCCTAAGTCAATATGTGTATGCATCTTCTGCACCCGTTTATATCCCAAATTCAACCTCAAAACACCCGAAAAATTGATTTTTTTTAAAGTCTCAGAAGCGATCTGTACATGCCTACTCAGTGCTAGAATGTTTTCAAAATATAGGCTCAAAACATGCTAAGAATCGATATTTTATGTGTCCAAAGTCGATATGTGCATGCATCATCTGTACCCGTTTATATCTCAAATTCAGGCTCAAAACACCCTAAAATTCGATATTTTGGGGTCCCAGAAGTGATCTGTACATGCCTACGTAGTGCTAGAATATTTTCAAAATATAGGCCCAAAACATGCTAAAAATCGATATTTTAGGTGCCCAAAGTTGATATCTCAAATTCAGGCCCATAACACCCGAAAATTCGATATTTTCGGGTCCCAGAAGCGAACTGTACATGCCTACTCCGTGTTAGAGTATTTTCAAAATACAGGCCCAAAACATACTGAAAATCGATCTTTTAGGTGCCCAAAAGTCGATATGTGCATGCATCTTCTGTACCCGTTTATATCCCAAATTCAACCTCAAAACACCCGAAAATTGGATATTTTGGGGTTTCAGAAGCGATCTGTACATGCCTACTCAGTGCTAGAATGTTTTCAAAATATAGGCTCAAAACATGCTAAAAATCGATATTTTAAGTGTCCAAAGTCGATATGTGCATGCATCTTCTGTACCCGTTTATATCTCAAATTCAGGCTCAAAACACCCGAAAATTCGGTATTTTTGGGTTCTAGAAGCGATCTGTACATCCCTACACCTAGTTAAAATGTTTTCAAGATACAGACCCAAAACATGCTCAAAATCGATATTTTAGGTGCCCAAAAGTCGATATGTGCATGCATCTTTTGTACCCGTTTATATCTCAAATTCTGGCTCAAAACACCCGAAAATTTAATTATTAGGGGTCCCAGAAGCGATCTGTACATGCTTACTCAGTGCTAGAATATTTTCAAAATATAGGCCCAAAACATGCTAAAAATCGATATTTTAGGTGCCCAAAGTCGATATCTCAAATTCAGGCCCAAAACACCCAAAAATTCGATATTTTGGGGTCCCAGAAGCGATCTGTACATGCCTACTCCATGTTAGAGTATTTTCAATATACAGGCCCAAAACATACTGAAAATCGATCTTTTAGGTGCCCAAAAGTCGATATGTGCATGCATCTTCTGTACCCGTTTATATCTCAAATTCAGGCTCCAAACACCCGAAAATTCGATATTTTTGGATCCCAGAAGCGATCTGTACATGCCTACTCAGATGCAGGCCCTAAACATGCTGAAAATCGATATTTTAGTTGCCCAAAGTCAACATGTGTATGCATCTTCTGCACTCGTTTATATCTCAAATTCAACCTCAAAACACCCAAAAATTCGATAATTTTGGGTCCCAGAAGCGATCTGTACATGTCTAGTCAGTGCTAGAATGTTTTCAAAATATAGGCTCAAAACATGCTAAAAATCGATATTTTAAGTGTCCAAAGTCGATATGTGCATGCATCTTCTATATCTGTTTATATCTCAAATTCAGGTTCAAAACACCCGAAAAATTCGATATTTTTGGGTCCCAGAAGCGATCTGTACATGCCTACCGCTAGTTATAGTATTTTCAAAATACAGGAACAAAACATGCTGAAAATCGATATTTTAGGTGCCCAAAGTCAATATGTGTATGCATCTTCTGCACCCGTTTATATCCCAAATTCAACCTCAAAACACCCGAAAAATCGATTTTTTTTTAAGTCTCAGAAGCGATCTGTACATGCCTACTCAGTGCTAGAATGTTTTCAAAATATAGGCTCAAAACATGGTAAAAATCGATATTTTAAGTGTCCAAAGTCGATATGTGCATGCATCATCTGTACCCGTTTATATCCCAAATTCATCCTCAAAACACCCGAAAATTCGATAATTTTGGGTACCAGAAGCGATCTGTACATGTTTAGTCAGTGCTAGAATGTTTTCAAAATATAGGTTCAAAACATGCTAAAAATCGATATTTTAAGTGTCCAAAGTCGATATGTGCATGCATCTTCTGTACCCGTTTATATCTCAAATTCAGGCTTAAAACACCCGAAAATTCGATATTTTGGGGCCCCAGAAGCGATCTGTACATGCCTACTCCGTGTTAGAGTATTTTCAATATACAGGCCCAAAACATACTGAAAATCGATCTTTTAGGTGCCCAAAAGTCGATATGTGCATGCATCTTCTGTACCCGTTTATATCTCAAATTCAGGCTCCAAACACCCGAAAATTCGATATTTTGGGATCCCAGAAGCGATCTGTACATGCCTACTCAGATGCAGGCCCTAAACATGCTGAAAATCGATATTTTAGTTGCCCAAAGTCAACATGTGTATGCATCTTCTGCACTCGTTTATATCTCAAATTCAACCTCAAAACACCCAAAAATTCGATAATTTTGGGTCCCAGAAGCGATCTGTACATGTCTAGTCAGTGCTAGAATGTTTTCAAAATATAGGCTCAAAACATGCTAAAAATCGATATTTTAAGTGTCCAAAGTCGATATGTGCATGCATCTTCTATATCTGTTTATATCTCAAATTCAGGTTCAAAACACCCGAAAAATTCGATATTTTTGGGTCCCAGAAGCGATCTGTACATGCCTACCGCTAGTTATAGTATTTTCAAAATACAGGCCCAAAACATGCTGAAAATCGATATTTTAGGTGCCCAAAGTCAATATGTGTATGCATCTTCTGCACCCGTTTATATCCCAAATTCAACCTCAAAACACCCGAAAAATCGATTTTTTTTTAAGTCTCAGAAGCGATCTGTACATGCCTACTCAGTGCTAGAATGTTTTCAAAATATAGGCTCAAAACATGGTAAAAATCGATATTTTAAGTGTCCAAAGTCGATATGTGCATGCATCATCTGTACCCGTTTATATCCCAAATTCATCCTCAAAACACCCGAAAATTCGATAATTTTGGGTCCCAGAAGCGATCTGTACATGTTTAGTCAGTGCTAGAATGTTTTTAAAATATAGGTTCAAAACATGCTAAAAATCGATATTTTAAGTGTCCAAAGTCGATATGTGCATGCATCTTCTGTACCCGTTTATATCTCAAATTCAGGCTTAAAACACCCGAAAATTCGATATTTTTGGGTCCCAGAAGCGATCTGTACATGACTACTCCTAGTTAGAGTGTTTTCAAAATACAGGCCCAAAACATGCTGAAAATCGATATTTTAGGTAACCAAAGTCGATATGTGCATGCATCTTCTGTACCCGTTTATATCCCAAATTCAACCTCAAAACACCCGAAAATTCGATATTTTGGGGTCCCAGAAGTGATCTTTACATGCCTACTTAGTGCTAGAATATTTTCAAATTATAGGCCCAAAACATGCTAAAAATCGATATTTTAAGTGCCCAAAGTCGATATCTCAAATTCAGGCCCAAAACACACGAAAATTCGATATTTTGGGGTCTCAGAAGCGAACTGTACATGCCTACTCCGTGTTAGAGTATTTTCAAAATACAGGCCCTAAACATACTGAAAATCGATCTTTTAGGTGCCCAAAAGTCGATATGTGCATGCATAATCTGTACCCGTTTATATCTCAAATTTAGGCTCCAAACACCCGAAAATTCGATATTTTAGGATTACAGAAGCGATCTGTACATGCCTACTCAGTTGCAGGCCCTAAACATGCTGAAAATCGATATTTTAGGTGCCCAAAGTCAACATGTGTATGCATCTTCTGAACTCGTTTATATCTCAAATTCAACCTCAAAACACCCAAAAATTCGATAATTTTGGGTCCCAGAAGCGACCTGTACATGTCTAGTCAGTGCTAGAATGTTTTCAAAATATAGGCTCAAAACATGCTAAAAATCGATATTTTAAGTGTCCAAAGTCGATATGTGCATGCATCTTCTGTACCTGTTTATATCTCAAATTCAGGTTCAAAACACCCGAAAAATTCGATATTTTTTGGTCCCAGAAGCGATTTGTACATGCCTACCGCTAGTTATAGTATTTTCAAAATACAGGCCCAAAACATGCTGAAAATCGATATTTTAGGTGCCAAAGTCAATATGTGTATGCATCTTCTGCACCCGTTTATATCCCAAATTCAACCTCAAAACACCCGAAAAATCGATTTTTTTTAAAGTCTCAGAAGCGATCTGTACATGCCTACTCAGTGCTAGAATGTTTTCAAAATATAGGCTCAAAATATGCTAAGAATCGATATTTTATGTGTCCAAAGTCGATATGTGCATGCATCATCTGTACCCGTTTATATCTCAAATTCAGGCTCAAAACACCCTAAAATTCGATGTTTTGGGGTCCCAGAAGTGATCTGTACATGCCTACGTAGTGCTAGAATATTTTCAAAATATAGGCCCAAAACATGCTAAAAATCGATATTTTAGGTGCCCAAAGTTGATATCTCAAATTCAGGCCCATAACACCCGAAAATTCGATATTTTCGGGTCCCAGAAGCGAACTGTACATGCCTACTCCGTGTTAGAGTATTTTCAAAATACAGGCCCAAAACATACTGTAAATCGATCTTTTAGGTGCCCAAAAGTCGATATGTGCATGCATCTTCTGTACCCGTTTATATCTCAAATTCAACCTCAAAACACCCGAAAATTGGATATTTTGGGGTCCCAGAAGCGATCTGTACATGCCTACTCAGTGCTAGAATGTTTTCAAAATATAGGCTCAAAACATGCTAAAAATCGATATTTTAAGTGTCCAAAGTCGATATGTGCATGCATCTTCTGTACCCGTTTATATCTCAAATTCAGGCGCAAAACACCCGAAAATTCGATATTTTGGGGTCCCAGAAGTGATCTGTACATGTCTACTTAGTGCTAGAATATTTTCAAAATATAGGCCAAAAACATGCTAAAAATCGATATTTTAGGTGCCCAAAGTCGATATCTCAAATTCAGGACCAAAACACACGAAAATTCGATATTTTGGGGTCCCAGAAGCGAACTGTACATGCCTACTCCGTGTTAGAGTATTTTCAAAATACAGGCCCTAAACATACTGAAAATCGATCTTTTAGGTGCCCAAAAGTCGATATGTGCATGCATCTTCTGTAACCGTTTATATCTCAAATTCAGGCTCCAAACACCCGAAAATTCGATATTTTGGGATCCCAGAAGCGATATGTACATGCCTACTCAGATGCAGGCCTTAAACATGCTGAAAATCGATATTTTAGGTGCCCAAAGTCAACATGTGTATGCATCTTCTGCACTCGTTTATATCTCAAATTCAACTTCAAAACACCCAAAAATTCGATAATTTTGGGTCCCAGAAGCGATCTGTACATGTCTAGTCAGTGCTAGAATGTTCTCAAAATATAGGCTCAAAACATGCTAAAAATCGATATTTTAAGTGTCCAAAGTCAATATGTGCATGCATCTACTGTACCTGTTTATATCTCAAATTCAGGTTCAAAACACCCGAAAAATTCGATATTTTTGGGTCCCAGAAGCGATCTGTACATGCCTACCGCTAGTTATAGTATTTTCAAAATACAGGCCCAAAACATGCTGAAAATCGACATTTTAGGTGCCCAAAGTCAATATGTGTATGCATCTTCTGCACCCGTTTATATCCCAAATTCAACCTCAAAACACCCGAAAAATCGATTTTTTTTAAAGTCTCAGAAGCGATCTGTACATGCCTACTCAGTGCTAGAATGTTTTCAAAATATAGGCTCAAAACATGCTAAGAATCGATATTTTAAGTGTCCAAAGTCGATATGTGCATGCATCATCTGTACCCGTTTATATCTCAAATTCAGGCTCAAAACACCCGAAAATTCGATATTTTGGGGTCCCAGAAGTGATCTGTACATGCCTACGTAGTGCTAGAATATTTTCAAAATATAGGCCCAAAACATGCTAAAAATCGATATTTTAGGTGCCCAAAGTTGATATCTCAAATTCAGGCCCAAAACACCCGAAAATTCGATATTTTCGGGTCCCAGAAGCGAACTGTACATGCCTACTCCGTGTTAGAGTATTTTCAAAATACAGGCCCAAAACATACTGAAAATCGATCTTTTAGGTGCCCAAAAGTCGATATGTGCATGCACCTTCTGTACCCGTTTATATCTCAAATTCAGGCTCCAAACACCCGAAAATTCGATATTTTGGGGTCCCAGACGCGATCTGTACATGCCTACTCAGATGCAGGCCCAAAACATGCTGAAAATCGATATTTTGGTGCCCAAAGTCAACATGTGTATACATCTTCTGCACTCGTTTATATCTCAAATTCAACCTCAAAACACCCGAAAATTCGATAATTTTGGGTCCGAGAAGCGATCTGTACATGTCTAGTCATTGCTAGAATGTTTTCAAAATACAGGCCCAAAACATACTGAAAATCGATCTTTTAGGTGTTCAAAGTCGATATGTGCATGCATCTTTTGTACCCGTTTATATCTCAAATTCTGGCTCAAAACACCCGAAAATTCGATATTTTGGGGTCCCAGAAGCGATCTGTACATGCTTACTCAGTGCTAGAATATTTTCAAAATATATGCCAAAAACATGCTAAAAATCGATATTTTAGGTGCCCAAAGTCGATCTGTACATGCATACTCAGATGCAGGCCCTAAACATGCTGAAAATCGATATTTTAGTTGCCCAATGTCAACATGTGTATGCATCTTCTGCACTCGTTTATATCTCAAATTCAACTTCAAAACACCCAAAAATTCGATAATTTTGGGTCCCAGAAGCGATCTGTACATGTCTAGTCAGTGCTAGAATGTTTTCAAAATATAGGCTCAAAACATTCTAAAAATCGATATTTTAAGTGTCCAAAGTCGATATGTGCATGCATCTTCTATATCTGTTTATATCTCAAATTCAGGTTCAAAACACCCGAAAAATTCGATATTTTTGGGTCCCAGAAGCGATCTGTACATGCCTACCGCTAGTTATAGTATTTTCAAAATACAGGCCCAAAACATGCTGAAAATCGATATTTTAGGTGCCCAAAGTCAATATGTGTATGCATCTTCTGCACCCGTTTATATCCCAAATTCAACCTCAAAACACCCGAAAAATCGATTTTTTTTTAAGTCTCAGAAGCGATCTGTACATGCCTACTCAGTGCTAGAATGTTTTCAAAATATAGGCTCAAAACATGCTAAAAATCGATATTTTAAGTGTCCAAAGTCGATATGTGCATGCATTATCTGTACCCGTTTATAACGCAAATTCAACCTCAAAACACCCGAAAATTCGATAATTTTGGGTCCCAGAAGCGATCTATACATGATTAGTCAGTGCTAGAATGTTTTCAAAATATAGGTTCAAAACATGCTAAAAATCGATATTTTAAGTGTCCAAAGTCGATATGTGCATGCATCTTCTGTACCCGTTTATATCTCAAATTCAGGCTTAAAACACCCGAAAATTCGATATTTTTGGGACCCAGAAGCGATCTGTACATGCCTACTCCTAGTTAGAGTGTTAAAAATACAGGCCCAAAACATGCTGAAAATCGATATTTTAGGTAATCAAAGTCGATATGTGCATGCATCTTCTGTACCCGTTTATATCCCAAATTCAACCTCAAAACACCCGAAAATTCGATATTTTTGGGTCCCAGAAGCGATCTGTACATTCCTACTCAGTGCTAGAATTTTTTCAAAATATAGGCTCAAAACATGCTAAAATCGATATTTTAAGTGTCCAAAGTCGATATGTGCATTCATCACATGTACTCGTTTATATCTCAAATTCAGGCTTAAAACACCCGAAAATTCGATATTTTTGGGTCCCAGAAGCGATCTGTACATGACTACTCCTAGTTAGAGTATTTTCAAAATATAGGCCCAAAACATGCTGAAAATCGATATTTTAGGTAACCAAAGTCGATATGTGCATGCATCTTCTGTACCCGTTTATATCCCAAATTCAACCTCAAAACACCCGAAAATTCGATATTTTGGGGTCCCAGAAGTGATCTGTACATGCCTACTTAGTGCTAGAATATTTTCAAATTATAGGCCCAAAACATGCTAAAAATCGATATTTTAAGTGCCCAAAGTCGATATCTCAAATTCAGGCCCAAAACACACGAAAATTCGATATTTTGGGGTCTCAGAAGCGAACTGTACATGCCTACTCCGTGTTAGAGTATTTTCAAAATACAGGCCCTAAACATACTGAAAATCGATCTTTTAGGTGCCCAAAAGTCGATATGTGCATGCATAATCTGTATCCGTTTATATCTCAAATTCAGGCTCCAAACACCAGAAAATTCGATATTTTAGGATTACAGAAGTGATCTGTACATGCCTACTCAGATGCAGGCCCTAAACATGCTGAAAATCGATATTTTAGGTGCCCAAAGTCAACATGTGTATGCATCTTCTGCACTCGTTTATATCTCAAATTCAACCTCAAAACACCCAAAAATTCGATAATTTTGGGTCCCAGAAGCGACCTGTACATGTCTAGTCAGTGCTAGAATGTTTTCAAAATATAGGCTCAAAACATGCTAAAAATCGATATTTTAAGTGTCCAAAGTCGATATGTGCAAGAATCTTCTGTACCTGTTTATATCTCAAATTCAGGTTCAAAACACCCGAAAAATTCGATATTTTTGGGTCCCAGAAACGATCTGTACATGCCTACCGCTAGTTATAGTATTTTCAAAATACAGGCCAAAAAACATGCTGAGAATCGATATTTTAGGTGCCAAAGTCAATATGTGTATGCATCTTCTGCACCCGTTTATATCCCAAATTCAACCTCAAAACAACCGAAAAATCGATTTTTTTTAAAGTCTCAGAAGCGATCTGTACATGCCTACTCAGTGCTAGAATGTTTTCAAAATATAGGCTCAAAACATGCTAAGAATCGATATTTTATGAGTCCAAAGTCGATATGTGCATGCATCATCTGTACCCGTTTATATCTCTAATTCAGGCTCAAAACACCCTAAAATTCGATATTTTGGGGTCCCAGAAGTGATCTGTACATGCCTACGTAGTGCTAGAATATTTTCAAAATATAGGCCCAAAACATGCTAAAAATCGATATTTAAGGTGCCCAAAGTTGATATCTCAAATTCAGGCCCATAACCCCCGAAAATTCGATATTTTCGGGTCCCAGAAGCGAACTGTACATGCCTACTCCGTGTTAGAGTATTTTCAAAATACAGGCCCAAAACATACTGAAAATCGATCTTTTAGGTGCCCAAAAGTCGATATGTGCATGCATCTTCTGTACCCGTTTATATCCCAAATTCAACCTCAAAACACCCGAAAATTGGATATTTTGGGGTCCCAGAAGCGATCTGTACATGCCTACTCAGTGCTAGAATGTTTTCAAAATATAGGCTCAAAACATGCTAAAAATCGATATTTTAAGTGTCCAAAGTCGATATGTGCATGCATCTTCTGTACCCGTTTATATCTAAAATTCAGGCTCAAAACACCCGAAAATTCGATATTTTGGGGTCCCAGAAGTGATCTGTACATGTCTACTTAGTGCTAGAATATTTTCAAAATATAGGCCAAAAACATGCTAAAAATCGATATTTTAGGTGCCCAAAGTCGATATCTCAAATTCAGGCCCAAAACACCCGAAAATTCGATATTTTGGGGTCCCAGAAGCGAACTGTACATGCCTACTCCGTGTTAGAGTATTTTCAAAATACAGGCCCTAAACATACTGAAAATCGATCTTTTAGGTGCCCAAATGTCGATATGTGCATGCATCTTCTGTACCCGTTTATATCTCAAATTCAGGCTCCAAACACCCGAAAATTCGATATTTTGGGATCCCAGAAGCGATATGTACATGCCTACTCAGATGCAGGCCTTAAACATGCTGAAAATCGATATTTTAGGTGCCCAAAGTCAACATGTGTATGCATCTTCTGCACTCGTTTATATCTCAAATTCAACTTCAAAACACCCAAAAATTCGATAATTTTGGGTCCCAGAAGCGATCTGTACATGTCTAGTCAGTGCTAGAATGTTCTCAAAATATAGGCTCAAAACATGCTAAAAATCGATATTTTAAGTGTCCAAAGTCAATATGTGCATGCATCTACTGTACCTGTTTATATCTCAAATTCAGGTTCAAAACACCCGAAAAATTCGATATTTTTGGGTCCCAGAAGCGATCTGTACATGCCTACCGCTAGTTATAGTATTTTCAAAATACAGGCCCAAAACATGCTGAAAATCGATATTTTAGGTGCCCAAAGTCAATATGTGTATGCATCTTCTGCACCCGTTTATATCCCAAATTCAACCTCAAAACACCCGAAAAATCGATTTTTTTTTAAGTCTCAGAAGCGATCTGTACATGCCTACTCAGTGCTAGAATGTTTTCAAAATATAGGCTCAAAACATGCTAAGAATCGATATTTTAAGTGTCCAAAGTCGATATGTGCATGCATCATCTGTACCCGTTTATATCTCAAATTCAGGCTCAAAACACCCGAAAATTCGATATTTTGGGGTCCCAGAAGTGATCTGTACATGCCTACGTAGTGCTAGAATATTTTCAAAATATAGGCCCAAAACATGCTAAAAATCGATATTTTAGGTGCCCAAAGTTGATATCTCAAATTCAGGCCCAAAACACCCGAAAATTCGATATTTTCGGGTCCCAGAAGCGAACTGTACATGCCTACTCCGTGTTAGAGTATTTTCAAAATACAGGCCCAAAACATACTGAATATCGATCTTTTAGGTGCCCAAAAGTCGATATGTGCATGCACCTTCTGTACCCGTTTATATCTCAAATTCAGGCTCCAAACACCCGAAAATTCGATATTTTGGGGTCCCAGACGCGATCTGTACATGCCTACTCAGATGCAGGACCAAAACATGCTGAAAATCGATATTTTGGTGCCCAAAGTCAACATGTGTATACATCTTCTGCACTCGTTTATATCTCAAATTCAACCTCAAAACACCCGAAAATTCGATAATTTTGGGTCCGAGAAGCGATCTGTACATGTCTAGTCATTGCTAGAATGTTTTCAAAATACAGGCCCAAAACATACTGAAAATCGATCTTTTAGGTGTTCAAAGTCGATATGTGCATGCATCTTTTGTACCCGTTTATATCTCAAATTCTGGCTCAAAACACCCGAAAATTCGATATTTTCGGGTCCCAGAAGCGATCTGTACATGCTTACTCAGTGCTAGAATATTTTCAAAATATATGCCAAAAACATGCTAAAAATCGATATTTTAGGTGCCCAAAGTCGATCTGTACATGCATACTCAGATGCAGGCCCTAAACATGCTGAAAATCGATATTTTAGTTGCCCAATGTCAACATGTGTATGCATCTTCTGCACTCGTTTATATCTCAAATTCAACTTCAAAACACCCAAAAATTCGATAATTTTGGGTCCCAGAAGCGATCTGTACATGTCTAGTCAGTGCTAGAATGTTTTCAAAATATAGGCTCAAAACATTCTAAAAATCGATATTTTAAGTGTCCAAAGTCGATATGTGCATGCATCTTCTATATCTGTTTATATCTCAAATTCAGGTTCAAAACACCCGAAAAATTCGATATTTTTGGGTCCCAGAAGCGATCTGTACATGCCTACCGCTAGTTATAGTATTTTCAAAATACAGGCCCAAAACATGCTGAAAATCGATATTTTAGGTGCCCAAAGTCAATATGTGTATGCATCTTCTGCACCCGTTTATATCCCAAATTCAACCTCAAAACACACGAAAAATCGATTTTTTTTTAAGTCTCAGAAGCGATCTGTACATGCCTACTCAGTGCTAGAATGTTTTCAAAATATAGGCTCAAAACATGCTAAAAATCGATATTTTAAGTGTCCAAAGTCGATATGTGCATGCATTATCTGTACCCGTTTATAACGCAAATTCAACCTCAAAACACCCGAAAATTCGATAATTTTGGGTCCCAGAAGCGATCTATACATGATTAGTCAGTGCTAGAATGTTTTCAAAATATAGGTTCAAAACATGCTAAAAATCGATATTTTAAGTGTCCAAAGTCGATATGTGCATGCATCTTCTGTACCCGTTTATATCTCAAATTCAGGCTTAAAACACCCGAAAATTCGATATTTTTGGGACCCAGAAGCGATCTGTACATGCCTACTCCTAGTTAGAGTGTTAAAAATACAGGCCCAAAACATGCTGAAAATCGATATTTTAGGTAATCAAAGTCGATATGTGCATGCATCTTCTGTACCCGTTTATATCCCAAATTCAACCTCAAAACACCCGAAAATTCGATATTTTTGGGTCCCAGAAGCGATCTGTACATTCCTACTCAGTGCTAGAATTTTTTCAAAATATAGGCTCAAAACATGCTAAAATCGATATTTTAAGTGTCCAAAGTCGATATGTGCATTCATCACATGTACTCGTTTATATCTCAAATTCAGGCTTAAAACACCCGAAAATTCGATATTTTTGGGTCCCAGAAGCGATCTGTACATGACTACTCCTAGTTAGAGTGTTTTCAAAATATAGGCCCAAAACATGCTGAAAATCGATATTTTAGGTAACCAAAGTCGATATGTGCATGCATCTTCTGTACCCGTTTATATCCCAAATTCAACCTCAAAACACCCGAAAATTCGATATTTTGGGGTCCCAGAAGTGATCTGTACATGCCTACTTAGTGCTAGAATATTTTCAAATTATAGGCCCAAAACATGCTAAAAATCGATATTTTAAGTGCCCAAAGTCGATATCTCAAATTCAGGCCCAAAACACACGAAAATTCGATATTTTGGGGTCTCAGAAGCGAACTGTACATGCCTACTCCGTGTTAGAGTATTTTCAAAATACAGGCTCTAAACATACTGAAAATCGATCTTTTAGGTGCCCAAAAGTCGATATGTGCATGCATAATCTGTACCCGTTTATATCTCAAATTCAGGCTCCAAACACCCGAAAATTCGATATTTTAGGATTACAGAAGTGATCTGTACATGCCTACTCAGATGCAGGCCCTAAACATGCTGAAAATCGATATTTTAGGTGCCCAAAGTCAACATGTGTATGCGTCTTCTGCACTCGTTTATATCTCAAATTCAACCTCAAAACACCCAAAAATTCGATAATTTTGGGTCCCAGAAGCGACCTGTACATGTCTAGTCAGTGCTAGAATGTTTTCAAAATATAGGCTCAAAACATGCTAAAAATCGATATTTTAATTGTCCAAAGTCGATATGTGCATGCATCTTCTGTACCTGTTTATATCTCAAATTCAGGTTCAAAACATCCGAAAAATTCGATATTTTTGGGTCCCAGAAACGATCTGTACATGCCTACCGCTAGTTATAGTATTTTCAAAATACAGGCCCAAAACATGCTGAAAATCGATATTTTAGGTACCAAAGTCAATATGTGTATGCATCTTCTGCACCCGTTTATATCCCAAATTCAACCTCAAAACACCCGAAAAATCGATTTTTTTTAAAGTCTCAGAAGCGATCTGTACATGCCTACTCAGTGCTAGAATGTTTTCAAAATATAGGCTCAAAACATGCTAAGAATCGATATTTTATGAGTCCAAAGTCGATATGTGCATGCATCATCTGTACCCGTTTATATCTCAAATTCAGGCTCAAAACACCCTAAAATTCGATATTTTGGGGTCCCAGAAGTGATCTGTACATGCCTACGTAGTGCTAGAATATTTTCAAAATATAGGCCCAAAACATGCTAAAAATCGATATTTTAGGTGCCCAAAGTTGATATCTCAAATTCAGGCCCATAACACCCGAAAATTCGATATTTTCGGGTCCCAGAAGCGAACTGTACATGCCTACTCCGTGTTAGAGTATTTTCAAAATACAGGCCCAAAACATACTGAAAATCGATCTTGTAGGTGCCCAAAAGTCGATATGTGCATCCATCTTCTTTACCCGTTTATATCCCAAATTCAACCTCAAAACACCCGAAAATTGGATATTTTGGGGTCCCAGAAGCGATCTGTACATGCCTACTCAGTGCTAGAATGTTTTCAAAATATAGGCTCAAAACATGCTCAAAATCGATATTTTAGGTGCCCAAAAGTCGATATGTGCATGCATCTTTTGTACCCGTTTATATCTCAAATTCTGGCTCAAAACACCCGAAAATTCGATATTTTGGGGTCCCAGAAGCGATCTGTACATGCTTACTCAGTGCTAGAATATTTTCAAAATATATGCCCAAAACATGCTAAAAATCGATATTTTAGGTGCCCAAAGTCGATATCTCAAATTCAGGCCCAAAAAACACGAAAATTCGATATTTTGGGGTCCCAGAAGCGATCTGTACATGCCTACTCCGTGTTAGAGTATTTTCAATATATAGGCCCAAAACATACTGAAAATCGATGTTTTAGGTGCCCAGAAGTCGATATGTGCATGCATCTTCTGTACCCGTTTATATCTCAAATTCAGGCTCCAAACACCCGAAAATTCGATATTTTGGGATCCCAGAAGCGATCTGTACATGCCTTCTCAGATGCAGGCCCTAAACATGCTGAAAATCGATATTTTAGTTGCCCAATGTCAACATGTGTATGCATCTTCTGCACTCGTTTATATCTCAAATTCAACTTCAAAACACCCAAAAATTCGATAATTTTGGGTCCCAGAAGCGATCTGTACATGTCTAGTCAGTGCTAGAATGTTTTCAAAATATAGGCTCAAAACATTCTAAAAATCGATATTTTAAGTGTCCAAAGTCGATATGTGCATGCATCTTCTGTACCCGTTTATATCTCAAATTCAGGCTCAAAACACCCGAAAATTCGATATTTTTGGGTTCCAGAAGTGATCTGTACATGCCTACTCCTAGTTAGAGTATTTTCAAAATACAGGCCCAAAACATGCTGAAAATCGATATTTTAGGTGCCCAAAGTCAATATGTGTATGCATCTTCTGTACCCGTTTATATCTCAAATTCAGGCTGAAAACACCCGAAAAATCGATTTTTTTTAAAGTCTCAGAAGCGATCTGTACATGCCTACTCAGTGCTAGAATGTTTTCAAAATATAGGCTCAAAACATGCTAAAAATCGATATTTTAAGTGTCCAAAGTCGATATGTGCATGCATCATCTGTACCCGTTTATAACCCAAATTCAACCTCAAAACACTCGAAAATTCGATAATTTTGGGTCCCAGAAGCGATCTGTACATGATTAGTCAGTGCTAGAATGTTTTCAAAATATAGGTTCAAAACATGCTAAAAATCAATATTTTAAGTGTCCAAAGTCGATATGTGCATGCATCTTCTGTACCCGTTTATATCTCAAATTCAGGCTTAAAACACCCGAAAATTCGATATTTTTGGGACCCAGAAGCGATCTGTACATGCCTACTCCTAGTTAGAGTGTTAAAAATACAGGCCCAAAACATGCTGAAAATCGATATTTTAGGTAACCAAAGTCGATATGTGCATGCATCTTCTGTACCCGTTTATATCCCAAATTCAACCTCAAAACACCCGAAAATTCGATATTTTTGGGTCCCAGAAGCGATCTGTACATTCCTACTCAGTGCTAGAATTTTTTCAAAATATAGGCTCAAAACATGCTAAAATCGATATTTTAAGTGTCCAAAGTCGATATGTGCATTCATCACATGTACTCGTTTATATCTCAAATTCAGGCTCAAAACACCCGAAAATTCGATATTTTGGGGTCCCAGAAGTGATCTGTACATGCCTACTTAGTGCTAGAATATTTTCAAAATATAGGCCGAAAACATGCTAAAAATCGATATTTTAAGTGCCCAAAGTCGATATCTCAAATTCAGGCCCAAAACACACGAGAATTCGATATTTTGGGATCCCAGAAGCGAACTGTACATGCCTACTCCGTGTTAGAGTATTTTCAAAATACAGGCCCTAAACATACTGAAAATCGATCTTTTAGGTGCCCAAAAGTCGATATGTGCATGCATCTTCTGTACCCGTTTATATCTCAAATTCAGGCTCCAAACACCCGAAAATTCGATATTTTAGGATCCCAGAAGCGATCTGTACATGCCTACTCAGATGCAGGCCCTAAACATGCTGAAAATCGATATTTTAGGTGCCCAAAGTCAACATGTGTATGCATCTTCTGCACTCGTTTATATCTCAAATTCAACCTTAAAACACCCAAAAATTCGATAATTTTGGGTCCCAGAAGCGACCTGTACAAGTCTAGTCAGTGCTAGAATGTTTTCAAAATATAGGCTCAAAACATGCTAAAAATCGATATTTTAAGTGTCCAAAGTCGATATGTGCATGCATCTTCTGTACCTGTTTATATCTCAAATTCAGGTTCAAAACACCCGAAAAATTCGATATTTTTGGGTCCCAGAAGCGATCTGTACATGCCAACCGCTAGTTATAGTATTTTCAAAATACAGGCCCAAAACATGCTGAAAATCGTTATTTTAGGTGCCCAAAGTCAATATGTGTATGTATCTTCTGCACCCGTTTATATCCCAAATTCAACCTCAAAACACCCGAAAAATCGATTTTTTTTTAAGTCTCAGAAGTGATCTGTACATGCCTACTCAGTGCTAGAATGTTTTCAAAATATAGGCTCAAAACATGCTAAAAATCGATATTTTAAGTGTCCAAAGTCGATATGTGCATGCATCATCTGTACCCGTTTATATCTCAAATTCAGGCTCAAAACACACTAAAATTCGATATTTTGGGGTCCCAGAAGTGATCTGTACATGCCTACGTAGTGCTAGAATATTTTCAAAATATAGGGCCAAAACATGCTAAAAATCGATATTTTAGGTGCCCAAAGTTGATATCTCAAATTCAGGCCCAAAACACCCGAAAATTCGATATTTTCGGGTCCCAGAAGCGAACTGTACAAGACTACTCCGTGTTAGAGTATTTTCAAAATACAGGCCCAAAACATACTGAAAATCGATCTTTTAGGTACCCAAAAGTCGATATGTGCATGCATCTTCTGTACCCGTTTATATCTCAAATTCAGGCTCCAAACACCCGAAAATTCGATATTTTGGGGTACCAGACGCGATCTGTACATGTCTACTCAGATGCAGGCCCAAAACATGCTGAAAATCGATATTTTGGTGCCCAAAGTCAACTTGTGTATACATCTTCTGCCATCGTTTATATCTCAAATTCAACCTCAAAACACCCGAAAATTGGATATTTTGGGGTCCCAGAAGCGATCTGTACATGCCTACTCAGTGCTAGAATGTTTTCAAAATATAGGCTCAAAACATGCTAAAAATCGATATTTTAAGTGTCCAAAGTCGATATGTGCATGCATCATCTGTACCCGTTTATATCACAAATTCAGGCTAAAAACACCCGAAAATTCGATATTTTGGGGTCCCAAAAGTGATCTTTACATGTCTACTTAGTGCTAAAATATTTTCAAAATATAGGCCAAAAACATGCTAAAAATCGATATTTTAGGTGCCCAAAGTCGATATCTCAAATTCAAGCTCAAAACACCCGAAAATTCGATATTTTGGGGTACCAGACGCGATCTGTACATGCCTACTCAGATGCAGGCCCAAAACATGCTGAAAATTGATATTTTGGTGCCCAAAGTCAACTTGTGTATACATCTTCTGCACTCGTTTATATCTCAAATTCAACCTCAAAACACCCGAAAATTCGATATTTTGGGGTCCCAGAAGTGATCTGTACATGCCTACTTAGTGCTAGAATATTTTCAAAATATAGGCCCAAAACATGCTAAAAATCGATATTTTAAGTGCCCAAAGTCGATATCTCAAATTCAGGCCCAAAACACACGAAAATTCGATATTTTGGGGTCCCAGAAGCGAACTGTACATGCCTACTCCGTGTTAGAGTATTTTCAAAATACAGGCCCTAAATATACTGAAAATCGATCTTTTAGGTGCCCAAAAGTCGATATTTGCATGCATCTTCTGTACCCGTTTATATCTCAAATTCAGGCTCCAAACACCCGAAAATTCGATATTTTGGGGTACCAGACGCGATCTGTACATGTCTACTCAGATGCAGGCCCAAAACATGCTGAAAATCGATATTTTGGTGCCCAAAGTCAACTTGTGTATACATCTTCTGCCATCGTTTATATCTCAAATTCAACCTCAAAACACCCGAAAATTCGATAATTTTGGGTCCGAGAAGCGCCCTGTACATGTCTAGTCATTGCTAGAATGTTTTCAAAATATAGGCTCAAAACATGCTAAAAATCGATATTTTAAGTGTCCAAAGTCGATATGTGCATGCATCTTCTGTACCCGTTTATATCTCAAATTCAAGCTCAAAACACCCGAAAATTCGATATTTTTGGGTCCCAGAAGCGATCTGTACATGCCTACTCCTAGTTAGAGTATTTTCAAAATACAGGCCCAAAACATGCTGAAAATCGATATTTTAGGTACCCAAAGTCAATATGTGCATGCATCTTCTGTACCCGTTTATATCTCAAATTCAGGCTCAAAACACCCGAAAATTCGGTATTTTTGGGTCCTAGAAGCGATCTGTACATCCCTAAACCTAGTTAAAATGTTTTCAAGGTACAGACCCAAAACATGCTCAAAATCGATATTTTAGGTGCCCAAAAGTCGATATGTGCATGCATCTCCTGTACCCGTTTATATCTCAAATTCTGGCTTAAAACACCCGAAAATTCGATATTTTGGGGTCCCAGAAGCGATCTGTACATGCTTACTCAGTACTAGAATATTTTCAAAATATATGCCCAAAACATGCTAACAATCGATATTTTAGGTGCCCAAAGTCGATATCTCAAATTCAGGCCCAAAACACCCAAAAATTCGATATTTTGGGGTCCCAGAAGCGATCTGTACATGCCTACTCCGTGTTAGAGTATTTTCAATATACAGGCCCAAAACATATTGAAAATCGATCTCTTTGGTGCCCAAAAGTCTATTTGTGGATGCATCTTCTGTACCCGTTTATATCTCAAATTCAGGCTCAAAACACCCGAAAATTCGATATTTTGGGGTACCAGAAGCGATCTGTACTTGCCTACTCCGTGATAGAGTATTTTCAAAATACAGGCCCAAAACAAGCTGAAAATCGATATTTTAGGTTACCAAAGTTAATATGTGTATGCATTTTCTGCACCCGTTTATATCCCAAATTCAACCTCAAAACACCCGAAAATTCGATATTTTTGGGTCCCAGAAACAATCTGTACATGCCTACTCAGTGCTAGAATATTTTCAAAATATAGGCCCAAAACATGCTAAACATCGATATTTTAGGTGCCCAAAGTCGATATCTCAAATTCAGGCCCAAAACACCCAAAAATTCGATATTTAGGGATCCCAGAAGCGATCTGTACATGCCTACTCCGTGTTAGAGTATTTTCAATATACAGGCCCAAAACATACTTAAAATCGATCTTTTAGGTGCACTAAAGTCGATATGTGCATGCAACTTCTGTACCCGTTTATATCTCAAATTCAGGCACAAAACACCCAAAAATTCGATGTTTTGGGATCCCAGAAGCGATCTGTACATGCTTACTCCGTGTTAGAGTATTTTCAATATACAGGCCCAAAACATACTGAAAATCGATCTTTTAGGTGCCCAAAAGTCGATATGTGGATGAATCTACTGTACGAGTTTATATCTCAAATTCAGGCTCAAAACACCCGAAAACTCGTTATTTTGGGGTCCCAGAAGCGATCTGTACTTGCCTACTCCGTGTTAGAGTATTTTCAAAATGCAGGCCCAAAACAAGCTGAAAATCGATATTTTAGGTGACCAAAGTCAATATGTGTATGCATCTTCTGCACCCGTTTATATCCCAAATTCAACCTCAAAACACCCGAAAATTCGATATTTTCGGGTCCCAGAAGCGAACTGTACATGACTATTCCGTGTTAGAGTATTTTCAAAATACAGGCCCAAAACATACTGAAAATCGATATTTTAGGTGCCCAAAAGTCGATATGTGCATGCCTCTTCTGTACCCGTTTATATCCCAAATTCAACCTCAAAACACCCGAATATTCGATAATTTTGGGTCCGAGAAGCGATCTGTACATGTCTAGTCATTGCTAGAATGTTTTCAAAAAATAGGCTCAAAACATGCTAAAAATCGATATTTTAAGTGTCCAAAGTCGATATGTGCATGCATCTTCTGTACCCGTTTATATCTCAAATTCTGGCTCAAAACACCCAAAAATTCGATATTTTGGGGGCCCAGAAGCGATCTGTACATGCCTACTCCGTGTTAGAGTATTTTCAATATACAGGCCCAAAACATACTGAAAATCGATCTCTTTGGTGCCCAAAAGTCGATATGTGGATGCATCTTCTGTACCCGTTTATATCTCAAATTTAGGCCCAGAACACCAGAAAATTCGATATTTTGGGGTCCCAGAAGCGATCTGTACATGCCTACTCCTAGTTAGAGTGTTTTCAAAATATAGGCTCAAAACATGCTAAAAATCGATATTTTAAGTGTCCAAAGTCGATATGTGCATTCATCACATGTACTCGTTTATATCTCAAATTCAGGCTCAAAACACCCGAAAATTCGATATTTTTTGGTCCCAGAAGTGATCTGTACATGCCTACTTAGTGCTAGAATATTTTCAAAATATAGGCCCAAAACATGCTAAAAATCGATCTTCTAGGTGCCCAAAAGTCGATATGTGCATGCATCTTCTGTACCCGTTTATATCTCAAATTCAGGCTCCAAACACCCGAAAATTCGATATTTTAGGATCCCAGAAGCGATCTGTACATGCCTACTCAGATGCAGGTCCTAAACATGCTGAAAATCGATATTTTAGGTGCCCAAAGTCAACATGTGTATGCATCTTCTGCACTAGTTTATATCTCAAATTCAACCTCAAAACACCCAAAAATTCGATAATTTTGGGTCCCAGAAGCGACCTGTACATCTCTAGTCAGTGCTAGAATGTTTTCAAAATATAGGCTCAAAACATGCTAAAAATCGATATGTTAAGTGTCCAAAGTCGATATGTGCATGCATCTTCTGTACCTGTTTATATCTCAAATTCAGGTTCAAAACACCCGAAAAATTCGATATTTTTGGGTCCCAGAAGCGATCTGTACATGCCTACCGCTAGTTATAGTATTTTCAAATTACAGGCCCAAAACATGCTGAAAATCGATATTATAGGTGCCCAAAAGTCGATATGTGCATGCATCTTCTGTACCCGTTTATATCCCAAATTCAACCTCAAAACACCCAAAAATTGGATATTTTGGGGTCCCAGAAGCGATCTGCACATGCCTACTCAGTGCTAGAATGTTTTCAAAATATAGGCTCAAAACATGCAAAAAATCGATATTTTTAGTGTCCAAAGTCGATATGTGCATGCATTTTCTGTACCCGTTTATATCTCAAATTCAGGCTCAAAACACCCGAAAATTCGATATTTTGGGGTCCCAGAAGTGATCTGTACATGTCTACTTAGTGCTAGAATATTTTCAAAATATAGGCCAAAAACAAGCTAAAAATCGATATTTTAGGTGCCCACAGTCGATATCTCAAATTCAGGCCCAAAACACCCGGAAATTCGATATTTTGGGGTCCCAGAAGCGAACTGTACATGCCTACTCCGTGTTAGAGTATTTTCAAAATACAAGCCCAAAACATACTGAAAATCGATCTTTTAGGTGCCCAAAAGTCGATACGTGCATGCATCTTCTGTACCCGTTTATATCTCAAATTCAGGCTCCAATCACCCGAAAATTCGATATTTTGGGGTCCCAGACGCGATCTGTATATGCCTACTCAGATGCAGGCCCAAAACATGCTGAAAATCGATATTTTGGTGCCCAAAGTCAACATGTGTATACATCTTCTGCACTCGTTTATATCTCAAATTCAACCTCAAAACACCCGAAAATTCGATAATTTTGGGTCCGAGAAGCGATATGTACATGTCTAGTTATTGTTAGAATGTTTTCAAAATATAGGCTCAAAACATGCTAAAAATCGATATTTTAAGTGTCCAAAGTCGATATGTGCATGCATCTTCTGTACCCGTTTATATCTCAAATTCAGGCTCAAAACACCCGAAAATTCGATATTTTTGGGTCCCAGAAGCGATATGTACATGCCTACTCAGATGCAGGCCTTAAACATGCTGAAAATCGATATTTTAGGTGCCCAAAGTCAACATGTGTATGCATCTTCTGAACTCGTTTATATCTCAAATTCAACCTCAAAACACCCAAAAATTCGATAATTTTGGGTCCCAGAAGCGATCTGTACATGTCTAGTCAGTGCTAGAATGTTCTAAAAATATAGGCTCAAAACATGCTAAAAATCGATATTTTAAGTGTCCAAAGTCGATATGTGCATGCATCTTCTGTACCCGTTTATATCTCAAATTCAGGCTCAAAACACCCGAAAATTCGATATTTTTGGGTCCCAGAAGCGATCTGTACATGCCTACTCCTAGTTAGAGTATTTTCAAAATACAGGCCCAAAACATGCTGAAAATCGATATTTTAGGTACCCAAAGTCAATATGTGAATGCATCATCTGTACCTGTTTATATCTCAAATTCAGGCTGAAAAGACCCGAAAATTCGGTATTTTTGGGTCCTAGAAGCGATCTGTACATCCCTACACCTAGTTAAAATGTTTTCAAGATACAGACCCAAAACATGCTCAAAATCGATATTTTAGGTGCCCAAAAGTCGATATGTGCATGCATCTACTGTACCCGTTTATATCTCAAATTCTGGCTCAAAACACCCGAAAATTTAATTATTTGGGGTCCCAGAAGCGATCTGTACATGCTTACTCAGTGCTAGAATATTTTCAAAATATATGCCCAAAACATGCTAAAAATCGATATTTTAGGTGCCCAAAGTCGATATCTCAAATTCAGGCCCAAAACACCCAAAAATTCGATATTTTGGGGTCCCAGAAGCGATCTGTACATGCCTACTCCGTGTTAGAGTATTTTCAATATACAGGCCCAAAACATACGGAAAATCGATCTTTTAGGTGCCAAAAAGTCGATATGTGCATGCATCTTCTGTACCCGTTTATATCTCAAATTCAGGCTCCAAACACCCGAAAATTCGATATTTTGGGATCCCAGAAGCGATCTGTACATGCCTACTCAGATGCAGGCCCTAAACATGCTGAAAATCGATATTTTAGTTGCCCAAAGTCAACATGTGTATGCATCTTCTGCACTCGTTTATATCTCAAATTCAACCTCAAAACACCCAAAAATTCGATAATTTTGGGTCCCAGAAGCGATCTGTACATGTCTAGTCAGTGCTAGAATGTTTTCAAAATATAGGGTCAAAACATGCTAAAAATCGATATTTTAAGTGTCCAAAGTCGATATGTGCATGCATCTTCTATATCTGTTTATATCTCAAATTCAGGTTCAAAACACCCGAAAAATTCGATATTTTTGGGTCACAGAAGCGATTTGTACATGCCTACCGCTAGTTAGAGTATTTTCAAAATACAGGCCCAAAACATGCTGAAAATCGATATTTTAGGTGCCCAAAGTCAATATGTGCATGCATCTTCTGCACCCGTTTATATCCCAAATTCAACCTCAAAACACCCGAAAATTCGATATTTTGGGGTCCTAGAAGCGATCTGTACATGCCTACTCAGTGCTAGAATGTTTTCAAAATATAGGCTAAAAACATGCTAAAAATCGATATTTTAAGTGTCCAAAGTCGATATGTGCATGCATCATCTGTACCCGTTTATATCTTAAATTCAGGCTCAAAACACCCTAAAATTCGATATTTTGGGGTCCCAGAAGTGATCTGTACATGCCTACGTAGTGCTAGAATATTTTCAAAATATAAGCAAAAAACATGCTAAAAATCGATATTTTAGGTGCCCAAAGTCGATATCTCAAATTCAGGCCCAAAACACCCGAAAATTCGATATTTTGGGGTCCAAGAAGCGAACTGTACATGCCTACTCCGTGTTAGAGTATTTTCAAAATACAGGCCCAAAACATACTGAAAATCGATCTTTTAGGTGCCCAAAAGTCGATATGTGCATGCATCTTCTGTACCCGTTTATATCTCAAATTCAGGCTCCAAACACCCGAAAATTCGATATTTTGGGGTCCCAGACGCGATCTGTACATGCCTACTCAGATGCAGGCCCAAAACATGCTGAAAATCGATATTTTGGTGCCCAAAGTCAACTTGTGTATACATCTTCTGCACTCGTTTATATCTCAAATTCAACCTCAAAACACCCGAAAATTCGATAATTTTGAGTCCGAGAAGCGATCTGTACATGTCTAGTCATTGCTAGAATGTTTTCAAAATATAGGCTCAAAACATGCTCAAAATCGATATTTTAGGTGCCCAAAAGTCGATATGTGCATGCATCTTCTGTACCCGTTTATATCTCAAATTCTGGCTCAAAACACCCGAAAATTCGATATTTTGGGGTCCCAGAAGCGATCTGTACATGCTTACTCAGTGCTAGAATATTTTCAAAATATATGCCCAAAACATGCTAAAAATCGATATTTTAGGTGCACAAAGTCGATATCTCAAATTCAGGCTCAAAACACCCGAAAATTCGGTATTTTTGGGTCCTAGAAGCGATCTGTACATCCCTACACCTAGTTAAAATGTTTTCAAGATACAGACCCAAAACATGCTCAAAATCGATCTCTTTGGTGCACAAAAGTCGATATGTGGATGCATCTTCTGTACCCGTTTATATCTCAAATTCAGGCTCAAAACACCCGAAAATTCGATATTTTAGGGTACCAGAAGCGATCTGTACTTGCCTACTCCGTGATAGAGTATTTTCAAAATACAGGCCCAAAACAAGCTGAAAATCGATACTTTAGGTGACCAAAGTTAATATGTGTATGCATTTTCTGCACCCGTTTATATCCCAAATTCAACCTCAAAACACCCGAAAATTCGATATTTTTGGGTCCCAGAAACAATCTGTACATGCCTACTCAGTGCTAGAATATTTTCAAAATATAGGCCCAAAACATGCTAAACATCGATATTTTAGGTGCCCAAAGTCGATATCTCAAATTCAGGCCCAAAACACCCAAAAATTCGATATTTTGGGATCCCAGAAGCGATCTGTACATGCCTACTCCGTGTTAGAGTATTTTCAATATACAGGCCCAAAACATACTGCAAATCGATCTTTTAGGTGCACAAAAGTCGATATGTGCATGCAACTTCTGTACCCGTTTATATCTCAAATTCAGGCCCAAAACACCCAAAAATTCGATATTTTGGGATCCCAGAAGCGATCTGTACATGCCTACTCCGTGTTAGAGTATTTTCAATATACAGGCCCAAAACATACTGAAAATCGATCTTTTAGGTGACCAAAAGTCGATATGTGGATGAATCTTCTGTACCCGTTTATATCTCAAATTCCGGTTCAAAACACCCGAAAACTCGATATTTTGGGGTCCCAGAAGCGATCTGTACTTGCCTACTCCGTGTTAGAGTATTTTCAAAATACAGGCCCAAAACAAGCTGAAAATCGATATTTTAGGTGACCAAAGTCAATATGTGTATGCATCTTCTGCACCCGTTTATATCCCAAATTCAACCTCAAAACACCCGAAAATTCGATATTTTCGGGTCTCAGAAGCGAACTATACATGACTACTCCGTGATAGAGTATTTTCAAAATACAGGCCCAAAACATACTGAAAATCGATCTTTTAGGTGCCCAAAAGTCGATATGTGCATGCATCTTCTGTACCCGTTTATATCCCAAATTCAACCTCAAAACACCAGAAAATTGGATATTTTGGGGTCCCAGAAGCGATCTGTACATGCCTACTCAGTGCTAGAATGTTTTCAAAATATAGGCTCAAAACATGCTAAAAATCGATATTTTAAGTGTCCAAAGTCGATATGTGCATGCATCTTCTGTACCCGTTTATATCTCAAATTCAGGCTCAAAACACCCGAAAATTCGATATTTTGGGGTCCCAGAAGTGATCTGTACATGTCTACTTAGTACTAGAATATTTTCAAAATATAGGCCAAAAACAAGCCAGAAATCGATATTTTAGGTGCCCAAAGTCGATATCTCAAATTCAAGCCCAAAACACCCGAAAATTCGATATTTTGGGGTCCCAGAAGCGAACTGTACATGCCTACTCCGTGTTAGAGTATTTTCAAAATACAGGCCCTAAACATACTGAAAATCGATCTTTTAGGTGCCTAAAAGTCGATATGTGCATGCATCTTCTGTACCCGTTTATATCTCAAATTCAGGCTCCAAACACCCGAAAATTCGATATTTTGGGATCCCAGAAGCGATATGTACATGCCTACTCAGATGCAGGCTTTAAACATGCTGAAATTAGATATTTTAGGTGCCCAAAGTCAACATGTGTATGCATCTTCTGCACTCGTTTATATCTCAAATTCAACCTCAAAACACCCAAAAATTCGATAATTTTGGGTCCCAGAAGCGATCTGTACATGTCTAGTCAGTGCTAGAATGTTTTCAAAATATAGGCTCAAAACATGCTAAAAATCGATATTTTAAGTGTCCAAAGTCGATATGTGCATGCATCTTCTGTACCTGTTTATATCTCAAATTCAGGTTCAAAACACCCGAAAAATTCGATATTTTTGGGTCCCAGAAGCGATCTGTACATTCCTACCGCTAGTTATAGTATTTTCAAAATACAGGCCCAAAACATGCTGAAAATCGATATTTTAGGTGCCCAAAGTCAATATGTGCATGCATCTTCTGTACCCGTTTATATCCCAAATTCAACCTCAAAACACCCGAAAATTGGATATTTTGGGGTCCCAGAAGCGATCTGTACATGCCTACTCAGTGCTAGAATGTTTTCAAAATATAGGCTCAAAACATGCTAAAAATCGATATTTTAAGTGTCCAAAGTCGATATGTGCATGTATCTTTTGTACCTGTTTATATCTCAAATTCAGGCTCAAAACACCCTAAAATTCGATATTTTGGGGTCCCAGAAGTGATATGTACATGTCTACTTAGTACTAGAATATTTTCAAAATATAGGCCAAAAACAAGCTAAAAATCGATATTTTAGGTGCCCAAAGTCGATATCTCAAATTCAGGCCCAAAACACCCGTAAATTCGATATTTTGGGGTCCCAGAAGCGAACTGTACATGCCTACTCCGTGTTAGATTATTTTCAAAATACAGGCCCTAAACATACTGAAAATCGATCTTTTAGGTGCCCAAAAGCCGATATGTGCATGCATCTTCTGTACCTTTTTATATCTCAAATTCAGGCTCCAAACACCCGAAAATTTGATATTTTGGGATCCCAGAAGCGATATGTACATGCCTACTCAGATGCAGGCCTTAAACATGCTGAAAATCGATATTTTAGGTTCCCAAAGTCAACATGTGTATGCATCTTCCGCACTCGTTTATATCTCAAATTCAACCTCAAAACACCCAAAAATTCGATAATTTTGGGTCCCAGAAGCGATCTGTACATGTCTAGTCAGTGCTAGAATGTTCTCAAAATATAGGCTCAAAACATGCTAAAAATCGATATTTTAAGTGTCCAAAGTCGATATGTGCATGCATCTTCTGTACCTGTTTATATCTCAAATTCAGGTTCAAAACACCCGAAAAATTCGATATTTTTGGGTCCCAGAAGCGATCTGTACATGCCTACCGCTAGTTATAGTATTTTCAAAATACAGGCCCAAAACATGCTGAAAATCGATATTTTAGGTGCCCAAAGTCAATATGTGTATGCATCTTCTGCACCCGTTTATATCCCAAATTCAACCTCAAAACACCCGAAAAATCGATTTTTTTTTAAGTCTCAGAAGCGATCTGTACATGCCTACTCAGTGCTAGAATGTTTTCAAAATATAGGCTCAAAACATGCTAAGAATCGATATTTTAAGTGTCCAAAGTCGATATGTGCATGCATCATCTGTACCCGTTTATATCTCAAATTCAGGCTCAAAACACCCTAAAATTCGATATTTTGGGGTCCCAGAAGTGATCTGTACATGTCTACGTAGTGCTAGAATATTTTCAAAATATAGGCCCAAAACATGCTAAAAATCGATATTTTAGGTGCCCAAAGTTGATATCTCAAATTCAGGCCCAAAACACCCGAAAATTCGATATTTTCGGGTCCCAGAAGCGAACTGTACATGCATACTCCGTGTTAGAGTATTTTCAAAATACAGGCCCAAAACATACTGAAAATCGATCTTTTAGGTACCCAAAAGTCGATATGTGCATGCACCTTCTGTACCCGTTTATATCTCAAATTCAAGCTCAAAACACCCGAAAATTCGATATTTTAGGGTCACAGACGCGATCTGTACATGCCTACTCAGATGCAGGCCCAAAACATGCTGAAAATCGATATTTTGGTGCCCAAAGTCAACATGTGTATACATCTTCTGCACTCGTTTATATCTCAAATTCAACCTCAAAACACCCGAAAATTCGATAAATTTGGGTCCAAGAAGCGATCTGTACTTGTCTAGTCATTGCTAGAATGTTTTCAAAATATAGGCTTAAAACATGCTAAAAATCGATATTTTAAGTGTCCAAAGTCGATATGTGCATGCATCTTCTGTACCTGTTTATATCTCAAATTCAGGCTCAAAACACCCGAAAATTCGATATTTTTGGGTTCCAGAAGCGATCTGTACATGCCTACTCCTAGTTAGAGTATTTTCAAAATACAGGCCCGAAACATGCTGAAAATCGATATTTTAGGTACCCAAAGTCAATATGTGCATGCATCTTCTGTACCCGTTTATATCTCAAATTCAGGCTGAAAACACCCGAAAATTCGGTATTTTTGGGTTTTAGAAGCGATCTGTACATCCCTACACGTAGTTAAAATGTTTTCAAGATACAGACCCAAAACATGCTCAAAATCGATATTTTAGGTGCCCAAAAGTCGATATGTGCATGCATCTTCTGTACCCGTTTATATCTCAAATTCAGGCTCAAAACACCCGAAAATTCGATATTTTGGGGTCCCAGAAGCGATCTGTACATGCTTACTCAGTGCTAGAATATTTTCAAAATATATGCCCAAAACATGCTAAAAATCGATATTTTAGATGCCCAAAGTCGATATCTCAAATTCAGGCCCAAAACACCTAAAAATTCGATTTTTTGGGGTCCCAGAAGCGATCTGTACATGCCTACTCCGTGTTAGAGTATTTTCAATATACAGGCCCAAAACATACTGAAAATCGATCTTTTAGGTGCCCAAAAGTCGATATGTGCATGCCTCTTCTGTACCCGTTTATATCTCAAATTCAGGCTCCAAACACCCGAAAATTCGATATTTTGGGATCCCAGAAGCGATCTGTACATGCCTACTCAGATGCAGGCCCTAAACATGCTGAAAATCGATATTTTAGTTGCCAAAAGTCAATATGTGTATGCATCTTCTGCACTCGTTTATATCTCAAATTCAACCTCAAAACACCCAAAAATTCGATAATTTTGGGTCCCAGAAGCGATCTGTACATGTCTAGTCAGTGCTAGAATGTTTTCAAAATATAGGCTCAAAACATGCTAAAAATCGATATTTTAAGTGTCCAAAGTCGATATGTGCATGCATCTTCTATATCTGTTTATATCTCAAATTCAGGTTCAAAACACCCGAAAAATTCGATATTTTTGGGTCCCAGAAACGATCTGTACATGCCTACTCCTAGTTAGAGTGTTTTTAAAATACAGGCCCAAAACATGCTGAAAATCGATATTTTAGGTAACCAAAGTCGATATGTGCATGCATCTTCTGTACCCGTTTATATCCCAAATTCAACCTCAAAACACCCGAAAATTCGATATTTTAGGATCCCAGAAGCGATCTGTACATGCCTACTCAGATGCAGGCCCTAAACATGCTGAAAATCGATATTTTAGGTGCCCAAAGTCAACATGTGTATGCATCTTCTGCACTCGTTTATATCTCAAATTCAGGTTCAAAACACCCGAAAAATTCGATATTTTTGGGTCCCAGGAGCGATCTGTACATGCCTACCGCTAGTTATAGTATTTTCAAAATACAGGAACAAAACATGCTGAAAATCGATATTTTAGGTGCCCAAAGTCAATATGTGTATGCATCTTCTGCTCCCGTTTATATCCCAAATTCAAACTCAAAAAACACCCGAAAAATCGATTTTTTTTAAGTCTCAGAAGCGATCTGTACATGCCTACTCAGTGCTAGAATGTTTTCAAAATATAGGCTCAAAACATGCTAAAATCGATATTTTAAGTGTCCAAACTCGATATGTGCATGCATCATCTGTACCCGTTTATATCTGAAATTCAGGCTCAAAACACCCTAAAATTCGATATTTTGGGGTCCCAGAATTGATCTGTACATGCCTACGTAGTGCTAGAATATTTTCAAAATATAGGCCCAAAACATGCTAAAAATCGATATTTTAGGTGCCCAAAGTTGATATCTCAAATTCAGGCCCAAAACACCCGAAAATTCGTTATGTTTGGGTCCCAGAAGCGAACTGTACATGACTACTCCGTGTTAGAGTATTTTCAAAATACAGGCCCAAAACATACTGAAAATCGATCTTTTAGGTGCCCAAAAGTCGATATGTGCATGCATCTTCTGTACCCGTTTATATCTCAAATTCAGGCTCAAAACACCCGAAAATTCGATATTTTTGGGTCCCAGAAGCGATCTGTACATGCCTACTCCTAGTTAGAGTATTTTCAAAATACAGGCCCAAAACATGCTGAAAATCGATATTTTAGGTACCCAAAGTCAATATGTGCATGCATCTTCTGTACCCGTTTATATCTCAAATTCAGGCTGAAAACACCCGAAAATTCGGTATTTTTGGGTCCTAGAAGCTATCTGTACATCCCAACACGTAGTTAAAATGTTTTCAAGATACAGACTCAAAACATGCTCAAAATCGATATTTTAGGTGCCCAAAAGACGATATGTGCATGCATCTTCTGTACCCGTTTATATCCCAAATTCAACCTCAAATCACCCGAAAATTCGATAGTTTTGGGTCCCAGGAGCGATCTGTACATGCCTACTCAGTGCTAGAATGTTTTCAAAATATAGGCTCAAAACATGCTAAAAATCGATATTTTAAGTGTCCAAAGTCGATATGTGCATGCATCATCTGTACCCGTTTATATCCCAAATTCAAACTCAAATCACCCGAAAATTCGATAGTTTTGGGTCCCAGGAGCGATCTGTACATGTTTAGTCAGTGCTAGAATGTATTCAAAATATAGGTTCAAAACATGCTAAAAATCGATATTTTAAGTGTCCAAAGTCGATATGTGCATGCATCTTCTGTACCCGTTTATATCTCAAATTCAGGCTTAAAACACCCGAAAATTCGATATTTTTGGGACCCAGAAGCGATCTGTACATGCCTACTCCTAGTTAGAGTGTTAAAAATACAGGCCCAAATCATGCTGAAAATCGATATTTTAGGTAACCAAAGTCGATATGTGCATGCATCTTCTGTACCCGTTTATATCCCAAATTCAACCTCAAAACACAAGAAAATTCGATATTTTGGGGTCCCAGAAGTGATCTGTACATGCCTACTTAGTGCTAGAATATTTTCAAAATATAGGCCCAAAACATGCTAAAAATCGATATTTTAAGTGCCCAAAGTCGATATCTCAAATTCAGGCCCAAAACACACGAAAATTCGATATTTTTGGGTCCCAGAAGCGATCTGTACATGCCTACCGCTAGTTATAGTATTTTCAAAATACAGGCCCAAAACATGCTGAAAATCGATATTTTAGGTGCCCAAAGTCAATATGTGTATGCATCTTCTGCACCCGTTTATATCCCAAATTCAACCTCAAAACACCCGAAAAATCGATTTTTTTTTAAGTCTCAGAAGCGATCTGTACATGCCTACTCAGTGCTAGAATGTTTTCAAAATATAGGCTCAAAACATGCTAAGAATCGATATTTTAAGTGTCCAAAGTCGATATGTGCATGCATTATCTGTACCCGTTTATATCTCAAATTCAGGCTCAAAACACCCTAAAATTCGATATTTTGGGGTCCCAGAAGTGATCTGTAGATGCCTACGTAGTGCTAGAATATTTTCAAAATATAGGCCCAAAACATGCTAAAAATCGATATTTTAGGTGCCCAAAGTTGATATCTCAAATTCAGGCCCAAAACACCCGAAAATTCGATATTTTCGGGTCCCAGAAGCGAACTGTACATGACTACTCCGTGTTAGAGTATTTTCAAAATACAGGCCCAAAACATACTGAAAATCGATCTTTTAGGTGCCCAAAAGTCGATATGTGCATGCATCTTCTATACCCGTTTATATCCCAAATTCAACCTCAAAACACCCGAAAATTGGATATTTTGGGGTCCCAGAAGCGATCTGTACATGCCTACTCAGTGCTAGAATGTTTTCAAAATATAGGCTCAAAACATCCTAAAAATCGATATTTTAAGTGTCCAAAGTCGATATGTGCATGCATCTTCTGTACCCGTTTATATCTCAAATTCAGGCTCAAAACACCCGAAAATTCGATATTTTGGGGTCCCAGAAGTGATCTGTACATGTCTACTTAGTGCTAGAATATTTTCAAAATATAGGCCAAAAACATGCTAAACATCGATATTTTAGGTGCCCAAAGTCGATATCTCAAAATCAGGCCCAAAACACCCGAAAATTCGATATTTTGCGGTCCCAGAAGAGAACTGTACATGCCTACTCCGTGTTAGAGTATTTTCAAAATACAGGCCCAAAACATACTGAAAATCGATCTTTTAGGTGCCCAAAAGTCGATATGTGCATGCATCTTCTGTACCCGTTTATATCTCAAATTCAACCTCAAAACACCCGAAAATTCGATAATTTTGGGTCCGAGAAGCGATCTGTACATGTCTAGTCATTGCTAGAATGTTTTCAAAATATAGGCTGAAAACATGATAAAAATCGATATTTTAAGTGACCAAAGTCGATATGTGCATGCATCTTCTGTACCCGGTTATATCTCAAATTCAAGCTCAAAACACCCGAAAATTCGATATTTTTGGGTCCCAGAAGAGATCTGTACATGCCTACTCCTAGTTAGAGTATTTTCAAAATACAGGCCCTAAACATGCTGAAAATCGATATTTTAGGTACCCAAAGTCAATATGTGCATCCATCTTCTGTACCCGTTTATATCTCAAATTCAGGCTCAAAACACCCGAAAATTCGGTATTTTTGGGGCCTAGAAGCGATCTGTACATCCCTACACCCAGTTAAAATGTTTTCAACATACAGACCCAAAACATGCTCAAAATCGATATTTTAGGTGCCCAAAAGTCGATATGTGCATGCATCTTCTGTACCCGTTTATATATCAAATTCTGGCTCAAAACACCTGAAAATTCGATATTTTGGGGTCCCAGAAGCGATCTGTACATGCTTACGCAGTGCTAGAATATTTTCAAAATATATGCCCAAAACATGCTAAAAATCGATATTTTAGGTGCCCAAAGTCGATATCTCAAATTCAGGCCCAAAACACCCAAAAATTCGATATTTTGGGGTCCCAGAAGCGATCTGTACATGCCTACTCCGTGTTAGAGTATTTTCAATATACAGGCCCAAAACATATTGAAAATCGATCTCTTTGGTGCCCAAAAGTCGATATGTGGATGCATCTTCTGTACCCGTTTATATCTCAAATTCAGGCTCAAAACACCCGAAAATTCGATATTTTGGGGTACCAGAAGCGATCTGTACTTGCCTACTCCGTGATAGAGTATTTTCAAAATACTGGCCCAAAACAAGCTAAAAATCGATATTTTAGGTGACCAAAGTTAATATGTGTATGCATTTTCTGCACCCGTTTATATCCCAAATTCAACCTCAAAACACCCGAAAATTCGATATTTTTGGGTCCCAGAAACAATCTGTACATGCCTACTCAGTGCTAGAATATTTTCAAAATATAGGCCCAAAACATGCTAAACATCGATATTTTAGGTGCCCAAAGTCGATATCTCAAATTCAGGCCCAAAACACCCAAAAATTCGATATTTTGGGATCCCAGAAGCGATCTGTACATGCCTACTCCGTGTTAGAGTATTTTCAATTTACAGGCCCAAAACATACTGAAAATCGATCTTTTAGGTTCACAAAAGTCGATATGTGCATGCAACTTCTGTACCCGTTTATATCTCAAATTCAGGCCCAAAACACCCAAAAATTCGATATTTTGGGATCCCAGAAGCGATCTGAACATGCCTACTCCGTGTTAGAGTATTTTCAATATACAGGCCCAAAACATACTCAAATCGATCTTTTAGGTGCCCAAAAGTCGATATGTGGATGAATCTTCTGTACCCGTTTATATCTCAAATTCAGGCTCAAAACACCCGAAAACTCGATATTTTGGGGTCCCAGAAGCGATCTGTACTTGCCTACTCCGTGTTAGAGTATTTTCAAAATACAGGCCCAAAACAAGCTGAAAATCGATATTTTAGGTGACCAAAGTCAATATGTGTATGCATCTTCTGCACCCGTTTATATCCCAAATTCAACCTCAAAACACCCGAAAATTCGATATTTTCGGGTCCCAGAAGCGAACTGTACATGACTACTCCGCGTTAGAGTATTTTCAAAATACAGGCCCAAAACATACTGAAAATCGATCTTTTAGGTGCCCAAAAGTCGATATGTGCATGCATCTTCTGTACCCGTTTATATCCCAAATTCAACCTCAAAACACCCGAAAATTCGATAATTTTGGGTTCGAGAAGCGATCTGTACATGTCTAGTCATTGCTAGAATGTTTTCAAAATATAGGCTCAAAACATGCTAAAAATCGATATTTTAAGTGTCCAAAGTCGATATGTGCATGCATCTTCTGTACCCGTTTATATCTCAAATTCTGGCTCAAAACACCCGAAAATTCGATATTTTGGGGTCCCAGAGGCGATCTGTACATGCTTACTCAGTGCTAGAATATTTTCAAAATATATGCCCAAAACATGCTAAAAATCGATATTTTAGGTGCCCAAAGTCGATATCTCAAATTCAGGCCCAAAACACCCAAAAATTCGATATTTTGGGGTCCCAGAAGCGATCTGTACATGCCTACTCCGTGTTAGAGTATTTTCAATATACAGGCCCAAAACATACTAAAAATCGATCTTTTAGGTGCCCAAAAGTCGATATGTGCATGCATCATCTGTACCCGTTTATATCCCAAATTCAACCTCAAAACACCCGAAAATTCGATATTTTTGGGACCCAGAAGCGATCTGTACATGCCTACTCCTAGTTAGAGTGTTAAAAATACAGGACCAAATCATGCTGAAAATCGATATTTTAGGTAACCAAAGTCGATATGTGCATGCATCTTCTGTACCCGTTTATATCCCAAATTCAACCTCAAAACACCCGAAAATTCGATATTTTTGGGTCCCAGAAGCGATCTGTACATGCCTACTCAGTGCTAGAATTTTTTCAAATTATAGGCTCAAAACATGCTAAAATCGATATTTTAAGTGTCCAAAGTCGATATGTGCATTCATCACATGTACTCGTTTATATCTCAAATTCAGGCTCAAAACACCTGAAAATTCGATATTTTGGGGTCCCAGAAGTGATCTGTACATGCCTACTTAGTGCTAGAATATTTTCAAAATATAGGCCCAAAACATGCTAAAAATCGATATTTTAAGTGCCCAAAGTCGATATCTCAAAATTCAGGCCCAAAACACCCGAAAATTCGATATTTTGGGGTCCCAGAAGCGAACTGTACATGCCTACTCCGTGTTAGAGTATTTTCAAAATACAGTCCCTAAACATACTGAAAATCGATCTTTTAGGTGCCCAAAAGTCGATATGTGCATGCATCTTCTGTACCCGTTTATATCTCAAATTCAGGCTCCAAACACCCGAAAATTCGATATTTTAGGATCCCAGAAGCGATCTGTACATGCCTACTCAGATGCAGGCCCTAAACATGCTGAAAATCGATATTTTAGGTGCCCAAAGTCAACATGTGTATGCATCTTCTGCACTCGTTTATATATCAAATTCAACCTCAAAACACCCAAAAATTCGATAATTTTGGGTCCCAGAAGCGACCTGTACATGTCTAGTCAGTGCTAGAATGTTTTCAAAATATAGGCTCAAAACATGCTAAAAATCGATATTTTAAGTGTCCAAAGTCTATATGTGCATGCATCTTCTGTACCTGTTTATATCTCAAATTCAGGTTCAAAACACCCGAAAAATTCGATATTTTTGGGTCCCAGAAGCGATCTGTACATGCCTACCGCTAGTTATAGTATTTTCAAAATACAGGCCCAAAACATGCTGAAAATCGATATTTTAGGTGCCCAAAGTCAATATGTGTATGCATCTTCTGCACCCGTTTATATCCCAAATTCAACCTCAAAACACCCGAAAAATCGATTTTTTTTTAAGTCTCAGAAGCGATCTGTACATGCCTACTCAGTGCTAGAATGTTTTCAAAATATAGGCTCAAAACATGCTAAGAATCGATATTTTAAGTGTCCAAAGTCGATATGTGCATGCATCATCTGTACCCGTTTATATCTCAAATTCAGGCTCAAAACATCCTAAAATTCGATATTTTGGGGTCCCAGAAGTGATCTGTACATGCCTACGTAGTGCTAGAATATTTTCAAAATATAGGCCCAAAACATGCTAAAAATCGATACTTTAGGTGCCCAAAGTCGATATCTCAAATTCAGGCCCAAAACACCCGAAAATTCGATATTTTCGGGTCCCAGAAGCGAACTGTACATGACTACTCCGTGTTAGAGTATTTTCAAAATACAGGCCCAAAACATACTGAAAATCGATCTTTTAGGTGCCCAAAATTCGATATGTGCATGCATCTTCTGTACCCGTTTATATCCCAAATTCAACCTCAAAACACCCGAAAATTGGATATTTTGGGGTCCCAGAAGCGATCTGTACATGCCTACTCAGTGCTAGAATGTTTTCAAAATATAGGCTCAAAACATGCTAAAAATCGATATTTTAAGTGTCCAAAGTCGATATGTGCATGCATCTTCTGTACCCGTTTATATCTCAAATTCAGGCTCCAAACACCCGAAAATTCGATATTTTGGGGTCCCAGACGCGATCTGTACATGCCTACTCAGATGCAGGCCCAAAACATGCTGAAAATCGATATTTTGGTGCCCAAAGTCAACTTGTGTATACATCTTCTGCACTCGTTTATATCTGAAATTCAACCTCAAAACACCCGAAAATTCGATAATTTTGGGTCCGAGAAGCGATCTGTACATGTCTAGTCATTGCTAGAATGTTTTCAAAATATACGCTCAAAACATGCTAAAAATCGATATTTTAAGTGACCAAAGTCGATATGTGCATGCATCTTCTGTACCCGTTTATATCTCAAATTCAAGCTCAAAACACCCAATAATTCGATATTTTTGGGTCCCAGAAGCGATCTGTACATGCCTACTCCTAGTTAGAGTATTTTCAAAATACAGGCCCAAAACATGCTGAAAATCGATATTTTAGGTACCCAAAGTCAATATGTGCATGCATCTTTTGTACCCATTTATATCTCAAATTCAGGCTGAAAACACCCGAAAATTCGGTATTTTTGGGTCCTAGAAGCGATCTGTACATCCCTACACCTAGTTAAAATGTTTCCAACATACAGACCCAAAACATACTCAAAATCGATATTTTAGGTGCCCAAAAGTCTATATGTGCATGCATCTTCTGTACCCGTTTATATCTCAAATTCTGGCTCAAAACACCCGAAAATTCGATATTTTGGGGTCCCAGAAGCGATCTGTACATGCTTACGCAGTGCTAGAATATTTTCAAAATATATGCCCAAAACATGCTAAAAATCGATATTTTAGGTGCCCAAAGTCGATATCTCAAATTCAGGCCCAAAACACCCAAAAATTCGATATTTTGGGGTCCCAGAAGCGATCTGTACATGCCTACTCCGTGTTAGAGTATTTTCAATATACAGGCCCAAAACATATTGAAAATCGATCTCTTTGGTGCCCAAAAGTCGATATGTGGATGCATCTTCTGTACCCGTTTATATCTCAAATTCAGGCTCAAAACACCCGAAAATTCGATATTTTGGGGTACCAGAAGCGATCTGTACTTGCCTACTCCGTGATAGAGTATTTTCAAAATACAGGCCCAAAACAAGCTGAAAATCGATATTTTAGGTGACCAAAGTTAATATGTGTATGCATTTTCTGCACCCGTTTATATCCCAAATTCAACCTCAAAACACCCGAAAATTCGATATTTTTGGGTCCCAGAAACAATCTGTACATGCCTACTCAGTGCTAGAATATTTTCAAAATATAGGCCCAAAACATGCTAAACATCGATATTTTAGGTGCCCAAAGTCGATATCTCAAATTCAGGCCCAAAACACCCAAAAATTCGATATTTTGGGATCCCAGAAGCGATCTGAACATGCCTACTCCGTGTTAGAGTATTTTCAATATACAGGCCTAAAACATACTGAAAATCGATCTTTTAGGTGCCCAAAAGTCGATATGTGGATGAATCTTCTGTACCCGTTTATATCTCAAATTCAGGCTCAAAACACCCGAAAACTCGATATTTTGGGGTCCCAGAAGCGATCTGTACTTGCCTACTCCGTGTTAGAGTATTTTCAAAATACAGGCCCAAAACAAGCTGAAAATCGATATTTTAGGTGAAAAAAGTCAATATGTGTATGCATCTTCTGCACCCGTTTATATCCCAAATTCAACCTCAAAACACCCGAAAATTCGATATTATCGGGTCCCAGAAGCGATCTGTACATGCCTACTCCGTGTTAGAGTATACAGGCCCAAAACATACTGAAAATCGATCTTTTAGGTGCACAAAAGTCGATACGTGCATGCAACTTCTGAACCCGTTTATATCTCAAATTCAGGCCCAAAACACCCAAAAATTCGATATTTTCGGATCCCAGAAGCGATCTGAACATGCCTACTCCGTGTTAGAGTATTTTCAATATACAGGCCTAAAACATACTGAAAATCGATCTTTTAGGTGCCCAAAAGTCGATATGTGGATGAATCTTCTGTACCCGTTTATATCTCAAATTCAGGCTCAAAACACCCGAAAACTCGATATTTTGGGGTCCCAGAAGCGATCTGTACTTGCCTACTCCGTGTTAGAGTATTTTCAAAATACAGGCCCAAGACAAGCTGAAAATCGATATTTTAGGTGAAAAAAGTCAATATGTGTATGCATCTTCTGCACCCGTTTATATCCCAAATTCAACCTCAAAACACCCGAAAATTCGATATTTTCGGGTCCCAGAAGCGAACTGTACATGACTACTCCGTGTTAGAGTATTTTCAAAATACAGGCCCAAAACATACTGAAAATCGATCTTTTAGGTGCCCAAAAGTCGATATGTGCATACATCTTCTGTACCCGTTTATATCCCAAATTCAACCTCAAAACACCCGAAAATTCGATATTTTTGGGTCCCAAAAGCGATCTGTACATGCCTACTCAGTGCTAGAATTTTTTCAAAATATAGGCTCAAAACATGCTAAAAATCGATATTCTAAGTGTCCAAAGTCGATATGTGCATGCATCTTCTGTACCCGTTTATATCTCAAATTCAGGCTCAAAACACCCAAAAATTCGATATTTTGGGGTCGCAGAAGCGATCTGTACATGCCTACTCCGTGTTAGAGTATTTTCAATATACAGGCAAAAAACATACTGAAAATCGATCTCTTTGGTGCCCAAAAGTCGATATGTGGATGCATCTTCTGTACCCGTTTATATCTCAAATTCAGGCTCAAAACACCGAAAATTCGATATTTTGGGGTACCAGAAGCGATCTGTACTTGCCTACTCCGTGATAGAGTATTTTTAAAATACAGGCCCAAAACAAGCTGAAAATCGATATTTTAGGTGACCAAAGTCAATATGTGTATGCATTTTCTGCACCCGTTTATATCCCAAATTCAACCTCAAAACACCCGAAAATTCGATATTTTCGGGTCCCAGAAGCGAACTGTACATGACTACTCCGTGTTAGAGTATTTTCAAAATAGAGGCCCAAAACATACTGAAAATCGATCTTTTAGGTGCCCAAAAGTCGATATGTGCATGCATCTTCTGTACCCGTTTATATCCCAAATTCAACCTCAAAACACCCGAAAATTCGATAATTTTGGGTTCGAGAAGCGATCTGTACATGTCTAGTCATTGCTAGAATGTTTTCAAAATATAGGCTCAAAACATGCTAAAAATCGATATTTTAAGTGTCCAAAGTCGATATGTGCATGCATCTTCTGTACCCGTTTATATCTCAAATTCAGGCTCAAAACACCCAAAAATTCGATATTTTGGGGTCCCAGAAGCGATCTGTACATGCCTACTCCGTGTTAGAGTATTTTCAAAATACAGGCCCAAAACAAGCTGAAAATCGATATTTTAAGTGTCCAAAGTCGATATGTGCAAGCATCACATGTACTCGTTTATATCTCAAATTCAGGCTCAAAACACCTCGAAAATTCGATATTTTGGGATCCCAGAAGTGATCTGTACATGCCTACTTAGTGCTAGAATATTTTCAAAATATAGGCCCAAAACATGCTAAAAATCGATATTTTAGGTGCCCAAAGTCGATATCTCAAATTCAGGCCCAAAACTCCCAAAAATTCGATATTTTGGGGTCCCAGAAGCGAACTGTACATGCCTACTCCGTGTTAGAGTATTTTCAATATACAGGCCCAAAACATACTGAAAATTGATCTTTTAGGTGCCCAAAAGTCGATATGTGCATGCATCTTCTGTACCCGTTTATATCTCAAATTCAGACTCCAAACACCCGAAAATTCGAAATTTTGGGGTCCCAGAAGCGATCTGTACATGCCTACTCAGTGCTAGAATATTTTCAAAATATAAGCCCAAAACATGCTAAAAATCGATATTTTAGGTGCCAAAAGTCGATATCTCAAATTCAGGCCCAAAACACCCAAAAATTCGATATTTTGGGATCTCAGAAGCGATCTGTACATGCCTACTCTGTGTTAGAGTATTTTCAATATACAGTCCCAAAACATACTGAAAATCGATCTTTTAGGTGCCCAAAAGTCGATATGTTGATGCATCTTCTGTACCCATTTATATCTCAAATTCAGGCTCAATACACCCGAAAACTCGATATTTTGGGGTCCCAGAAGCGATCTGTACTTGCCTACTCCATGTTAGAGTATTTTCAAAATACAGACACAAAAAAAGCTGAAAATCGACATTTTAGGTGACGAAAGTCAATATGTGTATGCATCTTCTGCACCCGTTTATATCCCAAATTCAACCTCAAAACACTCGAAAATTCGATATTTTTAAGTCCCAGAAGCGATCTGTACATGCCTACTCAGTGCTAGAATGTTTTCAAATTATAGGCCCAAAACATGCTAAAAATCGATATTTTAAGTGTCCAAAGTCGATATGTGCATGGATCATCTGTACCCGTTTATATCTCAAATTCAGGCTCAAAACACCCGAAAATTCGATATTTTGGGGTCCCAGAAGTGATCTGTACATGCCTACTTAGTGCTAGAATATTTTAAAAATATAGGCCCAAAACATGCTAAAAATCGATATTTTAGGTGCCCAAAGTCGATATCTCAAATTCAGGCCTAAAACACCCGAAAATTCGATATTTTGGGGTCCCAGAAGCGAACTGTACATGCCTACTCCGTGTTAGAGTATTTTCAAAATACAGGCCCAAAACATACTGAAAATCGATCTTTTAGGTGCCCAAAAGTCGATATGTGCATGCATCTTCTGTACCCGTTTATATCCTAAATTCAACCTCAAAACACCCGAAAATTCGATATTTTTGGGTCCCAGAAGCGATCTGTACATGCCTACTCAGTGCTAGAATTTTTTCAAAATATAGGCTCAAAACATGCTAAAAATCGATAATTTAAGTGTCCAAAGTCGATATGTGCATGCATCATCTGTACCCGTTTATATCTCAAATTCAACCTCAAAACACCCGAAAATTCGATATTTTGGGGTCCCAGAAGTGATCTGTACATGCCTACTCAGTGCTAGAATATTTTCAAAATAAAGTCCCAAAACATGCTAAAAATCGATATTTTAGGTGCCCAAAGTCGATATCTCAAATTCAGGAACATAACACCCGAAAATTCGATATTTTCGGGTCCCAGAAGCGAACTGTACATGCCTACTCCGTGTTAGAGTATCTTCAAAATACAGGCCCAAAACATACTGAAAATCGATCTTTTAGGTACCAAAAAGTCGATATGTGCATGCATCTTCTGTACCCGTTTATATCCCAAATTCAACCTCAAAACACCAGAAAATTCGATATTTTTGGGTCCCAGAAGCGATCTGTACATGCCTACTCAGTGCTAGAATTTTTTCAAAATATAGGCTGAAAACATGCTAAAAATCGATATTTTAAGTGTCCCAAGTCGATATGTGCATGCATCATCTGTACCCGTTTATATCTCAAATTCAGGCTCAAAACACCCGAAAATTCGATATTTTGGGGTCCCAGAAGTGATCTGTACATGCCTACTTAGTTCTAGAATATTTTCAAAATATAGGCCCAAAACATGCTAAAAATCGATATTTTAGGTGCCTAAAGTCGATATCTCAAATTCAGGCCCAAAACACCCGAAAATTCGATATTTTGGGGTCCCAGAAGCGAACTGTACATGCCTACTCCGTGTTTCAGTATTTTTAAAATACAGGCCCAAAACATACTGAAAATCGATCTTTTAGGTGCCCAAAAGTCGATAAGTGCATGCATCATCTGTACCCGTTTATATCTCAAATTCAGGCTCCAAACACCCGAAAATTCGATATTTTGGGGTCCCAGACGCGATCTGTACATGCCTACTCAGATGCAGGCCCAAAACATGCTGAAAATCGATATTTTGGTGACCAAAGTCAACATGTGTATGCATCTTCTGCAATCGTATATATCTCAAATTCAACCTCAAAACACCCGAAAATTCGATTATTTTGGGTCCCAGAAGCGATCTGTACATGTCTAGTCAGTGCTAGAATGTTTTCAAAATATAGTCTCAAAACATGCTAAAAATAGATATTTTAAGTGTCCAAAGTCGATATGTGCATGCATCTTCTGTACCCGTTTATATCTCAAATTCAGGCTCAAAACACCAGAAAATTCGATGTTTTTGGGTCCCAGAAGCGATCTGTACATGCCTACTCAGTGCTAGAATTTTTTCAAAATATAGGCTGAAAACATGCTAAAAATCGATATTTTAAGTGTCCCAAGTCGATATGTGCATGCATCATCTGTACCCGTTTATATCTCAAATTCATGCTCAAAACACCCGAAAATTCGATATTTTGGGGTCCCAGAAGTGATCTGTACATGCCTACTTAGTTCTAGAATATTTTCAAAATATAGGCCCAAAACATGCTAAAAATCGATATTTTAGGTGCCTAAAGTCGATATCTCAAATTCAGGCCCAAAACACCCGAAAATTCGATATTTTGGGGTCCCAGAAGCGAACTGTACATGCCTACTCCGTGTTTGAGTATTTTTAAAAACAGGCCCAAAACATACTGAAAATCGATCTTTTAGGTGCCCAAAAGTCGATAAGTGCATTCATCTTCTGTACCCGTTTATATCTCAAATTCAGGCTCCAAACACCCGAAAATTCGATATTTTGGGGTCCCAGACGCGATCTGTACATGCCTTCTCAGATGCAGGCCCAAAACATGCTGAAAATCGATATTTTGGTGACCAAAGTCAACATGTGTATTCATCTTCTGCACTCGCTTATATCTCAAATTTAACCTCAAAACACCCGAAAATTCGATAGTTTTGGGTCCCAAAAGCGATCTGTACATGTCTAGTCAGTGCTAGAATGCTTTCAAAATATAGGCTCAAAACATGCTAAAAATCGATATTTTAAGTGTCCAAAGTCAATATGTGCATGTATTATTTGTACCCGTTTATATCTCAAATTCAGGCTCAAAATACCCGAAAATTCGATATTTTTGGGTCCCAGAAGTGATCTGTACATGCCTACTCAGTGCTAGAATATTTTCAAAATAAAGGCCCAAAACATGCTAAAAATCGATATTTTAGGTGCCCAAAGTCGATATCTCAAATTCAGGCCCAAAACACCCGAAAATTCGATATTTTAGGGTCCCAGAAGCGAACTGTACATGCCTACTCCGTGTTAGAGTATTTTCAAAATACAGGCCCAAAACATACTGAAAATCGATCTTTTAGGTGCCAAAAAGTCGATATGTGCATGCATCTTCTGTACCCGTTTATATACCAAATTCAACCTCAAAACACCAGAAAATTCGATATTTTTGGGTCCCAGAAGCGATCTGTACATGCCTACTCAGTGCTAGAATTTTTTCAAAATATAGGCTCAAAACATGCTAAAAGTCGATATTTTAAGTGTCCCAAGTCGATATGTGCATGCATCATCTGTACCCGTATATATCTCAAATTCAGGCTCAAAACACCCGAAAATTCGGTATTTCTGGGTCCTAGAAGCGATCTGTACATCCCTACTCCTAGTTAGAATGTTTTCAAGATACAGACCCAAAGCATGCTGAAAATCAATATTTTAGGTGCCCAAAAGTCGATATGTGCATGCATCTTCTGTACCCGTTTATATCTCAAATTCAGGCTCAAAACACCCGAAAATTCGATATTTTGGTGTCCCAGAAGCGATCTGTACATGCCTACTCCTAATTAGAGTATTTTCAAAATACAGGCCCAAAACATGCTGAAAATCGATATTTTAGGTGCCCAAAGTCAATATGTGCATGCATCTTCAGGCCCGTTTATATCTCAAATTTAGGCTCAAAACACCCGAAAATTCGATATTTTGGGGTCATAGAAGCGATCTGTACATCCCTACTCCTAGTTAGAATGTTTTCAAGATACAGACCCAAAGTATGCTCAAAATCGATATTTTAGGTGCCCAAAAGTCGATATGTGCATGCATCTTCTGTACCCGTTTATATCTCAAATTCAGGCTCAAAACACCCGAAAATTCGATATTTTGGGGTCCCAGAAGCGATCTGTACATGCCTACTCCGTGTTAGAGTATTTTCAAAATACAGGCCCAAAACATACTGAAAATCGATCTTTTAGGTGCCCAAAAGTCGATATGTGCATGCATCTTCTGTACCCGTTTATATCTCAAATTCAGGCTCAAAACACCCGAAAATTCGATATTTTGGGGTCCCAGAAGCGATCTGTACATGCCTACTCAGTGCTAGAATATTTTCAAAATATATGCCCAAATCATGCTATAAATCGATATTTTAGGTGCCCAAAGTCGATATCTCAAATTCAGGCCCAAAACACCCAAAAATTCGATATTTTGGGGTCCCAGAAGCGATCTGTACTTGCCTACTCCGTGTTAGAGTATTTTCAAAATACAGGCCCAAAACAAGCTGAAAATCGATATTTTAGGTGACGAAAGTCAATATGTGTATGCATATTCTGCACCCGTTTATATCCCAAATTCAACCTCAAAACACCCGAAAATTCGATATTTTTGGGTGCCAGAAACGATCTGTACATGCCTACTCAGTGCTAGAATGTTTTCAAAATATAGGCTCAAAACATGCTAAAAATCGATATTTTAAGTGTCCAAAGTCAATATGTGCATGTATTATCTGTACCCGTTTATATCTCAAATTCTGGCTCAAAACACCCGAAAATTCGATATTTTGGGGTCCCAGAAGTGATCTGTACATGCCTACTCAGTGCTAGAATATTTTCAAAATAAAGGCCCAAAACATGCTAAAAATCGATATTTTAGGTGCCCAAAGTCGATATCTCAAATTCAGGCCCAAAAACACCCGAAAATTCGATATTTTAGGGTCCCAGTAGCAAACTGTACATGCCTACTCCGTGTTAGAGTATTTTCAAAATACAGGCCCAAAACATACTGAAAATCGATCTTTTAGGTGCCAAAAAGTCGATATATGCATGCATCTTCTGTAACCGTTTATATCCCAAATTCAACATCAAAACACCAGAAAATTCGATATTTTTGGGTCCCAGAAGCGATCTGTACATGCCTACACAGTGCTAGAATTTTTTCAAAATATAGGCTCAAAACATGCTAAAAGTCTATATTTTAAGTGTCCCAAGTCGATATGTGCATGCATCATCTGTACCCGTTTATATCTCAAATTCAGTCTCAAAACACCCGAAAATTCGATATTTTGGGGTCCCAGAAGTGATCTGTACATGCCTACTTAGTTCTAGAATATTTTCAAAATATAGGCCCAAAACATGCTAAAAATCGATATTTTAGGTGACCAAAAGTCGATATGTGCATGCATCTTCTGTACCCGTTTATATCTCAAATTCAGGCTCCAAACACCCGATAATCCGATATTTTTGGGTCCCAGAAGCGATCTGTACATGCCTACTCAGATGCAGGCCCAAAACATGCTGAAAAACGATATTTTAGGTGCCCAAAGTCAACATGTGTATTCATCTTCTGCACTCGTTTATATCTCAAATTTAACCTCAAAACACCCGAAAATTCGATAGTTTTGGATCCCAAAAGCGATCTGTACATGTCTAGTCAGTGCTAGAATGTTTTCAAAATATAGGTTCAAAACATGATAAAAATCGATATTTTAAGTGTCCAAAGTCGATATGTGCATGCATCTTCTGTACCCGTTTATATCTCAAATTCAGGCTCAAAACACCCGAAAATTCGATATTTTTGGGTCCCAGAAGCGATCTGTACATGCCTACTCCTAATTAGAGTATTTTCAAATTACAGGCCCAAAACATGCTGAAAATCGATATTATAGGTGCCCAAAGTCAATATGTGCATGCATCTTCAGGCCCGTTTATATCTCAAATTCAGGCTCAAAACACCCGAAAATTCGATATTTTGGGGTCATAGAAGCAATCTTTACTTGCCTACTTCGTATTAGAGTATTTTCAAAATACAGTCCCAAAACAAGCTGAAAATCGATATTTTAGGTGACCAATGTCAATATGTGTATGCATCTTCTGCACCCGTTTATATCAGAAATTCAACCTCAAAACACCCGAAAATTCGATATTTTGGAGTCCCAGAAGTGATCTGTACATGCCTACTTAGTGCTTGAATATTTTCAAGATATAGGCCCAAAACATGGTAATAATCGATATTTTAGGAGCCCAAAGTCGATATCTCAAATTCAGACCCAAAACACTCGAAAATTCGATATTTTGGGGTCCCAGAAGTAATCTGTACATGCCTACTCCGTGTTAGAGTATTTTCAAAATACAGGCCCAAAACATACTGAAAATCGATCTTTTAGGTGCCCAAAAGTCGATATGTGCATGCATCTTCTGTACACGTTTATATCCCAAATTCAACCTCAAAACACCCGAAACTTCTATATTTTTGGGTCCCAAAAGCGATCTGTACATGCCTACTTAGTTCTAGAATATTTTCAAAATATAGGCCCAAAACATGCTAAAAATCGATATTTTAGGTGACCAAAAGTCGATATGTGCATGCATCTTCTGTACCGGTTTATATCTCAAATTCAGGCTCCAAACACCCGAAAATTCGATATTTTTGGGTCCCAGAAGCGATCTGTACATGCCTACTCCAAATTAGAGTATTTTCAAAATACAGGCCCAAAACATGCTGAAAATCGATATTTTAGGTACCCAAAGTCAATATGTGCATGCATCTTCAGGCCCGTTTATATCTCAAATTCAGGCTCAAAACACCCGAAAATTCGATATTTTGGGGTCATAGAAGCGATCTTTACTTGCCTACTTCGTATTAGAGTATTTTCAAAATACAGGCCCAAAACATACTGAAAATCGATCTTTTAGGTGCCCAAAAGTCGATATGTGCATGCATCTTCTGTACCCGTTTATATCCCAAATTCAACCTCAAAACACCCGAAAATTCTATATTTTTGGGTCCCAAAAGCGATCTGTACATGCCTACTCAGTGCTAGAATTTTTTCAAAATATAGGCTCAAAACATGCTAAAAATCGATATTTTAAATGTTCAAAGTCGTTATGTGCATGCATCATCTGTACCCGTTTATATCTCAATTTCAGGCTCAAAACACCCAAAAATTCGATATTTTGGGGTCCCAGGAGAGATCTGTACATGCCTACTTAGTGCTAGAATATTTTCAAAATATAGGCCCAAAACATGCTAAAAATCGATATTATAGGTGCCCAAAGTCGATATCTCAAATTCAGTCCCAACACACCCGAAAATTCGATATTTTGGGGTCCCAGAAGCGAACTGTACATGCCTACTCCGTGTAAGAGTATTTTCAAATTACAGGCCCAAAACATACTGAAAATCGATCTTTTAGGTGCCCAAAAGTCAATATGTGAATGCATCTTCTGTACCCGTTTATATCTCAAATTCAGGCTCCAACCACCGAAAATTCGATATTTTGCGGTCCCAGAAGCGATCTGTACATGCCTACTCAGATGCAGGCCCAACACATGCTGAAAATCGATATTTTAGGTGCCCAAAGTCAACATGTGTATGCATCTTCTGCACTCGTATATAGCTTAAATTCAACCTCAAAACACCCGAAAATTCGATAATTTTGGGTCCCAGAAGTAATCTGTACATGTCTAGTCAGTGCTAGAATGTTTTCAAAATATAGGCTCAAAACATGCTAAAAATCAATATTTTATGTGTCCAAAGTCGATATGTGCATGCATCTTCTGTTCCCGTTTATATCTCAAATTCAGGCTCAAAACACCCGAAAATTCGATATTTTTGGGTCCCAGAAGCGATCTGTACATGCCTACTCTTAGTTAGAGTATTTTCAAAATACAGGCCTAAAACATGCTGAAAATCGATATTTCAGGAGCCTAAAGTTAATATGTGCTTGCATCTTCTGCACCCGTTTATATCCCAAATTCAACCTCAAAACACCCGAAAATTCGATATTTTTGGTTCCCAGAAACGATCTGTACATGCCTACTCAGTGCTAGAATGTTTTCAAAATATAGGTTTAAAACATGCTAAAAATCGATGTTTTAAGTGTCCAAAGTCGATATGTGCATGCATCATCTGTACCCGTTTATATCTCAAATTCAGGCTCCAAACACCCGAAAAGTCGATATTTTGTGGTCCCAGAAGCGATCTGTACATGCCTACTCAGATGCAGGCCCAAAACATGCTGAAAATCAATATTTTAGGTGCCCAAAGTCAACATGTGTATGCATCTTCTGCACTCGTTTATATCTCAAATTCAACCACAAAACACCCGAACATTCGATAATTTTGGGTCCCAGAAGCGATCTGTACATGTCTAGTCAGTGCTAGAATGTTTTCAAAATATAGGCTCAAAACATGCTAAAAATCGATATTTTAAGTGTCCAAAGTCGATATGTGCACGGATCTTCTGTACCCGTTTATATCTCAAATTTATGCTCAAAACACCCGAAAATTCGATATTTTTCGGTCTCAGAAGCGATCTGTACATGCCTACTCCTAGTTAGAGTATTTTCAAAATACAGGCCCAAAACATTCTGAAAATCGATATTTTAGTTGCCCAAAGTCAACATGTGCATGCATCTTCTGTACCCTTTTATATCTCAAATTCAGGCTCAAAACACCCGAAAATTATATATTTTGGGGTCCCAGAAGTGATCTGTACATGCCTACTTAGTGCTAGAATATTTTCAAAATATAGGCCCAAAACATTCTAAAAATCGATATTTTAGGTGCCCAAAGTCAATATCTCAAATTCAGGCCCAAAACACCCGAAAATTCGATATTTTGGTGTCCCAGAAGCGAACTGTACATGCCTACTCCGTGTTAGAGTATTTTTAATATACAGACCCAAAACATACTGAAAATCGATCTTTTAGGTGCCCAAAAGTCAATATGTGCATGAATCTTCTGTACCCGTTTATATTATAAATTCAACCTCAAAACACCCAAAAATTCGATATTTTTGGGTCCCAGAAGCGATTTGTACATGCCTACTCAGTGCTAGATTTTTTTCAAAATATAGTCTCGAAACATGCTGAAAATCGATATATTAAGTGTCCAAAGTCGATATGTGCATGCATCATCTGTACCCGTTTATATCTCAAATTCAGGCTCAAAACACCCGAAAATTCGATATTTTGGGTAATAGAAGCGATCTGTACATCCCTACTCCTAGTTAGAATGTTTTCAAGATACAGACCCAAAACATGCTCAAAATCGATATTTTAGGTGCCCAAGAGTCGATATGTGCATGCATCTTCTGTACCCGTTTATATCTAAAATTCTGGCTCAAAACACCCTAAAATTCGATATTTTGGGGTCCCAGAAGCGATCTGTACATGCCTACTCAGTGCTAGAATATTTTCAAAATATATGCCCAAAACATGCTAAAAATCGATATTTTAGGTGCATAAAGTCGATATCTCAAATTCAGGCCCAAAACACCCGAAAATTCGATGTTTTGGGATCCCATAAGCGATCTGTACATGCCTACTCCGTGTTAGAGTATTTTCAATATACAGGCCCAAAACATACTGAAAATCGATCTTTTAGGTGCACAAAAGTCGATATGTTCATGCATCTTCTGTACCCGTTTATATCCCAAATTCAAACTCAAAACCCCCGAAAATTCGATATTTTTGGGTCCCAGAAACGATCTGTACATGCCTACTCAGTTCTAGAATGTTTTCAAAATATAGGCTCAAAACATGCTAAAAATCGATATTTTAGGTGACCAAAAGTCGATATGTGCATGCATCTTCTGTACCTGTTTATATCTCAAATTCAAGCTCCAAACACCCGAAAATTCAATATTTTGGGGTCCCAGAAGCGATCTGTACATGCCTACTCAGATGCAGGCCCAAAACATGCTGAAAATCGATATTTTAGGTGCCCAAAGTCAACATGTGCATGCATCTTCTGTACCCTTTTATATCTCAAATTCAGGCTCAAAACACCCGAAAATTATATATTTTGGGGTCCCAGAAGTGATCTGTACATGCCTACTTAGTGCTAGAATATTTTCAAAATATAGGCCCAAAACATGCTAAAAATCGATATTTTAGGTGCCCAAAGTCAATATCTCAAATTCAGGCCCAAAACACCCGAAAATTCGATATTTTGGTGTCCCAGAAGCGAACTGTACATGCCTACTCCGTGTTAGAGTATTTTTAATATACAGGCCCAAAACATACTGAAAATCGATCTTTTAGGTGCCCAAAAGTCAATATGTGCATGAATCTTCTGTACCCGTTTATATTATAAATTCAACCTCAAAACACCCAAAAATTCGATATTTTTGGGTCCCAGAAGCGATATGTACATGCCTACTCAGTGCTAGAATTTTTTCAAAATATAGTCTCGAAACATGCTGAAAATCGATATATTAAGTGTCCAAAGTCGATATGTGCATGCATCATCTGTACCCGTTTATGTCTCAAATTCAGGCTCAAAACACCCGAAAATTCGATATTTTGGGTACTAGAAGCGATCTGTACATCTCTACTCCTAGTTAGAATTTTTTCAAGATACAGACCCAAAACATGCTCAAAATCGATATTTTAGGTGCCCAAGAGTCGATATGTGCATGCATCTTCTGTGCCCGTTTATATCTCAAATTCTGGCTCAAAACACCCGAAAATTCGATATTTTGGGGTCCCAGAAGCGATCTGTACATGCCTACTCAGTGCTAGAATATTTTCAAAATATATGCCCAAAACATGCTATAAATCGATATTTTAGGTGCATAAAGTCGATATCTCAAATTCAGGCCCAAAACACCCTAAAATTCGATATTTTGGGGTCCCAGAAGCGATCTGTACATGCCTACTCCGTGTTAGAGTATTTTCAATATACAGGCCCAAAACATACTGAAAATCAATCTCTTAGGTGCCCAAAAGTCAAAATGTAGATGCATCTTCTATACCCGTTTATATCTCAAATTCAGGCTCAAAACACCCGAAAATTCGATATTTTCGGGTCCCAGAAGCGATCTGTACTTGCCTACTCCGTGTTAGAGTATTTTCGAAATACAGGCCCAAAACAAGCTGAAAATCGATATTTTAGGTGACCAAAGTCAATATGTGTATGGATATTCTGCACCCGTTTATATCCCAAATTCAACCTCAAAACACCCGAAAATTCGATTTTTTCGGGTCCCAGAAACAATCTGTACATGCCTACTCAGTGCTAGAATATTTTCAAAATATAGGCCCAAAACATGCTAAAAATCGATATTTTAGGTGCCCTAAGTCGATATCTCAAATTCAGGCCCAAAACACCCGAAAATTCGATGTTTTGCGATCCCATAAGCGATCTGTACATGCCTACTCCGTGTTAGAGTATTTTCAATATACACGCTCAAAACATACTGAAAATCGATCTTTTAGGTGCACAAAAGTCGATATGTTCATGCATCTTCTGTACCCGTTTATATCCCAAATTCAACCTCAAAACCCCCGAAAATTCGATATTTTTGGGTCCCAGAAACGATCTGTACATGCCTACTCAGTGCTAGAATGTTTTCAAAATATAGGCTCAAAACATGCTAAAAATCGATATTTTAAGTGTCCAAAGTCAATATGTGCATGTATTATCTGTAACCGTTTATATCTCAAATTCAGGCTCAAAACACCCGAAAATTCAATATTTTGGGGTCCCAGAAGTGATCTGTACATGCCTACTTAGTGCTAGAATATTTTCAAAATAAAGGCCCAAAACATGCTAAAAACCGATATTTTACGTGCCCAAAGTCGATATCTCAAATTCAGGCCCAAAACACCCGTAAATTCGATATTTTGGGGTCCCAGAAGCGAACTGTACATGCCTACTCCGTGTTAGAGTATTTTCAAAATACAGGCCCAAAACATACTGAAAATCGATCTTTTAGGTGCCCAAAAGTCGATATGTGCATGCATCTTCTGTACCCGTTTATATCCCAAATTCAACCTCAAAACACCCGAAAATTCGATATTTTGGGGTCCCAGAAGCGATCTGTACATGCCTACTCAGTGCTAGAATATTTTCAAAATATATGCCCAAAACATGCTATAAATCGATATTTTAGGTGCATAAAGTCGATATCTCAAATTCAGGCCCAAAACACCCTAAAATTCGATATTTTGGGGTCCCAGAAGCGATCTGTACATGCCTACTCCGTGTTAGAGTATTTTCAATATACAGGCCCAAAACATACTGAAAATCAATCTCTTAGGTGCCCAAAAGTCAAAATGTAGATGCATCTTCTATACCCGTTTATATCTCAAATTCAGTCTCAAAACACCCGAAAATTCGATATTTTCGGGTCCCAGAAGCGATCTGTACTTGCCTACTCCGTGTTAGAGTATTTTCGAAATACAGGCCCAAAACAAGCTGAAAATCGATATTTTAGGTGACCAAAGTCAATATGTGTATGGATATTCTGCACCCGTTTATATCCCAAATTCAACCTCAAAACACCCGAAAATTCGATTTTTTCGGGTCCCAGAAACAATCTGTACATGCCTACTCAGTGCTAGAATATTTTCAAAATATAGGCCCAAAACATGCTAAAAATCGATATTTTAGGTGCCCTAAGTCGATATCTCAAATTCAGGCCCAAAACACCCGAAAATTCGATGTTTTGGGATCCCATAAGCGATCTGTACATGCCTACTCCGTGTTAGAGTATTTTCAATATACACGCCCAAAACATACTGAAAATCGATCTTTTAGGTGCACAAAAGTCGATATGTTCATGCATCTTCTGTACCCGTTTATATCCCAAATTCAACCTCAAAACACCCGAAAATTCGATATTTTTGGGTCCCAGAAACGATCTGTACATGCCTACTCAGTGCTAGAATGTTTTCAAAATATAGGCTCAAAACATGCTAAAAATCGATATTTTAAGTGTCCAAAGTCAATATGTGCATGTATTATCTGTAACCGTTTATATCTCAAATTCAGGCTCAAAACACCCGAAAATTCAATATTTTGGGGTCCCAGAAGTGATCTGTACATGCCTACTTAGTGCTAGAATATTTTCAAAATAAAGGCCCAAAACATGCTAAAAACCGATATTTTACGTGCCCAAAGTCGATATCTCAAATTCAGGCCCAAAACACCCGTAAATTCGATATTTTGGGGTCCCAGAAGCGAACTGTACATGCCTACTCCGTGTTAGAGTATTTTCAAAATACAGGCCCAAAACATACTGAAAATCGATCTTTTAGGTGCCCAAAAGTCGATATGTGCATGCATCTTCTGTACCCGTTTATATCCCAAATTCAACCTCAAAACACCCGAAAATTCGATATTTTGGGGTCCCAGAAGCGATCTGTACATGCCTACTCAGTGCTAGAATTTTTTCAAAATATAGGCTCAAAACATGCTAAAAATCGATATTTTAAGTGTCCCAAGTCGATATGTGCATGCATGATCTGTACCCGTTTATATCTCAAATTCAGGCTCAAAACACCCGAAAATTCGATATTTTGGGGTCCCAGAAGTGATCTGTACATACCTACTTAGTTCTAGAAAATTTTCAAAATATAGGCCAAAAACATGCTAAAAATCGATATTTTAGGTGACCAAAAGTCGATATGTGCATGCATCTTCTGTACCTGTTTATATCTCAAATTCAAGCTCCAAACACCCGAAAATTCGACATTTTTTGGTCCCAGAAGCGATCTGTACATGCCTACTCAGATGCAGGCCCAAAACATGCTGAAAATAGATATTTTAGGTGCCCAAAGTCAACATGTGTATGCATCTTCTGGACTCGTTTATATCTCAAATTTAACCTCAAAACACCCGAAAATTCGATAGTTTTGGGTCCCAGAAGCGATCTGTACATGTCTAGTCAGTGCTAGAATGTTTTCAAAATATAGGCCCAAAACATGCAGAAAATCGATATTTTAGGTGCCCAAAGTCAATATGTGCATGCATCTTCTGTACCCGTTTATATCTCAAATTCAGGCTCAAAACACCCGAAAATTCGATATTTTGGGGTCATAGAAGCGATCTGTATTTGCCTACTCAGTATTAGAGTATTTTCAAAATACAGGCCCAAAACAAGCTGAAAATCGATAATTTAGGTGACCAAAGTCAATATGTGTATGCATCTTCTGCACCCGTTTATATCCCAAATTCAACCTCAAAACACCCGAAAATTCTATATTTTTGGGTCCCAAAAGCGATCTGTACATGCTTACTCAGTGCTAGAAAATATAGGCTCAAAACATGCTAAAAATCGATATTTTAAATGTCCAAAGTCGTTATGTGCATGCATCATCTGTACCCGTTTATATCTCAATTTCAGGCTCAAAACACCCAAAAATTCTATATTTTGGGGTCCCAGGAGAGATCTGTACATGCCTACTTAGTGCTAGAATATTTTCAAAATATAGGCCCAAAACATGCTAAAAATCGATATTATAGGTGACCAAAGTCGATATCTCAAATTCAGTCCCAAAACACCCGAAAATTCGATATTTTGGGGTCCCAGAAGCGAACTGTACATGCCTACTCCGTGTAAGAGTATTTTCAAATTACAGGCCCAAAACATACTGAAAATCGATCTTTTAGGTGCCCAAAAGTCAATATGTGAATGCATCTTCTGTACCCGTTTATATCTCAAATTCAGGCTCCAACCACCGAAAATTCGATATTTTGGGGTCCCAGAAGCGATCTGTACATGCCTACTCAGATGCAGGCCCAACACATGATGAAAATCGATATTTTAGGTGCCCAAAGTCAACATGTGTATGCATCTTCTGCACTCGTATATATCTTAAATTCAACCTCAAAACACCCGAAAATTCGATAATTTTGGGTCCCAGAAGTAATCTGTACATGTCTAGTCAGTGCTAGAATGTTTTTAAAATATAGGCTCAAAACATGCTAAAAATCAATATTTTATGTGTCCTAAGTCGATATGTGCATGCATCTTCTGTTCCCGTTTATATCTCAAATTCAGGCTCAAAACACCCGAAAATTCGATATTTTTGGGTCCCAGAAGCGATCTGTACATGCCTACTCTTAGTTAGAGTATTTTCAAAATACAGGCCTAAAACATGCTGAAAATCGATATTTCAGGTGCCTAAAGTCAATATGTGCATGCATCTTCTGCACCCGTTTATATCCCAAATTCAACCTCAAAACACCCGAAAATTCGATATTTTTGGTTCCCAGAAACGATCTGTAAATGCCTACTCAGTGCTAGAATGTTTTCAAAATATAGGTTTAGAACATGCTAAAAATCGATGTTTTAAGTGTCCAAAGTCGATATGTGCATGCATCATCTGTACCCGTTTATATCTCAAATTCAGGCTCCAAACACCCGAAAAGTCGATATTTTGGGGTCCCAGAAGCGATCTGTACATGCCTACTCAGATGCAGGCCCAAAACATGCTGAAAATCGATATTTTAGGTGCCCAAAGTCAACATGTGTATGCATCTTCTGCACTCGTTTATATCTCAAATTCAACCTCAAAACACCCGAACATTCGATAATTTTGGGTCCCAGAAGCGATCTGTACATGTATAGTCAGTGCTAGAATGTTTTCAAAATATAGGCTCAAAACATGCTAAAAATCGATATTTTAAGTGTCCAAAGTCAATATGTGCACGCATCTTCTGTACCCGTTTATATCTCAAATTTAGGCTCAAAACACCCGAAAATTCGATATTTTTCGGTCTCAGAAGCGATCTGTACATGCCTACTCCTAGTTAGAGTATTTTCAAAATACAGGCCCAAAACATTCTGAAAATCGATATTTTAGGTGCCCAAAGTCAACATGTGCATGCATCTTCTGTACCCTTTTATATCTCAAATTCAGGCTCAAAACACACGAAAATTATATATTTTGGGGTCCCAGAAGTGATCTGTACATGCCTACTTAGTGCTAGAATATTTTCAAAATATAGGCCCAAAACATGATAAAAATCGATATTTTAGGTGCCCAAAGTCAATATCTCAAATTCAGGCCCAAAACACTCGAAAATTCGATATTTTGGTGTCCCAGAAGCGAACTGTACATGCCTACTCCGTGTTAGAGTATTTTTAAAATACAGGCCCAAAACATACTGAAAATCGATCTTTTAGGTGCCCAAAAGTCAATATGTGCATGAATCTTCTGTACCCGTTTATATTATAAATTCAACCTCAAAACACCCAAAAATTCGATATTTTTGGGTCCCAGAAGCGATATGTACATGCCTACTCAGTGCTAGAATTTTTTCAAAATATAGTCTCGAAACATGCTGAAAATCGATATATTAAGTATCCAAAGTCGATAAGTGCATGCATCATCTGTACCCGTTTATATCTCAAATTCAGGCTCAAAACACCCGAAAATTCGATATTTTGGGTACTAGAAGCGATCTGTACATCCCTACTCCTAGTTAGAATGTTTTCAAGATACAGACCCAAAACATGCTAAAATCGATATTTTAGGTGCCCAAAAGTCGATATGTGCATGCATCTTCTGTACCCGTTTATATCTCAAATTCTGGCTCAAAACACCTGAAAATTCGATATTTTGGGGTCCCAGAAGCGATCTGTACATGCCTACTCAGTTCTAGAAAATTTTCAAAATATATGCCCAAAACATGCTAAAAATCGATATTTTAGGTGCATAAAGTCGATATCTGAAATTCAGGCCCAAAACACCCAAAAATTCGATATTTTCGGGTCCCAGAAGCGATCTGTACTTGCCTACTCCGTGTTAGAGTATATTCGAAATACAGGCCCAAAACAAGCTGAAAATCGATATTTTAGGTGACCAAAGTCAATATGTGTATGCATATTCTGCACCCGTTTATATCCCAAATTCAACCTCAAAACACCCTAAAATTCGATTTTTTCGGGTCCCAGAAACAATCTGTACATGCCTACTCAGTGCTAGAATATTTTCAAAATATAGGCCCAAAACATGCTAAAAATCGATATTTTAGGTGCCCTAAGTCGATATCTCAAATTCAGGCCCAAAACACCCGAAAATTCGATGTTTTGGGATCCCATAAGCGATCTGTACATGCCTACTTCTTGTTAGAGTATTTTCAATATACAGGCCGAAAACATGCTGAAAATCGATCTTTTAGGTGCACAAAAGTCGATATGTTCATGCATCTTCTGTACCCGTTTATATCTCAAATTCAGGCTCCAAACACCCGAAAATTCGATATTTTGGGGTCCCAGAAGCGATCTGTACATGCCTACTCAGTGCTAGAATATTTTCAATATATAGGCCCAAAACATGCTAAAAATCGATATTTTAGGTGCCCAAAGTCGATATCTCAAATTCAGGCCCAAAACACCCAAAAATTCGATATTTTGGGGTCCCAGAAGCGATCTGTACTTGCCTACTCCGTGTTAGATTATTTTCAAAATACAGGCCCAAAACATACTGAAAATCGATATTTTAGGTGACGAAAGTCAATATGTGTATGCATATGCCGCACCCGTTTATATCCCAAATTCAACCTCAAAACACCCGAAAATTCGATATTTTTAGGTCCCAGAAACGATCTGTACATGCCTACTCAGTGCTAGAATTTTTTCAAAATATAGGCTCAAAACATGCTAAAAATCGATATTTTAAGTGTCCAAAGTCAATATGTGCATTTATTATCTGTAACCGTTTATATCTCAAATTCAGGCTCAAAACACCCGAAAATTCAATATTTTGGGGTCCCAGAAGTGATCTGTACATACCTACTTAGTTCTAGAAAATTTTCAAAATATAGGCCCAAAACATGCTAAAAATCTATATTTTAGGTGACCAAAAGTCGATATGTGCATGCATCTTCTGTACCTGTTTATATCTCAAATTCAGGCTCCAAACACCCGAAAATTCGATATTTTTTGGTCCCAGAAGCGATCTGTACATGCCTACTCAGATGCAGGCCCAAAACATGCTGAAAATCGATATTTTAGGTGCCCAAAGTCAACATGTGTATGCATCTTCTGCACTCGTTTATATCTCAAATTTAACCTCAAAACACCCGAAAATTCGATAGTTTTGGGTCCCAGAAGCGATCTGTTCATGTCTAGTCAGTGCTAGAATGTTTTCAAAATATAGGCCCAAAACATGCTGAAAATCGATATTTTAGGTGCCCAAAGTTAATATGTGCATGCATATTCTGTACCCGTTTATATCTCAAATTCAGGCTCAAAACACCCGAAAATTCGATATTTTGGGGTCATAGAAGCGATCTGTACTTGCCTACTCAGTATTAGAGTATTTTCAAAATACAGGCCCAAAACATACTGAAAATCGATCTTTTAGGTGCCCAAAAGTCGATATGTGCATGCATCTTATATACCCGTTTATATCTCAAATTCAGGCTCCAACCACCGAAAATTCGATATTTTGGGGTCCCAGAAGCGATCTGTACATGCCTACTCAGATGCAGCCCAAAATATGCTGAAAATCGATATTTTAGGTGCCCAAAGTCAACATGTGTATGCATCTTCTGCACTCGTTTATATCTCAAATTCAACCGCAAAACACCCGAAAATTCGATAATTTTGGGTCCCAGAAGTAATCTGTACATGTATAGTCAGTGCTAGAATGTTTTCAAAATATAGGCTCAAAACATGCTAAAAATCGATATTTTAAGTGTCCAATGTCGATATGTGCATGCATCTTCTGTACCCGTTTATATCTCAAATTCAGGCTCAAAACACCCGAAAATTCGATATTTTGGGTCCCAGAAGCAATATGTACATGCCTACTCTTAGTTAGAGTATTTTCAAAATACAGGCCCTAAACATGCTGAAAATCGATATTTTAGGTACCCAAAGTCAATATGTGCATGCATCTTCTGTACCCGTTTATATCTCAAATTCAGGCTGAAAACACCCGAAAATTCGGTATTTTTGGGTCCTAGAAGCGATCTGTACATCCCTACACCTAGTTAAAATGTTTTCAAGATACAAACCCAAAACATGCTAAAAATCGATATTTTAGGTGCCCAAAAGTCGATATGTGCATGCATCTTCTGTACCCGTTTATATCTCAAATTCTGGCTCAAAACACCCGAAAATTCGATATTTTGGGGTTCCAGAATGGATCTGTACATGCTTACTCAGTGCTAGAATATTTTCAAAATATATGCCCAAAACATGCTAAAAATCGATATCTTAGGAGCCCAAAGTCGATATCTCAAATTTAGGCCCAAAACACCCAAAAATTCGATATTTTGGGGTCCCAGAAGCGATCTTTACATGCCTACTCCGTGTTCGAGTATTTTCAATATACAGGCCCAAAACAAACTGAAAATCGATCTCTTTGGTGCCCAAAAGTCGATATGTGGATGCATCTTCTGTACCCGTTTATATCTCAAATTTAGGCTCAAAACACCCGAAAATTCGATATTTTTGGGTACCAGAAGCGATCTGTACTTGCCTACTCCGTGTTAGAGTATTTTCAAATTACAGGCCCAAAACAAGCTAAAAATCGATATTTCAGGTGACCAAAGTCAATATGTGTATGCATATTCTGCACCCGTTTATATCCCAAATTCAACCTCAAAACACCCGAAAATTCAATATTTTTGGGTCCCAGAAACAATCTGTACATGCCTACTCAGTGCTAGAATATTTTCAAAATATAGGCCCAAAACATGCTAAAAATCGATATTTTAGGTGCCCAAAGTCGATATCTCAAATTCAGGCCCAAAACTCCCAAAAATTCGATATTTTGGGATCGCAGAAGCGATCTGTACATGCCTACTCCGTGTTAGAGTATTTTCAAAATACAGGCCTAAAACATACTGAAAATCGATCTTTTAGGTGCCAAAAAGTCGATATGTGCATGTATCTTCTGTACCCGTTTATATCCCAAATTCAACCTCAAAACACCAGAAAATTCGATATTTTTGGGTCCCAGAAGCGATCTGTACATGCCTACTCAGTGCTAGAATGTTTTCAAAATATAGGCTCAAAACATGCTAAAAGTCGATATTTTAAGTGTCCCAAGTCGATATGTGCATGCATCATCTGTACCCGTTTATATCTCAAATTCAGGCTCAAAACACCCGAAAATTCGATATTTTGGGGTCCCAGAAGTGATCTGTACATGCCTACTTAGTTCTAGAATATTTTCAAAATATAGGCCAAAAACATGCTAAAAATCGATATTTTAGGTGACCAAAAGTCGATATGTGCATGCATCATCTGTACCCGTTTATATCTCAAATTCAGGCTCCAAACACCCGAAAATTCGATATTTTTTGGTCCCAGAAGCGATCTGTACATGCCTACTCAGATGCAGGCCCAAAACATGCTGAAAATCGATATTTTAGGTGCCCAAAGTCAACATGTGTATTCATCTTCTGCACTCGCTTATATCTCAAATTTAACCTCAAAACACCCGAAAATTCGATAGTTTTGGGTCCCAAAAGCGATCTGTACATGTCTAGTCAGTGCTAGAATGTTTTCAAAATATAGGCTCAAAACATGCTAAAAATCGATATTTTAAGTGTCCAAAGTCGATATGTGCATGCATCTTCTGTACCCGTTTATATCTCAAATTCAGGCTCAAAACACCCGAAAATTCGATATTTTGGGTTCCCAGAAGCGATCTGTACATGCCTACTCCTAGTTAGAGTATTTTCAAAATACAGGCCCAAAACATGCTGAAAATCGATATTTTAAGTACCCAAAGTCAATATGTGCATGCATCTTCTGTACCCGCATATATCTCAAATTCAGGCTCAAAACACCCGAAAATTCGGTATTTCTGGGTCCTAGAAGCGATCTGTACATCCCTACTCCTAGTTAGAATGTTTTCAAGATACAGACCCAAAGCATGCTCAAAATCGATATTTTAGGTGCCCAAAAGTCGATATGTGCATGCATCTTCTGTACCCGTTTATATCTCAAATTCTGGCTCAAAACACCCGAAAATTTGATATTTTGGGGTCCCAGAAGCGATCTGTACATGCCTACTCCTAATTAGAGTATTTTCAAAATACAGGCCCAAAACATGCTGAAAATCGATATTTTAGGTGCCCAAAGTCAATATGTGCATGCATCTTCAGGCCCGTTTATATCTCAAATTCAGGCTCAAAACACCCGAGAATTCGATATTTTGGGGTCATAGAAGCGATCTGTACATCCCTACTCCTAGTTAGAATGTTTTCAAGATACAGACCCAAAGTATGCTCAAAATCGATATTTTAGGTGCCCAAAAGTCGATATGTGCATGCATCTTCTGTACCCGTTTATATCTCAAATTCTGGCTCAAAACACCCGAAAATTCGATATTTTGGGGTCCCAGAAGCGATCTGTACATGCCTACACCGTGTTAGAGTATTTTCAAAATACAGGCCCAAAACATACTGAAAATCGATCTTTTAGGTGCCCAAAAGTCGATATGTGCATGCATCTTCTGTACCCGTTTATATCTCAAATTCAGGCTCAAAACACCCGAAAATTCGATATTTTGGGGTCCCAGAAGCGATCTGTACATGCCTACTCAGTGCTAGAATATTTTCAAAATATATGCCCAAATCATGCTATAAATCGATATTTCAGGTGCCCCAAAGTCGATATCTCAAATTCAGGCCATAAACACCCAAAAATTCGATATTTTGGGGTTCCAGAATCGATCTGTACTTGCCTACTCCGTGTTAGAGTATTTTCAAAATACAGGCCCAAAACAAGCTGAAAATCGATATTTTAGGTGACGAAAGTCAATATGTGTATGCATATTCTGCACCCGTTTATATCCCAAATTCAACCTCAAAACACCCGAAAATTCGATATTTTTGGGTCCAAAAAGTGATCTGTACATGCCTACTCAGTGCTAGAATATTTTCAAAATAAAGGCCCAAAACATTCTAAAAATCGATATTTTAGGTGCCAAAAGTCGATATCTCAAATTCAGGCCCAAAACACCCGAAAATTCGATATTTTTGGGTCCCAGAAGCGATCTGTACATGCCTACTCATTGCTAGAATTTTTTCAAAATATAGGCTCAAAACATGCTAAAAGTCGATATTTTAAGTGTCCCAAGTCGATATGTGCATGCATCATCTGTACCCGATTATATCTCAAATTCAGGCTCAAAACACGCGAAAATTCGATATTTTGGGGTCCCAGAAGTGATCTGTACATGCCTACTTAGTTCTAGAATATTTTCAAAATATAGGCCCAAAACATGCTAAAAATCGATATTTTAGGTGACCAAAAGTCGATATATGCATGCATCTTCTGTACCCGTTTATATCTCAAATTCAGGCTCCAAACACCCGAAAATTCGATATTTTTGGGTCCCAGAAGCGATCTGTACATGCCTACTCAGATGCAGGCCCAAAACATGCTGAAAAACGATATTTTAGGTGCCCAAAGTCAACATGTGTATTCATCTTCTGCACTCGTTTATATCTCAAATTTAACCTCAAAACACCCGAAAATTCGATAGTTTTGGGTCCCAAAATCGATCTGTACATATCTAGTCAGTGCTAGAATGTTTTCAAAATATAGGCTCAAAACATGCTAAAAATCGATATTTTAAGTGTCCAAAGTCGATATGTGCATGCATCTTCTGTACCCGTTTATATCTCAAATTCAGGCTCAAAACACCCGAAAATTCGATATTTTTGGGTCCCAGAAGCGATCTGTACATGCCTACTCCTAATTAGAGTATTTTCAAAATACAGGCCCAAAACATGCTGAAAATCGATATTTTAGGTGCCCAAAGTCAATATGTGCATGCATCTTCAGGCCCGTTTATATCTCAATTTCAGGCTCAAAACACCCGAAAATTCGATATTTTGGGGTCATAGAAGCGATCTTTACTTGCCTACTTCTTATAAGAGTATTTTCAAAATACAGTCCCAAAACAAGCTGAAAATCGATATTTTATGTGACCAAAGTCAATATGTGTATGCATCTTCTGCACCCGTTTATATCCCAAATTCAACCTCAAAACACCCGAAAATTCGATATTTTTGGGTCCCAAAAGCGATCTGTACATGCCTACTCAGTGCTAGAATTTTTTTCAAAATATAGGCTCAAAGCATGCTAAAAATCAATATTTTATGTGTCCAAAGTCGATATGTGCATGCATCTTCTGTTCCCGTTTATATCTCAAATTAAGGCTCAAAACACCCGAAAATTCGATATTTTTGGGTCCCAGAAGCGATCTGTACATGCCTACTCTTAGTTAGAGTATTTTCAAAATACAGGCCCAAAGCATGCTGAAAATTGATATTTCAGGTGCCTAAAGTCAATATGTGCATGCATCTTCTGCACCCGTTTATATCCCAAATTCAACCTCAAAACACCCGAAAATTCGATATTTTTGGTTCCCAGAAACGATCTGTACATGCCTACTCAGTGCTAGAATGTTTTCAAAATATAGGTTTAGAACATGCTAAAAATCGATGTTTTAAGTGTCCAAAGTCGATATGTGCATGCATCATCTGTACCCGTTTATATCTCAAATTCAGGCTCCAAACACCCGAAAAGTCGATATTTTGGGGTCCCAGAAGCGATCTGTACATGCCTACTCAGATGCAGGCCCAAAACATGCTGAAAATCGATATTTTAGGTGCCCAAAGTCAACATGTGTATGCATCTTCTGCACTCGTTTATATCTCAAATTCAACCTCAAAACACCCGAACATTCGATAATTTTGGGTCCCTGAAGCGATCTGTACATGTATAGTCAGTGCTAGAATGTTTTCAAAATATAGGCTCAAAACATGCTAAAAATCGATATTTTTAGTGTCCAAAGTCGATATGTGCACGCATCTTCTGTACCCGTTTATATCTCAAATTTAGGCTTAAAACACCCGAAAATTCGATATTTTTCGGTCTCAGAAGCGATCTGTACATGCCTACTCCGTGTTAGAGTATTTTCAAAATACAGGCCCAAAACATACTGAAAATCGATCTTTTAAGTGCCCAAAAGTCGATATGTGCATGCATCTTCTGTACCCGTTTATATCCCAAATTCAACCTCAAAACACCCGAAAATTCGATTTTTTCGGGTCCCAGAAACAATCTGTACATGCCTACTCAGTGCTAGAATATTTTCAAAATATAGGCCCAAAACATGCTAAAAATCGATATTTCAGGTGCCCTTAGTCGATATCTCAAATTCAGGCCCAAAACACCCGAAAATTCGATGTTTTGGGATCCCATAAGCGATCTGTACATGCCTACTCCGTGTTAGAGTATTTTCAATATACAGGCCCAAAACATTCTAAAAATCGATATTTTAGGTGCCCAAAGTCGATATCTCAAATTCAGACCCAAAACACCCGAAAATTCGATATTTTGGGGTCCCAGAAGCGATCTGTACATGCCTACTCCGTGTTAGAGTATTTTCAAAATACAGGCCCAAAACATACTGAAAATCGATCTTTTAGGTGCCCAAAAGTCGATATGTGCATGCATCTTCTGTACCCGTTTATATCCCAAATTCAACCTCAAAACACCCGAAAATTCGATTTTTTCGGGTCCCAGAAACAATCTGTACATGCCTACTCAGTGCTAGAATATTTTCAAAATATAGGCCCAAAACATTCTAAAAATCGATATTTTAGGTGCCCTAAGTCGATATCTTAAATTCAGGCCCAAAACACCCGAAAATTCGATGTTTTGGGATCCCATAAGCGATCTGTACATGCCTACTCCGTGTTAGAGTATTTTCAATATACAGGCCCAAAACATGCTGAAAATCGATCTTTTAGGTGCACAAAAGTCGATATGTTCATGCATCTTCTGTACCCGTTTATATCTCAAATTCAGGCTCCAAACACCCGAAAATTCGATATTTTGGGGTCCCAGAAGCGATCTGTACTTGCCTACTCCGTGTTAGATTATTTTCAAAATACAGGCCCAAAACATACTGAAAATCGATATTTTAAGTGACGAAAGTCAATATGTGTATGCATATGCCGCACCCGTTTATATCCCAAATTCAACCTCAAAACACCCGAAAATTCGATATTTTTGGGTCCCAGAAGCGATCTGTACATGTCTTGTCAGTGCTAGAATGTTTTCAAAATATAGGCCCAAAACATGCTGAAAATCGATATTTTAGGTGCCCAAAGTTAATATGTGCATGCATCTTCTGTACCCGTTTATATCTCAAATTCAGGCTCAAAACACCCGAAAATTCGATATTTTGGGGTCATGGAAGCGATCTGTACTTGCCTACTCAGTATTAGAGTATTTTCAAAATACAGGCCCAAAACAAGCTAAAAATCGATAATTTAGGTGACCAAAGTCAATATGTGTATGCATCTTCTGCACCCGTTTATATCAGAAATTCAACCTCAAAACACCCGAAAATTCGATATTTTGGAGTCCCAGAATGGATCTGTACATGCCTACTTAGTGCTAGAATATTTTCAAGATATAGGCCCAAAACATGGTAAAAATCGATATTTTAGGTGCCCAAAGTCGATATCTCAAATTCAGACCCAAAACAACCGAAAATTCGATATTTTGGTGTCACAGAAGCGAACTGTACATGCCTACTCCGTGTTAGAGTATTTTCAAAATACAGGCCCAAAACATACTGAAAATCGATCTTTTAGGTGCCCAAAAGTCGATATGTGCATGCATCTTCTGTACCCGTTTATATCCCAAATTCAACCTCAAAACACCCGAAAATTCGATATTTTTCGGTCCCAAAAGCGATCTGTACATGCCTACTCAGTGCTAGAATTTTTTCAAAATATAGGCTCAAAACATGCTAAAAATCGATATTTTAAGTGTCCAAAGTCGTGATGTGCATGCATCATCTGTACCCGTTTATATCTCAATTTCAGGCTCAAAACTCGCAAAAATTCGATATTTTGGGGTCCCAGGAGTGATCTGTACATGCCTACTTAGTGCTAGAATATTTTCAAAATAAAGGCCCAAAACATGCTAAAAATCGATATTTTAGGTGCCCAAAGTCGATATCTCAAATTCAGGCCCAAAACACCCGAAAATTCGATATTTTGGGGTCCCAGAAGCAAAATGTACATGCCTACTCCGTGTAAGAGTATTTTCAAATTACAGGCCCAAAACATACTGAAAATCGATCTTTTAGGTGCCCAAAAGTCGATATGTGCATGCATCTTCTATACCCGTTTATATCTTAAATTCAGGCTCCAACCACCGAAAATTCGATATTTTGGGGTCCCAGAAGCGATCTGTACATGCCTACTCAGATGCAGCCCAAAATATGCTGAAAATCGATATTTTAGGTGCCCAAAGTCAACATGTGTATGCATCTTCTGCACTCGTTTATATCTCAAATTCAACCTCAAAACACCCGAAAATTCGATAATTTTGGGTCCCAGAAGTAATCTGTACATGTATAGTCAGTGCTAGAATGTTTTCAAAATATAGGCTCAAAACATGCTAAAAATCGATATTTTAAGTGTCCAATGTCGATATGTGCATGCATCTTCTGTACCCGTTTATATCTCAAATTCAGGCTCCAAACACCCGAAAATTCGATATTTTGGGTCCCAGAAGCAATATGTACATGCCTACTCTTAGTTAGAGTATTTTCAAAATACAGGTCCTAAACATGCTGAAAATCGATATTTTAGGTACCCAAAGTCAATATGTGCATGCATCTTCTGTACCCGTTTATATCTCAAATTCAGGCTGAAAACACCCGAAAATTCGGTATTTTTGGGTCCTAGAAGCGATCTGTACATCCCTACACCTAGTTAAAATGTTTTCAAGATACAGACCCAAAACATGCTCAAAATCGATATTTTAGGTGCCCAAAAGTCGATATGTGCATGCATCTTCTGTACCCGTTAATATCTCAAATTTAGGCCCAAAACACCCAAAAATTCGATATTTTGGGGTCCCAGAAGCGATCTGTACATGCCTACTCCGTGTTCGAGTATTTTCAATAAACAGGCCCAAAAAAAACTGAAAATCGATCTCTTTGGTGCCCAAAAGTCGATATGTGGATGCATCTTCTGTACCCGTTTATATCTCAAATTTAGGCTCAAAACACCCGAAAATTCGATATTTTGGGGTACCAGAAGCGATCTGTACTTGCCTACTCCGTGTTAGAGTATTTTCAAATTACAGGCCCAAAACAAGCTAAAAATCGATATTTTAGGTGACCAAAGTCAATATGTGTATGCATATTCTGCACCCGTTTATATCCCAAATTCAACCTCAAAACACCCGAAAATTCGATATTTTTGGGTCCCAGAAACAATCTGTACATGCCTACTTAGTGCTAGAATATTTTCAAGATATAGGCCCAAAACATGGTAAAAATCGATATTTTAGGTGCCCAAAGTCGATATCTCAAATTCAGACCCAAAACAACCGAAAATTCGATATTTTGGTGTCCCAGAAGCGAACTGTACATGCCTACTCCGTGTTAGAGTATTTTCAAAATACAGGCCCAAAACATACTGAAAATCGATCTTTTAGGTGCCCAAAAGTCGATATGTGCATGTATCTTCTGTACCCGTTTATATCCCAAATTCAACCTCAAAACACCCGAAAATTCGATATTTTTCGGTCCCAAAAGCGATCTGTACATGCCTACTCAGTGCTAGAATTTTTTCAAAATATAGGCTCAAAACATGCTAAAAATCGATATTTTAAGTGTCCAAAGTCGTTATGTGCATGCATCATCTGTACCCGTTTATATCTCAATTTCAGGCTCAAAACTCGCAAAAATTCGATATTTTGGGGTCCCAGGAGTGATCTGTACATGCCTACTTAGTGCTAGAATATTTTCAAAATAAAGGCCCAAAACATGCTAAAAATCGATATTTTAGGTGCCCAAAGTCGATATCTCAAATTCAGGCCCAAAATACCCGAAAATTCGATATTTTGGGGTCCCAGAAGCAAAATGTACATGCCTACTCCGCAAGAGTATTTTCAAATTACAGGCCCAAAACATACTGAAAATCGATCCTTTAGGTGCCCAAAAGTCGATATGTGCATGCATCTTCTATACCCGTTTATATCTTAAATTCAGGCTCCAACCACCGAAAATTCGATATTTTGGGGTCCCAGAAGCGATCTGTACATGCCTACTCAGATGCAGCCCAAAATATGCTGAAAATCGATATTTTAGGTGCCCAAAGTCAACATGTGTATGCATCTTCTGCACTCGTTTATATCTCAAATTCAACCTCAAAACACCCGAAAATTCGATAATTTTGGGTCCCAGAAGTGATCTGTACATGTATAGTCAGTGCTAGAATGTTTTCAAAATATAGGCTCAAAACATGCTAAAAATCGATATTTTAAGTGTCCAATGTCGATATGTGCATGCATCTTCTGTACCCGTTTATATCTCAAATTTAGGCTCAAAACACCCGAAAATTCGATATTTTGGGTCCCAGAAGCAATATGTACATGCCTACTCTTAGTTAGAGTATTTTCAAAATACAGGTCCTAAACATGCTGAAAATCGATATTTTAGGTACCCAAAGTCAATATGTGCATGCATCTTCTGTACCCGTTTATATCTCAAATTCAGGCTGAAAACACCCGAAAATTCGGTATTTTTGGGTCCTAGAAGCGATCTGTACATCCCTACACCTAGTTAAAATGTTTTCAAGATACAGACCCAAAACATGCTCAAAATCGATATTTTAGGTGCCCAAAAGTCGATATGTGCATGCATCTTCTGTACCCGTTTATATCTCAAATTTAGGCCCAAAACACCCAAAAATTCGATATTTTGGGGTCCCAGAAGCGATCTGTACATGCCTACTCCGTGTTCGAGTATTTTCAATAAACAGGCCCAAAACAAACTGAAAATCGATCTCTTTGGTGCCCAAAAGTCGATATGTGGATGCATCTTCTGTACCCGTTTATATCTCAAATTTAGGCTCAAAACACCCGAAAATTCGATATTTTGGGGTACCAGAAGCGATCTGTACTTGCCTACTCCGTGTTAGAGTATTTTCAAATTACAGGCCCAAAACAAGCTAAAAATCGATATTTTAGGTGACCAAAGTCAATATGTGTATGCATATTCTGCACCCGTTTATATCCCAAATTCAACCTCAAAACACCCGAAAATTCGATATTTTTGGGTCCCAGAAACAATCTGTACATGCCTACTCAGGGCTAGAATATTTTCAAAATATAGGCCCAAAACATGCTAAAAATCGATATTTTAGGTGCCCAAAGTCGATATCTCAAATTCAGGCCCAAAACTCCCAAAAATTCGATATTTTGGGATCCCAGAAGCGATCTGTACATGCCTACTCCGTGTTAGAGTATTTTCAATATACAGGCCCAAAACATACTGAAAATCGATCTTTTAGGTTCCCAAAAGTCGATATGTGCATGCATCTTCTGTACCCGTTTATATCTCAAATTCAGGCTCCAAACACCCGAAAATTCGATATTTTGGGGTCCCAGAAGCGATCTGTACATGCCTACTCAGTGCTAGAATATTTTCAAAATATAGGCCCAAAACATGCTAAAAATCGATATTTTAGGTGCCCAAAGTCGATATCTCAAATTTAGGCCCAAAACACCCAAAAATTCGATATTTTGGGGTCCCAGAAGCGATCTGTACTTGCCTACTCCGTGTTAGAGTATTTTCAAAATACAGGCCCAAAACAAGCTGAAAATCGATATTTTAGGTGACGAAAGTCAATATGTGTATGCATATTCTGCACCCGTTTATATCCCAAATTCAACCTCAAAACACCCGAAAATTCGATATTTTTGGGTGCCAGAAGCGATCTGTACATGCCTACTCAGTGCTAGAAGTTTTTCAAAATATAGGCTCAAAACATGCTAAAAATCGATATTTTAAGTGTCCAAAGTCAATATGTGCATGTATTATTTGTACCCGTTTATATCTCAAATTCAGGCTCAAAACACCCGAAAATTCGATATTTTGGGGTCCCAGAAGTGATCTGTACATGCCTACTCAGTGCTAGAATATTTTCAAAATAAAGGCCCAAAACATGCTAAAAATCGATATTTTAGGTGACCAAAAGTCGATATGTGCATGCATCATCTGTACCCGTTTATATCTCAAATTCAGGCTCCAAACACCCTAAAATTCGATATTTTTTGGTCCCAGAAGCGATCTGTACATGCCTACTCAGAAGCAGGCCCAAAACATGCTGAAAATCGATATTTTAGGTGCCCAAAGTCAACATGTGTATTCATCTTCTGCACTCGCTTATATCTCAAATTTAACCTCAAAACACCCGAAAATTCGATAGTTTTGGGTCCCAAAAGCGATCTGTACATGTCTAGTCAGTGCTAGAATGTTTTCAAAATATAGGCTCAAAATATGCTAAAAATCGATATTTTATGTGTCCAAAGTCGATATGTGCATGCATCTTCTGTACCCGTTTATATCTCAAATTCAGGCTCCAAACACCCGAAAATTCGATATTTTTGGGTCCCAGAAGCGATCTGTACATGCCTACTCAGTGCTAGAATATTTTCAAAATATAGGCCCAAAACATGCTAAAAATCGATATTTTTGGTGCCCAAAGTCGATATCTCAAATTTAGGCCCAAAACACCCAAAAATTCGATATTTTGGGGTCCCAGAAGCGATCTGTACTTGCCTACTCCGTGTTAGAGTATTTTCAAAATACAGGCCCAAAACAAGCTGAAAATCGATATTTTAGGTGACGAAAGTCAATATGTGTATGCATATTCTGCACCCGTTTATATCCCAAATTCAACCTCAAAACACCCGAAAATTCGATATTTTTGGGTGCCAGAAGCGATCTGTACATGCCTACTCAGTGCTAGAATTTTTTCAAAATATAGGCTCAAAACATGCTAAAAATCGATATTTTAAGTGTCCAAAGTCAATATGTGCATGTATTATTTGTACCCGTTTATATCTCAAATTCAGGCTCAAAACACCCGAAAATTCGATATTTTGGGGTCCCAGAAGTGATCTGTACATGCCTACTCAGTGCTAGAATATTTTCAAAATAAAGGCCCAAAACATGCTAAAAATCGATATTTTAGGTGCCCAAAGTCGATATCTCAAATTCTGGCCCAAAACACCCGAAAATTCGATATTTTAGGGTCCCAGAAGCGAACTGTACATGCCTACTCCGTGTTAGAGTATTTTCAAAATACAGGCCCAAAACATACTGAAAATCGATCTTTTAGGTGTCAAAAAGTCGATATGTGCATGCCTCTTCTGTACCCGTTTATATCCCAAATTCAACCTCAAAACACCAGAAAATTCGATATTTTCGGGTCCCTGAAGCGATCTGTACATGCCTACTCAGTGCTAGAATTTTTTCAAAATATAGGCTCAAAACATGCTAAAAGTCGATATTTTAAGTGTCCCAAGTCGATATGTGCATGCATCATCTGTACCCGTTTATATCTCAAATTCAGGCTCAAAACACCCGAAAATTCGATATTTTGGGGCCCCAGAAGTGACCTGTACATGCCTACTTAGTTCTAGAATATTTTCAAAATATAGGCCAAAAACATGCTAAAAATCGATATTTTAGGTGACCAAAAGTCGATATGTGCATGCATCATCTGTACCCGTTTATATCTCAAATTCAGGCTCCAAACACCCTAAAATTCGATATTTTTTGGTCCCAGAAGCGATCTGTACATGCCTACTCAGATGCAGGCCCAAAACATGCTGAAAATCGATATTTTAGGTGCCCAAAGTCAACATGTGTATTCATCTTCTGCACTCGCTTATATCTCAAATTTAACCTCAAAACACCCGAAAATTCGATAGTTTTGGGTCCCAAAAGCGATCTGTACATGTCTAGTCAGTGCTAGAATGTTTTCAAAATATAGGCTCAAAATATGCTAAAAATCGATATTTTATGTGTCCAAAGTCGATATGTGCATGCATCTTCTGTACCCGTTTATATCTCAAATTCAGGCTCAAAACACCCGAAAATTCGATATTTTTGGGTCCCAGAAGCGATCTGTACATGCCTACTCCTAATTAGAGTATTTTCAAAATACAGGCCCAAAACATGCTGAAAATCGATATTTTATGTGCCCAAAGTCAATATGTGCATGCATCTTCAGGCCCGTTTATATCTCAAATTCAGGCTTAAAACACCCGAAAATTCGATATTTTGGGGTCATAGAAGCGATCTTTACTTGCCTACTCCGTATTAGAGTATTTTCAAAATACAGGCCCAAAACATGCTGAAAATCGATATTTGAGGTACCCAAAGTCAATATGTGCATGCATCTTCTGTACCCGTATATATCTCAATTTCAGGCTCAAAACACCCGAAAATTCGGTATTTCTGGGTCCTAGAAGCGATCTGTACATCCCTACTCCTAGTTAGAATGTTTTCAAGATACAGACCCAAAGCATGCTCAAAATCGATATTTTAGGTGCCCAAAAGTCGATATGTGCATGCATCTTCTGTACCCGTTTATATCTCAAATTCAGGCTCAAAACCCCCGAAAATTCGATATTTTGGGGTCCCAGAAGCGATCTGTACATGCCTACTCCTAATTAGAGTATTTTCAAAATACAGGCCCAAAACATGCTGAAAATCGATATTTTAGGTGCCCAAATCAATATGTGCATGCATCTTCAGGCCCGTTTATATCTCAAATTCAGGCTCAAAACACCCGAGAATTCGATATTTTGGGGTCATAGAAGCGATCTGTACATCCCTATTCCTAGTTAGAATGTTTTTAAGATACAGACCCAAAACATGCTCAAAATCGATATTTTAGGTGCCCAAAAGTCGATATGTGCATGCATCTTCTGTACCCGTTTATATCTCAAATTTAGGCCCAAAACACCCAAAAATTCGATATTTTGGGGTCCCAGAAGCGATCTGTACATGCCTACTCCGTGTTCGAGTATTTTCAATAAACAGGCCCAAAACAAACTGAAAATCGATCTCTTTGGTGCCCAAAAGTCGATATGTGGATGCATCTTCTGTACCCGTTTATATCTCAAATTTAGGCTCAAAACACCCGAAAATTCGATATTTTGGGGTACCAGAAGCGATCTGTACTTGCCTACTCCGTGTTAGAGTATTTTCAAATTACAGGCCCAAAACAAGCTAAAAATCGATATTTTAGGTGACCAAAGTCAATATGTGTATGCATATTCTGCACCCGTTTATATCCCAAATTCAACCTCAAAACACCCGAAAATTCGATATTTTGGGGTCCCAGAAGCGATCTGTACATGCCTACTCAGTGCTAGAATATTTTCAAAATATAGGCCCAAAACATGCTAAAAATCGATATTTTAGGTGCCCAAAGTCGATATCTCAAATTCAGGCCCAAAATACCCAAAAATTCGATATTTTGGGGTCCCAGAAGCGATCTGTACTTGCCTACTCCGTGTTAGAGTATTTTCAAAATACAGGCCCAAAACAAGCTGAAAATCGATATTTTAGGTGACGAAAGTCAATATGTGCATGCATATTTTGCACCCGTTTATATCCCAAATTCAACCTCAAAACACCCGAAAATTCGATATTTTTGGGTCCCAGAAGCGATCTGTACATGCCTACTCAGTGCTAGAATGTTTTCAAAATATAGGCTCAAAACATGCTAAAAATCGATATTTTAAGTGTCCAAAGTCGTTATTTGCATGCATCATCTGTACCCGTTTATATCTCAATTTCAGGCTCAAAACTCGCAAAATTTCGATATTTTGGGGTCCCAGGAGTGATCTGTACATGCCTACTTAGTGCTAGAATATTTTCAAAATAAAGGCCCAAAACATGCTAAAAATCGATATTTTAGGTGCCCAAAGTCGATATCTCAAATTCAGGCCCAAAACACCCGAAAATTCGATATTTTAGGGTCCCAGAAGCGAACTGTACATGCCTACTCCGTGTTAGAGTATTTTCAAAATACAGGCCCATAACATACTGAAAATCGATCTTTTAGGTGCCAAAAAGTCGATATGTGCATGCATCTTCTGTACCCGTTTATATCCCAAATTCAACCTCAAAACACCAGAAAATTCGATATTTTTGGGTCCCAGAAGCGATCTGTACATGCCTACTCAGTGCTAGAATGTTTTCAAAATATAGGCTCAAAACATGCTAAAAGTCGATATTTTAAGTGTCCCAAGTCGATATGTGCATGCATCATCTGTACCCGTTTATATCTCAAATTCAGGCTCAAAACACCCGAAAATTCGATATTTTTTGGTCCCAGAAGTGATCTGTACATGCCTACTTAGTTCTAGAATATTTTCAAAATATAGGCCAAAAACATGCTAAAAATCGATATTTTAGGTGACCAAAAGTCGATATGTGCATGCATCATCTGTACCCGTTTATATCTCAAATTCAGGCTCCAAACACCCTAAAATTCGATATTTTTTGGTCCCAGAAGCGATCTGTACATGCCTACTCAGATGCAGGCCCAAAACATGCTAAAAATCGATATTTTAGGTGCCCAAAGTCAACATGTGTATTCATCTTCTGCACTCGCTTATATCTCAAATTTAACCTCAAAACACCCGAAAATTCGATAGTTTTGGGTCCCAAAAGCGATCTGTACATGTCTAGTCAGTGCTAGAATGTTTTCAAAATATAGGCTCAAAATATGCTAAAAATCGATATTTTATGTGTCCAAAGTCGATATGTGCATGCATCTTCTGTACCCGTTTATATCTCAAATTCTGGCTCAAAACACCCGAAAATTCGATATTTTTGGGTCCCAAAAGCGATCTGTACATGCCTACTCCTAATTAGAGTATTTTCAAAATACAGGCCCAAAACATGCTGAAAATCGATATTTTATGTGCCCAAAGTCAATATGTGCATGCATCTTCAGGCCCGTTTATATCTCAAATTCAGGCTTAAAACACCCGAAAATTCGATATTTTGGGGTCATAGAAGCGATCTTTACTTGCCTACTCCGTATTAGAGTATTTTCAAAATACAGGCCCAAAACAAGCTGAAAATCGATATTTTAGGTGACAAAAGTCAATATGTGTATGCATCTTCTGCACCCGTTTATATCAGAAATTCAACCTCAAATCACCCGAAAATTCGATATTTTGGAGTCCCAGAAGTGATCTGTACATGCCTACTTAGTGCTAGAATATTTTCAAGATATAGGCCCAAAACATGGTAAAAATCGATATTTTAGGTGCCCAAAGTCGATATATCAAATTCAGACCCAAAACACTCGAAAATTCGATATTTTGGGGTCCCAGAAGCAATCTGTACATGCCTACACCGTGTTAGAGTATTTTCAAAATACAGGCCCAAAACATACTGAAAATCGATCTTTTAGGTGCCCAAAAGTCGATATGTGCATGCATCTTCTGTACCCGTTTATATCTCAAATTCAGGCTCAAAACACCCGAAAATTCGATATTTTGGGGTCCCAGAAGCGATCTGTACATGCCTACTCAGTGCTAGAATATTTTCAAAATATATGCCCAAATCATGCTATAAATCGATATTTCAGGTGCCCAAAGTCGATATCTCAAATTCAGGCCCAAAACACCCAAAAATTCGATATTTTGGGGTCCCAGAATCGATCTGTACTTGCCTACTCCGTGTTAGAGTATTTTCAAAATACAGGCCCAAAACAAGCTAAAAATCGATATTTTAGGTGACGAAAGTCAATATGTGTATGCATATTCTGCACCCGTTTATATCCCAAATTCAACCTCAAAACACCCGAAAATTCGATATTTTTGGGTGCCAGAAACGATCTGTACATGCCTACTCAGTGCTGGAATGTTTTCAAAATATAGTCTCAAAACATGCAAAAAATCGATATTTTAAGTGTCCAAAGTCAATATGTGCATGTATTATCTGTACCCGTTTATATCTCAAATTCAGGCTCAAAACACCCGAAAATTCGATATTTTGGGGTCCCTGAAGTGATCTGTACATGCCTACTCAGTGCTAGAATATTTTCAAAATAAAGGCCCAAAACATTCTAAAAATCGATATTTTAGGTGCCCAAAGTCGATATCTCAAATTCAGGCCCAAAACACCCGAAAATTCGATATTTTAGGGTCCCAGAAGCAAACTGTACATGCCTACTCCGTGTTAGAGTATTTTCAAAATACAGGCCCAAAACATACTGAAAATCGATCTTTTAGGTGCCAAAAAGTCGATATGTGCATGCATCTTCTGTACCCGTTTATATCCCAAATTCAACCTTAAAACACCAGAAAATTCGATATTTTTGGGTCCCAGAAGCGATCTGTACATGCCTACTCAGTGCTAGAATTTTTTCAAAATATAGGCTCAAAACATGCTAAAAGTCGATATTTTAAGTGTCCCAAGTCGATATGTGCATGCATCATCTGTACCCGTTTATATCTCAAATTCAGGCTCAAAACACGCGAAAATTCGATATTTTGGGGTCCCAGAAGTGATCTGTACATGCCTACTTAGTTCTAGAATATTTTCAAAATATAGGCCCAAAACATGCTAAAAATCGATATTTTAGGTGACCAAAAGTCGATATGTGCATGCATCTTCTGTACCCGTTTATATCTCAAATTCAGGCTCCAAACACCCGAAAATTCGATATTTTTGGGTCCCAGAAGCGATCTGTACATGCCTACTCAGATGCAGGCCCAAAACATGCTGAAAAACGATATTTTAGGTGCCCAAAGTCAACATGTGTATTCATCTTCTGCACTCGTTTATATCTCAAATTTAACCTCAAAACACCCGAAAATTCGATAGTTTTGGGTCCCAAAAGCGATCTGTACATATCTAGTCAGTGCTAGAATGTTTTCAAAATATAGGCTCAAAACATGCTAAAAATCGATATTTTAAGTGTCCAAAGTCGATATGTGCATGCATCTTCTGTACCCGTTTATATCTCAAATTCAGGCTCAAAACACCCGAAAATTCGATATTTTTGGGTCCCAGAAGCGATCTGTACATGCCTACTCCTAATTAGAGTATTTTCAAAAAACAGGAACAAAACATGCTGAAAATCGATATTTTAGGTGCCCAAAGTCAATATGTGCATGCATCTTCAGGCCCGTTTATATCTCAAATTCAGGCTCAAAACACCCGAAAATTCGATATTTTGGGGTCATAGAAGCGATCTTTACTTGCCTACTTCGTATTAGAGTATTTTCAAAATACAGTCCCAAAACAAGCTGAAAATCGATATTTTAGGTGACCAAAGTCAATAGTGTATGCATCTTCTGCACCCGTTTATATCAGAAATTCAACCTCAAAATACCCGAAAATTCGATATTTTGGAGTCCCAGAAGTGATCTGTACATGCCTACTTAGTGCTAGAATATTTTCAAGATATAGGCCCAAAACATGGTAAAAATCGATATTTTAGGTGCCCAAAGTCGATATCTCAAATTCAGACCCAAAACACTCGAAAATTCGATATTTTGGTGTCCCAGAAGCAATCTGTACATGCCTACTCCGTGTTAGAGTATTTTCAAAATACAGGATCAAAACATAGTGAAAATCGATCTTTTAGGTGCCCAAAAGTCGATATGTGCATGCATCTTCTGTACACGTTTATATCCAAAATTCAACCTCAAAACACCCGAAAATTCTATATTTTTGGGTCCCAAAAGCGATCTGTACATGCCTACTCAGTGCTAGAATTTTCTCAAAATATAGGCTCAAAGCATGCTAAAAAATCAATATTTTATGTGTCCAAAGTCGATATGTGCATGCATCTTCTGTTCCCGTTTATATCTCAAATTCAGGCTCAAAACACCCGAAAATTCGATATTTTTGGGTCCCAGAAGCGATCTGTACATGCCTACTCTTAGTTAGAGTATTTTCAAAATACAGGCCCAAAACATGCTGAAAATCGATATTTCAGGTGCCTAAAGTCAATATGTGCATGCATCTTCTGCACCCGTTTATATCTCAAATTTAGGCTCAAAACAACCGAAAATTCGATATTTTTCGGTCTCAGAAGCGATCTGTACATGCCTACTCCTAGTTAGAGTATTTTCAAAATACAGGCCCAAAACATTCTGAAAATCGATATTTTAGGTGCCCAAAGTCAATATCTCAAATTCAGGCCCAAAACACCCAAAAATTCGATATTTTGGGGTCCCAGAAGCGATCTGTACTTGCCTACTCCGTGTTAGATTATTTTCAAAATATAGGCCCAAAACATACTGAAAATCGATATTTTAGGTGACGAAAGTCAATATGTGTATGCATATGCCGCACCCGTTTATATCCCAAATTCAACCTCAAAACACCCGAAAATTAGATATTTTTGGGTCCCAGAAGCGATATGTACATGCCTACTCAGTGCTAGAATTTTTTCAAAATATAGGCTCAAAACATGCTAAAAATCGATATTTTAAGTGTCCCAAGTCGATATGTGCATGCATCATCTGTACCCGTTTATATCTCAAATTCAGGCTCAAAACACCCGAAAATTCGATATTTTGGGGTCCCAGAAGTGATCTGTACATACCTACTTAGTTCTAGAAAAATTTCAAAATATAGGCCCAAAACATGCTAAAAATCGATATTTTAGGTGACCAAAAGTCGATATGTGCATGCATCTTCTGTACCTGTTTATATCTCAAATTCAGGCTCCAAACACCCGAAAATTCGATATTTTTTGGTCCCAGAAGCGATCTGTACATGCCTACTCAGATGCAGGCCCAAAACATGCTGAAAATCGATATTTTAGGTGCCCAAAGTCATCATGTGTATGCATCTTCTGCACTCGTTTATATCTCAAATTTAACCTCAAAACACCCGAAAATTTGATAGTTTTGGGTCCCAGAAGCGATCTGTACATGTCTAGTCAGTGCTAGAATGTTTTCAAAATATAGGCCCAAAACATACTGAAAATCGATATTTTAGGTGCCCAAAGTCAATATGTGCATGCATCTTCTGTACCCGTTTATATCTCAAAATCAGGCTCAAAACACCCGAAAATTCGATATTTTGGGGTCATAGAAGCGATCTGTACTTGCCTACTCAGTATTAGAGTATTTTCAAAATACAGGCCCAAAACAAGCTGAAAATCGATAATTTAGGTGACCAAAGTCAGTATGTGTATGCATCTTCTGCACCCGTTTATATCAGAAATTCAACCTCAAAACACCCGAAAATTCTATATTTTGGAGTCCCAGAAGTGATCTGTACATGCCTACTTAGTGCTAGAATATTTTCAATATATAGGCCCAAAACATGCTAAAAATCTATATTTTAGGTGCCCAAAGTCGATATCTCAAATTCATGCCCAAAACACCCAAAAATTTGATATTTTGGGGTCCCAGAAGCGATCTGTACTTGCCTACTTCGTGTTAGATTATTTTCAAAATACAGGCCCAAAACATACTGAAAATCGATATTTTAGGTGACGAAAGTCAATATGTGTATGCATATGCCGCACCCGTTTATATCCCAAATTCAACCTCAAAACACCCGAAAATTCGATATTTTTGGGTCCCAGAAACGATCTGTACATGCCTACTCAGTGCTAGAATGTTTTCAAAATATAGGCTCAAAACATGCTAAAAATCGATATTTTAAGTGTCCAAAGTCAATATGTGCATGTATTATCTGTAACCGTTTATATCTCAAATTCAGGCTCAAAACACCCGAAAATTCTATATTTTGGGGTCCCAGAAGTGATCTGTACATGCCTACTTAGTGCTAGAATATTTTCAAAATAAAGGCCCAAAACATGCTAAAAACCGATATTTTAGGTGCCCAAAGTCGATATCTCAAATTCAGGCCCAAAACACCCGTAAATTCGATATTTTGGAGTCCCAGAAGCGAACTGTACATGCCTACTCCGTGTTAGAGTATTTTCAAAATACAGGCCCAAAACATACTGAAAATCGATCTTTTAGGTGCCCAAAAGTCGATATGTGCATGCATCTTCTGTACCCGTTTATATCCCAAATTCAACCTCAAAACACCCGAAAATTCGATATTTTTGGGTCCCAGAAGCGATCTGTACATGCCTACTCAGTGCTAGAATTTTTTCAAAATATAGGCTCAAAACATGCTAAAAATCGATATTTTAAGTGTCCCAAGTCGATATGTGCATGCATCATCTGTACCCGTTTATATCTCAAATTCAGGCTCATAACACCCGAAAATTCGATATTTTGGGGTCCCAGAAGTGATCTGTACATACCTACTTAGTTCTAGAAAATTTTCAAAATATAGGTCTAAAACATGCTAAAAATCGATATTTTAGGTGACCAAAAGTCGATATGTGCATGCATCTTCTGTACCTGTTTATATCTCAAATTCAGGCTCCAAACACCCGAAAATTCGATATTTTTTGGTCCCAGAAGCGATCTGTACATGCCTACTCAGATGCAGGCCCAAAACATGCTGAAAATCGATATTTTAGGTGCCCAAAGTCAACATGTGTATGCATCTTCTGCACTCGTTTATATCTCAAATTTAACCTCAAAACACCCGAAAATTTGATAGTTTTGGGTCCCAGAAGCGATCTGTACATGTCTAGTCAGTGCTAGAATGTTTTCAAAATATAGGCCCAAAACATGCTGAAAATCGATATTTTAGGTGCCCAAAGTCAATATGTGCATGCATCTTCTGTACCCGTTTATATCTCAAATTCAGGCTCAAAACACCCGAAAATTCGATATTTTGGGGTCATAGAAGCGATCTGTACTTGCCTACTCAGTATTAGAGTATTTTCAAAATACAGGCCCAAAACAAGCTGAAAATCGATAATTTATATGACCAAAGTCAATATGTGTATGCATATTCTGCACCCGTTTAAATCAGAAATTCAACCTCAAAACACCCGAAAATTCGATATTTTGGAGTCCCAGAAGTGATCTGTACATGCCTACTTAGTGCTAGAATATTTTCAAGAAATAGGCCCAAAACATGGTAAAAATCGATATTTTAGGTGCCCAAAGTCGATATCTCAAATTCAGACCCAAAATAACCGAAAATTCGATATTTTGGTGTCCCAGAAGCGAACTGTACATGCCTACTCCGTGTTAGAGTATTTTCAAAATACAGGCCCAAAACATACTGAAAATCGATCTTTTAGGTGCCCAAAAGTCGATATGTGCATGCATCTTCTGTACCCGTTTATATCCCAAATTCAACCTCAAAACACCCGAAAATTCGATATTTTTGGGTCCCAAAAGCGATCTGTACATGCCTACTCAGTGCTAGAATTTTTTCAAAATATAGGCTCAAAACATGCTAAAAATCGATATTTTAAGTGTCCAAAGTCGTTATGTGCATGCATCATCTGTACCCGTTTATATCTCAATTTCAGGCTCAAAACTCGCAAAATTTCGATATTTTGGGGTCCCAGGAGTGATCTGTACATGCCTACTTAGTGCTAGAATATTTTCAAAATAAAGGCCCAAAACATGCTAAAAATCGATATTTTAGGTGCCCAAAGTCGATATCTCAAATTCATGCCCAAAACACCCGAAAATTCGATATTTTGGGGTCCCAGAAGCGAACTGTACATGCCTACTCCGTGTAAGAGTATTTTCAAAATGCAGGCCCAAAACATACTGAAAATCGATCTTTTAGGTGCCCAAAAGTCGATATGTGCATGCATCTTCTGTACCCGTTTATATCTCAAATTCAGGCTCCAACCACCGAAAATTCGATATTTTGGGGTCCCAGAAGCGATCTGTACATGCCTACTCAGATGCAGCCCAAAATATGCTGAAAATCGATATTTTAGGTCCCCAAAGTCAACATGTGTATGCATCTTCTGCACTCGTTTATATCTCAAATTCAACCTCAAAACACCCGAAAATTCGATAATTTTGGGTCCCAGAAGTAATCTGTACATGTATAGTCAGTGCTAGAATGTTTTCAAAATATAGGCTCAAAACATGCTAAAAATCGATATTTTAAGTGTCCAAAGTCGATATGTGCATGCATCTTCTGTACCCGTTTATATCTCAAATTCAGGCTCAAAACACCCGAAAATTCGATATTTTTGGGTCCCAGAAGCGATATGTACATGCCTACTCTTAGTTAGAGTATTTTCAAAATACAGGTCCTAAACATGCTGAAAAGCGATATTTTAGGTGACTAAAGTCAATATGTGCATGCATCTTCTGCACCCGTTTATATCCCAAATTCAAAATCAAAACACCCGAAAATTCGATATTTTTGGATCCCAGAAACGATCTGTACATGACTACTCAGTGCTAGAATGTTTTCAAAATATAGGTTTAGAACATGCGAAAAATCTCTGTTTTAAGTGTCCAAAGTCGAAATGTGCATGCATCATCTGTACCCGTTTATATCTCAAATTCCGGCTTCAAACACCCGAAAAGTCGATATTTTGGGGTCCCAGAAGCGATCTGTACATGCCTATTCAGATGCAAGCCCAAAACATGCTAAAAATCGATATTTTATGTGCCCAAAGTCAACATGTGTATGCATCTTCTGCACTCGTTTATATCTCAAATTCAACCTCAAAACACCCGAAAATTCGATAATTTTGGGTCCCAGAAGCGATCTGTACATGTCTAGTCAGTGCTAGAATGTTTTCAAAATATAGGCTCAAAACATGCTAAAAATCGATATTTTAAGTGTCCAAAGTCGATATGTGCATGCATCATCTGTACCCGTTTATATCTCAAATTTAGGCTCAAAACACCCAAAAATTCAATATTTTTCGGTCCCAGAAGCGATCTGTACATGCCTACTCCTAGTTAGAGTATTTTCAAAATACAGGCCCAAAACATTCTGAAAATCGATATTTTAGGTGCCCAAAGTCAATATGTGCATGCATCTTCTGTACCCGTTTATATCTCAAATTCAGGCTCAAAACACCCGAAAATTTTATATTTTGGGGTCCCAGAAGTGATCTGTACATGCCTACTTAGTGCTAGAATATTTTCAAAATATAGGCCCAAAACATGCTAAAAATCGATATTTTAGGTGCCCAAAGTCAATATCTCAAATTCAGGCCCAAAACACCCGAAAATTCGATATTTTGGTGTCCCAGAAGCGAACTGTACATGCCTACTCCGTGTTAGAGTATTTTTAAAATACAGGCCCAAAACATACTGAAAATCGATCCTTTTGGTGCCCAAAGGTCAATATATGCATGAATCTTCTGTACCCGTTTATATCATAAATTCAACCTCAAAACACCCGAAAATTCGATATTTTTGGGTCCCAGAAGCGATCTGTACATGCCTACTCAGTGCTAGAATTTTTTCAAAATATAGGTTCAAAACATGCTAAAAATCGATATATTAAGTGTCCAAAGTCGATTTGTGTATGCATCATCTGTACCCGTTTATATCTCAAATTCAGGCTCAAAACACCCGAAAATTCGATATTTTGGGGTCCCAGAAGCGATCTGTACATGCCTACTCAGTGCTAGAATTTTTTCAAAATATAGGCTCAAAACATTCTAAAAATCAATATATTAAGTGTCCAAAGTCGATATGTGCATGCATCTTCTGAACCCGTTTATTTCTCAAATTCAGGCTCAAAACACCCGAAAATTCGATATTTTTGGGACCCTGAAGCGATCTGTACATGTCTACTCCGTGTTAGAGTATTTTCAAAATACAGGCCCAAAACATGCTGAAAATCGATATTTTAGGTGCCCAAAGTCGATATCTCAAATTCAGGCCCAAAACACCCGAAAATTCGATATTTTGGGGTCCTAGAAGCGAACTGTACATGCCTATTCCGTGTTAGAGTATTTTCAAAATACAGGCCCAAAACATACTGAAAATCGATCTTTTAGGGGCCCAAAAGTCGATATGTGCATGCATCTTCTGTACCCGTTTATATCTCAAATTCATGCTCCAAACACCCGAAAATTCGATATTTTGGTGTCCCAGAAGCGATCTGTACATGCCTACTCAGATGCAGGCCCAAAACATGCTAAAAATCGATATTTTAGGTGCCCAAAGTCAACATGTGTATGCATATTCTGCACTCGTTTATATCTCAAATTTAACCTCAAAACACCCATAAATTAAATTTTTTTGGGTCCGAGAAGCGATATGTACATGTCTAGTCAGTGCTAGAATGTTTTCAAAATAAAGGCTCAAAACATGCTAAAAATCGATATTATAAGTGTCCAAAGTCTTATGTGCATGCATCTTCTGTACCCGTTTATATCTCAAATTCAGGCTCAAAACACCCGAAAATTCGATATTTTTGGGTTCCAGAAGCGATCTGTACATGCCTACTCCGTGTTAGAGTATTTTCAAAATACAGGCCCAAAACATGCTGAAAATCGATATTTTAGGTGCCCAAAGTCAATATGTGCATGCATCTTCTGTACCCGTTTATGTCTCAAATTTAGGCTCAAAACACCCGAAAATTCGGTATTTTTGGGTCCTAGAAGCGATCTGTACATCCCTACTCCTAGTTAGAATGTTTTCAAAATACAGACCCAAAACATGCTCACAATCGATATTTTAGGTGCCAAAAAGTCGATATATGCATGCATCTTCTGTACCCCTTTATATCTCGAATTCAGGCTCCAAACACCCAAAAATTTGATATTTTGGGGTCCCAGAAGTGATCTGTACATGCCTACTTAGTGCTAGAATATTTTCAAAATATAGGCCCAAAACATGCTAAAAATCGATATTTTAGGTGCCCAAAGTCAATATCTCAAATTCAGGCCCAAAACACCCAAAAATTCGATATTTTGGGGTCCCAGAAGCGATCTGTACATGCCTACTACGTGTTAGAGTATTTTCAATATACAGGCCCAAAACATACTGAAAATCGATCTTTTAGGTGCCCAAAAGTCAATATGTGCATGAATCTTCTGTACCCGTTTATGTCTCAAATTCAGGCTCAAAACACCCGAAAATTCGATATTTTTGGGTCCCAGAAGCGATCTGTACATGCCTACTCCGTGTTAGAGTATTTTCAAAATATAGGCCCAAAACATGCTGAAAATCGATATTTTAGGTGCCTAAAGTCATTATGTGCATGTATCTTCTGTACCCGTTTATGTCTCAAATTCAGGCTCAAAACACCCGAAAATTCGATATTTTGGGGTCCTAGAAGCGATCTGTACATGCCTACTCAGTGCTAGAATATTTTCAAAATATAGGCCCAAAACATGCTAAAAATCGATATTTTAGGTGCCCAAAGTCGATATCTCAAATTCAGGCCCAAAACACCCGAAAATTCGATATTTTGGGGTCCCAGAAGCGAACTGTACATGCCTACTCCGTGTTAGAGTAATTTCAAAATACAGGCCCAAAACATACTGAAAATCGATCTTTTAGGTGCCCAAAAGTCGATATGTGCATGCATCTTATGTACCCGTTTATATCTCAAATTCAGGCTCCAAACACCCGAAAATTCGATATTTTGGGGTACCAGAAGCGATCTGTACATGCCTACTCAGATGCAAGCTAAAAACATGCTGAAAATCGATATTTTAGGTGCCCAAAGTCAACATGTGTATGCATCTTCTGCACTTGTTTATATCTCAAATTCAACCTCAAAACACCCGAAAATTCGATAATTTTGGGTCCCAGAAGCGATCTGTACATGTCTAGTCAGTGCTAGAATGTTTTCAAATATAGGCTCAAAACATCCTAAAAATCGATATTTTAAGTGTCCAAAGTCGATATGTTCATTCATCTTCTGTACCCGTTTATATCTCAAATTCAGGCTCAAAACACCCGAAAATTCGATATTTTTGGGTCCCAGAAGCGATCTGTACATGCCTACTCCTATTTAGAGTATTTTCAAAATACAGGCCCAAAACATGCTGAAAATCGATATTTTAGGTGCCCAAAGTCAATATGTGAATTCATCTTCTGTACCCGTTTATATCTCAAATTCAGTATCAAAATACCCGAAAATTCGGTATTTTTGGGTCCTTGAAGCGATCTGTACATCCCTACTCCTAGTTAGAATGTTTTCAAGATACAGACCCAAAACATGCTCAAAATAGATATTTTAGGTGCCCAAAAGTCGATATATGCATGCATCTTCTGTACCCGTTTATATCTCAAATTCAGGCTCCAAACACCCGAAAATTCGATATTTTGGGATCCCAGAAGCGATCTGTACATGCCTACTCAGTGCTAGAATATTTTCAAAATATAGGCCCAAAACATGTTAAAAATCGATATTTTAGGTGCCCAAAGTCGATATCTCAAATTCAGGCTCCAAACACCCAAAAATTTGATATTTTGGGGTCCCAGAAGTGATCTGTACATGCCTACTTAGTGCTAGAATATTTTCAAAATATAGGCCCAAAACATGCTGAAAATCGATCTTTTAGGTGCCCAAAGTCGATATCTCGAATTCAGGCCCAAAACACCCGAAAATTCGATATTTTGGGGTCCCAGAAGCGAACTGCACATGCCTACTCCGTGTTAGAGTATTTTCAAAATAAAGGCCCAAAACATACTGAAAATCGATCTTTTAGGTGCCCAAAAGTCGATATGTGGATGCATCTTATGTACCCGTTTATATCTCAAATTCAGGCTCCAAACACCCGAAAATTCGATATTTTGGGGTACCAGAAGCGATCTGTACATGCCTACTCAGATGCAGGCCCAAAACATGCTGAAAATCGATATTTTAGGTGCCCAAAGTCAACATGTGTATGCATCTTCTGCACTCGTTTATATCTCAAATTCAACCTCAAACACCCGAAAATTCGATATTTTTGGGTCCCAGAAGCGATCTGTACATGCCTACTCCGTGTTAGAGTATTTTCAAAATACAGGCCCAAAACATGCTGAAAATCGATATTTTAGGTGCATAAAGTCTTTATGTGCATGTATCTTCTGTACCCGTTTATGTCTCAAATTCAGGCTCAAACCACCCGAAAATTCGGTATTTTTGGGTCCTTGAAGCGATCTGTACATGCCTACTCCGTGTTAGAGTATTTTCAAAATACATGCCCAAAACATGCTGAAAATCGATATTTTATGGGCTCAATGTCAATATGTGCATAAATTTTCTGTACCCGTTTATATCTCATATTTAGGCTCAAAACACCCGAAAATTCGATATTTTGGGGTCCTAGAAGCGATCTGTACATGCCTACTCAGTGCTAGAATATTTTCAAAATATAGGCCCAAAACATGCTAAAAATCGATATTTTAGGTGCCGATATCTCAAATTCAGGCCCAAAACACCCGAAAATTCGATATTTTGGGGTCCCAGAAGCGAACTGTACATGCCTACTCCGTGTTAGAGTATTTTCAAAATACAGGCCCAAAACATACTGAAAATCGATCTTTTAGGTGCCCAAAAGTCGATATGTGCATGCATTTTATGTACCCGTTTATATCTCAAATTCAGGCTCCAAACACCCGAAAATTCGATATTTTGGGGTACCAGAAGCGATCTGTACATGCCTACTCAGATGCAGGCCCAAAACATGCTGAAAATGGATATTTTAGGTGCCCAAAGTCAACATGTGTATGCATCTTCTGCACTCGTTTATATCTCAAATTCAACCTCAAAACACCCGAAAATTCGATAATTTTGAGTCCCAGAAGCGATCTGTACATGTCTAGTCAGTGCTAGAATGTTTTTAAATATAGGCTCAAAACATGCTTAAAATGGATATTTTAAGTGTCCAAAGTCGATATGTGCATTCATCTTCTGTACCCGTTTATATCTCAAATTCAGGCTCAAAACACCCGAAAATTCGATATTTTTGGGTCCCAGAAGCGATCTGTACATGCCTACTCCTATTTAGAGTATTTTCAAAATACAGGCCCAAAACATGCTGAAAATCGATATTTTAGGTGCCCAAAGTCAATATGTGAATGCATCTTCTGTACCCGTTTATATCTCAAATTCAGTCTCAAAACACCCGAAAATTCGGTATTTTTGGGTCCTAGAAGCGATCTTTACATCCCTACTCCTAGTTAGAATATTTTCAAGATACAGACCCAAAACATGCTCAAAATCGATATTTTAGGTGCCCAAAAGTCGATAAATGCATGCATCTTCTGTACCCGTTTATATCTCAAATTCAGGCTCCAAACACCCGAAAATTCGATATTTTGGGATCCCTGAAGCGATCTGTACATGCCTACTCAGTGCTAGAATATTTTCAAAATATAGGCCCAAAACATGTTAAAAATCGATATTTTAGGTGCCCAAAGTCGATATCTCAAATTCAGGCTCCAAACACCCAAAAATTTGATATTTTGGGGTCCCAGAATTGATCTGTACATGCCTACTTAGTGCTAGAATATTTTCAAAATATAGGCCCAAAACATGCTAAAAATCGATATTTTAGGTGCCCAAAGTCGATATCTCAAATTCAGGCCCAAAACACCCGAAAATTCGATATTTTGGGGTGCCAGAAGCGAACTGTACATGCCTACTCCGTGTTAGAGTATTTTCAAAATACAGGCCCAAAACATACTGAAAATCGATCTTTTAGGTGCCCAAAAGTCGATATGTGCATGCATCTTATGTACCCGTTTATATCTCAAATTCAGGCTCCAAACACCCGAAAATTCGATATTTTGGGGTACCAGAAGCGATCTGTACATGCCTACTCAGATGCAAGCCCAAAACATGCTGAAAATCGATATTTTAGGTGCCCAAAGTCAACATGTGTATGCATCTTCTGCACTTGTTTATATCTCAAATTCAACCTCAAAACACCCGAAAATTCGATAATTTTGGGTCCCAGAAGCGATCTGTACATGTCTAGTCAGTGCTAGAATGTTTTCAAATATAGGCTCAAAACATCCTAAAATGGATATTTTAAGTGTCCAAAGTCGATATGTGCATTCATCTTCTGTACCCGTTTATATCTCAAATTCAGGCTCAAAACACCCGAAAATTCAATATTTTGGGGTCCCAGAAGCGATCTGTACATGCCTACTCCTATTTAGAGTATTTTCAAAATACAGGCCCAAAACATGCTGAAAATCGATATTTTAGGTGCCCAAAGTCAATATGTGAATTCATCTTCTGTACCCGTTTATATCTCAAATTCAGTCTCAAAACACCCGAAAATTCGGTATTTTTGGGTTCTAGAAGCGATCTGTACATCCCTACTCCTAGTTAGAATGTTTTCAAGATACAGGCCCAAAACATGTTGAAAATCGATATTTTAGGTGCCCAAAAGTCGATATATGCATGCATCTTCTGTACCCGTTTATATCTCAAATTCAGGCCCAAAACACCCGAAAATTCGATATTTTGGGGTCCCAGAAGCGAACTGTACATGCCTACTCCGTGTTAGAGGATTTTCAAAATACAGGCCCAAAACATACTGAAAATCGATCTTTTAGGTGCCCAAAAGTCGATATGTGCATGCATCCTATGTACCCGTTTATATCTCAAATTCAGGCTCCAAACACCCGAAAATTCGATATTTTGGGGTACCAGAAGCGATCTGTACATGCCTACTCAGATGCAGGCCCAAAACATGCTGAAAATCGATATTTTAGGTGCCCAAAGTCAACATGTGTATGCATCTTCTGCACTCGTTTATATCTCAAATTCAACCTCAAACACCCGAAAATTCGATATTTTTGGGTCCCAGAAGCGATCTGTACATGTCTACTCCGTGTTAGAGTATTTTCAATATACAGGCCCAAAACATGTTGAAAATCGATATTTTAGGTGCCTAAAGTCTTTATGTGCATGTATCTTCTGTACCCGTTTATGTCTCAAATTCAGGCTCAAACCACCCGAAAATTCGGTATTTTTGGGTCCTTGAAGCGATCTGTACATGCCTACTCCGTGTTAGAGTATTTTCAAAATACATGCCCAAAACATGCTGAAAATCGATATTTTATGGGCTCAAAGTCAATATGTGCATACATTTTCTGAACCCGTTTATATCTCATATTCAGGCTCAAAACACCCGAAAATTCGATATTTTGGGGTCCTAGAAGCGATCTGTACATGCCTAATCAGTGCTAGAATATTTTCAAAATATAGGCCCAAAACATGCTAAAAATCGATATTTTAGGTGCCGATATCTCAAATTTAGGCCCAAAACCCCCGAAAATTCGATTTTTTGGGGTCCCAGAAGCGAACTGTACATGCCTACTCCGTGTTAGAGTATTTTCAAAATACAGGCCCAAAACATACTGAAAATCGATCTTTTAGGTGCCCAAAAGTCGATATGTGCATGCATCTTATGTACCCGTTTATATCTCAAATTCAGGCTCCAAACACCCGAAAATTCGATATTTTGGGGTACCAGAAGCGATCTGTACATGCCTACTCAGATGCAGTCCCAAAACATGCTGAAAATCGATATTTTAGGTGCCCAAAGTCAACATGTGTATGCATCTTCTGCACTCGTTTATATCTCAAATTCAACCTCAAAACACCCTAAAATTCGATAATTTTGGGTCCCAGAAGCGATCTGTACATGTCTAGTCAGTGCTAGAATGTTTTTAAATATAGGCTCAAAACATGCTAAAAATCGATATTTTAAGTGTCCAAAGTCGATATGTGCATTCATCTTCTGTAACCGTTTATATCTCAAATTCAGGCTCAAAACACCCGAAAATTCGATATTTTTGGGTCCCAGAAGCGATCTGTACATGCCTACTCCTATTTAGAGTATTTTCAAAATACAGGCCCAAAACATGCTGAAAATCGATATTTTAGGTGCCCAAAGTCAATATGTGCATGCATCTTCTGTACCCGTTTATATCTCAAATTCAGGCTCAAAACACCCGAAAATTCGATATTTTTGGGTCCTCGAAGCGATCTGTACATCCCTACTCCTAGTTAGAATGTTTTCAAGATACAGACCCAAAACATGCTCAAAATCGATATTTTAGGTGCCCAAAAGTCGATATATGCATGCATCTTCTGTACCCGTTTATATCTCAAATTCAGGCTCCAAACACCCGAAAATTCGATATTTTGGGATCCCAGAAGCGATCTGTACTTGCCTACTCAGTGCTAGAATATTTTCAAAATATAGGCCCAAAACATGCTAAAAATCGATATTTTAGGTGCCCAAAGTCGATATCTCAAATTCAGGCTCCAAACACCCAAAAATTTAATATTTTGGGGTCCCAGAAGTGATCTGTACATGCCTACTTAGTGCTAGAATATTTTCAAAATATAGGCCCAAAACATGCTGAAAATCGATATTTTAGGTGCCCAAAGTCAACATCTCAAATTCAGACCCAAAACACCCAAAAATTCGATATTTTGGGGTCCCAGAAGCGATCTGTACATGCCTACTCCGTGTTAGAGTATTTTCAATATACAGGCCCAAAACATACTGAAAATCGATCTTTTAGGTGCCCAAAAGTCAATATGTGCATGAATCTTCTGTACCCGTTTATATCCCAAATTCAACCTCAAACACCCGAAAATTCGATAATTTTGGGTCCCAGAAGCGGTCTGTACATGCCTACTCAGTGCTAGAATTTTTTCAAAATATAGGCTCAAAACATGCTAAAAATCTATATATTAAGTGTCCAAAGTCGATATGTGCATGCATCTTCTGTACCAGTTTATATTTCAAATTCAGGCTCAAAACACCCGAAAATTCGATATTTTTGGGTCCCAGAAGCGATCTGTACATGCCTACTCCGTGTTAGAGTATTTTCAAAATACAGGCCCAAAACATGCTGAAAATCGATATTTTAGGTGCCCAAAGTCAATATGTGAATTCATCTTCTGTACCCGTTTATATCTCAAATTCAGTCTCAAAACACCCGAAAATTCGGTATTTTTGGGTCCTAGAAGCGATCTGTACATCCCTACTCCTAGTTAGAATGTTTTCAAGATACAGACCCAAAACATGCTCAAAATCGATATTTTAGGTGCCCAAAAGTCGATATATGCATGCATCTTCTGTACCCGTTTATATCTCAAATTCAGGCCCAAAACACCAGAAAATTCGATATTTTGGGGTCCCAGAAGCGAACTGTACATGCCTACTCCGTGTTAGAGTATTTTCAAATTACAGGCCCAAAACATACTGAAAATCGATCTTTTAGGTGCCCAAAAGTCGATATGTGCATGCATCTTATGTACCCGTTTATATCTCAAATTCAGGCTCCAAACACCCGAAAATTCGATATTTTGGGGTACGAGAAGCGATCTGTACATGCCTACTCAGATGCAGGCCCAAAACATGCTGAAAATCGATATTTTAGGTGCCCAAAGTCAACATGTGTATGCATCTTCTGCACTCGTTTATATCTCAAATTCAACCTCAAACACCCGAAAATTCGATATTTTTGGGTCCCAGAAGCGATCTGTACATGCCTACTCCGTGTTAGAGTATTTTCAAAATACAGGCCCAAAACATGCTGAAAATCGATATTTTAGGTGCCTAAAGTCTTTATGTGCATGTATCTTCTGTACCCGTTTATGTCTCAAATTCAGGCTCAAACCACCCGAAAATTCGGTATTTTTGGGTCCTTGAAGCGATCTGTACATGCCTACTCCGTGTTAGAGTATTTTCAAAATACATGCCCAAAACATGCTGAAAATCGATATTTTATGGGCTCAAAGTCAATATGTGCATACATTTTCTGAACCCGTTTATATCTCATATTCAGGCTCAAAACACCCGAAAATTCGATATTTTGGGGTCCTAGAAGCGATCTGTACATGCCTACTCAGTGCTAGAATATTTTCAAAATATAGGCCCAAAACATGCTAAAAATCGATATTTTAGGTGCCGATATCTCAAATTCAGGCCCAAAACACCCGAAAATTCGATATTTTGGGGTCCCAGAAGCGAACTGTACATGCCTACTCCGTGTTAGAGTATTTTCAAAATACAGGCCCAAAACATACTGAAAATTGATCTTTTAGGTGCCCAAAAGTCGATATGTGCATGCATCTTATGTACCCGTTTATATCTCAAATTCAGGCTCCAAACACCCGAAAATTCGATATTTTGGGGTACCAGAAGCGATATGTACATGCCTACTCAGATGCAGGCCCAAAACATGCTGAAAATCGATATTTTAGGTGCCCAAAGTCAACATGTGTATGCATCTTCTGCACTCGTTTATATCTCAAATTCAACCTCAAAACACCCGAAAATTCGATAATTTTGAGTCCCAGAAGCGATCTGTACATGTCTAGTCAGTGATAGAATGTTTTTAAATATAGGCTCAAAACATGCTTAAAATGGATATTTTAAGTGTCCAAAGTCGATATGTGCATTCATCTTCTGTACCCGTTTATATCTCAAATTCAGGCTCAAAACACCCGAAAATTCGATATTTTTGGGTCCCAGAAACGATCTGTACATGCCTACTCCTATTTAGAGTATTTTCAAAATACAGGCCCAAAACATGCTGAAAATCGATATTTTAGGTGCCCAAAGTCAATATGTGAATGCATCTTCTGTACCCGTTTATATCTCAAATTCAGTCTCAAAACACCCGAAAATTCGGTATATTTGGGTCCTAGAAGCGATCTTTACATCCCTACTCCTAGTTAGAATGTTTTCAAGATACAGACCCAAAACATGCTCAAAATCGATATTTTAGGTGCCCAAAAGTCGATATATGCATGCATCTTCTGTACCCGTTTATATCTCAAATTCAGGCTCCAAACACCCGAAAATTCGATATTTTGGGATCCCTGAAGCGATCTGTACATGCCTACACAGTGCTAGAATATTTTCAAAATATAGGCCCAAAACATGTTAAAAATCGATATTTTAGGTGCCCAAAGTCGATATCTCAAATTCAGGCTCCAAACACCCAAAAATTTGATATTTTGGGGTCCCAGAAGTGATCTGTATATGCCTACTTAGTGCTAGAATATTTTCAAAATATAGGCCCAAAACATGCTAAAAATCGATATTTTAGGTGCCCAAAGTCGATATCTCAAATTCAGGCCCAAAACACCCGAAAATTCGATATTTTGGGGTGCCAGAAGCGAACTGTACATGCCTACTCCGTGTTAGAGTATTTTCAAAATACAGGCCCAAAACATACTAAAAATCGATCTTTTAGGTGCACAAAAGTCGATATGTGCATGCATCTTATGTACCCGTTTATATCTCAAATTCAGGCTCCAAACACCCGAAAATTCGATATTTTGGGGTACCAGAAGCGATCTGTACATGCCTACTCAGATGCAGGCCCAAAACATGCTGAAAATCGATATTTTAGGTGCCCAAAGTCAACATGTGTATGCATCTTCTGCACTCGTTTATATCTCAAATTCAACCTCAAAACACCCGAAAATTCGATAATTTTGGGTCCCAGAAGCGATCTGTACATGTCTAGTCAGTGCTAGAATGTTTTTAAATATAGGCTCAAAACATGCTAAAAATCGATATTTTAAGTGTCCAAAGTCGATATGTGCATTCATCTTCTGTAACCGTTTATATCTCAAATTCAGGCTCAAAACACCCGAAAATTCTATATTTTTGGGTCCCAGAAGCGATCTGTACATGCCTACTCCTATTTAGAGTATTTTCAAAATACAGGCCCAAAACATGCTGAAAATCGATATTTTAGGTGCCCAAAATCAATATGTGCATGCATCTTCTGTACCCGTTTATATCTCAAATTCAGGCTCAAAACACCCGAAAATTCGATATTTTTGGGTCCTCGAAGCGATCTGTACATCCCTACTCCTAGTTAGAATGTTTTCAAGATACAGACCCAAAACATGCTCAAAATCGATATTTTAGGTGCCCAAAAGTCGATATATGCATGCATCTTCTGTACCCGTTTATATCTCAAATTCAGGCTCCAAACACCCGAAAATTCGATATTTTGGGATCCCAGAAGCGATCTGTACATGCCTACTCAGTGCTAGAATATTTTCAAAATATAGGCCCAAAACATGCTAAAAATCGATATTTTAGGTGCCCAAAGTCGATATCTCAAATTCAGGCTCCAAACACCCAAAAATTTGATATTTTGGGGTCCCAGAAGTGATCTGTACATGCCTACTTAGTGCTAGAATATTTTCAAAATATAGGCCCAAAACATGCTAAAAATCGATATTTTAGGTGCCCAAAGTCAACATCTCAAATTCAGGCCCAAAACACCCAAAAATTCGATATTTTGGGGTCCCAGAAGCGATCTGTACATGCCTACTCCGTGTTAGAGTATTTTCAATATACAGGCCCAAAACATACTGAAAATCGATCTTTTAGGTGCCCAAAAGTCAATATGTGCATGAATCTTCTGTACCCGTTTATATCCCAAATTCAACCTCAAACACCCGAAAATTCGATAATTTTGGGTCCCAGAAGCGGTCTGTACATGCCTACTCAGTGCTAGAATTTTTTTCAAAAATACAGGCTCAAAACATGCTAAAAATCTATATATTAAGTGTCCAAAGTCGATAAGTGCATACATCTTCTGTACCAGTTTATATCTCAAATTAAGGCTCAAAACACCCGAAAATTCGATATTTTTGGGTCCCAGAAGCGATCTGTACATGCCTACTCCGTGTTAGAGTATTTTCAAAATACAGGACAAAAACATGCTGAAAATCGATATTTTAGGTGCCCAAAGTCATTATGTGCATGCATCTTCTGTACCCGTTTATGTCTCAAATTAAGGCTCCAAACACCCGAAAATTCGATATTTTGGGGTACCAGAAGCGATCTGTACATGCCTACTCAGATGCAGGCCCAAAACATGCTGAAAATCGATATTTTAGGTGCCCAAAGTCAACATGTGTATGCATCTTCTGCACTCGTTTATATCTCAAATTCAACCTCAAAACACCCGAAAATTCGATAATTTTGGGTCCCAGAAGCGATCTGTACATGTCTAGTCAGTGCTAGAATGTTTTCAAATATAGGCTCAAAACATGCTAAAAATCGATATTTTAAGTCTCCAAAGTTGATATGTGCAATCATCTTCTGTAACCGTTTATATCTCAAATTCAGGCTCAAAACACCCGAAAATTCGATATTTTTGGGTCCCAGAAGCGATCTATACATGCCTACTTCTATTTAGAGTATTTTCAAAATACAGGCCAAAAACATGCTGAAAATCGATATTTTAGGTGCCCAAAGTTATTATGTGCATGCATCTTCTGTACCCGTTTATGTCTCAAATTCAGGCTCCAAACACCCGAAAATTCTATATTTTGGGGTACCAGAAGCGATCTGTACATGTCTAGTCAGTGCTAGAATGTTTTCAAATATAGGCCCAAAACATGCTAAAAATCGATATTTTAGGTGCCCAAAGTCGATATCTCAAATTCAGGCCCAAAACACCCGAAAATTCGATATTTTTGGGTCCCAGAAGCGAACTGTACATGCCTACTCCGTGTTAGAGTATTTTTAAAATACAGGCCCAAAACATACTGAAAATCGATCTTTTAGGTGCCCAAAAGTCGATATGTGCATGCATCTTATGTACCCGTTTATATCTCAAATTCAGGCTCAAAACACCCGAAAATTCGATATTTTTGGGTTCCAGAAGCGATCTGTACATGCCTACTCCTATTTAGAGTATTTTCAAAATACAGGCCCAAAACATGTTGAAAATCGATATTTTAGGTGCCCAAAGTCAATATGTGCATGCATCTTCTGTACCCGTTTATATCTCAAATTCAGGCTCAAAACACCCGAAAACTCGGTATTTTTGGGTCCTAGAAGCGATCTGTACATCCCTACTCCTAGTTAGAATGTTTTCAAGATACAGACCCAAAACATGCTCAAAATCGATATTTTAGGTGCCCAAAAGTCGATATATGCATGCATCTTCTGTACCCGTTTATATCTCAAATTCAGGCTCCAAACACGCGAAAATTCGATATTTTGGGATCCCAGAAGCGATCTGTACATGCCTACTCAGTGCTAGAATATTTTCAAAATATAGGCCCAAAACATGCTAAAAATCGATATTTTAGGTGCCCAAAGTCGATATCTCAAATTCAGGCTCCAAACACCCAAAAATTTGATATTTTGGGGTCCCAGAAGTAATCTGTACATGCCTACTTAGTGCTAGAATATTTTCAAAATATAGGCCCAAAACATGCTAAAAATCGATATTTTAGGTGCCCAAAGTCAACATCTCAAATTCAGGCCCAAAACACCCAAAAATTCGATATTTTGGGGTCCCAGAAGCGATCTGTACATGCCTAATCCGTGTTAGAGTATTTTCAATATACAGGCCCAAAACATACTGAAAATCGATCTTTTAGGTGCTCAAAAGTCGATATGTGGATGCATCTTCTGCACCCGTTTATATCCCAAATTCAACCTCAAAACACCCGAAAATTCGATATTTTTGGGTCCCAGAAGCGATCCGTACATGCCTACTCAGTGCTAGAATGTTTTCAAAATATAGGCTCAAAACATGCTAAAAATCGATATTTTAAGTGTCAAAAGTCGATATGTGCATGCATCATCTGTACCCGTTTTATCTCAAATTCAGGCTCAAAACACCCGAAAATTCGATATTTTGGGGTCCCAGAAGTGATCTGTTCATGCCTACTTAGTGCTAGAATATTTTAAAGATATAGGCCCAAAACATGCTATAAAATCGTTATTTTAGGTGCCCAAAGTCGATATCTCAAATTCAGGCCCAAAACAACCGGAAATTTGATATTTTGGGGTCCCAGAAGCGAACTGTACATGCCTACTCCGTGTTAGAGTATTTTCAAAATACAAGCCCAAAGCATACTGAAAATCAATCTTTTATGTGCCCAAAAGTCGATATGTGCATGCATCTTCTGTACCCATTTATATCCCAAATTCAACCTCAAAACAACCGAAAATTCGATATTTTTGGGTCCCAGAAGCAATCTGTACATGCCTACTCAGTGTTAGAATTTTTTCAAAATATAGGCTCAAAACATGCTAAAAATCGATTTTTTAAGTGTCCAAAGTCGATATGTGCATGCATCATCTGTACCCGTTTATATCTCAAATTCAGGCTCAAAACACCCGAAAATTCGATATTTTGGGGTCCCAGAAGTGATCTGTACATGCCTACTTAGTGCTAGAATATTTTCAAAATATAAGCCCAAAACATGCTAAAAATCGATATTTTGGGTGCCCAAAGTCGATATCTGAAATTCAGGCCCAAAACACCCGAAAACTAGATATTTTGGGGTCCCAGAAGTGAACTGTACATGCCTACTCAGTGCTAGAATATTTTCAAAATATAGGCCCAAAACATGTTAAAAATCGATATTTTAGGTGCCCAAAGTCGATATCTCAAATTCAGGCTCCAAACACCCAATAATTTGATATTTTGGGGTCCCAGAAGTGATCTGTACATGCCTACTTAGTGCTAGAATATTTTCAAAATATAGGCCCAAAACATGCTAAAAATCGATATTTTAGGTGCCCAAAGTCGATATCTCAAATTCAGGCCCAAAACATCCGAAAATTCGATATTTTGGGGTCCCAGAAGCGAACTGTACATGCCTACTCCGTGTTAGAGTATTTTCAATATACAGGCCCAAAACATACTGAAAATCGATCTTTTAGGTGCCCAAAAGTCGATATGTACATGCATCTTATGTAACCGTTTATATCTCAAATTCAGGCTCCAAACACCCGAAAATTCGATATTTTGGGGTACCAGAAGCGATCTGTACATGCCTACTCAGATGCAGGCCCAAAACATGCTGAAAATCGATATTTTAGGTGCCCAAAGTCAACATGTGTATGCATCTTCTGCACTCGTTTATATCTCAAATTCAACCGCAAAACACCCGAAAATTCGATAATTTTGGGTCCCAGAAGCGATCTGTACATGTCTAGTCAGTGCTAGAATGTTTTCAAATATAGGCTCAAAACATGCTAAAAATCAATATTTTAAGTGTCCAAAGTCGAAATGTGCATTCATCTTCTGTAACCGTTTATATCTCAAATTCAGGCTCAAAACACCCGAAAATTCGGTATTTTTGGGTCCTAGAAGCGATCTGTACATCCCTACTCCTAGTTAGAATGTTTTCAAGATACAGACCCAAAACATGCTCAAAATCGATATTTTAGGTGCCCAAAAGTCGATATATGTATGCATCTTCTGTACCCGTTTATATCTCAAATTCAGGCTCCAAACACCCGAAAATTCGATATTTTGGGATCCCAGAAGCGATCTGTACATGCCTACTCAGTGCTAGAATATTTTCAAAATATAGGCCCAAAACATGCTAAAAATCGATATTTTAGGTGCCCAAAGTCGATATCTCAAATTCAGGCTCCAAACACCCAAAAATTTGATATTTTGGGGACCCAGAAGTAATCTGTACATGCCTACTTAGTGCTAGAATATTTTCAAAATATAGGCCCAAAACATGCTAAAAATCGATATTTTAGGTGCCCAAAGTCAACATCTCAAATTCAGGCCCAAAACACCCAAAAATTCGATATTTTGGGGTCCCAGAAGCGATCTGTACATGCCTAATCCGTGTTAGAGTATTTTCAATATACAGGCACAAAACATACTGAAAATCGATCTTTTAGGTGCTCAAAAGTTGATATGTGGATGCATCTTCTGCACCCGTTTATATCCCAAATTCAACCTCAAAACACCCGAAAATTCGATATTTTTGGGTCCCAGAAGCGATCCGTACATGCCTACTCAGTGCTAGAATGTTTTCAAAATATAGGCTCAAAACATGCTAAAAATCGATATTTTAAGTGTCAAAAGTCGATATGTGCATGCATCATCTGTACCCGTTTTATCTCAAATTCAGGCTCAAAACACCCGAAAATTCGATATTTTGGGGTCCCAGAAGTGATCTGTTCATGCCTACTTAGTGCTAGAATATTTTAAAGATATAGGCCCAAAACATGCTATAAAATCGTTATTTTAGGTGCCCAAAGTCGATATCTCAAATTCAGGCCCAAAACAACCGGAAATTTGATATTTTGGGGTCCCAGAAGCGAACTGTACATGCCTACTCCGTGTTAGAGTATTTTCAAAATACAAGCCCAAAGCATACTGAAAATCGATCTTTTATGTGCCCAAAAGTCGATATGTGCATGCATTTTCTGTACCCATTTATATCCCAAATTCAACCTCAAAACAACCGAAAATTCGATATTTTTGGGTCCCAGAAGCAATTTGTACATGCCTACTCAGTGTTAGAATTTTTTCAAAATATAGGCTCAAAACATGCTAAAAATCGATTTTTTAAGTGTCCAAAGTCGATATGTGCATGCATCATCTGTACCCGTTTATATCTCAAATTCAGACTCAAAACACCCGAAAATTCGATATTTTGGGGTCCCAGAAGTGATCTGTACATGCCTACTTAGTGCTAGAATATTTTCAAAATATAAGCCCAAAACATGCTAAAAATCGATATTTTGGGTGCCCAAAGTCGATATCTCAAATTCAGGCCCAAAACACCCGAAAACTAGATATTTTGGGGTCCCAGAAGTGAACTGTACATGCCTACTACGTGTTAGAGTATTTTCAAAATACGGTCCCAAAACATACTGAAAATCGATCTTTTAGGTGCCCAAAACTCGATATGTGCATGCATCTTCTGTACCCGTTTATATCACAAATTCAGGCTCCAAACACCCGAAAATTCGATATTTTGGGGTACCAGAAGCTATCTGTACATGCCTACTCAGATGCAGGCCCAAAACATGCTGAAAATCGATATTTTAGGTGCCCAAAGTCAACATGTGTATGCATCTTCTGCACTCGTTTATATCTCAAATTCAACCTCAAAACACCCGAAAATTCGATAATTTTGGGTCCCAGAAGCGATCTGTACATGTTTAGTCAGTGCTAGAATGTTTTCAAAATATAGGCTCAAAACATGCTAAAACTCGATATTTTAAGTGTCCAAAGTCGATATGTGCATGCATCTTCTGTACCCGTTTATATCTCAAATTCAGGCTCAAAACACCCGAAAATTCGATATTTTGGGGTCCCAGAAGCGATCTATACATGCCTACTCCTAGTTAGAGTATTTTCAAAATACAGGCCCAAAACATGCTAAAAATCGATATTTTAGGTGCCCAAAGTCAATATGTGCATGCATCTTCTGTACCCGTTTATATCTCAAATTCAGGCTCAAAACACCCGAAAATTCGGTATTTTTGGGTCCTAGAAGCGATCTGTACATCCCTACTCCTACTTAGAATGTTTTCAAGATACAGACCCAAAACATGCTCAAAATCGTTATTATAAGTGTCCAAAGTCTTATGTGCATGCATCTTCTGTACCCTTTTATATCTCAAATTCAGGCTCAAAACACCCGAAAATTCGATATTTTTGGGTCCCAGAAGCGATCTGTACATGCCTACTCCGTGTTAGAGTATTTTTAAAATACAGGCCCAAAACATGCTGAAAATCGATATTTTTGGTGCCCAAAGTCAATATGTGCATGCATCTTCTGTACCCGTTTATGTCTCAAATTCAGGCTCAAAACTCCCGAAAATTCGGTATTTTTGGGTCATAGATGCGATCTGTACATCCCTACTCCTAGTTAGAATGTTTTCAAGATACAGACCCAAAACAGGCTCAAAATCGATATTTTAGGTGCCCAAAAGTCGATATATGCATGCATCTTCTGTACCCGTTCATATCTCAAATTCAGGCTCCAAACACCCGAAAATTCGATATTTTGGGGTCATAGAAGCAAACTGTACATGCCTACTCCGTGTTAGAGTATTTTCAAAATACAGGCCTAAAACATATTAAAAATCGATCTTTTAGGTGCCCAAAAGTCGATATGTGCATGCATCTTCTGTACCCGTTTATATCCCAAATTCAACCTCAAAACACCCGAAAATTCGATATTTTTCGGTCCCAGAAGCGGTCTGTTCATGCCTACTGAGTGCTAGAAATTTTTCAAACTATAGGCTCAAAACATGCTAAAAATCGATATTTTAAGTGTCCAAAGTCGATATCTGCATGCATCATCTGTACCCGTTTATATCTCAAATTCAGGCTCAAAACACTAGAAAATTTGATATTTTGGGGTCCCAGGAGTGATCTGTACATGCCTAGTTAGTGCTAGAATATTTTCAGAATATAGGCCCAAAAGATGCTAAAAATCGATAATTTAGGTGCCCAAAGTCGATATCTCTAATTCAGGCCCAAAACACCCGAAAAATTCGATCTTTTGGGGTCCCAGAAGCGAACTGTACATGCCTACTCCGTGTTAGAGTATTTTCAAGATACAGGCCCAAAACATACTGAAAATCGATCTTTTAGGTGCCCAAAAGTCGATATGTGCATGTATCTTCTGTACCCGTTTATATCTCAAATTCAGGCTCCAAACAACCGAAAATTCGATATTTTGGGGTCCCAGAATCGATCTGTACATGCCTACTCAGGTACAAGCCCAAAACATGATGAAAATCGATATTTTAGGTGCCCAAAGTCAACATGTGTATGAATCTTCTGCACTCGTTTATATCACAAATTCAACCGCAAAACACCCGAAAAGTCGATAATTTTGGGCCCCAGAAGCGATCTGTACATGTCTAGTCAGTGCTAGAATGTTTTCAAAATATAGGCTCAAAACATGCTAAAAATCGATATTTTAAGTGTCCAAAGTCGATATGTGCATGTATCTTCTGTACCCGTTTATATCTCAAATTTGGGCTGAAACACCCGAAAATTCGATATTTATGGGTCCCAGAAGCGATCTGTACATGCCTACTCCTTGTTAGAGTATTTTCAAAATACAGGCCCAAAACATGCTGAAAATCGATATTTTAGGTGCCCAAAGTCAATATGCGCATGTATCTTCTGTACCCGTTTATATCTCAAATTCAGGGTCAAAACACCCGAAAATTCGATATTTTTGGGTCCCAGAAGCGATCTGTACATGCCTACTCCTATTTAGAGTATTTTCAAAATACAGGCCCAAAACATGCTGAAAATCGATATTTTAGGTGCCCAAAGTCAATATGTGCATGCATCTTCTGTACCCGTTTATATCTCAAATTCAGGCTCAAAACACCCGAAAATTCGGTATTTTTGGGTCCTAGAAGCGATCTGTACATCCCTACTCCTAGTTAGAATGTTTTCAAGATACAGACCCAAAACATGCTCAAAATCGATATTTTAGGTGACCAAAGTCAATATGTGTATGCATCTTCTGCACCCGTTTATATCCCAAATTCAACCTCAAAACACCCGAAAATTCGATATTTTGGGGTCCCAGAAGTGATCTGTACATGCCTATTTAGTGCTAGAATATTTTCAAAATATAGGCCCAAAACATGCTAAAAATCGATATTTTAGGTGCCAAAAGTCGATATCTCAAATTAAGGCCCAAAACACCCGAAAATTCAATATTTTGGGGTCCCAGAAGCGAACTGTACATGCCTACTCAGTGCTAGAATATTTTCAAAATTTAGGCCCAAAACATGTTAAAAATCGATATTTTAGGTGCCCAAAGTCGATATCTTAAATTCAGGCTCCAAACACCCAAAAATTTGATATTTTGGGGTCCCAGAAGTGATCTGTACATGCCTACTTAGTGCTAGAATATTTTCAAAATATAGGCCCAAAACATGCTAAAAATCGATATTTTAGGTGCCCAAAGTCGATATCTCAAATTCAGGCCCAAAACACCCGAAAATTCGATATTTTGGGGTCCCAGAAGCGAACTGTACATGCCTACTCCTTGTTAGAGTATTTTCAAAATACAGGCCCAAAACATACTGAAAATCGATCTTTTAGGTGCCCAAAAGTCGATATGTGCATGCATCTTATGTACCAGTTTATATCTCAAATTCAGGCTCCAAACACCCGAAAATTCGATATTTTGGGGTACCAGAAGCGATCTGTACATGCCTACTCAGATGCACGCCCAAAACATGCTGAAAATCGATATTTTAGGTGCCCAAAGTCAACATGTGTATGCATCTTCTGCACTCGTTTATATCTCAAATTCAACCTCAAAACACCCGAAAATTCGATAATTTTGGGTCCCAGAAGCGATCTGTACATGTCTAGTCAGTGCTAGAATGTTTTCAAATATAGGCTCAAAACATGCTAAAAATCGATATTTTAAGTGTCCAAAGTCGATATGTGCATTCATCTTCTGTAACCGTTTATATCTCAAATTCAGGCTCAAAACACCCGAAAATTCGATATTTTTGGGTCCCAGAAGCGATCTGTACATGCCTACTCCTATTTAGAGTATTTTCAAAATACAGGCCCAAAACATGCTGAAAATCGATATTTTAGGTGCCCAAAGTCAATATGTGCATGCATCTTCTGTACCCGTTTATATCTCAAATTCAGGCTCAAAACACCCGAAAATTCGGTATTTTTGGGTCCTAGAAGCGATCTGTACATCCCTACTCCTAGTTAGAATGTTTTCAAGATACAGACCCAAAACATGCTCAAAATCGATATTTTAGGTGCCCAAAAGTCGATATATGGATGCATCTTCTGTACCCGTTTATATCTCAAATTCAGGCTCCAAACACCCGAAAATTCGATATTTTGGGATCAAAGAAGCGATCTGTACATGCCTACTCAGTGCTAGAATATTTTCAAAATATAGGCCCAAAACATGCTAAAAATCGATATTTTAGGTTGCCAAAGTCGATATCTCAAATTCAGGCTCCAAACACCCAAAAAATTTGATATTTTGGGGTCCCAGAAGTGATCTGTACATGCCTACTTAGTGCTAGAATATTTTCAAAATATAGGCCCAAAACATGCTAAAAATCGATATTTTAGGTGCCCAAAGTCAACATCTCAAATTCAGGCCCAAAACACCCAAAAATTCGATATTTTGGGGTCCCAGAAGCGATCTGTACATGCCTACTCCGTGTTAGAGTATTTTCAATATACAGGCCCAAAACATACTGAAAATCGATCTTTTAGGTGCCCAAAAGTCAATATGTGCATGAATCTTCTGTACCCGTTTATATCCCAAATTCAACCACAAACACCCGAAAATTCGATAATTTTGGGTCCCAGAAGCGATCTGTACATGCCTACTCAGTGCTAGAATTTTTTCAAAATATAGGCTCAAAACATGCTAAAAATCGATATATTAAGTGTCCAAAGTCGATATGTGCATGCATCTTCTGTACCCGTTTATATCTCAAATTCAGGCTCAAAACACCCGAAAATTCGATATTTTTGGGTCCCAGAAGCGATCTGTACATGCCTACTCCGTGTTAGAATATTTTCAAAATACAGGCCCAAAACATGCTGAAAATCGATATTATTGGTGCCCAAAGTCATTATGTGCATGCATCTTCTGTACCCGTTTATGTCTCAAATTCAGGCTCCAAACACCCGAAAATTCGATATTTTGGGGTACCAGAAGCGATCTGTACATGCCTACTCAGATGCAGGCCCAAAACATGCTGAAAATCGATATTTTAGGTGCCCAAAGTCAACAGTTGTATGCATCTTCTGCACTCGTTTATATCTCAAATTCAACCTCAAAACACCCAAAAATTCGATATTTTGGGGTCCCAGAAGCGATCTGTACATGCCTAATCCGTGTTAGAGTATTTTCAATATACAGGCCCAAAACATACTGAAAATCGATCTTTTAGGTGCCCAAAGTCAATATGTGCATGCATCTTCTGTACCCGTTTATATCCCAAATTCAGGCTCAAAACACCCGAAAATTCGGTATTTTTGGGTCCTAGAAGCGATCTGTACATCCCTACTCCTAGTTAGAATATTTTCAAGATACAGACCCAAAACATGCTCAAAATCGATATTTTAGGTGCCCAAAAGTCGATATATGCATGCATCATCTGTACCCGTTTATATCTCAAATTCAGGCTCAAAACACCCGAAAATTCGATATTTTGGGGTCCCAGAAGTGATCTGTTCATGCCTACTTAGTGCTAGAATATTTTAAAGATATAGGCCCAAAACATGCTATAAAATCGATATTTTAGGTGCCCAAAGTCGATATCTCAAATTCAGGTCCAAAACACCCGGAAATTTGATATTTTGGGGTCCAAGAAGCGAACTGTACATGCCTACTCCGTGTTAGAGTATTTTCAAAATACAAGCCCAAAGCATACTGAAAATCGATCTTTTATGTGCCCAAAAGTCGATATGTGCATGCATCTTCTGTACCCATTTATATCCCAAATTCAACCTCAAAACAACCGAAAATTCGATATTTTTGGGTCCCAGAAGCAATCTGTACATGCCTACTCAGTGCTAGAATTTTTTCAAAATATAGGCTCAAAACATGCTAAAAATCGATTTTTTAAGTGTCCAAAGTCGATATGTGCATGCATCATCTGTACCCGTTTATATCTCAAATTCAGGCTCAAAACACCCGAAAATTCGATATTTTGGGGTCCCAGAAGTGATCTGTACATGCCTACTTAGTGCTAGAATATTTTCTAAATATAGGCCCAAAACATGCTAAAAATCGATATTTTAGGTGCCCAAAGTCAATATCTCAAATTCAGGCCCAAAACACCCAAAAATTCGATATTTTGGGGTCCCAGAAGCGATCTGTACATGCCTACTCCGTGTTAGAGTATTTTCAATATACAGGCCTAAAACATACTGAAAATCGATCTTTTATGTGCCCAAAAGTCAATATGTGCATGAATCTTCTGTACCCGTTTATATCCCAAATTCAACCTCAAACACCCGAAAATTCGATAATTTTGGGTCCCAGAAGCGATCTGTACATGCCTACTCAGTACTAGAATTTTTTCAAAATATAGGCTCAAAACATGCTAAAAATCGATATATTAAGTGTCCAAAGTCGATATGTGCATGCATCTTCTGTACCCGTGTATATCTCAAATTCAGGCCCAAAACACCCGAAAATTCGATATTTTTGGGTCCCAGAAGCCATCTGTACATGCCTACTCCGTGTTAGAGTATTTTCAAAATACAGGCCCAAAACATGCTGAAAATCGATATTTTAGGTGCCCAAAGTCATTATGTGCATGCATCTTCTGTACCCGTTTATGTCTCAAATTCAGGCTCAAAACACCCGAAAATTCGGTATTTTTGGGTCCTAGAAGCGATCTCTACATGCCTACTCCGTGTTAGAGTATTTTCAAAATACAAGCCCAAAACATGCTGAAAATCGATATTTTAGGGGCCCAAAGTCAATATGTGCATACATTTTCTGTACCCGTTTATATCTCAAATTCAGGCTCAAAACACCCGAAAATTCGATATTTTGGGGTCCTAGAAGCAATATGTACATGCCTACTCAGTGCTAGAATATTTTCAAAATATAGGCCCAAAACATGCTAAAAATCGATATTTTAGGTGCCCAAAGTCGATATCTCAAATTCAGGCCCAAAACACCCGAAAATTCGATATTTTGGGGTCCTAGAAGCGAACTGTACATGCCTACTCCGTGTTAGAGTATTTTTAAAATTCAGGCCCAAAACATACTGAAAATCGATCTTTTAGGTGCCCAAAAGTCGATATGTGCATGCATCTTATGTACCCGTTTATATCTCAAATTCAGGCTCAAAACACCCGAAAATTCTATAATTTTGGGTCCCAAAAGCGATCTGTACATGTCTAGTCAGTGCTAGAATGTTTTCAAATATAGGGTCAAAACATGCTAAAAATCGATATTTTAAGTGTCCAAAGTCGATATGTGCATTCTACTTCTGTACCCGTTTATATCTCAAATTCAGGCTCAAAACACCCGAAAATTCGATATTTTTGGGTTCCAGAAGCGATCTGTACATGCCTACCCCTATTTAGAGTATTTTCAAAATACAGGCCCAAAACATGTTGAAAATCGATATTTTAGGTGCCCAAAAGTCGATATATGCATGCATCATCTGTACCCGTTTATATCTCAAATTCAGGCTCAAAACACCCGAAAATTCGATATTTTGGGGTCCCAGAAGTGATCTGTTCATGCCTACTTAGTGCTAGAATATTTTAAAGATATAGGCCCAAAACATGCTATAAAATCGATATTTTAGGTGCCCAAAGTCGATATCTCAAATTCAGGTCCAAAACACCCGGAAATTTGATATTTTGGGGTCCAAGAAGCGAACTGTACATGCCTACTCCGTGTTAGAGTATTTTCAAAATACAAGCCCAAAGCATACTGAAAATCGATCTTTTATGTGCCCAAAAGTCGATATGTGCATGCATCTTCTGTACCCATTTATATCCCAAATTCAACCTCAAAACAACCGAAAATTCGATATTTTTGGGTCCCAGAAGCAATCTGTACATGCCTACTCAGTGCTAGAATTTTTTCAAAATATAGGCTCAAAACATGCTAAAAATCGATTTTTTAAGTGTCCAAAGTCGATATGTGCATGCATCATCTGTACCCGTTTATATCTCAAATTCAGGCTCAAAACACCCGAAAATTCGATATTTTGGGGTCCCAGAATTGATCTGTACATGCCTACTTAGTGCTAGAATATTTTCTAAATATAGGCCCAAAACATGCTAAAAATCGATATTTTAGGTGCCCAAAGTCAATATCTCAAATTCAGGCCCAAAACACCCAAAAATTCGATATTTTGGGGTCCCAGAAGCGATCTGTACATGCCTACTCCGTGTTAGAGTATTTTCAATATACAGGCCTAAAACATACTGAAAATCGATCTTTTATGTGCCCAAAAGTCAATATGTGCATGAATCTTCTGTACCCGTTTATATCCCAAATTCAACCTCAAACACCCGAAAATTCGATAATTTTGGGTCCCAGAAGCGATCTGTACATGCCTACTCAGTACTAGAATTTTTTCAAAATATAGGCTCAAAACATGCTAAAAATCGATATATTAAGTGTCCAAAGTCGATATGTGCATGCATCTTCTGTACCCGTGTATATCTCAAATTCAGGCCCAAAACACCCGAAAATTCGATATTTTTGGGTCCCAGAAGCCATCTGTACATGCCTACTCCGTGTTAGAGTATTTTCAAAATACAGGCCCAAAACATGCTGAAAATCGATATTTTAGGTGCCCAAAGTCATTATGTGCATGCATCTTCTGTACCCGTTTATGTCTCAAATTCAGGCTCAAAAAACCCGAAAATTCGGTATTTTTGGGTCCTAGAAGCGATCTCTACATGCCTACTCCGTGTTAGAGTATTTTCAAAATACAAGCCCAAAACATGCTGAAAATCGATATTTTAGGGGCCCAAAGTCAATATGTGCATACATTTTCTGTACCCGTTTATATCTCAAATTCAGGCTCAAAACACCCGAAAATTCGATATTTTGGGGTCCTAGAAGCAATATGTACATGCCTACTCAGTGCTAGAATATTTTCAAAATATAGGCCCAAAACATGCTAAAAATCGATATTTTAGGTGCCCAAAGTCGATATCTCAAATTCAGGCCCAAAACACCCGAAAATTCGATATTTTGGGGTCCTAGAAGCGAACTGTACATGCCTACTCCGTGTTAGAGTATTTTTAAAATTCAGGCCCAAAACATACTGAAAATCGATCTTTTAGGTGCCCAAAAGTCGATATGTGCATGCATCTTATGTACCCGTTTATATCTCAAATTCAGGCTCAAAACACCCGAAAATTCTATAATTTTGGGTCCCAAAAGCGATCTGTACATGTCTAGTCAGTGCTAGAATGTTTTCAAATATAGGGTCAAAACATGCTAAAAATCGATATTTTAAGTGTCCAAAGTCGATATGTGCATTCTACTTCTGTAACCGTTTATATCTCAAATTCAAGCTCAAAACACCCGAAAATTCGATATTTTTGGGTTCCAGAAGCGATCTGTACATGCCTACCCCTATTTAGAGTATTTTCAAAATACAGGCCCAAAACATGTTGAAAATCGATATTTTAGGTGCCCAAAAGTCGATATATGCATGCATCTTCTGTACCCGTTTATATCTCAAATTCAGGCTCCAAACACCCAAAAATTCGATATTTTGGGATCCCATAAGCGATCTGTACATGCCTACTCAGTGCTAGAATATTTTCAAAATATAGGCCCAAAACATGTTAAAAATCGATATTTTGGGTGCCCAAAGTCGATATCTCAAATTCAGGCCCAAAACACCCAAAAATTCGATATTTTGGGGTCCCAGAAGCGATCTGTACATGCCTAATCCGTGTTAGAGTATTTTCAATATACAGGCCCAAAACATACTGAAAATCGATCTTTTAGGTGCTCAAAAGTCAATATGTGGATGCATCTTCTGCACCCGTTTATATCCCAAATTCAACCTCAAAACACCCGAAAATTCGATATTTTTGGGTCCCAGAAGCGATCTGTACATGCCTACTCAGTGCTAGAATGCTTTCAAAATATAGGCTCAAAACATGCTAAAAATCGATATTTTAAGTGTCAAAAGTCGATATGTGCATGCATCATCTGTACCCGTTTATATCTCAAATTCAGGCTCAAAACACCCGAAAATTCGATATTTTGGGGTCCCAGAAGTGATCTGTTCATGCCTACTTAGTGCTAGAATATTTTAAAGATATAGGCCCAAAACATGCTATAAAATCGATATTTTAGGTGCCCAAAGTCGATATCTCAAATTCAGGCCCAAAACACCCGGAAATTTGATATTTTGGGGTCCCAGAAGCGAACTGTACATGCCTACTCCGTGTTAGAGTATTTTCAAAATACAAGCCCAAAGCATACTGAAAATCGATCTTTTATGTGCCCAAAAGTCGATATGTGCATGCATCTTCTGTACCCATTTATATCCCAAATTCAACCTCAAAACAACCGAAAATTCGATATTTTTGGGTCCCAGAAGCAATCTGTACATGCCTACTCAGTGCTAGAATTTTTTCAAAATATAGGCTCAAAACATGCAAAAAATCTATTTTTTAAGTGTCCAAAGTCGATATGTGCATGCATCATCTGTACCCGTTTATATCTCAAATTCAGGCTCAAAACACCCGAAAATTCGATATTTTGGGGTCCCAGAAGTGATCTGTACATGCCTACTTAGTGCTAGAATATTTTCTAAATATAAGCCCAAAACATGCTAAAAATCTATATTTTAGGTGCCCAAAGTCGATATCTCAAATTCAGGCCCAAAACACCCGAAAATTCGATATTTTGGGGTCCCAGAAGTGAACTGTACATGCCTACTCCGTGTTAGAGTATTTTTAAAATACAGGCCCAAAACATACTGAAAATCGATCTTTTAGGTGCCCAAAAGTCGATATGTGCATGCATCTTCTGTACCAGTTTATATCTCAAATTCAGGCTCCAAACATCCGAAAATTCGATATTTTGGGGTACCAGAAGCGATCTGTACATGCCTACTCAGATGCACGCCCAAAACATGCTGAAAATCGATATTTTAGGTGCCCAAAGTCAACATGTGTATGCATCTTCTGCACTCGTTTATATCTCAAATTCTACCTCAAAACACCCGAAAATTCGATAATTTTGGGTCCCAGAAGCGATCTGTACATGTCTAGTCAGTGCTAGAATGTTTTCAAAATATAGGCTCAAAACATGCTAAAAATCGATATTTTAAGTGTCCAAAGTCGATATGTGCATGCATCTTCTGTACCCGTTTATATCTCAAATTCAGGCTCAAAACACCCGAAAATTCGATATTTTGGGGTTCCAGAAGCGATCTATACATGCCTACTCCTAGTTAGAGTATTTTCAAAATACAGGCCCAAAACATGCTAAAAATCGATATTTTAGGTGCCCAAAGTCAATATGGGCATGCATCTTCTGTACCCGTTTATATCTCAAATTCAGGCTCAAAACACCCGAAAATTCGGTATTTTTGGGTCCTAGAAGCGATCTGTACATCCCTACTCCAAGTTAGAATGTTTTCTAGATACAGACCCAAAACATGCTTTAAAATCGTTATTATAAGTGTCCAAAGTCATATGTGCATGCATCTTCTGTACCCGTTTATATCTCAAATTCAGGTTCAAAACACCCGAAAATTCGATATTTTTGGGTCCCAGAAGCGATCTGTACATGCCTACTCCGTGTTAGAGTATTTTTAAAATACATGCCCAAAACATGCTGAAAATCGATATTTTAGGTGCCCAAAGTCAATATGTGCATGCATCTTCTGTACCCGTTCATGTCTCAAATTCAGGCTCAAAACTCCCGAAAATTCGGTATTTTTGGGTCATAGATGCGATCTGTACATCCCTACTCCTAGTTAGAATGTTTTCAAGATACAGACCCAAAACATGCTCAAAATCGATATTTTAGGTGCCCAAAAGTCGATATATGCATGCATCTTCTGTACCCGTTCATATCTCAAATTCAGGCTCCAAACACCCGAAAATTCGATATTTTGCGGTCATAGAAGCAAACTGTACATGCCTACTCCGTGTTAGAGTATTTTCAAATTACAGGCCTAAAACATATTAAAAATCGATCGTTTAGGTGCCCAAAAGTCGATATGTGCATGCATCTTCTGTACCCGTTTATATCCCAAATTCAACCTCAAAACACCCGAAAATTCGATATTTTTCTGTCCCAGAAGCGATCTGTTCATGCCTACTGAGTGCTAGAAATTTTTCAAAATATATGCTCAAAACATGCTAAAAATCGATATTTTAAGTGTCCAAAGTCGATATCTGCATGCATCATCTGTACCCATTTATATCTCAAATTCAGGCTCAAAACACTATAAAATTTGATATTTTGGGGTCCCAGGAGTGATCTGTACATGCCTAGTTAGTGCTAGAATATTTTCAAAATATAGGCCCAAAAGATACTAAAAATCGATAATTTAGGTGCCCAAAGTCGATATCTCTAATTCAGGCCCAAAACACCCGAAAAATTCGATCTTTTGGGGTCCCAGAAGCGAACAGTACATGCCTACTCCGTGTTAGAGTATTTTCAAGATACAGGCCCAAAACATACTGAAAATCGATCTTTTAGGTGCCCAAAAGTCGATATGTGCATGCATCTTCTGTACCCGTTTATATCTCAAATTCAGGCTCCAAACAACCGAAAATTCGATATTTTGGGGTCCCAGAATCGATCTGTACATGCCTACTCAGGTACAAGCCCAAAACATGCTGAAAATCGATATTTTAGGTGCCCAAAGTCAACATGTGTATGCATCTTCTGCACTCGTTTATATCTCAAATTCAACCGCAAAACACCCGAAAAGTCGATAATTTTGGGCCCCAGAAGCGATATGTACATGTCTAGTCAGTGCTAGAATGTTTTCAAAATATAGGCTCAAAACATGCTAAAAATCGATATTTTAAGTGTCCAAAGTCGATATGTGCATGTATCTTCTGTACCCGTTTATATCTCAAATTTAGGCTGAAAACACCCGAAAATTCGATATTTTTGGGTCCCAGAATCGATCTGTACATGCCTACTCCTAGTTAGTGTATTTTCAAAATACAGGCCCAAAACATGCTGAAAATCGATATTTTAGGTGCCCAAAGTCAATATGCGCATGTATCTTCTGTACCCGTTTATATCTCAAATTCAGGGTCAAAACACCCGAAAATTCGGTATTTTTGGGTCCTAGAAGCGATCTGTACATCCCTACTCCTAGTTAGAATGTTTACAAGATGCAGACTAAAAACATGCTCGAAATCGATATTTTAGGTGACCAAAGTCAATATGTGTATGCATCTTCTGCACCCGTTTATATCCCAAATTCAACCTCAAAACACCCGAAAATTCGACATTTTGGGGTCCCAGAAGTGATCTGTACATGCCTATTTAGTGCTAGAATATTTTCAAAATATAGGCCCAAAACATGCTAAAAATCTATATTTAGGTGCCCAAAGTCGATATCTCAAATTCAGGCCCAAAACACCCGAAAATTCAATATTTTGGGGTCCCAGAAGCGAACTGTACATGCCTATCCGTGTTAGAGTATTTTCAAAATACAGGCCCAAAACATACTGAAAATCTATCTTTTAGGTTCCCAAAAGTCGATATGTGCATGCATCTTCTGTACCCGTTTATATCCCAAATTCAACCTTAAAACACCCGAAATTTCGATATTTTTGGGTCCCAAAAGCGATCTGTACATGCCTACTCAGTGCTAGAATTTTTTCAAAATATAGGCTCAAAACATGCTAAAAATCGATATTTTAAGTGTCCAAAGTCGATATGTGCATTCATCATCTGTACCCGTTTAAATCTCAAATTCAGGCTCAAAACACCCGAAAATTCGATATTTTGGGGTCCCAGGAGTGATCTGTACATGCCTTCTTAGTGCTAGAATATTTTCAAAATATAGGCCCAAAACATGCTAAAAATCGATATTTTAGGTGCCCAAAGTCGATATCTCAAATTCATGCCCAAAACACCCGAAAATTCGATATTTTGGGGTCCCAGAAGCGAACTGTCCATGCCTACTCCGTGTTAGAGTATTTTCAAAATACAGGCCCAAAATATACTGAAAATCGATCTTTTAGGTGCCCAAAAGTCGATATGTGCATGCATCTTCTGTACCCGTTTATATCTCAAATTCAGGCTCCAAACACCCGAAAATTCGATATTTTTGGGTCCCAGAAGCGATCTGTACATGCCTACTCAGAAGCAGGCCCAAAACGTACTGAAAATCGATATTTTTGGTGCCCAAAGTCAACATGTGTATACATCTTCTGCACTCGTTTATATCTCAAATTCAACCTCAAAACACCCGAAAATTCGATAATTTTGGGTCCCAGAAGCGATCTGTACATGCCTACTCAGTGCTAGAATATTTTAAAAATATAGGCCCAAAACATGCTAAAAATCGATATTTTAGGTGCCCAAAGTCGATATATCAAATTCAGGCCCAAAATACCCAAAAATTCGATATTTTGGGGTCCCAGAATCGATCTGTACACGCCTACTCCGAGTTAGAGTATTTTCAATATACAGGCCCAAAACATACTGAAAATCGATCTTTTAGGTGCCTAAAAGTCGATATGTGGATGCATCTTCTGTACCCGTTTATATCTCAAATTCAGGCTCAAAACACCCGAAAATTCGATATTTTGGGGTCCCAGAAGCGATCTGTACTTGCCTACTCCGTGTTAAAGTATTTTCAAAATACAGGCCCAAAACATACTGAAAATCGATCTTTTAGGTGCCCAAAAGTCGATATGTGGATGCATCTTCTGTACCCGTTTATATCTCAAATTTAGGCTCAAAACACCCGAAAATTCGATATTTTGGGGTCCCAGAAGCGATCTGTACATGCCTACTCCGTGTTAGAGTACTTTCAAAATACAGGCCCAAAACATACTGAAAATCGGTATTCTAAGTGACCAAAGTCAATATGTGTATGCATCTTCTGCACCCGTTTATATCCCAAATTCAACCTCAAAACACCCGAAAACTCGATATTTTAAGGTCCCAGAAGCGAACTGTACATGCCTACTCCGTGTTAGAGTATTTTCAAAATACAGGCCCAAAACATACAGAAAATCGATCTTTTAGGTGCCCAATAGTCGATATGTGCATGCATCTTCTGTACCCGTTTATATCCCAAACTCAACCTCAAAACACCCGAAAATTCGATATTTTTGGGTGCCAGAAGCGATCTGTACATGACTACTTAGTGCTAGAATTTTTTCAAAATATAGGCTCAAAACATGCTAAAAATCGATATTTTAAGTGTCCAAAGTCGATATGTGCATTTATCATCTGTACCCATTTATATCTCAAACTCTGGTTCAAAACACCCGAAAATTCGATATTTTGGGGTCCCAGGAGTAATCTGTACATGCCTACTTAGTGCTAGAATATTTTCAAAATATAGGCCCAAAACATGCTAAAAATCGATATTTTAGGTGCCCAAAGTCGATATCTCAAATTCAGGCCCAAAACACACGAAAATTCGATATTTTGGGGTCCCAGAAGCTAACTGTACATGCCTACTCCGTGTTAGAGTATTTTCAAAATAAAGGCCCAAAATATACTGAAAATCGATTATTTGGGTGCCCAAAAGTCGATAAGTGCATGCATCTTCTGTACCCGTTTATATCTCAAATTCAGGCTCAAAACACCCGAAAATTCGATATTTTTGGGTCCCAGAAGCTATCTGTACATGCCTATACCTAGTTAGAGTATTTTCAAAATACAGGCCCAAAACATGCTGAAAATCGATATTTTAGGTGCTCAAAGTCAATATGTGCATGCATCTTCTGTACCCGTTTATATCTCAAATTCAGGCTCAAAACACCCGAAAATTCGGTTGTTTTGGGTCCTAGAAGCGATCTGTACATCCCTACTCCTAGTTAGAATGTTTTCTGGATACAGACCCAAAACATGCTCAAAATCGATATTTTTGGTTCCCAAAAGTCGATATGTGCATGTATCTTCTGTACCCGTTTATATCTCAAATTCAAGCCCAAAACACCCGAAAATTCCATATTTTGGTGTCCCAGAAGCGATCTGTACTTGCCTACTCCGTGCTAGAGTATTTTCAAAATACAGGCCCAAAACAAGCTGAAAATCGATATTTTAAATGACCAAAGTCAATATGTGTATGCATCTTCTGCACCCGTTTATATCCCAAATTCAACCTCAAAACACCCGAAAATTCGATATTTTTGGGTCCCAGAAGCGATCTGTACATGCCTACTCAGTGCTAGAATGTTTTCAAAATATAGGCTCAAAACATGCTAAAAATCGATATTTTAAGTGTCCAATGTCGATATGTGCATTCATCATCTGTACCCGTTTAAATCTCAAATTCAGGCTCAAAACACCCGAAAATTCGATATTTTGGGGTCACAGGAGTGATATGTACATGCCTTCTTAGTGCTAGAATATTTTCAAAATATAGGCCCAAAACATGCTAAAAATCGATATTTTAGGTGCCCAAAGTCGATATCTGAAATTCAGGCCCAAAACACCCGAAAATTCGATATTTTGGGGTCCCAGAAGCGAACTGTACATGCCTACTCCGTGTTAGAGTATTTTCAAAATACAGGCCCAAAATATACTGAAAATCGATCTTTTAGGTGCCCAAAAGTCGATATGTGCATGCATCTTCTGTACCCGTTTATATCTCAAATTCAGGCTCCAAACACCCGAAAATTCGATATTTTGGGGTCCCAGAAGCGATCTGTACATGCCTACTCAGAAGCAGGCCCAAAACGTACTGAAAATCGATATTTTTGGTGCCCAAAGTCAACATGTGTATACATCTTCTGCACTCGTTTATATCTCAAATTCAACCTCAAAACACCCGAAAATTCGATAATTTTGGGTCCCAGAAGCGATCTGTACATGCCTACTCAGTGCTTGAATATTTTCAAAATATAGGCCCAAAACATGCTAAAAATCGATATTTTAGGTGCCCAAAGTCGATATATCAAATTCAGGCCCAAAATACCCAAAAATTCGATATTTTGGGGTCCCAGAATCGATCTGTACTCGCCTACTCCGAGTTAGAGTATTTTCAATATACAGGCCCAAAACATACTGAAAATCGATCTTTTAGGTGCCTAAAAGTCGATATGTGGATGCATCTTCTGTACCCGTTTATATCTCAAATTCAGGCTCAAAACACCCGAAAATTCGATATTTTGGGGTCCCATAAGCGATCTGTACTTGCCTACTCCGTGTTAGAGTATTTTCAAAATACAGGCCCAAAACATACTGAAAATCGATCTTTTAGGTGCCCAAAAGTCGATATGTGGATGCATCTTCTGTACCCGTTTATATCTCAAATTCAGGCTCAAAACACCCGAAAATTCGATATTTTGGGGTCCCAGAAGCGATCTGTACTTGCCTACTCCGTGTTAGAGTATTTTCAAAATATAGGCCCAAAACAAGCTGAAAATCGATATTTTAAGTGACCAAAGTCAAAATGTGTATGCATCTTCTGCACCCGTTTATATCCCAAATTCAACCTCAAAACACCCGAAAATTCGATATTTTTGGGTCCCAGAAGCGATCTGTACATGCCAACTCAGAGCTAGAATGTTTGCAAAATATAGGCTCAAAACATTCTAAAAATCGATATTTTAAGTGTCCCAAGTCGATATGTGCATGCATCTTCTGTACCCGTTTATATCTCAAATTCTGGCTCCAAACACCCGAAAATTCGATATTTTAGGATCCCAGAAGCGATCTGTACATGCCTATTCAGTGCTAGAATATTTTCAAAATATAGGCCCAAAACATGCTAAAAATCGATATTTTAGGTGCTCAAAGTCGATATCTCAAATTCAGGCCCAAAACACCCACAAAATTCGATATTTTGGGATCCCAGAAGCGATCTGTACATGCCTACTCCGTGTTAGAGTATTTTTAATATACAGGCCCTAAACTTACTAAAAATTAATCTTTTAGGTGCCCAAAAGTCGATATGTGGATGCATCTTCTGTACCCGTTTATATCTCAAATTCAGGTTCAAAACACCCGAAAACTCGATATTTTAAGGTCCCAGAAGCGAACTGTACATGCCTACTCCGTGTTAGAGTATTTTCAAAATACAGGCCCAAAACATACAGAAAATCGATCTTTTAGGTGCCCAATAGTCGATATGTGCATGCATCTTCTGTACCCGTTTATATCCCAAACTCAACCTCAAAACACCCGAAAATTCGATATTTTTGGGTGCCAGAAGCGATCTGTACATGCCTACTTAGTGCTAGAATTTTTTCAAAATATAGGCTCAAAACATGCTAAAAATCGATATTTTAAGTGTCCAAAGTCGATATGTGCATTCATCATCTGTACCCATTTATATCTCAAACTCTGGTTCAAAACACCCGAAAATTCGATATCTTGGGGTCCCAGGAGTAATCTGTACATGCCTACTTAGTGCTAGAATATTTTCAAAATATAGGCCCAAAACATGCTAAAAATCGATATTTTAGGTACCCAAAGTCGATATCTCAAATTCAGGCCCAAAACACACGAAAATTCGATATTTTGGGGTCCCAGAAGCGAACTGTACATGCCTACTCCGTGTTAGAGTATTTTCAAAATAAAGGCCCAAAATATACTGAAAATCGATTATTTGGGTGCCCAAATGTCGATAAGTGCATGCATCTTCTGTACCCGTTTATATCTCAAATTCAGGCTCAAAACACCCGAAAATTCGATATTTTTGGGTCCCAGAAGCTATCTGTACATGCCTATACCTAGTTAGAGTATTTTCAAAATACAGGCCCAAAACATGCTGAAAATCGATATTATAGGTGCTCAAAGTCAATATGTGCATGCATCTTCTGTACCCGTTTATATCTCAAATTCAGGCTCAAAACACCCGAAAATTCGGTATTTTTGGGACCAAGAAGCGATCTGTACATCCCTACTCCTAGTTAGAATGTTTTCTGGATACAGACCCAAAACATGCTCAAAATCGATATTTTTGGTGCCCAAAAGTCGATATGTGCATGCATCTTCTGTACCCGTTTATATCTCAAATTCAGGTTCAAAACACCCGAAAACTCGATATTTTAAGGTCCCAGAAGCGAACTGTACATGCCTACTCCGTGTTAGAGTATTTTCAAAATACAGGCCCAAAACATACAGAAAATCGATCTTTTAGGTGCCCAATAGTCGATAAGTGCATGCATCTTCTGTACCCGTTTATATCTCAAATTCAAGCTCAAAACACCCGAAAATTCGATATTTTTGGGTCCCAGAAGCTATCTGTACATGCCTATACCTAGTTAGAGTATTTTCAAAATACAGGCCCAAAACATGCTGAAAATCGATATTTTAGGTGCTCAAAGTCAATATGTGCATGCATCTTCTGTACCCGTTTATATCTCAAATTCAGGCTCAAAACACCCGAAAATTCGGTATTTTTGGGTCCTAGAAGCGATCTGTACATCCCTACTCCTAGTTAGAATGTTTTCTGGATACAGACCCAAAACATGCTCAAAATCGATATTTTTGGTGCCCAAAAGTCGATATGTGCATGCATCTTCTGTACCCGTTTATATCTCAAATTGAGGCCCAAAACACCCAAAAATTCCATATTTTGGTGTCCCAGAAGCGATCTGTACTTGCCTACTCCGTGTTAGAGTATTTTCAAAATACAGGCCCAAAACAAGCTGAAAATCGATATTTTAAGTGACCAAAGTAAATATGTGTATGCATCTTCTGTACCCGTTTATATCCCAAATTCAACCTCAAAACACCCGAAAATTCGATATTTTTGGGTGCCAGAAGCGATCTGTACATGCCTACTCCGTGTTAGAGTATTTTTAATATACAGGCCCTAAACATACTAAAAATTAATCTTTTAGGTGCCCAAAAGTCGATATGTGGATGCATCTTCTGTACCCGTTTATATCTCAAATTCAGGTTCAAAACACCCGAAAACTCGATATTTTAAGGTCCCAGAAGCTAACTGTACATGCCTACTCCGTGTTAGAGTATTTTCAAAATACAGGCCCAAAACATACAGAAAATCGATCTTTTAGGTGCCCAATAGTCGATATGTGCATGCATCTTCTGTACCCGTTTATATCCCAAACTCAACCTCAAAACACCCGAAAATTCGATATTTTTGGGTGCCAGAAGCGATCTGTACATGCCTACTTAGTGCTAGAATTTTTTCAAAATATAGGCTCAAAACATGCTAAAAATCGATATTTTAAGTGTCCAAAGTCGATATGTGCATTCATCATCTGTACCCATTTATATCTCAAACTCTGGTTCAAAACACCCGAAAATTCGATATTTTGGGGTCCCAGGAGTAATCTGTACATGCCTACTTAGTGCTAGAATATTTTCAAAATATAGGCCCAAAACATGCTAAAAATCGATATTTTAGGTGCCCAAAGTCGATATCTCAAATTCAGGCCCAAAACACACGAAAATTCGATATTTTGGGGTCCCAGAAGCGAACTGTACATGCCTACTCCGTGTTAGAGTATTTTCAAAATAAAGGCCCAAAATATACTGAAAATCGATTATTTGGGTGCCCAAAAGTCGATAAGTGCATGCATCTTCTGTACCCGTTTATATCTCAAATTCAGGCTCAAAACACCCGAAAATTCGATATTTTTGGGTCCCAGAAGCTATCTGTACATGCCTATACCTAGTTAGAGTATTTTCAAAATACAGGCCCAAAACATGCTGAAAATCGATATTATAGGTGCTCAAAGTCAATATGTGCATGCATCTTCTGTACCCGTTTATATCTCAAATTCAGGCTCAAAACACCCGAAAATTCGGTATTTTTGGGACCTAGAAGCGATCTGTACATCCCTACTCCTAGTTAGAATGTTTTCTGGATACAGACCCAAAACATGCTCAAAATCGATATTTTTGGTGCCCAAAAGTCGATATGTGCATGCATCTTCTGTACCCGTTTATATCTCAAATTCAGGTTCAGAACACCCGAAAACTCGATATTTTGGGGTCCCAGAAGCGAACTGTACATGCCTACTCCGTGTTAGAGTATTTTCAAAATACAAGCCCAAAACATACAGAAAATCGATCTTTTAGGTGCCCAATAGTCGATAAGTGCATGCATCTTCTGTACCCGTTTATATCTCAAATTCAGGCTCAAAACACCCGAAAATTCGATATTTTTGGGTCCCAGAAGCTATCTGTACATGCCTATACCTAGTTAGAGTATTTTCAAAATACAGGCCCAAAACATGCTGAAAATCGATATTTTAGGTGCTCAAAGTCAATATGTGCATGCATCTTCTGTACCCGTTTATATCTCAAATTCTGGCTCAAAACACCCGAAAATTCGGTATTTTTGGGTCCTAGAAGCGATCTGTACATGCCTACTCAGTGCTAGAATGTTTTCAAAATATAGGCCCAAAACATGCTAAAAATCGATATTTTAGGTGCCCAAAGTAGATATCACTAAATCAGGCCCAAAACACCCAAAATATCGATATTTTTGGGTCCCAGAAGCGATCTGTACATGCCTACTCCCTGTTAGAGTATTTTCAATATTCAGGCCCAAAACAAGCTGAAAATCGATCTTTTAGGTGACCAAAGTCAATATGTGTATGCATCTTCTGCACCCGTTTATATCCCAAATTCAACCTCAAAATACCCGAAAATTCGATATTTTTGGGTCCCAGAAGCGATCTGTACATGCCTACTCAGTGCTAGAATGTTTTCAAAATATAGGCTCAAAACATGCTAAAAATCGATATTTTAAGTGTCCAAAGTCGATATGGGCATGCATCATCTGTACCCGTTTATATCTCAAATTCAGGCTCAAAACACCCGAAAATTCGATATTTTGGGGTCCCTGAAGTGATCTGTACATGCCTACTTAGTGCTAGAATATTTTCATAATATAGGCCCAAAACATGCTGAAAATCGATATTTTAGGTGCCCAAAGTCGATATATCAAATTCAGGCCCAAAACACCCGAAAATTCGATATTTAGGTGTCCCAGAAGCGATCTGTACTTGCCTACTCCGTGTTAGAGTATTTTCAAAATACAGGCTCAAAACATACTGAAAATCGATCTTTTAGGTGCCCAAAAGTCAATATGTGCATGAATCTTCTGTACCCGTTTATATCCCAAATTCAACCTCAAACACCCGAAAATTCGATAATTTTGGGTCCCAGAAGCGATTTGTACATGCCTACTCAGTGCTAGAATTTTTTCAAAATATAGGCTCAAAATATGCTAAAAATCGATATATTAAGTGTCCAAAGTCGATATGTGCATGCATCATCTGTACCCGTTTATATCTCAAATTCAGGCTCAAAACATCCGAAAATTCGATATTTTGGGGTCCCAGAAGTGATCTGTACATGCCTACTTAGTGCTAGAATATTTTCAAAATATAGGCCCAAGACATGCTAAAAATCGATATTATAGGTGCCCAAAGTCGATATCTGAAATTCAGGCCCAAAACACCCGAAAATTCGATATTTTGGAGTCCCAGAAGCGAACTGTACATGCCTACTCCGTGTTAGAGTATTTTCAAAATACAGGCTCAAAACATAATGAAAATCGATCTTTTAGGTGCCCAAAAGTCGATATGTGCATGCATCTTCTGTACCCGTTTATATCTCAAATTCATGTTCCAAACACTCGGAAATTTGATATTTGGGGGTCCCAGAAGCGATCTGTACATGCCTACTCAGATGCAGGCCCAAAACATGTTAAACATCGATATTTTAGGTGCCCAAAGTCAACATGTGTATGCATATTCTGCACTCGTTTATATTTTAAATTCAGGCTCAAAGCACCCGAAAATTCGATTTTTTGGGGTCCCAGAAGCGATCTGTACATGCCTACTCCGTGTTAGAGTATTTTCAATGTACAGGCCCAAAACATACTGAAAATCGATCTTTTAGGTGCCCAAAAGTCGATATGTGGATGCATCTTCTGTACCCGTTTATATCTCAAATTCAGGCCCAAAACACCCAAAAAATCGATATTTTGGGGTCCCAGAAGCGATCTGTACATGCCTACTCAGATGCAGGCCCAAAACATGCTAAACATCGATATTTTAGGTGCCAAAAGTCAACATGTGTATGCATATTCTGCACTCGTTTATATCTCAAATTTAACCTCAAAACACCCGAAAATTCAATAATTTTGGGTCCGAGAAGCGATCTGTACATGTCTAGTTAGTGCTATAATGTTTTCAAAATATAGGCTTAAAACATGCTAAAAATCGATATTTTAAGTGTCCAAAGTCTTATGTGCATGCATTTTCTGTACTCGTTTATATATCAAATTCAGGCTCAAAACACCCGAAAATTCGATATTTTGGGGTTCCAGAAGCGATCTGTTCTTGCCTACTCCGTGTTAGAGTATTTTCAATATACAGGCCCAAAACATACTGAAAATCGATCTTTTAGGTGCCCAAAAGTCGATATGTGGATGCATCTTCTGTACCCTTTTATATCTCAAATTCAGGCCCAAAATACCCAAAAAATCGATATTTTGGGGTCCCAGAAGTGATCTGTACATGCCTACTCAGTGCTAGAATTTTTTCAAAATATAGGCTCAAAACATGCTAAAAATCGATATTTTAAGTGTCCAAAGTCGATAGGTGCATGCATCATCTGTACCCGTTTATATCTTAAATTCAGGCTCAAAACACCCGAAAATTCGATATTTTGGGGTCCCAGGAGTGATCTGTACATGCCTACTTAGTGCTAGAATATTTTCAAAATATAGGCACAAATCATGCTAAAAATCGATATTTTAGGTGCCCAAAGTCGATATCTCAAATTCAGGCTCGAAACACCTGGAAATTCGATATTTTGGGGTCCCAGAAGCGAACTGTACATGCCTACTCCGTGTTAGAGTATTTTCAAAATACAGGCCAAAAACATACTGATAATCGATCTTTTAGGTGCCCAAAAGTCGATATGTGCATGCATCTTCTGTACCCGTTTATATCTCAAATTCAGGCTCTAAACACCCGAAAATTCGATATTTTGGGGTCTTAGAAGCAATCTGTACATGCCTACTCAGATGCAGGCCCAAAACATGCTGAAAATGGATATTTTCGGTGCCCAAAGTTAACATGTGTATGCTTCTTCTGCACTGGTTTATATCTCAAATTCAGGCTCAAAACACTCGAAAATTCGATATTTTGGGGTCCCAGAAGTGATCTGTACATGCGTACTTAGTGCTAGAATATTTTCAAAATATAGGCCCAAGACATGCTAAAAATCGATATTTTAGGTGCCCAAAGTCAATATCTGAAATTCAGGCCCAAAACACCCGAAAATTCGATATTTTGGAGTCCAAGAAACGAACTGTACATGACTACTCCGTGTTAGAGTATTTTCAAAATACAGGCTCAAAACATTATGAAAATCGATCTTTTAGGTGCCCAAAAGTCGATATGTGCATGAATCTTCTGTACCCGTTTATATCTCAAATTAATGCTCCAAACACCCGAAAATTCGATATTTGGGTGTCCCAGAAGCGATCTGTACATGCCTACTCAGATGCAGGCCCAAAACATGCTAAACATCGATATTTTAGGTGCCCAAAGTCAACATATGTATCCATATTCTGCACTCGTTTATATCTCAAATTTAACCTCAAAACACCCAAAAATTCAATAATTTTGGGTCCGAGAAGCGATCTGTACATGTCTAGTTAGTGCTAGAATGTTTTCAAAATATAGGCTGAAAACATGCTAAAAATCGATATTTTAAGTGTCCAAAGTCTTATGTGCATGCATTTTTTTTACTCGTTTATATCTAAAATTCAGGCTCAAAACACCCGAAAATTCGATTTTTTGGGGTCCCAGAAGCGATCTGTACATGCCTACTCCGTGTTAGAGTATTTTCAAAATTCAGGGCCAAAACATGCTGAAAATCGATATTTTAGGTGCCCAAAGTCAATATGTGCATGCATCTTCTGTACCCGTTTTTGTCTCAAACTCAGGCTCAAAACACCCGAAAATTCGGTATTTTTGGGTACTAGAAGCGATCTGTACATCCCTACTCCTAGTTAGAATGTTTTCAAGATACAGACGCAAAACATGCACAAAATCGATATTTTAGGTGCCCAAAAGTCGATATCTCAAATTCAGGCCCAAAACACCCAAAAATTCGATATTTTGGAGTCCAAGAAACGAACTGTACATGACTACTCCGTGTTAGAGTATTTTCAAAATACAGGCTCAAAACATTATGAAAATCGATCTTTTAGGTGCCCAAAAGTCGATATGTGCATGAATCTTCTGTACCCGTTTATATCTCAAATTAATGCTCCAAACACCCGAAAATTCGATATTTGGGTGTCCCAGAAGCGATCTGTACATGCCTACTCAGATGCAGGCCCAAAACATGCTAAAAATGGATATTTTCGGTGCCTAAAGTTAACATGTGTATGCATCTTCTGCACTGGTTTATATCTCAAATTCAACCTCAAAACACCTGAAAATTCGATAATTTTGGGTCCCAGAAGCGACCAGTACATGCCTACTCCTAGTTAGAGTGTTTTCAAAATACAGGCCCAAAACATGCTGAAAATCGATATTTTAGGTGCTCAAAGTCAATAAGTGCTTGCATCTTCTTTACCCGTTTATATCTCAAATTCAGGCTTAAAACACCCGAAAATTCGGTGTTTTTGGGTCCTAGAAGCGATCTGTACATCACTACTCCTAGTTAGAATATTTTTAAGATACAGACCCAAAACATGCTCAAAATCGATATTTTAGGTGCCCAAAAGTCGATATGTGTATGCATCTTCTGTACCCGTTTATATCTCAAATTCAGGCTCGAAACACCCTAAAATTCGATATTTTGGGGTCCCAGAAGCGATCTGTACATGCCTACTCAGTGCTAGAATATTTTCAAAATATAGGCCCAAAACATGCTACAAATCGATATTTTAGGTGCCCAAAGTCGATATCACAATTTCATGCCCAAAACACCCAAAAAATCGATATTTTTGGGTCCCAGAAGCGATCTGTACATGCCTACTCCGTGTTAGAGTATTTTCAATATTCAGGCCCAAAACAAACTGAAAATCGATTTTTTAGGTGCCCAAAAGTCGATATGTGGATGCATCTTCTGTACCCGTTTATATCTCAAATTCAGGCTCAAAACACCCGAAAATTCGATATTTTGGGGTCTCAGAAGCAATCTGTACTTGCCTGCTCTGTGTTAGAGTATTTTCAAAATACAGGCCCAAAACAAGCTGAAAATCGATCTTTTAGGTACCCGTTTATATCTCAAATTTAGGCTCAAAACACCCGAAAATTCGATATTTTTTGGTCCCAGAAGCGATCTGTACTTTACTACTCCGTGTTAGAGTATTTTCAGAATACAGGCCCAAAACAAGCTGAAAATCGATATTTTAAGTGACCAAAGTCAATAAGTGTATGCATCTTCTGCACCCGTTTATATCCCAAATTCAACCTCAAAATACCCGAAAATTCGATATTTTTGGGTCCCAGAAGCGATCTGTACATGCCTACTCAGTGCTAGAATGTTTTCAAAATATAGGCTCAAAACATGCTAAAAATCGATATTTTAAGTGTCCAAAGTCGATATGTGCATGCATCATCTGTACCCGTTTATATCTCAAATTCAGGCTCAAAACACCCGAAAATTCGATATTTTGGGGTCCCAGAAGTGATCTGTACATGCCTACTTAGAGCTAGAATATTTTCAAAATATAGGACCAATTCATGCTAAAAATCGATATTTTAGGTGCCCAATGTCGATATCTCTAATTCAGGCCCAAAACACCCGAAAATTCGATATTTTGGGGTCACAGAAGCGATCTGTACATGCCTACTCAGTGCTAGAATTTTTTCAAAATACAGGCCCAAAACATACTGAAAATCGATCTTTTAGGTGCCCAAATGTCGATATGTGCATGCATCTTCTGTACCAGTTTATATCTCAAATTCAACCTCAAAACACCCGAAAATTCGATAATTTTGGGTCCCAGAAGCGATCTGTACATGTCTAGTCAGTGCTAGAATGTTTTCAAAATATAGGCTCAAAACATGCTAAAAATCGATATTTTAAGTGTCCAAAGTCGATATGTGCATGCATCTTCTGTACAAGTTTATATCTCAAATTCAGGCTCAAAACACCCGAAAATTCGATATTTTGGGGTCCCAGAAGCGATCTGTACATGCCTACTCCTAGTTAGAGTATTTTCAAAATACAGGCCCAAAACATGCTGAAAATCGATATTTTAGGTGCCCAAACTCAATATGTGCATGCAACTTCTGCACCCGTTTATACCTCAAATTCAGGCTGAAAACACCCGAAAATTCGGTATTTTTGGGTCCTAGAAGCGATCTGTACATCCCTACTTCTAGTTTGAATGTTTTCAAGATACAGACCCAAACATGCTCAAAATCGATATTTTAGGTGCCCAAAAGTCGATATTTGCATGCATCTTCTGTACCCGTTTATATCTCAAATTCAGGCTCCAAACACCCGAAAATTCGATATTTTGGGGTCCCAGAAGCGATCTGTATATGCCTACTCAGTGCTAGAATATTTTCAAAATATAGGCCCAAAACATGCTAAAAATCGATATTTTAGGTGCCCAAAGTAGATATCACTAAATCAGGCCCAAAACTCCCAAAATATCGATATTTTTGGGTCCCAGAAGCGATCTGTACATGCCTACTCCGTGTTAGAGTATTTTCAATATTCAGGCCCAAAACAAGCTGAAAATCGATCTTTTAGGTGACCAAAGTCAATATGTGTATGCATCTTCTGCACCCGTTTATATCCCAAATTCAACCTCAAAATACCCGAAAATTCGATATTTTTGGGTCCCAGAAGCGATCTGTACATGCCTATTCAGTGCTAGAATGTTTTCAAAATATAGGCTCAAAACTTGCAAAAAATCGATATTTTAAGTGTCCAAAGTCGATATGTGCATGCATCTTCTGTACCCGTTTATATCTCAAATTCAGGCTCAAAACACCCGAAAATTCGATATTTTGGGGTCCCAGAAGCGATCTGTACATGCCTACTCAGTGCTAGAATATTTTCAAAATATAGGCCCAAAACATGCTAAAAATCGATATTTTAGGTGCCCAAAGTAGATATCACTAATTCAGGCCCAAAACACCCAAAATATCGATATTTTTGGGTCCCAGAAGCGATCTGTACATGCCTACTCCGTGTTAGAGTATTTTCAATATTCAGGCCCAAAACAAGCTGAAAATCGATCTTTTAGGTGACCAAAGTCAATATGTGTATGCATCTTCTGCACCCGTTTATATCCCAAATTCAACCTCAAAATACCCGAAAATTCGATATTTTTGGGTCCCAGAAGCGATCTGTACATGCCTATTCAGTGCTAGAATGTTTTCAAAATATAGGCTCAAAACTTGCAAAAAATCGATATTTTAAGTGTCCAAAGTCGATATGTGCATGCATCTTCTGTACCCGTTTATATCTCAAATTTAGGCTCAAAACACCCAAAAAATCGATATTTTTGGGTCTCAGAAGCGATCTGTACATGCCTACTCCGTGTTAGAGTATTTTCAATATTCAGGCCCAAAACAAACTGAAAATCGATTTTTTAGGTGCCCAAAAGTCGATATGTGGATTCATCTTCTGTACCCGTTTATATCTCAAATTCAGGCTCTAAACACCCGAAAATTCGATATTTTGGTGTCCCAGAAGCAATCTGTACTTGCCTGCTCTGTGTTAGAGTATTTTCAAAATACAGGCCCAAAACAAGCTGAAAATCGATCTTTTAGGTGCCCAAAAGTCGATATGTGGATGCATCTTCTGTACCCGTTTATATCTCAAATTCAGGCTCAAAACACCCGAAAATTCGATATTTTGGGGTCCCAGAAGTGATCTGTACATGCCTACTTAGAGCTAGAATATTTTCAAAATATAGGCCCAAAACATGCTAAAAATCGATATTTTAGGTGCCGAAAATCGATTTCTCAAATTCAGGACCAAAACACCCGAAAATTAGATATTTTGGGGTCCCAGAAGCGAACTATACATGCCTACTCCGTGTTAGAGTATTTTCAATATACAGGCCCAAAACATACTGAAAATCGATCGTTTAGGTGCCCAAAAGTCGATATGTGTATGCATCTTCTGTACCCGTTTATATCCCAAATTCAACCTCAAAACACCCGAAAATTCGATATTTTTGGGTCCCAGAAGCGATCTGTACATGCCTACTCAGTGCTAGAATGTTTTCAAAATATAGGCTCAGACCATGCTAAAAATCGATATTTTAAGTGTCCAAAGTCGATATGTGCATGAATCATCTGTACCCGTTTATATCTCAAATTCAGGCACAAAACACCCGAAAATTCGATATTTTGGGTTCCCAGAAGTAATCTGTACATGCCTACTTAGTGCTAGAATATTTTCAAAATATAGGACCAATTCATGCTAAAAATCGATATTTTAGGTGCCCAAAGTCGATATCTCTAATTCAGGCCCAAAACACCCGAAAATTCGATATTTTGGGGTCCCAGAAGCGATCTGTACATGCCTACTCAGTGCTAGAATTTTTTCAAAATACAGGCCCAAAACATACTGAAAATCGATCTTTTAGGTGCCCAAAAGTCGATATGTGCATGCATCTTCTGTACCAGTTTATATCTCAAATTCAACCTCAAAACACCTGAAAATTCGATAATTTTGGGTCCCACAAGCGATCTGTACATGTCTAGTCAGTGCTAGAATGTTTTTAAAATACAGGCCCAAAACATGCTGAAAATCGATATTTTAGGTGCCCAAAGTCAATATGTGCATGCAACTTCTGAACCCATTTATATCTCAAATTCAGGCTTAAAACACCCGAAAATTCGGTATTTTTGGGTCCTAGAAGCGATCCGTACATCCCTACTTCTAGTTTGAATGTTTTCAAGATACAGACCCAAAACATGCTCAAAATTGATATTTTAGGTGCCCAAAAGTCGATATGTGCATGTATCTTCTGTACCCGTTTATATCTCAAATTCAGGCTCAAAACACCCGAAAATTCGATATTTTGGGGTCCCAGAAGTGATCTGTACATGCCTACTCAGTGCTAGAATATTTTCAAAATATAGGCCCAAAACATGCTAAAAATCGATATTTTAGGTGCCAAAAGTCGATATCACAAATTCAGGCCCAAAACACCCAAAAAATCGATATTTTTGGGTCCCAGAAGCGATCTGTACATGCCTACTCCGTGTTAGAGTATTTTCAATATTCAGGCCCAAAACAAACTGAAAATCGATTTTTTAGGTGCCCAAAAGTCGATATGTGGATGCATTTTCTGTACCCGTTTATATCTCAAATTCAGTCTCAAAACACCCGAAAATTCGATATTTTGGGGTCCCAGAAGCGATCTGTACATGCCTACTCAGTGCTAGAATGTTTTCAAAATATAGGCTCAAAACATGCTAAAAATCGATATTTTCAGTGTCCAAAGTCGATATGTGCATGCATCATCTGTACCCGTTTATATCTCAAATTCAGGCTCAAAACACCCGAAAATTCGATATTTTGGGGTCCCAGAAGTGATCTGTACATGCCTACTTAGTGCTAGAATATTTTCAAAGTATAGGCCCAAATCATGCTAAAAATCGATATTTTAGGTGCCCAAAGTCGATATCTCTAATTCAGGCCCAAAACACCCGAAAATTCGATATTTTGGGGTGCCAGAAGCGATCTGTACATGCCTACTCAGTGCTAGAATTTTTTCAAAATACATACCCAAAACATACTGAAAATCGATCTTTTAGGTGCCCAAAAGTCGATATGTGCATGCATCTTCTGTACCAGTTTATATCTCAAATTCAACCTCAAAACACCCGAAAATTCGATAATTTTGGGTCCCTGAAGCGATCTGTACATGTCTTGTCAGTGCTAGAATGTTTTAAAAATATAGGCTCAAAACATGCTATAAATCAATATTATAAGTGTCCAAAGTCGATATGTGCATGCATCTTCTGTACCCGTTTATATCTCAAATTCAAGCTCAAAACACCTTAAAATTCGATATTTTGGGGTCCCAGAAGCGATCTGTAAATGCCTACTCCGTATTAGAGTATTTTCAATATTCAGGCCCAAAACAAACTGAAAATCGATTTTTTAGGTGCCCAAAAGTCGATATGTGGATGCATCTTCTGTACCCGTTTATATCTCAAATTTGGGTTCAAAACACCCGAAAATTCGATATTTTGGGGTCCCAGAAGCGATCTGTACTTGCCTACTCCGTGTTAGAGTGTTTTCAAAATACAGGCCCAAAACAAGCTGAAAATCGATATTTTAGTTGACCAAAGTCAATATGTGTATGCATCTTCTGCACCCGTTTATATTCCAAATTCAACCTCAAAATACCCGAAAATTCGATATTTTTGGGTCCCAGAAGCGATCTGTACATGCCTACTCAGTGCTAGAATGTTTTCAAAATATAGGCTCAAAACATGCTAAAAATCGATATTTTAAGTGTCCAAAGTCGATATGTGCGTGAATCATCTGTACCCGTTTATATCTCAAATTCAGCCACAAAACACCCAAAAATTCGATATTTTGGGTTCCCAGAAGTAATCTGTACATGCCTACTTAGTGCTAGAATATTTTCAAAATATAGGACCAATTCATGCTAAAAATCGATATTTTAGGTGCCCAAAGTCGATATCTCTAATTCAGGCCCAAAACACCCGAAAATTCGATATTTTGGGGTCCCATAAGCGATCTGTACATGCCTACTCAGTGCTAGAATTTTTTCAAAATACAGGCCCAAAACATACTGAATATCGATCTTTTATGTGCCCAAAAGTCGATATGTGCATGCATCTTCTGTAGCAGTTTATATCTCAAATTCAACCTCAAAACACCTGAAAATTCGATAATTTTGAGTCCCACAAGCGATCTGTACATGTCTAGTCAGTGCTAGAATGTTTTCAAAATACAGGCCCAAAACATGCTGAAAATCGATATTTTAGGTGCCCAAAGTCAATATGTGCATGCAACTTATGCACCCATTTATATCTCAAATTCAGGCTTAAAACACAAGAAAATTCGGTATTTTTGGGTCCTAGAAGCGATCCGTACATCCCTACTTCTAGTTTGAATGTTTTCAAGATACAGACCCAAAACATGCTCAAAATCGATATTTTAGGTGCCCAAAAGTCGATATGTGCATGCATCTTCTGTACCCGTTTATATCTCAAATTCAGGCTCAAAACACCCGAAAATTCGATATTTTGGGATCCCAGAAGCTATCTGTAAATGCCTACTCCGTGTTAGAGTATTTTCAATATTCAGGCCCAAAACAAACTGAAAATCGATTTTTTAGGTGCCCAAAAGTCGATATGTGGATGCATCTTCTGTACCTGTTTATATCTCAAATTCAGGCTCAAAACACCCGAAAATTCGATATTTTGGGGTCCCAGAAGCAATCTGTACTTGCCTGCTCTGTGTTAGAGTATTTTTAAAATACAGGCCCAAAACAAGCTGAAAATCGATCTTTTAGTTGCCCAAAAATCGATATGTGGATGCATCTTCTGTACCCGTTTATATCTCAAATTTGGGTTCAAAACACCCGAAAATTCGATATTTTTGGGTCCCAGAAGCGATCTGTACTTGCCTACTCCGTGTTTGAGTGTTTTCAAAATACAGGCCCAAAACAAGCTGAAAATCGATATTTTCGTTGACCAAAGTCAATATGTGTATGCATCTTCTGCACCCGTTTATATTCCAAATTCAACCTCAAAATACCCGAAAATTCGATATTTTTGGGTCCCAGAAGCGATCTGTACATGCCTACTCAGTGCTAGAATGTTTTCAAAATATAGGCTCAAAACATGCTAAAAATCGATATTTTTAGTGTCCAAAGTCGATATCTGCATGCATCATCTGTACCCGTTTATATCTCAAATTCAGGCTCAAAACACCCGAAAATTCGATATTTTTGGGTCCAAGAAGTGATCTGTACATGCCTACTTAGAGCTAGAATATTTTCAATATATAGGCCCAAAACATGCTAAAAATCGATATCTTAGGTGCCCAAAGTCGATTTCTCAAATTCAGGCCCAAAAAACCCGAAAATTCGATATTTTGGGGTCCCAAAAGTGAGCTGTACATGACTACTCCGTGTTAGAGTATTTTCAAAATACAGGCCCAAAACATACTGAAAATCGATCTTTTAGGTGCCCAAAATTCGATATGTGCATGCATCTTATGTACCCGTTTATATCCCAAATTCAACCTCAAAACACCCGAAAATTCGATATTTTTGGGTCCCAGAAGCGATCTGTACATGCCTACTCAGTGCTAGAATTTTTTCAAATTATATAGGCTCAAAACATGCTAAAAATCTATATTTTAAGTGTCCAAAGTCGATATGTACATTAATAATCTGTACCCGTTTATATCTCAAATTCAGGCTCAAAACACCCGAAAATTCGATATTTCGGGGTCCCAGAAGTGATCTGTACATGCCTACTTAGTGCTAGAATATTTTCAAAATATAGGCCCAAATCATGCTAAAAATCGATATTTTAGGTGCCCAAAGTCGATATCTCTAATTCAAGCCCAAAACACCCAAAAATTCCATATTTTGGGGTCCCAGAAGCGATCTGTACATGCCTACTCAGTGCTAGAATATTTTCAAAATATAGGTCCAAAACATGCTAAAAATCGACATTTTAGGTGCCCAAAGTCGATATCTCAAATTCAGGCCCAAAACACCCAAAAATTCGATATTTTGGGGTCCCAGAAGCGATCTGTACATGCCTTCTCCGTGTTAGAGTATTTTCAATATTCAGGCCCAAAACATACTGAAAATCGATCTTTTAGGTGCCCGAAAAGTCGATTTGTGGATTCATCTTCTGTACCCGTTTATATCTCAAATTCAGGCTCAAAACACCCGAAAATTCGATATTTTGGGGTCCCAGAAGCAATCTGTACTTGCCTACTCCGTGTTAGAGTATTTTCAAAATACAGGCCCAAAACAAGCTGAAAACCGATATTTTAGGTGACCAAAGTCAATATGTGTATGCATCTTCTGCACCCGTTTATATCCCAAATTCAACCTCAAAACAACCGAAAATTCGATATTTTGGGGTCCCAGAAGTGATCTGTACATGCCTACTTAGTGCTAGAATGTTTTCAAAATATAAGTCCAAAACATGCTAAAAATCGATATTTTAGGAGCCCAAAGTCGATATCTCAAATTCAGGCCCAAAACACCCGAAAATCCGATATTTTGGGGTCCCAGAAGCGAACTGTTTATGCCTACTCCGTGTTAGAGTATTTTTTTTAAATACATTCCCAAAACATACTGAAAATTGATCTTTTCATTGACCAAAACTCGATATGTGCATGCATCTTCTGTACCCGTTTATATCACAAATTCAGGCTCAAAACACCCGAAAATTCGATATTTTGGGGTCCCAGAAGCGATCTGTACATGCCTACTCAGATGCAAGCCCAAAACATGCTGAAAATCGATATTTTAGGTGCTCAAAGTCAACATGTGTATGCATCTTCTGCACTCGTTTATATCTAAAATTCAACCTCAAAACACCCGAAAATTCGATAATTATGGGTCCCAGAAGCGATCTGTACATGTCTAGTCAGTGCTAGAATGTTTTCAAAATATAGGCTCATAACATGATAAAAATCGATATTTTAAGTGTCCAAAGTCGATATGTGCATGCATCTTCTATACCCGTTTATATCTCAAATTCAGGTTCAAAACACTACAAAATTCGATATTTTTGGGTCCCAGAAGCGATCTGTACATGCCTACTCCTAGTTAGAGAACTTTCAAAATACAGGCCCAAAACATGCTGAAATCGATATTTTAGGTGCCCAAAGTCAATATGTACATGCATCTTCTGCACCCGTTTATATCTCAAATTCATACTCAAAACACCCGAAAATTCGGTATTTTTGGGTCCTAGAAGGGATCAGTACATCCCTACTTCTAGTTAGAATGTTTGCAAAATACAGACCCAAAACATGCTCAAAATCGATATTTTAGGTGCCCAAAGTCGATATGTGCATGCATCTTCTGTACCCGTTTATATCTCAAATTCAGGCTCAAAACACCCGAAAATTCGATATTTTGGGGTCCCAGAAGCGATCTGTACATGCCTACTCAGTGCTAGAATGTTTTCAAAATATAGGCTCAAAACATGCTAAAAATCGATATTTTAAGTGTCCAAAGTCGATATGTGCATGCATCATCTGTTCCCGTTTATATCTCAAATTCAGGCTCAAAACACCCGAAAATTCGATATTTTGGGGTCCCAGAAGTTATCTGTATATGCCTACTTAGTGCTAGAATATTTTCAAGATATAGGCCCTAAACATGCTCAAAAATCGATATTTTAGGTGCCCAAAGACGATATCTCAAATTCAGGCCCAAAACACCCGAAAATTCGATATTTTAGGGTCCCAGTAGCGAACTGTTCATGCCTACTCCGTGTTAGAGTATTTTCAAAATACAGGCCCAAAACATACTGAAAATCGATCTTTTAGGTGCACAAAAGTCGATATGTGCATGCATCTTCTGTACCCGTTTATATCCCAATTTCAACCTCAAAACACCCGAAAATTCGATATTTTTGGGTCCCAGAAGCGATCTGTACATGCCTACTTAGTGCTAGAATTTTTTCGAAATATAGGCTCAAAACATGCTAAAAATTGATATTTTAAGTGTCCAAAGTCAATATATCAAATTCAGGCCCAAAACACCCTAAAATTCGATATTATGGGGTCCCAGAAGCGATCTGTACATGCCTACTCAGATGCAAGCCAAAAACATGCTGAAAATCGATATTTTAGGTGCCCAAAGTCAACATGTGTATGCATCTTTTGCACTCGTTTATATCTCAAATTCAGGCTCAAAACACCCGAAAATTCGATATTTATGGGTCCCAGAAGCGAACTGTACATGCCTACTCCGTGTTAGAGTATTTTCAAAATACAGGCCCAAAACATACTGAAAATCGATCTCTTAGGAGCCCAAAGTCAATATGTGTATGCATTTTCTGTACCAGTTTCTATCTCAAATAAAGGCTCAAAACACCTAAAAATTCGATATTTTGGGGTCCCAGAAGCGATCTGTACATGCCTACTCAGTGCTATAATTTTTTTTTAAATATAGGCCCAAAACAAGCTAAAAATCGATATTTTATGTGCCCAAAGTCGATATATCAAATTCAGGCCCAAAACACCCGAAAATTCGATATTTTGGGGTCCCAGAAGCGATCTGTGCATGCCTATTCCGTGTTAGAGTATTTTCAAAATACAGGCCCAAAACATACAGAAAATCGATACTTTAGGTGCCCAAAAGTCGATATGTGCATGCATCTTCCGTACCCGTTTATATCTCAAATTCAGGCTCCAAACACCCGAAAATTCGATATTTTGGGGTCCCACAAGCGATCTGTACATGCCTACTCAGTGCTAGAATATTTTTAAAAAATAGGCCCAAAACATGCTAAAAATCGATATTTTAGGTGCCCAAAGTCGATATCTCAAATTCAGGCCCAAAACACCCGAAAATTCGATATTTTTGGGTCCCAGAAGCGATCTGTGCATGCCTATTCAGTGTTACAGTATTTTCAATATACAAGCCCATAACATGCTGAAAATCGATATTTTAGGTGCCCAAAGTCAAAATGTGTATGCATCTTCTGCACCCGTTTATATCCCAAATTCAAACTTAAAACGCCCGAAAATTCGATATTTTTGGGTCTCAGAAATGATCTGTACATGCCTTCACAGTGCTAGAATGTTTTCAAGATACAGACCCAAAACATGCTCAAAATCGATATTTTTGGTACCCGAAAGTCGATATGTGCATGCATCTTCTGTACCCGTTTATATCTCAAATTCAGGCTCAAAACACCCGAAAATTCGATATTTTGGGGTCCCAGAAGCTACCTGTACTTGCCTACTCCGGGTAAGAGTATTTTCAAAATACAGGCCCAAAACATGCTGAAAATCGATAACTTAGGTGACCAAAGTCAATATGTGGATGCATCTTCTGCACCCGTTTATATCCCAAATTCAACCTCAAAACACCCGAAAATTCGATATTTTGGGGTCCCAGAAGCGATCTGTACATGCCTACGCAGTGCTAGAATGTGTTCAAAATATATTCTAAAAACATTCTAAATATCGATATTTTAAGTTTCCAAAGTCGATATGTGCATGCATTTTCTGTACCCGTTTATATCTCAAATTCAGGCTCAAAACACTCGAAAATTCGATATTTTGTTGTCTCAGAAGTGATCTGTACATGCCTACTTAGTTCTAGAATATTTTTAAAATATAGGCCCAAATCATGATAAAAATCGATCTTTTTTGTGCCCAAAGTCGATATCTCAAATTCAGGCCCAAAACACCCGAAAATTCGATATTTTGGGGTCCCAGAAGCGATCTGTACATGCCTACTCCGTGTTAGAGTATTTTCAATATACAGGCCCAAAACATACTGAAAATCGATCTATTAGGTGCCCAAAAGTCGATATCTCAAATTCAGGCCCAAAACACCCGAAAATTCGCAATTTTGGGGTCCCAGAAGCGAACTGTTCATGCCTACTCCGTGTTAGAGTATTTTTTTTTATACAGTCCCAAAACATACTTAAAATCGATCTTTTAGGTGCACAATAGTCGATATGTGCATGCATCTTCTGTACCCGTTTATATATCAAATTCAGGCTCCAAACACCCGAAAATTCGATATTTTGGGGTCCCAGAAGCGATCTGTACATGCCTACTCAGATGCAAGCCAAAAACATGCTGAAAATCGATATTTTAGGTGCCCAAAGTCAACATGTGTATGCATCTTTTGCACTCGTTTATATCTAAAATTCAACCTCAAAACACCCGAAAATTCGATAATTATGGGTACCAGAAGCGATCTGTACATGTCTAGTCAGTGCTAGAATGTTTTCAAAATATAGGCTCAAAACATGCTAAAAATCGATATTTTAAGTGTCTAAAGTCGATATGTGCATGCATCTTCTATACCCGATTATATCTCAAATTCAGGCTCAAAACACCCTAAAATTCGATATTTTTGGGTCCCAGAAGCGATCTGTACATGCCTACTCCTAGTTAGAGTACTTTCAAAATACATGCCCAAAACATGCTGAAAATCGATATTTTAGGTGCCCAAAGTCAATATGTGCATGCATCTTCTGCACCCGTTTATATCTCAAATTCATACTCAAAACACCCGAAAATTCGGTATTTTTGGGTCCTAGAAGCGATCTGTACATCACTACTTCTAGTTAGAATGTTTTCAAGATACAGACCTAAAACATGCTCAAAATCGATATTTTAGGTGCCCAAAAGTCGATATGTGCATGCATCTTCTGTACCCGTTTATATCTCAAATAAAGGCTCAAAACACCCAAAAATTCGATATTTTGGGGTCCCAGAAGCGATCTGTACATGCCTACTCAATGCTAGAATTTTTTTAAAATATAGGCCCAAAACAAGCTAAAAATCGTTATTTTATGTGCCCAAAGTCGATATATCAAATTCAGGCCCAAAACACCCGAAAATTCGATATTTTGGGGTCCCAGAAGCGATCTGTGCATGCCTATTCCGTGTTAGAGTATTTTCAAAATACAGGCCCAAAACATACAGAAAATCGATACTTTAGGTGCCCAAAAGTCGATATGTGCATGCATCTTCCGTACCCGTTTATATCTCAAATTCAGGCTCCAAACACCCGAAAATTCGATATTTTGGGGTCCCACAAGCGATCTGCACATGCCTACTCAGTGCTAGAATATTTTCAAAATATAGGCCCAAAACATGCTAAAAATCGATATTTTAGGTGCCCAAAGTCGATATCATAAATTCAGGCCCAAAACACCCGAAAATTCGATATTTTGGGGTCCTAGAAGCGATCTGTGCATGCCTATTCCGTGTTAGAGTATATTCAAAATACAGGCCCAAAACATACAGAAAATCGATACTTTAGGTGCCCAAAACTCGATATGTGCATGCATCTTCCGTACCCGTTAATATCTCAAATACAGGCTCCAAACACCCGAAAATTCGATATTTTGGGGTCCCACAAGCGATCTGTACATGCCTACTCAGTGCTAGAATATTTTTAAAATATAGGCCCAAAACATGCTAAAAATCGATATTTTAGGTGCCCAAAGTCGATATATCAAATTCAGGCCCAAAACACCCGAAAATTCGATTTTTTGGGGTCCCAGATGCAATCTGTGCATGCCTACTCCGTGTTAGAGTATTCTAAATATACAGGCCCAAAACATACTGAAAATCGATCTTTTATGTGCCCAAAAGTCGATATGTGCATGCATCTTCTGTACCCGTTTATATCTCAAATTCAGGCTCAAAACACCCGAAAATTCGACATTTTTGGGTCCCAGAAATGATCTGTACATGCCTTCTCAGTGCTAGAATATTTTCAAAATACAGGCCCAAAACAAGCTAAAAATCGATATTTTAAGTGCCCAAAGTCGATATCTCAAATTCAGGCCCAAAACACCCGAAAATTCGATATTTTGGGGTCCCAGAAGCGAACTGTACATGCCTACTCCGTGTTAGAGTATTTTCAAAATACAGGCCCAAAACAAACTGAAAATCGATCTTTTTAGGTGCCCAAAGTCAATATGTGCATGCATTTTCTGTACCCGTTTATATCTCAAATAAAGGCTCAAAACCCCCAAAAATTCGATATTTTGGGGTCCCAGAAGCGATCTGTACATGCCTACTCAATGCTAGAATTTTTTTAAAATATAGGCCCAAAACAAGCTAAAAATCGTTATTTTATGTGCCCAAAGTCGATATTTCAAATTCAGGCCCAAAACACCCGAAAATTCGATATTTTGGGGTCCCAGAAGCGATCTGTGCATGCCTATTCCGTGTTAGAGTATTTTCAAAATACAGGCCCAAAACATACAGAAAATCGATACTTTAGGTGCCCAAAAGTCGATATGTGCATGCATCTTCCGTACCCGTTTATATCTCAAATTCAGGCTCCAAACACCCGAAAATTCGATATTTTGGGGTCCCAGAAGCGATCTGCACATGCCTACTCAGTGCTAGAATTTTTTCAAATTATATAGGCTCAAAACATGCTAAAAATCTATATTTTAAGTGTCCAAAGTCGATATGTACATTAATAATCTGTACCCGTTTATATCTCAAATTCAGGCTCAAAACACCCGAAAATTCGATATTTTGGGGTCCCAGAAGTAATCTGTACATGCCTACTTAATGCTAGAATATTTTCAAAATATAGGCCCAAAACATGCTAAAAATCGATATTTTAGGTGCCCAAAGTCGATATCTCTAATTCAGGCCCAAAACACCCGAAAATTCGATATTTTGGGGTCCCAACAGCGATCTGTACATGCCTACTCAGTGCTAGAATTTTTTCAAAATACAGGCCCAAAACATCCTGAAAATCGATCTTTTAGGTGCCCAAAAGTCGATATGTGCATGAATCTTCTGTACCCGTTTATATCCCAAATTCAACCTCAAAATACCCGAAAATTCGATATTTTTGGGTCACAGAAGCGATCTGTACATGCCTACTCAGTGCTAGAATTTTATCAAAATATATAGGCTCAAAACATGCTAAAAATCGATATTTTAAGAGTCCAAAGTCGATATGTGCGTGAATCATCTGTACCCGTTTATATCTCAAATTCAGGCTCAAAACACCCGAAAATTCGATATTTCGGGGTCCCAGAAGTGATCTGTACATGCCTACTTAGTGCTAGAATATTTTCAAAATATAGGCCCAAATCATGCTAAAAATCGATATTTTAGGTGCCCAAAGTCGATATCTCTAATTCAAGCCCAAAACACCCGAAAATTCCATATTTTGGGGTCCCAGAAGCGATCTGTACATGCCTACTCAGTGCTAGAATATTTTCAAAATATAGGTCCAAAACATGCTAAAAATCGACATTTTAGGTGCCCAAAGTCGATATCTCAAATTCAGGCCCAAAACACCCAAAAATTCGATATTTTGGGGTCCCAGAAGCGATCTGTACATGCCTTCTCCGTGTTAGAGTATTTTCAATATTCAGGCCCAAAACATACTGAAAATCGATCTTTTAGGTGCCCGAAAAGTCGATTTGTGGATTCATCTTCTGTACCCGTTTATATCTCAAATTCAGGCTCAAAACACCCGAAAATTCGATATTTTGGGGTCCCAGAAGCAATCTGTACTTGCCTACTCCGTGTTAGAGTATTTTCAAAATACAGGCCCAAAACAAGCTGAAAACCGATATTTTAGGTGACCAAAGTCAATATGTGTATGCATCTTCTGCACCCGTTTATATCCCAAATTCAACCTCAAAACAACCGAAAATTCGATATTTTGGGGTCCCAGAAGTGATCTGTACATGCCTACTTAGTGCTAGAATGTTTTCAAAATATAAGTCCAAAACATGCTAAAAATCGATATTTTAGGAGCCCAAAGTCGATATCTCAAATTCAGGCCCAAAACACCCGAAAATCCGATATTTTGGGGTCCCAGAAGCGAACTGTTTATGCCTACTCCGTGTTAGAGTATTTTTTTTAAATACATTCCCAAAACATACTGAAAATTGATCTTTTCATTGACCAAAACTCGATATGTGCATGCATCTTCTGTACCCGTTTATATCACAAATTCAGGCTCAAAACACCCGAAAATTCGATATTTTGGGGTCCCAGAAGCGATCTGTACATGCCTACTCAGATGCAAGCCCAAAACATGCTGAAAATCGATATTTTAGGTGCTCAAAGTCAACATGTGTATGCATCTTCTGCACTCGTTTATATCTAAAATTCAACCTCAAAACACCCGAAAATTCGATAATTATGGGTCCCAGAAGCGATCTGTACATGTCTAGTCAGTGCTAGAATGTTTTCAAAATATAGGCTCATAACATGATAAAAATCGATATTTTAAGTGTCCAAAGTCGATATGTGCATGCATCTTCTATACCCGTTTATATCTCAAATTCAGGTTCAAAACACTACAAAATTCGATATTTTTGGGTCCCAGAAGCGATCTGTACATGCCTACTCCTAGTTAGAGAACTTTCAAAATACAGGCCCAAAACATGCTGAAATCGATATTTTAGGTGCCCAAAGTCAATATGTACATGCATCTTCTGCACCCGTTTATATCTCAAATTCATACTCAAAACACCCGAAAATTCGGTATTTTTGGGTCCTAGAAGGGATCAGTACATCCCTACTTCTAGTTAGAATGTTTGCAAAATACAGACCCAAAACATGCTCAAAATCGATATTTTAGGTGCCCAAAGTCGATATGTGCATGCATCTTCTGTACCCGTTTATATCTCAAATTCAGGCTCAAAACACCCGAAAATTCGATATTTTGGGGTCCCAGAAGCGATCTGTACATGCCTACTCAGTGCTAGAATGTTTTCAAAATATAGGCTCAAAACATGCTAAAAATCGATATTTTAAGTGTCCAAAGTCGATATGTGCATGCATCATCTGTTCCCGTTTATATCTCAAATTCAGGCTCAAAACACCCGAAAATTCGATATTTTGGGGTCCCAGAAGTTATCTGTATATGCCTACTTAGTGCTAGAATATTTTCAAGATATAGGCCCTAAACATGCTCAAAAATCGATATTTTAGGTGCCCAAAGACGATATCTCAAATTCAGGCCCAAAACACCCGAAAATTCGATATTTTAGGGTCCCAGTAGCGAACTGTTCATGCCTACTCCGTGTTAGAGTATTTTCAAAATACAGGCCCAAAACATACTGAAAATCGATCTTTTAGGTGCACAAAAGTCGATATGTGCATGCATCTTCTGTACCCGTTTATATCCCAATTTCAACCTCAAAACACCCGAAAATTCGATATTTTTGGGTCCCAGAAGCGATCTGTACATGCCTACTTAGTGCTAGAATTTTTTCGAAATATAGGCTCAAAACATGCTAAAAATTGATATTTTAAGTGTCCAAAGTCAATATATCAAATTCAGGCCCAAAACACCCTAAAATTCGATATTATGGGGTCCCAGAAGCGATCTGTACATGCCTACTCAGATGCAAGCCAAAAACATGCTGAAAATCGATATTTTAGGTGCCCAAAGTCAACATGTGTATGCATCTTTTGCACTCGTTTATATCTCAAATTCAGGCTCAAAACACCCGAAAATTCGATATTTATGGGTCCCAGAAGCGAACTGTACATGCCTACTCCGTGTTAGAGTATTTTCAAAATACAGGCCCAAAACATACTGAAAATCGATCTCTTAGGAGCCCAAAGTCAATATGTGTATGCATTTTCTGTACCAGTTTCTATCTCAAATAAAGGCTCAAAACACCTAAAAATTCGATATTTTGGGGTCCCAGAAGCGATCTGTACATGCCTACTCAGTGCTATAATTTTTTTTTAAATATAGGCCCAAAACAAGCTAAAAATCGATATTTTATGTGCCCAAAGTCGATATATCAAATTCAGGCCCAAAACACCCGAAAATTCGATATTTTGGGGTCCCAGAAGCGATCTGTGCATGCCTATTCCGTGTTAGAGTATTTTCAAAATACAGGCCCAAAACATACAGAAAATCGATACTTTAGGTGCCCAAAAGTCGATATGTGCATGCATCTTCCGTACCCGTTTATATCTCAAATTCAGGCTCCAAACACCCGAAAATTCGATATTTTGGGGTCCCACAAGCGATCTGTACATGCCTACTCAGTGCTAGAATATTTTTAAAAAATAGGCCCAAAACATGCTAAAAATCGATATTTTAGGTGCCCAAAGTCGATATCTCAAATTCAGGCCCAAAACACCCGAAAATTCGATATTTTTGGGTCCCAGAAGCGATCTGTGCATGCCTATTCAGTGTTACAGTATTTTCAATATACAAGCCCATAACATGCTGAAAATCGATATTTTAGGTGCCCAAAGTCAAAATGTGTATGCATCTTCTGCACCCGTTTATATCCCAAATTCAAACTTAAAACGCCCGAAAATTCGATATTTTTGGGTCTCAGAAATGATCTGTACATGCCTTCACAGTGCTAGAATGTTTTCAAGATACAGACCCAAAACATGCTCAAAATCGATATTTTTGGTACCCGAAAGTCGATATGTGCATGCATCTTCTGTACCCGTTTATATCTCAAATTCAGGCTCAAAACACCCGAAAATTCGATATTTTGGGGTCCCAGAAGCTACCTGTACTTGCCTACTCCGGGTAAGAGTATTTTCAAAATACAGGCCCAAAACATGCTGAAAATCGATAACTTAGGTGACCAAAGTCAATATGTGGATGCATCTTCTGCACCCGTTTATATCCCAAATTCAACCTCAAAACACCCGAAAATTCGATATTTTGGGGTCCCAGAAGCGATCTGTACATGCCTACGCAGTGCTAGAATGTGTTCAAAATATATTCTAAAAACATTCTAAATATCGATATTTTAAGTTTCCAAAGTCGATATGTGCATGCATTTTCTGTACCCGTTTATATCTCAAATTCAGGCTCAAAACACTCGAAAATTCGATATTTTGTTGTCTCAGAAGTGATCTGTACATGCCTACTTAGTTCTAGAATATTTTTAAAATATAGGCCCAAATCATGATAAAAATCGATCTTTTTTGTGCCCAAAGTCGATATCTCAAATTCAGGCCCAAAACACCCGAAAATTCGATATTTTGGGGTCCCAGAAGCGATCTGTACATGCCTACTCCGTGTTAGAGTATTTTCAATATACAGGCCCAAAACATACTGAAAATCGATCTATTAGGTGCCCAAAAGTCGATATCTCAAATTCAGGCCCAAAACACCCGAAAATTCGCAATTTTGGGGTCCCAGAAGCGAACTGTTCATGCCTACTCCGTGTTAGAGTATTTTTTTTTATACAGTCCCAAAACATACTTAAAATCGATCTTTTAGGTGCACAATAGTCGATATGTGCATGCATCTTCTGTACCCGTTTATATATCAAATTCAGGCTCTAAACACCCGAAAATTCGATATTTTGGGGTCCCAGAAGCGATCTGTACATGCCTACTCAGATGCAAGCCAAAAACATGCTGAAAATCGATATTTTAGGTGCCCAAAGTCAACATGTGTATGCATCTTTTGCACTCGTTTATATCTAAAATTCAACCTCAAAACACCCGAAAATTCGATAATTATGGGTACCAGAAGCGATCTGTACATGTCTAGTCAGTGCTAGAATGTTTTCAAAATATAGGCTCAAAACATGCTAAAAATCGATATTTTAAGTGTCTAAAGTCGATATGTGCATGCATCTTCTATACCCGATTATATCTCAAATTCAGGCTCAAAACACCCTAAAATTCGATATTTTTGGGTCCCAGAAGCGATCTGTACATGCCTACTCCTAGTTAGAGTACTTTCAAAATACATGCCCAAAACATGCTGAAAATCGATATTTTAGGTGCCCAAAGTCAATATGTGCATGCATCTTCTGCACCCGTTTATATCTCAAATTCATACTCAAAACACCCGAAAATTCGGTATTTTTGGGTCCTAGAAGCGATCTGTACATCACTACTTCTAGTTAGAATGTTTTCAAGATACAGACCTAAAACATGCTCAAAATCGATATTTTAGGTGCCCAAAAGTCGATATGTGCATGCATCTTCTGTACCCGTTTATATCTCAAATAAAGGCTCAAAACACCCAAAAATTCGATATTTTGGGGTCCCAGAAGCGATCTGTACATGCCTACTCAATGCTAGAATTTTTTTAAAATATAGGCCCAAAACAAGCTAAAAATCGTTATTTTATGTGCCCAAAGTCGATATATCAAATTCAGGCCCAAAACACCCGAAAATTCGATATTTTGGGGTCCCAGAAGCGATCTGTGCATGCCTATTCCGTGTTAGAGTATTTTCAAAATACAGGCCCAAAACATACAGAAAATCGATACTTTAGGTGCCCAAAAGTCGATATGTGCATGCATCTTCCGTACCCGTTTATATCTCAAATTCAGGCTCCAAACACCCGAAAATTCGATATTTTGGGGTCCCACAAGCGATCTGCACATGCCTACTCAGTGCTAGAATATTTTCAAAATATAGGCCCAAAACATGCTAAAAATCGATATTTTAGGTGCCCAAAGTCGATATCATAAATTCAGGCCCAAAACACCCTAAAATTCGATATTTTGGGGTCCTAGAAGCGATCTGTGCATGCCTATTCCGTGTTAGAGTATATTCAAAATACAGGCCCAAAACATACAGAAAATCGATACTTTAGGTGCCCAAAACTCGATATGTGCATGCATCTTCCGTACCCGTTAATATCTCAAATACAGGCTCCAAACACCCGAAAATTCGATATTTTGGGGTCCCACAAGCGATCTGTACATGCCTACTCAGTGCTAGAATATTTTTAAAATATAGGCCCAAAACATGCTAAAAATCGATATTTTAGGTGCCCAAAGTCGATATATCAAATTCAGGCCCAAAACACCCGAAAATTCGATTTTTTGGGGTCCCAGATGCAATCTGTGCATGCCTACTCCGTGTTAGAGTATTCTAAATATACAGGCCCAAAACATACTGAAAATCGATCTTTTATGTGCCCAAAAGTCGATATGTGCATGCATCTTCTGTACCCGTTTATATCTCAAATTCAGGCTCAAAACACCCGAAAATTCGACATTTTTGGGTCCCAGAAATGATCTGTACATGCCTTCTCAGTGCTAGAATATTTTCAAAATACAGGCCCAAAACAAGCTAAAAATCGATATTTTAAGTGCCCAAAGTCGATATCTCAAATTCAGGCCCAAAACACCCGAAAATTCGATATTTTGGGGTCCCAGAAGCGAACTGTACATGCCTACTCCGTGTTAGAGTATTTTCAAAATACAGGCCCAAAACAAACTGAAAATCGATCTTTTTAGGTGCCCAAAGTCAATATGTGCATGCATTTTCTGTACCCGTTTATATCTCAAATAAAGGCTCAAAACCCCCAAAAATTCGATATTTTGGGGTCCCAGAAGCGATCTGTACATGCCTACTCAATGCTAGAATTTTTTTAAAATATAGGCCCAAAACAAGCTAAAAATCGTTATTTTATGTGCCCAAAGTCGATATTTCAAATTCAGGCCCAAAACACCCGAAAATTCGATATTTTGGGGTCCCAGAAGCGATCTGTGCATGCCTATTCCGTGTTAGAGTATTTTCAAAATACAGGCCCAAAACATACAGAAAATCGATACTTTAGGTGCCCAAAAGTCGATATGTGCATGCATCTTCCGTACCCGTTTATATCTCAAATTCAGGCTCCAAACACCCGAAAATTCGATATTTTGGGGTCCCACAAGCGATCTGCACATGCCTACTCAGTGCTAGAATATTTTAAAAATATAGGCCCAAAACATGCTAAAAATCGATATTTTAGCTGCCCAAAGTCGATATCTCAAATTCAGGCCCAAAACACCCGAAAATTCGATATTTTGGGGTCCTAGAAACGATCTGTGCATGCCTATTCCGTGTTAGAGTATTTTCAAAATACAGGCCCAAAACATACAGAAAATCGATACTTTAGGTGCACAAAAGTCGATATGTGCATGCATCTTCCGTACCCGTTAATATCTCAAATTCAGGCTCCAAACACCCGAAAATTCGATATTTTGGGGTCCCACAAGCGATCTGTACATGCCTACTCAGTGCTAGAATATTTTTAAAATATAGGCCCAAAACATGCTAAAAATCGATATTTTAGGTGCCCAAAGTCGATATCTCAAATTCAGGCCCAAAACACCCGAAAATTCGATTTTTGGGGGTCCCAGATGCAATCTGTGCATGCCTATTCCGTGTTAGAGTATTTTCAAAATACAGGCCCATAACATGCTGAAAATCGATATTTTAGGTGCTCAAAGTCAATATGTGTATGCATCTTCTGCACCCGTTTATATCCCAAATTCAAACTTGAAACGACCGAAAATTCGATATTTTTGGGTCTCAGAAATGATCTGTACATGCCTTCTCAGTGCTAGAATGTTTTCAAAATATAGGCTCAAGACATGCTAAAAACCGATATTTTAAGTGTCCAAAGTCGATATGTGCATGCATCTTCTGTACCCGTTTATATATCAAATTCCGGCTCAAAACACCCGAAAATTCGGTATTTTTGGGTCCTAGAAGCGATCTGTACATGCCTTCTCCTAGTTATAATGTTTTCAAGATACAGACGCAAAACATGCTCAAAATCGATATTTTAGGTGCCCAAAAGTAGGTATGTGAATGCATCTTCTGTACCCGTTTATATATCAAATTCAGGCTCTAAACACCCGAAAATTCGATATTTTGGGGTCCCAGAAGCGATCTGTACATGCCTACTTAGTGCTAGAATATTTTTAAAATATAGGCCCAAAACATGCTAAAAATTGATATTTTAGGTGCCAAAAGTCGATATCTCAAATTCACCCAAACAACCGAAAATTCGATATTTTGGGGTCCCAGAATCGATCTGTACATGCCTACTCCGTGTTAGAGTATTTTCAAAATACAGGACCAAAACATGCTGAAAATCGATATTTTAGGTGACCAAAGTCAATATGTGTATCCATTTTGTGCACCCGTTTATATCTCAAATTCAGGCCCTAAACACCCGAAAATTCGATATTTTGGGATCCTAGAAGCGAACTGTACATGCCTACTCAGTGTTAGAGTATTTTCAATAATCAGGCCCAAAACATACTGAAAATCGATCTTTTAGGTGCCCGAAAGTCGATATGTGGATGCATCTTCTGTACCCGTTTATATCTCAAATTCAGGCACAAAAACACCCGAAAATTCGATATTTTGGGGTCCCAGAAGCTATCTGTACTTGCCTACTCCGTGTTAGAGTATTTTCAAAATACAGGCCCAAAACATGCTGAAAATCAATAATTTAGGTGACCAAAGTCAATACGTGGATGCATCTTCTGCACCCGTTTATATCCCAAATTCAACCTCAAAACACCCGAAAATTCGATATTTTGGGGTCCCAGAAGCGATCTGTACATGCCTACGCAGTGCTAGAATGTGTTCAAAATATAGGCTCAAAACATTCTAAATAACGTTATTTTAAGTTTCCAAAGTCGGTATGTGCATGCATCTTCTGTACCCGTTTATATCTCAAATTCAGGCTCAAAACACCCGAAAATTCGGTATTTTTGGGTCCTAGAAGCGATCTGTACATTTATACTATGGTCTAGAATATTTTCAAAATATAGGCCCACAACATGCTAAAAATCGATATTTTAGGTGCCCAAAGTCGATATCCCAAATTCAGGCCCAAAACACCCGAAAATTCGTTATTTTGGGGTTCCAGAAGCGATCTGTACATGCCTACTCTGTGTTAGAGTATTTTCAAAATACAGGCCCAAAACATGCTTACAAGCGATATTTTAGGTGACCAAAGTCAACATGTGTATGCATCTTCTGCACCTGTTTATATCCCAAATTCAACCTCAAAACACCCGAAAATTCGATATTTTTGGGTCTCAGAAACGATCTGTACATGCCTACTCCGTGCTAAAATGTTTTCAAAATATAGGCTCAAAACATGCTAAAAATCGATATTTTAGGTGTCCAAAGTCGATATGTGGATGCATCTTCTGTACCCGTTTATATCTCAAATTCAGGCTTAAAACACCCGAAAATTCGATATTGTGTTTTCTCAGAAGTGATCTGCACATGCCTACTTAGTGCTAGAATATTTTCAAAATATAGGCCCAAAACAAGCTAAAAATCGATATCTTAGGTGCCCAAAGTCGATATCTCAAATTCAGGCCCAAAACACCCGAAAATTCGATATTTTGGGGTCCCAGAAGCGATCTGTACATGCCTACTCCGTGTTAGAGTATTTTCAATATACAGGCCCAAAACATACTGAAAATCGATCTTTTAGGTGCCCAAAAGTCGATATCTCAAATTCAGGCCCAAAACCCCCGAAAATTCGATATTTTGGGGTCCCAGAAGCGAACTGTTCATGCCTACTCTGTGTTAGAGTATTTTTTTTTATACAGGCCCAAAACATACTCAAAATCGATCTTTTAGGTGCCCAAAAGTCGATATGTGCATGCATCTTCTGTACCCGTTTATATCTCAAATTCAGGCTCCAAACACCCGAAAATTCGATATTTTGGGGTCCCAGAAGCGATCTGTACATGCCTACTCAGATGCAAGCCCAAAACATGCTGAAAATCGATATTTTAGGTGCCCAAAGTCAACATGTGTATGCATCTTCTGCACTCGTTTATATCTAAAATTCAACCTCAAAACACCCGAAAATTCGATAATTATAGGTCCCAGAAGCGATCTGTACATGTCTAGTCAGTGCTAGAATGTTTTCAAAATATAGGCTCAATACATGCTAAAAAAAGATATTTAAAAGGGTCCAAAGTCGATATGTGCATGCATCTTCTATACCCGTTTATATCTCAAATTCAGGCTCAAAACACCCTAAAATTCGATATTTTTGGGTCCCAGAAGTGATCTGTACATGCCTACTCGTAGTTAGAGTACTTTCAAAATACAGGCCCAAAACATGCTGAAAATCGATATTTTAGGTGCCAAAAGTCAATATGTGCATGCATCTTCTGCACCCGTTTATATCTCAAATTCATACTCAAAACACCCGAAAATTCGGTATTTTTGGGTCCTAGAAGCGATCTGTACATGCCTACTCCGTGTTAGAGTATTTTCAATATACAGGCCAAAAACATACTGAAAATCGATCTTTTAGGTGCCCAAAAGTCGATATGTGCATGCATCTTCTGTAACCGTTTATATCTCAAATTCAGGCTCAAAATACCCGAAAATTCGATATTTTGGGGTCCCAGAAGCGATCTGTACATGCCTACTCAGTGCTAGAATATTTTCAAAATATAGGTCCAAAACATGCTAAAAATCGATATCTTAGGTGCCCAAAGTCGATATCTCAAATTCAGGCCCAAAACACCCAAAAATTCGATATTTTTGGGTCCCAGAAGCGATCTCTACATGCCTACTCCGTGTTAGAGTATTTTCAATATACAGGCCCAAAACATACTGAAAATCGATCTTTTAGAAGCCCAAAAGTCGATATCTCAAATTCAGGCCCAAAACCCCCGAAAATTCGATATTTTGGGGTCCCAGAAGCGAACTGTTCATGCCTACTCCGTGTTAGAGTATTTTTTTTTATACAGGCCCAAAACATACTGAAAATCGATCTTTTAGGTGCCCAAAAGTCGATATGTGCATACATCTTCTGTACCCGTTTATATCTCAAATTCAGGCTCCAAACACCCGAAAATTCGATATTTTGGGGTCCCAGAAGCGATCTGTACATGTCTACTCAGATGCAAGCCCAAAACATGCTGAAAATCGATATTTTAGGTGCCCAAAGTCAACATGTGTATGCATCTTCTGCACTCGTTTATATCTAAAATTCAACCTCAAAACACCCGAAAATTCGATAATTATGGGTCCCAGAAGCGATCTGTACATGTCTAGTCAGTGCTAGAATGTTTTCAAAATATAGGTTAAAAACATGCTAAAAATAGATATTTTAAGTGTCCAAAGTCGATATGTGCATGCATCTTCTATACCCGTTTATATCTCAAATTCAGGCTCAAAACACCCTAAAATTCGATTTTTTTGGTTCCCAGAAGCGATCTGTACATGCCTACTCGTAGTTAGAGTACTTTCAAAATACAGGCCTAAAACATGCTGAAAATCGATATTTTAGGTGCCAAAAGTCGATATGTGCATGCATCTTCTGCACCCGTTTATATCTCAAATTCATACTCAAAACACCCGAAAATTCGGTATTTTTGGGTCCTAGAAGCGATCTGTACATCACTACTTCTAGTTAGAATATTTTCAAGATACAGACCCAAAACATGCTCAAAATCGATATTTTAGGTGCACAAAAGTCGATATGTTCATGCATCTTCTGTACCCGTTTATATCTCAAATTCAACCTCAAAACACCCGAAAATTCGATATTTTGGGGTCGCAGAAGCGATCTGTACATGCCTACTCAGTGCTAGAATATTTTCAAAATATAGGCCCAAAACATGCTAAAAATCGATATCTTAGGTGCCCAAAGTCGATATCTCAAATTCAGGCCCAAAACACCCGAAAATTCGATATTTTGGGGTCCCAGAAGCGATCTGTACATGCCTACTCAGTGCTAGAATATTTTCAAAATATAGGTCCAAAACATGCTAAAAATCGATATCTTAGGTGCCCAAAGTCGATATCTCAAATTCAGGCCCAAAACACCCAAAAATTCGATATTTTTGGGTCCCAGAAGCGATCTCTACATGCCTACTCCGTGTTAGAGTATTTTCAATATACAGGCCCAAAACATACTGAAAATCGATCTTTTAGAAGCCCAAAAGTCGATATCTCAAATTCAGGCCCAAAACCCCCGAAAATTTGATATTTTGGGGTCCCAGAAGCGAACTGTTCATGCCTACTCCGTGTTAGAGTATTTTTTTTTATACAGGCCCAAAACATACTGAAAATCGATCTTTTAGGTGCCCAAAAGTCGATATGTGCATGCATCTTCTGTACCCGTTTATATCTCAAATTCAGGCTCCAAACACCCGAAAATTCGATATTTTGGGGTCCCAGAAGCGATCTGTACATGTCTACTCAGATGCAAGCCCAAAACATGCTGAAAATCGATATTTTAGGTGCCCAAAGTCAACATGTGTATGCATCTTCTGCACTCGTTTATATCTAAAATTCAACCTCAAAACACCCGAAAATTCGATAATTATGGGTCCCAGAAGCGATCTGTACATGTCTAGTCAGTGCTAGAATGTTTTCAAAATATAGGTTAAAAACATGCTAAAAATAGATATTTTAAGTGTCCAAAGTCGATATGTGCATGCATCTTCTATACCCGTTTATATCTCAAATTCAGGCTCAAAACACCCTAAAATTCGATTTTTTTGGGTCCCAGAAGCGATCTGTACATGCCTACTCGTAGTTAGAGTACTTTCAAAATACAGGCCTAAAACATGCTGAAAATCGATATTTTAGGTGCCAAAAGTCGATATGTGCATGCATCTTCTGCACCCGTTTATATCTCAAATTCATACTCAAAACACCCGAAAATTCGGTATTTTTGGGTCCTAGAAGCGATCTGTACATCACTACTTCTAGTTAGAATATTTTCAAGATACAGACCCAAAACATGCTCAAAATCGATATTTTAGGTGCACAAAAGTCGATATGTTCATGCATCTTCTGTACCCGTTTATATCTCAAATTCAACCTCAAAACACCCGAAAATTCGATATTTTGGGGTCGCAGAAGCGATCTGTACATGCCTACTCAGTGCTAGAATATTTTCAAAATATAGGCCCAAAACATGCTAAAAATCGATATCTTAGGTGCCCAAAGTCGATATCTCAAATTCAGGCCCAAAACACCCAAAAATTCGATATTTTTGGGTCCCAGAAGCGATCTGTACATGCTTAATCCGTGTTAGAGTATTTTCAATATACAGTCCCAAAACATACTGAAAATCGATCTTTTATATGCCCAAAAGTCGATATGTGCATGCATCTTCTGTACCCGTTTATATCTCAAATTCAGGCACAAAACACCCGAAAATTCGATATTTTTGGGTCCCAGAAGCGATCTGTACATGCCTACTCAGTGCTAGAATATTTTCAAAATATAGGCCCAAAACAAGCTAAAAATCGATATCTTAGGTGCCCAAAGTCGATATCTCAAATTCAGGCCCAAAACACCCGAAAATTCGATATTTTTGGGTCCCAGAAGCGATCTGTACATGCCTACTCAGTGCTAGAATATTTTCAAAATATAGGCCCAAAACAAGCTAAAAATCGATATCTTAGGTGCCCAAAGTCGATATCTCAAATTCAGGCCCAAAATACCCGAAAATTCGATATTTTGGGGTCCCAGAAGCAAACTGTTCATGCCTACTCCGTGTTAGAGTATTTTCAAAATACAGGCCCAAAACATACTGAAAATCGATACTTTAGGTGCCCAAAAGTCGATATGTGCATGCATCTTCCGTACCCGTTTATATCTCAAATTCAGGCTCCAAACACCCGAAAATTCGATATTTTGGGGTCCCACAAGCGATCTGTTCATGCCTACTCAGTGCTAGAATATTTTCAAAATATAGGACCTAGACATGCTAAAAATCGATATTTTAGGTGCTAAAGTCGATATCATACATTCAGGCCGAAAACACCTGAAAATTCGATATTTTGGGGTCCTAGAAGCGATCTGTGCATGCCTATTCTGTGTTAGAGTATTTTCAAAATACAGGCCCAAAACATACAGAAAATCGATACTTTAGGAGCCCAAAAGTCGATATGTGCATGCATCTTCCGTACCCGTTTATATCTCAAATTCAGGGTCAAACCACCCGAAAATTCGATATTTTGGGGTCCCACAAGCGATATGTACATGCCTACTCAGTGCTAGAATATTTTTAAAATATAGACACAAAACATGCTAAAATCGATATTTTAGGTGCCCAAAGTCGATATCTCAAATTCAGGTCCAAAACACCAGAAAATTCGATATTTTGGGGTCCCAGAAGCGATCTGTGCATGCCTATTCCGTGTTAGAGTATTTTCAAAATACAGGCCCATAACATGCTGAAAATCGATATTTTAGGTGCCCAAAGTCAATACGTGTATACATCTTCTGCACCCGTTTATATCCCAAATTCAACCTTAAAAAGCCCGAAAATTCGATATTTTTGGGTCTCAGAAATGATCTGTACATGCCCTCTCATTGCTAGAATGTTTTCAAAATATAGGCTCAAAACATGCTAAAAATCGATATTTTAAGTGTCCAAAGTCGATATGTGCATGCATCTTCTGTACCCGTTTATATCTCAAACTCAGGCTCAAAACACCCAAAAATTCGGTATTTTTGGGTCCTAGAAGCGATCTGTACATGCCTTCTCCTAGTTATAATATTTTCAAGATATAGACCCAAAACATGCTCAAAATCGATATTTTAGGTGCCCAAAAGTCGGTATGTGAATGCATTTTCTGTACCCGTTTATATATCAAATTCAGGCTCTAAACACCCGAAAATTCGGTATTTTGGGGTCCCAGAAGCGATCTGTACATGCCTACTCAGTGCTAGAATATTTTCAAAATATAGGCCCAAAACATGCTAAAAATCGATATCTTAGGTGCCCAAAGTCGATATCTCAAATTCAGGCCCAAAACACCCAAAAATTTGATATTTTGGGGTCCCAGAATCGATCTGTACATGCCTACTCCGTGTTAGAGTATTTTCAATATTCAGGCCCAAAACATACTGAAAATCGATCTTTTATGTGCCCAAAAGTTGATATGTGCATGCATCTTCTGTAGCCGTTTATATCTCAAATTCAGGCTCAAAACACCCGAAAATTCGACATTTTTGGGTCCCAGAAGCGATCTGTACATGCTTACTCAGTGCTAGAATATTTTCAAAATATAGGCCCAAAACAAGCTAAAAATCGATATCTAAGGTGCCCAAAGTCGATATCTCAAATTCAGGCCCAAAACACACGAAAATTCGATATTTTGGGGTCCCAGAAGCGATCTGTACATGCCTACTCCGTGTTAGAGTATTTTCATTATTCAGGCCCAAAACATACAGAAAATCGATACTTTAGGTGCCCTAAGTCGAAATGTGCATGCATCTTCTGTACCCGTTTATATCTCAAATTCAGGCTCAAAACACCCGGAAATTCGATATTTTGGGGTCCCAGAAGCGATCTGTACATTTATACTCAGTTTTAAAATATTTTCAAAATAAAGGCCCACAACATGCTAAAAATCGATATTTTAGGTGCCCAAAGTCGATATCCCAAATTCAGGCCCAAAACACCCGAAAATTCGTTATTTTGGGGTTCCAGAAGCAATCTGTACATGCCTACTCTGTGTTAGAGTATTTTCAATATTCAGGCCTAAAACATACTGAAAATCGATCTTTTATGTGCCCAAAAGTCGATATGTGCATGCATCTTCTGTAGCCGTTTATATCTCAAATTCAGGCTCAAAACACTCGAAAATTCGACATTTTTGGGTCCCAGAAGCGATCTGTACATGCCTACTCAGTGCTAGAATATTTTCAAAATATAGGCCCAAAACAAGCTAAAAATCGATATTTTAGGTGCCCAAAGTCGATATCTCAAATTCAGGCCCAAAACACCCGAAAATTCGATATTTTGGGGTCCCAGAAGCGATCTGTGCATGCCTATTCCGTGTTAGAGTATTTTCAAAATACAGGCCCATAACATGCTGAAAATCGATATTTTAGGTGCCCAAAATCAATATGTGTATACATCTTCTGCACCCGTTTATATCCGAAATTCAACCTTAAAACGCCCGAAAATTCGATATTTTTGGGTCTCAGAAATGATCTGTACATGCCTTCTCAGTGCTAGAATGTTTTCAAAATATAGGCTCAAAACATGCTAAAAATCGATATTTTAAGTGTCCAAAGTCGATATGTGCATGCATCTTCTGTACCCGTTTATATCTTAAATTCAGGCTCAAAACACCCAAAAATTGGGTATTTTTGGGTCCTAGAAGCGATCTGTACATGCCTTCTCCTAGTTATAATATTTTCAAGATATAGACCCAAAACATGCTTAAAATCGATATTTTAGGTGCCCAAAAGTCGGTAAGTGAATGCATCATCTGTACCCGTTTATATATCAAATTCAGGCTCTAAACACCCGAAAATTCGATATTTTGGGGTCCCAGAAGCGATCTGTACATGCCTACTCATTGCTAGAATATTTTCAAAATATAGGCCCAAAACATGCTAAAAATCGATATCTTAGGTGCCCAAAGTCGATATCTCAAATTCAGGCCCAAAACACCCAAAAATTCGATATTTTTGGGTCCCAGAATCGATCTGTGCATGCCTACTCCGTGTTAGAGTATTTTCAATATACAGGCCCAAAACATACTGAAAATCGATCTTTTATGTGCCCAAAAGTCGATATGTGCATGCATCTTCTGTAGCCGTTTATATCTCAAATTCAGGCTCAAAACACCCGAAAATTCGACATTTTTGGGTCCCAGAAGCGATCTGTACATGCCTACTCAGTGCTAGAATGTTTTCAAAATATAGGCTCAAAACATGCTAAAAATCGATATTTTAAGTGTCCAAAGTCGATATGTGCATGCATCATCTGTACCGGTTTATATCTCAAATTCAGGCTCAAAACACCCGAAAATTCGATATTTTGGGGTCCCAGAAGTGATCTGTACATGCCTACTTAGTGCTAGAATATTTTCAAAATATAGGACCAAAACATGCTAAAAATCGATATTTTAGGTGCCCATAGTCGATATCTCAAATTCAGGCCCAAAACACCCGAAAATTCGATATTTTGGGGTCCCAGAAGCGAACTGCTCATGCCTACTCCGTGTTAGAGTATTTTCAAAATACAGGCCCAAAACATACTGAAAATCGATCTTTTAGGTTCCCAAAGTCAATATGGGCATGCATTTTCTGTACCCGTTTATATCTCAAATAAAGACTCAAAACACCCAAAAATTCGATATTTTGGGGTCCCAGAAGCGATCTGTACATGCTTACTCAGTGCTAGAATTTTTTTTTAAATATAGGCCCAAAACAAGCTAAAAATCGATATTTTATGTGCCCAAAGTCGATATATCAAATTCAGGCCCAAAACACCCGAAAATTCGATATTTTGGGGTCCCAGAAGCGATCTGTGCATGCTTATTCCGTGTTAGAGTATTTTCAAAATACAGGCCCAAAACATACAGAAAATAGATACTTTAGGTGCCCAAAAGTCGATATGTGCATGCATCTTCCGTACCCGTTTATATCTCAAATTCAGGAACCAAACACCCGAAAATTCGATATTTTGCGGTCCCAGAAGCGATCTGTACATGCCATACTTAGTGTTAGAATATTTTCAAAATATAGGCCCAAAACATGCTAAAAATCGATATTTTAGGTGCCAAAAATCGATATCTCAAATTCACCCATAACACCCGAAAATTCGATATTTTGGGGTCCCAAAATCGATCTGTACATGCCTACTCAGTGCTAGAATATTTTCAAAATATAAGCCTTAAACATGCTAAAAATCGATATTTTAGGTGCCCAAAGTCGATATGTGCATGCATCTTCCGTACCCGTTTATATCTCAAATTTAGGCTCCAAACACCCGAACATTCGATATTATGGGGTCCCACAAGCGATCTGTACATGCCTACTCAGTGCTAGAATATTTTTAAAATATAGGCCCAAAACATGCTAAAAATCGATATTTTAGGTGCCCAAAGTCGATATCTCAAATTCAGGCCCAAAACTCCCGAAAATTCGATATTTTGGGGTCCCAGAAGCGATCTGTGCATGCCTATTCCGTGTTAGAGTATTTTCAAAATACAGGCCCATAACATGCTGAAAATCGATATTTTAGGTGCCCAAAGTCAATATGTGTATATATCTTCTGCACCCGTTTATATCCCAAATTCAACCTTAAAACACCCGAAAATTCGATATTTTTGGGTCTCAGAAATGATCTGTACATGCGTTCTCAGTGCTAGAATGTTTTCAAAATATAGGCTCAAAACATGCTAAAAATCGATATTTTAAGTGTCCAAAGTCGATATGTGCATGCATCTTCTGTACGCGTTTATATCTCAAATTCAGGCTCAAAACACCCAAAAATTCGGTATTTTTGGGTCCAAGTAGTGATATGTACATGCCTTCTCCTAGTTATAATATTTTCAAGATACAGACCCAATACATGCTCAAAATCGATATTTTAAGTGTCCAAAGTCGATATGTGCATGCATCATCTGTTCCCGTTTATATCTCAAATTCAGGCTCAAAACACCCGAAAATTCGATATTTTGGGGTCCCAGAAGTGATCTGTACATGCCTACTTAGTGCTAGAATATTTTCAAAATACAGGCCCTAAACATGCTCAAAAATCGATATTTTAGGTGCCCAAAGTCGATATCTCAAATTCCGGCCCAAAACACCCGAAAATTCGATATTTTAGGGTCCCAGTAGCGAACTGTTCATGCCTACTCCGTGTTAGAGGATTTTCAAAATACAGGCCCAAAACATACTGAAAATCGATCTTTTAGGTGCACAAAAGTCGATATGTGCATGCATCTTCTGTACCCGTTTATATCCCAATTTCAACCTCAAAACACCCGAAAATTCGATATTTTTGTGTCCCAGAAGCGATCTGTACATGCCTACTTAGTGCTAGAATTTTTTCAAAATATAGGCTCAAAACATGCTAAAAATTGATAATTTAAGTGTCCAAAGTCGATATATCAAATTCAGGCCCAAAATACCCGAAAATTCGATATTATGGGGTCCCAAAAGCGAACTGTACATGCCTACTCCGTGTTAGAGTATTTTCAAAATTCAGGCCCAAAACATACTGAAAATCGATCTCTTAGGAGCCCAAAGTCAATATGTGTATGCATTTTCTGTACCAGTTTATATCTCAAATAAAGCCTCAAAACACCTAAAAATTCGATATTTTGGGGTCCCAGAAGCGATCTGTACATGCCTACTCAGTGCTATAATTTTTTTAAAATATAGGCCCAAAACAAGCTAAAAATCGATATTTTATGTGCCCAAAGTCGATATATCAAATTCAGGCCCAAAACACCCGAAAATTCGATATTTTGGGGTCCCAGAAGCGATCTGTGCATGCCTATTCCGTGTTAGAGTATTTTCAAAATACAGGCCCAAAACATACAGAAAATCGATACTTTAGGTGCCCAAAAGTCGATATGTGCATGCATCTTCCGTACCCGTTTATATCTCAAATTCAGGCTCCAAAGACCCGAAACTTCGATATTTTGGGGTCCCACAAGCGATCTGTACTTGCCTACTCAGTGCTAGAATATTTTTAAAATATAGGCCCAAAACATGCTAAAAATCGATATTTTAGGTGCCCAAAGTCGATATCTCAAATTCAGGCCCAAAACACCCGAAAATTCGATATTTTGGGGTCCCAGAAGCGATCTGTGCATGCCTATTCCGTGTTAGAGTATTTTCAATATAAAGGCCCATAACATGCTGAAAATCGATATTTTAGGTGCCCAAAGTCAATATGTGTATGCATCTTTTGCACCCGTTTATATCCCAAAATCAACCTTAAAACTCACGAAAATTCGATATTTTTGGGTCTCAGAAATGATCTGTACATGCCTTCTCAGTGCTAGAATGTTTTCAAAATATAGGCTCAAAACATGCTAAAAATCGATATTTTAAGTGTCCAAAGTCGATATGTGCATGCATCTTCTGTACCCGTTTATATCTCAAATTCAGGCTCAAAACACCCAAAAATTCGGTATTTTTGGGTCCTAGAAGCGATCTGTACATGCCTTCTCCTAGTTATAATGTTTTCAAGATACAGACCCAAAACATGCTCAAAATCGATATTTTAGGTGCCCAAAAGTCGGTATGTGAATGCATCTTCCGTACCAGTTTATATATCAAATTCAGGCTCTAAACACCCGAACATTCGATATTTTGGCGTCCCAGAAGCGATCTGTACATGCCTACTCCGTGGTAAAGTATTTTCAATATACAGGCCCAAAACATACTGAAAATCGATCTTTTATGTGCCCAAAAGTCGATATGTGCTTGCATCTTATGTACCCGTTTATATCTCAAATTCAGGCTTGAAACACCCGAAAATTCGATATTTTGGGGTTCCAGAAGCGATCTGTACATGCCTACTCAGTGCTAGAATGGTTTCAAAATATAGGCTCAAAACATGCTAAAAATCGATATTTTAAGTGTCCATAGTCGATATGTTCATGCATTATCTGTACCGGTTTATATCTCAAATTCAGGCTCAAAACACCCGAAAATTCGATATTTTGGGGTCTCAGAAGTGATCTGTACATGCCTACTTAGTGCTAGAATATTTTCAAAATATAGGCCCAAAACATGCTAAAAATTGATATTTTAGGTGCCCAAAGTCGATATCTCAAATTCAGGCCCAAAACGCCCGAAAATTCGATATTTTGGGGTCCCAGAAGCAAACTGTTCATGCTTACTCCGTGTTAGAGTATTTTCAAAATACAGGCTCAAAACATACTGAAAATCGATCTTTTAGGTGCCCAAAGTCAATATGGGCATGCATTTTCTGTACCCGTTTATATCTTAAATAAAGACTCAAAACACCCCAAAATTCGATATTTTGGGGTCCCAGAAGTGATCTGTACATGCCTACTTAGTGCTAGAATATTTTCAAAATATAGGCCCAAAACATGCTAAAAATTGATATTTTAGGTGCCCAAAGTCGATATCTCAAATTCAGGCCCAAAACGCCCGAAAATTCGATATTTTGGGGTCCCAGAAGCAAACTGTTCATGCTTACTCCGTGTTAGAGTATTTTCAAAATACAGGCTCAAAACATACTGAAAATCGATCTTTTAGGTGCCCAAAGTCAATATGGGCATGCATTTTCTGTACCCGTTTATATCTTAAATAAAGACTCAAAACACCCCAAAATTCGATATTTTGGGGTCCCAGAAGCGATCTGTACATGCTTACTCAGTGCTAGAATATTTTCAAAATATAGGCCCAAAACATGCTAAAATCGATATTTTAGGTGCCCAAAGTCGATATCTCAAATTCAGGCCCAAAACACCCGAAAATTCGATGTTTTGGGGTCCCAGAAGCGATCTGTACATGCCTACACCGTGTTAGAGTATTTTCAATATACAGGCCCAAAACATACTGAAAATCGATCTTTTAGGTGCCTAAAAGTCGATATGTGGATGCATCTTCTGTACCCGTTTATATCTCAAATTCAGGCTCCAAACAAACGTAAATTCGATATTTTGGAGTCCCAAAAGCGATCTGTACTTGCCTACGCCGTGTTAGAGTATTTTCAAAATACAGGCCCCAAACATGCTGAAAATCGATATTTTAGGTGACCAAAGTTAATATGCGTATGCATATTCTGCACCCGTTTATATCCCAAATTCAACCTCAAAACACTCGAAAATTCGATATTTTTGGGTCCCAGAAGCGATCTGTACATGCCTACTCAGTGCTAGAATGTTTTCAAAATATAGGCTCAAAACATTCTAAAAATCGACATTTTAAGTGTCCAAAGTCGATATGTGCATGCATCTTTTGTACCCGTTTATATTTCAAATTCAGGCTCAAAATTCCCGAAAATTCGGTATTTTTGGGTCCTAGAAGCGATCTGTACATGCCTACTCCTAGTTAGAATGTTTTCAAGATACAGACCCAAAACATGTACAAAATCGATATTTTATGTGCCCAAAAGTCGATATATGCATGCATCTTCTGTACCCGTTTATATTTCAAATTTAGGCTCAAAACACACGAAAGTTCGATATTTTGGGGTCCCAGAAGCGATCTGTACATTTATACTCAGTTATAGAATATTTTCAAAATATAGGCCCACAACATGCAAAAATTCGATATTTTAGGTGCCCAAAGTCGATATCCCAAATTCAGGCCCAAAACACCCGAAAATTCGATATTTTGAGGTTCCAGAAGCGATCTGTACATGCCTACTCTGTGTTAGAGTATTTTCAAAATACAGGCCCAAAACATGCTGAAAAGCGATATTTTAGGTGACCAAAGTCAACATGTGTATGCATATTCTGCACCCGTTTATATCCCAAATTCAACCTGAAAACACCTAAAAATTCGATATTTTTGGGTCCCAGAAGCGATCTGTACATGCCTAATCAGTGCTAGAATGTTTTCAAAATATAGGCTTAAAACATGCTAAAAATCGATATTTTAAGTGTCCAAAGTCGATATGTGCATGCATCTTTTGTACCTGTTTATATCTCAAATTCAGGCTAAAAAACCCCGAAAATTAGGTATTATTATGTACTAGAAGCGATCTGTACATGCCTACTTCTAGTTAGAATGTTTTCAAGATACAGACCCAAAACATGCTCAAAATCGATATTTTAGGTGCTCAAAAGTCGACATGTGAATGCATCTTATGTACCCGTTAATATCTCAAATTCAGGCTCAAAAAACCCGAAAATTCGATATTTTGTTGTCTCAGAAGTGATCTGTACATGCATACTTAGTGCTAGAATATTTTCAAAATATAGGCCCAAATCATGCTAAAAATCGATATTTTTGGTGCCCAAAGTTGATATCTCAAATTCAGGCCCAAAACACACGAAAATTCGATATTTTGGGGTCCCAGAATCGATCTGTACATGCCTACTCCGTGTTAGAGTATTTTCAATATACAGGCCCAAAACATATTGAAAATCGATCTTTTAGGTGCCCAAAAGTCGATATGTGGATGCATCTTCTGTACCCGTTTATATCTCAAATTCAGGCTCCAAACACCCGAAAATTCAATATTTTGGGGTCCCAGAAGCGATCTGTACTTGCCTACTCCGTGGTAGAGTATTTTTAAAATACAGGCCCAAAACATACTGAAAATCGATATTTTAAGTGACCAAAGTCAATATGTGTATGCATCTTCTGCACCCGTTTATATCCCAAATTCAACCTCAAAACACACGAAAATTCGATATTTTTGGGTCTCAGAAGCGATCTGTACATACCTACTCAGTGCTAGAATGTTTTAAAAATATAGGCTCAAAACATGCTAAAAATCGATATTTTAAGTGTCCAAAGTCGATATGTGCATGCATCTTTTGTACCCTTTTATATCTCAAATTTAGGCTCAAGACACCCGAAAATTCGGTATTTTTGGGTACTAGAAGCGATTTGTACATGCCTACTCCTAGTTAGAATCTTTTCAAGATACAGACCCAAAACATGCCTAAAATCGATATTTTAGGTGCCCAAAAGTCGATATGTGCATGCATCTTCTGTACCCGTTTATATCTCAAATTCAGGCTCCAAACACCCGACAATTCGATATTTTGTTGTCCCAGAAGCGATCTGTACATGCCTACTCAGTGCTAGAATATTTTCAAAATATAGGCCCAAAACATGTTAAAAATTGATATTTTAGGTGCCCAAAGTCGGTATCATAAATTCAGGCCCAAAACACCCGAAAATTCGATATTTTGGGGTCCTAGAAGCGATTTCTGCATGCCTATTCCGTGTTAGAGTATTTTCAAAATACAGGCCTAAAACATACAGAAAATCGATACTTTAGGTGCCCAAAAGTCGATATGTGCATGCATCTTCCGTACCCGTTTATATCTCAAATTCAGGCTCAAAGCACCCGAAAATTCGATATTTTGGGGTACCACAAGCGATCTGTACATGCCTACTGAATGCTAGAATATTTTTAAAATATAGTCCCAAAACATGCTAAAAATCGATATTTTAGGTGCCCAAAGTCGATATCTCAAATTCAGGCCCAAAACACCCGAAAATTCGATATTTTAGGGTCCCAGAAGCGATCTGTGCATGCCTATTCCGTGTTAGAGTATTTTCAAGATACAGGCCCATAACATACTGAAAATCGATATTTTAGGTGCCCAAAGTCAATATGTGTATGCATCCTCTGCACCCGTTTATATCCCAAATTCAACCTTAAAACGCCCGAAAATTCGATATTTTAGGGTCTCAAAAATGATCTGTACATGCATTCTCAGTGCTAGAATGTTTTCAAAATATAGGCTCAAAACATGCTAAAAATCGATATTTTAAGTGTCCAAAGTCGATATGTGCATGCATCTTCTGTACCCGTTTATATCTCAAATTCAGGCTCAAAACACCCGAAAATTCGGTATTTTTGGGTCCTAGAAGCGATCTGTACATGCCTTCTCCTAGTTATAATGTTTTCAAGATACTGACCCAAAACATGCTCAAAATCGATATTTTAGGTGCCCAAAAGTCGGTATGTGAATGCATCTTCTGTACCCGTTTATATATCAAATTCAGGCTCTAAACACCCGAAAATTCGATATTTTGGGGTCCCAGAATCGATCTGTACATGCCTACTCAGTGCTAGAATATTTTCAAAATATAGGCCCAAAACTTGCTAAAAATCGATATTTTAGGTGCCAAAATTCGATATCTCAAATTCACCCAAAACACCCGAAAATTCGATATTTTGGGGTCCCAGAATCGATCTATACATGCCTACTCCGTGTTAGAGTATTTTCAAAATACAGGCCAAAAACATGCTGAAAATCGATATTTTAGGTGCCCGAAAGTCGATATGTGGATGCATCTTCTGTACCCGTTTATATCTCAAATTCAGGCTCAAAACACCCGAAAATTCGATATTTTGGGGTCCCAGAAGCGAACTGTACATGCCTACTCAGTGTTAGAGTATTTTCAATAAACAGGCCCAAAACATACTGAAAATCGATCTTTTAGGTGCCCGAAAGTCGATATGTGGATGCATCTTCTGCACCCGTTTATATCTCAAATTCAGGCTCAAAACACCCGAAAATTCGATATTTTTGGGTCCCAGAAGCTATCTGTACTTGCCTACTCCGTGTTAGAGTATTTTCAAAATACAGGCCTAAAACATGCTGAAAATCGATTATTTAGGTGACCAAAGTCAATATGTGGATGCATCTTCTGCACCCGTTTATATCCCAAATTCAACCTCAAAACACCCGAAAATTCGATATTTTGGGGTCCCAGAAGCGATCTGTACATGCCTACGCAGTGCTAGAATGTGTTCAAAATATAGGCTCAAAACATTCTAAATATCGTTATTTTAAGTTTCCAAAGTCGATATGTGCATGCATCTTCTGTACCCGTTTATATCTCAAATTCAGGCTCAAAACACCCGAAAATTCGGTATTTTTGGGTCCTAGAAGCGATCTGTACATGCCTACTCCTAGTTAGAATGTTTTCAAGATACAGACCCAAAACATGTACAAAATCGATATTTTATGTGCCCAAAAGTCGATATGTGCATGCATCTTCTGTACCCGTTTATATCTCAAATTCAGGCTCAAAACACCCGAAAATTCGATATTTTGGGGTCACAGAAGCGATCTGTACATGCCTACTCAGTGCTAGAATGTTTTCAAAATATAGGCTCAAAACATGCTAAAAATCGATATATTAAGTGTCCAAAGTCGATATGTGCATGCATCTTTTGTACCCGTTTAAATCTCAAATTAAGGCTCAAAACACCCGAAAATTCGATATTTTTGGGTACTAGAAGCGATCTGTACATGCCTACTCCTATTTAGTTTGTTTTCAAGATACAGACCCAAAACAAGCTTAAAAATCGATATTTTAGGTGTCCAAAAGTCGATATGTACATGCATCTTCTGTACCCGTTTCTATCTCAAATTCAGGGTCAAAACACCCGAAAATTCGATATTTTGGGGTCCCAGAAGCGATCTGTACATGCCTACTCAGTGCTAGAATATTTTCAAAATATAGGCCCAAAACATGCTAAAAATCTATATTTTAGGTGCCCAAAGTCGATATCTCAAATTCCGGCTCAAAACACCCGAAAATTCGATATTTTGGGGTCCCAGAAGCGATCTGTACATGCCTACTTCGTGTTAGAGTATTTTCAAAATACAGGCCAAAAACATGCTGAAAATCGATATTTTAGGTGCCCGAAAGTCGATATGTACATGCATCTTCTGTACCCGTTTATATCTCAAATTCAGGGTCAAAACACCCGAAAATTCGATATTTTGGGGTCCCAGAAGCGATCTGTACATGCCTACTCAGTGCTAGAATGTTTTCAAAATATAGGCTCAAAAAATGCTAAAAATCGATATTTTAGGTGTCCAAAGTCGATATGTGCATGCATCTGTTGTACCTGTTTATATCTCAAATTCAGGCTAAAAAAAAACGAAAATTCCGTATTTTTAGGTACTAGAAGCAATCTGTACATGCCTACTCCTAGTTAGAATGTTTTCAAGATACAGACCCAAAACATGCTCAAAATCGATATTTTATGTGACCAAAAGTCGATATGTGCATGCATCTTTTGTACCCGTTTATATCCCAAATTCAGGCTCAAAACACCCGAAAATTCGATATTTTGTTGTCTCTGAAGTGATCTGTACATGCCTACTTAGTGCTAGAATATTTTCAAATTATAGGTCCAAATCATGCTAAAAATCTATATTTTAGGTGCCCAAAGTTGATATCTCAAATTCAGGCCCAAAACACCCGAAAATTCGATATTTTGGGGTCCCAGAAGCGATCTGTACATGCCTACTCCGTGTTAGAGTATTTTCAATATACAGTCCCAAAACATACTGAAAATCGATCTTTTAGGTGCCCAAAAGTCGATATGTGCATGCATCTTCTGTACCCGTTTATATCTCAAATTCAGGCCCAAAACACCCGAAAATTCGATATTTTGGGGTCCCAGAAGCGATCTGTACATGCCTACTCCGTGTTAGAGTATTTTCAATATACAGTCCCAAAACATACTGAAAATCGATCTTTTAGGTGCACAAAAGTCGATATGTGCATGCATCTTCTGTACCCGTTTATATCTCAAATTCAGGCTCCAAACACCCGAAAATTCGTTATTTTGGGGTCCCAGAAGCGATCTGTACTTGCCTACTCCGTGGTAGAGTATTTTCAAAATACAGGCCCAAAACATACTGAAAATCGATATTTTAGGTGACCAAAGTCAATATGTGTATGCATCTTCTGCACCCGTTTATATCCCAAATTCAACCTCAAAACACTCGAAAATTCGATATTTTTAGGTCTCAGAAGCGATCTGTACATGCCTACTCAGTGCTAGAATGTTTTCAAAATATAGGCTCAAAACATGCTAAAAATCGATATATTAAGTGTCCAAAGTCGATATGTGCATGCATCTTTTGTACCCGTTTAAATCTCAAATTAATGCTCAAAACACCCGAAAGTTCGATATTTTTGGGTACTAGAAGCGATCTGTACATGCCTACTCCTAGTTAGTTTGTTTTCAAGATACAGACCCAAAACAAGCTTAAAAATCGATATTTTAGGTGCCCAAAAGTCAATATGTGCATGCATCTTCTGTACCCGTTTATATCTCAAATTCTGGCTCAAAACACCCGAAAATTCGATATTTTGGGGTCCCAGAAGCGATCTGTACATGCCTACTCAGTGCTAGAATATTTTCAAAATATAGGCCCAAAACATGCTAAAAATCTATATTTTAGTTGCCCAAAGTCGATATCTCAAATTCCGGCCTAAAACACCCGAAAATTCGATATTTTGGGGTCCCAGAAGCGATCTGTACATGCCTACTTCGTGTTAGAGTATTTTCAAAATACAAGCCCAAAACATGCTGAAAATCGATATTTTAGGTGACCAAAGTCAACATGTGTAAACATCTTATGCACCCGTTTATATCCCAAATTCAACCTCAAAACACCCGAAAATTCGATATTTTTGGGTCCCAGAAACGATCTGTACATGCCTACTCAGTGCTAGAATATTTTAAAAATATAGGCCCAAAACATGCTAAAATCGATATTTTAGGTGCCCAAAGTCGATATATCAAATTCAGGCCTAAAACACCCGAAAATTCGATATTTTTGGGTCCCAGAAGCGATCTGAACATGCCTACTCCGTGTTAGAGTATTTTCAATATACAGGCCCAAAACATACTGAAAATCGATCTTTTAGGTGCCCAAAAGTCGATATGTGGATGCATCTTCTGTACCCGTTTATATCTCAAATTCAGGCTCCAAACCCCCGAAAATTCGATATTTTGGGGTCCCAGAAGCGATCTGTACTTGCCTACTCCGTGGTAGAGTATTCTCAAAATACAGGCCCAAAACATACTGAAAATCGATATTTTAGGCGACCAAAGTCAATATGTGTATGCATCTTCTGCAACCGTTTATATCTCAAATTCATGCTCAAAACACCCGAAAATTCGATATTTTGGGGTCCCAGAAGTGATCTGTACATGCCTACTTAGTGCTAGAATATTTTCAAAATATAGGCCCAAAACATGCTAAAATCGATATTTTAGGTGCCCAAAGTCGATATCTCAAATTCAGGCCCAAAACACCCGAAAATTCGATGTTTTGGGGTCCCAGAAGCGATCTGTACATGCCTACACCGTGTTAGAGTATTTTCAATATACAGGCCCAAAACATACTGAAAATCGATCTTTTAGGTGCCTAAAAGTCGATATGTGGATGCATCTTCTGTACCCGTTTATATCTCAAATTCAGGCTCCAAACAAACGTAAATTCGATATTTTGGGGTCCCAAAAGCGATCTGTACTTGCCTACGCCGTGTTAGAGTATTTTCAAAATACAGGCCCCAAACATGCTGAAAATCGATATTTTAGGTGACCAAAGTTAATATGCGTATGCATATTCTGCACCCGTTTATATCCCAAATTCAACCTCAAAACACTCGAAAATTCGATATTTTTGGGTCCCAGAAGCGATCTGTACATGCCTACTCAGTGCTAGAATGTTTTCAAAATATAGGCTCAAAACATGCTAAAAATCGATATTTTAAGTGTCCAAAGTCGATATGTGCATGCATCTTTTGTACCCGTTTATATATCAAATTCAGGCTCAAAATACCCGAAAATTCGGTATTTTTGGGTACGAGAAGCGATCTGTACATGTCTACTCCTAGTTAGAATGTTTTCAAGATACAGACCCAAATCATGCTCAAAATCGATATTTTAGGTGCCCAAAAGTCGATATGTGCATGCATCTTCTGTACCCGTTTATATCTCAAATTCTGGCTCAAAACACCCGAAAATTTGATATTTTGGGATCCCATAAGCGATCGGTACATGCCTACTCATTGCTAGAATATTTTCAAAATCTAGGCCCAAAACATGCTAAAAATTGATATTTTAGGTGCCCAAAGTCGATATCTCAAATTCCGGCCCAAAACACCCGAAAATTAGATATTTTGGGGTCCCAGAAGCGATCTGTACATGCCTACTCAGTGCTAGAATGTTTTCAAAATATAGGCTCAAAATATGCTAAAAATCGATATTTTAAGTGTCCAAAGTCGATATGTGCATGCATCTTCTGTACCCGTTTATATCTCAAATTCAGGCTCAAAACACCCGAAAATTCGATATTTTGGGGTCCCAGAAGCGATCTGTTCATGCCTACTCAGTGCTAGAATATTTTCAAAATATACGCCCAAAACATGCTAAAAATCTATATTTTAGGTGCCCAAAGTCGATATCTCAATTTCCGGCCCAAAACACCCGAAAATTCGATATTTTGGGATCCCAGAAGCGATCTGTACATGCCTATTTCGTGTTAGAGTATTTTCAAAATACAAGCCCAAAACATGCTTAAAATCGATATTTTAGGTGACCAAAGTCAACGTGTGTATGCATCTCCTGCACCCGTTTTTATCCCAAATTTAACCTCAAAACACCCGAAAATTCGATATTTTTGGATCCCAGAAACGATCTGTACATGCCTACTCAGTGCTAGAATGTTTTCAAAATATAGGCTCAAAACATGCTAAAAATCAATATTTTGAGTGTCCAAAGTCGATATGTGCATGCATCTTCTGTACCCGTTTATATCTCAAATTCATACTCAAAACACCCGAAAATTCGATATTTTGGGGTCCCAGAAGTGATCTGTACATGCCTACTTAGTGCTAGAATATTTTCAAAATATAGGCCCAAAACATGCTAAAATCGATATTTTAGGTGCCCAAAGTCGATATCTCAAATTCAGGCCCAAAACACCCGAAAATTCGATGTTTTAGGGTCCCAGAAGCGATCTGTACATGCCTACTCCGTGTTAGAGTATTTTCAATATACAGGCCCAAAACATACTGAAAATCGATCTTTTAGGTGCCTAAAAGTCGATATGTGGATGCATCTTCTGTACCCGTTTATATCTCAAATTCAGGCTCCAAACAAACGTAAATTCGATATTTTAGGGTCCCAGAACTGATCTGTACATGCCTACTTAGTGCTAGAATATTTTCAAAATATAGGCCCAAAATATGCTAAAAATCGATATTTTAGGTGCCCAAAGTCGATATCTCAAATTCAAGCCCAAAACACCCGAAAATTCGATATTTTGAGGTCCCAGAAGCGAACTGTACATGCCTACTCTTAGTTAGAATATTTTCAAGATACAGACCCAAAACATGCTCAAAATCGATATTTTAGTTGCCCAAAAGTCGATATGTGCATGCATCTTCTGTACTTGTTTATATCTCAAATTCAGGCTCAAAACACCCGAAAATTCGATATTTTGGGGTCCCAGAAGCGATCTGTACATGCCTACTCAGCGCTAGAATATTATCAAAATATAGGCCCAAAACATGCTGAAAATCGATATTTTAGGTGACCAAAGTCAACATGTGTAAGCATCTTATGCACCCGTTTATATCCCAAATTCAACCTCAAAACACCCGAAAATTCGATATTTTTGGGTCCCAGAAACGATCTGTACATGCCTACTCAGTGCTAGAATGTTTTCAAAATATAGGCTCAAAAAATGCTAAAAATCGATATTTTAGGTGTCCAAAGTCGATATGTGCATGCATCTGTTGTACCTGTTTATATCTCAAATTCAGGCTAAAAAAAAACGAAAATTCCGTATTTTTAGGTACTAGAAGCAATCTGTACATGCCTACTCCTAGTTAGAATGTTTTCAAGATACAGACCCAAAACATGCTCAAAATCGATATTTTATGTGACCAAAAGTCGATATGTGCATGCATCTTTTGTACCCGTTTATATCCCAAATTCAGGCTCAAAACACCCGAAAATTCGATATTTTGTTGTCTCTGAAGTGATCTGTACATGCCTACTTAGTGCTAGAATATTTTCAAATTATAGGTCCAAATCATGCTAAAAATCTATATTTTAGGTGCCCAAAGTTGATATCTCAAATTCAGGCCCAAAACACCCGAAAATTCGATATTTTGGGGTCCCAGAAGCGATCTGTACATGCCTACTCCGTGTTAGAGTATTTTCAATATACAGTCCCAAAACATACTGAAAATCGATCTTTTAGGTGCCCAAAAGTCGATATGTGCATGCATCTTCTGTACCCGTTTATATCTCAAATTCAGGCCCAAAACACCCGAAAATTCGATATTTTGGGGTCCCAGAAGCGATCTGTACATGCCTACTCCGTGTTAGAGTATTTTCAATATACAGTCCCAAAACATACTGAAAATCGATCTTTTAGGTGCCCAAAAGTCGATATGTGCATGCATCTTCTGTACCCGTTTATATCTCAAATTCAGGCTCCAAACACCCGAAAATTCGTTATTTTGGGGTCCCAGAAGCGATCTGTACTTGCCTACTCCGTGGTAGAGTATTTTCAAAATACAGGCCCAAAACATACTGAAAATCGATATTTTAGGTGACCAAAGTCAATATGTGTATGCATCTTCTGCACCCGTTTATATCCCAAATTCAACCTCAAAACACTCGAAAATTCGATATTTTTAGGTCTCAGAAGCGATCTGTACATGCCTACTCAGTGCTAGAATGTTTTCAAAATATAGGCTCAAAACATGCTAAAAATCGATATATTAAGTGTCCAAAGTCGATATGTGCATGCATCTTTTGTACCCGTTTAAATCTCAAATTAATGCTCAAAACACCCGAAAGTTCGATATTTTTGGGTACTAGAAGCGATCTGTACATGCCTACTCCTAGTTAGTTTGTTTTCAAGATACAGACCCAAAACAAGCTTAAAAATCGATATTTTAGGTGCCCAAAAGTCAATATGTGCATGCATCTTCTGTACCCGTTTATATCTCAAATTCTGGCTCAAAACACCCGAAAATTCGATATTTTGGGGTCCCAGAAGCGATCTGTACATGCCTACTCAGTGCTAGAATATTTTCAAAATATAGGCCCAAAACATGCTAAAAATCTATATTTTAGTTGCCCAAAGTCGATATCTCAAATTCCGGCCTAAAACACCCGAAAATTCGATATTTTGGGGTCCCAGAAGCGATCTGTACATGCCTACTTCGTGTTAGAGTATTTTCAAAATACAAGCCCAAAACATGCTGAAAATCGATATTTTAGGTGACCAAAGTCAACATGTGTAAACATCTTATGCACCCGTTTATATCCCAAATTCAACCTCAAAACACCCGAAAATTCGATATTTTTGGGTCCCAGAAACGATCTGTACATGCCTACTCAGTGCTAGAATATTTTAAAAATATAGGCCCAAAACATGCTAAAATCGATATTTTAGGTGCCCAAAGTCGATATATCAAATTCAGGCCTAAAACACCCGAAAATTCGATATTTTTGGGTCCCAGAAGCGATCTGTACATGCCTACTCCGTGTTAGAGTATTTTCAATATACAGGCCCAAAACATACTGAAAATCGATCTTTTAGGTGCCCAAAAGTCGATATGTGGATGCATCTTCTGTACCCGTTTATATCTCAAATTCAGGCTCCAAACCCCCGAAAATTCGATATTTTGGGGTCCCAGAAGCGATCTGTACTTGCCTACTCCGTGGTAGAGTATTCTCAAAATACAGGCCCAAAACATACTGAAAATCGATATTTTAGGCGACCAAAGTCAATATGTGTATGCATCTTCTGCAACCGTTTATATCTCAAATTCATGCTCAAAACACCCGAAAATTCGATATTTTGGGGTCCCAGAAGTGATCTGTACATGCCTACTTAGTGCTAGAATATTTTCAAAATATAGGCCCAAAACATGCTAAAATCGATATTTTAGGTGCCCAAAGTCGATATCTCAAATTCAGGCCCAAAACACCCGAAAATTCGATGTTTTGGGGTCCCAGAAGCGATCTGTACATGCCTACACCGTGTTAGAGTATTTTCAATATACAGGCCCAAAACATACTGAAAATCGATCTTTTAGGTGCCTAAAAGTCGATATGTGGATGCATCTTCTGTACCCGTTTATATCTCAAATTCAGGCTCCAAACAAACGTAAATTCGATATTTTGGGGTCCCAAAAGCGATCTGTACTTGCCTACGCCGTGTTAGAGTATTTTCAAAATACAGGCCCCAAACATGCTGAAAATCGATATTTTAGGTGACCAAAGTTAATATGCGTATGCATATTCTGCACCCGTTTATATCCCAAATTCAACCTCAAAACACTCGAAAATTCGATATTTTTGGGTCCCAGAAGCGATCTGTACATGCCTACTCAGTGCTAGAATGTTTTCAAAATATAGGCTCAAAACATGCTAAAAATCGATATTTTAAGTGTCCAAAGTCGATATGTGCATGCATCTTTTGTACCCGTTTATATATCAAATTCAGGCTCAAAATACCCGAAAATTCGGTATTTTTGGGTACGAGAAGCGATCTGTACATGTCTACTCCTAGTTAGAATGTTTTCAAGATACAGACCCAAATCATGCTCAAAATCGATATTTTAGGTGCCCAAAAGTCGATATGTGCATGCATCTTCTGTACCCGTTTATATCTCAAATTCTGGCTCAAAACACCCGAAAATTTGATATTTTGGGATCCCATAAGCGATCGGTACATGCCTACTCATTGCTAGAATATTTTCAAAATCTAGGCCCAAAACATGCTAAAAATTGATATTTTAGGTGCCCAAAGTCGATATCTCAAATTCCGGCCCAAAACACCCGAAAATTAGATATTTTGGGGTCCCAGAAGCGATCTGTACATGCCTACTCAGTGCTAGAATGTTTTCAAAATATAGGCTCAAAATATGCTAAAAATCGATATTTTAAGTGTCCAAAGTCGATATGTGCAAGCATCTTCTGTACCCGTTTATATCTCAAATTCAGGCTCAAAACACCCGAAAATTCGATATTTTGGGGTCCCAGAAGCGATCTGTTCATGCCTACTCAGTGCTAGAATATTTTCAAAATATAGGCCCAAAACATGCTAAAAATCTATATTTTAGGTGCCCAAAGTCGATATCTCAATTTCCGGCCCAAAACACCCGAAAATTCGATATTTTGGGATCCCAGAAGCGATCTGTACATGCCTATTTCGTGTTAGAGTATTTTCAAAATACAAGCCCAAAACATGCTTAAAATCGATATTTTAGGTGACCAAAGTCAACGAGTGTATGCATCTCCTGCACCCGTTTTTATCCCAAATTTAACCTCAAAACACCCGAAAATTCGATATTTTTGGATCCCAGAAACGATCTGTACATGCCTACTCAGTGCTAGAATGTTTTCAAAATATAGGCTCAAAACATGCTAAAAATCAATATTTTGAGTGTCCAAAGTCGATATGTGCATGCATCTTCTGTACCCGTTTATATCTCAAATTCATGCTCAAAACACCCGAAAATTCGATATTTTGGGGTCCCAGAAGTGATCTGTACATGCCTACTTAGTGCTAGAATATTTTCAAAATATAGGCCCAAAACATGCTAAAATCGATATTTTAGGTGCCCAAAGTCGATATCTCAAATTCAGGCCCAAAACACCCGAAAATTCGATGTTTTAGGGTCCCAGAAGCGATCTGTACATGCCTACTCCGTGTTAGAGTATTTTCAATATACAGGCCCAAAACATACTGAAAATCGATCTTTTAGGTGCCTAAAAGTCGATATGTGGATGCATCTTCTGTACCCGTTTATATCTCAAATTCAGGCTCCAAACAAACGTAAATTCGATATCTTAGGGTCCCAGAACTGATCTGTACATGCCTACTTAGTGCTAGAATATTTTCAAAATATAGGCCCAAAATATGCTAAAAATCGATATTTTAGGTGCCCAAAGTCGATATCTCAAATTCAAGCCCAAAACACCCGAAAATTCGATATTTTGAGGTCCCAGAAGCGAACTGTACATGCCTACTCTTAGTTAGAATATTTTCAAGATACAGACCCAAAACATGCTCAAAATCGATATTTTAGTTGCCCAAAAGTCGATATGTGCATGCATCTTCTGTACTCGTTTATATCTCAAATTCAGGCTCAAAACACCCGAAAATTCGATATTTTGGGGTCCCAGAAGCGATCTGTACATGCCTACTCAGCGCTAGAATATTATCAAAATATAGGCCCAAAACATGCTAAAATTCGATATTTTAGATGCCCAAAGTCGATATCTCAAATTCAGGCGCAAAACACCCGAAAATTCGATATTTTTGGGTCCCAGAAGCGATCTGTACATGCCTACTCCGTGTTAGAGTATTTTCAAAATACAGGCCCAAAACATGCTGAAAATTGATTTTTTAGGTGACCAAAGTCAACATGTGTATGCATCTTCTGCACCCGTTTATATCCCAAATTCAACCTCAAAACACTCGAAAATTCGGTATTTTTGGGTACTAGAAGCGATCTGTACATGCCTACTCCTAGTTAGAATGTTTTCAAGATACAGACCCAAAACATGCTCAAAATCGATATTTTAGGTGCCCAAAAGTCGATATGTGCATGCATCTTCTGTACCCGTTTATATCTCAAATTCTGGCTCAAAACACCCGAAAATTCGATATTTTGGGGTCCCAGAAGCGATCTGTACATGCCTACTCATTGCTAGAATATTTTCAAAATATAGGCCCAAAACATGCTAAAAATTGATATTTTAGGTGCCCAAAGTCGATATCACAAATTCCGGCCCAAAACACCCGAAAATTCGATATTTTGGGGTCCCAGAAGCGATCTGTACATGCCTACTCAGTGCTAGAATGTTTTCAAAATATAGGCTCAAAACATGCTAAAAATCGATATTTTAAGTGTCCAAAGTCGATATGTGGATGCATCTTCTGTACCCGTTTATATCTCAAATTCAGGCTCAAAACACCCGAAAATTCGATATTTTGGGGTCCCAGAAGCGATCTGTACTTGCTTACTCCGTGGTAGAGTATTTTAAAAATACAGGCCCAAAACATACTGAATATCGATATTTTAGGTGACCAAAGTTAATATGTGTACGCATCTTCTGCACCAGTTTATATCCCAAATTCAACCTCAAAACACTCGAAAATTCGATATTTTTGGGTCCCAGAAGCGATCTGTACATGCCTACTCAGTGCTAGAATGTTTTCAAAATATAGGCTCAAAATATGCTAAAAATCGATATTTTAAGTGTCCAAAGTCGATATGTGCATGCATCTTCTGTACCCGTTTATATCTCAAATTCAGGCTCAAAACACCCGAAAATTCGATATTTTGGGGTCCCAGAAGCGATCTGTTCATGCCTACTCAGTGCTAGAATATTTTCAAAATATAGGCCCAAAACATGCTAAAAATCTATATTTTAGGTGCCCAAAGTCGATATCTCAATTTCCGGCCCAAAACACCCGTAAATTCGATATTTTGGGATCCCAGAAGCGATCTGTACATGCCTATTTCGTGTTAGAGTATTTTCAAAATACAAGCCCAAAACATGCTTAAAATCGATATTTTAGGTGACCAAAGTCAACGTGTGTATGCATCTCCTGCACCCGTTTTTATCCCAAATTCAAACTCAAAACACCCGAAAATTCGATATTTTTGGATCCCAGAAACGATCTGTACATGCCTACTCAGTGCTAGAATGTTTTCAAAATATAGGCTCAAAACATGCTAAAAATCAATATTTTGAGTGTCCAAAGTCGATATGTGCATGCATCTTCTGTACCCGTTTATATCTCAAATTCATGCTCAAAACACCCGAAAATTCGATATTTTGGGGTCCCAGAAGTGATCTGTACATGCCTACTTAGTGCTAGAATATTTTCAAAATATAGGCCCAAAACATGCTAAAATCGATATTTTAGGTGCCCAAAGTCAATATCTCAAATTCAGGCCCAAAACACCGGTAAATTCGATGTTATAGGGTCCCAGAAGCGATCTGTACATGCCTATTCCGTGTTAGAGTATTTTCAATATACAGGCCCAAAACATACTGAAAATCGATCTTTTAGGTGCCTAAAAGTCGATATGTGGATGCATCTTCTGTACCCGTTTATATCTCAAATTCAGGCTCCAAACAAACGTAAATTCGATATTTTAGGGTCCCAGAACTGATCTGTATATGCCTACTTAGTGCTAGAATATTTTCAAAATATAGGCCCAAAATATGCTAAAAATCGATATTTTAGGTGCCCAAAGTCGATATCTCAAATTCAAGCCCAAAACACCCGAAAATTCGATATTTTGAGGTCCCAGAAGCGAACTGTACATGCCTACTCTTAGTTAGAATATTTTCAAGATACAGACCCAAAACATGCTCAAAATCGATATTTTAGTTGCCCAAAAGTCGATATGTGCATGCATCTTCTGTACTCGTTTATATCTCAAATTCAGGATCAAAACACCCGAAAATTCGATATTTTGGGGTCCCAGAAGCGATCTGTACATGCCTACTCAGCGCTAGAATATTATCAAAATATAGGCCCAAAACATGCTAAAATTCGATATTTTAGGTGCCCAAAGTCGATATCTCAAATTCAGGCGCAAAACACCCGAAAATTCGATATTTTTGGGTCCCAGAAGCGATCTGTACATGCCTACTCCGTGTTAGAGTATTTTCAAAATACAGGCCCAAAACATGCTGAAAATTGATTTTTTAGGTGACCAAAGTCAACATGTGTATGCATCTTCTGCACCCGTTTATATCCCAAATTCAACCTCAAAACACTCGAAAATTCGGTATTTTTGGGTACTAGAAGCGATCTGTACATGCCTACTCCTAGTTAGAATGTTTTCAAGATACAGACCCAAAACATGCTCAAAATCGATATTTTAGGTGCCCAAAAGTCGATATGTGCATGCATCTTCTGTACCCGTTTATATCTCAAATTCTGGCTCAAAACACCCGAAAATTCGATATTTTGGGGTCCCAGAAGCGATCTGTACATGCCTACTCATTGCTAGAATATTTTCAAAATATAGGCCCAAAACATGCTAAAAATTGATATTTTAGGTGCCCAAAGTCGATATAACAAATTCCGGCCCAAAACACCCGAAAATTCGATATTTTGGGGTCCCAGAAGCGATCTGTACATGCCTACTCAGTGCTAGAATGTTTTCAAAATATAGGCTCAAAACATGCTAAAAATCGATATTTTAAGTGTCCAAAGTCGATATGTGCATGCATCTTTTGTACCCGTTTTTATCTCAAATTCAGGGCCAAAACACCCGAAAATTCGATATTTTGGGGTCCCAGAAGCGATCTGTACTTGCCTACTCCGTGGTAGAGTATTTTCAAAATACAGGCCCAAAACATACTGAAAATCGATATTTTAGGTGACCAAAGTCAATATGTGTATGCATCTACTGCACCCGTTTATATCCCAAATTCAACCTCAAAACACTCGAAAATTCGATATTTTTGGGTCCCAGAAGGGATCTGTACATGCCTACTCAGTGCTAGAATTTTTTCAAAATATAGGCTAAAAACATGCTAAAAATCGATATTTTAAGTGTCCAAAGTCGATATGTGCATGCATCTTTTGTACCTGTAAATATCTCATATTCAGGCTCAAAAAACCCGAAAATTCGGTATTTTTAGGTACTAGAAGCAATCTGTACATGCCTACTCCTAGTTAGAATGTTTTCAAGATACAGACCCAAAACATGCTCAAAATCGATATTTTAGGTGCCCAAAAGTCGATATGTGCATGCATCTTCTGTACCCGTTTATATCTCAAATTCAGGCTCAAAACACCCGAAAATTCGATATTTTGGGGTCCCAGAAGCAATCTGTACTTGCTTACTCCGTGGTAGAGTATTTTAAAAATACAGGCCCAAAACATACTGAATATCGATATTTTAGGTGACCAAAGTTAATATGTGTACGCATCTTCTGCACCCGTTTATATCCCAAATTCAACCTCAAAACACTCGAAAATTCGATATTTTTGGGTCCCAGAAGCGATCTATACATGCCTACTCAGTGCTAGAATGTTTTCAAAATATAGGCTCAAAATATGCTAAAAATCGATATTTTAAGTGTCCAAATTCGATATGTGCATGCATCTTCTGTACCCGTTTATATCTCAAATTCAGGGTCAAAACACCCGAAAATTCGATATTTTGGGGTCCCAGAAGCGATCTGTTCATGCCTACTCAGTGATAGAATATTTTCAAAATATAGGCCCAAAACATGCTAAAAATCTATATTTTAGGTGCCCAAAGTCGATATCTCAATTTCTGGCCCAAAACACCCGAAAATTCGATATTTTGGGGTCCCAGAAGCGATCTGTACATGCCTATTTCGTGTTAGAGTATTTTCAAAATACAAGCCCAAAACATGCTTAAAATCGATATTTTAGGTGACCAAATTCAACGTGTGTATGCATCTCCTGCACCCGTTTATATCCCAAATTCAACCTCAAAACACCCGAAAATTCGATATTTTTGGATCCCAGAAACGATCTGTACATGCCTACTCAGTGCTAGAATGTTTTCAAAATATAGGCTCAAAACATGCTAAAAATCAATATTTTAAGTGTCCAAAGTCGATATGTGCATGCATCTTCTGTACCCGTTTATATCTCAAATTCATGCTCAAAACACCCGAAAATTCGATATTTTGGGGTCCCAGAAGTGATCTGTACATGCCTACTTAGTGCTAGAATATTTTCAAAATATAGGCCCAAAATATGCTAAAATCGATATTTTAGGTGCCCAAAGTCGATATCTCAAATTCAGGCCCAAAACACCCGAAAATTCGATGTTTTAGGGTCCCAGAAGCGATCTGTACATGCCTACTCCGTGTTAGAGTATTTTCAATATACAGGCCCAAAACATACTGAAAATCGATATTTTAGGTGCCTAAAAGTCGATATGTGGATGCATCTTCTGTACCCGTTTATATCTCAAATTCAGGCTCCAAACAAACGTAAATTCGATATTTTAGGGTACCAAAAGCGATCTGTACTTGCCTACGCCGTGTTAGAGTATTTTCAAAATACAGGCCCAAAACATGCTGAAAATCGATATTTTAGGTGACCAAAGTTAATATGCGTATGCATATTCTGCACCCGTTTATATCCCAAATTCAACCTCAAAACACTCGAAAATTCGATATTTTTGGGTCCCAGAAGCGATCTGTACATGCCTACTCAGTGCTATAATGTTTTCAAAATATAGGCTCAAAACATGCTAAAAATCGATATTTTAAGTGTCCAAAGTCGATATGTGCATGCATCTTTTGTACACGTTTATATCTCAAATTCAGGCTCAAAACCCCCGAAAATTCGATATTTTTGGGTACTAGAAGCGATCTGAACATGCCTACTCCTAGTTAGAATGTTTTCAAGATACAGACCCAAAACATGCTCAAAATCGATATTTTAGGTGCCCAAAAGTCGATATGTGCATGCATCTTCTGTACCCGTTTATATCTCAAATTCTGGCTCAAAACACCCGAAAATTCGATTTTTTGGGGTCCCAGAAGCGATCTGTACATGCCTACTCAGTGCTAGAATATTTTCAAAATATAGGCCCAAAACATGCTAAAAATCGATATTTTAGGTGCCCAAAGTCGATATCTCAAATTCCGGCCCAAAACACCCGAAAATTCGATATTTTGGGGTCCCAGAAGCGATCTGTACATGCCTACTCAGTGCTAGAATGTTTTCAAAATATAGGCTCACAACATGCTAAAAATCGATATTTTAAGTGTCCAAAGTCGATATGTGTATGCATCTTTTGTACCAGTTTTTATTCCAAATTCAGGCCCAAAACACCCGAAAATTCGATATTTTGGGGTCCCAGAAGCGATCTGTACATGACTACTCCGTGTTAGAGTATTTTCAATATACAGGCCCAAAACATATTGAAAATCGATCTTTTAGGTGCCCAAAATTCGATATGTGGATGCATTTTCTGTACCCGTTTATATCTCAAATTCAGGCTCCAAACACCCGAAAATTCGATATTTTGGGGACGTCCCACAAGCGATCTGTACTTGCCTACTCCGTGGTAGAGTTTTTTCAAAATACAGGCCCAAAACATACTGAAAATCGATATTTTAGGTGACCAAAGTCAATATGTGTTTGCATCTTCTGCACCCGTTTATATCCCAAATTGAACCTCAAAACACTCGAAAATTCGATATTTTTGGGTCCCAGAAGCGATCTGTACATGCCTACTCAGTGCTAGAATTTTTTCAAAATATAGGCTCAAAACATGCTAAAAATCGATATTTTAAGTGCCCAACAGTCGATATGTGCATGCATCTTCTGTACCCGTTTATATCTCAAGTTCAGGCTCAAAACACCCGAAAATTCGGTATTTTTGGGTACTAGAAGCGATCTGTACATGCCTATTCCTAGTTAGAATGTTTTCAAGATACAGACCCAAAACATGCTCAAAATCGATATTTTAGGTGCGAAAAAGTCGATATGTGCATGCATCTTCTGTACCCGTTTATATCTCAAATTCAGGCTCAAAACACCCGAAAATTCGATATTTTGGGGTCCCAGAAGCGATCTGTACATGCCTACTCAGAGCTAGAATATTTTCAAAATATAGGCCTAAAACATGCTAAAAATCGATATTTTAGGTGCCCAAAGACGATATCTCAAATTCAGGCCCAAAACACCCGAAAATTCGATATTTTGGGGTCCCAGAAGCGATTTGTACATGCCTACTTCGTGTTAGACTATTTTCAAAATACAAGCCCAAAACATATTTAAAATCGATCTTTTAGGTGCCCAAAAGTCGATATGTGGATGCATCTTCTGTACCCGTTTATATCTCAAATTCAGGCTCCAAACACCCGTAAAATCGATATTTTGGGGTCCCAAAAGCGATCTGTGCTTGCCTACGCCGTGTTAGAGTATTTTCAAAATACAGGCCCAAAACATGCTAAAAATCGATATTTTAGGTGACCAAAGTCAATATGTGTATGCATCTTCTGCACCCGTTTATATCCAAAATTCAACCTCAAAACACTCGAAAATTCGATATTTTTGGGTCCCAGAAGCGATCTGTACATGCCTACTCAGTGCTATAATGTTTTCAAAATATAGGCTCAAAACATGCTACAAATCGATATTTTAAGTGTCCAAAGTCGATATGTGCATGCATCTTTTGTACCCGTTTATATCTCAAATTCAGGCTCCAAACACCTGTAAATTCGATATTTTGGGGTCCGAAAAGCGATCAGTACTTGCCTACGCCGTGTTAGAGTATTTTCAAAATAAAGGCCCAAAACATGCTGGAAATCTATATTTTAGGTGACCAAAGTCAATATGTGTATGCATCTACTGCACCCGTTTATATCCCAAATTCTAGCCCAAAACACCCGAAAATTTGATATTTTTGGATCCCAGAAGCGATCTGTACATGCCTACTACGTGTAAGAGTATTTTCAAAATTCAGGCCCAAAACATAATAAAAAAATCGATCTTTTAGGTGACCAAAAGTCAATATGTGCATGCATCTTCTGTACCAGTTTATATCTCAAATTCAGCCTCAAAATATACGAAAATTCGATATTTTGGGGTCCCAGAAGTGATCTGTACATGCCTACTTAGTGCTTGAATATTTTCAAAATATAGGCCCAAAATATGCTAAAAATCGATATTTTAGGTGCCCAAAGTCGATATATCAAATTCAGGCCCAAAACACCCGAAAATTCGATATTTTGAGGTCCCAGAAGCGAACTGTACATGCCTACTCTTAGTTAGAATATTTTCAAGATACTGACCCAAAACATGCTCAAAATCGATATTTTAGTTGCCCAAAAGTCGATATGTGCATGCATCTTCTGTACCCGTTTATATCTCAAATTCAGGCTCAAAACACCCGAAAATTCGATATTTTGGGGTCCCAGAAGCGATCTGTACATGCCTACTCAGCGCTAGAATATTTTCAAAATATAGGCCCAAAACATGCTAAAAATCGATATTTTAGGTGACCAAAGTCAACATGTGTATGCATCTTATGCACCCGTTTATATCCCAAATTCAACCTCAAAACACCCGAAAATTCGATATTTTTGGGTCCCAGAAACGATTTGTACATGCTTACTCAGTGCTAGAATGTATTCAAAATATAGCCTCAAAACATGCTGAAAATCGATATTTTAAGTGTCCAAAGTCGATATGTACATGCATTTTCTGTACCCGTTTAAATCTCAAATTCAGGCTCAAAACACCCGAAAATTCTATATTTTGGGGTCCCAGAAGTGATCTGTACATGCCTACTCCGTGTTAGAGTATTTTCAAATTCAGGCCCAAAACATGCTCAAAATCGATATTTTAGGTGCGAAAAAGTCGATATGTGCATGCATCTTCTGTACCCGTTTATATCTCAAATTCAGGCTTAAAACACCCGAAAATTCGATATTTTTGGGGTCCCAGAAGCGATCTGTACATGCCTACTCAGAGCTAGAATATTTTCAAAATATAGGCCTAAAACATGCTAAAAATCGATATTTTAGGTGCCCAAAGACGATATCTCAAATTCAGGCCCAAAACACCCGAAAATTCGATATTTTGGGGTCCCAGAAGTGATCTGTACAAGCCTAATTAGAGCTAGAATATTTTCACATTATGGGCCCAAAACATGCTAACAATCGATATTTTAGGTGCCCAAAGTGGATATCTCAAATTCAGGCCCAAAACACCCGAAAATTCGATATTTTGGGGTCCCAGAAGCGATCTGTACATGCCTACTCCGTGTTAGAATATTTTCAATATACAGGCCCAAAACATACTGAAAATCGATCTTTTAGGTGCCCAAAAGTCGAAATGTGGATGCATCTTCTGTACCCGTTTATATCTCAAATTCAGGCTCCAAACACCCGTAAATTCGATATTTTGGGACCCCAAAAGCGATCTGTACTTGCCTACGCCGTGTTAGAGTATTTTCAAAATACAGGCTCAAAACATGCTGAAAATCGATATTGTAGGTGACCAAAGTCAATATGTGTATGCATCTTCTGCACCCGTTTATATCCCAAATTCTTGCCCAAAACACCCTAAAATTTGATATTTTTGGATCCCAGGAGCGATCTGTACATGCCTACTCCGTGTTAGAGTATTTTCAAAATTCAGGCCCAAAACATACTAAAAAAATCGATCTTTTAGGTGACCAAAAGTCAATATGTGCATGCATCTTCTGTACCCGTTTATATCTCAAATTCAGCCTCAAAATATACGAAAATTCGATATTTTGGGGTCCCAGAACTGATCTGTACATGCCTACTTAGTGCTAGAATATTTTCAAAATATAGGCCCAAAATATGCTAAAAATCGATATTTTAGGTGCCCAAAGTCGATATCTCAAATTCAGGCCCAAAACACCCGAAAATTCGATATTTTGAGGTCCCAGAAGCGAACTGTACATGCCTACTCTTAGTTAGAATATTTTCAAGATACAGACCCAAAACATGCTCAAAATCGATATTTTAGTTGCCCAAAAGTCGATATGTGCATGCATCTTCTGTACCCGTTTATATCTCAAATTCAGGCTCAAAACACCCGAAAATTCGATATTTTGGGGTCCCAGAAGCGATCTGTACATGCCTACTTCGTGTTAGAGTATTTTCAAAATACAAGCCCAAAACATGCTGAAAATTGATATTTTAGGTGACCAAAGTCAACATGTGTATGCATCTTCTGCACCCGTTTATATCCCAAATTCAACCTCAAAACACCCGAAAATTCGATATTTTTGGGTCCCAGAAACGATCTGTACATGCCTACTCAGTGCTAGAATGTTTTCAAAATATAGCCTCAAAACATGCTAAAAATCGATATTTTAAGTGTCCAAAGTCAATATGTGCATGCATCTTCTGTACCCATTTATATCTCAAATTCAGGCTCAAAACACCCGAAAATTCGATATTTTGGGGTCCCAGAAGTGATCTGTACATGCCTAATTAGAGCTAGAATATTTTCACATTATAGGCCCAAAACATGCTAACAATCGATATTTACGTGCCCAAAGTCGATATCTCAAATTCAGGCCCAAAACACCCGAAAATTCGATATTTTGGGGTCCCAGAAGCGATCTGTACATGCCTAGTCCGTGTTAGAATATTTCCAATATACAGGCCCAAAACATACTGAAAATCGATCTTTTAGGTGCCTAAAAGTCGATATGTGGATGCATCTTCTGTACCCGTTTATATCTCAAATTCAGGCTCCAAACACCCGTAAATTCGATATTTTGGGGTCCCAAAAGCGATCTGTACTTGCCTACGCCGTGTTAGAGTATTTTCAAAATACAGGCCCAAAACATGCTGAAAATAGATATTTTAGGTGACCAAAGTCAATATGTGTATGCATCTTCTGCACCCGTTTATATCCCAAATTCAACCTCAAAACACTCGAAAATTCGATATTTTTGGGTCCCAGAAGCGATCTGTACATGCCTACTCAGTGCTATAATGTTTTCAAAATATAGGCTCAAAACATGCAACAAATCGATATTTTAAGTGTCCAAAGTCGATATGTGCATGCATCTTTTGTACCCGTTTATATCTCAAATTCAGGCTCCAAACACCCGTAAATTTAATATTTTGAGGTCCCAAAAGCGATCTGTACTTGCCTACGCCTTGTGTGAGTATTTTCAAAATAAAGGCCCAAAACATGCTGAAAATTGATATTTTAGGTGACCAAAGTCAATATGTGTATGCATCTACTGCACCCGTTTATATCCCAAATTCTGGCTAAAAACACTCGAAAATTTGATATTTTTGGATCCCAGAAGCGATCTGTACATGCCTACTCCGAGTTAGAGTATTTTCAAAATTCAGGCCCAAAACATAATAAAAAAATCGATCTTTTAGATGACAAAAGTCAATATGTGCATGCATCTCCTTTCCCCGTTTATATCTCAAATTCAGGGTCAAAACACCCGAAAATTCGATATTTTGGGGTCCCAGAAGCGATCTGTACATGCCTACTCAGTGCTAGAATATTTTCAAAATATAGGCCCAAAACATGCTAAAATCGATATTTTAGGTGCATAAATTCGATATCTCAAATTCAGGCGCAAAACACCCGAAAATTCGATATTTTGGGGTCCCAGAAGCGATCTGTACATGCCTACTCCGTGTTAGAGTATTTTCAAAATACAGGCGCAAAACATGCTGAAAATTGATATTTTAGGTGACCAAAGTCAACATGTGTATGCATCTTTTGCACCCGTTTATATCCCAAATTCAACCTCAAAACACCCGAAAATTTGATATTTTTGGGTCCCAGAAATGATCTGTACATGCTTACTCAGTGCTAGAATGTTTTCAAAATATAGCCTCAAAACATGCTGAAAATCGATATTTTAAGTGTCCAAAGTCGATATGTGCATGCATCTTCTGTACCCGTTTATATCTCAAATTCAGGCTCAAAACACCCGAAAATTCGATATTTTGGGGTCCCGGAAGTGATCTGTACATGCCTAATTAGAGCTAGAATATTTTCAAAATATAGGCCCAAAACATGCTAACAATCGATATTTTAGGTGCCCAAAGTCGATATCTCATATTCAGGCCCAAAACACACGAAAATTCGATATTTTGGGGTCCCAGAAGCGATCTGTACATGCCTATTCCGTGTTAGAATATTTTCAATATACAGGCCCAAAACATACTGAAAATCGATCTTTTAGGTGCCCAAAAGTCGAAATGTGGATGTATCTTCTGTACCCGTTTATATCCCAAATTCAGGCCCAAAACACCCGAAAATTCGATATTTTTGTGTCCCAGAAGCGATCTGTACATGCCTACTCAGAGCTAAAATATTTTCAAAATATAGGCCTAAAACATGCTAAAAATCGATATTTTAGGTGCCCAAAGACGATATCTCAAATTCAGGCCCAAAACACCCGAAAATTCGATATTTTGGGGTCCCAGAAGCGATTTGTACATGCCTACTCTTAGTTAGAATATTTTCAAGATACAGACCCAAAACATGCTCAAAATCGATATTTTAGTTGCCCAAAAGTCGATATGTGCATGCATCTTCTGTACCCGTTTATATCTCAAATTCAGGCTCAAAACACCCGAAAATTCGATATTTTGGGGTCCCAGAAGCGATCTGTACATGCCTACTCAGCGCTAGAATATTTTCAAAATATAGGCCCAAAACATGCTAAAAATCGATATTTTAGGTGACCAAAGTCAACATGTGTATGCATCTTCTGCACCCGTTTATATCCCAAATTCAACCTCAAAACACCCGAAAATTCGATATTTTTGGGTCCCAGAAACGATTTGTACATGCTTACTCAGTGCTAGAATGTATTCAAAATATAGCCTCAAAACATGCTGAAAATCGATATTTTAAGTGTCCAAAGTCGATATGTGCATGCATTTTCTGTACCCGTTTATATCTCAAATTCAGGCTCAAAACACCCGAAAATTCTATATTTTGGGGTCCCAGAAGTGATCTGTACATGCCTAATTAGAGCTAGAATATTTTCAAAATATAGGCCCAAAACATGCTAACAATCGATATTTTAGGTGCCCAAAGTCGATAACTCATATTCAGGCCCAAAACACCCGAAAATTCGATATTTTGGGGTCCCAGAAGCGATCTGTACATGCCTATTCCGTGTTAGAATATTTTCAATATACAGGCCCAAAACATACTGAAAATCGATCTTTTAGGTGCCCAAAAGTCGAAATGTGGATGCATCTTCTGTACCTGTTTTTATCCCAAATTCAGGCCCAAAACACCCGAAAATTCGATATTTTTGGGTCCCAGAAGCAATCTGTAAATGCCTACTCCGTGTTAGAGTATTTTCAAAATACAGGCCCAACACATACTGAAAATCGATATTTTAGGTGCCCAAAAGTCGATATGTGCATGCATCTTCTGTACCCGTTTATATCTAAAATTCAAGCTCAAAACACCCGAAAATTCGATATTTTGGGTTCCCAGAAACGATTTGTACATGCCTACTCAGTGCTAGAATATTTTCAAAATATATTCCCAAAACATGCTAAAAATCGATATTTTAGGTGCCCAAGGACAATATCTCAAATTCAGGCCCAAAACACCCGAAAATTCAATATTTTGGGGTCCCAGAAGCGATCTGTACATGCCTACTTCGTGTTAGAGTATTTTCAAAATACAAGCCCAAAACATGCTGAAAATTGATATTTTAGGTGACCAAAGTCAACATGTGTATGCATCTTCTGCACCCGTTTATATCCCAAATTCAACCTCAAAACACCCGAAAATTCGATATTTTTGGGTCCCAGAAACGATCTGTACATGCCTACTCAGTGCTAGAATGTTTTCAAAATATAGCCTCAAAACATGCTAAAAATCGATATTTTAAGTGTCCAAAGTCAATATGTGCATGCATCTTCTGTACCCATTTATATCTCAAATTCAGGCTCAAAACACCCGAAAATTCGATATTTTGGGGTCCCAGAAGTGATCTGTACATGCCTAATTAGAGCTAGAATATTTTCACATTATAGGCCCAAAACATGCTAACAATCGATATTTTAGGTGCCCAAAGTCGATATCTCAAATTCAGGCCCAAAACACCCGAAAATTCGATATTTTGGGGTCCCAGAAGCGATCTGTACATGCCTAGTCCGTGTTAGAATATTTTCAATATACAGGCCCAAAACATACTGAAAATCGATCTTTTAGGTGCCTAAAAGTCGATATGTGGATGCATCTTCTGTACCCGTTTATATCTCAAATTCAGGCTCCAAACACCCGTAAATTCGATATTTTGGGGTCCCAAAAGCGATCTGTACTTGCCTACGCCGTGTTAGAGTATTTTCAAAATACAGGCCCAAAACATGCTGAAAATAGATATTTTAGGTGACCAAAGTCAATATGTGTATGCATCTTCTGCACCCGTTTATATCCCAAATTCAACCTCAAAACACTCGAAAATTCGATATTTTTGGGTCCCAGAAGCGATCTGTACATGCCTACTCAGTGCTATAATGTTTTCAAAATATAGGCTCAAAACATGCAACAAATCGATATTTTAAGTGTCCAAAGTCGATATGTGCATGCATCTTTTGTACCCGTTTATATCTCAAATTCAGGCTCCAAACACCCGTAAAATCGATATTTTGGGGTCCCAAAAGAGATCTGTACTTGCCTACGCCGTGTTAGAGTATTTTCAAAATAAAGGCCCAAAACATGCTGAAAATCGATATTTTAGGTGACCAAAGTCAATATGTGTATGCATCTACTGCACCCGTTTATATCCCAAATTCTGGCCCAAAACAACCGAAAATTTGATATTTTTGGATCCCAGAAGCGATCTGTACATGCCTACTCCGTGTTAGAGTATTTTCATATTCAGGCCCAAAACATAATAAAAAAATCGATCTTTTAGGTGACCAAAAGTCAATATGTGCATGCATCTTCTGCACCCGTTTATATCTCAAATTCAGCCTCAAAATATACGAAAATTCGATATTTTGGGGTCCCAGAAGTGATCTGTACATGCCTACTTAGTGCTAGAATATTTTCAAAATATAGGCCCAAAATATGCTAAAAATCGATATTTTTGGTGCCCAAAGTCGATATCTCAAATTCAGGCCCAAAACACCCGGAAATTCGATATTTTGAGGTAACCCAGATGCGAACTGTACATGCCTACTCTTAGTTAGAATATTTTCAAGATACAGACCCAAAACATGCTCAAAATCGATATTTTAGTTGCCCAAAAGTCGATATGTGCATGCATCTTCTGTACCCGTTTATATCTCAAATTCAGGCTACAAACACCCGTAAATTCGATATTTTGGGGTCCCAGAAGCGATCTGTACATGCCTATTAAGTGCTAGAATATTTTCAAAATATAGGCCCAAAACATGCTAAAAATCGATATTTTAGGTGCCCGAAGACAATATCTCAAATTCAGGCCCAGAACACCCGAAAATTCAATATTTTGGGGTCCCAGAAGCGATCTGTACATGCCTACTTCGTGTTAGAGTATTTTCAAAATACAAGCCCAAAACATGCTGAAAATTGATATTTTAGGTGACCAAAGTCAACATGTGTATCCATCTTCTGCACCCGTTTATATCCCAAATTCAACCTCAAAACACCCGAAAATTCGATATTTTTGGGTCCCAGAAACGATCTGTACATGCCTACTCAGTGCTAGAATGTTTTCAAAATATAGCCTCAAAACATGCTAAAAATCGATATTTTAAGTGTCCAAAGTCGATATGTGCATGCATCTTCTGTACCCGTTTATATCTCAAATTCAGGCTCAAAACACCCGAAAATTCGATATTTTGGGGTCCCAGAAGTGATCTGTACAAGCCTAATTAGAGCTAGAATATTTTCACATTATAGGCCCAAAACATGCTAACAATCGATATTTTAGGTGCCCAAAGTCGATATCTCAAATTCAGGCCCAAAACACCCGAAAATTCGATATTTTGGGGTCCCAGAAGCGATCTGTACATGCCTACTCCGTGTTAGAATATTTTCAATATACAGGCCCAAAACATACTGAAAATCGATCTTTTAGGTGCCCAAAAGTCGAAATGTGGATGCATCTTCTGTACCCGTTTATATCTCAAATTCAGGCTCCAAACACCCGTAAATTCGATATTTTGGGGCCCCAAAAGCGATCTGTACTTGCCTACGCCGTGTTAGAGTATTTTCAAAATACAGGCTTAAAACATGCTGAAAATCGATATTGTAGGTGACCAAAGTCAATATGTGTATGCATCTTCTGCACCCGTTTATATCCCAAATTCTTGCCCAAAACACCCGAAAATTTGATATTTTTGGATCCCAGAAGCGATCTGTACATGCCTACTCCGTGTTAGAGTATTTTCAAAATTCATGCCCAAAACATACTAAAAAAATCGATCTTTTAGGTGACCAAAAGTCAATATGTGCATGCATCTTCTGCAACCGTTTATATCTCAAATTTAGCCTCAAAATATACGAAAATTCGATATTTTGGGGTCCCAGAAGTGATCTATACATGCCTACTTAGTGCTAGAATATTTTCAAAATATAGGTCCAAAATATGCTAAAAATCGATATTTTAGGTGCCCAAAGTCGATATCTCAAATTCAGGAACAAAACACCCGAAAATTCGATATTTTGAGGTCCCAGAAGCGAACTGTACATTCCTACTCCTAGTTAGAATGTTTTCAAGATACAGACCCAAAACATGCTCAAAATCGATATTTTAGTTGCCCAAAAGTCAATATGTGCATGCATCTTCTGTACCCGTTTATATCTCAAATTCAGGTTCAAAACACCCGAAATATTGATATTTTGGGGTCCCAGAAGTGATCTGTACATGCCTACTTAGTGCTAGAATATTTTCAAAATATAGGCCCAAAACATGCTAAAAATCGATATTTTAGGTGCCCAAAGTCGATATCTCAAATTCAGGCCCAAAACACCCAAAAATTCGATATTTTGGGGTCCCAGAAGCGATCTGTACATGCCTACTCCGTGTTAGAATATTTTCAATATACAGGCCCAAAACATACTGAAAATCGATCTTTTAGGTGCCCAAAAGTCGAAATGTGGATGCATCTTCTGTACCCGTTTATATCTCAAATTCAGGCTCCAAACACCCGTAAATTCGATATTTTGGGGCCCCAAAAGCGATCTGTACATGCCTACGCCGTGTTAGAGTATTTTCAAAATACAGGCTCAAAACATACTGAAAATCGATATTGTAGGTGACCAAAGTCAATATGTGTATGCATCTTCTGCACCCGTTTATATCCCAAATTCTTGCCCAAAACACCCGAAAATTTGATATTTTTGGATCCCAGAAGCGATCTGTACATGCCTACTCCGTGTTAGAGTATTTTCAAAATTCAGGCCCAAAACATACTAAAAAAATCGATCTTTTAGGTGACCAAAAGTCAATATGTGCATGCATCTTCTGCACCCGTTTATATCTCAAATTTAGCCTCAAAATATACGAAAATTCGATATTTTGGGGTCCCAAAAGTGATCTATACATGCCTACTTAGTGCTAGAATATTTTCAAAATATAGGTCCAAAATATGCTAAAAATTGATATTTTAGGTGCCCAAAGTCGATATCTCAAATTCAGGAACAAAACACCCGAAAATTCGATATTTTGAGGTCCCAGAAGCGAACTGTACATACCTACTCCTAGTTAGAATGTTTTCAAGATACAGACCCAAAACATGCTCAAAATCGATATTTTAGTTGCCCAAAAGTCGATATGTGCATGCATCCTCTGTACCCGTTTATATCTCAAATTCAGGTTCAAAACACCCGAAATAATGATATTTTGGGGTCCCAGAAGTGATCTGTACATGCCTACTTAGTGCTAGAATATTTTCAAAATATAGGCCCAAAACATGCTAAAAATCGATATTTTAGGTGCCCAAAGTCGATATCTCAAATTCAGGCCCAAAACACCCAAAAATTCGATATTTTGGGGTCCCAGAAACGATCTGCACATGCCTACTCCGTGTTAGAGTATTTTCAATATACAGGCCCAAAACATACTGAAAATCGATCCTATAGGTGCCCAAAAGTCGATATGTGGATACATCTTCTGTACCCGTTTATATCTCAAATTCAGGCTCCAAACACCCGAAAATTCGATATTTTGGGGTCCCAGAAGCGATCTGTACTTGCCTACTCCGTGTTAGAATATTTTCAAAATGAAGGCCCAAAACATGCTGAAAATCGATATTTTAGGTGACCAAAGTTAATATGTGTATGCATCTTCTGCACCCGTTTATATCCCAAATTCAGGCTCAAAACACCCGAAAATTCTATATTTTTGGGTCCCAGAAGCGATCTGTACATGCCTACTTCGTGTTAGAGTATTTTCAAAATACAGGCCCATAACATACTGAAAATCGATCTTTTAGGTGCCCAAAAGTCGATATTTGGATGCATCTTCTGTACCCGTTTATATCTCAAATTCAGGCTCCAAACACCCGAAAATTCAATATTTTGGGGTCCCAGAAGCGATCTGTACATGCCTACTCAGATACAGGCCCAAAACATGCTGAAAATCGATATTTTAGGTGCCCAAAGTCAATATCTGTATGCATTTTCTTCACTCGTTTATATCTCAAATTCAACCTCAAAACACCCGAAAATTCGATATTTTGGGGTCCCAGAAGCGATCTGTACATGCCTACTCCGTGTTAGAGTATTTTCAAAATATAGGTTCAAAACATACTGAAAATCGATATTTTAGGTGCCCAAAGTCAATATGAGTATGCATCTTCTGCACTCGTTTATATATCAAATTCAACCTCAAAACACCTGAAAATTCGATATTTTTGGGTACCATAAGCAATCTGTACATGCCTACTCAGTGCTAGAATGTTTTCAAAATATAGGCCCAAAACATGCTAAAAACCGATATTTTAGGTGCACAAAGTCGATATCTCAAATTCAGGCCCAAAACACCCGGAAATTCGATATTTTGGTGTCCCAGAAGAGATCTGTACATGCCTACTCCGTGTTAGAGTATTTTCAATATACAGGCCTAAAACATACTGAAAATCGATCTTTTAGGTGCCCAAAAGTCGATATGTTGATGCATCTTTCTGCACCCGTTTATATCCAAAATTCAACCTCAAAACACCCGAAAATTCGATAATTTTGGGTCCCAGAAGCGATCTGTACATGCTTACTCAGTGCTAGAATGTTTTCAAAATATAGGCTCAAAACATGCTAAAAATCGATATTTTAAGTGCCCAAAGTCGATATGTGCATGCATCTTCTGTACCCGTTTATATCTCAAATTCAGGCTCAAAACATCCGAAAATTCGGTATTCTTTGGTCCTTGAAGCGATCTGTACATGGCTACTCCTAGTTAGAGTGTTATCAAGATACAGACCCAAAACATGCTCAAAATCGATATTTTAGGTGCCCAAAAGTCGATATGTGCATGCATCTTCAGTACTTGTTTATATCTCAAATTCAGGCTCAAAACACCCGAAAATTCGATATTTTTGGGTCACAGAAGCACTCTGTACATGCCTACTCCGTGTTAGAGTATTTTCAAAATATAGGCCCAAAACATACTGAAAATCGATATTTTAGGTGCCCAAAGTCAATATGAGTATGCATTTTCTGCACTCGTTTATATATCAAATTCAACCTCAAAACACCTGAAAATTCGATATTTTTGGGTACCATAAGCAATCTGTACATGCCTACTCAGTGCTAGAATGTTTTCAAAATATAGGCCCAAAACATGCTAAAAACCGATATTTTAGGTGCACAAAGTCGATATCTCAAATTCAGGCCCAAAACACCCGGAAATTCGATATTTTGGTGTCCCAGAAGAGATCTGTACATGCCTACTCCGTGTTAGAGTATTTTCAATATACAGGCCTAAAACATGCTGAAAATTGATATTTTAGGTGACCAAAGTCAACATGTGTATCCATCTTCTGCACCCGTTTATATCCCAAATTCAACCTCAAAACACCCGAAAATTCGATATTTTTGGGTCCCAGAAACGATCTGTACATGCCTACTCAGTGCTAGAATGTTTTCAAAATATAGCCTCAAAACATGCTAAAAATCGATATTTTAAGTGTCCAAAGTCGATATGTGCATGCATCTTCTGTACCCGTTTATATCTCAAATTCAGGCTCAAAACACCCGAAAATTCGATATTTTGGGGTCCCAGAAGTGATCTGTACAAGCCTAATTAGAGCTAGAATATTTTCACATTATAGGCCCAAAACATGCTAACAATCGATATTTTAGGTGCCCAAAGTCGATATCTCAAATTCAGGCCCAAAACACCCGAAAATTCGATATTTTGGGGTCCCAGAAGCGATCTGTACATGCCTACTCCGTGTTAGAATATTTTCAATATACAGGCCCAAAACATACTGAAAATCGATCTTTTAGGTGCCCAAAAGTCGAAATGTGGATGCATCTTCTGTACCCGTTTATATCTCAAATTCAGGCTCCAAACACCCGTAAATTCGATATTTTGGGGCCCTAAAAGCGATCTGTACTTGCCTACGCCGTGTTAGAGTATTTTCAAAATACAGGCTCAAAACATGCTGAAAATCGATATTGTAGGTGACCAAAGTCAATATGTGTATGCATCTTCTGCACCCGTTTATATCCCAAATTCTTGCCCAAAACACCCGAAAATTTGATATTTTTGGATCCCAGAAGCGATCTGTACATGCCTACTCCGTGTAAGAGTATTTTCAAAATTCAGGCCCAAAACATACTAAAAAAATCGATCTTTTAGGTGACCAAAAGTCAATATGTGCATGCATCTTCTGCACCCGTTTATATCTCAAATTTAGCCTCAAAATATACGAAAATTCGATATTTTGGGGTCCCAGAAGTGATCTATACATGCCTACTTAGTGCTAGAATATTTTCAAAATATAGGTCCAAAATATGCTAAAAATCGATATTTTAGGTGCCCAAAGTCGATATCTCAAATTCAGGAACAAAACACCCCAAAATTCGATATTTTGAGGTCCCAGAAGCGAACTGTACATACCTACTCCTAGTTAGAATGTTTTCAAGATACAGACCCAAAACATGCTCAAAATCGATATTTTAGTTGCCCAAAAGTCGATATGTGCATGCATCTTCTGTACCCGTTTATATCTCAAATTCAGGTTCAAAACACCCGAAAAATTGATATTTTGGGGTCCCAGAAGTGATCTGTACATGCCTACTTAGTGCTAGAATATTTCCAAAATATAGGCCCAAAACATGCTAATAATCGATATTTTAGGTGCCCAAAGTCGATATCTCAAATTCAGGCCCAAAACACCCAAAAATTCGATATTTTGGGGTCCCAGAAGCGATCTGTACATGCCTACTCCGTGTTAGAATATTTTCAATATACAGGCCCAAAACATACTGAAAATCGATCTTTTAGGTGCCCAAAAGTCGAAATGTGGATGCATCTTCTCTACCCGTTTATATCTCAAATTCAGGCTTCAAACACCCGTAAATTCGATATTTTGGGGCCCCAAAAGCGATCTGTACTTGCCTACGCCGTGTTAGAGTATTTTCAAAATACAGGCTCAAAACATGCTGAAAATCGATATTGTAGGTGACCAAAGTCAATATGTGTATGCATCTTCTGCACCCGTTTATATCCCAAATTCTTGCCCAAAACACCCGAAAATTTGATATTTTTGGATCCCAGAAGCGATCTGTACATGCCTACTCCGTGTTAGAGTATTTTCAAAATTCAGGCCCAAAACATACTAAAAAAATCGATCTTTTAGGTGACCAAAAGTCAATATGTGCATGCATCTTCTGCACCCGTTTATATCTCAAATTTAGCCTCGAAATATACGAAAATTCGATATTTTGGGGTCCCAAAAGTGATCTATACATGCCTACTTAGTGCTAGAATATTTTCAAAATATAGGTCCAAAATATGCTAAAAATCGATATTTTAGGTGCCCAAAGTCGATATCTCAAATTCAGGAACAAAACACCCGAAAATTCGATATTTTGAGGTTCCAGAAGCGAACTGTACATACCTACTCCTAGTTAGAATGTTTTCAAGATACAGACCCAAAACATGCTCAAAATCGATATTTTAGTTGCCCAAAAGTCGATATGTGCATGCATCTTCTGTACCCGTTTATATCTCAAATTCAGGTTCAAAACTCCCGAAATAATGATATTTTGGGGTCCCAGAAGTGATCTGTACATGCCTACTTAGTGCTAGAATATTTTCAAAATATAGGCCCAAAACATGCTAAAAATCGATATTTTAGGTGCCCAAAGTCGATATCTCAAATTCAGGCCCAAAACACCCAAAAATTCGATATTTTGGGGTCCCAGAAGCGATCTGCACATGCCTACTCCGTGTTAGAGTATTTTCAATATACAGGCCCAAAACATACTGAAAATCGATCCTTTAGGTGCCCAAAAGTCGATATGTGGATGCATCTTCTGTACCCGTTTATATCTCAAATTCAGGCTCCAAACACCCGAAAATTCGATATTTTGGGGTCCCAGAAGCGATCTGTACTTGCCTACTCCGTGTTAGAATATTTTCAAAATGAAGGCCCAAAACATGCTGAAAATCGATATTTTAGGTGACCAAAGTTAATATGTGTATGCATCTTCTGCACCCGTTTATATCCCAAATTCAGGCTCAAAACACCCGAAAATTCGATATTTTTGGGTCCCAGAAGCGATCTGTAAATGCCTACTTCGTGTTAGAGTATTTTCAAAATACAGGCCCATAACATAGTGAAAATCGATCTTTTAGGTGCCCAAAAGTCGATATTTGGATGCATCTTCTGTACCCGTTTATATCTCAAATTCAGGCTCCAAACACCCGAAAATTCAATATTTTGGGGTCCCAGAAGCGATCTGTACATGCCTACTCAGATACAGGCCCAAAACATGCTAAAAATCGATATTTTAGGTGCCCAAAGTCAATATGTGTATGCATTTTCTTCACTCGTTTATATCTCAAATTCAACCTCAAAACACCCGAAAATTCGATATTTTGGGGTCCCAGAAGCGATCTGTACATGCCTACTCCGTGTTAGAGTATTTTCAAAATATAGGCCCAAAACATACTGAAAATCGATATTTTAGGTGCCCAAAGTCAATATGAGTATGCATCTTCTGCACTCGTTTATATATCAAATTCAACCTCAAAACACCTGAAAATTCGATATTTTTGGGTACCATAAGCAATCTGTACATGCCTACTCAGTGCTAGAATGTTTTCAAAATATAGGCCCAAAACATGCTAAAAACCGATATTTTAGGTGCACAAAGTCGATATCTCAAATTCAGGCCCAAAACACCCGGAAATTCGATATTTTGGTGTCCCAGAAGAGATCTGTACATGCCTACTCCGTGTTAGAGTATTTTCAATATACAGGCCTAAAACATACTGAAAATCGATCTTTTAGGTGCCAAAAAGTCGATATGTTGATGCATCTTTCTGAACCCGTTTATATCCAAAATTCAACCTCAAAACACCCGAAAATTCGATAATTTTGGGTCCCAGAAGCGATCTGTACATGCTTACTCAGTGCTAGAATGTTTTCAAAATATAGGCTCAAAACATGCTAAAAATCGATATTTTAAGTGCCCAAAGTCGATATGTGCATGCATCTTCTGTACCCGTTTATATCTCAAATTCAGGCTCAAAACACCCGAAAATTCGGTATTCTTGGGTCCTTGAAGCGATCTGTACATGGCTACTCCTAGTTAGAGTGTTATCAAGATACAGACCCAAAACATGCTCAAAATCGATATTTTAGGTGCCCAAAAGTCGATATGTGCATGCATCTTCAGTACTTGATTATATCTCAAATTCAGGCTCAAAACACCCGAAAATTCGATATTTTTGGGTCCCAGAAGCACTCTGTACATGCCTACTCCGTGTTAGAGTATTTTCAAAATATAGGCCCAAAACATACTGAAAATCGATATTTTAGGTGACCAAAGTCAATATGAGTATGCATCTTCTGCACTCGTTTATATATCAAATTCAACCTCAAAACACCTGAAAATTCGATATTTTTGGGTACCATAAGCAATCTGTACATGCCTACTAAGTGCTAGAATGTTTTCAAAATATAGGCCCAAAACATGCTAAAAACCGATATTTTAGGTGCACAAAGTCGATATCTCAAATTCAGGCCCAAAACACCCGGAAATTCGATATTTTGGTGTCCCAGAAGAGATCTGTACATGCTTACTCAGTGCTAGAATGTTTTCAAAATATAGGCACAAAACATGCTAAAAATCGATATTTTAAGTGCCCAAAGTCGATATGTGCATGCATCTTCTGTACCCGTTTATATCTCAAATTCAGGCTCAAAACACCCGAAAATTCGGTATTCTTGGGTCCTTGAAGCGATCTGTAGATGGCTACTCCTAGTTAGAGTGTTATCAAGATACAGACCCATAACATGCTCAAAATCAATATTTTAGGTGCCCAAAAGTCGATATGTGCATGCATCTTCAGTACTTGTTTATATCTCAAATTCAGGCTCAAAACACCCGAAAATTCGATATTTTGGGGTCCCAGAAGCACTCTGTACCTGCCTACTCCGTGTTAGAGTATTTTCAAAATACAGGCCCAAAACATGCTGAAAATCGATATTTTAGGTGCCCAAAGTCAATATGTGCATGCATTTTATGTACCCGTTTATATCTCAAATTCAGGCTCAAAACACACGAAAATTCGATATTTTGGGGTCCCAGAAGCGATCTGTACATGCCTACTCAGTGCTAGAATATTTTCAAATTATAGGCCCAAAACATGCTAAAAATCGATATTTTAGGTGACCAAAGTCGATATCTCAAATTCAGGCTCAAAACACCCGAAAATTCGATATTTTAGGGTCCCAACAGCGATCTGTACATGCCTACTCCGTTATTAGAGTATTTTCAAAATACAGGTCCAAAACATACTGAAAATCGATATTTTAGGTGCCCAAAAGTCGATATGTGCATGCATCTTCTGTACCCGTTAATATCTCAAATTCAGGCTCCAAGCACCCGAAAATTCGATATTTTGGGGTCCCAGAATCGATCAGTACATGCCTTTTAAGATGCAGGCACAAAACATGATAAAATAGATATTTTAGGTGCCCAAAGATAATATGTGTATGCATCTTCTGCACCCGTTTTTGTCCCAAATTCAATCTCAAAACACCCGAAAATTCGATATTTTTGGGTCCTAGAAGCGATTTGTACATGCCTACTCAGTGCTAGAATGTTTTCAAAATATAGGCTCAAAACATGCTGAAAATCGATATTTTAGGTGACCAAAGTTAATATGTGTATGCATCTTCTACCACCCGTTTATATCCCAAATTCAGGCCCAAAACACCCGAAAATTCGATATTTTTGGGTCCAAGAAGCGATCCGTACATGCTTACTCCGCGTTAGAGTTATTTCAAAATACAGGCCCAAAACATACTGAAAATCGATCTTTAGGTGCCCAAAATGTCGATATGTGCATGCATCTTCTGTACCCGCATATATCTCAAATTCAGGCTCCAAACACCCGAAAATTCGATGTTTTGGGGTCTCAGAAGCGATCTGTACATGCCTAATCAGATACAGTCCCAAATCATGCTAAATCTATATTTTAGGTGCCCAAAGTCAATATGTGTATGCATCTTTTGCACTCGTTTATATCTCAAATTCAACCTCAAAACACCCGAAAATTCGATATTTTGGGGCCCCAGAAGCGATCGGTACATGCCTATTTAGATACAGGCCAAAAACATGATGAAAATCGATATTTTAGGTTCCCAAAGTCAATATGTGTATGCATCTTCTGCACCTGTTTATGTCCCAAATTCAACCACAAAACACCCGAGAATTCGATATTTTTGGGTCCGAGAAGCGATCTGTACATGCCTACTTAGTGCTAGAATGTTTTCAAAATATAAGCTCAAAACATGCCAAATATCGATATTTTAAGTGTTTAAAGTCGATATGTGCATGCATCTTCTGTACCCGTTTATATCTCTAATACAGGCTCAAAACACCCGAAAATTCGGTATTTTTGGGTCCTAGAAGCGATCTGTACAAGTCTTCTCCTAGTTAGAATGTTTTCAAGATACCGACCCAAAACATGCTCAAAATCAATATTTTAGGTGCCCAAAGTCGATATCTCAAATTCAAGCCCAAAACACCCGAAAATTCGATATTTTGGGGTCCCAGAAGCGATCTGTACATGCTTACTCCGTGTTAGAGTATTTTAAAAATACAGGCCCAAAACATGCTGAAAATCTATATTTTAGGTGACCAAATTCAATATGTGTATGCATCATCTGCACCCGTTTATATCTCAAATTCAGGCTCCAAACACCCGAAAATTCGATATGTTGGGGTCCCAGAAGCGATCTGTACATGCCTTTTAAGATACAGGCACAAAACATGATAAAATAGATATTTTAGGTGCCCAAAGTCAATATGTGTATGCATCTTCTGCACCCGTTTTTGTCCCAAATTCAACTTCAAAACACCCGAAAATTCGATATTTTTGGGTCCCAGAAGCGATCCGTACATGCCTACTCAGTGCTAGAATCTTTTCAAAATATAGGCTCAAAACATGCTGAAAATCGATATTTTAGGTGACCAAAGTTAATATGTGTATGCATCTTCTGCACCCGTTTATATCCCAAATTCAGGCCCAAAACACCCGAAAATTCGAAATTTTTGGGTCCAAGAAGGGATCTGTACATGCCTACTTCGTGTTAGAGTATTTTCAAAATACAGGCCCAAAACATACTGAAATCGATCTTTAGGTGCCCAAAACTCGATATGTGCATGCATCATCTGTACCTGCATATATCTCAAATTCAGGCTCTAAACACCCGAAAATTCGATATTTGGGGGTCCCAGAAGCGATCTGTACATGCCTACTCAGATACAGTCCCAAAACATGCTGAAAATCGATATTTTAAGTGCCCAAAGTCAATATGTGTATGCATCTTCTGCACTCGTTTATATCTCAAATTCAACCTCAAAACACCCGAAAATTCGATATTTTTGGGGTCCCAGAAGCGATCTGTACATGCCTACTCCGTGTTAGAATGTTTTCAAAATATAGGCTGAAAACATTCTAAAAATCGATATTTTAAGTGTCCAAAGTCGATATGTGGATGCATCTTCTGTACCCGTTTATATCTCAAATTCAGGCTTAAAACACCCGAAAATTCAAAATTATGGGGTCCCAGAAGCGATCTGTACATGCCTACTCAGTGCTAGAATATTTTCAAAATATAGGTCCATAACATGCTAAAAATCGATATTTTAGGTGACCAAAGTCGATGTCTCAAATTCAAGCCCAAAACACCCGAAAATTCGATATTTTCGGGTCCCAGAAGCGATCTGAACATGCCTACTCCGTTATTAGAGTATTTTCAAAATACAGGCCCAAAACATACAGAAAATCGATCTTTTAGGTGCCCAAAACTCGTTATGTGCATGCATCTTCTGTACCCGTTTATATCTCAAATTCAGGCTCCAAACACCCGAAAATTCAACATTTTGGAGTCCCAGACGCGATCTGGACATGCCTACTCAAATACAGGCCCAAAACATGCTGAAAATCGATATTTTAGGTGCCCAAAGTCAATATGTGTATGCATCTTCTGCACTCGTTTATATCTCAAATTCAACCTCAAAACACCCGAAAATTCGATATTTTGGGGGTCCCAGAAGCGATCTGTACATGCCTACTCCGTGTTAGAGTATTTTCAATATACAGGCCCAAAACATACTGAAAATCAATCTTTTAGGTGCCCAAAGTCGATATCTCAAATTCAGGCCCAAAACTCCCGGAAATTCGATATTTTGGGGTCCCAGATGAGATCTGTACATGCCTACTCCGTGTTAGAGTATTTTCAATATACAGGCCTAAAACATACTGAAAATCGATCTTTTAGGTGCCCAAAAGTCGATATGTGGATGCATCTTCTGTACCCGTTTATATCTCAAATTCAGGCTCCAAATACCCAAAAATTCGATATTTTGGGGTCCCAGAAGGGATCTGTACATGCCTACTTCGTGTTAGAGTATTTTTAAAATACAGTCCCAAAACATACTGAAAATCGATCTTTAGGTGCCCAAAAGTCGATATGTGCATGCATCTTCTGTACCCGCATATATCTCAAATTCAGGCTCCAAAAACCCGAAAATTCGATATTTTGGGGTCTCAGAAGCGATCTGTACATGCCTACTCAGATACAGTCCCAAATCATGCTGAAAATCGATATTTTAGGTGCCCAAAGTCAATATGTGTATGCATCTTCTGCACTCGTTTATATCTCAAATTCAACCTCAAAACACCCGAAAATTCGATATTTTGGGGGTCCCAGAAGCGATCTGTACATGCCTACTCCGTGTTAGAGTATTTTCAATATACAGGCCCAAAACATACTGAAAATCAATCTTTTAGGTGCCCAAAAGTCGATATGTGGATGCATCTTCTCTACCCGTTTATATCTCAAATTCAGGCTCAAAACACCCGAAAGTTCGATATTTTTGGGTTCCAGAAGCGATCTGTACATGCCTACTCAGTGCTAGAATGTTTTCAAAATATAGGCTGAAAACATTCTAAATATCCATATTTTAAGTGTCCAAAGTCGATATGTGGATGAATCTTCTGTACCCGTTTATATCTCAAATTCAGGCTTAAAACACTCGAAAATTCGATATTATGGGGTCCCAGACGCGATCTGTACATGCCTACTCAGTGCTAGAATATTTTCAAAATATAGGCCCAAAACATGCTAAAAATCGATATTTTAGGTGACCAAAGTCGATGTCTCAAATTCAAGCCCAAAACACCCGAAAATTCGATATTTTGGGGTCCCAGAAGCGATCAGTACATGCCTACTCCGTTATTAGAGTATTTTCAAAATACAGGCCCAAAACATACTGAAAATCGATCTCTTAGGTGCCCAAAAGTCGATATGAGCATGCATCTTCTGTACCCGTTAATATCTCAAATTCAGGCTCCAAGCACCCGAAAATTCGATATTTTGGGGTCCCAGAAGCGATCGGTACATGCCTATTTAGATACAGGCCCAAAACATGATGAAAATCGATATTTTAGGTTCCCAAAGTCAATATGTGTATGCATCTTCTGCACCCGTTTATGTCCCAAATTCAACCTCAAAACACCCGAGAATTCGATATTTTTGGGTCCGAGAAGCGATCTGTACATGCCTACTCAGTGCTAGAATGTTTTCAAAATATAAGCTCAAAACATGCCAAAAATCGATATTTTAAGTGTTTAAAGTCGATATGTGCATGCATCTTCTGTACCCGTTTATATCTCTAATACAGGCTCAAAACACCCGAAAATTCGGTATTTTTGGGTCCTAGAAGCGATCTGTACAAGTCTTCTCTTAGTTAGAATGTTTTCAAGATACCGACCCAAAACATGCTCAAAATCAATATTTTAGGTGCCCAAAGTCGATATCTCAAATTCAAGCCCAAAACCCCCGAAAATTCGATATTTTGGAGTCCCAGAAGCGATCTGTACATGCTTACTCCGTGTTACAGTATTTTAAAAATACAGGCCCAAAACATGCTGAAAATCTATATTTTAGGTGACCAAATTCAATATGTGTATGCATCATCTGCACCCGTTTATATCTCAAAATCAGGCTCCAAACACCCGAAAATTCGATATTTTGGGGTCCCAAAAGCGATCTGTACATGCCTACTCCGTTATTAGAGTATTTTCAAAATACAGGCCCAAAACATACTGAAAATCAATATTTTAGGTGCCCAAAACTTGATATGTGCATGCATCTTCTGTACCCGTTAATATCTCAAATTCAGGCTCCAAGCACACGAAAATTCGATATTTTTGGGTCCCAGAAGCGATCTGTACATGCCTTTTAAGATACAGGCACAAAACATGATAAAATAGATATTTTAGGTGCCCAAAGTCAATATGTGTATGCATCTTCTGCACCCGCTTTTGTCCCAAATTCAACTTCAAAACACCCGAAAATTCGATATTTTTGGGTCCAAAAAGGGATCTGTACATGCCTACTTCGTGTTAGAGTATTTTCAAAATACAGGCCCAAAACATACTGAAAATCGATCTCTAGGTGCCCAAAAGTCGATATGTGCATGCATTTTCTGTACCCGCATATATCTCAAATTCAGGCTCCAAACACCCGAAAATTCGATATTTGGGGGTCCCAGAAGCGATCTGTACATGCCTTCACAGATACAGTCCCAAAACATGCTGAAAATCGATATTTTAGGTGCCCAAAGTCAATATGTGTATGCATCTTCTGCACTCGTTTATATCTCAAATTCAACCTCAAAACACCCGAAAATTCGATATTTTTGGGGTCCCAGAAGCGATCTGTACATGCCTACTCCGTGTTAGAGTATTTTCAATATACAAGCCCAAAACATACTGAAAATCAATCTTTTAGGTGCCCAAAAGTCGATATTTGCATGCATCTTCTGTACCCGTTTATATCTCAAATTCAGGCTCAAAACACCCGAAAGATCAATATTTTTGGGTTCCAGAAGCGATCTGTACATGCCTACTCAGTGCTAGAATGTTTTCAAAATATAGGCTGAAAACATTCTAAAAATCGATATTTTGTGTCCAAAGTCGATATGTGGATGCATCTTCTGTACCCGTTTATATCTCAAATTCAGGCTTAAAACACCCGAAAATTCAAAATTATGGGGTCCCAGAAGCGATCTGTACATGCCTACTCAGTGCTAGAATGTTTGCAAAATATAGGCTCAAAACATGCTATAAATCGATATTTTAGGTGCCCAAAGTCAATATCTTAAATTCAGGCTCAAAACACCCGAAAATTCGATATTTTGGGGTCCCAGAAGCGAACTATGTATGACTACTCCGTGTTAAAGTATTTTCAAAATACAGGCCCAAAACATACTAAAAATCTATCTTTTAGGTGCCCAAAAGTCGATATGTGCATGAATCTTCTGTACCCGTTTTTATCTCAAATTCAGGCTCCAAACACCCGAAAATTCGATATTTTGGAGTCCCAGAAGCGATCTGTACATGTTTCCTCAGATACAGACCCAAAACATGCTGAAAATCTATATTTTAGGTGCCCAAAGTCAATATGTGTATGCATCTTCTGCACCCGTTTATATCCCAAATTCAAACTCAAAGCTCCCGAAAATTCGATATTCTTGGGTCCCAGAAGCGATCTGTACATGCCTACTTAGTGGTAGAATGTTTTCAAAATATAGGCTCAAAACATGCTAAAAATCGATATTTTAAGTGTCCAAAGTCAATATGTGCATGCATCTTCTATACCCGTTTATATCTCAAATTCTGGCTCAAAACACACGAAAATTCGGTATTTTTGGGTCCTAGAAGCAATCTGTACATGCCTACTCCTAGTTAGAATGTTTTCAAGATACGGACCCAAAATATGCTCAAAATCGATATTTTAGGTGCCCAAAATGTCGATATGTGAATGCTTCTTCAGTACCTGTTTATATGTCGAATTCAGACTCAAAACACCCGAAAATTCGATATTTTTGGGTTCTAGAAGCGACCTGTACATGCCTACTCCGTGTTAGAGTATTTTAAAAATACAGGCCAAAAACATGCTGAAAATCGAAATTTTAGGTGCCCAAAGTCAATATTTGCATGCATTTTTTGTACCCGTTTATATCTCAAATTCAGGCTCAATACACCAAAAAATTCGATATTTTTGGGTGCCAGAAGCGATCTGTACATGCCTACTCTGTGCTTAATTATTTTCAAAATATAGGCCCAAAACATGCTAAAAATCGATATTTTAGGTGCCCAAAGTCGATATCTCAAATTCAGGCCCAAAACACACGAAAATTCGATATTTTGGTGTCCCAGAAGCGATCTCTACATGCCTACTCCGTGTTAGAGTATTTTCAAAATACAGGCCCAAAACATACTGAAAATCGATCTTTTAGGTGCCCAAAAGTCGATATGTGGATGCATTTTCTGTACCCGTTTATATCTAAAATTCTGGCTCCAAACACCCGAAAATTCGATATTTTGGGGTCCCAGAAGCGATCTGTACTTGCCTACTCCGTGTAAGAATATTTTCAAAATACAGGCCCAAAACATGCTGAAAATCAATATATTAGGTGACCAAAGTCAATGTATGTATGCATCTCCTGCACCCGTTTATATCCCAAATTCAACCTCAAAACACCCGAAAATTCGGAATTTTTGGTTCCTAGAAGCAATCTGTACATGCCTACTCCTAGTTAGAATGTTTTCAAGATACAGACCCAAACAATGCTCAAAATCGATATTTTAGGTGCCCAAAAGTTGATAAGTGCATGCATCTTCAGTACCTGATTATATCTCAAATTCAGGCCCAAAACACCCAAAAATTCGATATTTTTGGGTCCCAGAAGCGATCTGTACATGCCTACTCCGTGTCAGAGTATTTTTAAAATACAGGCCCAAAACATACAGAAAATCGATATTTTAGGTGCCCAAAGTCAATATGTGCATGCATTTTTTGTACCCGTTTAAATCTCAAATTCAGGCTCAAAACACCTGAAAATTCGATATTTTGGGGTCCCAGAAGCGATCTGTACCTGCCTAGTCAATGCTAGATTATTTTCAAAATATAGGCCCAAAACATGCTAAAAATCGATATTTTAGGTGCCCAAAGTCGATATCACAAATTCAGGCGCAAAACACCCGAAAATTCGATATTTTGGGGTCCCAGAAGCGATCTGTACATGCCTACTCCTAGTTAGAATGTTTTCAAGATACAGACCCAAAACATGCTCAAAATCGATATTTTAGGTGCCCAAAAGTTATGTGCATGCATCTTCAGTACTTGTTTATATCTCAAAATTCAGGCTCAAAACACCCGAAAATTCGATATTTTGGGGTCCCAGAAGTGATCTGTACATGCCTACTCCGTGTTAGAGTATTTTCAAAATACAGGCCCAAAACATACTGTAAATCGATCTTTTAGGTGCCCAAAAGTCGATATGTGCATGCATCTTCTGTACCTGTTTTTATCTCAAATTGAGACTCCAAACACCCGAAAAATCGATATTTTAGGAGCCCAAAGTCGATATCTCAAATTCAGACCCAAAACACCCGAAAATTCGATATTTTGGGGTCCAAGAAGCGAACTGTACATGCCTACTCCGTGTTAGAGTATTTTCAAAATACAGGCCCAAAACATACTGTAAATCGATCTTTTAGGTGCCCAAAAGTCGATATGTGCATGCATCTTCTGTACCTGTTTATATCTCAAATTGAGACTCCAAACACCCGAAAATTCGATATTTTGGGGTCCCAAAAGCGATCTGTACATGCCTACTCAGATACAGGCCCAAAACATGCTGAAAATCGATATTTTAGGTGCCCAAAGTCAATATGTTATGCATCTTCTGCACCCGTTTATATCTCAAATTCAACTTAAAAACACCCGAAAATTCGATATTTTTAGGTCCCAGAAACGATCTGTACATGCCTACTTAGTGCTAGAATTATTTCAAAATATAGGTTCAAAACATGCTAAAAATCTTTATTATAAGTGTCCAAAGTCGAATTGTGCATGCATCTTCTGTACCCGTTTACATCTCAAATTCAGGCTCAAAACACCCGAAAATTCGGCATTTTTGGGTACTAGAAGCGATCTGTACTTGCCTACTCCTAGTTAGAATGTTTACAAGATACAGACCCAAAACATGCTCAAAATCGATATTTTAGGTGCCCAAAAGTCGATATGTGCATGCATCTTCTGTACATGTTTATATCTCAAATTCAGGCTCAAAACACCCGAAAATACGATATTTTGGGGTCCCAGAAGCGATCTGTACATGCCTACTCAGTGCTAGATTATTTTCAAAATATAGGCCCAAAACATGCTAAAAAACGATATTTTAGGTGCCCAAAGTCGATATCACAAATTCAGGCCCATAACACCCGAGAATTCGATATTTTGGGGTCTTAGAAGCGATCTGCACATGCCTACTCCGTGTTAGAGTAATTTCAAAATACAGGCCCAAAACATACAGAAAATCGATATTTTAGGTGCCCAAAAGTCGATATGTGCATGCATCTTCTGTACCCGTTTATATCTCAAATTCAGGCTCCAAAAACCCGAAAATTCGATATTTTGGGGTCCCAGAAGCGATCTGTACTTGCCTACTCCGTGTTAGAGTATTTTCAAAATACAGGTCCAAAACATGCTGAAAATCGATATTTTAGGTGACCAAAGTCAATAAGTGTATGCATCTTCTGCACCCGTTTATATCCCAAATTCAACCTCAAAACACCCGAAAACTCGATATTTTTGGGTCCCAGAAGCGATCTGTACTTGCCTACTCAGTGCTAGAATGTTTTTAAAATATAGGCTCAAAACATGCTAAAAATCGATATTTTAAGTGTCCAAAGTCGATATATGCATGCATCTTCTGTACCCGTTTATATCTCAAATTCAGGCTCAAAACACCCAAAAATTCGGTATTTTTGGGTCCTAGAAGCGATTTGTACATGTCTACTCCTAGTTAGAATTTTTTCAAAATACAGACCCAAAACATGCTCAAAATCGATATTTTAGGTGCCCAAAAGTCGATATGTGCATGCATCTTCAGTACCTGTTTATATCTGAATTTCAGGCTCAAAACACCCGAAAATTCGATATTTTTGGGTCCCAGAAGCGATATGTACATGCCTACTCCTAGTTCAAATGTTTTCAAGATACAGACACAACACATGCTCAAAATCGATATTTTATGTGCTAAAAAGTCGATATGTGCATGCATCTTCAGTACGTGTTTATATCTCAAATTCAGTGTCAAATCACCCGAAAATTCGATATTTTGGGGTCCCATAAGCGATCTGTACATGCCTCCTTTGTGTTAGAGTATTTTCAAAATACAGGCCCAAAACATGCTGAAAATCGATATTTCAGGTGCCCAAGTCAATATGTGCATGCATTTTTTGTACCCGTTTATATCTCAAATTCAGGCTCAAAGCACCCGAAAATTCTATATTTTGGGGTCCCAGAAGAGATATGTACATGCCTACTTAGTGCTAGAATATTTCCAAATATAGGCCCAAAACATGCTAAAAATCGATATTTTAGATGCCCAAAGTCGATATCTCAAATTCAGGCCCAAAACAACCGAAAATTCGATATTTTGGGGTCCCAGAAGCGATCTGTACATGCCTACTCCATGTTACAGTAATTTCAAAATACAGGCCCAAAACATACAGAAAATCGATATTTTAGGTGCCCAAAAGTCGATATGTGCATGCATCTTCTGTACCCGTTTATATCTCAAATTCAGGCTCCAAACACCCGAAAATTCGATATTTTGGGGTCCCAGAAGCAATCTGTACATGCCTACTCCGTGTTAGAGTATTTTCAAAATACAGGCCCAAAACATGCAGAAAATTGATATTTTAGGTGACCTAAGTCAATATGTGTATGCTTCTTCTGCACCCGTTTATATCCCAAATTCAACCTCAAAACACCTGAAAATTCTATATTTTTTAGTCCCAGAAGCGATCAGTACATGCCTACTCAGTCCTAGAATGTTTTCAAAATATAGGCTCAAAACATGCTAAAAATCGATAATTTAAGTGTCCAAAGTCGATATGTGCATGCATCTTCTGTACCCGTTTATATCTCAAATTCAGGCTCAAAACACACGAAAATTCGGTATTTTTGGGTCCAAGAAGCGATTTGTACGTGCCTACTCCTAGTTAAAATGTTTTCAAGTTACAGACCCAAAACATGCTCAAAATCGATATTTTAGGTGCCCAAAAGTCGTTATGTGCATGCATCTTCAGTACCTGTTTATATCTCAAATTCAGGCTCAAAACACCCGAGAATTTGATATTTTGGGGTCCCAGAAGCGATCTGTACTTGCCTACTCCGTGTTAGAGTATTTTCAAAATACAGGCCCAAAACATACAGAAAATCGATATTTTAGGTGCACAAAGTCAATATATGCATGCATTTTTTGTACTCGTTTAAATCTCAAATTCAGGCTCAAAACACCTGAAAATTCGATATTTTGGGGTCCCAGAAGCGATCTGTACATGCCTACTCAGTGCTAGAATATTTTCAAAATATAGGCCCAAAACATGCTAAAAATCGATATTTTAGGTGCCCAAAGTCGATATCACAAATTCAGTCCCAAAACACCCGAAAATTCGATATTTTGGGGTCCCAGAAGCGATCTGTACATGCCTACTCCGTGTTAGAGTATTTTCAATGTACAGGCCCAAAACATACTTAAAATCGATCTTTTAGGTGCCCAAAAGTCTATATGTGGATGGATCTTCTGTACCCGTTTATATCCTAAATTCGACCTCAAAACATCCGAAAATTCGATATTTTTGGGTCCCAGAAGCGATCTGTACATGCCTACTTAGTGCTAGAATATTTTCAAAATATAGGCCCAAAACATTCTAAAAATCGTTATTTTAGGTGCCCAAAGTCGATATCTCAAATTCAGGCCCAAAACACCCAAAAAGTCGATATTTTTGGGACCCAGAAGCGATCTGTACATGGCTACTCAGATACAGACCCAAAACATGCTGAAAATCGATATTTTAGGTGCCCAAAAGTCGATATGTGCATGCATTTTCTGTACTCGTTTATATCCCAATTTCAACCTCAAAACACCCGAAAATTCGATATTTTGGGGTCCCAGAATCGATCTGTACCTGCATACTCAGTGCTAGATTATTTTCAAAATATAGGCCCAAAACATGCTAAAAATCGATATTTTAGGTGCCCAAAGTCGATATCACAAATTCAGGCCTAAAACACCCGAAAATTCGATATTTTGGGGTCCTAGAAGCGATCTGTACATTCCTACTCCTAGTTAGAATGTTTTCAAATTAACAGACCCAAAACATGCTCAAAATCGATATTATAGGTGCCCAAAAGTTATGTGCATTCATCTTCAGTACCTGTTTATATCTCAAATTCAGGCTCAAAACACCCGAAAATTCGATATTTTGGGGTCCCAGAAGTGATCTGAACATGCCTACTCCGTGTTAGAGTATTTTCAAAATACATGCCAAAAACATACTGTAAATCGATCTTTTAGGTGCCCAAAAGTCGATATGTGCATGCATCTTCTGTACCAGTTTTTATCTCAAATTGAGGCTCCAAACACCCGAAAAATCGATATTTTAGGTGCCCAAAGTCGATATCTCAAATTCAGACCCAAAACACCCTAAAATTCGATATTTTGGGGTCCAAGAAGCGAACTGTACATGCCTACTCCGTGTTAGAGTATTTTCAAAATACAGGCCCAAAACATACTGTAAATCGATCTTTTAGGTGCCCAAAAGTCGATATGTGCATGCATCTTCAGTATTTGTTTATATCTGAAATTCAGGCACAAAACACCCGAAAATTCGATATTTTTGGGTCCCAGAAGCGATCTTTACATGCCTACTCCTAGTTAAAATGTTTTCAAGATACAGACCCAACACATGCTCAAAATCGATATTTTATGTGCTAAAAAGTCGATTTGTGCATGCATCTTCAGTACGTGTTTATATCTCAAATTCAGTGTCAAATCACCCGAAAATTCGATATTTTGGGGTCCCAGAAGCGATCTTTACATGCCTACTCCTAGTTAAAATGTTTTCAAGATACAGACCCAACACATGCTCAAAATCGATATTTTATGTGCTAAAAATTCGATTTGTGCATGCATCTTCAGTACTTGTTTATATCTCAAATTCAGTGTCAAATCACCCGAAAATTCGATATTTTGGGGTCCCAGAAGCGATCTGTAGATGCCTCCTTCGTGTTAGAGTATTTTCAAAATACAGGCCCAAACCATGCTAAAAATCGATATTTTAGGTGCCCAAAGTCAATATGTGCATGCATCTTCTGCACCCGTTTATATCTCAAATTCAGGCTCAAAACACCCGAAAATTCGATATTTTGGGGTCCCTGAAGTGATCTGTACATGCCTACTTAGTACTAGAATATTTTCAAAATATAGGCTCAAAACATGATAAAAATCGTTATTTTTGGTGCCTAAAGTCGATATCTCAAATTCAGGCCCAAAACACCCGAAAATTCGATATTTTAGGGTCCAAGAAGCGAACTGTACATGCCTACTCCGTGTTAGAGTATTTTCAAAATACAGGCCCAAAACATACTGTATATCGATCTTTTAGGTGCCCAAAAGTCGATGTGTGCATGCATCTTTTGTACCTGTTTATATCTCAAATTAAGGCTCCAAACACCCGAAAATTCGATATTTTAGGGTCTAAGAAGCGATCTGTACATGCCTACTCAGATACAGGCCCAAAACATGCTGAAAATCGATATTTTAGGTGCCCAAAGTCAATATGTTATGCATCTTCTGCACCCGTTTATATCTCAAATTCAACCTCAAAACACCCGAAAATTCGATATTTTTGGGTACCAGAAGCGATATGTACATGCCTACTCCGTGTTAGAGTTTTTTCTAAATACAGACAAAATACATGCTGAAAGTCGATATTTTAGGTGACCAAAGTCAATATGTGAATGCATCTTCTGTACCCGTTTATATCTCAAATTTCAGGCTCCAAACACCCGAAATTTCGATATTTTGGGGTCCCAGAAGCGATCTGTACATGCCTACTCAGTGCTAGAATGTTTTCAAAATATAGGCTCAAAACATCCTAAAAATTGATATTTTAAGTTTCCAAAGTCGATATGTGCATGCATCTTCTGTACCCGTTTATATCTCAAATTCAGGCTCAAAACACACGAAAATTCGGTATTTTTGGGTCCTAGAAGTGATTTGTACATGTCTACTCAGTGCTAGAATGTTTTCAAAATATAGGCTCAAAACATGCTAAAAATTGATATTTTAAGTTTCCAAAGTCGATATGTGCATTCATCTTCTGTACCCGTTTATATCTCAAATTCAGGCTCAAAACACCCGAAAATTCGGTATTTTTGGGTCCTAGAAGCGATTTGTACATGTCTACTCCTAGTTAGAATTTTTTCAAGATACAGACCCAAAACATGCTCAAAATCGATATTTTAGGTGCCCAAAAGTCGATATGTGCATGCATCTTTAGTACCAGTTTATATCTGAAATTCAGGCTCAAAACACCCGAAAATTCGATATTTTTGGGTACCAGAAGCGATCTGTACATGCCTACTCCTAGTTAAAATGTTTTCAAGATATAGACCCAACACATGCTCCAAATCGATATTTTATGTGATAAAAAGTCGATATGTGCATGCATCTTCAGTACGTGTTTATATCTCAAATTCAGTGTCAAATCACTCGAAAATTCGATATTTTGGTGTCCCAGAAAAGATCTGTACATGCCTCCTTCGTGTTAGAGTATTTTCAAAATACAGCCCGAAACCATGCTAAAAATCAATATTTTAGGTGCCCAAAGTCAATATGTGCATGCATCTTCTGTACCCGTTTATATCTCAAATTCAGGCTCAAAACACCCGAAAATACGATATTTTGGGGTCCCAGAAGTGATCTGTACATGCTTACTTAGTACTAGAATATTTTAAAAATATAGGCTCAAAACATGATATAAATCGATATTTTTGGTGCCAAAAGTCGATATCTCAAATTCAGGCCCCAAACACCCGAAAATTCGATATTTTGGGGTCCAAGAAGCGAACTGTACATGCCTACTCCGTGTTAGAGTATTTTCAAAATACAGGCCCAAAACATACTGTAAATCGATCTTTTAGGTGCCCAAAAGTCGATGTGTGCATGCATCTTTTGTACCTGTTTATATCTCAAATTAAGGCTAAAAACACCCGAAAATTCGATATTTTAGGGTCTAAGAAGCGATCTGTACATGCCTACTCAGATACAGGCCCAAAACATGCTGAAAATCGATATTTTAGGTGCCCAAAGTCAATATGTTATGCATCTTCTGCACCCGTTTATATCTCAAATTCAGGCTCAAAACACCCGAAAATTCGATATTTTGGGGTCCCTGAAGTGATCTGTACATGCCTACTTAGTACTAGAATATTTTCAAAATATAGGCTCAAAACATGATAAAAATCGTTATTTTTGGTGCCTAAAGTCGATATCTCAAATTCAGGCCCAAAACACCCGAAAATTCGATATTTTAGGGTCCAAGAAGCGAACTGTACATGCCTACTCCGTGTTAGAGTATTTTCAAAATACAGGCCCAAAACATACTGTAAATCGATCTTTTAGGTGCCCAAAAGTCGATGTGTGCATGCATCTTTTGTACCTGTTTATATCTCAAATTAAGGCTCCAAACACCCGAAAATTCGATATTTTAGGGTCCAAGAAGCGATCTGTACATGCCTACTCAGATACAGGCCCAAAACATGCTGAAAATCGATATTTTAGGTGCCCAAAGTCAATATGTTATGCATCTTCTGCACCCGTTTATATCTCAAATTCAACCTCAAAACACCCGAAAATTCGATATTTTTGGGTACCAGAAGCGATATGTACATGCCTACTCCGTGTTAGAGTTTTTTCTAAATACAGACAAAATACATGCTGAAAGTCGATATTTTAGGTGACCAAAGTCAATATGTGAATGCATCTTCTGTACCCGTTTATATCTCAAATTTCAGGCTCCAAACACCCGAAATTTCGATATTTTGGGGTCCCAGAAGCGATCTGTACATGCCTACTCAGTGCTAGAATGTTTTCAAAATATAGGCTCAAAACATCCTAAAAATTGATATTTTAAGTTTCCAAAGTCGATATGTGCATGCATCTTCTGTACCCGTTTATATCTCAAATTCAGGCTCAAAACACACGAAAATTCGGTATTTTTGGGTCCTAGAAGTGATTTGTACATGTCTACTCAGTGCTAGAATGTTTTCAAAATATAGGCTCAAAACATGCTAAAAATTGATATTTTAAGTTTCCAAAGTCGATATGTGCATGCATCTTCTGTACCCGTTTATATCTCAAATTCAGGCTCAAAACACCCGAAAATTCGGTATTTTTGGGTCCTAGAAGCGATTTGTACATGTCTACTCCTAGTTAGAATTTTTTCAAGATACAGACCCAAAACATGCTCAAAATCGATATTTTAGGTGCCCAAAAGTCGATATGTGCATTCATCTTTAGTACCTGTTTATATCTGAAATTCAGGCTCAAAACACCCGAAAATTCGATATTTTTGGGTATCAGAAGCGATCTGTACATGCCTACTCCTAGTTAAAATGTTTTCAAGATATAGACCCAACACATGCTCCAAATCGATATTTTATGTGATAAAAAGTCGATATGTGCATGCATCTTCAGTACGTGTTTATATCTCAAATTCAGTGTCAAATCACCCGAAAATTCGATATTTTGGTGTCCCAGAAAAGATTTGTACATGCCTCCTTCGTGTTAGAGTATTTTCAAAATACAGGCCGAAACCATGCTAAAAATCAATATTTTAGGTGCCCAAAGTCAATATGTGCATGCATCTTCTGTACCCGTTTATATCTCAAATTCAGGCTCAAAACACCCGAAAATACGATATTTTGGGGTCCCAGAAGTGATCTGTACATGCTTACTTAGTACTAGAATATTTTAAAAATATAGGCTCAAAACATGATATAAATCGATATTTTTGGTGCCAAAAGTCGATATCTCAAATTCAGGCCCCAAACACCCGAAAATTCGATATTTTGGGGTCCAAGAAGCGAACTGTACATGCCTACTCCGTGTTAGAGTATTTTCAAAATACAGGCCCAAAACATACTGTAAATCGATCTTTTAGGTGCCCAAAAGTCGATGTGTGCATGCATCTTTTGTACCTGTTTATATCTCAAATTAAGGCTCCAAACACCCGAAAATTCGATATTTTAGGGTCTAAGAAGCGATCTGTACATGCCTACTCAGATACAGGCCCAAAACATGCTGAAAATCGATATTTTAGGTGCCCATAGTCAATATGTTATGCATCTTCTGCACCCGTTTATATCTCAAATTCAGGCTCAAAACACCCGAAAATTCGATATTTTGGGGTCCCTGAAGTGATCTGTACATGCCTACTTAGTACTAGAATATTTTCAAAATATAGGCTCAAAACATGATAAAAATCGTTATTTTTGGTGCCTAAAGTCGATATCTCAAATTCAGGCCCAAAACACCCGAAAATTCGATATTTTAGGGTCCAAGAAGCGAACTGTACATGCCTACTCCGTGTTAGAGTATTTTCAAAATACAGGCCCAAAACATACTGTAAATCGATCTTTTAGGTGCCCAAAAGTCGATGTGTGCATGCATCTTTTGTACCTGTTTATATCTCAAATTAAGGCTCCAAACACCCGAAAATTCGATATTTTAGGGTCCAAGAAGCGATCTGTACATGCCTACTCAGATACAGGCCCAAAACATGCTGAAAATCGATATTTTAGGTGCCCAAAGTCAATATGTTTGCATCTTCTGCACCCGTTTATATCTCAAATTCAACCTCAAAACACCCGAAAATTCGATATTTTTGGGTACCAGAAGCGATATGTACATGCCTACTCCGTGTTAGAGTTTTTTCTAAATACAGACAAAATACATGCTGAAAGTCGATATTTTAGGTGACCAAAGTCAATATGTGAATGGATCTTCTGTACCCGTTTATATCTCAAATTTCAGGCTCAAAACACCCGAAAATTCGATATTTTAGGGTCCCAGAAGCGATCTGTACATGCCTACTCAGTGCTAGAATGTTTTCAAAATATAGGCTCAAAACATCCTAAAAATTGATATTTTAAGTTTCCAAAGTCGATATGTGCATGCATTTTCTGTACCCGTTTATATCTCAAATTCAGGCTCAAAACACACGAAAATTCGGTATTTTTGGGTCCTAGAAGTGATTTGTACATGTCTACTCAGTGCTAGAATGTTTTCAAAATATAGGCTCAAAACATGCTAAAAATTGATATTTTAAGTTTCCAAAGTCGATATGTGCATGCATTTTCTGTACCCGTTTATATCTCAAATTCAGGCTCAAAACACACGAAAATTCGGTATTTTTGGGTCCTAGAAGCGATTTGTACATGTCTACTCCTAGTTAGAATTTTTTCAAGATACAGACCCAAAACATGCTCAAAATCGATATTTTAGGTGCCCAAAAGTCGATATGTGCATGCATCTTCAGTACCCGTTTATATCTCAAATTCAGGCTCAAAACATACGAAAATTCGATATTTTTGGGTCCCAAAAGCGATATGTACATGCCTACTCCGTGTTAGAGTGTTTTCAAAATACAGACAAAATACATGCTGAAAGTCGATATTTTAGGTGACCTAAGTCAATATGTGTATGCATCTTCTGCACCCGTTTATATCCCAAATTCAACCTCAAAACACCCGAAAATTCGATGTTTTTTAGTCCCAGAAGCGATCTGTACATGCCTACTCCGTGTTAGAGTATTTTCAAAATACAGGCACAAAACATACTAAAAATCGATATTTTAGGTGCCCAAAAGTCGATGTGTGCATGCATCTTCTGCACCCGTTTATATCTCAAATTCAACCTCAAAACGCACAAAAATTCGGTATTTTTGGGTCCTAGAAGCGATTTGTACATGTCTACTCAGTGCTAGAATGTTTTCAAAATATAGGTTCAAAACATGCTAAAAATTGATATTTTAAGTTTCCAAAGTCGATATGTGCATGCATCTTCTGTACCCGTTTATATCTCAAAATCAGGCTCAAAACACCCGAAAATTCGGTATTTTTGGGTCCTAGAAGCGATTTGTACATGTCTACTCCTAGTTAGAATTTTTTCAAGATACAGACCCAAAACATGCTCAAAATCGATATTTTAGGTGCCCAAAAGTCGATATGTGCATGCATCTTTAGTACCTGTTTATATCTGAAATTCAGGCTCAAAACACCCTAAAATTCGATATTTTTGGGTCCCAGAAGCGATCTGTACATGCCTACTCCTAGTTAAAATGTTTTCAAGATACAGAGCCAACACATGCTCCAAATCGATATTTTATGTGATAAAAAGTCGATAAGTGCATGCATCTTCAGTACGTGTTTATATCTCAAATTCAGTGTCAAATCACCCGAAAATTCGATATTTTGGTGTCCCAGAAAAGATCTGTACATGCCTCCTTCGTGTTAGAATATTTTCAAAATACAGGCCGAAACCATGCTAAAAATCAATATTTTAGGTGCTCAAAGTCAATATGTGCATGCATCTTCTGTACCCGTTTATATCTCAAATTCAGGCTCAAAACACCCGAAAATTCGATATTTTGGGGTCCCAGAAGTGATCTGTACATGCCTACTTAGTACTAGAATATTTTAAAAATATAGGCTCAAAACATGATATAAATCGATATTTTTGGTGCCTAAAGTCGATATCTCAAATTCAGGCCCCAAACACCCGAAAATTCGATATTTTGGGGTCCAAGAAGCGAACTTTACATGCCTACTCCGTGTTAGAGTATTTTCAAAATACAGGCCCAAAACATACTGTAAATCGATCTTTTAGGTGACCAAAAGTCGATATGTGCATGCATTTTTTGTACCTGTTTATATCTCAAATTAAGGCTCCAAACACCCGAAAATTCGATATTTTAGGGTCTAAGAAGCGATCTGTACATGCCTACTCAGATACAGGCCCAAAACATGCTGATAATCGATATTTTAGGTGCCCAAAGTCAATATGTTATTCATCTTCTGCACCCGTTTATATCTCAAATTCAACCTCAAAACACCCGAAAATTCGATATTTTTGGGTCCCAGAAGCGATCTGTACATGCCTACTCAGTACTAGAATGTTTTCAAAATATAGGCTCAAAACATGCTAAAATCTTTATTATAAGTGTCCAAAGTCGATATATGCATGCATCTTCTGTACCCGTTTATATCTCAAATTCAGGCTCAAAACACCCGAAAATTCGGTATTTTTGGGTACTAAAAGCGATCTGTAATTGCCTACTCCTAGTTAGAATGTTTACAAGATATAGACCCAAAACATGCTCAAAATCGATATTTTAGGTGCCCAAAAGTCGATATGTGTATGCATCTTCAGTACCCGTTTATATCTCAAATTCAGGCTCAAAACATACGAAAATTCGATATTTTGGGGTCCCAGAAGCGATATGTAAATGCCTACTCCGTGTTAGAGTATTTTCAAAATACAGGCCCAATACATGCTGAAAGTCGATATTTTAGGTGACCAAAGTCAATATGTGAATGCATCTTCTGTACCCGTTTATATCTCAAATTCAGGCTCAAAACACCCGAAAATTCGATATTTTGGGGTCCCAGAAGCGATATGTACATGCCTACTCAGTGCTAGAATATTTCTCAATATAGGCCCAAAACATGCTAAAAATCGATATTTTAGATAACCAAAGTCGATATCTCAAATTCAGGCCCAAAACACCCGAAAATTCGATATTTTGGGGTCCCAGAAGCGATCTGTACATGCCTACTCCGTGTTAGAGTAATTTCAAAATACAGGCCCAAAACATACAGAAAATCGATATTTTAGGTGCCCAAAAGTCGATATGTGCATGAATCTTCTGTACCCATTCATATCTCAAATTCAGGCTCCAAACACCCGAAAATTCGATATTTCGGGGTCCCAGAAGCAATCTGTACTTGCCTACTCCGTGTTAGAGTATTTTCAAAATACAGGCCCAAAACATGCTGAAAATTGATATTTTAGGTGACCTAAGTCAATATGTGTATGCATCTTCTGCAACCGTTTATATCCCAAATTCAACCTCAAAACACCCGAAAATTCGATATTTTTTAGTCCCCGAAGCGATCTGTACATGCCTACTCAGTGCTAGAATGTTTTCAAAATATAGGCTCAAAACATGCTAAAAATCGATATTTTAAGTTTCCAAAGTCGATATGTGCATGCATCTTCTGTACCCGTTTATATCTCAAATTCCGGCTCCAAACACCCGAAATTTCGATATTTTGGGGTCCCAGAAGCGATCTGTACATGCCTACTCCGTGTTAGAGTATTTTCAAAATACAGGCCCAAAACATACAGAAAATCGATATTTTAGGTGCCCAAAAGTCGATATGTGCATGCATCTTCTGTACCCGTTTATATCTCAAATTCAGGCTGAAAACACCCGAAAATTCGGTATTTTTGGGTCCTAGAAGCGATCTGTACATGCCTACCCATAGTTAGAATGTTTTTAAGATACAGACCCAAAACATGCTCAAAATCGATATTTTAGGTGCCCAAAGGTCGATATGTCCATGCATCTTCTTTACATGTTTATATCTCAAATTCAAGCTCAAAACACCCGAAAATACGACATTTTGGGGTCCCAGAAGCGATCTGTACATGCCTACTCAGTGCTAGATTATTTTCAAAATATAGGCCCAAAACATGCTAAAAATCGATATTTTAGGTGCCCAAAGTCGATATCACAAATTCAGGCCCAAAATACCCGAGAATTAGATATTTTAGGATCCTAGAAGCGATCTGTACATGCCTACTCCGTGTTAGAGTAATTTCAAAATACAGGCCCAAAACATACAGAAAATCGATATTTTAGGTGCCCAAAAGTCGATATGTGCATGCATCTTCTGTACCCGTTTATATCTCAAATTCAGGCTCCAAACACCCGAAAATTCGATATTTTGGGGTCCCAGAAGCGATCTGTACATGCTTACTCCTAGTGAGAATGTTTTCAAGATACAGACCCAAAACATGCTCAAAATCGATATTTTAGGAGCCCATAAGTCGATATGTGCATGCATCTTCAGTACCTGTTTATATGTCAAATTCAGGCTCCAAACACCCGAAAATTCGATATTTTTGGGTCCCAGAAGCGATCTGTACATGCCTAATCCGTGTTAGAGTATTTTTAAAATACAGGCTCAAAACATGCTGAAAATCGATATTTTAGGTGTCCAAAGTCAATATGTGCATGCATTTTTTGTACCCGTTTATATCTCAAATTCCGGCTCAAAACACCCGAAAATTCGGTTTTTTTGGGTCCTAGAAGCGACCTGTACTTGCCTACTCCGTGTTAGAATATTTTCAAAATACAGGCCCAAAACATGCTGAAAATCGATATTTTAGGTGACCAAAGTCAATGTATGTATGCATCTCCTGAACCCGTTTATATCCCAAATTCAACCTCAAAACATTCGAAAATTCGATATTTTTCAGTCCCAGAAGCGATCTGTACATGCCTACTCAGTGCTAGAATGTTTTCAAAATATAGGCTAAAAACATGCTAAAAATCGATATTTTATGTGTCCAAAGTCGATATGTGAATGCATCTTCTGTACATGTTTATATCTCAAATTCAGGCTCAAAACACCTGAAAATATGATATTTTGGGGTCCCAGAAGCGATCTGTACATGCCTACTCAGTGCTAGTTTATTTTCAAAATATAGGGTCAAAACATGCTAAAAATCGATATTTTAGGTGCCCAAAGTCGATATCACAAATTCAGGCTCAAAACACCCGAAAATTCGATATTTTTAGGTCCCAGAAGCGATCTGCACATTTCTACTACGTGTTAGAGTATTTTCAAAATACAGGCCCAAAAACATGCTGATAATCGATATTTTAGGTGTCCAAAGTCAATATGTACATGCATTTTTTGTACCCGTTTATATCTCAAATTCCGGCTCCAAACACCCGAAAATTCGATATTTTGGGGTCCCAGAAGCGATCTGTACTTGCCTACTCCGTGTTAGAGTAATTTCAAAATACAGGCCCAAAACATGCTGAAAATCTATATTTTAGGTGACCAAAGTCAATATATGTATGCATCTTCTGCACCCGTTTATATTTCAAATTCAACCTCAAAACACCCGAAAACTCGATATTTTTGGGTCCCAGAAGCGATCTGTACATGCCTACTCAGTGCTAGAATGTTTTCAAAATATAGGCTCAAAACATGCTAAAAATTAATATTTTAAGTGTCCAAAGTCGATATGTGCATGCATCTTCTGCACCCGTTTATATCTCGAATTCAGTCTCAAAACACCCGAAAATTCGGTATTTTTGGGTCCTAGAAGTGATCTGTACATGCCTACTCCTAGTTAGAATGTTTTCAAGATACAGACCCAAAACATGCTGAAAATTGATATTTTTGGTGACCTAAGTCAATATATGTATGCATCTTCTGCACCCGTTTATATCCCAAATTCAACCTCAAAACACCCGAAAATTCGATATTTTTTAGTACCAGAAGCGATCTGTACATGCCTACTAAGTGCTAGAATGTTTTCAAAATATAGGCTCAAAACATGCTAAAAATCGATATTTTAAGTGTCCAAAGTCGATATGTGCATGCATCTTCTGTACCCGTTTATATTTCAAATTCCGGCTCCAAACACCCGAAATTTCGATATTTTGGGGTCCCAGAAGCGATCTGTACATGCCTAGTCCGTGTTAGAGTATTTTCAAAATACAGGCCCAAAACATACAGAAAATCGATATTTTAGGTGCCCAAAAGTCGATATTTGCATGCATCTTCTGTACCCGTTTATATCTCAAATTCAGGCTCAAAACACCCGAAAATTCGGTATTTTTGGGTCCTAGAAGCGATCTGTACACGCCTACCCCTAGTTAGAATGTTTTTAAGATACAGACCCAAAACATGCTCAAAATCGATATTTTAGGTGCCCAAAGGTCGATATGTCCATGCATCTTCTGTACATGTTTATATCTCAAATTCAGGCTCAAAACACCCGAAAATACGAAATTTTGGGGTCCCAGAAGCGATCTGTACATGCCTACTCAGTGCTAGATTATTTTCAAAATATAGGCCCAAAACATGCTAAAAATCGATATTTTAGGTGCACAAAGTCGATATCACAAATTCAGGCCCAAAACACCCGAGAATTCGATATTTTAGGGTCCTAGAAGCGATCTGTACATGCCTACTCCGTGTTAGAGTAATTTCAAAATACAGGCCCAAAACATACAGAAAATCGATATTTTAGGTGCCCAAAAGTCGATATGTGCATGCATCTTCTGTACCCGTTTATATCTCAAATTCAGGCTCCAAACACCCGAAAATTCGATATTTTGGGGTCCCAGAAGCGATCTGTACTTGCCTACTCCGTGTTAGAGTATTTTCAAAATACAGGCCCAAAACATGCTGAAAATCGATATTTTAGGTGACCAAAGTCAATATGTGTATGCATCTTCTGCACCCGTTTATATCCCAAATTCAACCTCAAAACACCCGAAAACTCGATATTTTTGGGTCCCAGAAGCGATCTGTACTTGCCTACTCAGTGCTAGAACGTTTTTAAAATATAGGCTCAAAACATGCTAAAAATCGATATTTTAAGTGTCCAAAGTCGATATGTGCATGCATCTTCTGTACCCGTTTATATCTCAAATTCAGGCTCAAAACACCCCAAAATTCGGTACTTTTGGGTCCTAGAAGCGATTTGTACATGTCTACTCCTAGTTAGAATTTTTTCAAGATACAGACCCAAAACATGCTCAAAATCGATATTTTAGGTGCCCAAAAGTCGATATGAGCATGCATCTTCAGTACCTGTTTATATATGAAATTCATGCTCAAAACACCCGAAAATTCGATATTTTTGGGTCCCAGAAGCGATCTGTACATGCCTACTCCTAGTTAAAATGTTTTCAAGATACAGACCCAACACATGCTCAAAATCGATATTTTAGGTGCTAAGAAGTCGATATGTACATGTATCTTCAGTACCTGTTTATATCTCAAATTCAGGGTCAAATCACCCGAAAATTCGATATTTTGGGGTCCCAGAAGCGATCTGTACATGCCTCCTTCGTGATAGAGTATTTTCAAAATACAGGCCCAAACCATTCTAAAAATCGATATTTTAGGTGCCCAAAGTCAATATGTGTATGCATCTTCTGTACCCGTTTATATCTCAAATTCAGGCTCAAAACACCCGAAAATTCGATATTTTGGGGTCCCAGAAGTGATCTGTACATGCCTACTTAGTACTAGATTATTTTCAAAATATAGGCCCAAAACATGCTAAAAATCGATATTTTAGGTGCCTAAAGTCGATATCTCAAATTCAGGCCCAAAACACCCGAAAATTCGATATTTTGGGGTCCAAGAAGCGAACTGTACATGCCTAATCCATGTTAGAGTATTTTCAAAATGCAGGCCCAAAACATACTGTAAATCGATCTTTTAGGTGCCCAAAAGTCGATATGTGCATGCATCTTTTGTACCCGTTTATATTTCAAATTCAGGCTCAAAACACCCGAAAATTCGATATTTTGGGGTCCCAGAAGCGATCTGTACATGCATACTCAGTGCTAGAATGTTTTCAAAATATAGGCTCAAAACATGCTAAAAATTGATATTTTAAGTGTCCAAAGTCGATATGTGCATGCATCTTCTGCACCCGTTTATATCTCAAATTCAGGCTCAAAACACCCGAAAATTCGGTATTTTTGGGTCCTAGAAGTTATCTGTACATGCCTACTCCTAGTTAGAATGTTTTCAAGATACAGACCCAAAACATGCTCAAAATCGATATTTTAGGTGCCCAAAAGTCGATATGTGCATTCATCTTCTGTACATGTTTATATCTCAAATTCAGGCTCAAAACACCCGAAAATACGATATTTTGGGGTCCCAGAAGCGATCTGTACATGCCTACTCAGTGCTAGATTATTTTCAAAATATAGGGTCAAAACATGCTAAAATTGATATTTTAAGTGTCCAAAGTCGATATGTGCATGCATCTTCTGTACCCGTTTATATCTCAATTTCAGGCTCAAAACACCCGAAAAATCGATATTTTGGGGTCCCAGAAGCGATCTGTACATGCCTACTCCGTGTTAGAGTATTTTCAAATTACAGGCCCAAACCATACAGAGGATTGATATTTTAGGTGCCCAAAAGTCGATATGTGAATGCATCTTCTGTACTCGTTTATATCTCAAATTCAGGCTGCAAACACCCGAAAATTCGATATTTTTGGGTCCCAGAAGCGATCTGTACATGCTTACTCCTAGTGAGAATGTTTTCAAGATACAGACCCAAAACATGCTCAAAATCGATATTTTAGGAGCCCATAAGTCGATATGTGCATGCATCTTCAGTACCTGTTTATATGTCAAATTCAGGCTCCAAACACCCGAAAATTCGATATTTTTGGGTCCCAGAAGCGATCTGTACATGCCTAATCCGTATTAGAGTATTTTCAAAATACAGGCTCAAAACATGCTGAAAATCGATATTTTAGGTGTCCAAAGTCAATATGTGCATGCATTTTTTGTACCCGTTTATATCTCAAATTCCGGCTCAAAACACCCGAAAATTCGGTTTTTTTGGGTCCTAGAAGCGACCTGTACTTGCCTACTCCGTGTTAGAATATTTTCAAAATACAGGCCCAAAACATGCTGAAAATCGATATTTTAGGTGACCAAAGTCAATGTATGTATGCATCTCCTGAACCCGTTTATATCCCAAATTCAACCTCAAAACATTCGAAAATTCGATATTTTTCAGTCCCAGAAGCGATCTGTACATGCCTACTCAGTGCTAGAATGTTTTCAAAATATAGGCTAAAAACATGCTAAAAATCGATATTTTAAGTGTCCAAAGTCGATATGTGAATGCATCTTATGTACCCGTTTATATCTCAAATTCAGGCTCAAAACACCCGAAAATTCGATATTTTAGGGTTCCAGAAGTGATCTGCACATGCCTACTTAGTGCTAGAATATTTTCAAAATATAGGCCCAAAACATGCTAAAAATCGATATTTTAGGTGCCCAAAGTCGATATCTCAAATTCAGGCTCAAAACACCCGAAAATTCGATATTTGGGGGTCCCAGAAGCGAACTGTACATGCCTACTCCGTGTCAGAGTATTTTCAAAATACAGGCCCAAAACATACTGAAAATCGATCTTTTAGGTGCCCAAAAGTCGATATGTGCATGAATCTACTGTACCCGTTTATATCTCAAATTCAGGCTCTAAACACCCAAAAATTCAATATTTTGGGGTCCTAGAAGCGATCTGTACATGCCTACTCAGATACAGTCCCAAAACATGCTGAAAATCTATATTTTAGGTGCCCAAAGTCAATATATGTATGTATCTTCTGCACTCGTTTATATCCCAATTTCAACCTCAAAACACCCGAAAATTCGATATTTTGGGGTCCCAGAAGCGATCTGTACATGCCTACTCAGTGCTAGAATATTTTCAAAATATAGGCCCAAAACATGCTAAAAATCGATATTTTAGGTGCCCAAAGTCGATATCTCAAATTCAGGCCCAAAACACCCAAAAATTCGATATTTTGGGGTCCCAGAAGCGATCTGTACATGCCTACTCCGTGTTAGAGTATTTTCAATATACAGGCCCAAAACATACTGAAAATCGATCTTTTAGGTGCCCAAAAGTCGATATGTGGATGCATCTTCTGTACCCGTTTATATCCCAAATTCAACCTCAAAACACCCGAAAATTCGATATTTTGGGGTCCCAGAAACGATCTGTACATGCCTACTCAGTGCTAGAATATTTTCAAAATATAGGGTCAAAACATGCTAAAAATCGATATTTTAGGTGCCCAATGTCGATATTACAAATTCAGGCCCAAAACTCCCGAAAATTCGATATTTTGGGGTCCTAGAAGCGATCTGTACATACCTACTCCGTGTTAGTGTAATTTCAAAATACAGGCCCAAAACATACAGAAAATCGATATTTTAGGTGCCCAAAAGTCGATATGTGTATGCATCTTCTGTACCCGTTTATATTCCAAATTCAACCTCAAAATACCCGAAAATTCGATATTTTTTGGTCCCAGAAGCGATCTGTACATGCCTACTAAGTGCTAGAATGTTTTCAAAATATAGGCTCAAAACATGCTAAAAATCGATAATTTAATTGTCCAAAGTCAATATGTGCATACATCTTCTGTACCCGTTTATATCTCAAATTCAGGCTCAAAACACCCGAAAATTCGGTATTTTTGGGTCCCAGAAGCGATTTGTACATGCCTACTCCTAGTTAGAATGTTTTCAAGTTACAAACCCAAAACATGCTCAAAATCGATATTTTAGGTGGCTAAAAGTCGTTATGTGCATGCATCTTCAGTACCTGTTTATATCTCAAATTCAGGCTCAAAACACCTGAAAATTCGATATTTTTAGGTCCCAGAAGCGATCTGCACATTTCTACTACGTGTTAGAGAATTTTCAAAATACAGGCCCAAAAACATGCTGAAAATCGATCTTTTAGGTGCCCAAAAGTCGATATGTGGATGCATCTTCTGTACCCGTTTATATCTCAAATTCCGGCTCCAAACACCCGAAAATTCGATATTTAGGGGTCCCAGAAGCGATCTGTACTTGCCTACTACGTGTTAAAGTAATTTCAAAATACAGGCCCAAAACATGCTGAAAATCTATATTTTAGGTGACCAAAGTCAATATGTGAATGCATCTTCTGCACCCGTTTATATTCCAAATTCAACCTCAAAACACCCAAAAATTCGATATTTTTGGGTCCCAGAAGCGATCTGTACATGCCTACTCAGTGCTAGAATGTTTTCAAAATATAAACTCAAAACATGCTGAAAATCGATATTTAAAATGACCAAAGTCGATATGTGCATGCATCTCCTGTACCCGTTTATATCTCAAATTCTGGCTCAAAACACCCGAAAATTCGATATTTTGGGGTCCCAGAAGCGATCTGTACATGCCTACTCCGTGTTAGAGTATTTTCAATATACAGGCCTAAAACATGCTCAAAATCGGTATTTTAGGTGCCCAAAAGTCGATATTTGCATGCATCTTCAGTACCTGTATATATCCCAAATTCAGGCTCAAAACACCCGAAAATTCTATAGTTATGGGTCTCAAAAGAGATCTGTACATGCCTACTCCGTGTTAGAGTATTTTCAAAATACAGGCCCAAAACATGTTGAAAATCGATATTTTAGGGGCCCAAAGTCAATATGTGCATACATTTTCTGTACCCGTTTATATCTCAAATTCAGGCTCAAAACACCCAAAAATTCGATATTTTGGGGTCCTAGAAGCGATCTGTACTTGCCTACTAAGTGCTAGAATATTTTCAAAATATCGGCCCAAAAAATGCTAAAAATCGATATTTTAGGTGCCCAAAGTCGGTATCTCAAATTCAGGCCCAAAACACCCGAAAATTCGATATTTTGGGGTCCCAGAAGCTATCTGTACATGCCTACTCCGTGTTAGAGTATTTTCAAAATACAGGCCCAAACCATACAGAGGATTGAAATTTTAGGTACCCAAAAGTCGATATGTGCATGCATCTTCTGTACTCGTTTATATCTCAAATTCAGGCTGCAAACACCCGAAAATTCGATATTTTGGGGTCCCAGAAGCGATCTGTACATGCCTACTCCTAGTGAGAATGTTTTCAAGATACAGACCCAAAATATGCTCAAAATCGATATTTTAGGAGCCGATAAGTCGATATGTGCATGTATCTTCAGTACCTGTTTATATGTCAAATTCAGGCTCCAAACACCCGAAAATTCGATATTTTTGTGTCCCAGAAGCGATCTGTACATGCCTAATCCGTGTTAGAGTATTTTTAAAATACAGGCTCAAAACATGCTGAAAATCGATATTTTAGGTGTCCAAAGTCAATATGTGCATGCATTTTTTGTACCCGTTTATATCTCAAATTCAGGTTCAAAACACCCGAAATTTCGATATTTTGGGGTCCCAGAAGCGATCTGTACATGCCTAGTCCGTGTTAGAGTATTTTCAATATACTGGCCCAACACATACTGAAAATCGATCTTTTAGGTGCACAAAAGTCGATATGTGGATGCATCTTCTGTACCCGTTTATATCTCAAATTCTGGCTCCAAACACCCGAAAATTCGATATTTTGGGGTCCCAGAAGCGATCTGTACGTGCCTACTCCGTGTTAGAGTAATTTCAAAATACAGGCCCAAAAAATTCTGAAAATCTATATTTTAGGTGACCAAAGTCAATATGTGTATGCATCTTCTGCACACGTTTATATTCCAAATTCAACCTCAAAACACCTGAAAATTCGATATTTTTGGGTCCCAGAAGCGATCTGTACATGCCTACTCAATGCTAGAATGTTTTCAAAATATAGGCTCAAAACATGCTGAAAATCGATATTTAAAATGTCCAAAGTCGATATGTGGATGCATCTTCTGTACCCGTTTATATCTCAAATTCAGGCATAAAACACCCGAAAATTCAAAATTATGGGGTCCCAGAAGCGATCTGTACATGCCTACTCAGTGCTAGAATATTTTCAAAATATAGGTCCAAAACATGCTAAAAATCGATATTTTAGGTGACCAAAGTCGATGTCTCAAATTCAAGCCCAAAACACCCGAAAATTCGATATTTTGGGGTCCCAGAAGCGATCAGTACATGCCTACTCCGTTATTAGAGTATTTTCAAAATACAGGCCCAAAACATACTGAAAATCGATCTTTTAGGTGCCCAAAAGTCGATATGAGCATGCATCTTCTGTACCCGTTAATATCTCAATTTCAGGCTCCAAGCACCCGAAAATTCGATATTTTGGGGTCCCAGTAGCGATCGGTACATGCCTATTTAGATACAGGCCCAAAACATGATGAAAATCGATATTTTAGGTTCCCAAAGTCAATATGTGTATGCATCTTCTGCACCCGTTTATGTCCCAAATTCAACCTCAAAACACCCGAAAATTCGATATTTTTGGGTCCGAGAAGCGATCTGTACATGCCTACTCAGTGCTAGAATGTTTTCAAAATATAAGCTCAAAACATGCCAAAAATCGATATTTTAAGTGTTTAAAGTCGATATGTGCATGCATCTTCTGTACCCGTTTATATCTCAAATACAGGCTCAAAACACCCGAAAATTCGGTATTTTTGGGTCCTAGAAGCGATCTGTACAAGCCTTCTCCTAGTTAGAATGTTTTCAAGATACAGACCCAAAACATGCTCAATATCAATATTTTAGGTGCCCAAAGTCGATATCTCAAATTCAAGCCCAAAACCCCCGAAAATTCGATATTTTGGGGTCCCAGAAGCGATCTGTACATGCTTACTCCGTGTTAGAGTATTTTAAAAATACAGGCCCAAAACATGCTGAAAATCTATATTATAGGTGACCAAATTCAATATGTGTATGCATCATCTGCACCCATTTATATCTCAAATTCAGGCTCCAAACACCCGAAAATTCGATATTTTGGGGTCCCAAAAGCGATCTGTATATGCCTACTCCGTTATTAGAGTATTTTCAAAATACAGGCCCAAAACATACTGAAAATCAATATTTTAGGTGCCCAAAACTTGATATGTGCATGCATCTTCTGTACCCGTTAATATCTCAAATTCAGGCTCCAAGCACACGAAAATTCGATATTTTTGGGTCCCAGAAGCGATCTGTACATGCCTTTTAAGATACAGGCACAAAACATGATAAAATAGATATTTTAGGTGCCCAAAGTCAATATGTGTATGCATCTTCTGCACCCGCATTTGTCCCAAATTCAACTTCAAAACACCCGAAAATTCGATATTTTTGGGTCCCAGAAGCGATCTGTACATACCTACTCAGTGCTAGAATCTTTTCAAAATATAGGCTCAAAACATGCTGAAAATCGATATTTTAATTGACCAAAGTTTATATGTGTATGCATCTTCTGCACCCGTTTATATCCCAAATTCAGGCCCAAAACACCCGAAAATTCGATATTTAAGGGTCCAAGAAGGGATCTGTACATGCCTACTTCGTGTTAGAGTATTTACAAAATACAGGCCCAAAACATACTGAAAATCGATCTTTAGGTGCCCAAAAGTCGATATGTGCATGCATTTTCTGTATCCGCATATATCTCAAATTCAGGCTCCAAACACCCGAAAATTCGATATTTGGGGTCCCAGAAGCGATCTGTACATGCCTACTCAGATACAGTCCCAAAACATGCTGAAAATCGATATTTTAGGTGCCCAAAGTCAATATGTGTATGCATCTTCTGCACTCGTTTATATCTCAAATTCAACCTCAAAACACCCGAAAATTCGATATTTTTGGGGTCACAGAAGCTATCTGTACATGCCTACTCCGTGTTAGAGTATTTTCAATATACAGGCCCAAAACATATCGAAAATCAATCTTTTAGGTGCCCAAAAGTCGATATGTGCATGGATCTTCTGTACCCGTTTATATCTCAAATTCAGGCTCAAAACACCCGAAAGATCAATATTTTTGGGTTCCAGAAGCGATCTGTACATGCCTACTCAGTGCTAGAATGTTTTCAAAATATAGGCTGAAAACATTCTAAAAATCGATATTTTAAGTGTCCAAAGTCGATATGTGGATGCATCTTCTGTACCCGTTTATATCTCAAATTCAGGCTTAAAACACCCGAAAATTCAAAATTATGGGGTCCCAGAAGCGATCTGTACATGCCTACTCAGTGCTAGAATGTTTGCAAAATATAGGCTCAAAACATGCTAAAAATCGATATTTTAGGTGCCCAAAGTCGATATCTCAAATTCAGGCCCAAAACACCCGGAAATTCGTTATTTTGGGGTCCCAGATGAGATCTGTACTTGCCTACTCCGTGTTAGAGTATTTTTTTTAAATAACAGGCCCAAAACATACTGAAAATCGATCTTTTAGGTGCCCAAAAGTCGATATGTGCATGCATCTTCTGTACCCGTTTATATCTCAAATTCAGGCCCTAAACACCCGAAAATTTGATATTTTGGGGTCCCAGAAGCGATCTGTAGATGCCTACTCAGATACAGACCCAAAACATGCTGAAAATCGATATTTTAGGTGCCCAAAGTCAATATGTGTATGCATCTTCTGCACTCGTTTATATCCCAAATTCAACCTCAAAACCCCCGAAAATTCTATATTCTTGGGTCCCAGAAGCGATCTGTACATGCCTACTAAGTGCTAGAATGTTTTCAAAATATAGGCTCAAAACATGCTAAAAATCGATAATTTAAGTGTCCAAAGTCGATATGTGCATGTATCTTCTATACCCGTTTATATCTCAAATTCAAGCCCAAAACCCCCGAAAATTCGATATTTTGGGGTCCCAGAAGCGATCTGTACATGCTTACTCCGTGTTAGAGTATTTTACAAATACAGGCCCAAAACATGCTGAAAATCTATATTTTAGGTGACCAAATTCAATATGTGTATGCATTATCTGCACCCATTTATATTTCAAATTCAAGCTCCAAACACCCGAAAATTCGATATTTTGGGGTCCCAAAAGCGATCTGTACATGCCTACTCCGTTATTAGAGTATTTTCAAAATACAGGCCCAAAACATACTGAAAATCAATATTTTAGGTGCCCAAAACTTGATATGTGCATGCATCTTCTGTACCCGTTAATATCTCAAATTCAGGCTCCAAGCACACGAAAATTCGATATTTTTGGGTCCCAGAAGCGATCTGTACATGCCTTTTAAGATACAGGCACAAAACATGATAAAATAGATATTTTAGGTGCCGAAAGTCAATATGTGTATGCATCTTCTGCACCCGCATTTGTCCCAAATTCAACTTCAAAACACCCGAAAATTCGATATTTTTTGGTCCCAGAAGCGATCTGTACATGCCTACTCAGTGCTAGAATCTTTTCAAAATATAGGCTCAAAACATGCTGAAAATCGATATTTTAGGTGACCAAAGTTAATATGTGTATGCATCTTCTGCACCCGTTTATATCCCAAATTCAGGCCCAAAACACCCGAAAATTCGATATTTTTGGGTCCAAGAAGGGATCTGTACATGCCTACTTCGTGTTAGAGTATTTTCAAAATACAGGCCCAAAACATACTGAAAATCGATCTTTAGGTGCCCAAAAGTCGATATGTGCATGCATTTTCTGTACCCGCATATATCTCAAATTAAGGCTCCAAACACCCGAAAATTCGATATTTGGGGGTCCCAGAAGCGATCTGTACATGCCTACTCAGATACAGTCCCAAAACATGCTGAAAATCGATATTTTAGGTGCCCAAAGTCAATATGTGTATGCATCTTCTGCACTCGTTTATATCTCAAATTCAACCTCAAAACACCCGAAAATTCGATATTTTTGGGGTCCCAGAAGCGATCTGTACATGCCTACTCCGTGTTAGAGTATTTTCAATATACAGGCCCAAAACATATTGAAAATCAATCTTTTAGGTGCCCAAAAGTCGATATGTGCATGAATCTTCTGTACCCGTTTATATCTCAAATTCAGGCTCAAAACACCCGAAAGATCAATATTTTTGGGTTCCAGAAGCGATCTGTACATGCCTACTCAGTGCTAGAATGTTTTCAAAATATAGGCTGAAAACATTCTAAAAATCGATATTTTAAGTGTCCAAAGTCGATATGTGGATGCATCTTCTGTACCCGTTTATATCTCAAATTCAGGCTTAAAACACCCGAAAATTCAAAATTATGGGGTCCCAGAAGCGATCTGTACATGCCTACTCAGTGCTAGAATGTTTGCAAAATATAGGCTCAAAACATGCTAAAAATCGATATTTTAGGTGCCCAAAGTCGATATCTCAAACTCAGGCCCAAAACACCCGGAAATTCGATATTTTGGGGCCCCAGATGAGATCTGTACTTGCCTACTCCGTGTTAGAGTATTTTTTTTAAAGAACAGGCCCAAAACATACTGAAAATCGATCTTTTAGGTGCCCAAAAGTCGATATGTGCATGCATCTTCTGTACCCGTTTATATCTCAAATTCAGGCTCTAAACACCCGAAAATTTGATATTTTGGGGTCCCAGAAGCGATCTGTAGATGCCTACATAGATACAGACCCAAAACATGCTGAAAATCGATATTTTAGGTGCCCAAAGTCAATATGTGAATGCATCTTCTGCACTCGTTTATATACCAAATTCAACCTCAAAACCCCCGAAAATTCTATAATCTTGGGTCCCAGAAGCGATCTGTACATGCCTACTAAGTGCTAGAATGTTTTCAAAATATAGGCTCAAAACATGCTAAAAATCGATATTTTAAGTGTCCAAAGTCGATATGTGCATAAATCTTCCATACCCGTTTATATCTCAAATTCAGGCTCAAAACACCCGAAAATTCGGTATTTTTTGGTCCAAGAAGCGATCTGTACATGCCTACTCCTAGTTAGAATGTTTTCAAGATACAGACCCAAAACATGCTTAAAAATCGATATTTTAGGTGCCCAAAAGACGATATGTGCATGCATTTTCATTACCTGTTTATATCTCAAATTCAGACACAAAACACCCAAAAATTCTATAGTTTTGGGTCCCAGAAGATATCTGTACATGCCTACTCCGTGTTAGAGTAGTTTCAAAATACAGGCCCAAAACATGCTGAAAATCGATATTTTAGGTGCCCAAAGTCAATTTGTGCATGCATTTTCTCTACCCGTTTATATCTTAAATTCAGGCTCAAAAACACCCGAAAATTCTATATTTTGGGGTCCTAGAAGCGATATGTACATGCCTACTCAGTGCTAGAATATTTTTAAAATATTGGCCCAAAACATGCTAAAAATCGATATTTTAGGTGCCCAAAGTAGGTATCTCAAATTCAGGCCCAAAACTTACTGAAAATCGATCTTTTAGGTGCCCAAAAGTCGATATGTGAATGCATCTTCAGTACCTATTAATATGTCGAATTCAGACTCAAAACACCCGAAAATTCGATATTTTTGGGTCCCAGAAGCGACCTGTACATGCCTACTCCGTGTTAGAGTATTTTAAAAATACAGGCCCAAAACATGCTGAAAATCGATATTTTAGGTGCCCAAAGTCAATATGTGCATGCATTTTTTGTACCCGTATATATCTCAAATTCAGGCTCAATACACCCGAAAAATTGATATTTTTGGGTCCCAGAAGCGATCTGTACATGCCTACTCAGTGCTAGAATATTTTCAAAATATAGGCCCAAAACATGCTAAAAATCGATATTTTAGGTGCCCAAAGTCGATATCTCAAATTCAGGCTCAAAACACACGAAAATTCGATATTTTTGGGTCCCAGAAGCGACCTGTACATGCCTACTCCGTGTTAGAGTATTTTAAAAATACAGGCCCAAAACATGCTGAAAATCGATATTTTAGGTGCCCAAAGTCAATATGTGCATGCATTTTTTGTATACGTTTATATCTCAAATTCAGGCTCAATACACCCGAAAAATTGATATTTTTGGGTCCCAGAAGCGATCTGTACATGCCTACTCAGTGCTAGAATATTTTCAAAATATAGGCCCAAAACATGCTAAAAATCGATATTTTAGGTGCCCAAAGTCGATATCTCAAATTCAGGCTCAAAACACACGAAAATTCGATATTTTGGGGTCCCAGAAGCGATCTGTACTTGCCTACTCCGTGTAAGAATATTTTCAAATTACAGGCCCAAAACATGCTGAAAATCGATATTTTAGGTGACCAAAGTCAATGTATGTATGCATCTCCTGCACCCGTTTATATCCCAAATTCAACCTCAAAACACCCGAAAATTCGATATTTTTGGGTCCCAGAAGCGATCTGTACATGCCTACTCAGTGCTAGAATGTTTTCAAAATATAGGCTCATAACATGCTAAAAATCAATATTTTAAGTGTCCAAAGTCGAAATGTGCATGCATTTTCTGTACCCGTTTATATCTCAAATTCAGGCTCAAAACAACCGAAAATTCGATATTTTAGGGTCCCAGAAGTGATCTGCACATGCCTACTTAGTGCTAGAATATTTTCAAAATATAGGCCCAAAACATGCTAAAAATCGATATTTTAGGTGCCCAAAGTCGATATCTCAAATTCAGGCTCAAAACACCCGAAAATTTGATATTTTGGGGTCCCAGAAGCGAACTGTGTATGACTACTCCGTGTTAAAGTATTTTCAAAATACAGGCCCAAAACATACTAAAAATCTATCTTTTAGGTGCCCAAAAGTCGATATGTGCATGAATCTTCTGTACCCGTTTTTATCTCAAATTCAGGCTCCAAACACCCGAAAATTCGATATTTTGGGGTCCCAGAAGCGATCTGTACATGCCTACTCAGATACAGACCCAAAACATGCTGAAAATCTATATTTTAGGTGCCAAAAGTCAATATGTGTATGCATCTTCTGCACCCGTTTATATCCCAAATTCAAACTCAAAGCACCCGAAAATTCGATATTCTTGGGTCCCAGAAGTGATCTGTACATGCCTACTTAGTGGTAGAATGTTTTCAAAATATAGGCTCAAAACATGCTAAAAATCGATATTTTAAGTGTCCAAAGTCAATATGTGCATGCATCTTCTATACCCGTTTATATCTCAAATTCAGGCTCAAAACACACGAAAATTCGGTATTTTTGGGTCCTAGAAGCAATCTGTACATGCCTACTCCTAGTTAGAATGTTTTCAAGATACGGACCCAAAATATGCTCAAAATCGATATTTTAGGTGCCCAAAATGTCGATATGTGAATGCATCTTCAGTACCTGTTTATATGTCGAATTCAGACTCAAAGCACCCGAAAATTCGATATTTTTGGGTCCCAGAAGCGACCTGTACATGCCTACTCCGTGTTAGAGTATTTTAAAAATACAGGCCCAAAACATGCTGAAAATCGATATTTTAGGTGCCCAAAGTCAATATTTGCATGCATTTTTTGTACCCGTTTATATCTCAAATTCAGGCTCAATACACCCGAAAATTGGATATTTTTGGGTCCCAGAAGCGATCTGTACATGCCTACTCAGTTCTAGAATATTTTCAAAATATAGACCCAAAACAAGCTAAAAATCGATATTTTAGGTGCTCAAAGTCGATATCTCAAATTCAGGCCCAAAACACCCGAAAATTGGATATTTTGGGGTTCCAGAAGCGATCTGTACATGCCTACTCCGTGTTAGAGTATTTTCAAGATACAGGCCCAAAACATACAGAAAATCGATATTTTAAGTGCCCAAAAGTCGATATGTGCATGCATCTTCTGTACTCGTTTATATCTCAAATTCAGGCTCCAAACACCAAAAAATTCGATATTTTGGGGTGCCAGAAGCGATCTGTACATGCCTACTCAGTGCTTAATTATTTTCAAAATATAGGCCCAAAACATGCTAAAAATCGATATTTTAGGTGCCCAAAGTCGATATCTCAAATTCAGGCCCAAAACACACGAAAATTCGATATTTTGGGGTCCCAGAAGCGATCTCTACATGCCTACTCCGTGTTAGAGTATTTTCAAAATACAGGCCCAAAACATACTGAAAATCGATCTTTTAGGTGCCCAAAAGTCGATATGTGGATGCATTTTCTGTACCCGTTTATATCTCAAATTCTGGCTCCAAACACCCGAAAATTCGATATTTTGGGGTCCCAGAAGCGATCTGTACTTGCCTACTCCGTGTAAGAATATTTTCAAAATACAGGCCCAAAACATGCTGAAAATCGATATTTTAGGTGACCAAAGTCAATGTATGTATGCATCTCCAGCACCCGTTTATATCCCAAATTCAACCTCAAAACACCCTAAAATTCGGAATTTTTGGGTCCTAGAAGCAATCTGTACATGCCTACTCCTAGTTAGAATGTTTTCAAGATACAGACCCAAACAATGCTCAAAATCGATATTTTAGGTGCCCAAAAGTTGATAAGTGCATGCATCTTCAGTACCTGATTATATCTCATATTCAGGCCCAAAACACCCAAAAATTCGATATTTTTGGGTCCCAGAAGCGATCTGTACATGCCTACTCCGTGTCAGAGTATTTTTAAAATACAGGCCCAAAACATACAGAAAATCGATATTTTAGGTGCCCAAAGTCAATATGTGCATGCATTTTTTGTACCCGTTTAAATCTCAAATTCAGGCTCAAAACACCTGAAATTTCGATATTTTGGGGTCCCAGAAGCGATCTGTACATGCCTACTCAGTGCTAGAATATTTTCAAAATATAGGCCCAAAACATGCTAAAATCGATATTTTAGGTGCCCAAAGTCGATATCTCAAATTCAGGCCCAAAACACCCTAAAATTCGATATTTTGGGGTCTCAGAAGCGATCTGTACATGCCTATTCCGTGTTAGAGTATTTTCAATATACAGGCCCAAAATATACTGAAAATCGATCTTTTAGGTGCCCAAAAGTCGATATGTGCATGCATCTTCTGTACTCGTTCAAATCTCAAATTCAGGCTCCAAACACACGAAAATTCGATATTTTGGGGTCCCAGAAGCGATCTGTACCTGCCTACTCAGTGCTAGATTATTTTAAAATATAGGCCCAAAACATGCTAAAAATCGATATTTTAGGTGCCCAAAGTCGATATCACAAATTCAGGCCCAAAACACCCGAAAATTCGATATTTTGGGGTCCCAGAAGCGATCTGTACATGCCTACTCCTAGTTAGAATGTTTTCAAGATACAGACCCAAAACATGCTCAAAATCGATATTTTATGTGCCCAAAAGTTATGTGCATGCATCTTCAGTACCTGTTTATATCTCAAATTCAGGCTCAAAACACCCGAAAATTCGATATTTTGGGGTCCCAGAAGTGATCTGTACATGCCTACTCCGTGTTAGAGTATTTTCAAAATACAGGCCCAAAACATACTGTAAATCGATCTTTTAGGTGCCTAAAAGTAGATATGTGCATGCATCTTCTGTACCTGTTTTTATCTCAAATTGAGGCTCGAAACACCCGAAAAATCGATATTTTAGGTTCCCAAAGTAGATATCTCAAATTCAGACCCAAAACACCCTAAAATTCGATATTTTGGGGTCCAAGAAGCGAACTGTACATGCCTACTCCGTGTTAGAGTATTTTCAAAATACAGGCCCAAAACATACTGTAAATCGATCTTTTAGGTGCCCAAAGTCGATATCTGAAATTCAGGCACAAAACACCCGAAAATTCGATATTTTTGGGTCCCAGAAGCGATCTGTACATGCCTACTCCTAGTTAAAATGTTTTCAAGATACAGACCCAACACATGCTCAAAATCGATATTTTATGTGCTAAAAAGTCGATTTGTGCATGCATCTTCAGTACGTGTTTATATCTCAAATTCAGTGTCAAATCACCCGAAAATTCAATATTTTGGGGTCCCAGAAGCGATCTGTACATGCCTCCTTCGTGTTAGAGTATTTTCAAAATACAGGCCCAAACCATGCTAAAAATCGATATTTTAGGTGCCCAAAGTCAATATGTGCATGCGTCTTCTGTACCCGTTTATATCTCAAATTCAGGCTGAAAACACCCGAAAATTCGATATTTTGGAGTCCCTGAAGTGATCTGTACATGCCTACTTAGTACTTGAATATTTTCAAAATATAGGCTCAAAACATGATAAAAATCGTTATTTTTGGTGCCTAAAGTCGATATCTCAAATTCAGGCCCAAAACACCCGAAAATTCGATATTTTAGGGTCCAAGAAGCGAACTGTACATGCCTACTCCGTGTTAGAGTATTTTCAAAATACAGGCCCAAAACATACTGTAAATCGATCTTTTAGGTGCCCAAAAGTCGATGTGTGCATGCATCTTTTGTACCTGTTTATATCTCAAATTCTGGCTCCAAACACCCGAAAATTCGATATTTTAGGGTCTAAGAAGCGATCTGTACATGCCTACTCAGATACAGGCCCAAAACATGCTGAAAATCGATATTTTAGGTGCACAAAGTCAATATGTTATGCATCTTCTGCACCCGTTTATATCTCAAATTCAACCTCAAAACACCCGAAAATTCGATATTTTTGGGTCCCAGAAGCGATATGTACATGCCTACTCCGTGTTAGAGTATTTTCAAAATACAGACAAAATACATGCTGAAAGTCGATATTTTAGGTGACCAAAGTCAATATGTGAATGCATCTTCTGTACCCGTTTATATCTCAAATTCAGGCTCAAAACACCCGAAAATTCGATATTTTGGGGTCCCAGAAGCGATCTGTACATGCCTACTCAGTGCTAGAATGTTTTCAAAATATAGGCTCAAAACATGCTAAAAATTGATATTTTAAGTTTCCAAAGTCGATATGTGCATGCATCTTCTGTACCCGTTTATATCTCAAATTCAGGCTCAAAACACCCGAAAATTCGGTATTTTTGGGTCCTAGAAGCGATTTGTACATGTCTACTCCTAGTTAGAATTTTTTCAAGATACAGACCCAAAACATGCTCAAAATCGATATTTTAGGTGCCCAAAAGTCGATATGTGCATGCATCTTTAGTACCTGTTTATATCTGAAATTCAGGCTCAAAACACCCGAAAATTCGATATTTTTGGGTCCCAGAAGCGATCTGTACATGCCTACTCCTAGTTAAAATGTTTTCTAGATACAGACCCAACACATGCTCCAAATCGATATTTTATGTGATAAAAAGTCGATATGTGCATGCATCTTCAGTACGTGTTTATATCTCAAATTCAGTGTCAAATCACCCGCAAATTCGATATTTTGGTGTCCCAGAAAAGATCTGTACATGCCTCCTTCGTGTTAGAGTATTTTCAAAATACAGGCCGAAACCATGCTAAAAATCAATATTTTAGGTGCCCAAAGTCAATATGTGCATGCATCTTCTGTACCCGTTTATATCTCAAATTCAGGCTCAAAACACCCGAAAATTCGATATTTTGGGGTCCAAGAAGCGAACTGTACATGCCTACTCCGTGTTAGAGTATTTTCAAAATACAGGCCCAAAACATACTGTAAATCGATCTTTTAGGTGCCCAAAAGTCGATATGTGCATGCATTTTTTGTACCTGTTTATATCTCAAATTAAGGCTCCAAACACCCGAAAATTCGATATTTTAGGGTCTAAGAAGCGATCTGTACATGCCTACTCAGATACAGGCCCAAAACATGCTGAAAATCGATATTTTAGGTGCCCAAAGTCAATATGTTATTCATCTTCTGCTCCTGTTTATATCTCAAATTCAACATCAAAACACCGGAAAATTCGATATTTTTGGGTCCCAGAAGCGATCTGTACATGCCTACTCAGTGCTAGAATGTTTTCAAAATATAGGCTTAAAACATGCTAAAATCTTTATTATAAGTGTCCAAAGTCGATATATGCATGCATCTTCTGTACCCGTTTATATCTCAAATTCAGGCTCAAAACACCCGAAAATTCGGTATTTTTGGGTACTAAAAGCGATCTGTACTTGCCTACTCCTAGTTAGAAGGTTTACAAGATATAGACCCAAAACATGCTCAAAATCGATATTTTAGGTGCCCAAAAGTCGATATGTGCATGCATCTTCAGTACCCGTTTATATCTCAAATTCAGGCTCAAAACATACGAAAATTCAATATTTTTGGGTCCCAAAAGCGATATGTACATGCCTACTCCGTGTTAGAGTATTTTCAAAATACAGACAAAATACATGCTAAAGTCGATATTTTCGGTGACCTAAGACAATATGTGTATGCATCTTCTGCACCCGTTTATATCCCAAATTCAACCTCAAAACACCCGAAAATTCGATATTTTTTAGTCCCAGAAGCGATCTGTACATGCCTACTCAGTGCTAGAATGTTTTCAAAATATAGGCTCAAAACATGCTGAAAATCGATATTTAAAATGTCCAAAGTCGATATGTGCATGCATCTCCTGTACCCGTTTATATCTCAAATTCAGGCTCAAAACACCCTAAAATTCGGTATTTTTGGGTCCTAGAAACGATTTGTACATGCCTACTCCTAGTTAGAATGTTTTCAAGATACAGACCCAAAACATGCTCAAAATCGATATTTTAGGTGCCCAAAAGTCGATATTTGCATGCCTCTTCAGTACCTGTATATATCCCAAATTAAGGCTCAAAACACCCGAAAATTCTATACTTTTGGGTCCCAAAAGAGATCTGTACATGCCTACTCCGTGTTAGAGTATTTTCAAAATACAGGCCTAAAACATGCTGAAAATCGATATTTTAGGGGCCAAAAGTCAATATGAGCATAAATTTTCTGTACCCGTTTATATCTCAAATTCAGGCTCAAAACACCCGAAAATTAGATATTTTGGGGTCCTAGAAGCGATCTGTACATGCCTACTCAGTGCTAGAATATTTTCAAAATATGGGCCCAAAACATGCTAAAAATCGATATTTTAGGTGCCCAAAGTCGGTATCTCAAATTCAGGCCCAAAACACCCGAAAATTCGATATTTTGGGGACCCAGAAGCGATCTGTACATGCCTACTCCTAGTAAGAATGTTTTCAAGATACAGACCCAAAACATGCTCAAAATCGAAATTTTAGGAGCCCAAAAGTCGATATGTGCATGCATCTTCAGTACCTGTTTATATGTCAAATTCAGGCTCCAAACACCCGAAAATTCGATATTTTTTGGTCCCAGAAGCGAACTGTGTATGCCTACTCCGTGTTAGAGTATTTTCAAAATACAGGCCCAAAACATACTGTAAATCGATCTTTTAGGTGCCCAAAAGTCGATTTGTGCATGCAACTTTTGTACCTGTTTATATCTCAAATTAAGGCTCCAAACACCCGAAAATTCGATATTTTAGGGTCTAAGAAGCGATCTGAACATTAACATGCCTACTCAGATACAGGCCGAAAACATGCTGAAAATCGATATTTTAGGTGCCCAAAGTCAATATGTTATGCATCTTCTGCACCCGTTTATATCTCAAATTCAACCTCTAAACACCCGAAATTTCGATATTTTTGGGTCCCAGAAGCGATCTGTACATGCCTACTCAGTGCTAGAATTTTTTCAAAATATAGGCTCAAAACATGCTAAAATCTTTATTATAAGTGTCCAAAGTCGATATATGCATGCATCTTCTGTACCCGTTTATATCTCAAATTCAGGCTCAAAACACCCGAAAATTCGGTATTTTTGGGTACTAAAAGCGATCTGTACTTGCCTACTCCTAGTTAGAATGTTTACAAGATATAGACCTAAAACATGCTCAAAATCGATATTTTAGGTGCCCAAAAGTCGATATGTGCATGCATCTTCAGTACCCGTTTATATCTCAAATTCAGGCTCAAAACATTCGAAAATTCGATATTTTTTGGTCCCAGAAGCGATATGTAAATGCCTACTCCGTGTTAGAGTATTTTCAAAATACAGGCCCAATACATGCTGAAAGTCGATATTTTAGGTGACCAAAGTCAATATGTGAATGCATCTTCTGTACCCTTTTATATCTCAAATTCAGGCTCAAAACACCCGAAAATTCGATATTTTTGTGTCCCAGAAGCGATATGTACATGCCTACTCAGTGCTAGAATATTTCTCAATATAGGCCCAAAACATGCTAAAAATCGATATTTTAGATAACCAAAGTCGATATCTCAAATTCAGGCCCAAAACACCCGAAAATTCGATATTTTGGGGTCCCAGAAGCGATCTGTACATGCCTACTCCGTGTTAGAGTAATTTCAAAATACAGGCCCAAAACATACAGAAAATCGATATTTTAGGTGCCCAAAAGTCGATATGTGCATGAATCTTCTGTACCCATTCATATCTCAAATTCAGGCTCCAAACACCCGAAAATTCGATATTTCGGGGTCCCAGAAGCAAACTGTACTTGCCTACTCCGTGTTAGAGTATTTTCAAAATACAGGCCCAAAACATGCTGAAAATTGATATTTTAGGTGACCTAAGTCAATATGTGTATGCATCTTCTGCACCCGTTTATATCCCAAATTCAACCTCAAAACACCCGAAAATTCGATATTTCGGGGTCCCAGAAGCGATCTGTACATGCCTACTCAGTGCTAGAATGTTTTCAAAATATAGGCTCAAAACATGCTAAAAATCGATATTTTAAGTGTCCAAAGTCGATATGTGCATGCATCTTCTGTACCCGTTTATATCTCAAATTCCGGCTCCAAACACCCGAAATTTCGATATTTTTGGGTCCCAGAAGCGATCTGTACATGCCTACTCCGTGTTAGAGTATTTTCAAAGTACAGGCCCAAAACATACAGAAAATCGATATTTTAGGTGCCCAAAAGTAGATATGTGCATGCATCTTCTGTACCCGTTTATATCTCAAATTCAGGCTCAAAACACCCGAAAATTCGGTATTTTTGGGTCCTAGAAGCGATCTGTACATGCCTACCCCTAATTAGAATGTTTTTAAGATACAAACCCAAAACATGCTCAAAATCGATATTTTAGGTGCCCAAAGGTCGATATGTCCATGCATCTTCTGTACATGTTTATATCTCAAATTCAGGCTCAAAACACCCGAAAATACGATATTTTGGGGTCCCAGAAGCGATCTGTACATGCCTACTCAGTGCTAGATTATTTTCAAAATATAGGCCCAAAACATGCTAAAAATCGATATTTTAGGTGCCCAAAGTCGATATCACAAATTCAGGCCCAAAACACCCGAGAATTCGATATTTTAGGGTCCTAGAAGCGATCTGTACATGCCTACTCCGTGTTAGAGTAATTTCAAAATATAGGCGCAAAACATACAGAAAATCGATATTTTAGGTGCCCAAAAGTCGATATGTGCATGCATCTTCTGTACCCGTTTATATCTCAAATTCAGGCTCCAAACACCCGAAAATTCGATATTTTGGGGTCCCAGAAGCGATCTGTACTTGCCTACTCCGTGTTAGAGTATTTTCAAAATACAGGCCCAAAACATGCTGAAAATCGATATTTTAGGTGACCAAAGTCAATATGTGTATGCATCTTCTGCACCCGTTGATATCCCAAATTCAACCTCAAAACACCCGAAAACTCGATATTGTTGGGTCCCAGAAGCGATCTGTACTTGCCTACTCAGTGCTAGAATGTTTTTAAAATATAGGCTCAAAACATGCTAAAAATCGATATTTTAAGTGTCCAAAGTCGATATGTGCATGCATCTTCTGTACCCGTTTATATCTCAAATTCAGGCTCAAAATACCCGAAAATTCGGTACTTTTGGGTCCTAGAAGCGATTTGTACATGTCTACTCCTAGTTAGAATTTTTTCAAGATACAGACCCAAAACATGCTCAAAATCGATATTTTAGGTGCCCAAAAGTCGATATGTGCATGAATCTTCTGTACCCGTTTATATCTCAAATTCAGGCTCCAAACACCCGAAAATTCGATATTTTGGGGTCCCAGAAGCGATCTGTACTTGCCTACTCCGTGTTAGAGTATTTTCAAAATACAGGCCCAAAACATGCTGAAAATCGATATTTTAGGTGACCAAAGTCAATATGTGTATGCATCTTCTGCACCCGTTGATATCCCAAATTCCACCTCAAAACACCCGAAAACTCGATATTGTTGGGTCCCAGAAGCGATCTGTACTTGCCTACTCAGTGCTAGAATGTTTTTAAAATATAGGCTCAAAACATGCTAAAAATCGATATTTTAAGTGTCCAAAGTCGATATGTGCATGCATCTTCTGTACCCGTTTATATCTCAAATTCAGGCTCAAAATACCCGAAAATTCGGTACTTTTGGGTCCTAGAAGCGATTTGTACATGTCTACTCCTAGTTAGAATTTTTTCAAGATACAGACCCAAAACATGCTCAAAATCGATATTTTAGGTGCCCAAAAGTCGATATGTGCATGTATCTTCAGTACCTGTTTATATCTGAAATTCAGGCTCAAAACACCCGAAAATTCGATATTTTTGGGTCCCAGAAGCGATCTGTACATGCCTACTTCTAGTTAAAATGTTTTCAAGATACAGACCCAACACATGCTCAAAATCGATATTTTAGGTGCTAAGAAGTCGATATGTACATGCATCTTCAGTACCTGTTTATATCTCAAATTCAGGGTCAAATCGCCCGAAAATTCGATATTTTGGGGTCCCAGAAGCGATCTGTACATGCCTCCTTCGTGATGGAGTATTTTCAAAATACAGGCCCAAACCATTCTAAAAATCGATTTTTTAGGTGCCCAAAGTCAATATGTGCATGCATTCTCTGTACCCGTTTATATCTCAAATTCAGGCTCAAAACACCCGAAAATTCGATATTTTGGGGTCCCAGAAGTGATCTGTACATGCCTACTTAGTACTAGAATATTTTCAAAATATAGGCTCAAAACATGATAAAAATCGATATTTTAGGTGCCTAAAGTTGATATCTCAAATTCAGGCCCAAAACACCCGAAAATTCGATATTTTGGGGTCCAAGAAGCGAACTGTACATGCCTACTCCATGTTAGAGTATTTTCAAAATACAGGCCCAAAACATACTGTAAATCGATCTTTTAGGTGCCCAAAAGTCGATATGTGCATGCATCTTTTGTACCCGTTTATATTTCAAATTCAGGCTCAAAACACCCGAAAATTCGATATTTTAGGGTCCCAGAAGCGATCTGTACATGCCTACTCAGTGCTAGAATGTTTTCAAAATATAGGCTCAAAACATGCTAAAAATTGATATTTTAAGTGTCCAAAGTCGATATGTGCATGCATCTTCTGCAACCGTTTATATCTCTAATTCAGGCTCAAAACACCCGAGAATTCGGTATTTTTGGGTCCTAGAAGTGATCTGTACATGCCTACTCCTAGTTAGAATGTTTTCAAGATACAGACCCAAAACATGCTCAAAATCGATATTTTAGGTGCCCAAAAGTCGATATGTGCATTCATCTTCTGTACATGTTTACATCTCAAATTCAGGCTCAAAACACCCGAAAATACGATATTTTGGGGTCCCAGAAGCGATCTGTACATGCCTACTCAGTGCTAGATTATTTTCAAAATATAGGGTCAAAACATGCTAAAAATGATATTTTAAGTGTCCAAAGTCGATATGTGCATGCATCTTCTGTACCCGTTTATATCTCAAATTCAGGCTCAAAACACCCGAAAATTCGGTATTTTTGGGTCCTAGAAGTGATCTGTACATGCCTACTCCTAGTTAGAATGTTTTCAAGATACAGACCCAAAACATGCTCAAAATCGATATTTTAGGTGCCCAAAAGTCGATATGTGCATGCATCTTCTGTACATGTTTATATCTCAAATTCAGGCTCAAAACACCTGAAAATACGATATTTTGGGGTCCCAGAAGCGATCTGTACATGCCTACTCAGTGCTAGATTATTTTCAAAATATAGGGTCAAAACATGCTAAAAATCGATATTTTAGGTGCCCAAAGTCGATATCACAAATTCAGGCTCAAAACACCCGAAAATTCGATATTTTTAGGTCCCAGAAGCGATCTGCACATTTCTACTACGTGTTAGAGTATTTTCAAAATACAGGCCCAAAAACATGCTGATAATCGATATTTTAGGTGTCCAAAGTCAATATGTGCATGCATTTTTTGTACCCGTTTATATCTCAAATTCCGGCTCCAAACACCCGAAAATTCGATATTTTGGGGTCCCAGAAGCGATCTGTACTTGCCTACTCCGTGTTAGAGTAATTTCAAAATACAGGCCCAAAGCATGCTGAAAATCTATATTTTAGGTGACCAAAGTCAATATGTGTATGCATCTTCTGCACCCGTTTATATTTCAAATTCAACCTCAAAACACCCGAAAATTCGATATTTTTGGGTCCCAGAAGCGATCTGTACATTTCTACTCAGTGCTAGAATGTTTTCAAAATATAGGCTCAAAACATGCTGAAAATCGATATTTAAAATGTCCAAAGTCGATATGTGCATGCATCTCCTGTACCCGTTTATATCTCAAATTCAGGCTCAAAACACCCGAAAATTCGGTATTTTTGGGTCCTAGAAGCGATCTGTACATGCCTACTCCTAGTTAGAATGTTTTCACGATACAGACCCAAAACATGCTCACAATCGATATTTTAAGTGCCCAAAAGTCGATATTTGCATGCATCTTCAGTACCTGTATATATCCCAAATTCAGGCTCAAAACACCCGAAAATTCTATAGTTATGGGTCCCCAAAGAGATCTGTACATGCCTACTCCGTGTTAGAGTATTTTCAAAATACAGGCCCAAAACATGCTGAAAATCGATATTTTAGGGGCCCAAAGTCAATATGTGCATACATTTTCTGTACCCGTTTATATCTCAAATTCAGGCTCAAAACACCCGAAAATTCGATATTTTGGGGTCCTAGAAGCGATCTGTACATGCCTACTAAGTGCTAGAATATTTTCAAAATATAGGCCCAAAACATGCTAAAAATCGATATTTTAGGTGCCCAAAGTCGGTATCTCAAATTCAGGCCCAAAACACCCGAAAATTCGATATTTTTGGGTCCCAGAAGCGATCTGTACATGCCTACTCCATGTTAGAGTATTTTCAAAATACAGGCCAAAACCATACAGAGGATTGATATTTTAGGTGCCCAAAAGTCGATATGTGCATGCATCTTCTGTACTCGTTTATATCTCAAATTCAGGCTGCAAACACCCGAAAATTCGATATTTTTGGGTCCCAGAAGCGATCTGTACATGCCTACTCCTAGTGAGAATGTTTTCAAGATACAGACCCAAAACATGCTCAAAATCAATATTTTAGAAGCCCAAAAGTCGATATGTGCATGTATTTTCAGTACCTGTTTATATGTCAAATTTACGCTCAAAACACCCGAAAATTCGATATTTTTGGGTCCCAGAAGCGATCTGGACATGCCTACTCCGTGTTAGAGTATTTTTAAAATACAGGCTTAAAACATGGTTAAAATCGATATTTTAGGTGCCCAAAGTCAATATGTGCATACATTTTCTGTACCCGTTTATTTCTCAAATTCAGGCTCAAAACACCCGAAAATTCGATATTTTGGGGTCCTAGAACCGATCTGTACATGCCTACTAAGTGCTAGAATATTTTCAAAATATAGGCCCAAAACATGCTAAAAATAGATATTTTAGGTGCCCAAAGTCGGTATCTCAAATTCGGGCCCAAAACACCCGAAAATTCGATATTTTGGGGTCCCAGAAGCGATCTGTACATTTCTACCCCGTGTTAGAGTATTTTCAAAATACAGGCCCAAAACATACAGAAAATCGATATTTTAGTTGCCCAAAAGTCGATATGTGCATGCATCTTCTCTACTCGTTTATATCTCAAATTCAGGCTGCAAACACTCGAAAATTCGATATTTTGGGGTCCCAGAAGCAATCTGTACATGCCTACTCAGAGCAAGATTATTTTCAAAATATAGGCCCAAAACATGCTAAAAATCGATATTTTAGGTGCCCAAAGTCGATATCTCAAATTCAGGCCTAAAACACACGAAAATTCGATATTTTGGGGTCCCAGACTCGATCTCTACATGCCTACTCCGTGTTAGAGTATTTTCAAAATACAGGCCCAAAACATACTGCAAATCGATCTTTTAGGTGCCCAAAAGTCGATATGTGGATCCATCTTCTGTACCCGTTTATATCTCAAATTCTGGCTCCAAACACCCGAAAATTCGATATTTTGGGGTCCCAGAAGCGACCTGTACTTGCCTACTCCGTGTTAGAATATTTTCAAATTACAGGCACAAAACATGCTGAAAATCGATATTTTATGTGACCAAAGTCAATGTATGTATGCATCTCCTGAACCCGTTTATATCCCAAATTCAACCTCAAAACACCCGAAAATTCGATATTTTTCAGTCCCAGAAGCGATCTGTACATGCCTACTCAGTGCTAGAATGTTTTCAAAATATAGGCTAAAAACATGCTAAAAATCGATATTTTAAGTGTCCAAAGTCGATATCTGCATGCATCTTCTGTACCCGTTTATATCTCAAATTCAGGCTCAAAACACCCGAAAATTCGATATTTTAGGGTCCCAGAAGTGATCTGCACATGCCTACTTAGTGCTAGAATATTTTCAAAATATAGGCCCAAAACATGCTAAAAATCGATATTTTAGGTGCCCAAAGTCGATATCTCAAATTCAGGCTCAAAACACCCGAAAATTCGATATTTGGGGGTCCCAGAAGCGAACTGTACATGCCTACTCCGTGTTAGAGTATTTTCAAAATACAGGCCCAAAACATACTGAAAATCGATCTTTTAGGTGCCCAAAATTCGATATGTGGATGCATATTCTGTACCCGTTTTTATCCCAAATTCAACCTCAAAACACACGAAAATTCGATTTTTTTTGGTCCCACAAGCGATCTGTACATGCCTACTCAGTGCTAGAATATTTTCAAAATATAGGCTCAAAACATGCTAAAAATCGATATTTTAAGTGTCCAAAGTCAATATGTGCATGCATCTTCTGTACCCGTTTATATCTCAAATTCAGGCTCAAAACACCCGAAAATTCGGTATTTTTGGGTCCTAGAAGCGATTTGTACATGCCTACTCCTAGTTAGAATGTTTTCAAGTTACAGACCCAAAACATGCTCAAAATCGATATTTTAGGTGGCTAAAAGTCGTTATGTGCATGCATCTTCAGTACCTGTTTATATCTCAAATTCAGGCTCAAAACACCTGAAAATTCGATATTTTTAGGTCCCAGAAGCGATCTGCACATTTCTACTACGTGTTAGAGTATTTTCAAAATACAGGCCCAAAAACATGCTGAAAATCGATATTTTAGGTGTCCAAAGTCAATATGTGCATGCATTTTTTGTACCCGTTTATATCTCAAATTCAGGCTCAAAACACCCGAAAATTCGATATTTTGGGGTCCCAGAAGCGATCTGTACATGCCTACTCCGTGTTAGAGTATTTTCAATATACAGGCCCAAAACATACTGAAAATCGATCTTTTAGGTGCCCAAAAGTCGATATGTGGATGCATCTTCTGTACCCGTTTATATCTCAAATTCCGGCTCCAAACACCCGAAAATTTGATATTTAGGGGTCCCAGAAGCGATCTGTACTTGCCTACTCCGTGTTAGAGTAATTTCAAAATACAGGCCCAGAACATGCTGAAAATCTATATTTTAGGTGACCAAAGTCAATATGTGTATGCATCTTCTGCACCCGTTTATATTCCAAATTCAACTTCAAAACACCCAAATATTCGATATTTTTGGGTCCCAGAAGCGATCTGTACATGCCTACTCAGTGCTAGAATGTTTTTAAAATATAGGATCAAAACATGCTGAAAATCGATATTTAAAATGTCCAAAGTCGATATGTGCATTCATCTCCTGTACCCGTTTATATCTCAAATTCAGGCTCAAAACACCCGAAAATTCGGTATTTTTGGGTCCTAAAAGCGATCTGTACATGCATACTCCTAGTTAGAATGTTTTCCAGATCCAGACCCAAAACATGCTCAAAATCGATATTTTAGGTGCCCAAAAGTCGATATTTGCATGCATCTTCAGTACCTGTATATATCCCAAATTCAGGCTCAAAACACCCGAAAATTCTATAGTTATGGGTCTCAAAAGAGATCTGTACATGCCTACTCCGTGTTAGAGTATTTTCAAAATACAGGCCCAAAACATGCTGAAAATCGATATTTTAGGGGCCCAAAGTCAATATGTGCATACATTTTCTGTACCCGTTTATATCTCAAATTCAAGCTCCAAACTCCCGAAAATTCGATATTTTGGGGTCCTAGAAGCGATCTGTACATGCCTACTAAGTGCTAGAATATTTTCAAAATATAGGCCCAAAACATGCTAAAAATCGATATTTTAGGTGCCCAAAGTCGGTATCTCAAATTCAGGCTCAAAACACCCGAAAATTCGATATTTTGGGGTCCCAGAAGCGATCTGTACATGCCTACTCCGTGTTAGAGTATTTTCAAAATACAGGCCCAAACCATACAGAGGATTGATATTTTAGGTGCGCAAAAGTCGATATGTGCATGCATCTTCTGTACTCGTTTATATCTCAAATTCAGGCTGCAAACACCTGAAAATTCGATATTTTGGGGTCCCAGAAGCGATCTGTACATGCCTACTCCTAGTGAGAATGTTTTCAAAATATAGGCCCAAAACATGCTAAAAATCGATATTTTAGGTGCCCAAAGTCGGTATCTCAAATTCAGGCCCAAAACACCCGAAAATTCGATATTTTGGGGTCCCAGAAGCGATCTGTACATGCCTACTCCGTGTTAGAGTATTTTCAAAATACAGGCCCAAACCATACAGAGGATTTATATTTTAGGTGCCCAAAAGTCGATATGTGCATGCATCTTCTGTACTCGTTTATATCTTAAATTCAGGCTGCAAACACCCGAAAATTCGATATTTTGGGGTCCCAGAAGCGATCTGTACATGCCTACTCCTAGTGAGAATGTTTTCAAGATACAGACCCAAAACATGCTCAAAATCGATATTTTAGGAGCCCATAAGTCGATATGTGCATGCATCTTCAGTACCTGTTTATATGTCAAATTCAGGCTCCAAACACCCGAAAATTCGATATTTTTGGGTCCCAGAAGCGATCTGTACATGCCTAATCCGTGTTAGAGTATTTTTAAAATACAGGCTCAAAACATGCTGAAAATCGATATTTTAGGTGTCCAAAGTCAATATGTGCATGCATTTTTTGTACCCGTTTATATCTCAAATTCAGGCTCAAAACACCCGAAATTTCGATATTTTGGGGTCCCAGAAGCGATCTGTACATGCCTACTCCGTGTTAGAGTATTTTCAATATACTGGCCCAACACATACTGAAAATCGATCTTTTAGGTGCCCAAAAGTCGATATGTGGATGCATCTTCTGTACCCGTTTATATCTCAAATTCCAGCTCCAAACACCCGAAAATTCGATATTTTGGGGTCCCAGAAGCGATCTGTACTTGCCTACTCCGTGTTAGAGTAATTTCAAAATACAGGCCCAAAACATGCTGAAAATCTATATTTTAGATGACCAAAGTCAATATGTGTATGCATCTTCTGCACCCGTTTATATTCCAAATTCAACCTCAAAACACCCGAAAATTCGATATTTTTGGGTCCCAGAAGCGATCTGTACATGCCTACTCAATGCTAGAATTGTTTCAAAATATAGGCTCAAAACATGCTGAAAATCGATATTTAAAATGTCCAAAGTCGATATGTGAATGAATCTCCTGTACCCGTTTATATCTCAAATTCAGGCTCAAAACACCCGAAAATTCGGTATTTTTGGGTCCTAGAAGCGATCTGTACTCTTAGTTAGAATGTTTTCAAGATACAGACCCAAAACATGCTCAAAATCGATATTTTAGGTGCCCAAAAGTCGATATTTGCATGCATCTTCATTACCTGTATATATCCCAAATTCAGGCTCAAAACACCCGAAAATTCTATAGTTTTGGGTCCCAAAAGAGATCTGTACATACCTACTCCGTGTTAGAGTATTTTCAAAATACAGGCCCAAAACATGCTGAAAATCGATATTTTAGGGGCCCAAAGTCAATATGTGCATACATTTTCTGTACCCGTTTATATCTCAAAATGAGGCTCAAAACACCCGAAAATTCGATATTTTGGGGTCCTAGAAGCGATCTGTACATGCCTACTAAGTGCTAGAATATTTTCAAAATATAGGCCCAAAACATGCTCAAAATCGATATTTTAGGTGCCCAAAGTCTATATCTCAAATTCAGGCCCAAAACACCCGAAAATTCGATATTTTTGGGACCCAGAAGCGATCTGTACATGCCTACTCCGTGTTAGAGTATTTTCAAAATACAGGCCCAAACCATACAGAGGATTGATATTTTAGGTGCCCAAAAGTCGATATGTGCATGCATCTTCTGTACTCGTTTATATCTCAAATTCAGGCTGCAAACACCCGAAAATTCGATATTTTTGGGTCCCAGAAGCGATCTGTACATGCCTACTCCTAGTGAGAATGTTTTTAAGATACAGACCCAAAACATGCTCAAAATCGATATTTTAGGAGCCCAAAAGTCGATATATGCATGCATTTTCAGTACCTGTTTATATGTCAAATTCACGCTCAAAACACCCGAAAATTCGATATTTTTGTGTCCCAGAAGCGATCTGTACATGCCTACTCCGTGTTAGAGTATTTTTAAAATACAGGCTCAAAACATGGTTAAAATCGATATTTTAGGTGCCCAAAGTCAATATGTGCATGCATTTTCTGTACCCGATTATATCTCAAATTCAGGTTCACAACACCCGAAAATTCGATATTTTGGGGTCCCAGAAGCGATCTGTACATGCCTACTCAGTGCTAGATTATTTTCAAAATATAGGCCCAAAACATGCTAAAAATCGATATTTTAGGTGTCCAAAGTCGATATCTCAAATTCTGGCCCAAAACACACGAAAATTCGATATTTTGGGGTCCCAGACGCGATCTCTACATGCATACTCCGTGTTAGAGTATTTTCAACATACAGGCCCAAAACATACTGAAAATAGATCTTTTAGGTGCCCAAAAGTCGATATGTGGATCCATCTTCTGTACCCGTTTATATCTCAAATTCTGGCTCCAAAGACCCGAAAATTCGATATTTTGGGGTCCCAGAAGCGACCTGTACTTGCCTACTCCGTGTTAGAATATTTTCAAAATACAGGCCCAAAACAAGCTGAAAATCGATATTTTAGGTGACCAGAGTCAATGTATGTATGCATCTCCTGAACCCGTTTATATCCCAAATTCAACATCAAAACACCCGAAAATTCGATATTTTTTAGTCCCAGAAGCGTTCTGTACATGCCTACTCAGTGTTAGAATGTTTTCAAAATATAGGCTAAAAACATGCTAAAAATCGATATTTTAAGTGTCCAAATTCGATATGTGCATGCATCTTCTGTACCCGTTTATATCTCAAATTCAGGCTCAAAACACCCGAAAATTCGATATTTTATGGTCCCATAAGTGATCTGCACATGCCTACTTAGTGCTAGAATATTTTCACAATATAGGCCCAAAACATGCTAAAAATCGATATTTTAGGTGCCCAAAGTCGATATCTCAAATTCAGATTCAAAACACCCGAAAATTCGATATTTGTGGGTCCCAGAAGCGAACTGTACATGCCTACTCCATGTTAGAGTATTTTCAAAATACAGGCCCAAAACATACTGAAAATCGATCTTTTAGGTGCCCAGAAGTCGATATGTGCATGAATCTTCTGTACCCGTTTATATCTCAAATTCAGGCTCTAAACACCCAAAAATTCGATATTTTGGGGTCCTAGAAGCGATCAGTACATGGCTACTCAGATACAGACCCAAAACATGCTGAAAATCTATATTTTAGGTGCCCAAAGTCAATATATGTATGTATTTTCTGCACTCGTTTATATCTCAAATTCAACCTCAAAACACCCGAAAATTCGATATTTTGGGGTCCCAGAAGCGATCTGTACATGCCTACTCCGTGTTAGAGTATTTTCAAAATACGGGCCCAAAACATACCGAAAATCGATATTTTATGTGCCCAAAAGTCGATATGTGCATACATCTTCTGTACTCGTTTAAATCTCAAATTCAGGCTCCAAACACCGGAAAATTCGATATTTTGGGGTCCCAGAAGCGATCTGTACATGCATACTCAGTGCTAGATTATTTTCAAAATATAGGCCCAAAACATGCGAAAAATCGATATTTTAGGTGCCCAAAGTCGATATCTCAAATTCAGGCTCAAAACACCCGAAAATTCGATATTTGGGGGTCCCAGAAGCGAACTGTACATGCCTACTCCGTGTTAGAGTATTTTCAAAATACAGGCCCAAAACATACTGAAAATCGATCTTTTAGGTGCCCAAAATTCGATATGTGGATGCATATTCTGTACCCGTTTATATCCCAAATTCAACCTCAAAGCACCCGAAAATTCGATATTTTTTGGTCCCAGAAGCGATCTGTACATGCCTACTCAGTGCTAGAATATTTTCAAAATATAGGATCAAAACATGCTAAAAATCGATATTTTAAGTGTCCAAAGTCAATATGTGCATGCATCTTCTGTACCCGTTTATATCTCAAATTCAGGCTCAAAACACCCGAAAATTCGGTATTTTTGGGTCCTAGAAGCGATTTGTACATGCCTACTCCTAATTAGAATGTTTTCAAGTTACAGACCCAAAACATGCTCAAAATCGATATTTTAGGTGGCTAAAAGTCGTTATGTGCATGCATCTTCAGTACCTGTTTATATCACAAATTCAAGCTCAAAACACCTGAAAATTCGATATTTTTAGGTCCCAGAAGCGATCTGCACATTTATACTACGTGTTAGAGTATTTTCAAAATACAGGCCCAAAAACATGCTGAAAATCGATATTTTAGGTGTCCAAAGTCAATATGTGCATGCATTTTTTGTACCCGTTTATATCTCAAATTCAGGCTCAAAACACCCGAAAATTCGATATTTTGGGGTCCCAGAAGCGATATGTACATGCCTTCTCCGTGTTAGAGTATTTTCAATATACAGGCCCAAAACATACTGAAAATCGATCTTTTAGGTGCCCAAAAGTCGATATGTGGATGCATCTTCTGTACCCGTTTATATCTCAAATTCCGGCTCCAAACACCCGAAAATTCGATATTTAGGGGTCCCAGAAGCGATCTGTACTTGCCTACTCCGTGTTAGAGTAATTTCAAAATACAGGCCCAAAACATGCTGAAAATCTATATTTTAGGTGACCAAAGTCAATATGTGTATGCATCTTCTGCACCCGTTTATATTCCAAATTCAACCTCAAAACACCCAAAAATTCGATATTTTTGGGTCCCAGAAGCGATCTGTACATGCCTACTCAGTGCTAGAATGTTTTCAAAATATAGGATCAAAACATGCTGAAAATCGATATTTAAAATGTCCAAAGTCGATATCTGCATGCATCTCCTGTACCCGTTTATATCTCAAATTCAGGCTCAAAACACCCGAAAATTCGGTATTTTTGGGTCCTAAAAGCGATCTGTACATGCATACTCCTAGTTAGAATGTTTTCCCGATCCAGACCCAAAACATGCTCAAAATCGATATTTTAGGTGCCCAAAAGTCGATATTTGCATGCATCTTCAGTACCTGTATATATCCCAAATTCAGGCTCAAAACACCCGAAAATTCTATAGTTATGGGTCCCAAAAGAGATCTGTACATGCATACTCCGTGTTAGAGTATTTTCAAAATACAGGCCCAAAACATGCTGAAAATCGATATTTTAGGGGCCCAAAGTCAATATGTGCATACATTTTCTGTACCCGTTTATATCTCAAATTCAAGCTCCAAACTCCCGAAAATTCGATATTTTGGGGTCCTAGAAGCGATCTGTACATGCCTACTAAGTGCTAGAATATTTTCAAAATATAGGCCCAAAACATGCTAAAAATCGATATTTTAGGTGCCCAAAGTCGGTATCTCAAATTCAGGCCCAAAACACCCCAAAATTCGATATTTTGGGTTCCCAGAAGCGATCTGTACATGCCTACTCCGTGTTAGAGTATTTTCAAAATACAGGCCCAAACCATACAGAGGATTGATATTTTAGGTGCCCAAAAGTCGATATGTGCATGCATCTTCTGTACTCGTTTATATCTCAAATTCAGGCTGCAAACACCAGAAAATTCGATATTTTGGGGTCCCAGAAGCGATCTGTACATGCCTACTCCTAGTGAGAATGTTTTCAAGATACAGACCCAAAACATGCTCAAAATCGATATTTTAGGAGCCCATAAGTCGATATGTGCATGCATCTTCAGTACCTGTTTATATGTCAAATTCAGGCTCCAAACACCCGAAAATTCGATATTTTTGGGTCCCAGAAGCGATCTGTACATGCCTAATCCGTGTTAGAGTATTTTTAAAATACAGGCTCAAAACATGCTGAAAATCGATATTTTAGGTGTCCAAAGTCAATATGTGCATGCATTTTTTGTACCCGTTTATATCTCAAATTCAGGCTCAAAACACCCGAAATTTCGATATTTTGGGGTCCCAGAAGCGATCTGTACATGCCTACTCCGTGTTAGAGTATTTTCAATATACTGGCCCAACACATACTGAAAATCGATCTTTTAGGTGCCCAAAAGTCGATATGTGGATGCATCTTCTGTACCCGTTTATATCTCAAATTCCGGCTCCAAACACCCGAAAATTCGATATTTTGGGGTCACAGAAGCGATCTGTACTTGCCTACTCCGTGTTAGAGTAATTTCAAAATACAGGCCCAAAACATGCTGAAAATCTATATTATAGATGACCAAAGTCAATATGTGTATGCATCTTCTGCACCCGTTTATATTCCAAATTCAACCTCAAAACACCCGAAAATTCGGTATTTTTGGGTCCTAGAAGTGATCTGTACATGCCTACTCCTAGTTAGAATGTTTTCAAGATACAGACCCAAAACATGCTCAAAATCGATATTTTAGGTGCCCAAAAGTCGATATGTGCATGCATCTTCTGTACATGTTTATATCTCAAATTCAGGCTCAAAACACCTGAAAATACGATATTTTGGGGTCCCAGAAGCGATCTGTACATGCCTACTCAGTGTTAGAGTATTTTTAAAATACAGGCTCAAAACATGGTTAAAATCGATATTTTAGGTGCCCAAAGTCAATATGTGCATACATTTTCTGTACCCGATTATATCTCAAATTCAGGCTCAAAACACCCGAAAATTCGATATTTTGGGGTCCCAGAAGCGATCTGTACATGCCTACTCAGTGCTAGATTATTTTCAAAATATAGGCCCAAAACATGCTAAAAATCGATATTTTAGGTGTCCAAAGTCGATATCTCAAATTCAGGCCCAAAACACACGAAAATTCGATATTTTGGGGTCCCAGACGCGATCTCTACATGCATACTCCGTGTTAGAGTATTTTCAAAATACAGGCCCAAAACATACTGAAAATAGATCTTTTAGGTGCCCAAAAGTCGATATGTGGATCCATCTTCTGTACCCGTTTATATCTCAAATTCTGGCTCCAAACACCCGAAAATTCGATATTTTGGGGTCCCAGAAGCGACCTGTACTTGCCTACTCCGAGTCAGAATATTTTCAAAATACAGGCCCAAAACAAGCTGAAAATCGATATTTTAGGTGACCAGAGTCAATGTATGTATGCATCTCCTGAACCCGTTTATATCCCAAATTCAACATCAAAACACCCGAAAATTCGATATTTTTTAGTCCCAGAAGCGTTCTGTACATGCCTACTCAGTGCTAGAATGTTTTCAAAATATAGGCTAAAAACATGCTAAAAATCAATATTTTAAGTGTCCAAAGTCGATATGTGCATGCATCTTCTGTACCCGTTTATATCTCAAATTCAGGCTCAAAACACCCGAAAATTCGATATTTTATGGTCCCATAAGTGATCTGCACATGCCTACTTAGTGCTAGAATATTTTCAAAATATAGGCCCAAAACATGCTAAAAATCGATATTTTAGGTGCCCAAAGTCGATATCTCAAATTCAGATTCAAAACACCCGAAATTTCGATATTTGGGGGTCCCAGAAGCGAACTGTACATGCCTACTCCGTGTTAGAGTATTTTTAAAATACAGGCCCAAAACATACTGAAAATCGATCTTATAGGTGCCCAGAAGTCGATATGTGCATGAATCTTCTGTACCCGTTTATATCTCAAATTCAGGCTCTAAACACCCAAAAATTCGATATTTTGGGGTCCTAGAAGCGATCAGTACATGCCTACTCAGAAACAGACCCAAAACATGCTGAAAATCTATATTTTAGGTGCCCAAAGTCATTATATATGTATGTATCTTCTGCACTCGTTTATATCTCAAATTCAACCTCAAAACACTCGAAAATTCGATATTTTGGGGTCCCAGAAGCGATCTGTACATGCCTACTCCGTGTTAGAGTATTTTCAAAATACGGGCCCAAAACATACCGAAAATCGATATTTTATGTGCCCAAAAGTCGATATGTGCATACATCTTCTGTACTCGTTTAAATCTCAAATTCAGGCTCCAAACACCGGAAAATTCGATATTTTGGGGTCCCAGAAGCGATCTGTACATGCATACTCAGTGCTAGATTTTTTCAAAATATAGGCCCAAAACATGCTAAAAATCGATATTTTAGGTGCCCATAGTCGATATCACAAATTCAGGCCCAAAACACCCGAAAATTTGATATCTTGGGGTCCCAGAAGCGATCTGTACATGCCTACTCCGTGTTAGAATGTTTTCAAGACACAGACCCAAAACATGCTCAAAATCGATATTTTAGGTGCCCAAAAGTTATGTGCATGCATCTTCAGTACCTGTTTATATCTCAAATTCAGGCTCAAAACACCCGAAAATTCGATATTTTTGGGTCCCAGAAGCGATCTGTACATGCCTACTCCGTGTTAGAGTATTTTCAAAATACAGGCCGAAAACATGCTGAAAATCGATAGTTTAGGTGCCCAAAGTCAGTATGTGCATGAATTTTCTGTACCCGTTTATATCTCAAATTCATGCTCAAAACACCCAAAAATTCGATATTTTGGGGTCCTAGAAGCGATCAGTACATGCCTACTCAGATACAGACCCAAAACATGCTGAAAATCTATATTTTAGGTGCCCAAAGTCAATATATGTATGTATCTTCTGCACTCGTTTATATCTCAAATTCAACCTCAAAACACCCGAAAATTCGATATTTTGGGGTCCCAGAAGCGATCTGTACATGCCTACTCCGTGTTAGAGTATTTTCAAAATACGGGCCCAAAACATACCGAAAATCGATATTTTATGTGCCCAAAAGTCGATATGTGCATACATCTTCTGTACTCGTTTAAATCTCAAATTCAGGCTCCAAACACCGGAAAATTCGATATTTTGGGGTCCCAGAAGCGATCTGTACATGCATACTCAGTGCTAGATTATTTTCAAAATATAGGCCCAAAACATGCTAAAAATCGATATTTTAGGTGCCCATAGTCGATATCACAAATTCAGGCCCAAAACACCCGAAAATTTGATATCTTGGGGTCCCAGAAGCGATCTGTACATGCCTACTCCGTGTTAGAAAGTTTTCAAGACACAGACCCAAAACATGCTCAAAATCGATATTTTAGGTGCCCAAAAGTTATGTGCATGCATCTTCAGTACCTGTTTATATCTCAAATTCAGGCTCCAAACACCCAAAAATTCGATATTTTGGGGTCCCAGAAGCGAACTGTACTTGCCTACTCTGTGTTAGAGTATTTTCAAAATACAGGCCCAAAACATGCTGAAAATCGATATTTTAGGTGACCAAAGTCAATATGTGTATTCATTTTCTGCACCCGTTTATATCCCAAATTCAAACTCAAATCACCCGAAAATTCGATATTTTTGGGTCCCAGAAGCGATCTGTACATGCATACTCAGTGCTAGAAAGTTTTCAAAATTTAGGCTCAAAACATGCTAAAAATCGATATTTTAAGTGTCCAAAGTCGATATGTGCATGCATCTCCTGTACCAGTTTATATCGCAAATTCAGGCTCAAAACCCCTGAAAATTCGATATTTTAGGGTCCCAGAAGTGATCTGTACATGCCTACTTAGTGCTAGAATATTTTCAAAATATAGGGCCAAAACATGCTAAAAATCGATATTTTAGGTGCCCAAAGTCGATATCTCAAATTCAGGCTCAAAACACCCGAAAATTCGATATTTTGGGGTCCCAGAAGCGATCTCTACATGCCTACTCCGTGTTAGAGTATTTTCAAAATACAGGCCCAAAACATACAGAAAATCGATATTTTAGGTGCACAATAGTTGTTATGTGCATGCATCTTCTGTACTCGTTTATATCTCAAATTCAAGCTCCAAACTCCCGAAAATTCGATATTTTGGGGTCCCAGAAGCGATCTGTACATGCGTTGTCAGTGCTAGATTATTTTCAAAATATAGGCCCAAAACATGCTAAAAATCGATATTTTAGGCGCCCAAAATCGATATCACAAATTCAGGCCCAAAACACCCGAAAATTCAATATTCTGGGGTCCCAGTAGCAATCTGTACATGCCTACTCCGTGTTAGAGTATTTTCAAAATACGGGCCCAAAACATACCGAAAATCGATATTTTATGTGCCCAAAAGTCGATATGTGCAATGATCTTCTGTACTCGTTTAAATCTCAAATTCAGGCTCCAAACACCCGAAAATTCGATATTTTGGGGTCCCAAAAGCGATCTGTACATGCATACTCAGTGCTAGATTATTTTCAAAATATAGGCCCAAAACATGCTAAAAATCGATATTTTAGGTGCCCAAAGTCGATATCACAAATTCAGGCCCAAAACACCCGAAAATTCGATATTTTGGGGTCCCAGAAGCGATCTGTACATGCCTACTCCGTGTTAGAATGTTTTCAAGATACAGACCCAAAACATGCTCAAAATCGATATTTTAGGTGCCCAAAAGTTATGTGCATGCATCTTCAGTACCTGTTTATATCTCAAATTCAGGCTCCAAACACCCGAAAAATTGATATTTTTGGGTCCTAGAATTGATCTGTACATGCCTACTCAGTGCTAGAATATTTTCAAAACATAGGCCCAAAACATGCTAAAAATCGATGTTTTAGGTGACCAGGGTCGGTATTTCAAATTCAGGTCCAAAACACACGAAAATTCGATATTTTGGGGTCCCAGAAGCGATCTGTACATGCCTACTCCGTGTTAGAGTATTTTCAAAATACAGGCCCAAAACATACTGAAAATCGATCTTTTAGGTGCCCTAAAGTCGATATCTGGATGCATCGTCTGTACCCGTTTATATCTCAAATTCAGGCTCCAAACACCCGAAAATTCGATATTTTGGGGTCCCAGAAGCGAACTGTACTTGCCTACTCCGTGTTAGAGTATTTTCAAAATACAGGCCCAAAACATGCTGAAAATCGATATTTTAGGTGACCAAATTCAATATGTGTATGCATTTTCTGCACCCGTTTATATCCCAAATTCAACCTCAAATCACCCGAAAATTCGATATTTTTGGGTCCCAGAAGCGATCTGTACATGCATACTCAGTGCTAGAAAGTTTTCAAAATTTAGGCTCAAAACATGCTAAAAATCGATATTTTAATTGTCCAAAGTCGATATGTGCATGCATCTCCTGTACCAGTTTATATCTCAAATTCAGGCTCAAAACCCCCGAAAATTCGATATTTTAGGGTCCCAGAAGTGATCTGTACATGCCTACTTAGTGCTAGAATATTTTCAAAATATAGGCCCAAAACATGCTAAAAATTGATATTTTTGGTGCCCAAAGTCGATATCTCAAATTCAGGCTCAAAACAACCGAAAATTCGATATTTTGGGGTCCCAGAAGCGATCTCTACATGCCTACTCCGTGTTAGAGTATTTTCAAAATACAGGCCCAAAACATACAGAAAATCGATATTTTAGGTGCACAATAGTTGATATGTGCATGCATCTTCTGTACTCGTTTATATCTCAAATTCAAGCTCCAAACTCCCGAAAATTCGATATTTTGGGGTCCCAGAAGCGATCTGTACATGCGTGGTCAGTGCTAGATTATTTTCAAAATATTGGCCCAAAACATGCTAAAAATCGATATTTTAGGAGCCCAAAATCGATATCACAAATTCATTCCCAAAACACACGAAAATTCGATATTTTGGGGTCCCAGAAGCGATCTGTACATGCCTACTCCGTGTTAGGGTATTTTCAAAATACAGGCCCAAAACATACTGAAAATCGATCTTTTTGGTGCCGAAAAGTCGAGAAGTGGATGCATCTTCTGTACCCGTTTATATCTCAAATTCAGCCTCCAAACACTCGAAATTTCTATATTTTGGGGTCCCAGAAGCGATCTGTACTTGCCTACTCCGTGTTAGAGTATTTTCAAAATACAGGCCCAAAACATGCTGAAAATCGATATTTTTTGTGACCAAAGTCAATATGTGTATGAATCTTCTGCACCCGTTTATATCCCAAATTCAACCTCAAAACACCCGAAAATTCGATATTTTTCAGTCCAAGAAGCGATCTGTACATGCCTACTCAGTGCTAGAAATTTTTCAAAATATAGGCTCAAAACATGCTAAAAATCTATATTTTAAGTGTCCAAAGTCGATTTGTGCATGCATCTCCTGTACCAGTTTATATCTCAAATTCAGGCTCAAAACCCCCGAAAATTCAATATTTTAGGGTCCCAGAAGTGATCTGTACATGCCTACTTAGTGCTAGAATATTTTTTAAAATATAGTACCAAAACATGCTAAAAATCGATATTTTAGGTGCCCAAAGTCGATATCTCAAATTCAGGCTCAAAACACCCGAAAATTCGATACTTTGGGGTCCGAGAATCGAACTGTACATGCGTACTACGTGTTAGAGTATTTTCAAAAAACAGGCCCAAAACATACTGAAAATCGATCTTTTAGGTGCCCAAAAGTTGATATGTGCATGCATCTTCTGTACCCGTTTATATCTCAAATTCAGGCTCAAAACACCCGAAAATTCGATATTTTTGGGTCCCAGAAGCAATCTGTATATGCCTACTCTTTGCTAGAATGTTTTCAAAATATAGACCCAAAACATGCTCAAAATCGATATTTTAGGTGCAAAAAGTCGATATGTGCATGCATCTTCTGTAAACGTTTATATCTCAAATTAAGGCTCAAAACACCCGAAAATTCGATATTTTTGTGTCCCAGAAGCGATCTGTACATGCCTACTCCGTGTTAGAGTATTTTCAAAATATAGGCCCAAAACATGCTAAAAATCGTTATTTTGGGTGCCCAAAGTCGATATGTGCTTGCATCTTCTGTACCCGTTTATATCTTAAATTCAGACTCAAAACACACGAAAATTAGATATTTTTGTGTCCCAGAAGCGATCTGTACATGCCTACTCCTTCTTAGAATTTTTTGAAGATACAGACCCAAAACATGTTCAAAATCGATATTTTAGGTGCAAAAGTCAATATGTGTATGCATCTTCTGTACCCGTTTATATCTCAAATTCAGGCTCAAAACACCCAAAAATTCGATGTTTTTGGGACCCAGAAACGATCTGTACATGCCTACTCAGTGCTAGAATGTTTATAAAATATAGGCTCAAAACATGCTAAAAATCGATATCTTAAGTGTCCCAAGTCGATATGTGCATGCATGTTCTGTACCCGTTTATATCTCAAATTCAGGCTCAAAACACCCAAAAATTCGGTATTTTTGTGTCCCAGAAGCGATCTGTACATGCCTACTCAGTTCTAGAATGTTTTTCAAAATATAGGCTCAAAACATGCTAAAAATCGATAATTTCGATATTCTTGGGTCCCAGAACCGATCTGTACATGCCTACTCATAGCTAGAATGATTTCAAAATACAGACCCAAAGCATGCTCAAAATCGATATTTTAGGTGCAAAAAGTCGCTATGTGCATGCATCTTCTGTACCCGTTTATATCTCAAATGCAGGCTCAAAACACCCAAAAATTCAATATTTTTGGGTCCCCGAAGCGATCTGTACATGTCTACTCAGTGCTAGAATATTTTCAAAATATAAGCCTAAAATATGATAAATATCGATATTTTAGGTACCCAAAGTCGATATGTGCATGTATCTTCTGTACCCGTTTATATATCAAATTCAGGCTCGAAACACCCGAAAATTCGATATTTTTGTGTCCCAGAAGCGATCTGTACATGCCTTCTTCGTGCTAGAGTATTTTTAAAATACAGGCCCAAAACATGCTCAAAATCGATATTTTGGGTGCCCAAAGTCGATATGTGCATGCATCTTCTGTACCCGTTTATATCTCAAATTCAGGCTTAAAACACCCGGAAATTCGATATTTTTGTGTCCCAGAAGCGATCTGTACATGCCTACTCCGTGTTAGAGTATTTTCAAAATATAGGCCCAAAACATGCTAAAAATCGATATTTTGGGTGCCCAAAGTCGATATGTGCTTGCATCTTCTGTACCCGTTTATATCTCAAATTCAGACTCAAAACACACAAAAATTAGATATTTTTGTGTCCCAGAAGCGATCTGTACATGCCTACTCCTTCTTAGAATGTTTTGAAGATACAGACCCAAAACATGTTCAAAATCGATATTTTAGGTGCAAAAAGTCAATATGTGTATGCATCTTCTGTACCCGTTTATATTTCAAATTCAGGCTCAAAACACCCAAAAATTCGATGTTTTTGGGTCCCAGAAACGATCTGTACATGCCTACTCAGTGCTAGAATGTTTATAAAATATAGGCTCAAAACATGCAAAAAATCGATATCTTAATTGTCCCAAGTCGATATGTGCATGCATGTTCTGTACTCGTTTATATCTCAAATTCAGGCTCAAAACACCCAAAAATTCGGTATTTTTGTGTCCCAGAAGCGATCTGTACATGCCTACTCCTTGCAAAAATGTTTTCAAGATACAGACCCAAAACATGCTCAAAATTGATATTTTACGTGCATTAAGTCGATATCTACATGCATCTTCAGTACCCGTTTAAATCTCAAATTCACGCTCAAAACAACGGAAAATTCAATATTTTTGGGTCCCAGAAGCAATCTGTACATGCCTACTCAGTTCTAGAATGTTTTTCAAAATATAGGCTCAAAACATGCTAAAAATCGATAATTTCGATATTCTTGGGTCCCAGAACCGATCTGTACATGCCTACTCTTAGCTAGAATGTTTTCAAAATACAGACCCAAAGCATGCTCAAAATCGATATTTTAGGTGCAAAAAGTCGCTATGTGCATGCATCTTCTGTACCCGTTTATATCTCAAATGCAGGCTCAAAACACCCAAAAATTCAATATTTTTGGGTCCCCGAAGCGATCTGTACATGTCTACTCAGTGCTAGTATATTTTCAAAATATAGGCCTAAAATATGATAAAAATCGATATTTTAGGTACCCAAAGTCGATATGTGCATGTATCTTCTGTACCCGTTTATATATCAAATTCATGCTCGAAACACCCGAAAATTCGATATTTTTGTGTCCCAGAAGCGATCTGTACATGCCTACTTCGTGCTAGAGTATTTTTAAAATACAGGCGTAAAACATGCTCAAAATCGATATTTTGGGTGCCCAAAGTCGATATGTTCTTGCATCTTCTGTACCCGTTTATATTTCAAATTCAGGCTCAAAACACCCGAAAATTAGATATTTTTGGGTCCCAGAAGCAATATGTACATGCCTACTCTTTGCTAGAATGTTTTCAAAATATAGGCCCAAAACATGCTCAAAATCGATATTTTAGGTGCAAAAAGTCGATATGTGCATGCATCTTCTGTACCCGTTTATATCTCAAATTCAGGCTCAAAACACCCGGAAATTCGATATTTTTGTGTCCCAGAAGCGATCTGTACATGCCTACTCCGTGTTAGAGTATTTTCAAAATATAGGCCCAAAACATGCTAAAAATCGATATTTTGGGTGCCCAAAGTCGATATGTGCTTGCATCTTCTGTACCCGTTTATATCTCAAATTCAGACTCAAAACACACGAAAATTAGATATTTTTGTGTCCCAGAAGCGATCTGTACATGCCTACTCCTTCTTAGAATGTTTTGAAGATACAGACCCAAAACATGTTCAAAATCGATATTTTAGGTGCAAAAAGTCAATATGTGTATGCATCTTCTGAACCCGTTTATATCTCAAATTCAGGCTCAAAACACCCAAAAATTCGATGTTTTTGGGTCCCAGAAACGATCTGTACATGCCTACTCAGTGCTAGAATGTTTATAAAATATAGGCTCAAAACATGCTAAAAATCGATATCTTAAGTGTCCCAAGTCGATATGTGCATGCATGTTCTGTACCCGTTTATATCTCAAATTCAGGCTCAAAACACCCAAAATTCGGTATTTTTGTGTCCCAGAAGCGATCTGTACATGCCTACTCCTTGCAAAAATGTTTTCAAGATACAGACCCAAAACATGCTCAAAATTGATATTGTACGTACATTAAGTCGATATCTGCATGCATCTTCAGTACCCGTTTAAATCTGAAATTCACGCTCAAAACAACGGAAAATTCAATATTTTTGGGTCCCAGAAGCAATCTGTACATGCATACTCAGTTCTAGAATGTTTTTCAAAATATAGGCGCAAAACATGCTAAAAATCGATAATTTCGATATTCTTGGGTCCCGGAACCGATCTGTACATGCCTACTCTTAGCTAGAATGTTTTCAAAATACAGACCCAAAGCATGCTCAAAATTGATATTTTAGGTGCAAAAAGTCGCTATGTGCTTGCATCTTCTGTACCCGTTTATATCTCAAATGCAGGCTCAAAACACCCGAAAATTCGATATTTTTGGGTCCCCGAAGCGATCTGTACATGTCTACTCAGTGCTAGAATATTTTCAAAATATAGGCCTAAAATATGATAAAAATCGATATTTTAGGTGTCCAAAGTCAATATGTGCATACATCTTTTGTACCCGTTTATATCCCAAATTCAGGCTCAGAACTCCCCAAAATTCGATATTTTTGTGTCCCAGAAGCGATCTGTACATGCCTACTTCGTGCTAGAGTATTTTTAAAATACAGGCCTAAAACATGCTCAAAATCGATATTTTGGGTGCCCAAAGTCGATATGTGCTTGCATCTTCTGTACCCGTTTATATCTCAAATTCAGGCTCAGAACACACGAAAATTAGATATTTTTGTGTCCCAGAAGCGATCTGTACATGCCTTCTCCATGTTAGAGTATTTTCAAAATATAGGCCCAAAACATGCTAAAAATCGATATTTTATGTGCAAAATGTCGATATGTGCATGCATCTTCTGTACACGTTTATATCTCAAATTAAGGCTCAAAACACCCGAAAATTCAATATTTTTGTGTCCCATAAGCGATATGTACATGCCTACTCCGTGTTAGAGTATTTTCAAAATATAGGCCCAAAACATGCTAAAAATCGATATTTTGGGTGCCCAAAGTCGATATGTGCTTGCATCTTCTGAACCCGTTTATATCTTAAATTCAGACTCAAAACACACGAAAATTAGATATTTTTGTGTCCCTGAAGCGATCTGTACATGCCTACTCCTTCTTAGAATGTTTTCAAGATACAGACCCAAAACATGCTCAAAATCGATATTTTAGGTGCAAAAAGTCGATATGTGCATGCATCTTCAGTACCCGTTTATATCTCAAATGTAGGCTCAAAACACCCAAAAATTCAATATTTTTGTGTCCCAGAAGCAATCTGTACATGCATACTCAGTGCTAGAACATTTTCAAAATATATGCTTAAAACATGCAAAAAATCCATTTTTTAGTTGTCCAAAGTCGATATGTCCATACATGTTTTGTACCCGTTTATATCTCAAATACATGCTCAAAACACCCAAAAATTCAATATTTTTGGGTCCCCGAAGCGATCTGTACATGTCTACTCATTGCTAGAATATTTTCAAAATATAGGCCTAAAATATGATAAAAATCGATATTTTAGGTGTCAAAAGTCAATATGTGCATACATCTTTTGTACCCGTTTATATCCCAAATTCAGGCCCAGAACACCCCAAAATTCAATATTTTTGGGTCCCAGAAGCGATCTGTATATGCATACTCAGTGCTAGAATATTTTCAAAATATTGGCCCAAAACATACTAAAAATTGATATTTTTGGTACCCAAAGTCGATATGTGCATGTATCTTCTGTACCCGTTTATATCTCAAATTCAGGCTCAAAACACCCGAAAATAAGATATTTTTGAGTCCCAGAAGCGATCTGTACATGCCTACTCCGTGTGAGAGTATTTTCAAAATATAGGCCCAAAACATGCTAAAAATCGATATTTTATGTGCAAAATGTCGATATGTGCATGCATCTTCTGTACCCGTTTATATCTCAAATTCAGGCTCAAAACACCCTAAAATTCGATATTTTTGTGTCCCAGAAGCGATCTGTACATGCCTACTTCGTGCTAGAGTATTTTTAAAATACAGGCCCAAAACATGCTCAAAATCGATATTTTGGGTGCCCAAAGTCGATATGTGCTTGCATCTTCTGTACCCGTTTATATCTCAAATTCAGACTCAAAACACACGAAAATTAGATATTTTTGTGTCCCAGAAGCGATCTGTACATGCCTTCTCCGTGTTAGAGTATTTTCAAAATATAGGCCCAAAACATGCTAAAAATCGATATTTTATGTGCAAAATGTCGATATGTGCATGCATCTTCTGTACCCGTTTATATCTCAAATTCAGGCTCAAAACACCCGAAAATTCAATATGTTTGTGTCCCAGAAGCGATCTGTACATGCCTACTCCGTGTTAGAGTATTTTCAAAATATAGGCCCAAAACATACTCAAAATCGATATTTTGGGTGCCCAAAGTCGATATGTGCTTGCATCTTCTGTACCCGTTTATATCTCAAATTCAGATTCAAAACACCCGAAAATTAGATATTTTTGCGTCCCAGAAGCGATCTGTACATGTCTACTCAGTGCTAGAATATTTTCAAAATATAGGCCTAAAATATGATAAAAATCGATATTTTAGGTGTCCAAAGTCAATATGTGCATACATCTTTTGTACCCGTTTATATCCCAAATTCAGGCTCAGAACACCCCAAAATTCAATATTTTTGGGTCCCAGAAGCGATCTGTACATGCATACTCAGTGCTAGAATATTTTCAAAATATTGGCCCAAAACATAATAAAAATTGATATTTTTGGTACCCAAAGTCGATATGTGCATGTATCTTCTGTGCCCGTTTATATCCCAAATTCAGGCTCAGAACACCCCAAAATTCAATATTTTTGGGTCCCAGAAGCAATCTGTACATGCATACTCAGTGCTAGAACATTTTCAAAATATTGGCTTAAAACATGCTAAAAATCCATATTTTAGTTGTCCAAAGTCGATATGTCCATACATCTTTTGTACCCGTTTATATCTCAAATACAGGCTCAAAACACCCAAAAATTCAATATTTTTGGGTCCCCGAAGCGATCTGTACATGTCTACTCAGTGCTAGAATATTTTCAAAATATAGGCCTAAAATATGATAAAAATCGATATTTTAGGTGTCCAAAGTCAATATGTGCATACATCTTTTGTACCCGTTTATATCCCAAATTCAGGCTCGGAACACCCCAAAATTCAATATTTTTGTGTCCCAGAAGCGATCTGTACATGCATACTCAGTGCTAGAATATTTTCAAAATATTGGCCCAAAACAAACTAAAAATTGATATTTTTGGTACCCAAAGTCGATATGTGCATGTATCTTCTGTAGCCGTTTATATCTCAAATTCAGGCTCAAAACACCCGAAAATTAGATATTTTTGTGTCCCAAAAGCGATCTGTACATGCCTACTCCGTGTTAGAGTATTTTCAAAATATATGCCCAAAACATGTTAAAAATCGATATTTTATGTGCAAAATGTCGATATGTGCATGCATCTTCTCTACCCGTTTATATCTCAAATTCAGGCTTAAAACACCCGAAAATTCGATATTTTTGTGTCTCAGAAGCGATCTGTACATGCCTACTCCGTGTTAGAGTATTTTTAAAATATAGACCCAAAACATGCTAAAAATCGATATTTTGGGTGTCCAAAGTCGATATGTGCTTGCATCTTCTGTACCCGTTTATATCTCAAATTCAGACTCAAAACACACGAAAATTAGATATTTTTGTGTCCCTGAAGCGATCTGTACATGCCTACTCCTTCTTAGAGTGTTTTCAAGATACAGACCCAAAACATGCTCAAAATCGATATTTTAGGTGCAAAAAGTCGATATGTGCATGCATCTTCAGTACCCGTTTATATCTCAAATCCAGGCTCAAAACACCCAAAAATTCAATATTTTTGGGTCCGCGAAGCGATCTGTACATGTCTACTCAGTGCTAGAATATTTTCAAAATATAGGCCTAAAATATGATAAAAATCGATATTTTAGGTGTCCAAAGTCGATATGTGCATACATCTTTTGTGCCCGTTTATATCCCAAATTCAGGCTCAGAACACCCCAAAATTCGATATTTTTGTGTCCCAGAAGCGATCTGTACATGCATACTCAGTGCTAGAGTATTTTTAAAATACAGGCCCAAAACATGCTCAAAATCGATATTTTGGGTGCCCAAAGTCGATATGTGCTTGAATCTTCTGTACCCGTTTATATCTCAAATTCAGGCTCAAAACACCCGAAAATTAGATATTTTTGTGTCCCAGAAGCGATCTGTACATGCCTACTCCGTGTTAGAGTATTTTCAAAATATAAGCCCAAAACATGCTAAAAATCGATATTTTATGTGCAAAATGTCGATATGTGAATGCATCTTCTGTACCCGTTTATATCTCAAATTCAGATTCAAAACACCCGAAAATTAGATATTTTTGCGTCCCAGAAGCGATCTGTACATGTCTACTCCTTCTTAGAATGTTTTCAAGATACAGACCCAAAACATGCTCAAAATCGATATTTTAGGTGCAAAAAGTCGATATGTGCATGCATCATCAGTACCCGTTTATATCTCAAATGCAGGCTCAAAAATCCCAAAAATTCAATATTTTTGGGTCTGCGAAGCGATCTGTACATGTCTACTCAGTGCTAGAATATTTTCAAAATATAGGCCTAAAATATGATAAAAATCGATATTTTAGGTGTCCAAAGTCGATATGTGCATACATCTTTTGTGCCCGTTTATATCCCAAATTCAGGCTCAGAACACCCGAAAATTCAATATTTTTGGGTCCCAGAAGCAATCTGTACATGCATACTCAGTGCTAGAACATTTTCAAAATATAGGCTTAAAACATGCTAAAAATCCATATTTTAGTTGTCAAAAGTCGATATGTCCATACATCTTTTGTACCCGTTTATATCTCAAATGCAGGCTCAAAACACCCAAAAATTCATTATTTTTGGGTCCCCGAAGCGATCTGTACATGTCTACTCAGTCCTAGAATATTTTCAAAATATAGGCCTAAAATATGATAAAAATCGATATTTTAGGTGTCCAAAGTCAATATGTGCATACATCTTTTGTACCCGTTTATATCCCAAATTCAGGCTCAGAACACCCCAAAATTCAATATTTTTGGGTCCCAGAAGCGATCTGTACATGCATACTCAGCGCTAGAATATTTTCAAAATATTGGCCCAAAACATACTAAAAATTGATATTTTTGGTACCCAAAGTCGATATGTGCATATACCTTCTGTAAACGTTTATATATCAAATTCAGGCTCGAAACACCCGAAAATTCGATATTATTGTGTCCCAGAAGCGATCTGTACATGCCTACTTCGTGCTAGAGTATTTTTAAAATACAGGCCAAAAAACATGCTCAAAATCGATATTTTGGGTGCCCAAAGTCGATATGTGCTTGCATCTTCTGTACCCGTTTATATCTCAAATTCAGGCTCAAAACACCCGAAAATTAGATATTTTTGTGTCCCAGAAGCGATCTGTACATGCCTACTCCGTGTTAGAGTATTTTCAAAATATAGGTCCAAAACATGCTAAAAATCGATATTTTATGTGCAAAATGTCGATATGTGAATGTATCTTCTGTACCCGTTTATATCTCAAATTCAGGCTCAAAACACCCGAAAATTCGATATTTTTGTGTCCCAGAAGCGATCTGTACATGCCTACTCCGTGTTAGAGTATTTTCAAAATATAGGCCCAAAACATGCTAAAAATCGATATTTTGGGTGCCCAAAGTCGATATGTGCTTGCATCTTCTGTACCCGTTTATATCTCAAATTCAGACTCAAAACACCCGAAAATTAGATATTTTTGCGTCCCAGAAGCGATCTGTACATGCCTACTCCTTCTTAAAATGTTTTCAAGATACAGACCCAAAACATGCTCACAATCGATATTTTAGGTGCCCAAAGTCGATATGTGCATGTATCTTCTGTACCCGTTTATATATCAAATTCAAGCTCGAAACACCCGAAAATTCGATATTTTTGTGTCCCAGAAGCGATCTGTACATGCCTACTTCGTGCTAGAGTATTTTTAAGGGGACACCACACTCCAACACCCTATCTGCGCTCCTGTTAATTTTAGAAGCAAAAGCTTTTTGCCATCGTAATCCTCGTTTGGTTTTACATATACTGACCAATTATCATTACAATCGAGCAACAAATAATATTTTTCCCAACACTTTTAAAATTATTTTGTAAAAAATTAACAAAAAAAAAACTATGGGTTAGAATTGCATAAGATTTATGTGGACTATCCTCTGATATAAAGCAACACTGCTCCAGAGCCAAAATTCCATTATCACTGCTATAAATGGGAAAATTTCTCGCCTGAAATTGTTGAAATTTTTTTTCGCCAGAAACGTTTGGGAAAAAATTCGCCAAAACAAAAATAATCCTTTTAGATCAAAATCCAAACTGCAAACTGTGCTCATATATACGTATAACACGTGTAAATCATATTCATTGACAAAACGTCAATACCCTTCGTGTTGTTTGCTTTTTTAGTGGAGAAATTTGAAAAAAAATACAAAAAAATCACTTTGAAACTAAAATCACTAGGAAATGCTTCAGTTAGTGCTCTATACTTCCATTCTCTTCGGAATGGCCTAGACTATAGAGCATGGAGAAGTGGCTGTATATAGGGGTAACTATTGATTTTTGGTGATTATTTTAATGCGAAAATTTTTTTAGTTTCTGCTTCTCGTTTTTTATGACGTAAGGTAGTGTGGTGTCCTCTTAAAATACAGGCCCAAAACATGCTCAAAATCGATATTTTGGGTGCCCAAAGTCGATATGTGCTTGCATCTTCTGTACCCGTTTATATCTCAAATTCAGACTCAAAACACCCGAAAATTAGATATTTTTGTGTCCCAGAAGCGATCTGTACATGCCTACTCCGTGTTAGAGTATTTTCAAAATATAGGCCCAAAACATGCTAAAAATCGATATTTTATGTGCAAAATGTCGATATGTGAATGCATCTTCTGTACCCGTTTATATCTCAAATTCAGGCTCAAAACACCCGAAAATTCGATATTTTTGTGTCCCAGAAGCAATCTGTACATGCCTACTCCGTGTTAGAGTATTTTCAAAATATAGGCCCAAAACATGCTAAAAATCGATAATTTGGGTGCCCAAAGTCGATATGTGCTTGCATCTTCTGTACCCGTTTATATCTCAAATTCAGACTCAAAACACCCGACAATTAGATATTTTTGCGTCCCAGAAGCGATCTGTACATGCCTACTCCTTCTTAGAATGTTTTCAAGATACAGACCCAAAACATGCTCAAAATCGATATTTTAGGTGCAAAAAGTCGATATGTGCATGCATCATCAGTACCCGTTTATAACTCAAATGCAGGCTCAAAACACCCAAAAATTCAATATTTTTGGGTCCCCGAAGCGATCTGTACATGTCTACTCAGTGCTAGAATATTTTTTAAATATAGGCCTAAAATATGATAAAAATCGATATTTTAGGTGTCCAAAGTCAATATGTGCATACATCTTTTGTACCCGTTTATATCCCAAATTCAGGCTCAGAACACCCCAAAATTCAATATTTTTGGGTCCCAGAAGCGATCTGTACATGCCTACTCCTTCTTAGAATGTTTTCAAGATACAGACCCAAAACATGCTCAAAATCGATATTTTAGGTGCAAAAAGTCGATATGTGCATGCATCATCAGTACCCGTTTATATCTCAAATGCAGGCTCAAAACACCCAAAAATTCAATATTTTTGGGTCCCCGAAGCGATCTGTACATGTCTACTCAATGCTAGAATATTTTCAAAAAATAGGAATAAAATATGATAAAAATCGATATTTTAGGTGTCCAAAGTCGATATGTGCATACATCTTTTGTGCCCGTTTATATCCCAAATTCAGGCTCAGAACACCCCAAAATTCAATATTTTTGGGTCCCAGAAGCAATCTGTACATGCATACTCAGTGCTAGAACATTTTCAAAATATAGGCTTAAAACATGCTAAAAATCCATATTTTAGTTGTCCAAAGTCGATATGTCCATACATCTTTTGTACCCGTTTATATCTCAAATGCAGGCTCAAAACACCCAAAAATTCAATATTTTTGGGTCCGCAAAGCGATCTGTACCTGTCTACTCAGTGCTAGAATATTTTCAAAATATAGGCCTAAAATATGATAAAAATCGATATTTTAGGTGTCCAAAGTCGATATGTGCATACATCTTTTGTGCCCGTTTATATCCCAAATTCAGCCTCAGAACACCCCAAAATTCAATATTTTTGGGTCCCAGAAGCAATCTGTACATGCATACTCAGTGCTAGAACATTTTCAAAATAGAGGTTTAAAACATGCTAAAAATCCATATTTTAGTTGTCCAAAGTCGATATGTCCATACATCTTTTGTACCCGTTTATCTCAAATGCAGGCCCAAAACACCCGAAAATTCGATATTTTTGTGTCCCAGAAGCGATCTGTACATGCTTACTCCGTGTTAGAGTATTTTCAAAATATAGGCCCAAAACATGCTAAAAATCGATATTTTGGGTGCCCAAAGTCGATATGTGCTTGCATCTTCTGTACCCGTTTATATCTCAAATTCAGACTCAAAACACCCGAAAATTAGATATTTTTGCGTCCCAGAAGCGATCTGTACATGCCTATTTCGTGCTAGAGTATTTTTAAATTACAGGCCTAAAAACGTGCTCAAAATCGATATTTTGGGTGCCCAAAGTCGATATGTGCTTGCATCTTCTGTACCCGTTTATATCTCAAATTCAGGCTCAAAACACCCGAAAATTCGATATTTTTGTGTCCCAGAAGCGATCTGTACATGCCTACTCCGTGTTAGAGTATTTTCAAAATATAGACCCAAAACATGCTAAAAATCGATATTTTATGAACAAAATGTCGATATGTGCATGCATCTTCTGTACCCGTTTATATCTCAAATTCAGGCTCAAAACACCCGAAAATTCGATATTTTTGTGTCCCAGAAGCGATCTGTACATGCCTACTTTGTGTTAGAGTATTTTCAAAATATAGGCCCAAAACATGCTAAAAATCGATATTTTTGGTGCCCAAAGTCTATATGTGCTTGCATCTTCTGTACCCGTTTATATCTCAAATTCAGACTCAAAACACCCGAAAATTAGATATTTTTGCGTCCCAGAAGCGATCTGTACATGCCTACTCCTTCTTAAAATGTTTTCAAGATACAGACCTAAAACATGCTCACAATCGATATTTTAGGTGCCCAAAGTCGATATGTGCATGTATCTTCTGTACCCGTTTATATATCAAATTCAGGCTCGAAACACCCGAAAATTCGATATTTTTGTGTCCCAGAAGCGATCTGTACATGCCTACTTCGTGCTAGAGTATTTTTAAAATACAGGCCCAAAACATGCTCAAAATCGTTATTTTGGGTGCCCAAAGTCGATATGTGCTTGCATCTTCTGTACCCGTTTATATCTCAAATTCAGGCTCAAAACACCCGAAAATTAGATATTTTTGTGTCTCAGAAGCGATCAGTAAATGCCTACTCCGTATTAGAGTATTTTCAAAATATAGGCCCAAAACATGCTAAAAATCGATATTTTATGTGCAAAATGTCGATATGTGAATGCATCTTCTGTACCCGTTTATATCTCCAATTCAGGCTCAAAACACCCGAAAATTAGATATTTTTGGGTCCCAGAAGCGATCTGTACATGCCTACTCGGTGTTAGAGTATTTTCAAAATATAGGCCCAAAACATGCTAAAAATCTATATTTTGGGTGCCCAAAGTCGATATGTGCTTGAATCTTCTGTACCCGTTTATATCTCAAATTCAGACTCAAAACACCCGAAAATTAGATTTTTTGCGTCCCAGAAGTGATCTGTACATGCCTACTCTTTCTTAGAATGTTTTCAAGATACAGACGCAAAATTAGCTCAAAATCGATATTTTAGGTGCAAAAAGTCGATATGTGCATGCATCATCAGTACCCGTTGATATCTCAAATGCAGGCTCAAAACACCCAAAAATTCAATATTTTTGGGTCCCCGAAGCGATCTGTACATGTCTACTCAGTGCTAGAATATTTTCAAAATATAGGCCTAAAATATGATAAAAATCGATATTTTAGGTGTCCAAAGTCAATATGTGCATACATCTTTTGTACCCGTTTATATCCCAAATTCAGGCTCAGAACACCCCAAAATTCAATTTTTTTGGGTCCCAGAAGCGATCTGTACATGCATACTCAGTGCTAGAATATTTTCAAAATATTGGCGCAAAACATACTAAAAATTGATGTTTTTGGTACCCAAAGTCGATATGTGCATGTACCTTCTGTACCCGTTTATATATCAAATTCAGGCTCGAAACACCCGAAAATTAGATATTTTTGTGTCCCAGAAGCGATCTGTACATGTCTACTCCGTGTTAGAGTATTTTCATAATATAAGCCCAAAACATGCTAAAAATCTATATTTTATGTGCAAAATGTCGATATGTGCATGCATCTTCTGTACCCGTTTATATCTCAAATTCAGTATCAAAACACCCGAAAATTCGATATTTTTGTGTCCCAGAAGCGATCTGTACCTGCCTACTCCGTGTTAGAGTATTTTCAAAATATAGGCCCAAAATATGCTAAAAATCGATATTTTATGTGCAAAATGTCGATATGTGAATGCATCTTCTGTACCCGTTTATATCTCAAATTCAGGCTCAAAACACCCGAAAATTAGATATTTTTGCGTCCCAGAAGCGATCTGTACATGCCTACTCCTTCTTAGAATGTTTTCAAGATACAGACCCAAAACATGCTTTCTTAAAAATCGATATTTTAGGTGCAAAAAGTCGATATGTGCATGCATCATCAGTACCCGTTTATATCTCAAATGCAGGCTCAAAACACCCAAAAATTAAATATTTTTGGGTCCGCGAAGCGATCTGTACATGTCTACTCAGTGCTAGAATATTTTCAAAATATAGGAATAAAATATGATAAAAATCGATATGTTAGGTGTCCAAAGTCGATATGTGCATACATCTTTTGTGCCCGTTTATATCTCAAATTCAGGCTCAGAACACCCCAAAATTCAATATTTTTGGGTCCCAGAAGCAATCTGTACATGCATACTCAGTGCTAGAACATTTTCAAAATATAGGCTTAAAACATGCTAAAAATCCATATTTTAGTTGTCCAAAGTCGATATGTCCATACATCTTTTGTACCCGTTTATATTTCAAATGCAGGCTCAAAACACCCAAAAATTCAATATTTTTGGGTCAGCGAAGCGATCTGTACATGCATACTCAGTGCTAGAACATTTTCAAAATATAGGCTTAAAACATGCTAAAAATCCATATTTTAGGTGTCCAAAGTCGATATGTCCATACATCTTTTGTACCCGTTTATATCTCAAATTCAGGCTCAGAACACCCAAAAATTCAATATTTTTGGGTCCCCGAAGCGATCTGTACATGTCTACTCAGTGCTAGAATATTTTCAAAATATAGGCCTAAAATATGATAAAAATCGATATTTTAGGTGTCCAAAGTCAATATGTGCATACATCTTTTGTACACGTTTATATCCCAAATTCAGGCTGAGAACACCCCAAAATTCAATATTTTTGGGTCCCAGAAGCGATCTGTACATGCATACTCAGTGCTAGAATATTTTCAAAATATTGGCTCAAAACATACTAAAAATTGATATTTTTGGTACCCAAAGTCGATATGTGCATGTACCTTCTGTACCCGTTTATATATCAAATTCAGGCTCAAAACACCCGAAAATTAGATATTTTGTGTCCCAGAAGCGATCTGTACATGCCTACTCCGTGTTAGAGTATTTTCAAAATATAGGCCCAAAACATGCTAAAAATCGATATTTTATGTGCAAAATGTCGATATGTGCATGCATCTTCTGTACCCGTTTATATCTCAAATTCAAACTCAAAACACCCGAAAATTCGATATTTTTGTGTCCCAGAAGCGATCTGTACATGCCTACTCCGTGTTAGAGTATTTTCAAAATATAGGCCCAAAACATGCTAAAAATCGATATTTTGGGTGCCCAAAGTCGATATGTGCTTGCATCTTCTGTACCCGTTTATATCTCAAATTCAGACTCAGAACACCCGAAAATTAGATATTTTTGCGTCCCAGAAGCGATCTGTACATGCCTACTCCTTCTAAAAATGTTATCAAGATACAGACCCAAAACATGCTCACAATCGATATTTTAGGTGCCCAAAGTCGATATGTGCATGTATCTTCTGTACCCGTTTATATATCAAATTCAGGCTCGAAACACCCGAAAATTCGATATTTTTGTGTCCCAGAAGCGATCTGTACATGCCTACTTCGTGCTAGAGTATTTTTAAAATACAGGCCCAAAACATGCTCAAAATCGATATTTTGGGTGCCCAAAGTCGATATGTGCTTGCATCTTCTGTACCCGTTTATATCTCATATTCAGGCTCAAAACACCCGAAAATTAGATATTTTTGTGTCCCAGAAGCGATCTGTACATGCCTACTCCGTGTTAGAGTATTTTCAAAATATAGGCCCAAAACATGCTCAAAATCGATATTTTATGTGCAAAATGTCGATATGTGAATGCATCTTCTGTACCCGTTTATATCTCAAATTCAAGCTCAAAACACCCGAAAATTAGATATTTTTGTGTCCCAGAAGCGATCTGTACATGCATACTCAGTGCTAGAATATTTTCAAAATATAGGCTTAAAACATGCTAAAAATCCATATTTTAGTTGTCCAAAGTCGATATGTCCATACATCTTTTGTACCCGTTTATATCCCAAATTCAGGCTTAGAACACCCGAAAATTCAATATTTTTGGGTCCCAGAAGCGATCTGTACATGCCTACTCCGTGTTAGAGTATTTTCAAAATATAGGCCCAAAACATGCTAAAAATCGATATTTTGTGTGCCCAAAGTCGATATGTGCTTGCATCTTCTGTACCCGTTTATATCTCAAATTCAGACTCAAAACACCCGAAAATTCAATATTTTTGGGTCCCAGAAGCAATCTGTACATGCTTACTCCTTCTTAGAATGTTTTTAAGATACAGACCAAAAACATGCCCAAAATTGATATTTTAGGTTGCCAAAGTCAATATGGGCATGCATCTTCAGTACCCGTTTATATCTCAAATGAAGGCTCAAAACACCAAAAAATTCAATATTTTTGGGTCCCAGAAGCGATCTGTACATGCCTACTCAGTGCTAGAATATTTTCAAAATATTGGCCCAAAACATACTCAAAATTGATATTTTGGGTGCCCAAAGTCGATATGTGCATGCATCTTCTGTACCCGTTTATATTTTAAATTCAGGCTCAAAACAACCGAAAATTCGATATTTTTGGGTCCCAGAAGCGATCTGTACATGCCTACTCAGTGCTAGAGTATTTTCAAAATACAAACCCTAAATATGCTAAAAATCGATATTTTAGGTGCCCAAAGTCTATATGTTCATTCATCGTCTGTACCCGTTTATATCTCAAAACCTGGCTCAAAACACCCAAAAATTCGATGTTTTTGGGTCCCAGAAGCGATCTGTACATGCCTACTCAGTGCTAGAATGTTTATAAAATATAGGCTCAAAACATGCTAAAAATCGATATCTTAAGTGTCCCAAGTCGATATGTGCATGCATGTTCTGTACCCGTTTATATCTCAAATTCAGGCTCAAAACACCCAAAAATTCGGTATTTTTGTGTCCCAGAAGCGATCAGTACATGCCTACTCCTTGCAAAAATATTTTCAAGATACAGACCCAAAACATGCTCAAAATTGATATTTTACGTGCATTAAGTCGATATCTGCATGCATCTTCAGTACCCGTTTAAATCTCTAATTCACGCTCAAAACAACGGAAAATTCAATATTTTTGGGTCCCAGAAGCGATCTGTACACGCCTACACAGTTCTAGAATGTTTCCAAAATATAGGCTCAAAACATGCTAAAAATCGATAATTTAGATATTCTTGGGTCCCAGAACCGATCTGTACATTCCTACTCTTTGCTAGAATGTTTTCAAAATACAGACCCAAAGCATGCTCAAAATCGATATTTTAGGTGCAAAAAGTCGCTATGTGCATGCATCTACAGTACCGGTTTATATCTCAAATGCAGGCTCAAAACACCCAAAAATTCAATATTTTTGGGTCAACGAAGCGATCTGTACATGTCTACTCAGTGCTAGAATATTTTCAAAATATAGGCCCAAAACATGCTGAAAATCGATAGTTTAGGTGTCCAAAGTCAATATGTGCTTACATCTTTTGTACCCGTTTATATCCTAAATTCAGGCTCAGAACACCCCAAAATTCAATATTTTTGGGTCCCAGAAGCGATCTGTACATGCATACTCAGTGCTAGAATATTTTCGAAATATTGGCCTAAAACATACTAAAAATTGATATTTTTGGTACCCAAAGTCGATATGTGCATTTATCTTCTGTACCCGTTTATATATCAAATTCAGGCTCGAAACACCCGAAAATTCGATATTTTTGTGTCCCAGAAACGATCTGTACATGCCTACTTCGTGTTAGAGTATTTTTAAAATACAGGCCCAAAACATGCTCAAAATCGATATTTTGGGTGCCCAAAGTCGATATGTGCTTGCATCTTCTGTACCCGTTTATATCTCAAATTCAGACTCAAAACACCCGAAAATTAGATATTTTTGTGTCCCAGAAGCGATCTGTACATGCCTACTCCTTCTTAGAATGTTTTCAAGATACAGACCCAAAACATGCTCAAAATCGATATTTTAGGTGCGAAAAGTCGATATGTGCATGCATCTTCAGTACCCGTTTATATCTCAAATAAAGGCTCAAAACACCCAAAAATTTAATATTTTACTTGTCCCAGAAGCGACCTGTACATGCCTACTCAGTACTAGAGTATTTTCAAAATACAGGCCCTAAATATGCTAAAAATCGATATTTTGGTTGCTCAAAGTCTATATGTGCATGTATCTTCTGTACCCGTTTATATCTCAAATTCTGGCTCAAAACACCCGAAAATTAGATATTTTTGTGTCCCAGAAGCAATCTGTACATACCTACTCCCTGTTAGAGTATTATCACAAAACGGGCCCAAAACATGCTCAAAATCGATATTTTGTGTGCCCAAAGTCGATATGTGGATTCATCTTCTGTACCCGTTTATATCTAAATTTCAGGCTCAAAACACCGGAAAATTCGATATTTTTGGGTCCCAGAAGCGATCTGTACATGCCTACTCAGTGCTAGAATATTTTCAAAATATTGGCCCAAAACATACTCAAAATTGATATTTTGGTTGCCCAAAGTCGATATGTGTTTGCATCTTCTGTACCCGTTTATATCTCAAATTCAGACTCAAAACACCCGAAAATTAGATATTTTTGTGTCCCAGAAGCGATCTGTACTTGCCTACTCCTTCTTAGAATGTTTTCAAGATACACACCCAAAACATGCTCAAAATCGATATTTTAGGTGCGAAAAGTCGATATGTGCATGCATCTTGAGTACCCGTTTATATCGCAAATGCAGGCTCAATACACCCAAAAATTCAATATTTTAAGTGTCCCAGAAGCGACCTGTACATGCCTACTCAGTGCTAGAGTATTTTCAAATTACAGACCCTAAATATGCTAAAAATCGATATTTTGGGTGCCCAAAGTCTATATGTTCCTGCATCTTCTGTACCCGTGTATTTCTCAAATTCTTTCTCAAAACTCCCGAAAATTAGATATTTTTGTGTCCCAGAAGCAATCTGTACATGCCTACTCCATGTTAGAGTATTATCACAATACGGGCCCAAAACATGCTCAAAATCGATATTTTGTGTGCCCAAAGTCGATATGTGCATGCATCTTCTGTACCCGTTTATATCTCAAATTCAGGCTCAAAACACCGAAAAATTCGATATTTTTGGGTCCCAGAAGCGATCTGTACATGCCTACTCCGTGTAAGAGTACTTTCAAAATTCAGGCCCAAGACATGCTGAAAATCGATATTTTAGATGCCCAAAGTCGATATATGCATTCATCTTCTGTATTTGTTTATATCTCATACTCAGGCTCAAAACACCCAAAAATTCGGTATTTTTAAGTCCCAGAAGCGATCTGTACATGCCTACTCCTTGCTAGAATGTTTTCAATATACAGACCCAAAACATGCTCAAAATTGATATTTTACGTGCATTAAGTCGATATCTGCATGCAACTTCAGTACCCGTTTTAATCTCAAATTCAGGCTCAAAACAACGGGAAATTCAATATTTTTGGGTCCCAGAAGCGATCTGTACATGCCTACTCAGTGGAATAATATTTTCAAAATATTGCCCCAAAACATACTCAAAATCGATATTTTGGGTGCCCAAAATCGCTATGTGCTTGCATCTTCTTCACCCGTTTATATCTCAAATTCAGGCTGAAAACACCCGAAAATTCAATATTTTTGGGTCACAGAAGCGATCTGTACATGCCTACTCCATGCTAGAATGTTTTCAAGATACAGACCCATAACATGCTCAAAATCGATATTGTAGGTGCAAAAAGTCGATATATACATGCATTTTTAGTACTTGTTTATATCATAAATTCAGGATCAAAACTCTCGAAATTTCAATATTTTTGGGTTCCAGAAGCGATCTGTACATGCCTACTAAGTGCTAGAATTTTTTCAAAATATAGGCCCAAAACATGCTAAAAATCGATATTTTAGGTTCCCAATTTCGATATGTTCATGCATCTTCTGTACCCGTTTATATCTCAAATTCAGGCTCAAAACAACCGAAAATTCGATATTTTTGTGTCCCAGAAACGATCTGTACATGCCTACTCCGTCTTAGAGTATTTTCAAAATACAGGGCCAAAACATGCTCAAAATCGATATTTTAGGTTCTCAAAGTCAATATGTGTATGCATCTTCTGTACCCGTTTTATCCCAAAATTAAGGCTGAAAACACCCTGAAAATTCAATATTTTTGGTTCCCAGAAGCGATCTGTACATCCATACACGTTGCTAGAATATTTTCAAAATATAGGCCCAAAACATGCTAAAAATCGATATTTTGGTTGCCCAAAGTCGATATGTACATTCATCTTCTGTACCCATTATATATCTCAAATTCAGGCTCAGAACACCCGTAAATTCAATATTTTATGTGTCTGAGAAGCGATCTTTACATGCCTACTCAGTGCTAGAGTATTTTTAAAATACAGCCCCAAAATATGCTAAAAATCGATATTTTGGGTGCCCAAAGTCGATATGTGCATGCATCTTCTGAACCCGTTTATATTTTAAATTCAGGCTCAAAACACCCGAAAATTCGATATTTTTGTGTCCCAGAAGCGATCTGTACATGCCTACTCCGTGTTAGAGTATTTTCAAATTATAGGCCCAAAACATGCTAAAAATCGATATTTTGGGTGCCCAAAGTCGATATGTGCTTGCATCTTCTGTACCCGTTTATATCTCAAATTCAGACTCAAAACACCCGAAAATTAGATATTTTTGTGTCCCTGAAGCGATCTGTACATGCCTACTCCTTCTTAGAATGTTTCCAAGATACAGACCCAAAACATGCTCAAAATCGATATTTTAGGTGCCCAAAGTCGATATATGCATGCATCTTCTGTACCCGTTTATATCTCAAATTCAGGCTCAAAACACCAAAAAATTCGATATTTTTGTGTCTCAGAAGCAATCGGTACATGCCTACTCCGTGTTAGAGTATTTTCACAATACGGGCCCAAAACATGCTGAAAATCGTTATTTTGTGTGCCCAAAGTCGATATGTGCATGCATCTTCTGTACCCGTTTATATCTCAAATTCAGGTTCAAAACACCCAAAAATTCGGTATTTTTGGGTCCCAGAAGCGATCTGTACATGCCTACTACTTGCTAGAATGTTTTCATGATACAGACCCAAAACATGCTCAAAATTGATATTTTACGTGCATTAAGTCGATATATGCATGCATCTTCAGTTCCCGTTTAAATCTCAAATGTAGGCTCAAAACACCAAAAAATTCGATATTTTTGGGTCCCCGAAGAGATCTGTACAGGTCTACTCAGTGCTAGAATGTTTTTTTAAAATATAGACTTAAAATATGCTAAAAATCGATATTTTTGGTGTCCAAAGTCGATATGTGCATACATCTTTTGTACCCGTTTATATCCCAAATTCAGGCTCAGAACACCCGAAAATTCAATATTTTTGGGTCCCAGAAGCCATCTGTATATGCCTACTCAGTGCTAGAATATTTTCAAAATATTGGCCCAAAACATACTCAAAATTGATATTTTGGGTGCCCAAAGTCGATATGTGCATGTATCTTCTGTACCCGTTTATATTTTAAATTCAGGCTCAAAACACCCGAAAATTCGATATTTTTGGGTCCCAGAAGCGATCTGTACATGCATACTCCATGCTAGAATGTTTTCAAGATACAGACCCATAACATGCTCAAAATCGATATTGTAGGTGCAAAAAGTCGATATATGCATGCATTTTTAGTACTTGTTTATATCATAAATTCAGGCTCAAAACTCCCGAAATTTCAATATTTTTGGGTTCCAGAAGCGATCTGTACATGCCTACTAAGTGCTAGAATGTTTTCAAAATATAGGCTCAAAACATGCTAAAAATCGATAATTTAGGTGTCCAAAGTCGATATGTACATGCATCTTCTGTACCCGTTTATATCTCAAATTCAGGCTCAAAACACCCGAAAATTCGATATTTTTGGGTCCCAGAGGCGATCTGTACATCCATACACATTGCTAGAATATTTTCATAATATAGGCCCAAAACATGCTAAAAATCGATATTTTGGATGCCCAAAGTCGATATGTGCATGCATCTTCTATACCCATTATATATCTCAAATTCAGGCTTAGAAAGCCCGTAAATTCAATATTTTATGTGTCTTAGAAGCGATCTATACATGCCTACTCAGTGCTATAATATTTTCAAAATATTGGCCCAAAACATACTCAAAATTGATATTTTGGTTGCCCAAAGTCGATATGTGCATGCATATTCTGTACCCGTTTATATCTCAAATTCTGGCTCAAAACACCGGAAAATTCGATATTTTTGGGTCCCAGAAGCGATCTGTACATCTATACACATTGCTAGAATATTTTCAAAATACATGCCCAAAACATGCTGAAAATCGATATTTTAGGTGCCCATAGTCGATATGTGCATGCATCTTCTTTACCCGTTCATATCTCAAATTCAGGCTCAAAACACCCGAAAATTCGATATTTTTGGGTCCCAGAAGCGATCTGAACATGCCTACTCCTTGCTAGAATGTTTTCAAAATATAGGCTTAAAACATGCTAAAAATCGATATTTCAGGTGTCCAAAGTCGAGATGTGCATACATCTTTTGTACCCGTTTATATCCCAAATTCAGGCTCAAAACACCTGAAAATTTGATATTTTTCGGTCCCAGAAGCGATCTGTACAGCCTACTCAGTGCTAAAATATTTTCAAAATATAGGCCCAAAACATGCTAAAAATCGATATTTTAGGTTCTCAAAGTCAATATGTGTATGCATCTTCTGTACCCGTTTATATCCCAAAATTAAGGCTCAAAACACCCAAAAATTCTATATTTTTGGTTCCAAACAGCGATCTGTACATCCATACACATTGCTAGAATATTTTCAAAATATAGGCCCAAAACATGCTAAAAATTGATATTTTGGATGCCCAAAGTCGATATGTGCATGCATCTTCTATACCCATTATATATCTCAAATTCAGGCTCAGAACAACCGTAAATTCAATATTTTATGTGTCTTAGAAGCGATCTGTACATGCCTACTCAATGCTAGAGTATTTTTTAAAATACAGGCCCAAAATATGCTAAAAATCGATATTTTGGGTGCCTTAAGTCGATATGTGCATGCATCTTCTGTACACGTTTATATCTCAAATTCAGGTTCAAAACACCCAAAAATTTGATATTTTTGTGTCCCAGAAGCAATCTGTACATGCCTACTCCGTGTTAGAGCATTTCCACAATACGGGCCCAAAACAAGCTGAAAATCGTTATTTTGTGTGCCCAAAGTCGATATGTGCATGCATCTTCTATACTCGTTTATATCTCAAATTCAGGCTCAAAACACCCAAAAATTCGGTATTCTTGGGTCCCAGAAGCGATCAGTACATGCCTACTCCTTGCAAAAATATTTTCAAGTTACAGACCCAAAACATGCTCAAAATTGATATTATACGTGCATTATGTCGATATCTGCATGCATCTTCAGTACCCGTTTAAATCTCTAATTCACGCTCAAAACAACGGAAAATTCAATATTTTTGGGTCCCAGAAGCGATCTGTACACGGCTACACAGTTCTAGAATGTTTCCAAAATATAGGTTCAAAACATGCTAAAAATCGATAATTTCGATATTATTGGGTCCCAGAACCGATCTGTACATTCCTACTCTTTGCTAGAATGTTTTCAAAATACAGACCCAAAGCATGCTCAAAATCGATATTTTAGGTGCAAAAAGTCGCTATGTGCATGCATCTACAGTACCCGTTTTTATCTCAAATGCAGGCTCAAAACACCCAAAAATTCAATATTTTTGGGTCAACGAAGCGATCTGTACATGTCTACTCAGTGCTAGAATATTTTCAAAATATAGGCCCAAAACATGCTGAAAATCGATAGTTTAGGTGTCCAAAGTCAATATGTGCTTACATCTTTTGTACCCGTTTATATCCTAAATTCAGGCTCAGAACACCCCAAAATTCAATATTTTTGGGTCCCAGAAGTGATCTGTACATGCATACTCAGTGCTGGAATATTTTTGAAATATTGGCCCAAAACATACTAAAAATTGATATTTTTGGTACCCAAAGTCGATGTGTGCATGTATCTTCTGTACCCGTTTACATATCAAATTCAGGCTCGAAACACCCGAAAATTCGATATTTTTGTGTCCCAGAAACGATCTGTACATGCCTACTTCGTGTTAGAGTATTTTTAAAATACAGGCCCAAAACATGCTCAAAATCGATATTTTGGGTGCCCAAAGTCGATATGTGCTTGCATCTTCTGTACCCGTTTATATCTCAAATTCAGACTCAAAACACCCGAAAATTCGATATTTTTGGGTCCCAGAAGCGATCTGTACATGCCTACTCTTTGCTAGAATGTTTTCAAAATATAGACCCAAAACATGCTCAAAATCGATATTTTAGGTGCAAAAAGTCGATATGTGCATGCATCTTCTGTACCCGTTTATATCTCAAATTCAGGCTCAAAACACCCGAAAATTCGATATTTTTGTGTCCCAGAAGCGATCTGTACATGCCTACTCCGTGTTAGAGTATTTTCAAAATATAGGCCCAAAACATGCTAAAAATCGATATTTTGGGTGCCCAAAGTCGATATGTGCTTGAATCTTCTGTACCCGTTTATATCTCAAATTCAGACTCAAAACACCCGAAAATTAGATATTTTTGTGTCCCAGAAGCGATCTGTACATGCCTACTCTTTCTTAGAATGTTTTGAAGATACAGACCCAAAACATGTTCAAAATCGATATTTTAGGTGCAAAAAGTCAATATGTGTATGCATCTTCTGTACCCGTTTATATCTCAAATTCAGGCTCAAAACACCCAAAAATTCGATGTTTTTGGGTCCCAGAAGCGATCTGTACATGCCTACTCAGTGCTAGAATGTTTATAAAATATAGGCTCAAAACATGCTAAAAATCGATATCTTAAGTGTCCCAAGTCGGTATGTGCATGCATGTTCTGTACCCGTTTATATTTCAAATTCAGGCCCAAAACACCCAAAAATTCGGTATTTTTGTGTCCCAGAAGCGATCAGTACATGCCTACTCCTTGCAAAAATATTTTCAAGATACAGACCCAAAACATGCTCAAAATTGATATTTTACGTGCATTAAGTCGATATCTGCATGCATCTTCAGTACCCGTTTAAATCTCTAATTCACGCTCAAAACAACGGAAAATTCAATATTTTTGGGTCCCAGAAGCGATCTGTACACGCCTACACAGTTCTAGAATGTTTCCAAAATATAGGCTCAAAACATGCTAAAAATCGATAATTTCGATATTCTTGGGTCCCAGAACCGATCTGTACATTCCTACTCTTTGCTAGAATGTTTTCAAAATACAGACCCAAAGCATGCTCAAAATCGATATTTTAGGTGCAAAAAGTCGCTATGTGCATGCATCTACAGTACCCGTTTATATCTCAAATGCAGGCTCAAAACACCCAAAAATTCAATATTTTTGGGTCAACGAAGCGATCTGTACATGTCTACTCAGTGCTAGAATATTTTCAAAATATAGGCTCAAAACATGCTGAAAATCGATAGTTTAGGTGTCCAAAGTCAATATGTGCTTACATCTTTTGTACCCGTTTATATCCTAAATTCAGGCTCAGAACACCCCAAAATTCAATATTTTTGGGTCCCAGAAGCGATCTGTACATGCATACTCAGTGCTAGAATATTTTCGAAATATTGGCCCAAAACATACTAAAAATTGATATTTTTGGTACCCAAAGTCGATATGTGCATGTATCTTCTGTACCCGTTTATATATCAAATTCAGGCTCGAAACACCCGAAAATTCGATATTTTTGTGTCCCAGAAACGATCTGTACATGCCTACTTCGTGTTAGAGTATTTTTAAAATACAGGCCCAAAACATGCTCAAAATCGATATTTTGGGTGCCCAAAGTCGATATGTGCTTGCATCTTCTGTACCCGTTTATATCTCAAATTCAGACTCAAAACACCCGAAAATTAGATATTTTTGTGTCCCAGAAGCGATCTGTACATGCCTACTCCTTCTTAGAATGTTTTCAAGATACAGACCCAAAACATGCTCAAAATCGATATTTTATTTGCGAAAAGTCGATATGTGCATGCATCTTCAGTACCCGTTTATATCTCAAATTCAGGCTCAAAACACCCAAAAATTTAATATTTTAAGTGTCCCAGAAGCAATCTGTACATGCCTACTCCCTGTTAGAGTATTATCACAAAACGGGCCCAAAACATGCTCAAAATCGATATTTTGTGTGCCCAAAGTCGATATGTGCATTCATCTTCTGTACCCGTTTATATCTAAATTTCAGGCTCAAAACACCGGAAAATTCGATATTTTTGGGTCCCAGAAGCAATCTGTACATGCCTACTCCCTGTTAGAGTATTATCACAATAAGGGCCCAAAACATGCTCAAAATCGATATTTTGTGTGCCCAAAGTCGATATATGCATTCATCTTCTGTATTTGTTTATATCTCATATTTAGGCTCAAAACACCCAAAAATTCGGTATTTTTAAGTCCCAGAAGCGATCTGTACATGCCTACTCCTTGCTAGAATGTTTTCAATATACAGACCCAAAACATGCTCAAAATCGATATTTTAAGTGCATTAAGTCGATATCTGCATGCAACTTCAGTACCCGTTTAAATCTCAAATTCAGGCTCAAAACAACGGGAAATTCAATATTTTTGGGTCCCAGAAGCGATCTGTACATGCCTACTCAGTGCTAGAATATTTTCAAAATATTGGCCCAAAACATACTCAAAATTGATATTTTGTGTGCCCAAAGTCGATATGTGTTTGCATCTTCTGTACCCGTTTATATCTCAAATTCAGACTCAAAACACCCGAAAATTAGATATTTTTGTGTCCCAGAAGCGATCTGTACATGCCTACTCCTTCTTAGAATGTTTTCAAGATACAGACCCAAAACATGCTCAAAATCGATATTTTAGGTACGAAAAGTCGATATGTGCATGCATCTTCAGTACCCGTTTATATCGCAAATGCAGGCTCAATACACCCAAAAATTCAATATTTTAAGTGTCCCAGAAGCGACCTGTACATGCCTACTCAGTGCTAGAGTATTTTCAAAATACAGGCCCTAAATATGCTAAAAATCGATATTTTGGGTGCCCAAAGTCTATATGTTCCTGCATCTTCTGTACCCGTGTATTTCTCAAATTCTGGCTCAAAACACCCGAAAATTAGATATTTTTGTGTCCCAGAAGCAATCTGTACATGCCTACTCCCTGTTAGAGTATTATCACAATACGGGCCCAAAACATGCTCAAAATCGATATTTTGTGTGCCCAAAGTCGATATGTGCATGCATCTTCTGTACCCGTTTATATCTCAAATTCAGGCTCAAAACACCGTAAAATTCGATATTTTTGGGTCCCAGAAGCGATCTGTACATGCCTACTCCGTGTAAGAGTACTTTCAAAATTCAGGCCCAAGACATGCTGAAAATCGATATTTTAGGTGCCCAAAGTCGATATATGCATTCATCTTCTGTATTTGTTTATATCTCATACTCAGGCTCAAAACACCCAAAAATTCGGTATTTTTAAGTCCCAGAATCGATCTGTACATGCCTACTCCTTGCTAGAATGTTTTCAATATACAGACCCAAAACATGCTCAAAATTGATATTTTACGTGCATTAAGTCGATATCTGCATGCAACTTCAGTACCCGTTTAAATCTCAAATTCAGGCTCAAAACAACGGGAAATTCAATATTTTTGGGTCCCAGAAGCGATCTGTACATGCCTACTCAGTGGAATAATATTTTCAAAATATTGCCCCAAAACATACTCAAAATTGATATTTTGGTTGCCCAAAGTCGATATGTGCATACATCTTCTGTACCCGTTTATATCTCAAATTCAGGATCAAAACACCCGAAAATTTGATATTTTTGTGTCCCAGAACCGATCTGTACATGCCTACTCCGTGTTAGAGTATTCTCAAAATATAGGGCCAAAACATGCTCAAAATCGATATTTTGGGTGCCCAAAATCGCTATGTGCTTGCATCTTCTGTACCCGTTTATATCTCAAATTCAGGCTGAAAACACCCGAAAATTCAATATTTTTGGGTCACAGAAGCGATCTGTACATGCCTACTCCATGCTAGAATGTTTTCAAGATACAGACCCATAACATGCTCAAAATCGATATTGTAGGTGCAAAAAGTCGATATATACATGCATTTTTAGTACTTGTTTATATCATAAATTCAGGCTCAAAACTCTCGAAATTTCAATATTTTTGGGTTCCAGAAGCGATCTGTACATGCCTACTAAGTGCTAGAATTTTTTCAAAATATAGGCCCAAAACATGCTAAAAATCGATATTTTAGGTTCCCAATTTCGATATGTGCATGCATCTTCTGTACCCGTTTATATCTCAAATTCAGGCTCAAAACAACCGAAAATTCGATATTTTTGTGTCCCAGAAACGATCTGTACATGCCTACTCCGTCTTAGAGTATTTTCAAAATACAGGGCCAAAACATGCTCAAAATCGATATTTTAGGTTCTAAAAGTCAATATGTGTATGCATCTTCTGTACCCGTTTTATCCCAAAAATAAGGCTGAAAACACCCTGAAAATTCTATATTTTTGGTTCCCAGAAGCGATCTGTACATCCATACACGTTGCTAGAATATTTTCAAAATATAGGCCCAAAACATGCTAAAAATCGATATTTTGGTTGCCCAAAGTCGATATGTACATTCATCTTCTGTACCCATTATATATCTCAAATTCAGGCTCAGAACACCCGTAAATTCGATATTTTATGTGTCTTAGAAGCGATCTTTACATGCCTACTCAGTGCTAGAGTATTTTTAAAATACAGCCCCAAAATATGCTAAAAATCGATATTTTGGGTGCCCAAAGTCGATATGTGCATGCATCTTCTGTACCCGTTTATATTTTAAATTCAGGCTGAAAACACCCGAAAATTCGATATTTTTGTGTCCCAGAAGCAATCTGTACATGCCTACTCCGTGTTAGAGTATTTTCAAAATATAGGCCCAAAACATGCTAAAAATCGATATTTTGGGTGCCCAAATTCGATATGTGCTTGCATCTTCTGTACCCTTTTATATCTCAAATTCAGACTCAAAACACCCGAAAATTAGATATTTTTGTGTCCCAGAAGCGATCTGTACATGCCTACTCCTTCTTAGAATGTTTTCAAGATACAGACCCAAAACATGCTCAAAATCGATATTTTAGGTGCCCAAAGTCGATATATGCATGCATCTTCTGTACCCGTTTATATCTCAAATTCAAGCTCAAAACACCAAAAAATTCGATATTTTTGTGTCTCAGAAGCAATCGGTACATGCCTACTCCGTGTTAGAGTATTTTCACAATACGGGCCCAAAACATGCTGAAAATCGTTATTTTGTGTGCCCAAAGTCGATATGTGCATGCATCTTCTGTACCCGTTTATATCTCAAATTCAGGTTCAAAACACCCAAAAATTCGGTATTTTTGGGTCCCAGAAGCGATCTGTACATGCCTACAACTTGCTAGAATGTTTTCATGATACAGACCCAAAACATGCTAAAAATTGATATTTTACGTGCATTAAGTCGAAATATGCATGCATCTTCAGTACCCGTTTAAATCTCAAATGTTGGCTCAAAACACCCAAAAATTCGATATTTTTGGGTCCCCGAAGCGATCTGTACATGTCTACTCAGTGCTAGAATGTTTTCAAAATATAGACTTAAAATATGCTAAAAATCGATATTTTTGGTGTCCAAAGTCGATATGTGCATACATCTTTTGTACCCGTTTATATCCCAAATTCAGGCTCAGAACACCCGAAAATTCAATATTTTTGGGTCCCAGAAGCGATCTGTATATGCCTACTCAGTGCTAGAATATTTTCAAAATATTGGCCCAAAACATACTCAAAATTGATATTTTGGGTGCCCAAAGTCGATATGTGCATGCATCTTCTGTACCCGTTTATATTTTAAATTCAGGCTCAAAACACCCGAAAATTCGATATTTTTGGGTCCCAGAAGCGATCTGTACATGCCTAGTCCATGCTAGAATGTTTTCAAGATACAGACCAATAACATGCTCAAAATCGATATTGTAGGTGCAAAAAGTCGATACATGCATGCATTTTTAGTACTTGTTTATATCATAAATTCAGGCTCAAAACTCCCGAAATTTCAATATTTTTGGGTTCCAGAAGCGATCTGTACATGCCTACTAAGTGCTAGAATGTTTTCAAAATATAGGCTCAAAACATGCTAAAAATCGATAATTTAGGTGTCCAAAGTCGATATGTACATGCATCTTCTGTACCCGTTTATATCTCAAATTCAGGCTCAAAACACCCGAAAATTCGATATTTTTGTGTCCCAGAAGCGATCTGTACATGCCTACTCCTTCTTAGAATGTTTTCAAGATACAGACCCAAAACATGCTCAAAATCGATATTTTAGGTGCGAAAAGTCGATATGTGCATGCATCTTCAGTACCCGTTTATATCTCAAATTCAGGCTCAAAACAACCAAAAATTTAATATTTTAAGTGTCCCAGAAGCGACCTGTACATGCCTACTCAGTACTAGAGTATTTTCAAAATACAGGCCCTAAATATGCTAAAAATCGATATTTTGGGTGCTCAAAGTCTATATGTGCATGTATCTTCTGTACCCGTTTATATCTCAAATTCTGGCTCAAAACACCCGAAAATTAGATATTTTTGTGTCCCAGAAGCAATCTGTACATGCCTACTCCCTGTTAGAGTATTATCACAAAACGGGCCCAAAACATGCTCAAAATCGATATTTTGTGTGCCCAAAGTCGATATGTGCATTCATCTTCTGTACCCGTTTATATCTAAATTTCAGGCTCAAAACACCGGAAAATTCGATATTTTTGGGTCCCAGAAGCAATCTGTACATGCCTACTCCCTGTTAGAGTATTATCACAATAAGGGCCCAAAACATGCTCAAAATCGATATTTTGTGTGCCCAAAGTCGATATATGCATTCATCTTCTGTATTTGTTTATATCTCATATTTAGGCTCAAAACACCCAAAAATTCGGTATTTTTAAGTCCCAGAAGCGATCTGTACATGCCTACTCCTTGCTAGAATGTTTTCAATATACAGACCCAAAACATGCTCAAAATCGATATTTTAAGTGCATTAAGTCGATATCTGCATGCAACTTCAGTACCCGTTTAAATCTCAAATTCAGGCTCAAAACAACGGGAAATTCAATATTTTTGGGTCCCAGAAGCGATCTGTACATGCCTACTCAGTGCTAGAATATTTTCAAAATATTGGCCCAAAACATACTCAAAATTGATATTTTGTGTGCCCAAAGTCGATATGTGTTTGCATCTTCTGTACCCGTTTATATCTCAAATTCAGACTCAAAACACCCGAAAATTAGATATTTTTGTGTCCCAGAAGCGATCTGTACATGCCTACTCCTTCTTAGAATGTTTTCAAGATACAGACCCAAAACATGCTCAAAATCGATATTTTAGGTACGAAAAGTCGATATGTGCATGCATCTTCAGTACCCGTTTATATCGCAAATGCAGGCTCAATACACCCAAAAATTCAATATTTTAAGTGTCCCAGAAGCGACCTGTAGATGCCTACTCAGTGCTAGAGTATTTTCAAAATACAGGCCCTAAATATGCTAAAAATCGATATTTTGGGTGCCCAAAGTCTATATGTTCCTGCATCTTCTGTACCCGTGTATTTCTCAAATTCTGGCTCAAAACACCCGAAAATTAGATATTTTTGTGTCCCAGAAGCAATCTGTACATGCCTACTCCCTGTTAGAGTATTATCACAATACGGGCCCAAAACATGCTCAAAATCGATATTTTGTGTGCCCAAAGTCGATATGTGCATGCATCTTCTGTACCCGTTTATATCTCAAATTCAGGCTCAAAACACCGTAAAATTCGATATTTTTGGGTCCCAGAAGCGATCTGTACATGCCTACTCCGTGTAAGAGTACTTTCAAAATTCAGGCCCAAGACATGCTGAAAATCGATATTTTAGGTGCCCAAAGTCGATATATGCATTCATCTTCTGTATTTGTTTATATCTCATACTCAGGCTCAAAACACCCAAAAATTCGGTATTTTTAAGTCCCAGAAGCGATCTGTACATGCCTACTCCTTGCTAGAATGTTTTCAATATACAGACCAAAAACATGCTCAAAATTGATATTTTACGTGCATTAAGTCGATATCTGCATGCAACTTCAGTACCCGTTTAAATCTCAAATTCAGGCTCAAAACAACGGGAAATTCAATATTTTTGGGTCCCAGAAGCGATCTGTACATGCCTACTCAGTGGAATAATATTTTCAAAATATTGCCCCAAAACATACTCAAAATTGATATTTTGGTTGCCCAAAGTCGATATGTGCATACATCTTCTGTACCCGTTTATATCTCAAATTCAGGCTCAAAACACCCGAAAATTTGATATTTTTGTGTCCCAGAACCGATCTGTACATGCCTACTCCGTGTTAGAGTATTCTCAAAATATAGGGCCAAAACATGCTCAAAATCGATATTTTGGGTGCCCAAAATCGCTATGTGCTTGCATCTTCTGTACCCGTTTATATCTCAAATTCAGGCTGAAAACACCCGAAAATTCAATATTTTTGGGTCACAGAAGCGATCTGTACATGCCTACTCCATGCTAGAATGTTTTCAAGATACAGACCCATAACATGCTCAAAATCGATATTGTAGGTGCAAAAAGTCGATATATACATGCATTTTTAGTACTTGTTTATATCATAAATTCAGGCTCAAAACTCTCGAAATTTCAATATTTTTGGGTTCCAGAAGCGATCTGTACATGCCTACTAAGTGCTAGAATTTTTTCAAAATATAGGCCCAAAACATGCTAAAAATCGATATTTTAGGTTCCCAATTTCGATATGTGCATGCATCTTCTGTACCCGTTTATATCTCAAATTCAGGCTCAAAACAACCGAAAATTCGATATTTTTGTGTCCCAGAAACGATCTGTACATGCCTACTCCGTCTTAGAGTATTTTCAAAATACAGGGCCAAAACATGCTCAAAATCGATATTTTAGGTTCTAAAAGTCAATATGTGTATGCATCTTCTGTACCCGTTTTATCCCAAAAATAAGGCTGAAAACACCCTGAAAATTCTATATTTTTGGTTCCCAGAAGCGATCTGTACATCCATACACGTTGCTAGAATATTTTCAAAATATAGGCCCAAAACATGCTAAAAATCGATATTTTGGTTGCCCAAAGTCGATATGTACATTCATCTTCTGTACCCATTATATATCTCAAATTCAGGCTCAGAACACCCGTAAATTCGATATTTTATGTGTCTTAGAAGCGATCTTTACATGCCTACTCAGTGCTAGAGTATTTTTAAAATACAGCCCCAAAATATGCTAAAAATCGATATTTTGGGTGCCCAAAGTCGATATGTGCATGCATCTTCTGTACCCGTTTATATTTTAAATTCAGGCTCAAAACACCCGAAAATTCGATATTTTTGTGTCCCAGAAGCAATCTGTACATGCCTACTCCGTGTTAGAGTATTTTCAAAATATAGGCCCAAAACATGCTAAAAATCGATATTTTGGGTGCCCAAAGTCGATATGTGCTTGCATCTTCTGTACCCGTTTATATCTCAAATTCAGACTCAAAACACCCGAAAATTAGATATTTTTGTGTCCCAGAAGCGATCTGTACATGCCTACTCCTTCTTAGAATGTTTTCAAGATACAGACCCAAAACATGCTCAAAATCGATATTTTAGGTGCCCAAAGTCGATATATGCATGCATCTTCTGTACCCGTTTATATCTCAAATTCAAGCTCAAAACACCAAAAAATTCGATATTTTTGTGTCTCAGAAGCAATCGGTACATGCCTACTCCGTGTTAGAGTATTTTCACAATACGGGCCCAAAACATGCTGAAAATCGTTATTTTGTGTGCCCAAAGTCGATATGTGCATGCATCTTCTGTACCCGTTTATATCTCAAATTCAGGTTCAAAACACCCAAAAATTCGGTATTTTTGGGTCCCAGAAGCGATCTGTACATGCCTACTACTTGCTAGAATGTTTTCATGATACAGACCCAAAACATGCTAAAAATTGATATTTTACGTGCATTAAGTCGATATATGCATGCATCTTCAGTACCCGTTTAAATCTCAAATGTAGGCTCAAAACACCCAAAAATTCGATATTTTTGGGTCCCCGAAGCGATCTGTACATGTCTACTCAGTGCTAGAATATTTTCAAAATATAGACTTAAAATATGCTAAAAATCGATATTTTTGGTGTCCAAAGTCGATATGTGCATACATCTTTTGTACCCGTTTATATCCCAAATTCAGGCTCAGAACACCCGAAAATTCAATATTTTTGGGTCCCAGAAGCGATCTGTATATGCCTACTCAGTGCTAGAATATTTTCAAAATATTGGCCCAAAACATACTCAAAATTGATATTTTGGGTGCCCAAAGTCGATATGTGCATGCATCTTCTGTACCCGTTTATATTTTAAATTCAGGCTCAAAACACCCGAAAATTCGATATTTTTGGGTCCCAGAAGCGATCTGTACATGCCTACTCCATGCTAGAATGTTTTCAAGATACAGACCCATAACATGCTCAAAATCGATATTGTAGGTGCAAAAAGTCGATATATGCATGCATTTTTAGTACTTGTTTATATCATAAATTCAGGCTCAAAACTCCCGAAATTTCAATATTTTTGGGTTCCAGAAGCGATCTGTACATGCCTACTAAGTGCTAGAATGTTTTCAAAATATAGGCTCAAAACATGCTAAAAATCGATAATTTAGGTGTCCAAAGTCGATATGTACATGCATCTTCTGTACCCGTTTATATCTCAAATTCAGGCTCAAAACACCCGAAAATTCGATATTTTTGTGTCCCAGAAGCGATCTGTACATGCCTACTCCTTCTTAGAATGTTTTCAAGATACAGACCCAAAACATGCTCAAAATCGATATTTTAGGTGCGAAAAGTCGATATGTGCATGCATCTTCAGTACCCGTTTATATCTCAAATTCAGGCTCAAAACACCCAAAAATTTAATATTTTAAGTGTCCCAGAAGCGACCTGTACATGCCTACTCAGTACTAGAGTATTTTCAAAATACAGGCCCTAAATATGCTAAAAATCGATATTTTGGGTGCTCAAAGTCTATATGTGCATGTATCTTCTGTACCCGTTTATATCTCAAATTCTGGCTCAAAACACCCGAAAATTAGATATTTTTGTGTCCCAGAAGCAATCTGTACATGCCTACTCCCTGTTAGAGTATTATCACAAAACGGGCCCAAAACATGCTCAAAATCGATATTTTGTGTGCCCAAAGTCGATATGTGCATTCATCTTCTGTACCCGTTTATATCTAAATTTCAGGCTCAAAACACCGGAAAATTCGATATTTTTGGGTCCCAGAAGCAATCTGTACATGCCTACTCCCTGTTAGAGTATTATCACAATAAGGGCCCAAAACATGCTCAAAATCGATATTTTGTGTGCCCAAAGTCGATATATGCATTCATCTTCTGTATTTGTTTATATCTCATATTTAGGCTCAAAACACCCAAAAATTCGGTATTTTTAAGTCCCAGAAGCGATCTGTACATGCCTACTCCTTGCTAGAATGTTTTCAATATACAGACCCAAAACATGCTCAAAATCGATATTTTAAGTGCATTAAGTCGATATCTGCATGCAACTTCAGTACCCGTTTAAATCTCAAATTCAGGCTCAAAACAACGGGAAATTCAATATTTTTGGGTCCCAGAAGCGATCTGTACATGCCTACTCAGTGCTAGAATATTTTCAAAATATTGGCCCAAAACATACTCAAAATTGATATTTTGTGTGCCCAAAGTCGATATGTGTTTGCATCTTCTGTACCCGTTTATATCTCAAATTCAGACTCAAAACACCCGAAAATTAGATATTTTTGTGTCCCAGAAGCGATCTGTACATGCCTACTCCTTCTTAGAATGTTTTCAAGATACAGACCCAAAACATGCTCAAAATCGATATTTTAGGTACGAAAAGTCGATATGTGCATGCATCTTCAGTACCCGTTTATATCGCAAATGCAGGCTCAATACACCCAAAAATTCAATATTTTAAGTGTCCCAGAAGCGACCTGTACATGCCTACTCAGTGCTAGAGTATTTTCAAAATACAGGCCCTAAATATGCTAAAAATCGATATTTTGGGTGCCCAAAGTCTATATGTTCCTGCATCTTCTGTACCCGTGTATTTCTCAAATTCTGGCTCAAAACACCCGAAAATTAGATATTTTTGTGTCCCAGAAGCAATCTGTACATGCCTACTCCCTGTTAGAGTATTATCACAATACGGGCCCAAAACATGCTCAAAAACGATATTTTGTGTGCCCAAAGTCGATATATGCATGCATCTTCTGTACCCGTTTATATCTCAAATTCAGGCTCAAAACACCGTAAAATTCGATATTTTTGGGTCCCAGAAGCGATCTGAACATGCCTACTCCGTGTAAGAGTACTTTCAAAATTCAGGCCCAAGACATGCTGAAAATCGATATTTTAGGTGCCCAAAGTCGATATATGCATTCATCTTCTGTATTTGTTTATATCTCATACTCAGGCTCAAAACACCCAAAAATTCGGTATTTTTAAGTCCCAGAAGCGATCTGTACATGCCTACTCCTTGCTAGAATGTTTTCAATATACAGACCCAAAACATGCTCAAAATTGATATTTTACGTGCATTAAGTCGATATCTGCATGCAACTTCAGTACCCGTTTAAATCTCAAATTCAGGCTCAAAACAACGGGAAATTCAATATTTTTGGGTCCCAGAAGCGATCTGTACATGCCTACTCAGTGGAATAATATTTTCAAAATATTGCCCCAAAACATACTCAAAATTGATATTTTGGTTGCCCAAAGTCGATATGTGCATACATCTTCTGTACCCGTTTATATCTCAAATTCAGGCTCAAAACACCCGAAAATTTGATATTTTTGTGTCCCAGAACCGATCTGTACATGCCTACTCCGTGTTAGAGTATTCTCAAAATATAGGGCCAAAACATGCTCAAAATCGATATTTTGGGTGCCCAAAATCGCTATGTGCTTGCATCTTCTGTACCCGTTTATATCTCAAATTCAGGCTGAAAACACCCGAAAATTCAATATTTTTGGGTCACAGAAGCGATCTGTACATGCCTACTCCATGCTAGAATGTTTTCAAGATACAGACCCATAACATGCTCAAAATCGATATTGTAGGTGCAAAAAGTCGATATATACATGCATTTTTAGTACTTGTTTATATCATAAATTCAGGCTCAAAACTCTCGAAATTTCAATATTTTTGGGTTCCAGAAGCGATCTGTACATGCCTACTAAGTGCTAGAATTTTTTCAAAATATAGGCCCAAAACATGCTAAAAATCGATATTTTAGGTTCCCAATTTCGATATGTGCATGCATCTTCTGTACCCGTTTATATCTCAAATTCAGGCTCAAAACAACCGAAATTTCGATATTTTTGTGTCCCAGAAACGATCTGTACATGCCTACTCCGTCTTAGAGTATTTTCAAAATACAGGGCCAAAACATGCTCAAAATCGATATTTTAGGTTCTAAAAGTCAATATGTGTATGCATCTTCTGTACCCGTTTTATCCCAAAAATAAGGCTGAAAACACCCTGAAAATTCTATATTTTTGGTTCCCAGAAGCGATCTGTACATCCATACACGTTGCTAGAATATTTTCAAAATATAGGCCCAAAACATGCTAAAAATCGATATTTTGGTTGCCCAAAGTCGATATGTACATTCATCTTCTGTACCCATTATATATCTCAAATTCAGGCTCAGAACACCCGTAAATTCGATATTTTATGTGTCTTAGAAGCGATCTTTACATGCCTACTCAGTGCTAGAGTATTTTTAAAATACAGCCCCAAAATATGCTAAAAATCGATATTTTGGGTGCCCAAAGTCGATATGTGCATGCATCTTCTGTACCCGTTTATATTTTAAATTCAGGCTCAAAACACCCGAAAATTCGATATTTTTGTGTCCCAGAAGCAATCTGTACATGCCTACTCCGTGTTAGAGTATTTTCAAAATATAGGCCCAAAACATGCTAAAAATCGATATTTTGGGTGCCCAAAGTCGATATGTGCTTGCATCTTCTGTACCCGTTTATATCTCAAATTCAGACTCAAAACACCCGAAAATTAGATATTTTTGTGTCCCAGAAGCGATCTGTACATGCCTACTCCTTCTTAGAATGTTTTCAAGATACAGACCCAAAACATGCTCAAAATCGATATTTTAGGTGCCCAAAGTCGATATATGCATGCATCTTCTGTACCCGTTTATATCTCAAATTCAAGCTCAAAACACCAAAAAATTCGATATTTTTGTGTCTCAGAAGCAATCGGTACATGCCTACTCCGTGTTAGAGTATTTTCACATTACGGGCCCAAAACATGCTGAAAATCGTTATTTTGTGTGCCCAAAGTCGATATGTGCATGCATCTTCTGTACCCGTTTATATCTCAAATTCAGGTTCAAAACACCCAAAAATTCGGTATTTTTGGGTCCCAGAAGCGATCTGTACATGCCTACTACTTGCTAGAATGTTTTCATGATACAGACCCAAAACATGCTAAAAATTGATATTTTACGTGCATTAAGTCGATATATGCATGCATCTTCAGTACCCGTTTAAATCTCAAATGTAGGCTCAAAACACCCAAAAATTCGATATTTTTGGGTCCCCGAAGCGATCTGTATATGTCTACTCAGTGCTAGAATGTTTTCAAAATATAGACTTAAAATATGCTAAAAATCGATATTTTTGGTGTCCAAAGTCGATATGTGCATACATCTTTTGTACCCGTTTATATCCCAAATTCAGGCTCAGAACATCCGAAAATTCAATATTTTTGGGTCCCAGAAGCGATCTGTATATGCCTACTCAGTGCTAGAATATTTTCAAAATATTGGCCCAAAACATACTCAAAATTGATATTTTGGGTGCCCAAAGTCGATATGTGCATGCATCTTCTGTACCCGTTTATATTTTAAATTCAGGCTCAAAACACCCGAAAATTCGATATTTTTGGGTCCCAGAAGCGATCTGTACATGCCTACTCCATGCTAGAATGTTTTCAAGATACAGACCCATAACATGCTCAAAATCGATATTGTAGGTGCAAAAAGTCGATATATGCATGCATTTTTAGTACTTGTTTATATCATAAATTCAGGCTCAAAACTCCCGAAATTTCAATATTTTTGGGTTCCAGAAGCGATCTGTACATGCCTACTAAGTGCTAGAATGTTTTCAAAATATAGGCTCAAAACATGCTAAAAATCGATAATTTAGGTGTCCAAAGTCGATATGTACATGCATCTTCTGTACCCGTTTATATCTCAAATTCAGGCTCAAAACACCCGAAAATTCGATATTTTTGGGTCCCAGAGGCGATCTGTACATCCATACACATTGCTAGAATATTTTCATAATATAGGCCCAAAACATGCTAAAAATCGATATTTTGGATGCCCAAAGTCGATATGTGCATGCATCTTCTATACCCATTATATATCTCAAATTCAGGCTTAGAACGCCCGTAAATTCAATATTTTATGTGTCTTAGGATCGATCTATACATGCCTACTCAGTGCTATAATATTTTCAAAATATTGGCCCAAAACATACTCAAAATTGATATTTTGGTTGCCCAAAGTCGATATGTGCATGCATATTCTGTACCCGTTTATATCTCAAATTCTGGCTCAAAAAACCGGAAAATTCGATATTTTTGGGTCCCAGAAGCGATCTGTACATGCCTACTCCGTGTTAGAGTACTTTCAAAATACAGGCCCAAAACATGCAGAAAATCGATATTTTAGGTGCCCAAAGTCGATATATGCATGCATTTTCTGTACTCGTTTATATCTTATATTCAGGCTCAAAACACCCAAAAATTCGGTATTTTTGGGTCCCAGAAGCGATCTGTACATGCCTACTCCTTGCTAGAATGTTTTCAAGATACAGACCCAAAACATGCTAAAAATTGATATTTTACGTGCATTAAGTCGATATCTGCATGCATCTTCAGTACCCGTTTAAATCTCAAATTCAGGCTCAAAACACCGGAAAATTCGATATTTTTGGGTCCCAGAAGCGATCTGTACATCCATACACATTGCTAGAATATTTTCAAAATACATGCCCAAAACATGCTGAAAATCGATATTTTAGGTGCCCATAGTCGATATGTGCATGCATCTTCTTTACCCGTTCATATCTCAAATTCAGGCTCAAAACACCCGAAAATTCGATATTTTTGGGTCCCAGAAGCGATCTGAACATGCCTACTCCTTGCTAGAATGTTTTCAAAATATAGGCTTAAAACATGCTAAAAATCGATATTTCAGGTGTCTAAAGTCGATATGTGCATACATCTTTTGTACCCGTTTATATCCCAAATTCAGGCTCAAAACACCTGAAAATTTGATATTTTTCGGTCCCAGAAGCGATCTGTACAGCCTACTCAGTGCTAAAATATTTTCAAAATATAGGCCAAAAACATGCTAAAAATCGATATTTTAGGTTTCCAATGTCGATATGTGCATGCATCTTCTGTACCCGTTTATATCCCAAATTCAGGCTCAAAACACCTGAAAATTTGATATTTTTCGGTCCCAGAAGCGATCTGTACAGCCTACTCAGTGCTAAAATATTTTCAAAATATAGGCCCAAAACATGCTAAAAATCGATATTTTAGGTTCTCAAAGTCAATATGTGTATGAATCTTCTGTATCCGTTTATATCCCAAAATTAAGGCTCAAAACACCCGAAAATTCTATATTTTTGGTTCCCAACAGCGATCTGTACATGCCTACTCAGTGCTAGAGTATTTTTAAAATACAGGCCCAAAATATGCTAAAAATCGATATTTTGGGTGCCTTAAGTCGATATGTGCATGCATCTTCTGTACACGTTTATATCTCAAATTCAGGCTCAAAACACCCAAAATTTTGATATTTTTGTGTCCCAGAAGCAATCTGTACATGCCTACTCCGTGTTAGAGCATTTCCACAATACGGGCCCAAAACATGCTGAAAATCGTTATTTTGTGTGCCCAAAGTCGATATGTGCTAACATCTTTTGTACCCGTTTATATCCTAAATTCAGGCTCAGAACACCCCAAAATTCAATATTTTTGGGTCCCAGAAGCGATCTGTACATGCATACTCAGTGCTAGAATATTTTCGAAATATTGGCCCAAAACATACTAAAAATTGATATTTTTGGTACCCAAAGTCGATATGTGCATGTATCTTCTGTACCCGTTTATATATCAAATTCAGGCTCGAAACACCCGAAAATTCGATATTTTTGTGTCCCAGAAACAATCTGTACATGCCTACTTCGTGTTAGAGTATTTTTAAAATACAGGCCCAAAACATGCTCAAAATCGATATTTTGGGTGCCCAAAGTCGATATGTGCTTGCATCTTCTGTACCCGTTTATATCTCAAATTCAGACTCAAAACACCCGAAAATTAGATATTTTTGTGTCCCAGAAGCGATCTGTACATGCCTACTCCTTCTTAGAATGTTTTCAAGATACAGACCCAAAACATGCTCAAAATCGATATTTTAGGTGCGAAAAGTCGATATGTGCATGCATCTTCAGTACCCGTTTATATCTCAAATGAAGGCTCAAAACACCCAAAAATTTAATATTTTAAGTGTCCCAGAAGCGACCTGTACATGCCTACTCAGTACTAGAGTATTTTCAAAATACAGGCCCTAAATATGCTAAAAATCGATATTTTGGGTGCTCAAAGTCTATATGTGCATGTATCTTCTGTACCCGTTTATATCTCAAATTCTGGCTCAAAACACCCGAAAATTAGATATTTTTGTGTCCCAGAAGCAATCTGTACATGCCTACTCCCTGTTAGAGTATTATCACAAAACGGGCCCAAAACATGCTCAAAATCGATATTTTGTGTGCCCAAAGTCGATATGTGCATTCATCTTCTGTACCCGTTTATATCTAAATTTCAGGCTCAAAACACCGGAAAATTCGATATTTTTGGGTCCCAGAAGCGATCTGTACAAGCCTACTCAGTGCTAGAATATTTTCAAGATATTGGCCCAAAACATACTCAAAATTGATATTTAGGGTGCCCAAAGTCGATATGTGCATGCATATTCTGTACCCGTTTATATCTCAAATTCTGGCTCAAAACACCCGAAAATTAGATATTTTTGTGTCCCAGAAGCAATCTGTACATGCCTACTCCCTGTTAGAGTATTATCACAATAAGGACCCAAAACATGCTCAAAATCGATATTTTGTGTGCCCAAAGTCGATATATGCATTCATCTTCTGTATTTGTTTATATCTCATATTCAGGCTCAAAACACCCAAAAATTCGGTATTTTTAAGTCCCAGAAGCGATCTGTACATGCCTACTCCTTGCTAGAATGTTTTCAATATACAGACCCAAAACATGCTCAAAATCGATATTTTAAGTGCATTAAGTTGATATCTGCATGCAACTTCAGTACCCGTTTAAATCTCAAATTCAGGCTCAAAACAACGGGAAATTCAATATTTTTGGGTCCCAGAAGCGATCTGTACATGCCTACTCAGTGCTAGAATATTTTCAAAATATTGGCGCAAAACATACTCAAAATTGATATTTTGTGTGCCCAAAGTCGATATGTGTTTGCATCTTCTGTACCCGTTTATATCTCAAATTCAGACTCAAAACACCCGAAAATTAGATATTTTTGTGTCCCAGAAGCGATCTGTACATGCCTACTCCTTCTTAGAATGTTTTCAAGATACAGACCCAAAACATGCTCAAAATCGATATTTTAGGTACGAAAAGTCGATATGTGCATGCATCTTCAGTACCCGTTTATATCGCAAATGCAGGCTCAATACACCCAAAAATTCAATATTTTAAGTGTCCCAGAAGCGACCTGTACATGCCTAGTCAGTGCTAGAGTATTTTCAAATTACAGACCCTAAATATGCTAAAAATCGATATTTTGGGTGCCCAAAGTCTATATGTTCCTGCATCTTCTGTACCCGTGTATTTCTCAAATTCTGGCTCAAAACACCCGAAAATTAGATATTTTTGTGTCCCAGAAGCAATCTGTACATGCCTACTCCCTGTTAGAGTATTATCACAATACGGGCCCAAAACATGCTCAAAATCGATATTTTGTGTGCCCAAAGTCGATATGTGCATGCATCTTCTGTACCCGTTTATATCTCAAATTCAGGCTCAAAACACCGGAAAATTCGATATTTTTGGGTCCCAGAAGCGATCTGTACATGCCTACTCCGTGTAAGAGTACTTTCAAAATTCAGGCCCAAGACATGCTGAAAATCGATATTTTAGGTGCCCAAAGTCGATATATGCATTCATCTTCTGTATTTGTTTATATCTCATACTCAGGCTCAAAACACCCAAAAATTCGGTATTTTTAAGTCCCAGAAGCGATCTGTACATGCCTACTCCTTGCTAGAATGTTTTCAATATACAGACCCAAAACATGCTCAAAATTGATATTTTACGTGCATTAAGTCGATATCTGCATGCAACTTCAGTACCCGTTTAAATCTCAAATTCAGGCTCAAAACAACGGGAAATTCAATATTTTTGGGTCCCAGAAGCGATCTGTACATGCCTACTCAGTGGAATAATATTTTCAAAATATTGCCCCAAAACATACTCAAAATTGATATTTTGGTTGCCCAAAGTCGATATGTGCATACATCTTCTGTACCCGTTTATATCTCAAATTCAGGCTCAAAACACCCGAAAATTTGATATTTTTGTGTCCCAGAACCGATCTGTACATGCCTACTCCGTGTTAGAGTATTCTTAAAATATAGGGCCAAAACATGCTCAAAATCGATATTTTGGGTGCCCAAAATCGCTATGTGCTTGTATCTTCTGTACCCGTTTATATCTCAAATTCAGGCTGAAAACACCCGAAAATTCAATATTTTTGGGTCACAGAAGCGATCTGTACATGCCTACTCCATGCTAGAATGTTTTCAAGATACAGACCCATAACATGCTCAAAATCGATATTGTAGGTGCAAAAAGTCGATATATACATGCATTTTTAGTACTTGTTTATATCATAAATTCAGGCTCAAAACTCTCGAAATTTCAATATTTTTGGGTTCCAGAAGCGATCTGTACATGCCTACTAAGTGCTAGAATTTTTTCAAAATATAGGCCCAAAACATGCTAAAAATCGATATTTTAGGTTCCCAATTTTGATATGTGCATGCATCTTCTGTACCCGTTTATATCTCAAATTCAGGCTCAAAACAACCGAAAATTCGATATTTTTGTGTCCCAGAAACGATCTGTACATGCCTACTCCGTCTTAGAGTATTTTCAATATTCAGGGCCAAACATGCTGAAAATCGATATTTTAGGTTCTAAAAGTCAATATGTGTATGCATCTTCTGTACCCGTTTTATCCCAAAATTAAGGCTGAAAACACCCTGAAAATTCTATATTTTTGGTTCCCAGAAGCGATCTGTACATCCATACACGTTGCTAGAATATTTTCAAAATATAGGCCCAAAACATGCTAAAAATCGATATTTTGGTTGCCCAAAGTCGATATGTACATTCATCTTCTGTACCCATTATATATCTCAAATTCAAGCTCAGAACACCCGTAAATTCGATATTTTATGTTTCTTAGAAGCGATCTTTACATGCCTACTCAGTGCTAGAGTATTTTTAAAATACAGGCCCAAAATATGCTAAAAATCGATATTTTGGGTGCCCAAAGTCGATATGTGCATGCATCTTCTGTACCCGTTTATATTTTAAATTCAGGCTCAAAACACCCGAAAATTCGATATTTTTGTGTCCCAGAAGCGATCTGTACATGCCTACTCCGTGTTAGAGTATTTTCAAAATATAGGCCCAAAACATGCTAAAAATCGATATTTTGGGTGCCCAAAGTCGATATGTGCTTGCATCTTCTGTACCCGTTTATATCTCAAATTCAGACTCAAAACACCCGAAAATTAGATATTTTTGTGTCCCAGAAGCGATCTGTACATGCCTACTCCTTCTTAGAATGTTTTCAAGATACAGACCCAAAACATGCTCAAAATCGATATTTTAGGTGCCCAAAGTCGATATATGCATGCATCTTCTGTACCCGTTTATATCTCAAATTCAGGCTCAAAACACCAAAAAATTCGATATTTTTGTGTCTCAGAAGCAATCGGTACATGCCTACTCCGTGTTAGAGTATTTTCACAATACGGGCCCAAAACATGCTGAAAATCGTTATTTTGTGTGCCCAAAGTCGATATGTGCATGCATCTTCTGTACCCGTTTATATCTCAAATTTAGGTTCAAAACACCCAAAAATTCGGTATTTTTGGGTCCCAGAAGCGATCTGTACATGCCTACTACTTGCTAGAATGTTTTCATGATACAGACCCAAAACATGCTCAAAATTGATATTTTACGTGCATTAAGTCGATATATGCATGCATCTTCAGTACCCGTTTAAATCTCAAATGCAGGCTCAAAACACCCAGAAATTCGATATTTTTGGGTCCCCGAAGCAATCTGTACATGTCTACTCAGTGCTAGAATGTTTTCAAAATATAGGCTTAAAACATGCTAAAAATTGATATTTTAGTTGTCCAAAGGTGATATGTCCATACATCTTTTGTACCCGTTTGTATCCCAAATTCAGGCTCAGAACACCCGAAAATTCAATATTTTTGGGTCCCAGAAGCGATCTGTACATGCCTACTCTGTGTTAGAGTATTTTCAAAATATAGGCCCAAAACATGCAAAAATCGATATTTTGTGTGCCCAAAGTCGATATGTGCTTGCATCTTCTGTACCCGTTTATATCTCAAATTCAGACTCAGAACACCCGAAAATTAGATATTTTTGTGTCCCAGAAGCGATCTCTACATGCCTACTCCTTCTTAGAATATTTTGAAGATACAGACCCAAAACATGCTCAAAATCGATATTTTAGGTGGCCAAAGTCAATATGTGTATGGATCTTCTGTACCCGTTTATATCCCAAATTCAGGCTGAAAACACCCGAAAATTCGATATTTTTGGGTCCCAGAAGCGATCTGTACATGCCTACTCATTGCTAGAATATTTTCAAAATATAGGCCCAAAACATGCTGAAAATCGATAGTTTAGGTGCCCAAAGTCGATATATGCATGCATCTTCTGTACCCGCTTATATCTCAAATTCAGGCTCAAAACACCCAAAAATTCGATATTTTTGTGTCCCAGAAGCAATCGGTACATGCCTACTCCGTGTTAGAGTATTTTCACAATACGGGCCCAAAACATGCTGAAAATCGATATTTTGTGTGCCCAAAGTCGATATGTGCATGCATCTTCTATACCCGTTTATATCTCAAATTCAGGCTCAAAACACCCAAAAATTCGGTATTCTTGGGTCCCAGAAGCGATCTGTACATGCCTACTCCTTGCTAGAATGTTTTCATGATACAGACCCAAAACATGCTCAAAATTGATATTTTACGTGCATTAAGTCGATATATGCATGCATCTTCAGTACCCGTTTAAATCTCAATGCAGTCTCAAAACACCCAAAAATTCGATATTTTTGGGTCCCCCAAGCGATCTGTACATGTCTCCTCAGTGCTAGAATGTTTTCAAAATATAGACTTAAAATATGCTAAAAATCGATATTTTTGGTGTCCAAAGTCGATATGTGCATACATCTTTTGTACCCGTTTATATCCCAAATTCAGGCTCAGAACACCCGAAAATTCAATATTTTTGGGTCCCAGAAGCGATCTGTACATGCCTACTCAGTGCTAGAATATTTTCAAATTATTGGCCCAAAACATACTCAAAATTGATATTTTGGGTGCCCAAAGTCGATATGTGCATGCATCTTCTGTACCCGTTTATATCTCAAATTCAGGCTCAAAACACCCGAAAATTCGATATTTTTGTGTCCCAGAAGCGATCTGTACATGCCTACTTCTTCTTAGAATGTTTTCAAGATACAGACCCAAAACATGCTCAAAATCGATATTTTAGTTTGCCAAAGTCAATATGTGTATACATCTTCTGTACTCGTTTATATCTCAAATTCAGACTCAAAACACCCGAAAATTAGATATTTTTGTGTCCCAGAAGCGATCTGTACATGCCTACTCCTTCTTAGAATGTTTTCAAGATACAGACCCAAAACATGCTCAAAATCGATATTTTAGGTGCGAAAAGTCGATATGTGCATGCATCTTCAGTACCCGTTTATATCTCAAATGAAGTCTCAAAACACCCAAAAATTTAATATTTTAAGTGTCCCAGAAGCGACCTGTACATGCCTACTCAGTACTAGAGTATTTTCAAAATACAGGCCCTAAATATGCTAAAAATCGATATTTTGGGTGCTCAAAGTCTATATGTGCATGTATCTTCTGTACCCGTTTATATCTCAAATTCTGGCTCAAAACACCCGAAAATTAGATATTTTTGTGTCCCAGAAGCAATCTGTACATGCCTACTCCCTGTTAGAGTATTATCACAAAACGGGCCCAAAACATGCTCAAAATCGATATTTTGTGTGCCCAAAGTCGATATGTGCATTCATCTTCTGTACCCGTTTATATCTAAATTTCAGGCTCAAAACACCGGAAAATTCGATATTTTTGGGTCCCAGAAGCGATCTGTACATGCCTACTCAGTGCTAGAATATTTTCAAGATATTGGCCCAAAACATACTCAAAATTGATATTTAGGGTGCCCAAAGTCGATATGTGCATGCATATTCTGTACCCGTTTATATCTCAAATTCTGGCTCAAAACACCCGAAAATTAGATATTTTTGTGTCCCAGAAGCAATCTGTACATGCCTACTCCCTGTTAGAGTATTATCACAATAAGGACCCAAAACATGCTCAAAATCGATATTTTGTGTGCCCAAAGTCGATATATGCATTCATCTTCTGTATTTGTTTATATCTCATATTCAGGCTCAAAACACCCAAAAATTCGGTATTTTTAAGTCCCAGAAGCGATCTGTACATGCCTACTCCTTGCTAGAATGTTTTCAATATACAGACCCAAAACATGCTCAAAATCGATATTTTAAGTGCATTAAGTTGATATCTGCATGCAACTTCAGTACCCGTTTAAATCTCAAATTCAGGCTCAAAACAACGGGAAATTCAATATTTTTGGGTCCCAGAAGCGATCTGTACATGCCTACTCAGTGCTAGAATATTTTCAAAATATTGGCCCAAAACATACTCAAAATTGATATTTTGTGTGCCCAAAGTCGATATGTGTTTGCATCTTCTGTACCCGTTTATATCTCAAATTCAGACTCAAAACACCCGAAAATTAGATATTTTTGTGTCCCAGAAGCGATCTGTACATGCCTACTCCTTCTTAGAATGTTTTCAAGATACAGACCCAAAACATGCTCAAAATCGATATTTTAGATACGAAAAGTCGATATGTGCATGCATCTTCAGTACCCGTTTATATCGCAAATGCAGGCTCAATACACCCAAAAATTCAATATTTTAAGTGTCCCAGAAGCGACCTGTACATGCCTAGTCAGTGCTAGAGTATTTTCAAATTACAGACCCTAAATATGCTAAAAATCGATATTTTGGGTGCCCAAAGTCTATATGTTCCTGCATCTTCTGTACCCGTGTATTTCTCAAATTCTGGCTCAAAACACCCGAAAATTAGATATTTTTGTGTCCCAGAAGCAATCTGTACATGCCTACTCCCTGTTAGAGTATTATCACAATACGGGCCCAAAACATGCTCAAAATCGATATTTTGTGTGCCCAAAGTCGATATGTGCATGCATCTTCTGTACCCGTTTATATCTCAAATTCAGGCTCAAAACACCGGAAAATTCGATATTTTTGGGTCCCAGAAGCGATCTGTACATGCCTACTCCGTGTAAGAGTACTTTCAAAATTCAGGCCCAAGACATGCTGAAAATCGATATTTTAGGTGCCCAAAGTCGATATATGCATTCATCTTCTGTATTTGTTTATATCTCATACTCAGGCTCAAAACACCCAAAAATTCGGTATTTTTAAGTCCCAGAAGCGATCTGTACATGCCTACTCCTTGCTAGAATGTTTTCAATATACAGACCCAAAACATGCTCAAAATTGATATTTTACGTGCATTAAGTCGATATCTGCATGCAACTTCAGTACCCGTTTAAATCTCAAATTCAGGCTCAAAACAACGGGAAATTCAATATTTTTGGGTCCCAGAAGCGATCTGTACATGCCTACTCAGTGGAATAATATTTTCAAAATATTGCCCCAAAACATACTCAAAATTGATATTTTGGTTGCCCAAAGTCGATATGTGCATACATCTTCTGTACCCGTTTATATCTCAAATTCAGGCTCAAAACACCCGAAAATTTGATATTTTTGTGTCCCAGAACCGATCTGTACATGCCTACTCCGTGTTAGAGTATTCTTAAAATATAGGGCCAAAACATGCTCAAAATCGATATTTTGGGTGCCCAAAATCGCTATGTGCTTGTATCTTCTGTACCCGTTTATATCTCAAATTCAGGCTGAAAACACCCGAAAATTCAATATTTTTGGGTCACAGAAGCGATCTGTACATGCCTACTCCATGCTAGAATGTTTTCAAGATACAGACCCATAACATGCTCAAAATCGATATTGTAGGTGCAAAAAGTCGATATATACATGCATTTTTAGTACTTGTTTATATCATAAATTCAGGCTCAAAACTCTAGAAATTTCAATATTTTTGGGTTCCAGAAGCGATCTGTACATGCCTACTAAGTGCTAGAATTTTTTCAAAATATAGGCCCAAAACATGCTAAAAATCGATATTTTAGGTTCCCAATTTTGATATGTGCATGCATCTTCTGTACCCGTTTATATCTCAAATTCAGGCTCAAAACAACCGAAAATTCGATATTTTTGTGTCCCAGAAACGATCTGTACATGCCTACTCCGTCTTAGAGTATTTTCAATATTCAGGGCCAAACATGCTGAAAATCGATATTTTAGGTTCTAAAAGTCAATATGTGTATGCATCTTCTGTACCCGTTTTATCCCAAAATTAAGGCTGAAAACACCCTGAAAATTCTATATTTTTGGTTCCCAGAAGCGATCTGTACATCCATACACGTTGCTAGAATATTTTCAAAATATAGGCCCAAAACATGCTAAAAATCGATATTTTGGTTGCCCAAAGTCGATATGTACATTCATCTTCTGTACCCATTATATATCTCAAATTCAAGCTCAGAACACCCGTAAATTCGATATTTTATGTGTCTTAGAAGCGATCTTTACATGCCTACTCAGTGCTAGAGTATTTTTAAAATACAGGCCCAAAATATGCTAAAAATCGATATTTTGGGTGCCCAAAGTCGATATGTGCATGCATCTTCTGTACCCGTTTATATTTTAAATTCAGGCTCAAAACACCCGAAAATTCGATATTTTTGTGTCCCAGAAGCGATCTGTACATGCCTACTCCGTGTTAGAGTATTTTCAAAATATAGGCCCAAAACATGCTAAAAATCGATATTTTGGGTGCCCAAAGTCGATATGTGCTTGCATCTTCTGTACCCGTTTATATCTCAAATTCAGACTCAAAACACCCGAAAATTAGATATTTTTGTGTCCCAGAAGCGATCTGTACATGCCTACTCCTTCTTAGAATGTTTTCAAGATACAGACCCAAAACATGCTCAAAATCGATATTTTAGATACGAAAAGTCGATATGTGCATGCATCTTCAGTACCCGTTTATATCGCAAATGCAGGCTCAATACACCCAAAAATTCAATATTTTAAGTGTCCCAGAAGCGACCTGTACATGCCTAGTCAGTGCTAGAGTATTTTCAAATTACAGACCCTAAATATGCTAAAAATCGATATTTTGGGTGCCCAAAGTCTATATGTTCCTGCATCTTCTGTACCCGTGTATTTCTCAAATTCTGGCTCAAAACACCCGAAAATTAGATATTTTTGTGTCCCAGAAGCAATCTGTACATGCCTACTCCCTGTTAGAGTATTATCACAATACGGGCCCAAAACATGCTCAAAATCGATATTTTGTGTGCCCAAAGTCGATATGTGCATGCATCTTCTGTACCCGTTTATATCTCAAATTCAGGCTCAAAACACCGGAAAATTCGATATTTTTGGGTCCCAGAAGCGATCTGTACATGCCTACTCCGTGTAAGAGTACTTTCAAAATTCAGGCCCAAGACATGCTGAAAATCGATATTTTAGGTGCCCAAAGTCGATATATGCATTCATCTTCTGTATTTGTTTATATCTCATACTCAGGCTCAAAACACCCAAAAATTCGGTATTTTTAAGTCCCAGAAGCGATCTGTACATGCCTACTCCTTGCTAGAATGTTTTCAATATACAGACCCAAAACATGCTCAAAATTGATATTTTACGTGCATTAAGTCGATATCTGCATGCAACTTCAGTACCCGTTTAAATCTCAAATTCAGGCTCAAAACAACGGGAAATTCAATATTTTTGGGTCCCAGAAGCGATCTGTACATGCCTACTCAGTGGAATAATATTTTCAAAATATTGCCCCAAAACATACTCAAAATTGATATTTTGGTTGCCCAAAGTCGATATGTGCATACATCTTCTGTACCCGTTTATATCTCAAATTCAGGCTCAAAACACCCGAAAATTTGATATTTTTGTGTCCCAGAACCGATCTGTACATGCCTACTCCCTGTTAGAGTATTTTCACAATACGGGCCCAAAACATGCTGAAAATCGTTATTTTGTGTGCCCAAAGTCGATATGTGCATGCATCTTCTGTACCCGTTTATATCTCAAATTTAGGTTCAAAACACCCAAAAATTCGGTATTTTTGGGTCCCAGAAGCGATCTGTACATGCCTACTACTTGCTAGAATGTTTTCATGATACAGACCCAAAACATGCTCAAAATTGATATTTTACGTGCATTAAGTCGATATATGCATGCATCTTCAGTACCCGTTTAAATCTCAAATGCAGGCTCAAAACACCCAAAAATTCGATATTTTTGGGTCCCCGAAGCAATCTGTACATGTCTACTCAGTGCTAGAATGTTTTCAAAATATAGGCTTAAAACATGCTAAAAATTGATATTTTAGTTGTCCAAAGGTGATATGTCCATACATCTTTTGTACCCGTTTGTATCCCAAATTCAGGCTCAGAACACCCGAAAATTCAATATTTTTGGGTCCCAGAAGCGATCTGTACATGCCTACTCTGTGTTAGAGTATTTTCAAAATATAAGCCCAAAACATGCAAAAATCGATATTTTGTGTGCCCAAAGTCGATATGTGCTTGCATCTTCTGTACCCGTTTATATCTCAAATTCAGACTCAGAACACCCGAAAATTAGATATTTTTGTGTCCCAGAAGCGATCTCTACATGCCTACTCCTTCTTAGAATATTTTGAAGATACAGACCCAAAACATGCTCAAAATCGATATTTTAGGTGGCCAAAGTCAATATGTGTATGGATCTTCTGTACCCGTTTATATCCCAAATTCAGGCTGAAAACACCCGAAAATTCGATATTTTTGGGTCCCAGAAGCGATCTGTACATGCCTACTCATTGCTAGAATATTTTCAAAATATAGGCCCAAAACATGCTGAAAATCGATAGTTTAGGTGCCCAAAGTCGATATATGCATGCATCTTCTGTACCCGCTTATATCTCAAATTCAGGCTCAAAACACCCAAAAATTCGATATTTTTGTGTCCCAGAAGCAATCGGTACATGCCTACTCCGTGTTAGAGTATTTTCACAATACGGGCCCAAAACATGCTGAAAATCGATATTTTGTGTGCCCAAAGTCGATATGTGCATGCATCTTCTATACCCGTTTATATCTCAAATTCAGGCTCAAAACACCCAAAAATTCGGTATTCTTGGGTCCCAGAAGCGATCTGTACATGCCTACTCCTTGCTAGAATGTTTTCATGATACAGACCCAAAACATGCTCAAAATTGATATTTTACGTGCATTAAGTCGATATATGCATGCATCTTCAGTACCCGTTTAAATCTCAATGCAGTCTCAAAACACCCAAAAATTCGATATTTTTGGGTCCCCCAAGCGATCTGTACATGTCTACTCAGTGCTAGAATGTTTTCAAAATATAGACTTAAAATATGCTAAAAATCGATATTTTTGGTGTCCAAAGTCGATATGTGCATACATCTTTTGTACCCGTTTATATCCCAAATTCAGGCTCAGAACACCCGAAAATTCAATATTTTTGGGTCCCAGAAGCGATCTGTACATGCCTACTCAGTGCTAGAATATTTTCAAATTATTGGCCCAAAACATACTCAAAATTGATATTTTGGGTGCCCAAAGTCGATATGTGCATGCATCTTCTGTACCCGTTTATATCTCAAATTCAGGCTCAAAACACCCGAAAATTCGATATTTTTGTGTCCCAGAAGCGATCTGTACATGCCTACTTCTTCTTAGAATGTTTTCAAGATACAGACCCAAAACATGCTCAAAATCGATATTTTAGTTTGCCAAAGTCAATATGTGTATACATCTTCTGTACTCGTTTATATCTCAAATTCAGACTCAAAACACCCGAAAATTAGATATTTTTGTGTCCCAGAAGCGATCTGTACATGCCTACTACTTGCTAGAATGTTTACATGATACAGACCCAAAACATGCTCAAAATTGATATTTTACGTGCATTAAGTCGATATATGCATGCATCTTTTGTACCCGTTTAAATCTCAAATGTAGGCTCAAAACACCCAAAAATTAGATATTTTTGTGTCCCAGAAGCGATCTGTACATGCCTACTCAGTGCTTGAATATTTTCAAAATATTGGCCCAAAACATACTCAAAATTGATATTTTGGGTGCCCAAAGTCGATATGTGCATGCATCTTCTGTACCCGTTTATATTTTAAATTCAGGCTCAAAACACCCGAAAATTCGATATTTTTGTGTCCCAGAAGCGATCTGTACATGCCTACTCCGTGTTAGAGTATTTTCAAAATATAGGCCCAAAACATGCTAAAAATCGATATTTTGGGTGCCCAAAGTCGATATGTGCATGCATCTTCTGTACCCATTATATATCTCAAATTCAGACTCAGAACACCAGAAAATTCGATATTTTTGGGTCCCAGAGTCGATCTGTACATGCCTACTCCTTGTTAGAATGTTTTCAAGATACAGACCCATAACATGCTCAAAATGGATATTTTAGGTGCAAAAAGTCGATATATGCATGCATCTTCAGTACGTGTTTATATCATAAATTCCGGCTCAAAACTCCCGAAATTTCAATATTTTTGGGTTCCAGAAGCAATCTGTACTCCTTGCTAGAATGTTTTCAAATTATAGGCTTAAAACATGCTAAAAATCGATATTTCATGTGTCCAAAGTCGATATGTGCATACATCTTTTGTACCCGTTTATATCCCACATTCAGGCTCAAAACACCTGAAAATTCGATATTTTTCGGTCCTAGAAGCGATCTGTACATGCCTACACAGTGCTAGAATATTTTCAAAATATAGGCCCAAAACATGCTCAAAATCGATATTTTAGGTGGCCAAACTCAATATGTGTATGCATCTTTTGTACCCGTTTATATCCCAAATTCAGGCTCAGAACACCCGAAAATTCAATATTTTTGGGTCCCAGAAGCGATCTGTACATGCCTACTCAGTGCTAGAATATTTTCAAAATATTGGCCCAAAACATACACAAAATTGATATTTTGGGTGCCCAAAGTCGATATGTGCATGCATCTTCTGTACCCGTTTATATTTTAAATTCAGGCACAAAACACCCGAAAATTCGGTATTTTTGTGTCCCAGAAGCGATCTGTACATGCCTACTTCTTCTTAGAATGTTTTCAAGATACAGACCCAAAACATGCTCAAAATCGATATTTTAGTTTGCCAAAGTCAATATGTGTATACATCTTCTGTACTCGTTTATATCCCAAATTCAGGCAGAAAACACCTGAAAATTCGATTTTTTTGTGTCCTAGAAGCGATCTGTACATGCCTACTTCTTCTTAGAATGTTTTCAAGATACAGACCCAAAACATGCTCAAAATCGATATTTTAGTTCGCCAAAGTCAATATGTGTATACATATTCTGTACTCGTTTATATCCCACCACCCAATAAATGATGGTTGATATTTAAAGTCCAAGCACTGTAATGACACCAACACACCCACCAATCCATGAATGAATGTTGAAATTTACAGACCAAGCACTGTAATGACACCCTAACCCCCACCACCCCATGAATGACTGTTGATATTTACAGTCAAAACACTGTAATGACACCCCCACACCCACCACCTAATGAATTATGGTTGATATTTACAGTCCAAGAACTGTAATGACACCTACACACCAACCATCCCATGAATGACTGTTGATATTTACAGTCCAAGAACTGTAATAAAACTCACACACCCACCACCCTATAAATGACTGTTGATATTTACAGTCCAAGAAATGTAATGACACCCACACACCCACCAACCCATAAATGACAGTTGATATTTATAGTCCAAGCACTGTAATGACACCCACACACCCACCACCCCATGAATGACTTTTGATATTTTCAGTCCAAGCACTGTAATAACACTCACACACCCACCACCCAATGAATGATGGTTAATATTTACAGTCCAAGCACTCTAATGACACCCACCACCCAACAAATGACTGTTGATATTTATAGTCAAAACACTGTAATGACACCCACACACAAACCACCCCATAAATGACTGCTGTTATTTACAGTCCAAGCACTGTAATGACACCCACAGGCCCACCACTCCATGAATGACTTTTGATATTTACAGTCCAAGCTCTGTAATGACACTCACACAACCACCACCCTATGAATGACTGTTGATATTTACAGTCCAAGCACAGGCTCAAAACACCCAAAAATTCGATATTTTTGGGTCCCCGAAGCAATCTGTACATGTCTACTCAGTGCTAGAATGTTTTCAAAATATAGGCTTAAAACATGCTAAAAATCGATATTTTAGTTGTCCAAAGGTGATATGTCCATACATCTTTTGTACCCGTTTGTATCCCAAATTCAGGCTCAGAACACCCGAAAATTCAATATTTTTGGGTCCCAGAAGCGATCTGTACATGCCTACTCTGTGTTAGAGTATTTTCAAAATATAGGCCCAAAACATGCAAAAATCGATATTTTGTGTGCCCAAAGTCGATATGTGTTTGCATCTTCTGTACCCGTTTATATCTCAAATTCAGACTCAGAACTCCCGAAATTTCAATATTTTTGGGTTCCAGAAGCAATCTGTACTCCTTGCTAGAATGTTTTCAAATTATAGGCTTAAAACATGCTAAAAATCGATATTTCATGTGTCCAAAGTCGATATGTGCATACATCTTTTGTACCCGTTTATATCCCAAATTCAGGCTCAAAACACCTGAAAATTCGATATTTTTCGGTCCTAGAAGCGATCTGTACATGCCTAAACAGTGCTAGAATATTTTCAAAATATAGGCCCAAAACATGCTCAAAATCGATATTTTAGGTGGCCAAACTCAATATGTGTATGCATCTTTTGTACCCGTTTATATCCCAAATTCAGGCTCAGAACACCCGAAAATTCAATATTTTTGGGTCCCAGAAGCGATCTGTACATGCCTACTCAGTGCTAGAATATTTTCAAAATATTGGCCCAAAACATACTCAAAATTGATATTTTGGGTGCCCAAAGTCGATATGTGCATGCATCTTCTGTACCCGTTTATATCTCAAATTCAGGCTCAAAATACCCGAAAATTCGATATTTTTGTGTCCCAGAAGCGATCTGTACATGCCTACTTCTTCTTAGAATGTTTTCAAGATACAGACCCAAAACATGCTCAAAATCGATATTTTAGTTTGCCAAAGTCAATATGTGTATACATCTTCTGTACTCGTTTATATCCCAAATTCAGGCTGAAAACACCTGAAAATTCGATTTTTTTGTGTCCTAGAAGCGATCTGTACATGCCTACTTCTTCTTAGAATGTTTTCAAGATACAGACCCAAAACATGCTCAAAATCGATATTTTAGTTTGCCAAAGTCAATATGTGTATACATCTTCTGTACTCGTTTATATCCCAAATTCAGGCTGAAAACACCTGAAAATTCGATTTTTTTGTGTCCCAGAAGCGATCTGTACATGCCTACTCATTGCTAGAATATTTTCAAAATATAGGCCCAAAACATGCTAAAAATCGATATTTTGGGTGCCCAAAGTTGATATGTGCTTGCATCTTCTGTACCCGTTTATATCTCAAATTCAGGCTCAAAACACCAAAAAATTCGATATTTTTGTGTCCCAGAAGCAATCGGTACATGCCTACTCCGTGTTAGAGTATTTTCACATTACGGGCCCAAAACATGTTGAAAATCGTTATTTTGTGTGCCCAAAGTCGATATGTGCATGCATCTTCTGTACCCGTTTATATCTCAAATTCAGGCTCAAAACACCTGAAAATTCGGTATTTTTGGGTCCCAGAAGCGATCTGTACATGCCTACTACTTGCTAGAATGTTTTCATGATACAGACCCAAAACATGCTCAAAATTGATATTTTACGTGCATTAAGTCGATATATGCATGCATCTTTTGTACCCGTTTAAATCTCAAATGTAGCCTCAAAACACCCAAAAATTCGATATTTTTAGGTCCCAGAAGCGATCTGTACATGCCTACTCAGTGCTAGAATATTTTCAAAATATTGGCCCAAAACATACTCAAAATTGATATTTTGGGTGCCCAAAGTCGATATGTGCATGCATCTTCTGTACCCGTTTATATTTTAAATTCAGGCTCAAAACACCCGAAAATTCGATATTTTTGTGTCCCAGAAGCGATCTGTACATGCCTACTCCGTGTTAGAGTATTTTCAAAATATAGGCCCAAAACATGCTAAAAATCGATATTTTGGGTGCCCAAAGTCGATATGTGCATGCATCTTCTGTACCCATTATATATCTCAAATTCAGACTCATAACACCCGAAAATTCGATATTTTTGGGTCCCAGAGGCGATCTGTACATGCCTACTCCTTGTTAGAATGTTTTCAAGATACAGACCCATAACATGCTCAAAATGGATATTTTAGGTGCAAAAAGTCGATATATGCATGCATCTTCAGTACTTGTTTATATCATAAATTCCGGCTCAAAACTCCCGAAATTTCAATATTTTTGGGTTCCAGAAGCAATCTGTACTCCTTTCTAGAATGTTTTCAAATTATAGGCTTAAAACATGCTAAAAATCGATATTTCATGTGTCTAAAGTCAATATGTGCATACATCTTTTGTACCCGTTTATATCCCAAATTCAGGCTCAAAACACCTGAAAATTCAATATTTTTCGGTCCTAGAAGCGATCTGTACATGCCTACACAGTGCTAGAATATTTTCAAAATATAGGCCCAAAACATGCTCAAAATCGATATTTTAGGTGGCCAAACTCAATATGTGTATGCATCTTCTGTACTCGTTTATATCCCAAATTCAGGCTGAAAACACCCGAAAATTCGATATTTTTGGGTCCCAGAAGCGATCTGTACAATTCTACTCATTGCTAGAATATTTTCAAAATATAGGCCCAAAACATGCTGAAAATCGATAGTTTAGGTGCCCAATGACGATATATGCATGCATCTTCTGTACCCGCTTATATCTCAAATTCAGGCTCAAAACACCCAATAGTTCGATATTTTTGTGTCCCAGAAGCAATCGGTACATGCCTACTCCGTGTTATAGTATTTTTACAATACGGGCCCAAAACATGCTGAAAATCGTTATTTTGTGTACCCAAAGTCAAAATGTGCATGCATCTTGTGTACCCGTTTATATCTCAAATTCAGGCTCAAAACACCCAAAAATTCGGTATTTTTTGGTCCCAGAAGCGATCTGTACATGCCTACTCCTTGCTAGAATGTTTTCATGATACAGACCCAAAACATGCTCAAAATTGATATTTTACGTGCATTAAGTCGATATATGCATGCATCTTCAGTACCCGTTTAAATCTCAATGTAGTCTAAAAACACCCAATAATTCGATATTTTTGGGTCCCCGAAGCGATATGTACATGTCTACTCAGTTCTAGAATGTTTTCAAAATATAGACTTAAAATATGCTAAAAATCGATATTTTTGGTGTCCAAAGTCGATATGTGCATGCATCTTCTGTACCCATTATATATCTCAAATTCAGACTCAGAACACCCGAAAATTCGATATTTTTGGGTCCCAGAGGCGATCTGTACATGCCTACTCCTTGTTAGAATGTTTTCAAGATACAGACCCATAACATGCTCAAAATGGATATTTTAGGTGCAAAAAGTCGATATATGCATGCATCTTCAGTACGTGTTTATATCATAAATTCCGGCTCAAAACTCCCGAAATTTCAATATTTTTGGGTTCCAGAAGCAATCTGTACATGTCTACTCAGTGTACAGTCCAAGGACTGTAATGACACCCACACACTTACCACCCAATAAATCACGGTTGATATTTACAGTCTGAGCACTGTAATGACACCCACACACCCACCACCCAATGAATGATGGTTGATATTTACAGTCCAAGAATTGTAATAACACCCACACACTCACCACCCCATGAATGACAGTTGATATTTTCAGTTCAAGCAATGTAATGACATCCACATACCCACAACCCCATGAATGACTGTTAATATTTACAGTCTGAGCACTCTAATGACACTCACCACCATATAAATGACTGTTAATATTTACAGTCAAAACACTGTTATGACACCCACACACCCTCAACCCCATAATTGACTGTTGATATTTATAGTCCAAGCAATGCATAGACACCCAAACACCCACAACACCATGAATTACTGTTAATATTTCCAGTCCAAGCACTGTAATGACACCCACACACCCATCATCCTATGAATTACTGTTGATATTTAGAGTCCAATCACTGTAATGCCACCCACCACCCCATGAATGACTGTTGATATTTATATTCCAAGCACTAATGACACACCCACACCCACCACCCAATGAGTGACTTGATATTTTCAGTCCTATCAATGTAATGACACCAACACAGCCACCACCCCATGAATGACTGTTGATATTTACAGTCCAAGCACTATAAAGACACCTACACACCCACCACCCCATGAATGAATGTTAATATTTACACTCCAAGCACTGTAATGTCACCCACACACCCACCAACCAATGAATGATGGTTGATATTTACAGTCCAAGAACTGTAATTAAACCCACACACCCACCATCCTATGAATGACAGTTGATATTTTCAGTCCAAGCACTGTAATGACATCTACACACCTACCACCCTATGAATGACTGTTAATATTTACAGTCCAAGCACTGTAAAGTCATCTATACACCAACCACCCAATAAATGATGGTTGATATTTACAGCCCAAGGACTGTAATGATACCCACACACCCACCAACCAATAAATAAATGTTGATATTTACAGTCCAAACACTGTAATGACACCCACACACCCATCACCCAATGAATTACTGTTGATATTTACAGTCCAAGCACTGTAATGACACCCACACATTCACCACCCCATGAATGACTGTTGATATTTAAAGTCCAAGCATTGTAATGACACTCCCACACCCACAAGCCCATTAAATATAGTTGATATTTAAAGTCCAAGCACTGTAATGACACCCACATACCCACCACCCCATGATTGACTGTTGATATTTACAGTCCAAGCACTATAATGACAGCCACACACCCACCACCCCGTAAATGACTGTTGATACTTACAGTCTAAGCACTGTAATGACACCTACACACACACAACCCCATGGATGACTGTTGATATTTACAGTCCAAGCACTGTAATGACACCCTCACCCACACCACCTCATGAATGACTGTTGATATTTACAGTCAAAGCTCTGTAATGACACCCCAATACCCACCACCCCCTGAATGACTGTTGATATTTACCGTCCAAGCACTCTAATGACACCCACCACCTTATAAATGACTGTTGATATTTACAATTAAAAGACTGTAATGACACCCACACACCCACCACCCCACGAATGACTGTTGATATTTACAGTCAAAGCACTGTAATGACACCCACACATCCACCACCCTATAATTGACTGTTGATATTTCCAGTCCAAGCACTGTAGTGACAGCCACACACCCACCACTTCATAAATGACTGTTGACATTTACAGTCCAAGTACTGTAATGACACTCACACACCCACCACCATATGAATGACTGGTGATAATTACAGTCCAAGCACTGTAATGACACCCACACACCCACCACCCCATAAATGATGGTTGATATTTAAAGTCCAAGCACTGTAATGACACCCACACACCTACTACCCCATGAATGACTATTGTTATTTTCAGTCCAAGCACTTTAATGACATCCACACACCCACCACCTCATGAATGACTGTTGATATTTAGAGTCCAAGCACTGTAATGTCACCCACACACCCACCACCCATGAATGACAGTTGATATTTTCAGTCCAAGCACTGGAATGACATCTACACACCTACCACCCTATAAATGACTGTTAATATTTACAGTCCAAGCACTGTAATGTCACCCATACACCCACCACCCAATGAATGATGGTTGATATTTACAGTCCAAGGACTGTAATGATAACCACACACCCACCACCCAAAAAAATGACTGTTGATATTTACAGTCCAAGCACTGTAATGACACCCACACATCCATCATCCTATGAATTACTGTTGATATTTAGAGTCCAAGCACTGTATGCCTTCCACCACCCCATGAATGACTGTTGATATTTATATTCCAAGCACTAATGACACACCTACACCCACCACCCAATGAGTGACTTGATATTTTCAGTCCAATCAATGTAATGACACCCACACACCCACCACCATATGAATGACTGTTGATATTTACAGTCCAAGCACTATAATGACACCTACACACCCACCACCCCATGAATGACTGTTAATATTTACACTCCAAGCACTGTAATGTCACCCACACACGCACCAACCAATGAATGATGGTTGATATTTACAGTCCAAGAACTGTAATTAAACCCACACACCCACCATCCCATGAATGACAGTTGATATTTTCAGTCCAAGCACTGTAATGACATCTACACACCTACAACCCCATGAATAACTGTTAATATTTACAGTCCAAGCACTGTAAAGTTATCTATACACCCACCACCCAATAAATGATGGTTGATATTTAAAGTCCAAGCACTGTAATGACACCAACACACCCACCAATCCATGAATGAATGTTGAAATTTACAGACCAAGCACTGTAATGACACCCTAACCCCCACCACCCAATGAATGACTGTTGATATTTACAGTCAAAACACTGTAATGACACCCCCACACCCACCACACCATATATGACGGTAGATATTTATAGTCCAAGCACTGTAATGACACCCACACACCCACCACCCCATGAAAAACTGTTAATATTTACAGTCCAAGAACTGTAATGACATCCACAACCCCACCACCCCATAATTGACTATTAATATTTACAGTCCAAGCACTGTAATGACAGCCACACACCCATCACCCCATAAATGACAGAAGATATTTACAGTCCAAGCACTGTAATGACAGCCACACACCCACCACCCTATAAATGACTGTTGATATTTACAGTCCAAGCACTGTAATGACATCCACACACCCACCACACTATCAATGACACTTAATATTTACAGTCTGAGCACTGTAATGACAACCAAACACCCACCACCCAATGAATGATGGTTGATATTTACAGTCCAAGCACTGTAATGCCACCCACCACTCCATGAACGACTGTTGATATTTACAGTCCAAGCACTAATGACACACACACACCCACCACCCCATGATTGACTTAATATTTATAGTTCAAACACTGTAATGACACACACACACCCACCACCGAATTATTGACTGTTGATATTTACAGTCCAAGCTCTGTAATAACACCCACAAACTCACCACCCCATGACTGACTGTTGATATTTACTCTCCAAACACTGTAATGACAACCACACACCCACCACTTTATGAATGACTGTTGATATTTACAGTCAAAGCCCAGTAATGACAACCCCACACCCACCACCCCATGAATTATGGTTGATATCTACAGTCCAAGCATTCTAATGACAGCCACACACCCACCACCCCATAAATGTCTGTTGATATTTACAGTACAAGCACTGTAATGACATCCACACACAAACCACCCCATGACTGACTGTTGATATTTACAGTCCAAACACTAAAATGACAGCCACACACCCACCATCCCATTAATGACTCTTGATATTTTCAGTCCAATCACTGTAATGACATCCACACACCTACCACCCCATGACTGACTGTTGATATTTACAGTCCAAGCACTGTAATGCCACCCACCATCCCATGAATGACTGTTGATATTTACAGTCCAAGCACTAATGACACACAAATACCCACCACCCCATAAATTACTTGATATTTACAGTCCAAGCCATGTAATGACACCCACACACCAACCACCTATGAATGACTGTTGATATTTACAGTCCAAACACTATAATGACACCCAAATACCCTCCAACCCATGAATGACTGTTGATATTTACAGTTTAAGCATTGTACTGACACCCTCATACCCACCACTCCATGAATGACTGTTGATATTTACAGTCAAAGCACTGTAATGACTTCCACACACCCACAACCCCATGACTGACTGTTGATATTTACAGTCCAAACACTGTAATGAATGCCACACACCAACCACCCCATAAATGACTGTTGATATTTACAGTCCAAACACTGTAATGACATCCACACACCCACTACCCAATGAATGACTATTGATATTTACAGTCCAAGCTCTGTAATGACACTCACACACCAACCACCCTATGAATGACTGTTGATATTTAACGTCCAAGCACTGTAATGCCACCCACAACCCCATAAATGACTGTTGATATTTACAGTCCAAGCACTAATTATACACACACACCCACCAACCCATGAATTACTTGATATTTACAGTCTAAGCACTGTAATGACCCCCACCAACCCACCACCCCATGAATGACTGTTGATATTTAAAGTCCAAGCACTGTAATGACACCCACAAACCACCCTCCCATGAATGACTGTTGATATTTACAGTCCAAGAACTGTAATGACACCCACACACCCACCACCCCATAAATGACGGTTGATATTTATAGTCCAAGCACTGTAATGACACCCACACACCCACCACCCCATTAATGACTGTTGATATTTACAGTCCAAGCACTGTAATGCCACTCACCACTCCATGAATAACTGTTGATATTTACAGTCCAAGCACTAATGACACACACAAACCCACCACCCCATAAATGACTTGATATTTACAATCCAAGCACTGTAATGACACCCACACACCCACCACCCAATGAATGACTGTTCATATTTACAGTCCATGCAATGTAATGACACCAACACACCCACCACCTCATGATTGACTGTTGATATTTACAGTCCAAGCACTGCATAGACACCCAAACACCCACCACCCAATGAATGACTGTTGATATTTACAGTCCAAGCACTCTATGACACCCACACACCTACCACCCAATGACTGTTGATATTTACAATCAAAACACTGTAATGACACCCACACACCCACCACCTCATGATTGACTGTTAATATTTACAGTCCAAGCATTGTAATGACATTCACACACCAACCACACCATGAATGACTGTTGATATTTACAGTCCAAGCTCTGAAATGACACTCACACACCAACCACCCTATAAATGACTGTTGATATTTATAGTTCAAGCACTGTAATGACACCCATACACACACCACCCCATATATGATGGTTGATATTTATAGTCCAAGCACTGTAATGACACCCACACACCCACCACCCCATGAAAAACTGTTATATTTACAGTCCAAGCACTGTAATGACATCCACAAACCCACCTCCCCATAATTGAGTATTGATATTTACAGTCCAAGCAATGTAATGACACACACACACCCACCACCCCATTATTGACTGTTGATATTTACAGTCCAAGCACTGTAATAACACCCACAAACCCACCACCCCATGACTGACTGTTGATATTTAAAGTCCAAACACTGTAATGACAGCCACACACCCACCACCCTGTAAATGATTGTTGATATTTACAGTCCAAGCACTGTAATGACACCCACACACCGATCACCCCATGAATTACTATTGATATTTACAGTCCAAGCACTATAATGCCAAACACTATCCCATGAATGACTGTTGATATTTACAGTCCAAGCACTAATGACACACACATACCCACCAACCCCTAAAATGACTTTATATTTACACTCCAAGCTATATAATGACACCCACACACCAACCACCCCATGAATGACTGTTGATATTTACAGTCCAAGCACTATAATGACACCCAAACACCTACCACCCCATGAATGACTGTTGATATTTACAGTTTAAGCACTGTAATGACACCCTCATACCCACCACCCTATGAATGACTGTTGATATTTACAGTCAAAGCACTGTAATGACACCCCCAAACCCACCACCCCATGAATTATGGTTGATATTTACAGTCCAAGCATTCTAATGACAGCCACACACCCACCACCCCATAAATGACTGTTGATATTTACAGTCCAAGCACTGTAATGACATCAACACACCCACCACCCAATGAATGACTATTGATATTTACAGTCCAAGCTCTGTAATGACACTCACACACCAACAACCCTCTAAATGACTGTTGATATTTACAGTCCAAGCACTGTAATGCCACCCACAACCCCATAAATGACTGTTTATATTTACAGTCCAAGCACTAATGACACACACACACCCACCAACCCATGAATGACTTGATATTTACAGTCCAAGCACTGTAATGACACCCACCAACCCACCACCCCATGAATGACTGTTGATATTTGCAGTCCAAGCACTGTAATGACACCAACAAACCCACCACCCCATGAATGACTGTTAATAGTTACAGTCAACACACTGTAATGACACCCTCACACGCACCACCCTATGAATTATTGATGATATTTACAGTCCAAGCATTGTAATGACAGCCAAACACCCACCACCCCATAAATGACTGTTGATATTTACAGTCCAAGCACTGTAATGACATCCACACACCCACCACCCCATGACTGACTGTTGATATTTACAGTTCAAGCACTGTAATGCCACCCACCATCCCATGAATGACAGTTGATATTTACAGTCCAAGTACTAATGACACACACATACCCACCACCCCATAAATGACTTGATATTTACAGTCTAAGCCATGTAATGACACCCACACACCAACCACCCTATGAATGACTATTGATATTTACTGTCCAAGCACTATAATGACACCCAAACACCTACCACACCATGAATGACTGTTGATATTTACAGTTTAAGCACTGTAATGACACCCTCGTATCCACCACCCCATGAATTATGGTTGATATTTACAGTCCAAGCATTCTAATGACAGCCCCACACCCACCACCCCATAAATGACTGTTGATATTTACAGTCAAAGCACTAATGACAAACACACACCCACCAACCCATGAATGACTTGATATTTACAGTCCAAGCACTGTAATGACCCCCACCAACCCACCACTTCATGAATGACTGTTGATATTTGCAGTCCAAGCACTGTAATGACACCAACAAACCCACCACCCCATGAATGACTGTTAATATTTACAGTCAGCACACTGTAATGACACCCCCACACCCACCACCCCATGAATTATTGATGATATTTACAGTCCAAGCATTGTAATGACAGCCAAACACCCTCCACCCCATAAATGACTGTTGATATTTACAGTCCAAGCACTGTAATGACATCCACACACCCACCACCTTATGACTGGCTGTTGATATTTACAGTTCAAGCAATGTAATGCCATCTACCATCCCATGAATGACTGTTGATATTTACAGTCCAAGCACTAATGACACACACATACCCACCACCCCTTAAATGACTTGATATTTACAGTCCAAGCCATGTAATGACACCCACACACCAACCACCCCATGAATGACTATTGATATTTACAGTCCAAGCACTATAATGACACCCAAACACCTACCACCCCATGAATGACTGTTGATATTTACAGTTTAAGCACTGTAATGATACTCTCGTACCCACCACCCCATGAATTATGGTTGATATTTACAGTCCAAGCATTCTAATGACAGCCACACACCCACCACCTCATAAATGACTGTTGATATTTACAGTCAAAGCACTAATGACACACACACACCCACCAACCCATGAATGACTTGATATTTACAGTCCAAGCACTGTAATGACACCCACCAACCCACCACCCCATGAATGACTGTTGATATTTACAGTCCAAGCACTGTAATGACAGCCACACACTCACCACCCAATAAATGACTGTTGATATTTACTGTAAAAACACTGTAATGACACCCACACACCTACCACCCCATGAATGACTGTTGATATTTACAATCCAAGTACTGTAATGACACCCACACACCCACCACCTGTCATGCCCCTTGACAGCGTCTACCTCAGTAGGATTGTATGTCATGTATTTCTGTAGGATTGTTTATTATGTATGATTGTAGAGACCCTCAGCCATTTGTATATTATACATTGTATGATTGTATAGACCCTCAGCCACTGACGATCGTTCCCGCACCACTTCCTTCCCCCTTAACTATTAACGAGGCAGTCTCTCATTCGACTCCCCAGAGAGTCGAGTGCCTTCACTCCCTTCAGGAGGTTTCGAAGGTACTTCTTCGAACAAGCCTTCGAAGCAGGCCGGGCTTCACCCGCCTGTATATAAGGCGTTTAGCTTGTACCAGAAATTCAGTCTCATCAGCAGCTCGGCTGCATCTCGACATCAGGGCCTTTTCTCTCTCCCAAGGTTTTTGTAAGGTTGTGGTCCGGGAGTGTATTCTAGGTGTGCTGCCTCCACTTCATCCAGATAAGTTTTTGTGGCTGTGTTGTGTACCATTTGTATGGTATGTCCCTGTTCTCATTTGTGCTGTGTAACTGTTCACTGTCCTGTTTCAACTCAGGAGTTATATGTTCTGTTCTGGAGTTGGTGAATAATTATTTTAAACTAAACTAAACCTGGTTGTTTCGTGCTTACCTTAATTAACCAACTACGGTGACGAGTGGCTTATCACAGTGATACTGAGCCCCTAGACTGGTAATCATTGCTCGCTGCCCATTACTGTGCTAGGCCAGATCGTTACATGGGGGCCTGTCTGGGATCCGATTGTTGTGAATTGTTTGCACAGTACATGGAGATAGGGACCTGCCTGCATACTAGGAAATTATGCCCGTTAGGTTAGGAGTGGAATAATTCTTAAATTGTTGTGCTAAAGTTACTTCGTGGATTCATACGTTGACTCTACACTTGGCCAGTGTGGTGTTAGGGTACCCTCCTATAGGTGATGTGATACGTAAACAACTGGAAACTGAAAACCACAGGTTCAGCGGTAATACATGTCCCTGTGTCAAACACAAACTTACACTACCCACCTGAGAGATAAAGACTGGCTCCCTCCATCGTCATCTGGAGACTCATCATTTTCATTTCTAATTCTTAAGAGACAAGAGAGCTCTTCTCATCAGTTAACTAGTATATACACTCAACTGTGCGTTTGACCAGCCTCAATCTGTTTAGCGAGCGCTAAGTCTGTCTGTGAGTATGAGCGGGAAATACGCCACACTCATTTCATGTCCCTGGCAAATGGCAGTTTGAAGTGTCTACGGCTGTCTATTGCTAGTTTGGGAAGCAAGTCCTTGAGCCGTCTAATGTGATTTTAGTGTCTTATGTTTGTTTTTTTGTGTATTGTTGTTGATTAATACTAAGTAGCTATTGGGCATAAACTTCTAGTGGTGGAATCGGAACTGGTCTCAAGTCACAATGTCAAGTTTCGACCCAGTCGAGTTTGTCGGTAACCCGTCGGTGGAGGAGTTGGTTGATGCTGACGTCAGAAAGGATGATTTAAAGTACTTAGCCACTAGTTATAACATTCCCTTCACATATAGTACTACGAAAGCCCAGTTGAAAGAAATGGTTCTTGCTCATCTGAGAGTGACGGGAGGCAACTCACAAGGGGTGGTACAAACCAACGACCCCAAGGAGACCCTGGCGATAGAGAAGGTGAAGCTTGAAGCCATGAAATTGAAACTACAGTACGAACTAACCGAGCGAGACAACGCGAAGATAAAGTTCCAGTTCGAGGAGCAACGTCGAGAAACGAAAGGCAACACGAGCTACACCTTCTCCAACTAAAGGCTAGTCCAATAGCCCCACAGACTTCAGAACCAGTAAACTTCGACGTTGGTAAACACCTCAAGCTTGTACCTGCCTTCTCCGAAGATAATCCCGAAGTTTTCTTCAGAGAATTCGAGTCAACTGCCTCCCATTTTCAGTGGCCAAGGGACCATTGGGTATGGCTAATTAAGCCTAAACTTGTAGGTAGGGCTATCACTGTATGTGACGGGATAGAGGATAATACAAACTATGACTCGGTTAAGGAAGCTATAATCTCCTCCTATTCAATCTCCACCGAAGGTTACCGACAGGCCTTTAGGAACCTAAACAAAACCTATGTCCAGACTTTCACAGAGTTTGCTTCTGAGAAATTAAGAGCTTTCCGGAGGTGGGTGAAGTCGGCGAATGTTGCCACTTTTGATGAATTAGCTAACTTAATAGTCACTGAAGAATTCAAACGAAAAGTTCCGTATTCCATCATGGTGCACATTATTAACAAGGAGGAAACTGACTTAATCAGGGCAGCCAATATCGCCGATGTTTTTTCCCTTATCCATCGCCCCGGGCTGAGAGAAAAGGCCTTGGGAGAGAAGAGACCTAATATTGTTAGGACAGATGCAGGTTCTCACACTAACCCTGGTAAACCCGTTGGACAGAGTCTCCCTGAACAATTTAAAACCATTTGTAGATACTGTAAGAAGGAAGGACATTTTGTTAAAGATTGTCCTGACCCTAGATGTAAGGTGGCAAAGGGTAGTACCAATACCAACCCGTTCACTCGACCAGTAGCTACCATTAATGTTGTTCAGCCACCCCCACAAGATCTCTTCCAGCCTTTCCGATCGACTGGCACCGTATCCCTCGGTGCTGGTATGGAGCTATACCCTGTACAGATCATCAGGGATACCGCATCTGCCCAGTCTCTAATCACCAAGTCCTCTCTACCCAACATCGATAACAACTTGACAGGGGAAAAGGTGCATCTCCAAATGCTGCACGCAAGTACTCCAGTGCCCCTGGCCAAGATCCATCTCAGCTGTGATGCAGTAACGGGACCCGTAATCGTAGGGGTTATTGATACTCCCTTGCCCATTCCTGACTCCACCTTCCTCCTGGGAAATGACCTGGCCGGCAGTTTGGTCGTACCCTTGCTGTCCACGCAGGATTCCCCACTGCCATACAACCCTACCGAGGCTATAGAGAGGGTCCAATCAACGTTGTTCCCCAGTTGTGCAGTCACTCGCGCCCAAGCTCACTGTGCCCTGCCTGAAGATGAAGTCCTAACGCAACATCTTCCGGCTGGGGCATCCCTGAAGGAGCTGATCTCTGAGCATAAACTGGAGGAAGCGCAGAGGTTGGATCCTACTCTAACGGTACTCCAAAGGAAGGCTATCCTTAAGGACAACGTCCTCCATTCCCCATCTTACTACTATGAGGGTGACATATTAATGAGATTCTATAGGCCACCTAAACTAACAGATGATGACACTTGGGCTGAAACCCATCAGGTTGTGTTGCCACAAACTATCAGGACATCTGTAATGGAGATCGCTCATGAAGGTTTTGGGGGGCACCTCGGAATCAAGAAAACTTATTTGAAGCTACTTAATAACTTCTATTGGCCCGGCATGAAACAAGATGTAACCAAATTCATAAACTCTTGCCATACTTGTCAGATAGTGGGTAAACCTAACCAGGCACTCCCTCAGTATCCACTACAGCCCATTCAAGTCCCTTCTGAACCTTTCCAAAAGATCCTCATAGACATCGTTGGCCCTCTCCCTAGAACAAAAAGAGGAAACCAATACATCCTCACTGTCATGTGCCCAAGTACCCGCTATCCAGAAGCTTTTCCATTAAAAAATATTTCGGCTAGGACCATCTCTAACATTCTCATTCATATGTTCACTTCTTATGGTATTCCCCAGGAAATACAAAGCGACCGAGGCTCTAACTTCACGAGTGATCTCTTCCGCCAGGTACTACATGAACTCTACATCCAACAGACTCTGTCCACGGCTTACCATCCTCAGTCTCAGGGAGCTCTTGAACGGTGTCATCAGACCTTGAAATCAATGATCCGTAAGTACTGTAATGAAGGGGATCGGGACTGGGATGAGGGGTTACCATTCCTCTTGTTTGCTATCCGAGAAGCCCCGCAAGAGTCCCTTGGTTGCTCCCCCTTTGAACTCCTCTTTGGTAGGAAAGGGAGAGGTCCGCTTAAGGTAATCAAAGATAAATTAATCCAACCCTCTCCAACACGACTAGTAACTGTAACAGCTTACCTGGATAACCTTAAGAATAGACTCAGTAAGGTGCGTCAGTTTGCATCTGATAACTTAGTAAAAGCACAGGAAAAGATGAAAGCTAGGTATGATGTGAACACTAGGTTGAGGGAGTTCAAAGAGGGAGACCAGGTGTTAGCCTACCTCCCAGTCCCAGGGTCCCCCTTGTCAGCCAAGTATCAAGGTCCTTATATGGTAAAAAGAAAGGTTGATGACCGGAATTACATCTTGAATACCCCTGACCGTCGCAAGTCCACACAGCTAGTGCATATCAATTTAATAAAATTATACCTTACCCGAGAACCTGCACCTGATCCATTGAGACTCCCCTGTAACATTATAAATACTGACGAGAACACACTGGAAAATCTAACCCCAGACAATGAGTGGGAAGGTTGTTCCAATTCCGAAATCTTGCAGGCGTTGCCTGGGTACTTAAAAAAACTAACTGAAACTCAAGTAGACGAGATCTCCAGTGTGTTGTCTCAGTACATAGATGTATTCTCTGATAAGCCTGGATATTGTGAGATCGTGCGCCATGACGTTGAACTCATGCCAGGAACTAACCCCATCCGACAGTCACCCTACAGAGTCCCACACAGGAAGAAAGAACAGCTGGAGAAAGAACTGGACTACCTCCTGGATCATGGCTTGGCGGTCCCGAGCAGGTCCCCCTGGGCCTCACCGTGCTTGCTGGTACCTAAAGAGAGCGGACAGTTTCGACTCGTCGTGGACTACCGACGGGTTAACGCTGCCACTACACCTGACGCCTATCCCCTTCCCAGAATTGATGATCTTATTGATGCGGTGGGCCAGTCTAAGTTCATAACCAAAATTGACTTACTAAAAGGTTACCATCAGATCCCACTAACTAATAGGGCTCAAATCATTTCAGCTTTCATCACTTCCTTTGGCCTTTTTCAGTATTTAGTCATGCCTTTTGGACTTAGGAATGCCCCCGCTACATTCCAACGTACTATGAACTGCCTATTACAAGATCTAAATGGAGTAAATGTGTACTTAGATGATGTAATTATATATACAGATACCTGGTCCCAACATCTGCAGCGACTGACTAACGTCCTGGGAAGGCTGCGTGATGCCCATCTGACCATCAACTTGGCCAAGACTACCTTCGGCGGCGCAGTGGTCACCTACCTGGGACACGAAGTGGGTCGCGGCCGAGTTCGACCAAAATCGGCAAACGTGGACGCCATCCTTGCCTATCCTGTCCCCCACACGAAGAAGGCGCTGATGCGGTTCCTGGGGATGGCAGGGTTCTATAGGCGGTACTGCCCTAACTTCTCTGCTGTGGTGGCCCCACTTACTCGCCTGACCAGCAGCAAAGTGACCTACATGTGGACTGCCGACTGTAAAGCCTCGTTCAACCAGCTCAAGACCTATCTCGCACATGGTCCTGTCTTGGTAGCTCCTGACCTGTGCCTCCCCTATCTCCTACAAACTGATGCTAGCGAGGGTGCCCTTGGTGCTGTCCTCCTCCAGGAGAGAGATGGGGTGTTGCATCCTATAGCGTATCACTCCGCCACGTTCAACAAGCACCAACGTAACTACAGCACCATCGAGAAGGAGCTCCTAGCAATCATCTCTGCCTTCAAGAAGTTCGAGTGTTACCTCTACGGACAACAGAAGATACAAGTCTACACTGACCACAATCCCTTGACCTTCCTCACCAGAACCCAGTTCTCCAATCAACGCCTTCTGCGTTGGTCCCTCTACCTACAGCCATATCATATAGAGATTAAGCATATTAAAGGTTCTGAAAACTACTTTGCGGACGCGCTGTCAAGGAGCCTCATGAAGTGTGCAGCCTAAACTCCTGTAAAGTTTAGTCTCCCAAGGGGGGAGGTGTCATGCCCCTTGACAGCGTCTACCTCAGTAGGATTGTATATCATGTATTTCTGTAGGATTGTTTATTATGTATGATTGTAGAGACCCTCAGCCATTTGTATATTATACATTGTATGATTGTATAGACCCTCAGCCACTGACGATCGTTCCCGCACCACTTCCTTCCCCCTTAACTATTAACGAGGCAGTCTCTCATTCGACTCCCCAGAGAGTCGAGTGCCTTCACTCCCTTCAGGAGGTTTCGAAGGTACTTCTTCGAACAAGCCTTCGAAGCAGGCCGGGCTTCACCCGCCTGTATATAAGGCGTTTAGCTTGTCCCAGAAATTCAGTCTCATCAGCAGCTCGGCTGCATCTCGACATCAGGGCCTTTTCTCTCTCCCAAGGTTTTTGTAAGGTTGTGGTCCGGGAGTGTATTCTAGGTGTGCTGCCTCCACTTCACCCAGATAAGTTTTTGTGGCTGTGTTGTGTACCATTTGTATGGTATGTCCCTGTTCTCATTTGTGCTGTGTAACTGTTCACTGTCCTGTTTCAACTCGGGAGTTATATGTTCTGTTCTGGAGTTGGTGAATAATTATTTTAAACTAAACTAAACCTGGTTGTTTCGTGCTTACCTTAATTAACCAACTACGGTGACGAGTGGCTTATCACAGTGATACTGAGACCCTAGACTGGTAATCATTGCTCACTGCCCATTACTGTGCTAGGCCAGATCGTTACACACCCCATAAATGATGGTTAATATTTATAGTCCAAGCACTGTAATGACACCCACACACCCACCACCCTATGAATGACTGTTGATATTTACAGTCCAAGCACTGTAATGCCACTCACCGCCCCATGTATACTGTTGATATTTACAGTCCAAGCACTAATGACGCACACAAACCCACCACCCCATAAATGACTTGATATTTACAGTCCAAGCACTGCAATGACAACCACACACCCACCACCCCATGAATGACTGTTGATATTTTCAGTCCAAGCACTGTAATGACACCCACACACCCACTACCCCATGAATGACTGTTAATATTTACAGTACAAGCACTGTAATGACACCCACACACCCACCACCCAATGAATAATAGTTGATATTTACAGTCCAATAACTGTAATGACACCCACACACACACCACCCCATGAATGACTGTTAATATTTACAGTCCAAGAAGTGTAATGACACCCACTACTCACCACCCCATGAATGACTGTTAATATTTATAGTCTGAGCACTGTAATGACACCCACACACTCACCACCCAATGGATGATGGTTGATATTTACAGTCCAAGGACTGTAATGACACCCACACACCCACCACCCCATGAATGACTGTTGATATTTACAGTCCAAGCACTGTAATGACACCCACCAACCCACCACCCCATGAATGACTGTTGATATTTACAGTCCAAGCACTGTAATGACAGCCACACACTCACCACCCAATAAATGACTGTTGATATTTACTGTAAAAACACTGTAATGACACCCACACACCTACCACCCCATGAATGACTGTTGATATTTACAATCCAAGTACTGTAATGACACCCACACACCCACCACCCCATAAATGATGGTTAATATTTATAGTCCAAGCACTGTCATGACACCCACACACCCACCACCCTATGAATGACTGTTGATATTTACAGTCCAAGCACTGTAATGCCACTCACCGCCCCATGTATACTGTTGATATTTACAGTCCAAGCACTAATGACGCACACAAACCCACCACCCCATAAATGACTTGATATTTACAGTCCAAGCACTGCAATGACAACCACACACCCACCACCCCATGAATGACTGTTGATATTTTCAGTCCAAGCACTGTAATGACACCCACACACCCACTACCCCATGAATGACTGTTAATATTTACAGTACAAGCACTGTAATGACACCCACACACCAACCACCCAATGAATAATAGTTGATATTTACAGTCCAATAATTGTAATGACACCCACACACACACCACCCCATGAATGACTGTTAATATTTACAGTCCAAGAAGTGTAATGACACCCACTACTCACCACCCCATGAATGACTGTTAATATTTATAGTCTGAGCACTGTAATAACACCCACACACTCACCACCTAATGGATGATGGTTGATATTTACAGTCCAAGAACTGTAATGACACCCACACACCCACCACCCCATGAATGACTGTTGATATTTACAGTCCAAGCATTGTAATGACACCAACACACCCACCACCTCATGATTGACTGTTGATATTTACAGTCCAAGCACTGTATAGACACCCAAACACCCACCACCCAATGAATGACTATTGATATTTACAGTCCAAGCACTCTAATGACACCCACACACCCACCACCCCATGACTGTTGATATTTACAATCAAAACACTGTAATTAAACCCACACACCCACCACTTCATGATTGACTGTTAATATTTACAGTCCAAGCTCTGTTATGACACTCACACACCCAACACACCATATATGACAGTTGATATTTATAGTCCAAGCACTGTAATGACACCCACACACCCACCACCCCATGAAAAACTGTTAATATTTACAGTCCAAGAACTGTAATGACATCCACACACCCACAACCCCATGACTGACTGTTGATATTTACAGTCCAAACACTGTAATGAATGCCACACACACATCACCCCATAAATGACAGCAGATATTTACAGTCCAAGCACTGTAATGACAGCCACACACCCACCACCCTATAAATGACTGTTGATATTTACAGTCCAAGCACTGTAATGACATCCACACACCCACCACACTATCAATGACACTTAATATTTACAGTCTGAGCACTGTAATGACAACCACACACCCACCACCCAATGAATGATGGTTGATATTTACAGTCCAATCACTGTAATGACACACACACACCCACCACCCCATGATTGACTTAATATTTATAGTTCAAGCACTGTAATGACACACACACACACCCACCACCGAATTATTGACTGTTGATATTTACAGTCCAAGCTCTGTAATAACACCCACAAACTCACCACCCCATGACTGACTGTTGATATTTACTCTCCAAACACTGTAATGACAACCACACACCCACCACTTCATGAATGACTGTTGATATTTACAGTCAAAGCCCAGTAATGACAACCCCACACCCACCACCCCATGAATTATGGTTGATATCTACAGTCCAAGCATTCTAATGACAGCCACACACCCACCAGCCCATGAATGTCTGTTGATATTTACAGTACAAGCACTGTAATGACATCCACACACCAACCACCCCATGACTGACTGTTGATATTTACAGTCCAAACACTGTAATGACAGCCACACACCCACCATCCCATTAATGACTCTTGATATTTACAGTCCAATCACTGTAATGACATCCACACACCCACCACCCCATGACTGACTGTTGATATTTACAGTCCAAGCACTGTAATGCCACCCACCATCCCATGAATGACTGTTGATATTTACAGTCCAAGCACTAATGACACACAAATACCCACCACCCCATAAATTACTTGATATTTACACTCCAAGCCATGTAATGACACCAACACACCAACCACCCCATGAATGACTGTTGATATTTACAGTCCAAGCACTATAATGACACCCAAATACCTTCCAACCCATGAATGACTGTTGATATTTACAGTTTAAGCATTGTACTGACACCCTCATACCCACCACCCCATGATTGACTGTTAATATTTACAGTCCAAGCTCTGTTATGACACTCACACACCCAACACACCATATATGACGGTTGATATTTATAGTCCAAGCACTGTAATGACACCCACACACCCACCACCCCATGAAAAACTGTTAATATTTACAGTCCAAGAACTGTAATGACATCCACACACCCACAACCCCATGACTGACTGTTGATATTTACAGTCCAAACACTGTAATGAATGCCACACACCAACCACCCCATAAATGACTGTTGATATTTACAGTCCAAACACTGTAATGACATCCACACACCCACTACCCAATGAATGACTATTGATATTTACAGTCCAAGCTCTGTAATGACACTCACACACCAACCACCCTATGAATGACTGTTGATATTTAACGTCCAAGCACTGTAATGCCACCCACAACCCCATAAATGACTGTTGATATTTACAGTCCAATCACTGATTATACACACACACCCACCAACCCATGAATTACTTGATATTTACAGTCCAAGCACTGTAATGACCCCCACCAACCCACCACCCCATGAATGACTGTTGATATTTAAAGTCCAAGCACTATAATGACACCCACAAACCACCCTCCCATGAATGACTGTTGATATTTACAATCCAAGAACTGTAATGACACCTACACACCCCCCACCCCATAAATGACGGTTGATATTTATAGTCCAAGCACTGTAATGACACCCACACACCCACCACCCCATGAATGACTGTTGATATTTACAGTCCAAGCACTGTAATGCCACTCACCACCCCATGAATAACTGTTGATATTTACAGTCCAAGCACTAATGACACACAAAAACCCACCACCCCATAAATGACTTGATATTTACAGTCCAAGCACTGTAATGACACCCACACACCCACCACCCAATGAATGACTGTTTATATTTACAGTCCATGCAATGTAATGACACCAACACACCCACCACCTCATGATTGACTGTTGATATTTACAGTCCAAGCACTGCATAGACACCCTAACACCCACCATCCAATGAATGACTGTTGATATTTACAGTTCAAGCACTCTAATGACACCCACACACCTACAACCCCATGACTGTTGATATTTACAATCAAAACACTGTAATGACACCCACACACCCACCACCTCATGATTAACTGTTAATATTTACAGTCCAAGCAATGTAATTACATTCACACACCAACCACACCATGAATGACTGTTGATATTTACAGTCCAAGCTCTGAAATGACACTCACACACCAACCACCCTATAAATGACTGTTGATATTTATAGTTCAAGCACTGTAATGACACCCATACACACACCACCCCATATATGATGGTTGATATTTATAGTCCAAGCACTGTAATGACACCCACACACCCACCACCCCATGAAAAACTGTTATATTTACAGTCCAAGCACTGTAATGACATCCACAAACCCACCTCCCCATAATTGAGTGTTGATATTTACAGTCCAAGCAATGTAATGACACACACACACCCACCACCCCATTATTGACTGTTGATATTTACAGTCCAAGCACTGTAATAACACCCACAAACCCACCACCCCATGACTGACTGTTGATATTTACAGTCCAAACACTGTAATGACAGCCACACACCCACCACCCTGTAAATGATTGTTGATATTTACAGTCCAAGCACTGTAATGACACCCACACACCCATCACCCCATGAATAACTATTGATATTTACAGTCCAAGCACTATAATGCCAAACACCATCCCATGAATGACTGTTGATATTTACAGTCCAAGCACTAATGACACACACATACCCACCACCCCATAAATGACTTGATATTTACACTCCAAGCTATATAATGACACCCACACACCAACCACCCCATGAATGACTGTTGATATTTACAGTCCAAGCACTATAATGACACTCAAACACCTACCACCCCATGAATGACTATTGATATTTACAGTTTAAGCACTGTAATGACACCCTCATACCCACCACCCTATGAATGACTGTTGATATTTACAGTCAAAGCACTGTAATGACACCCCCAAACCCACCACCCCATGAATTATGGTTGATATTTACAGTCCAAGCATTCTAATGACAGCCACACACCCACCACCCCATAAATGACTGTTGATATTTACAGTCCAAGCACTGTAATGATACCCACCACCCTATGAATGACTGTTGATATTTACAGTCCAAGCACTCTAATGACACCCACACACCCAGCACCCCATGATTGAATGTTGATATCTACATTCCAAGCACTGTAATGACAACCCCACACCCACCACCCCATGAATTATGTTTGATATTTACAGTCCAAGCACTGTAATAACACTCACACAACCACCATCCCATGAATGACTGTTGATATTTACAGTCCAAGCACTGTAATGACACCCACCACCCTATGAATGACTGTTGATAATTACAATCAAACCACTGTAATGACACCCAAACACACACACCCCCACTAATGACTGTTGATATTTACAGTCCAAACACTGTAATGACACCCACACACCCACCACCCCATGATTGACTGTTGATATTTACAGTCCAAGCACTCTAATAACATCCACACACCCGCCACCCCATAAATGACTGTTGATATTTACAGTCCAAGCTCTGTAATGACACTCACACACCTACCACCCTATGAATGACTGTTGATATTTACAGTCCAAGCACTGTAATGATACCCACACAACAACCACCCCATGATTGACTGTTGATATTTACTGTCTGAGCAATGTAATGACTCCCAAACACCCACCACCCTATAAATGACTCTTGATATTTACAGTCCAAGCACTGTAATGACACCCACACACCCATCACCCTATGAATGACTGTTGATATTTACAGTCCAAGCACTGTAATGTCACTCACCACCCCATGAATGACTGTTGATATTTACAGTCAAAGCACTAATGACACCCACCACCCCATGAATGACTTGATATTTACAGTCCAAGCACAGTAATGACAACCACACACCCACCAACCCATGAATGACTGTTGATATTTACAGTCCAAGCACTATAATGACACCCACACACCCATCACCTTACGAATGACTGTTGATATTTTTAGTCCAATCACTGTAATGACACCCACACACCCACCACCCCATAAATGACAGTTGATATTTACAGTCCAAGCACTGTAAGGACACCCCAACACTAATGACCCCATGAATTAAAGTTGATATTAATAGTCCAAAAACTGTAATGACACCCACACACCGACAACCCCATGAATGACTATCGATATTTACAGTCCAAGCACTGTAATGACACCCACACACCCACCACCCCATAAATGACGGTTGATAATTATTGTTCAAGCACTGTAATGACACCCACACACCCACCACCCCATAAATGACTGTTAATATTTACAGTCCAAGCACTCTAATGACACCCACCACCCTCTAAATGACTGTTGATATTTACAGTCAAAGCACTGTAATAACACTCACACAACCATCACCCCATAAATGAATGTTGATATTTACAGTCCAAGCACTGTAATGACAACCACACACCCACCACTCTATGAATGACTGTTGATATTTACAGTCCAAGCTCTGTAATAACACACACACCCACCACCCTATGAATGACTATTGATATTTACAGTCCAAGCACTGTAATGCCACCCACCACCCCATGAATGACTGTTGATATTTATAGTAAAAGCACTGTAATGACACCCCAACACCCACGACCCCATGAATTTTAGTTGATATTTACAGTCCAAGCACTGTAATGACACCCACACACCCACAACCCCATGAATGACTGTTGATATTTATAGTCCAAGCACTCTAATGATACCCACCACCCTATGAATGACTGTTGATATTTACAATCAAATCACTGTAATGACACCCATACACCCACCACCCCATGAATGATTTGATATTTACAGTCCAAGCACTGTAATGACACCCACACACCCACCACCTAATGATTAACTGTTGATATTTACAGTCAAAGCACAGTAATGACACCCCCACACCCACCACCCCAGGAATTATGGTTGATATTTACAGTCCAACCACTGTAATGAAATCCACGCACCCACCACCCCATGAATGACTGTTGATATTTACAGTCCAATCACTGTAATGACACCCACCACCCTATGAATGACTGTTGATAATTACAATCAAAACACTGTAATGACACCGACCCACCTACCACCCCATGAATGACTGTTGATATTTACAGTCCAAGCACTGTAATGACACTCACACACCCACCACCCTATGATTGACTGTTGATATTTACAGTCCAAGCACTGTAATGACATCCACACACCCACCACCCCATGAATGACTGTTAATATTTAGAGTCCAAGCTCTGTAATGACACTCACACACCCACCACCCTATGAATGACTGTTGATATTTATAGTCCAAGCACTGTAATGAAAACCCACTCACCCACCACCCCATAAATGATGGTTGATATTTATAGTCCAAGCACTATAATGACACCCACACACCCACCACCCCATAAATGACTGTTGATATATACAGTCCAAGAACTCTAATGACACCCACCACCCTCTGAATGACTGTTGATATTTACAGTCCAAGCACTGTAATGCCACCCACCACCCCATGAATGACTGTTGATATTTATAGTAAAAGCACTGTAATGACACCCCAACACCCACGACCCCTTGAATTTTAGTTGATATTTACAGTCCAAGCACTGTAATGACACCCACACACCCACAACCCCATGAATGACTGTTGATATTTATAGTCCAAGCACTCTAATGATACCCACCACCCTATGAATGACTGTTGATATTTACAATCAAATCACTGTAATGACACCCATACACCCACCACCCCATGAATGACTTGATATTTACAGTCCAAGCACTGTAATGACACCCACACACCCACCACCTAATGATTAACTGTTAATATTTACAGTCAAAGCACAGTAATGACACCCCCACACCCACCACCCCAGGAATTACAGTTGATATTTACAGTCCAACCACTGTAATGAAATCCACGCACCCACCACCCCATGAATGACTGTTGATATTTACAGTCCAATCACTGTAATGACACCCACCACCCTATGAATGACTGTTGATAATTACAATCAAAACACTGTAATGACACCGACCCACCTACCACCCCATGAATGACTGTTGATATTTACAGTCCAAGCACTGTAATGACACTCACACACCCACCACCCTATGATTGACTGTTGATATTTACAGTCCAAGCACTGTAATGACATCCACACACCCACCACCCCATGAATGACTGTTAATATTTAGAGTCCAAGCTCTGTAATGACACTCACACACCCACCACCCTATGAATGACTGTTGATATTTATAGTCCAAGCACTGTAATGAAAACCCACTCACCCACCACCCCATAAATGATGGTTGATATTTATAGTCCAAGCACTATAATGACACCCTCACACCCACCACCCCATGAATGACTCTTGATATTTACAGACAAAGCACTGTAATGACACCCACACACCGTCAACCCCATGAAATATGGTTGATATTTACAGTCCATGAACTACAATGACACCCATACACTCACGAACTTATTAATGACTGTTGATATTTACAGTCCAAGCACTCAAATGACACCCACCATTCTATGAATGACTGTTGATATTTACAGTCTAAGCACTCTAATGACACCCACACACCCACTACCTCATGATTGACTGTTAATATTTACAGTCCAAGCAATGTAATGACACTCAAATACCCACCACTCTATAAATGACTGTTGATATTTACAGTCCAAACACTGTAATGACACCAACACACCCATCACCCTATGAATGACTGTTGATATTTACAGTCCAATCACTGTAATGCCACCCACAACACTATGATTGACTGTTAATATTTAGAGTCCAAGCACTCTAATGACACCCACACACCCACTACCTCATGATTGACTGTTAATATTTACAGTCCAAGCACTGTAATGACACCCACACACCAACAACCCAATGAATGACTGTTAATATTTACAGTCCAAGCACTCTAATGATACCCACCACCCTATGAATAACTGTTGATTTTTACAATCAAAACACTGTAATGACACCCACACACCCACCACCCCATGATTGACTGTTGATATTTACAGTCCAAGCACTGTAATGACACCCACACACCCACCATCCTATGAATTATGTTTGATATTTACAGTCCAAGCACTGTAAAGACACCCACACACCCACCACCCTATAAATGACTATTGATATTTACAGTCCAAACACTGTAATGACACCCACCACCCTATGATTGACTGTTGATAATTACAATCAAAACACTGTAATGACACCCACACACTCACCACCCCATGAAAGACTGTTGATATTTACAGTCCAAGCTCTGTAATGACACTCACACACCCACCATCCTATGAATGACTGTTGATATTTACAGTCCAAGCACTGTAATGACACCCACACCCAGCACTCCATGATTGACTGTTGATATTTACAGTCCAAGCAATGTAATGACACCAAACACCAACCACCCTATAAATGACTTTTGATATTTACAGTCAAAACACTGTAATGACACCCCAACACCCATGACTAAATGAATTAAAGTTGATATTTACAGTCCAAGCACTGTAATGACACCCACACACCCACAAACCCATAAATGACTGTTTATATTTACAGTTCAAGCACTCTAATGATACCCACCACCCTATGAATGACTGTTGATATTTACAATCAAATCACTGTAATGACACCCATACACCCACCACCCCATGAATGACTGTTGATATTTACAGTCCAAGCACTGCAATGACACCAACACACCCACCACCCTATGACTGACTGTTGATATTTACAGTCCAAGCACTGCAATGACACCCACACAACCACCACCCAATAAATGACTGTTGATATTTACAGTCCAAGCACTGTAATGACACCCACCACCCTATGAATGACTGTTGATAATTACAATCAAACCACTGTAATGACACCCACACACCCACAACCCTATGATTGACTGTTGATATTTACAGTCCAAGCATTATAATGACATCCACACACTGACCACCCTATGAATGACTATTGATATTTACAGTCCAAGCACTGTAATGACATCCCCCCCCCCATGAATGACTGTTGATATTTACAGTCCAAGCAATAATGACACACACACACCCACCACCCCATTAATGACTTGATATTTACAGTCCAAGCACTGTAATGACACCTACACACCAACCACCCCATGAATGACTGTTGGTATTTACAGTCCAAGCACCATAATGACACCCACACACCCACCACCCCATAAATGACTGTTGATATTTACAGTCCGAACACTGTAATGACACCCTCACACCCACCACCCCATGAATGACTCTTGATATTTACAGACAAAGCACTGTAATGACACCCACACACCGACAACCCCATGAAATATGGTTGATATTTACGGTCCATGCACTATAATGACACCCATACACTCACAAACTTATTATGACTGTTGATATTTACAGTCCAAGCACTCTAATGATACCCACCACCCTATGAATGACTGTTGATGTTTACAATCAAAACACTGTAATGACACCCACACACCCACCACCCCATGATTGACTGTTGATATTTACAGTCCAAGCACTGTAATGACACCCCCACACCCACCATCCCATAAATTATGTTTGATATTTACAGTCCAAGCACTGTAAAGACACCCACTCACCCATCACCCTATAAATGACTGTTAATATTTACAGTCCAAACACTGTAATGACACCCACCACCCTATGATTGACTGTTAATAATTACAATCAAAACACTGTAATGACACCCACACACCCACCACCCCATGAAAAACTGTTGATATTTACAGTCCAAGCACTGTAATGACACCCACACACCCACCACCCCATGATTGACTGTTGATATTTACAGTCCAACCACTATAATGACATCCACACACCCACCACCCCATGAATGACTGTTGATATTTACAGTCCAAGCTCTGTAATGACACTCACACACCCACCACCCTATGAATGACTGTTGATATTTACAGTCCCAGTACTGTAATGACACCCACCACCCCATGAATGACTGTTGATATTTACAGTCAAAGCAATAATGACACACACACACCCACCACCCCATGAATGACTTGATATTTACAGTCCAAGCACTGCAATGACACCCACAAACCCAAAACCACATGAATGACTGTTGATATTTACAGTCCAAGCACTATAATGACACCAACACACCCATCACCTCTTGAATGACTGTTGATATTTACAGTCCAAGCACTGTAATGACAACCTCACACCCACCACCACATAAATTACTGTTGATATTTACAGTCAAAGCACTGTAATGACACCCCAACACCCACTATCCCATGAATTATAGTTGATATTTACAGTCCAAGCACTGTAATGACACCCACACACCCACAACCCCATGAATGACTATTGATATTTACAGTCCAAGCACTCTAATGATACCCACCACCCTATGAATGACTGTTGATATTTACAATTAAAACACTGTAATGACACCCATACATCCACCACCCCATGAAAGACTGTTGATATTTACAGTCCAAGCACTCTAATGACACCCACACACCCAGCACCCCATGATTGAATGTTGATATCTACATTCCAAGCACTGTAATGACAACCCCACACCCACCACCATATGAATTATGTTTGATATTTACAGTCCAAGCACTGTAATAACACTCACACAACCACCATCCCATGAATGACTGTTGATATTTACAGTCCAAGCACTGTAATGACACCCACCACCCTATGAATGACTGTTGATAATTACAATCAAACCACTGTAATGACACCCAAACACACACACACCCACTAATGACTGTTGATATTTACAGTCCAAACACTGTAATGACACCTACACACCCACCACCCCATGATTGACTGTTGATATTTACAGTCCAAGCACTCTAATAACATCCACACACCCAACACCCCATAAATGACTGTTAATATTTACAGTCCAACCTCTGTAATGACACTCACACACCTACCACCCTATGAATGACTGTTGATATTTACAGTCCAAGCACTGTAATGATACCCACACAACAACCACCCCATGATTGACTGTTGATATTTACTGTCTGAGCAATGTAATGACTCCCAAACACCCACCACCCTATAAATGACTCTTGATATTTACAGTCCAAGCACTGTAATGACACCCACACACCCATCACCCTATGAATGACTGTTGATATTTACAGTCCAAGCACTGTAATGTCACCCACCACCCCATGAATGACTGTTGATATTTACAGTCAAAGCACTAATGACACCCACAACCCCATGAATGACTTGATGTTTTCAGTCCAAGCACTGTAATGACAACCACACACCCACCAACCCATGAATGACTGTTGATATTTACAGTCCAAGCACTATAATGATACCAACACACCCATCACCTTACGAATGACTGTTGATATTTATAGTTCAATCACTGTAATGACACCCACACACCCACCACCCCATAAATGACAGTTGATATTTACAGTCCAAGCACTGTATTGACACCCCAACACTAATGACCCCATGAATTAAAGTTGATATTAATAGTCCAAGCACTGTAATGACACCCACACACCGACAACCCCATGAATGACTGTTGATATTTACAGTCCAAGCACTCTAATGATACCCACCACCCTATGAATGACTGTTGATATTTACAATCAAAACACTGTAATGACACCCACACACCCACCACCTCATGATTGACTGTTGATATTTACAGTCCAAGCACTGCAATAAAACCCCCACACCCACCATCCCATGAATTATGTTTGATATTTACAGTCCAAGCAATGTAAAGACACCCACAAAACCACTACCATATGAATGACTGTTGATAATTACAGTCCAAGCACTGTAATGACACCCACCACCCTATGAATGACTGTTGATAATTACAATAAAAAAAACTGTAATGACACCCACACACCCACCACCCCATGAATGACTATCGATATTTACAGTCCAAGCACTGTAATGACACCCACACACCCACCACCCCATAAATGACTATTGATATTTACAGTCCAAACAATGTAATGACACCCACCACCCTATGATTGACTGTTGATAATTACAATCAAAACACTGTAATGACACCCACACACTCACCACCCCATGAAAGACTGTTGATATTTACAGTCCAAGCACTGTAATGACACCCACACACCCACCACCCCATGATTGACTGTTGATATTTAAAGTCCAAGCACTATAATGACATCCACACACCCACCACTCCATGAATGACTGTTGATATTTACAGTCCAAGCTCTGTAATGACACTCACACACCCACCATCCTATGAATGACTGTTGATATTTACAGTCCAAGCACTGTAATGACACCCACACCCAGCACTCCATGATTGACTGTTGATATTTACAGTCCAATCAATGTAATGACACCAAACACCAACCACCCTATAAATGACTGTTGATATTTACAGTCCAAGCACTGTAATGAAACCCACACACTCATCACCCTATGAATGACTGTTGATATTTACAGTCAAAGCACTGTAATGACACCCATACACCCACCACCCCATGAATGACTGTTGATATTTACAGTCCAAGCACTGCAATGACACTCACACACCCACCACCCTATGAATGACTGTTGATATTTATAGTCCAAGCACTGTAATGAAAACCCACTTACCCACCACCCCATAAATGACTGTTGATATTTTCAGTCCAAGCACTGTAATGACATCCACACACCCAACACCCCATAAATGACTGTTAATATATACAGTCCAAGAACTCTAATGACACCCACCACACTCTGAATGACTGTTGATATTTACAGTCAAAGCACTGTAATAATACCCACACACTCACCACCCCATGAATGAATGTTGATATTTACAGTCCAAGCACTGTAATGACATGCACACACCTATCACCTCATGAATGACTGTTGATATTTACAGTCCAAGCAATAATGACACACACACACCCACCACCCCATTATTGACTTGATATTTACAGTCCAAGCACTATAATGACACCTACACACAAACCACCCCATGAATGACTGTTGGTATTTACAGTCCAAGCACTATAATGACACCCACACACCCACCACACCATGAATGACAGTTGATATTTACAGTCCGAACACTGTAATGACACCCTCACACCCACCACCCCATGAATGACTCTTGATATTTACAGACAAAGCACTGTAATGACACCCACACACCGACAACCCCATGAAATATGGTTGATATTTACAGTCCATGAACTACAATGACACCCATACACTCACGAACTTATTAATGACTGTTGATATTTACAGTCCAAGCACTCAAATGACACCCACCATTCTATGAATGACTGTTGATATTTACAGTCTAAGCACTCTAATGACACCCACACACCCACTACCTCATGATTGACTGTTAATATTTACAGTCCAAGCAATGTAAAGACACTCAAATACCCACCACTCTATAAATGACTGTTGATATTTACAGTCCAAACACTGTAATAACACCAACACACCCATCACCCTATGAATGACTGTTGATATTTACAGTCCAATCACTGTAATGCCACCCACAACACTATGATTGACTGTTAATATTTACAGTCCATGCACTATAATGACATCCACACACTGACCACCCTATGAATGACTATTGATATTTACAGTCCAAGCACCATAATGACACCCACACACCCACCACCCCATAAATGACTGATGATATTTACAGTCCGAACACTGTAATGACACCCTCACACCCACCACCCCATGAATGACTCTTGATATTTACAGACAAAGCACTGTAATGACACCTACACACCGACAACCCCATTAAATATGGTTGATATTTACGGTCCATGCACTATAATGACACCCAAACACACACCAACTTATTAATGACTGTTAATATTTACAGTCCAAGCACTCTAATGATACCCACCACCCTATGAATGACTGTTGATATTTACAATCAAAACACTGTAATGACACCAACACACCCACCACCCTATGACTGACTGTTGATATTTACAGTCCGAGCACTGTAATGACACCCCCACACCCACCATCCCATAAACTATGTTTGATATTTACACTCCAAGCACTGTAAAGACACCCACTCACCCATCACCCTATAAATGACTGTTAATATTTACAGTCCAAACACTGTAATGAAACCCACCACACTATGATTGACTGTTGATAATTACAATCAAAACACTGTAATGACACCCACACACCCACCACCCCATGAAAGACTGTTGATATTTACAGTCCAAGCACTGTAATGACACCCACACACCCACCACCCCATGATTGACTGTTGATATTTACAGTCCAACCACTATAATGACATCCAAACACCCACCACCCCATGAATGACTGTTGATATTTACAGTCCAAGCTCTGTAATGACACAACCACACCCACCACCCCATGAATTATGGTTGATATTTACAGTCTAAGCACTGTAATGACACCCACACACCCACAACCCCATAAATGACTGTTGATATTTTCAGTCCAAGCACTGTAATGACATCCAAACACCCACCACCCCATGAATGACTGTTGATATTTACAGTCCAAGCAATAATGACACACACACACCCACCACCCCATTAATGACTTGATATTTACAGTCCAAGCACTGTAATGACACCTACACACCAACCACCCCATGAATGACTGTTGGTATTTACAGTCTAAGCACCATAATGACACCCACACACCCACCACCCCATAAATGACTGTTGATATTTACAGTCTGAACACTGTAATGACACCCTCACACCCACCACCCCATGAATGATTCTTGATATTTACAGACAAAGCACTGTAATGACACCCACACACCGACAACCCCATGAAATATGGTTGATATTAACGGTCCATGCACTATAATGACACCCATACACTCACCAACTTATTAATGACTGTTGATATTTACAGTCCAAGCACTCTAATAATACCCACCACCCTATGAATGAATGTTGATATTTACAATCAAAACACTGTAATGACACCCACACACCCACCACCCCATGATTGACTGTTGATATTTACAGTCCAAGCACTGTAATGACACCCCCACACCCACAATCCCATAAATAACGTTTGATATTTACAGTCCAAGCACAGTAAAGACACCCACTCACCCACCACCCTATAGATGACTGTTGATATTTACAGTCCAAACACTGTAATGACACCCACCACCCTATGATTGACTGTTGATAATTACAATCAAAACACTGTAATGACACCCACACACCCACCACCCTATGAAAGACTGTTGATATTTACAGTCCAAGCACTGTAATGACACCCACACACCCACCACCCCATGATTGACTGTTGATATTTAGAGTCCAACCACTATAATGACATCCACACACCCACCACCCCATGAATGACTGTTGATATTTACAGTCCAAGCACCATAATGACACACACACACCCACCACCCCATAAATGAATGATGATATTTACAGTCCGAACACTGTAATGACACCCTCACACCCACCACCCCATGAATGACTCTTGATATTTACAGACAAAGCACTGTAATGACACCTACACACCGACAACCCCATTAAATATGGTTGATATTTACGGTCCATGCACTATAATGACACCCAAACACACACCAACTTATTAATGACTGTTAATATTTACAGTCCAAGCACTCTAATGATACCCAACACCCTATGAATGACTGTTGATATTTACAATCAAAACACTGTAATGACACCCACACACCCACCACCCCATGATTGACTGTTGATATTTACAGTCCAAGCACTGTAATGACACCCCCACACCCACCATCCCATAAACTATGTTTGATATTTACACTCCAAGCACTGTAAAGACACCCACTCACCCATCACCCTATAAATGACTGTTAATATTTACAGTCCAAACACTGTAATGACACCCACCACACTATGATTGACTGTTGATAATTACAATCAAAACACTGTAATGACACCCACACACCCACCACCCCATGAAAGACTGTTGATATTTACAGTCCAAGCACTGTAATGACACCCACACACCCACCACCCCATGATTGACTGTTGATATTTACAGTCCAACCACTATAATGACATCCAAACACCCACCACCCCATGAATGACTGTTGATATTTACAGTCCAAGATCTGTAATGACACAACCACACCCACCACCCCATGAATTATGGTTGATATTTACAGTCTAAGCACTGTAATGACACCCACACACCCACAACCCCATAAATGACTGTTGATATTTTCAGTCCAAGCACTGTAATGACATCCAAACACCCACCACCCCATGAATGACTGTTGATATTTACAGTCCAAGCAATAATGACACACACACACCCACCACCCCATTAATGACTTGATATTTACAGTCCAAGCACTGTAATGACACCTAAACACCAACCACCCCATGAATGACTGTTGGTATTTACAGTCTAAGCACCATAATGACACCCACACACCCACCACCCCATAAATGACTGTTGATATTTACAGTCTGAACACTGTAATGACACCCTCACACCCACCACCCCATGAATGATTCTTGATATTTACAGACAAAGCACTGTAATGAAACCCACACACCGACAACCCCATGAATTATGGTTGATATTAACGGTCCATGCACTATAATGACACCCATACACTCAACAACTTATTAATGACTGTTGATATTTACAGTCCAAGCACTCTAATAATACCCACCACCCTATGAATGAAAGTTGATATTTACAATCAAAACACTGTAATGATACCCAAACACCCACCACCCCATGATTGACTGTTGATATTTACAGTCCAAGCACTGTAATGACACCCCCACACCCACCATCCCATAAATAACGTTTGATATTTACAGTCCAAGCACTGTAAAGACACCCACTCACCCACCACCCTATAGATGACTGTTGATATTTACAGTCTAAACACTGTAATGACACCCACCACCCTATGATTGACTGTTGATAATTACAATAAAAAAACTGTAATGACACCTACACACCCACCACCCTATGAAAGACTGTTGATATTTACAGTCCAAGCACTGTAATGACACCCACACACCCACCACCCCATGATAGACTGTTGATATTTAGATTCCAACCACTATAATGACATCCACATACCCACCACCCCATGAATGACTGTTGATATTTACAGTCCAAGCTCTGTAATGACACTCACACACCCACCATCCTATGAATGACTGTTGATATTTACAGTCCAAGCACTGTAATGACACCCACACACCCACAACCCCATAAATGACTGTTGATATTTTCAGTCCAAGCACTGTAATGACATCAAAACACCCACCACCCCATGAATGACTGTTAATATTTACAGTCCAAGCATTCTAATGACACCCAACACCCTCTGAATGACTGTTGATATTTACAGTCAAAGAACTGTAATAACACCCACACAACCATCACCCCAAGAATGACTGTTGATATTTACAGTCCAAGCACTGTAATGACACCCACACACCCACCACTCCATGATTCACTGTTGATATTTACAGTCCAAGCAATGTAATGACACCAAACACCAACCACCCTATAAATGACTGTTGATATTTACAGTCCAAGCACTGTAATGACACCCACACACTAATCACCCTATGAATGACTGTTGATATTTACAATCCAAGCACTGTAATACCACCCACCACCCCATGAATGACTGTTGATATTTACTGTCAAATCACTGTAATGACACCCCAACACCTATGACCCCATGAATTATAGTTGATATTTACAGTCAAAGTACTGTAATGAGACCCACACACCCACAAACCCATAAATGACTGTTTATATTTACAGTCCAAGCACTCTAATGATACCCACCACCCTATGAATGACTGTTGATATTTACAGTCCAAGCACTGTAATGACACAACCACACCCACCACCCCATGAATTATGGTTGATATTTACAGTCCAAGCACTGTAATGACACCCACACAACCACCACCCAATGAATGACTGTTGATATTTACAGTCCAAGCACTGTAATGACACCCACCACCTATGAATGACTGTTGATAATTACAATCAAACCACTGTAATGACACCCACACACCCACCACCCTATGATTGACTGTTGATATTTACAGTCCAAGCACTATAATGACATCCACACACTGACCACCCTATGAATGACTATTGATATTTACAGTCCAAGCACCATAATGACACCCACACACCCACCACCCCATAAATAACTGATGATATTTACAGTCCGAACACTGTAATGACACCCTCACACCCACCACCCCATGAATGACTCTTGATATTTACAGACAAAGCACTGTAATGACACCTACACACAGACAACCCCATGAAATATGGTTGATATTTACGGTCCATGCACTATAATGACACCCATACACTCACCAACTTATTAATGACTGTTAATATTTACAGTCCAAGCACTCTAATGATACCCACCACCCTATGAATGACTGTTGATATTTACAATCAAAACACTGTAATGACACCCACACACCCACCACCCCATGATTGACTGTTGATATTTCCAGTCCAAGCACTGTAATGACACCTCCACACCCACCATCCCATAAACTATGTTTGATATTTACAGTCCAAGCACTGTAAAGACACCCACTCACCCATCACCCTATAAATGACTGTTAATATTTACAGTCCAAACACTGTAATGACACCCACCACCCTATGATTGACTGTTGATAATTACAATCAAAACACTATAATGACACCCACACACCCACCACCCCATAAAAAACTGTTGATATTTACAGTCCAAGCACTGTAATGACACCCACACACCCACCACCCCATGAATGACTGTTGATATTTACAGTCCAAGCTCTGTAATGACACTCACACACCCACCACCCTATGAATGACTATTGATATTTACAGTCTAAGCACTGTAATGACACCCACACACCCACAACCCCATAAATGAATGTTGATTTTTTCAGTCCAAGCACTGTAATGACATCCAAACACCCACCACCCCATGAATGACTGTTGATATTTACAGTCCAAGCAATGATGACACACACACACCCACCACCCCATTAATGACTTGATATTTACAGTCCAAGCACTGTAATGACACCTACACACCAACCACCACATGAATGACTGTTGGTATTTACAGTCCAAGCACCATAATGACACCCACACACCCACCACCCTATAAATGACTGTTGATATTTACAGTCTGAACACTGTAATGACACCCTTACACCCACCACCCCATGAATGATTCTTGATATTTACAGACAAAGCACTGTAATGACACCCACACACCGACAACCCCATGAAATATGGTTGATATTTACGGTCCATGCACTATAATGACACCCATACACTCACCAACTTATTAATGACTGTTGATATTTACAGTCCAAGCACTCTAATAATACCAACCACCCTATGAATGAATGTTGATATTTACAATCAAAACACTGTAATGACACCCACACACCCACCACCCCATGATTGACTGTTGATATTTACAGTCCAAGCACTGTAATGACACCCCCACACCCACCATCCCATAAATTATGTTTGATATTTACAGTCCAAGCACTGTAAAGACACCCACTCACCCACCACCCTATAGATGACTGTTGATATTTACAGTCCAAACACTGTAATGACACCCACCATCCTATGATTGACTGTAGATAATTACAATCAAAACACTGTAATGACACCCACACACCCACCACCCTATGAAAGACTGTTGATATTTACAGTCCAAGCACTGTAATGACACTCACACACCCACCACCCCATGATTGACTGTTGATATTTAAAGTCCAACCAGTATAATGACATCCACACACCCATCACCCCATGAATGACTGTTGATATTTACAGTCCAAGCTCTGTAATGACACTCACACACCCACCATCCTATGAATGACTGTTGATATTTACAGTCCAAGCACTGTAATGACACCCACACACCAACAACCCCATAAATGACTGTTGATATTTTCAGTCCAAGCACTGTAATGACATCAAAACACCCACCACCCCATAAATGACTGTTAATATTTACAGTCCAAGCATTCTAATGACACCCAACACCCTCTGAATGACTGTTGATATTTACAGTCAAAGAACTGTAATAACACCCACACAACCATCACCCCAAGAATGACTGTTGATATTTACAGTCCAAGCACTGTAATGACACCCACACACCCACCACCCCATGAATGACTGTTGATATTTACAGTCCAAGCTCTGTAATGACACTCACACACCCACCACCCTATGAATGACTATTGATATTTACAGTCTAAGCACTGTAATGACACCCACACACCCACAACCCCATAAATGACTGTTGATTTTTTCAGTCCAAGCACTGTAATGACATCCAAACACCCACCACCCCATGAATGACTGTTGATATTTACAGTCCAAGCAATAATGACACACACACACCCACCACCCCATTAATGACTTGATATTTACAGTCCAAGCACTGTAATGACACCTACACACCAACCACCACATGAATGACTGTTGGTATTTACAGTCCAAGCACCATAATGACACCCACACACCCACCACCCTATAAATGACTGTTGATATTTACAGTCTGAACACTGTAATGACACCCTTACACCCACCACCCCATGAATGATTCTTGATATTTACAGACAAAGCACTGTAATGACACCCACACACCGACAACCCCATGAAATATGGTTGATATTTACGGTCCATGCACTATAATGACACCCATACACTCACCAACTTATTAATGACTGTTGATATTTACAGTCCAAGCACTCTAATAATACCAACCACCCTATGAATGAATGTTGATATTTACAATCAAAACACTGTAATGACACCCACACACCCACCACCCCATGATTGACTGTTGATATTTACAGTCCAAGCACTGTAATGACACCCCCACACCCACCATCCCATAAATTATGTTTGATATTTACAGTCCAAGCACTGTAAAGACACCCACTCACCCACCACCCTATAGATGACTGTTGATATTTACAGTCCAAACACTGTAATGACACCCACCATCCTATGATTGACTGTTGATAATTACAATCAAAACACTGTAATGACACCCACACACCCACCACCCTATGAAAGACTGTTGATATTTACAGTCCAAGCACTGTAATGACACCCACACACCCACCACCCCATGATTGACTGTTGATATTTAAAGTCCAACCAGTATAATGACATCCACACACCCATCACCCCATGAATGACTGTTGATATTTACAGTCCAAGCTCTGTAATGACACTCACACACCCACCATCCTATGAATGACTGTTGATATTTACAGTCCAAGCACTGTAATGACACCCACACACCAACAACCCCATAAATGACTGTTGATATTTTCAGTCCAAGCACTGTAATGACATCAAAACACCCACCACCCCATAAATGACTGTTAATATTTACAGTCCAAGCATTCTAATGACACCCAACACCCTCTGAATGACTGTTGATATTTACAGTCAAAGAACTGTAATAACACCCACACAACCATCACCCCAAGAATGACTGTTGATATTTACAGTCCAAGCACTGTAATGACACCCACCACTTTATGATTGACTGTTGATATTTACAGTCCAAGCAATGTAATGACACCAAACACCAACCACCCTATAAATTACTGTTGATATTTACAGTCCAAGCACTGTAATGACACCCACACACCCACCACCCCATGATTGACTGTTGATATTTAAAGTCCAACCAGTATAATGACATCCACACACCCACCACCCCATGAATGACTGTTGATATTTACAGTCCAAGCTCTGTAATGACACTCACACACCCACCATCCTATGAATGACTGTTGATATTTACAGTCCAAGCACTGTAATGACACCCACACACCAACAACCCCATAAATGACTGTTGATATTTTCAGTCCAAGCACTGTAATGACATCAAAACACCCACCACCCCATAAATGACTGTTAATATTTACAGTCCAAGCATTCTAATGACACCCAACACCCTCTGAATGACTGTTGATATTTACAGTCAAAGAACTGTAATAACACCCACACAACCATCACCCCAAGAATGACTGTTGATATTTACAGTCCAAGCACTGTAATGACACCCACACACCCACCACTTTATGATTGACTGTTGATATTTACAGTCCAAGCAATGTAATGACACCAAACACCAACCACCCTATAAATGACTGTTGATATTTACAGTCCAAGTACTGAAATGACACCCACACACTCATCACCCTATGAATGACTGTTGATATTTACAGTCCAAGCACTGTAATATCACCCACCACCCCATGAATGACTGTTGATATTTACTGTCAAATCATTGTAATGACACCCCAACACCTACGACCCCATGAATTATAGTTGATATTTACAGTCCAAGCACTGTAATGACACCCACACACCCACAAACCCATAAATGACTGTTTATATTTACAGTCCAAGCACTCTAATGATACCCACCACCCTATGAATGACTGTTGATATTTACAATCAAATCACTGTAATGACACCCATACACCCACCACCCCATGAATGACTGTTGATATTTACAGTCCAAGCACTGTAATGACACAACCACACCCACCACCCCATGAATTATGGTTGATATTTACAGTCCAAGCACTGTAATGACACCCACACAACCACCACCCATTGAATGACTGTTGATATTTACAGTCCAAGCACTGTAATGACACCCACCACCTATGAATGACTGTTGATAATTACAATCAAACCACTGTAATGACACCCACACACCCACCACCCTATGATTGACTGTTGATATTTACAGTCCAAGCACTATAATGACATCCACACACTGACCACCCTATGAATGACTATTGATATTTACAGTCCAAGCACTGTAATGACACCCACTCACCAACCACCCCTTTAATGATGGTTAATATTTATAGTCCTAACACTGTAATGACACCCACACACCCACCACCCCATAAATGACTGTTGATGTTTTCAGTCCAAGCACTGTAATGACATCCACACACCCACCACCCCATGAATGACTGTTGATATTTACAGTCCAAGCACTCTAATGACACCCAACACTCGCTGAATGACTGTTGATATTTACAGTCAAAGCACTGAAATAATACCCACACTCACAACCCTATAAATGACTGTTGATATTCACAGACCAAGCACTGTAATGACACCCACACACACACCACCCTATGAATGACTGTTGATATTTACAATCAAAACACTGCAATGACACCCACACTCTCACCACCCTATGACTGACTGTTGATATTTACAGTCCGAGCACTGTAATGACACCCCCACACCCACCATCCCATAAACTATGTTTGATATTTACACTCCAAGCACTGTAAAGACACCCACTCACCCATCACCCTATAAATGACTGTTAATATTTACAGTCCAAACACTGTAATGACACCCACCACACTATGATTGACTGTTGATAATTACAATCAAAACACTGTAATGACACCCACACACCCACCACCCCATGAAAGACTGTTGATATTTACAGTCCAAGCACTGTAATGACACCCACACACCCACCACCCCATGATTGACTGTTGATATTTACAGTCCAACCACTATAATGACATCCAAACACCCACCACCCCATGAATGACTGTTGATATTTACAGTCCAAGCTCTGTAATGACACAACCACACCCACCACCCCATGAATTATGGTTGATATTTACAGTCTAAGCACTGTAATGACACCCACACACCCACAACCCCATAAATGACTGTTGATATTTTCAGTCCAAGCACTGTAATGACATCCAAACACCCACCACCCTATGAATGACTGTTGATATTTACAGTCCAAGCAATAATGACACACACACACCCACCACCCCATTAATGACTTGATATTTACAGTCCAAGCACTGTAATGACACCTACACACCAACCACCCCATGAATGACTGTTGGTATTTACAGTCTAAGCACCATAATGACACCCACACACCCACCACCCCATAAATGACTGTTGATATTTACAGTCTGAACACTGTAATGACACCCTCACACCCACCACCCCATGAATGATTCTTGATATTTACAGACAAAGCACTGTAATGACACCCACACACCGACAACCCCATGAAATATGGTTGATATTAACGGTCCATGCACTATAAGGACACCCATACACTCACCAACTTATTAATGACTGTTGATATTTACAGTCCAAGCACTCTAATAATACCCACCACCCTATGAATGAATGTTGATATTTACAATCAAAACACTGTAATGACACCCACACACCCACCACCCCATGATTGACTGTTGATATTTACAGTCCAAGCACTGTAATGACACCCCCACACCCACAATCCCATAAATAACGTTTGATATTTACAGTCCAAGCACAGTAAAGACACCCACTCACCCACCACCCTATAGATGACTGTTGATATTTACAGTCCAAACACTGTAATGACACCCACCACCCTATGATTGACTGTTGATAATTACAATCAAAACACTGTAATGACACCTACACACCCACCACCCTATGAAAGACTGTTGATATTTACAGTCCAAGCACTGTAATGACACCCACACACCCACCACCCCATGATTGACTGTTGATATTTAAAGTCCAACCACTATAATGACATCCACACACCCACCACCCCATGAATGACTGTTGATATTTACAGTCCAAGCTCTGTAATGACACTCAAACACCCACCATCCTATGAATGACTGTTGATATTTACAGTCCAAGCACCATAATGACACACACACACCCTCCACCCCATAAATGAATGATGATATTTACAGTCCGAACACTGTAATGGCATCCTCACACCCACCACCCCATGAATGACTCTTGATATTTACAGACAAAGCACTGTAATGACACCTACACACCGACAACCCCATTAAATATGGTTGATATTTACGGTCCATGCACTATAATGACACTCAAACACACACCAACTTATTAATGACTGTTAATATTTACAGTCCAAGCACTCTAATGATACCCACCACCCTATGAATGACTGTTGATATTTACAATCAAAACACTGTAATGACACCCACACACACACCACCCCATGATTGACTGTTGATATTTACAGTCCAAGCACTGTAATGACACCACCACACCCACCATCCCATAAACTATGTTTGATATTTACACTCCAAGCACTGTAAAGACACCCACTCACCCATCACCCTATAAATGACTGTTAATATTTACAGTCCAAACACTGTAATGACACCCACCACACTATGATTGACTGTTGATAATTACAATCAAAACACTGTAATGACACCCACACACCCACCACCCCATGAAAGACTGTTGATATTTACAGTCCAAGCACTGTAATGACACCCACACTCCCACCACCCCATGATTGACTGTTGATATTTACAGTCCAACCACTATAATGACATCCAAACACCCACCACCCCATGAATGACTGTTGATATTTACAGTCCAAGCTCTGTAATGACACAACCACACCCACCACCCCATGAATTATGGTTGATATTTACAGTCTAAGCACTGTAATGACACCCACACACCCACAACCCCATAAATGACTGTTGATATTTTCAGTCCAAGCACTGTAATGACATCCAAACACCCACCACCCCATGAATGACTGTTGATATTTACAGTCCAAGCAATAATGACACACACACACCCACCACCCCATTAATGACTTGATATTTACAGTCCAAGCACTGTAATGACACCTACACACCAACCACCCCATGAATGACTGTTGGTATTTACAGTCTAAGCACCATAATGACACCCACACACCCACCACCCCATAAATGACTGTTGATATTTACAGTCTGAACACTGTAATGACACCCTCACACCCACCACCCCATGAATGATTCTTGATATTTACAGACAAAGCACTGTAATGAAACCCACACACCGACAACCCCATGAAATATGGTTGATATTAACGGTCCATGCACTATAATGACACCCATACACTCACCAACTTATTAATGACTGTTGATATTTACAGTCCAAGCACTCTAATAATACCCACCACCCTATGAATGAATGTTGATATTTACAATCAAAACACTGTAATGACACCCAAACACCCACCCCCCCATGATTGACTGTTGATATTTACAGTCCAAGCACTGTAATGACACCCCCACACCCACCATCCCATAAATAACGTTTGATATTTACAGTCCAAGCACTGTAAAGACACCCACTCACCCACCACCCTATAGATGACTGTTGATATTTACAGTCCAAACACTGTAATGACACCCACCACCCTATGATTGACTGTTGATAATTACAATCAAAACACTGTAATGACACCTACACACCCACCACCCTATGAAAGACTGTTGATATTTACAGTCCAAGCACTGTAATGACACCCACACACCCACCACCCCATGATAGACTGTTGATATTTAGATTCCAACCACTATAATGACATCCACACACCCACCACCCCATGAATGACTGTTGATATTTACAGTCCAAGCTCTGTAATGACACTCACACACCCACCATCCTATGAATGACTGTTGATATTTACAGTCCAAGCACTGTAATGACACCCACACACCCACAACCCCATAAATGACTGTTGATATTTTCAGTCCAAGCACTGTAATGACATCAAAACACCCACCACCCCATGAATGACTGTTAATATTTACAGTCCAAGCATTCTAATGACACCCAACACCCTCTGAATGACTGTTGATATTTACAGTCAAAGAACTGTAATAACACCCACACAACCATCACCCCAAGAATGACTGTTGATATTTACAGTCCAAGCACTGTAATGACACCCACACACCCACCACTCCATGATTCACTGTTGATATTTACAGTCCAAGCAATGTAATGACACCAAACACCAACCACCCTATAAATGACTGTTGATATTTACAGTCCAAGCACTGTAATGACACCCACACACTCATCACCCTATGAATGACTGTTGATATTTACAGTCCAAGCACTGTAATACCACCCACCACCCCATGAATGACTGTTGATATTTACTGTCAAATCACTGTAATGACACCCCAACACCTACGACCCCATGAATTATAGTTGATATTTACAGTCAAAGTACTGTAATGACACCCACACACCCACAAACCCATAAATGACTGTTTATATTTACAGTCCAAGCACTCTAATGATACCCACCACCCTATGAATGACTGTTGATATTTACAATCAAATCACTGTAATGACACCCATACACCCACCACCCCATGAATGACTGTTGATATTTACAGTCGAAGCACTGTAATGACACCAACACACCCACCACCCTATGACTGACTGTTGATATTTACAGTCCAAGCACTGTAATGACACAACCACACCCACCACCCCATGAATTATGGTTGATATTTACAGTCCAAGCACTGTAATGACACCCACACAACCACCACCCAATGAATGACTGTTGATATTTACAGTCCAAGCACTGTAATGACACCCACCACCTATGAATGACTGTTAATAATTACAATCAAACCACTGTAATGACACCCACACACCCACCACCCTATGATTGACTGTTGATATTTACAGTCCAAGCACTATAATGACATCCACACACTGACCACCCTATGAATGACTATTGATATTTACAGTCCAAGCACCATAATGACACCCACACACTCACCACCCCATAAATAACTGATGATATTTACAGTCCGAACACTGTAATGACACCCTCACACCCACCACCCCATGAATGACTCTTGATATTTACAGACAAAGCACTGTAATGACACCTACACACAGACAACCCCATGAAATATGGTTGATATTTACGGTCCATGCACTATAATGACACCCATACACTCACCAACTTATTAATGACTGTTAATATTTACAGTCCAAGCACTCTAATGATACCCACCACCCTATGAATGACTGTTGATATTTACAATCAAAACACTGTAATGACACCCACACACCCACCACCCCATGATTGACTGTTGATATTTACAGTCCAAGCACTGTAATGACACCCCCACACCCTCCATCCCATAAACTATGTTTGATATTTACAGTCCAAGCACTGTAAAAACACCCACTCACCCATCACCCTATAAATGACTGTTAATATTTACAGTCCAAACACTGTAATGACACCCACCACCCTATGATTGACTGTTGATAATTACAATCAAAACACTATAATGACACCCACACACCCACCACCCCATAAAAGACTGTTGATATTTACTGTCCAAGCACTGTAATGACACCCACACACCCACCACCCCATGATTGACTGTTGATATTTACAGTCCAACAACTATAATGACATCCAAACACCCACCACCCCATGAATGACTGTTGATATTTACAGTCCAAGCTCTGTAATGACACTCACACACCCACCACCCTATGAATGACTATTGATATTTACAGTCTAAGCACTGTAATGACACCCACACACCCACAACCCCATAAATGACTGTTGATTTTTTCAGTCCAAGCACTGTAATGACATCCAAACACCCACCACCCCATGAATGACTGTTGATATTTACAGTCCAAGCAATGATGACACACACACACCCACCACCCCATTAATGACTTGATATTTACAGTCCAAGCACTGTAATGACACCTACACACCAACCACCACATGAATGACTGTTGGTATTTACAGTCCAAGCACCATAATGACACCAACACACCCACCACCCCATAAATGACTGTTGATATTTACAGTCTGAACACTGTAATGACACCCTTACACCCACCACCCCATGAATGATTCTTGATATTTACAGACAAAGCACTGTAATGACACCCACACACCGACAACCCCATGAAATATGGTTGATATTTACGGTCCATGCACTATAATGACACCCATACACTCACCAACTTATTAATGACTGTTGATATTTACAGTCCAAGCACTCTAATAATACCCACCACCCTATGAATGAATGTTGATATTTACAATCAAAACACTGTAATGACACCCACACACCCACCACCCCATGATTGACTGTTGATATTTACAGTCCAAGCACTGTATTGACACCCCCACACCCACCATCCCATAAATTATGTTTGATATTTACAGTCCAAGCACTGTAAAGACACCCACTCACCCACCACCCTATAGATGACTGTTGATATTTACAGTCCAAACACTGTAATGACACCCACCATCCTATGAGTGACTGTTGATAATTACAATCAAAACACTGTAATGACACCCACACACCCACCACCCTATGAAAGACTGTTGATATTTACAGTCCAAGCACTGTAATGACACCCACACACCCACCACCCCATGATTGACTGTTGATATTTAAAGTCCAACCAGTATAATGACATCCACACACCCACCACCCCATGAATGACTGTTGATATTTACAGTCCAAGCTCTGTAATGACACTCACACACCCACCATCCTATGAATGACTGTTGATATTTACAGTCCAAGCACTGTAATGACACCCACACACCCACAACCCCATAAATGACTGTTGATATTTTCAGTCCAAGCACTGTAATGACATCAAAACACCCACCACCCCATAAATGACTGTTAATATTTACAGTCCAAGCATTCTAATGACACCCAACACCCTCTGAATGACTGTTGATATTTACAGTCAAAGAACTGTAATAACACCCACACAACCATCACCCCAAGAATGACTGTTGATATTTACAGTCCAAGCACTGTAATGACACCCACACACCCACCACTTTATGATTGACTGTTGATATTTACAGTCCAAGCAATGTAATGACACCAAACACCAACCACCCTATAAATTACTGTTGATATTTACAGTCCAAGCACTGTAATGACACCCACACACTAATCACCCTATGAATGACTGTTGATATTTACAGTCCAAGCACTGTAATACCACCCACCACCCCATGAATGACTGTTGATATTTACTGTCAAATCATTGTAATGACACCCCAACACCTACGACCCCATGAATTATAGTTGATATTTACAGTCCAAGCACTGTAATGACACCCACACACCCACAAACCCATAAATGACTGTTTATATTTACAGTCCAAGCACTCTAATGATACCCACCACCCTATGAATGACTGTTGATATTTACAATCAAATCACTGTAATGACACCCATACACCCACCACCCCATGAATGACTGTTGATATTTACAGTCCAAGCACTGTAATGACACAACCACACCCACCACCCCATGAATTATGGTTGATATTTACAGTCCAAGCACTGTAATGACACCCACACAACCACCACCCAATGAATGACTGTTGATATTTACAGTCCAAGCACTGTAATGACACCCACCACCTATGAATGACTGTTGATAATTACAATCAAACCACTGTAATGACACCCACACACCCACCACCCTATGATTGACTGTTGATATTTACAGTCCAAGCACTATAATGACATCCACACACTGACCACCCTATGAATGACTATTGATATTTACAGTCCAAGCACTGTAATGACACCCACTCACCAACCACCCCTTTAATGATGGTTAATATTTATAGTCCTAACACTGTAATGACACCCACACACCCACCACCCCATAAATGACTGTTGATGTTTTCAGTCCAAGCACTGTAATGACATCCACACACCCACCACCCCATGAATGACTGTTGATATTTACAGTCCAAGCACTCTAATGACACCCACCACTCGCTGAATGACTGTTGATATTTACAGTCAAATCACTGAAATAATACCCACACTCACAACCCTATAAATGACTGTTGATATTCACAGACCAAGCACTGTAATGACACCCACACACACACCACCCAATGAATGATGGTTGATATTTACAGTCCAAGAACTGCAATGACACCCACACTCTCACCACCCCATGAATGACTGTTGATATTTACAGTCCAAGCACTTTCATGATACCCACACACCCACAACCCCATGAATAACTGTTGATATTTTCTGTCCAAGCACTGTAATGACATCCACACACCCACCACCCCATGAATGACTGTTAATATTTACAGTCTAAGCACTCTAATGACACCCACCACCCTCTGAATGACTGTTAATATTCACAGTCCAAGCACTGTAATGACACCCAGACACACACCACCCAATGAATGTTGGTTGATATTTACAGTCCAAGAACTGCAATGACAGCCACACACTCACCACCCCATGAATGACTTTTGATATTTACAGTCCAAGCACTTTCATGATACCCACACACCCACCACCCCATAAATAACTGTAGATATTTACAGTCCAAGCACTCTAATGACACCTACAACCCTCTGAATGACTGTTGATATTTACAGTCCAAGCACTCTAATGACACCCACCACCCTCAGAATGACTGTTGATATTTACAGTCAAAGCACTGTAATAATACACACACACTCACCAACCCATGAATGACTGTTGATATTCCCAGTTTAAGCACTGTAATGACACCCACACCCACACCACCCAATGAATGATGGTTGATATTTACAGTCGAAGAACTGCAATGACACACACACACTCACCACCCCATGAATGACTGTTGATATTTACAGTCCAAACACTTTCATGATACCCACACACCCACCACCCCATGAATAACTGTTGATATTTACAGTCCAAGCACTCTAATGACACCCACCACCCTCTGAATGACTGTTGATATTTACAGTCAAAGCACTGTAATAACACCTACACACCCACCACCCTATGAATGACTGTTGATATTTACAGTCCAAGCACTATAATGACACCCACACACCCACCACCCCATGATTGACTGTTGATATTTACAGTCCAAGCACTGTAATGACACCCACACACCCATCACCTCATGAATGACTGTTGATATTTACAGTCCAAGCAATAATGACACACACACACCCACCACCCCATTAATGACTTGATATTTACAGTGCAAGCACTATAATGATACCCACACACCAACCACCCCATGAATGACTGTTGGTATTTACAGTCCAAGCACTATAATGACACACACACACCAACCACCCCATGAATGACTGTTGATATTTACAGTCCGAACACTGTAATGACACCCTCACACCCACCACTCCATGAATGACTCTTGATATTTACAGACAAAGCACTGTAATGACACCCACACACCGACAACCCCATGAAATATGGTTGATATTTACAGTCCATGCACTATAATAACACCCATACACTCACCACCCCATTAATGACTGTTGATATTTACAGTCCAAGCACTTAAATGTCACCCACCAATCTATGAATGACTGTTGATATTTTCAGTCTAAGCACTCTAATGACACCCACACACCCACTACCTCATGATTGACTGTTAATATTTACAGTCCAAGCAATGTAATGACACTCAAACACCCACCACTTTATAAATAACTGTTGATATTTACAGTCCAAACACAGTACTGACACCCACACACCCATCACCCTATGAATGACTGTTGATATTTACAGTCCAATCACTGTAATGCCATATACCACCATATGATTGACTGTTGATATTTACAGTCTAAGCACTCTAATGACACCCACACACCCACTACCTCATGATTGACTCTTGATATTTACAGTCCAAGCACTGTAATGACACCCACACACCTACAACCCAATGAATGACTGTTGATATTTACAGTCCAAGCACTCTAATGATACCCACCACCCTATGAATGACTGTTAATATTTACAATCAAAATACTGTAATGACACCCATACACTCACGATCCCATGAATGACTGTTGATATTTACAGTCCAAGCACTGTAATGACACCCACACACCCACCACCCCATGATTGACTGTAGATATTTACAGTCCAAGCACTGTAATGACACCCCCACACCCACCATCCCATGAATTATGTCTGATATTTACAGTCCAAGCACTGTAAAGAAACCCACACAACCACCACCCCATAAATGACTGTTGATATTTACAGTCCAAGCACTGTAATGACACCCACCACCCTATGATTGACTGTTGATAATTACAATCAAAACACTGTAATGACACCCACACACCCACCACTACATGAAAGACTGTTGATATTTTCAGTCCAAGCACTGTAATGACACCCCCACACCCACCATCCCATGTATTATGTTTGATATTTACAGTCCAAGCACTGTAAAGACACCCACACAACCACAACCCCATAAATGACTATTGATATTTACAGTCCAAGCACTGTAATGACACCCACCACCCTATGATTGACTGTTGATAATTACAATCAAAACACTGTAATGACACCCACACACCCACCACTACATGAAAGACTGTTGATATATACAGTCCAAGCACTATAATGACACCCACACACATACCACCCCATGATTGACTGTTGATATTTACAGTCTAAGCATTATAATGACATCCACACACCCACCACCCCATAAATGACTGTTGATATATACAGTCCAAGCTTTGTAATGACACTCACACACCCACCACCCTATGAATGACTGTTGATATTTACAGTCCAAGCACTGTAATGACACCCACACACCCACAACCCCCTATATGATGGTTGATATTTTAAGTCCAAGCACTGTAATGACACCCACACACCCACCACCCCATAAATGACTGTTGATATTTTCAGTCCAAGCACTCTAATGACATCCAAACACCCACCACCCCATGAATGACTGTTAATATTTACAGTCCAAGCACTCTAATGACACCCACCACCCTCAGAATGACTTAATATTTACAGTCAAAGCACTGTAATAACACCAACACAACCATCACCCCAAGAATGACTGTTGATATTTACAGTCCAAGCACTGAAATGACACCCACACACCCACCACTCCATGAATTACTGTTGATATTTAGAGTCCAAGCTCTGTAATAACACTCACACACCTACCACGCTATGAATGACTGTTGATATTTACAGTCCAAGCACTGTACTGACACTCACACACCCACCACTCCATGATTGACTGTTGATATTTACAGTCCAAGCAATGTAATGACACCAAACACCAACCACCCTATAAATGACTGTTGATATTTACAGTCCAAGCACTGTAATGACACTCACAAACTCATCACCCTATGAATGACTGTTGATATTTTCAGTCCAAGCACTGTAATGCCACCCACCACCCCATGAATGACTGTTGATATTTACAGTCAAAGCACTGTAATGACACCCTAACACCCACGACCACATGAATTATAGTTGATAATTACAGTCCCAGTACTGTAATGACACCCACACACCCACAAACCCGTGAATGACTGTTGATATTTACAGTCCAAGCACTCTATTGATACCCACCACCCTATAAATGACTGTTGATATTTACAATCAAATTACTGTAATGACACCCGTACACCCACTACCCCATGATTGACTGTTGATATTTACAGTCCAAGCACTGTAATGACACCCCCTCACCCACCACCCCATGAATTATGGTTGATATTTACCGTCCAAGCACTGTAATGACACCCACACAACCACCACCCAATGAATAACTGTTGATATTTACAGTCCAAGCACTGTAATGACACCCACCACCCTATGAATGACTGTTGATAATTACAATCAAACCACTATAATGACACCCACACAACCACCACCCCATAAATGACTGTTGATATTTACAGTCCAAGCACTGTAATGACACCCACCACCCTATTATTGACTGTTGATAATTACAATCAAAACACTGTAATGACACCCACACACCCACCACTACATGAAAGACTGTTGATATTTACAGTCCAAGCACTCTAATGACACCCACCACCCTCTGAATGACTGTTGATATTTACAGTAAAAGCACTGTAATAACACCCACATAACCATCACCCCAAGAATGATTGTTGATATTTACAGTCCAAGCACTGAAATGACACCCACACACCCACCACTCCATGAATGACTGTTGATATTTACAGTCCAAGCTCTGTAATAACACTCACACACCTACCACGCTATGAATGACTGTTGATATTTACAGTCCAAGCACTGTACTGACACTCACACACCCACCACCCCATGATTGACTGTTGATATTTACAGTCCAAGCAAAGTAATGACAATAAACACCAACCACCCTATAAATGACTGTTGATATTTACAGTCCTAGCACTGTAATGCCACCCACCACCCCATGAATGACTGTTGATATTTACAGTCAAAGCACTGTAATGACACCCTAACAACCACGACCCCATGAATTATTGTTGATATTTACAGTCCCAGCACTGTAATGACACCCACACACCCACAAACCAATGAATCATGGTTGATATTTACAGTCCAAGCACTCTAATGATACCCACCACCCTATAAATGACTGTTGATATTTACAATTAAATCACTATAATGACACCCGTACACCCACCACCCCATGAATGACTGTTGATATTTACAGTCCAAGCACTGTAATGACATTAACACACCAACCACCCCATGATTGACTATTGATATTTACAGTCCAAGCACTGTAATTACACCCCCACACCCACCACCCTATGAATTATTGTTGATATTTACAATCCAAGTACTGTAATGACACCCACACAACCACCACCCATGAATGACTGTTGATATTTACAGTCCAAGCACTGTAATGACACCCACCACCCTATGAATGACTGTTGATAATTACAATCAAACCACTGTAATGACACCCACACACCTACCACCCTATGATTGACTGTTGATATTTACAGTCCAAGCACTGTAATGACACCCATTTACCCACCACCCCTGAAATGATTGTTGATATTTATAGTCCAAGCACTGTAAAGACACCCACACACAAACCACCCCATAAATGGCTGTTGATGTTTTCAGTCCAAGCACTGTAATGACATCCACACACCCACCACCCCATGAATGACTGTATATATTTACAGTCCAAGCACTCTAATGACACCCACCACCCTCTGAATGACTGGTGATATTTACAGTCAAAGCACTGAAATAATACCCTCACACTCACAACCCTATGAATGACTGTTGATATTCACAGACCAAGCACTGTAATGACACCCACACACACACCACCAAGTGAATGATGGTTGATATTTACAGTCCAAGAACTGCAATGACACCCACACACTCACCACCCCATGAATGACTGTTGATATTTACAGTCCAAGCACTTTCATGATACCCACACACCCACCACCCCATGAATAACTGTTGATATTTACAGTCCAAGCTCTGTAATTACACCCCCACACCCACCACCCTATGAATTATTGTTGATATTTACAGTCCAAGCACTGTAATGACACCCACACAACCACCACCCATGAATGACTGTTGATATTTACAGTCCAAGCACTGTAATGACACCCACCACCCTATGAATGACTGTTGATAATTACAATCAAACCACTGTAATGACACCCACACACCTACCACCCTATGATTGACTGTTGATATTTACAGTCCAAGCACTGTAATGACACCCATTTACCCACCACCCCTGAAATGATTGTTGATATTTATAGTCCAAGCACTGTAAAGACACCCACACACAAACCACCCCATAAATGACTGTTAATGTTTTCAGTCCAAGCACTGTAATGACATCCACACACCCACCACCCCATGAATGACTGTATATATTTACAGTCCAAGCACTCTAATGACACCCACCACCCTCTGAATGACTGGTGATATTTACAGTCAAAACACTGAAATAATACCCTTACACTCACAACCCTATAAATGACTGTTGATATTCACAGACCAAGCACTGTAATGACACCCACACACACACCACCAAATGAATGATGGTTGATATTTGCAGTCCAAGAACTGCATAACACCCACACACTCACCACCCCATGAATGACTGTTGATATTTACAGTCCAAGCACTTTCATGATACCCACACACCCACCACCTCATGAATAACTGTTGATATTTACAGTCCAAGCACTCTAATGACACCCACCACCCTCTGAATGACTGTTAATATTTACAGTCAAAGCACTGTAATGATACCCACACAACAACCACACCATAAATGACTGTTGATATTTATATTCCAAGCACTGTAATGACACCCACACACCCACAACCCCATGAATGACTGTAGATATTTACAGTCCGAGCACTCTAATGATACCCACCACCCTTTGAATGACTGTTGATATTTACAATCAAAACACTGTAGTGACACCCATACACCCACGACCCCATGAATGACTGTTGATATTTACAGTCCAAGCACTGTAATGACACCCACACACTCACGACCTCATGATTGACGGTTGATATTTACCGTCAAAGCACTGTAATGAAACCCCCACACCCACCATCCAATGAATTATGTTTGATATTTACAGTCCAAGCACTGTAATGACACCCACACACCCACCACCCCATAAATGACGGTTGATAATTATAGTCTAAGCACTGTAATGACATCCACACACCCACCACCCCATGAATGACTGTTAATATTTACAGTCCAAGCACTTTAATGACACCCACCACCCTCAATATGACTGTTGATATTTACAGTCAAAGAACTGTAATAATACCCACACACTCACCACCCCATGAATGACTGTTGATATTCACAGTCCAAGCACTGTAATGACACCCACACACACACCACCCAATGAATGATAATTGATATTTACAGTCCAAGAATTGTAATGACACCCACACACCAACCACCCCATGATTGACTGTTGATATTTACAGTCCAAGCACTGTAATGACACCCACACACACACCACCCAATGAATGATAATTGATATTTACAGTCCAAGCACTGTAATGACACCCACACACCCACAACCCCATGAATGACTGTAGATATTTACAGTCCGAGCACTCTAATGATACCCACCACCCATTGAATGACTGTTGATAATTACAATCAAAACACTGTAATGACACCCACACACCCACCACCCCATGAATGACTGTTGATATTTACAGTCCAAGCACTGTAATGACACCCACACACCCTCCACTCCATGAATGACTGTTGATATTTACAGTCCAAGCACTGTAATGACACCCACACACCCACCACCCCATGATTGACTGTTGATATTTACAGTCCAAGCACTGTAATGGCACCCACACACCCATCACCCTATGAATGACTGTTGATATTTACAGTCCAAGCACATTAATGACACCCCCACACCCACCACCCTATGAATTATAGTTGATATTTACAGTCCAAGCACTGTCATGACACCTACCACCCTATGAATGACTGTTGATAATTACAATCAAAACCGTGTAATGACAACCACACACCCACCACCCCATGAATGACTGTTGATATATACAGTCCAAGCATTGTAATGACACCCACAAACCCACCACCCTATGATTGACTGTTGATATTTACAGTCCAAGCACTGTAATGACATCCACATACCCACCACCCCATAAATGACTGTTGATATTTACAGTCCAAGCTCTGTAATGACACATACACACCCACCACCCTATGAATGACTGTTGATATTTATAGTCCAAGCACTGTAATGAAAACCCACTCACCCACCACCCCATAAATGATGGTTGATATTTATAGTCCAAGCACTGTAATGACACCCACACACCCACCACCCCATAAATGACTGTTGATATTTTCAGTCCAAGCACTGTAATGACATCCACACACCCAACACCCCATGAATGACTGTTAATATTTACAGTCCAAGCACTCTAATGTCACCCACCACCCTCTGAATGACTGTTGATATTTACAGTCAAAGCACTGTAATAACACCCACACAACCATCACCCCAAGAATGACTGTTGATATTTACAGTCCAAGCACTGTAATGACACCCACACACCCACCACTCCATGAATGACTGTTGATATTTACAGTCCAAGCTCTGTAATAACACTTACACACCTACCACCCTATGAATGACTGTTGATATTTACAGTCCAAGCACTGTAATGATACCCACACACCCACCACCCCATGATTGACTGTTGATATTTACAGTCCAAGCAATGTAATGACACCAAACACCCACCCCCCTATAAATGACTGTTGATATTTACAGTCCAAGCACTGTAATGACACCCACACACTCATTGATTGATTGATTGATGGATTTAGAAATGCCATGAGGCATTTGGCGGGCGCAACAGCTATGGTCATATACCGCCCAATACAAAGTATTCATCTACATCATTAATAAAATATTTACACAAACTAAACAGACTTCTCCACCCCGAAAGGGATAGGCAGCATGAATAAAAGAACATACAAACTAAAAGGCACATTTATACTAAAAAAAAAAAAAAAAAAAAAAAAAAAAAACTGACTAATTCAAGTAAAATATATAAAAGATTAGAAAACGTTGAACTATATAAAAAGCCATAAATATAATAAAATTCACAACTTTTGGAGGAGGCCAGCCTCCTCCACATAGGAGAAGGTGTTCCCTCCCACACTACAAGCCTCCTCCCCGAGCACCTGGGAGAGACTGTAAGAACCGTCACCCTTCCGGTTCTCGGAGAGGTGCCTACGACGAAGGTCCCCAAGGCTGGAACACTCGACAATAAGATGCCGTACTGTCAAGGGGACAAGACAATCATCACAGTAGGGAGGGTGAGCCCTCTCCATTAAAAAGCCATGTGTCAGTAATGTGTGGCCAATGCGGAGACGGACAAGAGCCGTCTCCCACCGGCGGGACAGGCCACTGTAGCTCCACAATCCAAGGCGCTGGCGGATGTCACGGAGCTTGTTAGCCCCGATGGCGTCCCATCTGTCCTGCCAGCAGGAACAAACGGTAGCATCTATGTAGGGTCGAAGGTCCACTGCAGGAACAGGATGATGCCTGGCAGGAGGCCGGGAATTGGAGACCACAGCCTTAGCCAAGGCGTCAGCCCGCTCATTCCCATCAACACCCACATGGGCCGGGACCCAACAAAAAGTGACTTTCCGGCCACGACGACCCAGGAGGACAAGCCACTCAAGAATGGCCAACACCAGGGGATGGGAAGAGTTAAAATTGCACAAGGCCTGCAAGGCACTACATGAATCACTAAAAATAGTAAACGAAGGCTGAGGGAGAGTAAACATTACTTGGAGGGCATATAAAATGGCCGAGAGCTCAGCAGTAAAAATGGACATGACAGAAGGGAGCCTGCCTCCACGGCAAAAGTCAGGAAAGACAACTCCAAAGCCAACTCCAGCATCAGACTTTGACCCATCAGTGTACACAGGGAGGGATTCCCTGTGAGTGAAGGCATGTTCTAAAAAGAGGGAACGAGCCACTGGAGGAGGAAGAAATTCCTTCTTGTCTGTAAAGCAGGTGCAGGGGGAAACTTCTGGAAGAAGCCATGGAGCCACCCTGGGGACCCTCACAGGACAAATCTGAAAGTCATCTATGCCCATCTCCTCCATAGCCTTTCTGACCCGGAAGCCAAGGGGCCATGGTGCACGAGAATGTAATAGGTAGTGTAACACCCCTATTTTATATGTATTGTTATTTAGGATATTTAGAGGTATTATATATTTATATGTATTAGAATAGGGTTTCAGTGTAGGATAGTAGGGAGTAGCCAGGCCGAGATTATCACTGACGAATAATCTCGGTGGTGGGCTTCTTCAACACGAAATAAGTGTAAAATTGTAGGGAGTAGCCAGGCTGAGATTATCACTAACGAATAATCTCGGTGGTGGGCTTCTTCAACACGAAATGTTAATATGAGGAAAATAGAATTAATTATTATAGTTAGGTAAATAGGTTAAAGAGAGGAATAATGGAAACTTAGGTAGATTGATAGGAATAGAAAAATGCGTGATGATTTAAGAAATGAATGTAAAATAATTTATTGGAGACAAGGAATAACCTGCATTTATAATTATAATATATAATAACGAAGCTAACATTCCTATACTGTTACCGGCATTTAATTGTAACTTGCTTAGAAAATTAATTAGATTAGTTAGGGCCTACAGTCGGGACAGTACATTTTCTTGTTGGCGGAACAATACATGCCTTGAATATGTAAATTACAGTAATATAAAACTTTAAACAAGGGAGAAAGCAATGGATTTGAGCTCACTTATATGTTTAAATTAGGTTATGTAATTATATACACCAGTAAGGGTAGAACTGATGGATTTGCCAGAAATTAAGATGAGTTGGTCACTACTTTGCTTAAGAGAGTGAGAGTGGGGGAGATGACGAGGCAGTACCCTGAGTTGCTACTACCTCATTCTGATCTCGTCTCTGCTGGTGACAGGTAAGAGTTCCAACTCGCTCTCATCATAAATATAGTATTGTGAATATAGTGTGGTGAATCTACTAGTCCCGTGATGGGATATAACTAACTAAAGAATATTGTGTGTTCACATTCAGGCATAGTAAGTAAAGTATGTTTTTTTTTTTTCTCATGCTGATTCTGGTCTCGTCTCTGCTGGGTGACAGCCATTAAATAGCATTCTCCCTTGGTGTAAAGTGAACCACGTGGTACCAAAGAAAATTAAGAACAGTTGCTGACAATTTTATATTATTTCATTATTATAGTGTTGAGATTAGGATGTCTTTTTTTATTGTATTAACTATATTTCGGCCTTGTTGTAATATTTTGTTTATATGTACTTAGCTCTGTCAACTGGCGAGACACGGAATTATTCCTGTCCTAGGTGACAGAACGGGGAGTAGGAAATATTAGCAAGGGAAGGGGGAACAGAAATTTTTATTATTGTGATTATGTTGTACTCGTACCAAATAGGTTGAAAAAATAAATGAGTTTTACATTGTCTGAGTATTTTCGTCACCGAAATAACAAATAGACTGTGTTCCTTTATAGAAAATAATAGATTCCTAATTCATATAACTGATCGTACCCCTGTTAAAATTGTAGTCTGGGTTGCTTACTCACGCGCCTAAATAAGCTAACGCTACGCTACCCTTCCGGTGTGTGCTCACTTGGTTCCTCTGATCAACTTTGGTCTGGTGGTGGCAGCATATACCTCGTACTGAGAAGGGACTGGACTTGTCCGGTTCCTCATCAGTCTCTTGTTCTTTTTTTTTTCAGACCGGGTTGATCCAGATATAGGATAGAGTAGTAGCATGCACTGGTGGCTTTTTGTTTTGTTGAAGGCAGTGGGTTTTTGTTTCCCTCCAAAAGTAGAGTAAAATAGTAATATCTAAGAGTAACGTAAGGGGACAAAAATCATGCTGTTACAGAAGTACTGAGACATGATATCAGATGACACCACCAAGCAAGGTAGGGTGTCAGGAAGTCGATGTAATCGATGCCAACAACGAACCATCAAGGACTGGCGACGGAGATCAAGAGGTGGCTCATTAGCGTCCTCCAGGAGACTTGGGATTGGGGACGACCTGAAGGCTCCGGTCACCAGACGTACTCCAGCATTATGAACAGGGTCTAAAACTCTGAGACGGGCATCGGTGGCAGAAGAGTACACCTCATACCCATAGTCGAGTTTTGACCTAATAACAACATGGTATAGGCGGAGGAGGGTGGCCCGATCAGCCCCCCATGATGTATGGCTCAGGACCCTCAACAGGTTAAGAGCCTTGAGGCAAGAGACCTTAAGTGTACGTAAGTGGGGAACCCAAGTCAAACGTTTGTCAAAAAGGAGACCCAAAAAGCGAGTCTCCTCGACACATCGTATCCGATGACCATACATGAATAAGTCCGGATCCGGGTGGATACCTCGGATGCGGCAGAAGTGCATAGCAACTGTCTTGGAAGGAGAAAATCGAAACCCATGAGAATCAGTCCAACGTGACACCCTGTCAAGGGCAAGCTGCATGCGCCACTCCGCCACTGACATACGGGAAGCAGCAAACCAGACTGCTAGGTCGTCAACGTACATCGAGTTAGCTATACCGTCTGGAAGGGATGAGGCAATAGCATTAATTGCTACTGCAAACAATGTGACACTGAGGATGCTTCCCTGGGGGATGCCCTCCTTCTGTGCAACAGATGCTGAGTGGGTTGTACCAACCCTCACAGAAAAACTGCGACCACTGAGAAACTCCTTAAGAAAGCGTGGAAGGCGACCCCGCAGGCCATATAAATGGAGTTGCTGCAGGATGCCATATTGCCATGTAGTGTCATAGGCTTTCTCTAAATCAAAGAATACACAGACAAGGTGTTGATGTCGTGCAAAAGCCTCACATGCAGCAGCTTCCAACCTGACCAGAGCATCTGTAGTGGAACGGTATTTACGAAAGCCAGACTGGGACGGGGACAGAAAATCACCTCGTTCCAAGAAGTATACCAGTCTGACATTCACCATCTTTCCAAATAGTTTACAGAGACAGGAGGTCAAGGCAATTGGTCGATAATTGAGGGCAACACCAGAGTCCTTGCCCGACTTGAGAAAAGGAAGGATGGTAGCAACCCTGCACCCAGAAGGGAAGACACCCACCAGCCAGATTCTGTTATATACAGCTAAAAGAAATGAGATCGCTTCCTCACCCAAGTGTCGTAACATTGCATATGGGATGTTGTCTGGCCCAGGAGAAGTGTCACCGCAGAGAGAGAGAGCAGAATGCAGGTCTCTCAGGGTGAATATATGGTTATAACTTTCATTCTCGTTCCCTGTGAAATCCAGGACTGTACGCTCCTTGGCTCTTAACTCATGCCTGACAGCCAGAGGTCGAGAGTCACGGCTGGAGACCTTTGCAAAAGCCTCCGCCATGGTATTGGCCACTGTCAAACCATCCATGATCTTAATTCCATTGACCTTAAGTACAGGTGGAGAACTAGGTGAAAACTTCCCCGCCATCTTACGGACTCTCCTGAACACTTGGGTGAGTGGAGTTTTAGTATTAATTGAAGACACATAGGCCTTCCAAGATGCACGTCGGGCCTCTTTTAAAACTTATCTAGCCCGAGCCCTTGCCCGTCGGAAGTCCTCTAAAAGAGTTGGGTCCCCACGATTGCGACGAAGGCGAGAGAAAGCAGCGCGCTTCTCCAGCACAGCAGTGGTGCAGACTGGTGACCACCAAGGGACAGGACGTTTGGGAAAGTAGCCAGAAGTTCTAGGGATAGAGTTGAGAGCAGCAGAGTGGAGCATATAAGTGAAATATGTTACAGCCTCGTCAGAGCTACCGAAATCGGCTACAGAAGAGACCGAAGAAGTTAGCTCTCTAAAAAACTGCCAGTCTGCCTTCTCTAATTTCCACCTAGGAAGATGAGACTGTGGTTCGTACCTGTTACCTTCTAAAAGTATTTTGAAATGGTCACTGCCATATAAGTCAGGCAACACTCTCCAAGTAAAATCCAACAGAGCACTGGGTGAGCAAAGGGAAATGTCAATGGCGGTAAAAGTCCCAGTAGGGCTATTAAAATGTGTCACATCTCCCGTATTTAAAACCCCTAATCTCTCATCCTCAATAAAAGAAGCCAATAAAACACCCCTGGGGTTGACCGAACTGTCACCCCACAGAAGATGACGACCATTAAAATCACCCAATAAAATAAAAGGAGATGGAAGGTCCAGTACAAGATGGTTGAGATCACCCCTCTCAACTGTAACACTGGGAGGAAGGTATTGACTGCATACAGTGTACGGGCGGTCCATAAAAACCTTAACTGCAACAGCCTGGAGCAGAGTGTCAAGCTCCAGGCTCGTGCATGGAATATCTCGGTGAACTAGGATGGCAGAGCCACCATGATGACCCTGCCCTTCAAATGAATTGGAATAAAATGCTGAGTATGCTGGAGGACTGGCAGGAATGTAGTCCCCAAGCATTGTCTCTTGGAGAGAAACACATGCAGGAGAGAAGCTAGAGAGAAGAACGCGCAGTTCCTCCCAAGAAGCACGCAAGCCACGGCAATTCCACTGAAGGACCTTGAACGGTGTTACTTTAGTACTGATTTTTGGGAAGCCTCACGGAGGTACTTCCCACTACCACCTCGACCTGAGGGTTTATTCAAACAATAAGATTTGTCTAATCCTGGGCCACTAGAAGAAGAGCGAACCCGAGGAGAAGTACTTGGGGCAGTAATTGGGACCCGTAGACGAGTCCCTGAAGCATCTGATATGTTAGAAGAAGATGAAGGTATATGAGATGGGATATTCTTTGAAACAACTACATTGGTTCTGTCCTGTACAGCAGTGGTATCACTGACACAGGCAGATACATCAACATCCATAATACAGGTGGTAGAATCACTCCGCTGCTCAAGCGGAAGAGAGAGTGAATCTTTTGAAGTCACAACATCCGTGGCATCCACATTAACTTCACGCCCCTCTGATGATCCCGAAGGAAGCTTGCGAGGAGGAACTTCTGTTGAATCAAGAGATTCATCAGAGCCACGAGAACGCTTCTGGTGAAATTGAGAGGAAACTATGGATGAGTCCACAGAAATGGTTGCCTCACAAGGTGGAACATCTATAGAGTCAAGTGCCTCAGAGGAACCACGAAGGCATCTCTGTGGCAGTTTAGGTGACTTAAGTTTCCTTTTTGGAGAGCGTGTGGCAGCGTGAACCTCTACCACATGGACACCTTTAGCTAAAGTCTGAGAATTGTCATCAGTTGAAGGGTCACCAGAATGAGTGTCTGATAAAGTTTCCAGGACAGAGAAACTATTATGTAGAGTAACCTTAGAAACGTTCTCACTAGAGCAAGAAGCAGCTGCCTCTTGAGAGGGTTGAGAGGGTGCTGCAACCAATTTAGGGCGAAGGGAGGAGGCGTATGTCTTCACACCACCATCCTTCTGTCGCCTGAAATTGAGTTGCCGTCTGGCACTACCTATGCTAATGAATTGAGTATTAGCCAAGTGGAGGATATCCTGCTCAAGCAGGTACATCTTACATTGGCGAGAACGCAAGGGGTGAGAAACTCTGCAGTAAAAGCAGTAACTCTCTGACCGACACTCAGAAGTAAGATGTGAGTCAAGAGCAGAACAATTACCACACCGGGAACGGTTGTTGCAGTTCCTTTTCCCATGACCAAACTCATAACAACAGAAACACTGTAGGAGACGCTCAACAAAAGGCTTCACCTCAAATGAGGTGGGGTTAATGTTAATGCGATCTGGGATATGCGAGCCATAGAAAGTGAGGATGATCATATTTTTACTGCCTTTCATCTTCTTTACTCGTTGGACACTGTCTGGGCACATAGCGAGAATGTCCTCTTCAGAGAATTCATACAGGTCCTCATTATATATACGCCCCTTGCTATAATTAAATGTTCGATGTGGTTTAATAGATTCAAACATGCTATCAGAAGGACAGGGAAGATTGAGGAGCATCATGGCCTGTGTAAGATCTTTGGCTCTGATTAAAACTCCCTTACCATATTTCTTTATGTGGCCCATTGGTAATAATCCAATTTCTTTCTCAAGATACCGGGAAGCATGGATAATGTTACCACGTCCCTCCTTGTAGTAAGCCACAAACCAGAAGGGTGTAGGAACCCGACGTTCCTTTGGGACATGCTCTGCAGAATCATCAAATATATTAGGGCAGTAATCATTGTCACTGTCAACTACATTGATGGACCGTATCATCTGAACTTTACAATGAGTATCCCCCACCGTCAGAGAATCTTTTGACTCAAATGCTGCTTTGGCAGCAGCATTTGTATTGAAAGTAATATAGCACCGATTAGACCTACAATCACTGTCATATGTGATTCGGATTCGGAGGACTACTCCAAAGCACTTAAATATGGAGTGGATAGCGCCATAGGTAAAGGATGCGAGTACATTCGTTAACATTAACGTGTCCAAATCGTTAACAGGGTTCTTCGACACAAGACCCGACCTGCTAGGTCTACTCTTATTTGCAGCTTTCTGCATCTTACCACGACCAGAGAGTGACGTCTCGAAAGCCTGGTCGACCACCGCTCGAGGAAGAGATTGGGGCTTTTCTTTATCCAAATATCATTGGTTTAGTGTTTTTGGCCCCAGGAGCCAAGAGCTACTACCTACCGGGCAGATGAGGGGACCGAGCGCTGGTCGCCATGGCTCGAAAGTTTGCCCACGACGGTGCTGAGAACCCCTTCCCCAACATCTCCCGGCCCAGACACCCAACCATCCAACATAGGACGGCCCCTAGAGGGCAGTCCTTCCGGAGGGCAGCGCTGTTGGCCCGTACTGGCAGCCTAATGCATGGGAACCATTTAGTCTGGTCTCTCACTGGCGACCTTACTAGCATGGGAAGCCCTCTCTCCCCGAAATCGGGGCAGAGCAGGGGCCGGAGCCCCCTCTAGTCTAGCTCGCCAGGTTTTAGAGACACGCAAGCCCCCCCACCACGTCAAGGCTGTTCCCGTTGGAGGGGACCCACACACTCATCACCCTATGAATGACTGTTGATATTTACAGTCCAAGCACTGTAATGCCACCCACCACCCCATGAATGACTGTTGATATTTACAGTCAAAGCACTGTAATGACACCCCAACACCCATGACCCCATGAATTATAGTTGATATTTACAATCAAATCACTGTAATGACACCCATACACCCACCACCCCATGAATGACTGTTGATATTTACAGTCCAAGCACTGTAATGACACCAACACACCCACCACCCCATGATTGACTGTTGATATTTACAGTCCAAGCACTGTAATGACACCCCCACACCCACCACCCCATGAATTATGGTTGATATTTACAGTCCAAGCACTCTAATGACACCCACACAACCACCACCCAATGAATGACTGTTGATATTTACAGTTCAAGCACTGTAAGGACAACTACCACTCTATGAATGACTGTTGATAATTACAATCAAACCACTGTAATGACACCCACACACCCACCACCCTATGATTGACTGTTGATATTTACAGTCCAAGCACTGTAATGACATCCACACACCGACCACCCTATGAATGACTGTTGATATTTACAGTCCAAGCACTGTAATGGCACTCACTCACCCACCACCCCTTAAATGATGGTTGATATTTATAGTCCAAGCACTGTAATGACACCCACACACCCACCACCCCATAAATGACTGTTGATGTTTTCAGTCCAAGCACTGTAATGACAACCATACACCCACCACCCCATGAATGACTGTTGATATTTACAGTCCAGCACTCTAATGACACCCACCACCCTCTAAATGACTGTTGATAATTACAGTCAAAGCACTGTAATAACACCCACACAACCATCACCCCAAGAATGACTGTTGATATTTACAATCCAAGCACTGTAATGACACCCACACACCCACCACTCCATGAATGACTGTTGATATTTACAGTCCAAGCTCTGTAATAACACTCACACACCTACCACCCTATGAATGACTGTTGATATTTACAGTCCAAGCACTGTAATACCACCCACCACCCCATGAATGACTGTTAAAATTAACAGTCAAAGCACTGTAATGACACCCCAACACCCACGACCCCATGAATTATAGTTGATATTTACAGTCCAAGCACTGTAATGACACCCACACACCCACAAACCCATGAATGACTGTTGATATTTACAGTCCAAGCACTCTAATGACACCCACACAACCACCACCCAATGAATGACTGTTGATATTTACAGTTCAAGCACTGTAAGGACAACTACCACTCTATGAATGACTGTTGATAATTACAATCAAACCACTGTAATGACACCCACACACCCACCACCCTATGATTGACTGTTGATATTTACAGTCCAAGCACTGTAATGACATCCACACACCGACCACCCTATGAATGACTGTTGATATTTACAGTCCAAGCACTGTAATGGCACTCACTCACCCACCACCCCTTAAATGATGGTTGATATTTATAGTCCAAGCACTGTAATGACACCCACACACCCACCACCCCATAAATGACTGTTGATGTTTTCAGTCCAAGCACTGTAATGACAACCATACACCCACCACCCCATGAATGACTGTTGATATTTACAGTCCAGCACTCTAATGACACCCACCACCCTCTAAATGACTGTTGATAATTACAGTCAAAGCACTGTAATAACACCCACACAACCATCACCCCAAGAATGACTGTTGATATTTACAATCCAAGCACTGTAATGACACCCACACACCCACCACTCCATGAATGACTGTTGATATTTACAGTCCAAGCTCTGTAATAACACTCACACACCTACCACCCTATGAATGACTGTTGATATTTACAGTCCAAGCACTGTAATACCACCCACCACCCCATGAATGACTGTTAAAATTAACAGTCAAAGCACTGTAATGACACCCCAACACCCACGACCCCATGAATTATAGTTGATATTTACAGTCCAAGCACTGTAATGACACCCACACACCCACAAACCCATGAATGACTGTTGATATTTACAGTCCAAGCACTCTAATGATACCCACCACCCTATGAATGACTGTTAATATTTACCGTCCAAGCACTGTAATGACACCAACACACCCACCATCCCATGATTGACTGTTGATATTTACAGTCCAAGCACTATAATGACATCCTCACACTGTCCACCCTATGAATGACTGTTGATATTTACAGTCCAAGCACTCTAATGACACCCACCACCCTCTGAATGACTGTTGATATTAACAGTGAAAGAACTGTAATAATACCCACACACTCACCACCCCATGAATGACTGTTGATATTCACAGTCCAAGCACTGTAATGACACCCAGACACACACCACCCAATGAATGGTGGTTGATATTTACAGTCCAAGAACTGCAATGACACCCACACAATCACCACCCCATGAATGACTGTTGATATTTACAGTCCAAGCACTTTCATGATACCCACACACCCACCACCCCATGAATAACTGTTGATATTTACAGTCCAAGCACTCTAATGACACCCACCACCCTCTAAATGACTGTTGATATTTACACTCAAAGCACTGTAATAACACCCACACACCCACCACCCTATGAATGACTGTTGATATTTACAGTCCAAGCACTGTTACGACACCCACCACCCCATGATTGACTGTTAATATTTACAGTCCAAGCAATGTAATGACACCCAAACACCCACAATCCCATGAATGACTGTTGATATTTACAGTCCAAGCACTGTAATGACACCCACACACCTATCACCTCATGAATGACTGTTGATATTTACAGTCCAAGCACTGTAATGCCACCCACAACCCCATGAATGACTGTTGATATTTACAGTCCAAGCAATAATGACACACACACACCCACCACCCTATTAATGACTTGATATATACAGTCCAAGCACTGTAATGACACCCACCACCCTATGAACGACTGTTGATAATTACAATCAAACCACTGTAATGACACCCACACATCCACCACCCTATGATTGACTGTTGATATTTACAGTCCAAGCACTATAATGACATCCACACACTGACCACCCCATTAATGACTGTTGGTATTTACAGTCCAAGCACTATAATGACACCCACACACCCACCACCCCATAAATGACTCTTGATATTTACAGTCCAAGCACTCAAATGACACCCACCAATCTATGATTGACTGTTGATATTTACAGTCCAAGCAATGTAATGACACTCAAACACCAACCACTCTATAAATGACTGTTGATATTTACAGTCGAAACACAGTAATGACACCCACACACCGATCACCCTATGAATGACTGTTTATATTTACAGTCCAATCACTGTAATGAAACCCACCCCCTATGATTGACTGTTGATATTTACAATCAAAACACTGTAATGACACCCATACACCCACGATCCCATGAATGACTGTTGATATTTACAGTCCAAGCACTGTAATGACACCCAAACACCCACCACCCCATAATTGACTGTTGATATTTACAGTCCAAGCACTGTAATGACACCCCCACACCCACCATCCCATGAATTATGTTTGATATTTACAGTCCAAGCACTGTAAAGACACCCACACAACCACCACCCCATAAATGACTGTTGATATTTACACTCCAAGCACTGTAATGACACCCACCACCCTATGATTGACTGTTGATGATTTCAATCAAAACACTGTAATGACACCAACACACTCTCCACCCCATGAAAGACTGTTGATATTTACAGCCCAAGCACTGTAATGACACCCACACACCCACCACCCCATGATTGACTGTTGATATTTACAGTCCAAGCATTAAAATGACATCCACACACCCACCACCCCATGAATGACTGTTGATATTTACAGTCCAAGCACTGTAATGACACCCAAACACCCACCACCCCATAATTGACTGTTGATATTTACAGTCCAAGCACTGTAATGACACCCCCACACCCACCATCCCATGAATTATGTTTGATATTTACAGTCCAAGCACTGTAAAGACACCCACACAACCACCACCCCATAAATGACTGTTGATATTTACAGTCCAAGCACTCTAATGACACCCACCACCCTCTGAATGACTGTTGATATTTACAGTCAAAGCACTGTAATAACACCCACACAACCATCACCCCAAGAATGACTGTTGATATTTACAATCCAAGCACTGTAATGACACCCACACACCCACCACTCCATGAATGACTTTTGATATTTACAGTCCAAGCTCTGTAATAACACTCACACACCTACCACCCTATGAATGACTGTTGATATTTACAGTCCAAGCACTGTAATGATAACCACATACCCACCACCCCATGATTGACTGTTGATATTTACAGTCCAAGCAATGTAATGACACCAAACACCCACCACCCTATAAATGACTGTTGATATTTACAGTCCAAGCACTGTAATGACACCCACACACTCATCACCCTATGAATGACTGTTGATATTTACAGTCCAAGCACTGTAATGCCACCCACCACCCAATGAATGACTGTTGATATTTACAGTCAAAGCACTGTAATGACACCCCAACACTCACGACCCTATGAATTAATGTTGATGTTTACTATCCAAGCAATGTAATGACACCCACACACCCACAAACCCATGAATGACTTTTGATATTTACACTCCAACCACTCTAATGATACCCACCACCCTATAAATGACTGTTGATATTTACAATCAAATCACTGTAATGACACCCATACACCCACCACCCCATGAATGACTGTTGATATTTACGGTCCAAGCACTGTAATGACACCAACACACCCACCACCCCATGATTGACTGTTGATATTTACAGTCCAAGCACTGTAATGACACCCCCACACACACCACCCCATGAATTATGGTTGATATTTACAGTCCAAACACTCTAATGACACCCACACAACCACCACCCAATGAATGACTGTTAATATTTACAGTCCAAGCACTCTAATGACACCCACCACCCTATGAATGACTGTTGATAATACAATCAAACCTCTGTAATGACACCCACACACACACCACCTTATGATTGACTGTTGATATTTACAGTCCAAGCACTGTAATGACATCCACTTACCGACCACCCTTTGAATGACAGTTGATATTTACAGTTCAATCACTGTAATGACACCCACTCACCCACCACCCCTTAAATGATGGTTGATATTTATAGTCCAAGCACTGTAATGATACCCACACACCCACCACCCCGTGAATACCTGTTGATATTTACAGTCCAAGCACTCTTATGACACCCACCACCCTCTAAATGACTGTTGATATATACATTTAAAGCACTGTAATAATACCCACTCACTCACCACCCCATGACTGACTGTTGATATTCACAGTTTAAGCACTGTAATGACACCCACACACGCACCACCCAATGAATGATGGTTGATATTTACAGTCCAAGAACTGCAATGACACCCACACACTCACCACCCCATTAATGACTGTTGATATTTACTGTCCAAGCACTTTCATGATACCCACACACCCACCACCCCATGAATAACTGTTGATATTTACAGTCCAAGCACTCTAATAACACCCACCACCATCTGAATGACTGTTGATATTTACAGTCAAAGCACTGAAATAATACCCACACACTCACAACCCTATGAATGACTGTTGATATTCACAGACCAAGCACTGTTATGACACCCACACACACACGTACCAATGAATGAGGGTTGATATTTACAGTCCAAGAACTACAATGACACCCACACACTCACCACCCCATTAATGACTGTTTATATTTACAGTCCAAGCACTTTAATGATACCCACACACCCACCACCCCATGATAACTGTTGATATTTACAGTACAAGCCCTCTAATGACACACACCACCCTCTGAATGACTGTTGATTTTTACAGTCAAAGCACTGTAATAACACCCACACACCCACCACCCCATAAATGACTCTTGATATTTTCAGTCCATGCACTGTAATGACATCCACACACCCACCACCCCATGAATGACTGTTAATATTTACATTCAAAGCACTACAATGACACCCACCACCCCATGAATAACTGTTGATATTTACATTCCAAGCACTCTTATGACACCCACCACCCTCTGAATGACTGTTGATATTTAAATTCAAAGCACTGTAATAATACCCACTCACTTACAACCCTGTGAATGACTGTTGATATTCACAGTTTAAGCACTGTAATGACACCCACACACACACCACCCAATGAATGATGGTTGACATTTACAGTCCAAGAACTGCAATGACACCCACACACTCACCCCCCCATGAATGACTGTTGATATTTACTGTCCAAGCACTTTCATGATACCCACACACCCATAACCCATGAATAATGGCTGATATTTACAGTCCAAGCACTCTAATAACACCCACCACCCTCTGAATGACTGTTGATATTTACAGTCAAAGCACTGTAATAACACCCACACACCCACCACCCTATGAATGACTGTTGATATTTACAGTCCAAGCACTGTTACGACACCCACCACCCCATGATTGACTGTTGATATTTACAGTCCAAGCACTGTAATGACACCCACTCACCCACCACCCCTTAAATAATAGTTGATATTTATAGTCCAAGCACTGTAATGATACCCACACACCCACCACCCGATAAATGACTGTTGATGTTTTCAGCCCAAGCACTGTAATGACATCCACACACCCACCACCCCATGAATGACTGTTGATATTTACAGTCCAATCACTCTAATGACACCCACCACCCTCTGAATGACTGTTGATATTTACAGTCAAAGCACTAAAATAATACCCACACACTCACAACCCTATGAATGACTCTTGATATTCACAGACCAAGCACTGTAATGACACCCACACACACAACACCCAATGAATGAGGGTTGATATTTACAGTCCAAGAACTGCAATGAATCCCACACACTCACCACCCCATTAATGACTGTTAATATTTACAGTCCAAGCACTTTCATGATACCCACACACCCACCACCTCTTGAATAACTGTTTATATTTACAGTCCAAGCACTCTAATAACACCCACCACCCTCTGAATGACTGTTGATTTTTACAGTCAAAACACTGTAATAACACCCACACAACCACCACCCCATAAATGACTCTTGATATTTTCAGTCCACGCACTGTAATGACATTCACACACCCACCACCCCATGAATGACTGTTAATATTTACAGTCCAAGCACTCTAATGACACCCACCACTCTCTGAATGACTGTTGATATTTACAGTCAAAGCACTGTAATAATACCCACACACTCACCACCCCATGAATGACTGTTGATATTCACAGTCCAAGCACTGTAATGACACCCAGACACACACCACACAATGAATGGTGGTTGATATTTACAGTCCAAGAACTGCAATGACACCCACACACTCACCCCCCATGAATGACTGTTGATATTTACTGTCCAAGCACTTTCATGATACCCACACACCCATAACCCATGAATAATGGCTGATATTTACAGTCCAAGCACTCTAATAACACCCACCACCCTCTGAATGACTGTTGATATTTACAGTCAAAGCACTGTAATAACACCCACACACCCACCACCCTATGAATGACTGTTGATATTTACAGTCCAAGCACTGTTACGACACCCACCACCCCATGATTGACTGTTGATATTTACAGTCCAAGCACTGTAATGACACCCACTCACCCACCACCCCTTAAATAATAGTTGATATTTATAGTCCAAGCACTGTAATGATACCCACACACCCACCACCCGATAAATGACTGTTGATGTTTTCAGCCCAAGCACTGTAATGACATCCACACACCCACCACCCCATGAATGACTGTTGATATTTACAGTCCAATCACTCTAATGACACCCACCACCCTCTGAATGACTGTTGATATTTACAGTCAAAGCACTAAAATAATACCCACACACTCACAACCCTATGAATGACTCTTGATATTCACAGACCAAGCACTGTAATGACACCCACACACACAACACCCAATGAATGAGGGTTGATATTTACAGTCCAAGAACTGCAATGAATCCCACACACTCACCACCCCATTAATGACTGTTAATATTTACAGTCCAAGCACTTTCATGATACCCACACACCCACCACCTCTTGAATAACTGTTTATATTTACAGTCCAAGCACTCTAATAACACCCACCACCCTCTGAATGACTGTTGATTTTTACAGTCAAAACACTGTAATAACACCCACACAACCACCACCCCATAAATGACTCTTGATATTTTCAGTCCACGCACTGTAATGACATTCACACACCCACCACCCCATGAATGACTGTTAATATTTACAGTCCAAGCACTCTAATGACACCCACCACTCTCTGAATGACTGTTGATATTTACAGTCAAAGCACTGTAATAATACCCACACACTCACCACCCCATGAATGACTGTTGATATTCACAGTCCAAGCACTGTAATGACACCCAGACACACACCACACAATGAATGGTGGTTGATATTTACAGTCCAAGAACTGCAATGACACCCACACACTCACCACCCCATAAATGAATGTTGATATTTACAGTCCAAGCACTTTAATGATACCCACACACCCACCATCCCATGAATAACTGTTGATATTTACAGTCCAAGCACTCTTATGACATCCACCACCCTGTGAATGACTGTTGATATTTACATTCAAAGCACTGTAATAATACCCACTCACTCACCACCCCATGAATGACTGTTGATATTCACAGTTTAAGCACTGTAATGACACCCACACACACACCACCCAATGAATGATGGTTGATATTTACAGTCCAAGAACTGCAATGACACCCACACACTCACCACCCCATGAATGACTGTTGATATTTACTGTCCAAGCACTTTCATGATACCCACACACCAACCACCCCATGAATAACTGTTGATATTTACAGTCCAAGCACTCTAATAACACCCAACACCCTCTGAATGACTGTTGATATTTACACTCAAAGCACTGTAATAACACCCACACACCCACCACCCTATGAATGACTGTTGATATTTACAATCCAAGCACTGTTACGACACCCACCACCCCATGATTGACTGTTGAAATTTACAGTCCAAGCAATGTAATGACACCCAAACACCCACCATCCTATAAATGACTGTTGATATTTACAGTTCAAGCACTGTAATGACACCCACACACCCATCACCTCATGAATGACTGTTGATATTTACAGTCCAAGCACTGTAATGCCACCCACCACCCCATGAATGACTGTTGATATTTACAGTCCAAGCAATAATGACACACACACACCCACCACCCCATTAATGACTTGATATTTACAGTCCAAGCACTGTAATGACACCCACACACCATCCACCCTAAGAATGACTGTTGGTATTTACAGTCCAATCACTATAATGACACGAACACACCCACCACTTTATGAATGACTGTTGATATTTACAGTCCAAACACTGTAATTACACCCTCACACCCACCACCCCATGAATTATGGTTGATATTTACAGTCCATGCACTATAATGACAACCATACACTCACCACCCCATTATGACTGTTGATATATAAAGTCCAAGCACTCTCATGACACCTACCAGCCTATGAATGACTGTTGATATTTACAGTTTAAGCACTCTAATGACACCCACACACCCACTACCTCATGATTGACTGTTGATATTTACAGTCCAAGCAATGTAATGACACCCAAACACCTACCACTCTATAAATGACTGTTGATATTTACAGTCCAAGCTCTGTAATGACACTCACACACCCACCACTCCATGAATAACTTTTGATATTTACAGGCCAAGCAATGTAATGACACCCACACACACACCACCCCATATATGACGGTTGATATTTATAGTCCAAGCACTATAATGACACTCACACACCTACTACCCCATAAATGACTGTTGATATTTTCAGTCCAAGCACTGTAATGACATTCACACATCCACCACCCCATGAATGACTGTTAATATTTACAGTCCATGCACTCTAATGACACCCAACACCCTCGGAATGACTGTTGCTTTTTACAGTCAAGGCACTGTAATAATACCCACACACCAACCACCCCATGAATGACTGTTGATATTCACAGTCCAAGCACTGTAATGACACCCACCACCCCATGATTGACTGTTGATATTTACAGTCCAAGCATTATAATGACATACACACACCCACCACCCCATGAATGACTGTTGATATTTACAGTACAAATTCTGTAATGACACTCACACACCCACCACCCTATGAATGACTGTTGATATTTACAGTCCAAGCACTGTCATGACACCCACACACCCACAACCCCATAAATGATGGTTGATATTTAAAGTCCAAGCACTGTAATGACACCCACACACCCACCACCCCATAAATGACTGTTGATATTTTCAGTCCAAGCACTGTAATGACATCCAAACACCAACCACCCCATGAATGACTTTTAATATTTACAGTCCAAGCACTCTAATGACACCCACCACCCTCTGAATGACTGTTGATATTTACAGTCAAAGCACTGTAATAACACCCACACAACCATCACCCCAAGAATGACTGTTGATATTTACAGTCCTAGCACTGTAATGACACCCACACACCTGTTGGTGGGTTGTGTAGCCACCAACTATAAGTTGTGCTGCTACCTAAAGAAGGCTCCTGTGTAAGGGCCACAGTCAGGGTTTCTCCACTACACTTCTCAGCCTCAGGAGCTAGTGTTTATAACTCTCTTTAAGAAGTGTTAGTGTCTATAACTCTCTTTAAGAAGTGCTCAAGGGAGAGAGAGATGCGGTGAATAGTTCCTTATGATTTAATGTCAAAAAATAGTTAACAGTATATACAATTCTCTGCGTACTTGACGTTAACAAAGCTAAGAGTATTTGGTTATGGTATTAAATGTATAATACATATGTTGTATACATGAAATTTTGCAAGAGTATGCAGACAATGCTATTACACAAAATGGCAAAGAGAATATGCTGAAAGAAATTGCATAGGCTATCTGCATGAAGGAATGTAATGGTAAATGAATCACAATACACGGCTGGTAGATAATTAGAGAATGGTTACACACTCAATCAAAGAAAATCGACCTATTTTATGGTACACTACAATACTCCCCCCCTAGTTTTGAGGAAGGAGGAACGATACTCTTGTGTGTCGTAGTTTGTTGTTTCCAGCATGTGTTGGAGGAACAGTCTCTTGCACTGCTTGCAGCATCTGGTCCGGATTCAGGATATAAGCAGGCTTGACCCGGTCTACGGCCACAACTTATTGAGAACCATGTTTGTCGATGGTGAAGTTCTTCCTCGTCCTGCGAACTACTTGGAAGGGGCTCTGATATGGCTGCTGAAGGGGCCTTTTGACTGCATCGACTCTAACAAAGACGTGTGTGCAGGCTTCCAGGTCCTGGTGAACGAAGGTCTTCGAGTTGGACGTACGAGGCTGCACTGGCTGGAGGCACTTCATGGTATTTTTCAGGTGTGTTGCAAAGTCCTGAACGCTGCAAGGCTCGGGGTCTGGTGTGGCAGAGAGAAGCTCACCTGGGAGCCTGAGCGTAGAGCCATATACGAGCTCAGCAGAGGAGTTGTGCAGATCCGTTTTGAGTGAAGTTCTGATGCCAAGGAGGACAAGAGGTAGTGCTATTGACCAATCTTCTCTCTGGGCTGAAGCTGCCAGGGAAGATTTCAGCTGGCGGTGGAATCGTTCGACCTTTCCGTTGGCCTGTGGGTGATAGCTGGCGGTCCTGTATCGGCGGATGCCAAGGAGTTTCATGACCTTATTCCACACGCCTGACTCAAACTGACCACCTCGGTCAGAAGTAAGGCTTAGAGGCACACCAAACCTGGACACCCATGTAGCGATGAAGGCACGTGCAACAGTATCCGTGGTGATGTCGGTGAGAGGTACTGCCTCAAACCAGCGTGTGAAGCGGTCCACACAGGTGAGTAAATATCGATAGCCATTGGAGTACGGAAGTGGGCCAACGAGGTCTATGTGGACATGGTCAAATCTCTCGGTGACTGGCGTAAAGGTGGCTGCAGGAGAGTGTGTATGGCGTGTGACCTTGGAAGCTTGACAGCGTATACATGTGCGTGCCCAGTGTCTGACGTCTTTATATATGCCCTCCCATATGAAGCGGGAAGACATCATCTGGTGCGAGGCACGGATTCCAGGGTGTGAGAGGTCATGTAACTTCTTGAAGAGCTGGTGTCGATGTTTCTCTGGTATGTATGGACGGAGAGTGTCGGTGGAGGTGTCAGCGTACAGTGTGACCTGGGTGTCTGGAAGTGTAATCTTCTTCATCTGTAGTGCAGGGTTATCCAACAGTCGCTGTAGCTCAGCGTCACCGACTTGATCAGCAGCAATGGTGGCATAGTCGATGGGAGAAGATTTTACAGTACTGATGTTTCGAGAGAGGGCATCAGCTGGGGCATTATCGGCACCTTTGACGTATCGTATATCCGTGGTAAACTGGGCAATGTAGTCCATGTGGCGCATTTGTCGTGGGGTGTAAGATTCCTTATTTCTGAGGAATGCTGTAGTGAGTGGCTTGTGGTCAGTGTAGATGTGGAAACTGCGTCTCTCGATGAAGTAGCGAAAACGCTTGACAGCTTTGAAGATGGCAAGTAGCTCCCTGTCATAGGCGCTATACTTCGACTCTGCCGAGGTGAGTTTCTTGGAAAAGAAGGCAATTGGCTTCCAGTATGTACCGACACGCTGTTGTAGGACGGCACCAACACCAATGTTTGAGGCGTCTGTAGCAATTGAAGTTTCTGCGTCTGGTGCAGGGAAAGAGAGCGTGGCAGCGTCGCTGAGGGCCTGTTTTGTTGAGAGGAAGGCCGCTTCCGCTTCTTCAGTCCAGACGAGGGTAACAGATTGACCTCTCTTGCAAGGTTTAATCATGGCATACAATGGTCGTAGCAGGAGTGAGCAGTGTGGAATGAAGCGGTTATAGTAATTAACCATCCCAAGGAACTCCTTGAGCTGGCGTTGGGTAGATGGCCTGGGAAAATGCTGGATGGACTCACACTTTAAGGGAAGTGGAGCAATGCCTGCTGGAGAGACTGTGTGACCTAGGAACTCAAGGGATGTCACACCGAGTTCGGACTTGTCTGTGTTGATTTGGATGCCATAATCTTGCAGTCTCTGGAGGACTTGGCGGAGGTGTTGTTTGTGGCTGGCTTCATCAGGACTAGCAATGAGAAGGTCATCTATGTAGGCAAAACAGTAGGGTAGACCTCGAAGGACCTCATCTATGAAGCGTTGAAACGTTTGTGCCGCGTTCCGCAATCCAAAGGGCATCCGGACGTATTCAAACATGCCAAAAGGTGTGATAATGGCCGTCTTCGGGATGTCAGTGGGATGGACTGGAATCTGATGAAATGCTTTGACGAGGTCGATCCGAGAGAAGATAGTGGAACCTGAGAGTTGGGAAGTGAACTCTTGAATGTTGGGCACAGGATATCTATCTTCCACGGTGTGTGAATTGAGGGCACGGTAGTCACCACAAGGTCGTATGTCTCCGGTCTTCTTAGCAACAATGTGAAGAGCCGACGACCAGTTGCTGCTGCTGGGCCGTATAATGCCTTTACTCATCAGAGATTCGAACTCGGCTTTGGCTTTCTTATAACGCTCAGGGGCTAAGCGTTGGGCCTTGGCATGCACTGGGGGTCCGGTAGTCTCTATATGATGAGTCACGTGATGCTTGGCAGGTATGCTGGATGAGTAGGGTTGTGTCAGCATAGGGAATGACTTGAGGAGGTCAGCAAACTTGTGGTCATGGTTGATAGCAGACAGGTGTGTGCTGTCACCAGGTGCTGGCTGTGCATTTGTAAAGATATCTGTGAGTGGGTCGACCAATTTTTGTCCTCTTATGTCTACCATCAGGTTGAAGTGACGGAGAAAATCAGCACCAAGGATGGCTTGTGACACTGCTCCTACGTAGAATGTCCATTGAAAAGAGCGGCGAAGGTTCAGATCCAGATGCACTATTTGCCGCGAGTAGACAGGTATCTTGGTACCATTAGCAGCATAAAGATGCAGAGAAGGAGGTAGCGACCGCTGGCTGGCTGTAGCAGGGAGGACACTTACGTCGGCACCGGTGTCTACCAGGAACTTGGTATGGGACCGTTAATGTTTGCCGTTGTTGTTTGACGCCATGTAGCTGCAGGGCTTTTCACACTTGAGAGCCTTATCCCTAAACCTGCGATGGTAGTAGCAGAAGTTTGAAGTGCTCCTTGAATGTGACCGCTGGTGTTGGCGGTTTGGCGTCAAGGGTCGGGAACTTGGGTGGTTGTTGATTTATTTCTTCAGGTTGCTGACTTCCATTGTAAGCTGGGAAATTAGATTGGCAAGCTGGGCAATTTGGGAATTTTCTTGGTTGCAGAAAGCAGGGGCTCTCATGGCTACTGCAGTGGCAGTGTGGTTGCCTGAGTTTGAGAGATCCTCAGTAGACATACTGGTAAGTGAACTCAGGGTGTAAATGCTGACGAGGGTTACCTGATATCACGGCAGCTGCGTTAGTCAGGTTATATCAGTATGCTGCTGAATACACTGGCACTGTAATTCACACACAAGGCACTAATAATAAAGGACAATACACTGTCCAGAGTGAAACACTGTAATCCAGGGTGAGGCACTGTAATCCAAGGTGAAGCACTGTAATCCAAGGCGAAGCACTGTAATCCAAGGTGAAGCACTGTAATCCAGGGTGAAGCACTGTAATCCAAGGTGAAGCACTGTAATCCAAGGTGAAGCACTGTAATCCAAGGTGAAGCACTGTTGCTGGTAGCTAGACTGCCGCGAGTACCAGTGGTGTATAGGTGTTGGATGGCAGGCAGCAACGGCGTAGTTGGAGGCTTACAGATGGCTGCTGTGGACTGGTGATGCCTCAGGGTTCGCAGCGATAATGTAGATAGGATGGACAGTGGCACTGTGGCGGGAGCAACAGCTGCACAGGAGAGGTAGCAACTCAAGTCACCTCTTGATGGTGACTGCAGGGCAAAGGCGTTCTTGTAGACTATTGGAGGGTAGCGGCAGCACTCCAGGTCACTACTTGATAGTGACTGCAGGGAAAAGGCATTCTTGTAGACTGCAGCTTGATCCACTCTTGTTGGCGATCGCGGCAGCTGCTCTTTCTGGGGGTCACAACTTGTTGGTGACGGCTGCAATCTCCGGGGGTCACCACTTGTTGGTGACAGCTGCACTCTCCGGGGGTCACCACTTGTTGGTGACGGCTGCAATCTCCGGGGGTCACCACTTGTTGGTGACGGCTGCAATCTCCGGGGGTCACCACTTGTTGGTGACGGCTCCAATCTCCGGGGGTCACCACTTGTTGGTTGGTGGTGTAGCCACCAACTATAAGTTGTGCTGCTACCTAAAGAAGGCTCCTGTGTAAGGGCCACTGTCAGGGTTTCTCCACTACACTTCTCAGCCTCAGGAGCTAGTGTCTATAACTCTCTTTAAGAAGTGTTAGTGTCTATAACTCTCTTTAAGAAGTGTTAGTGTCTATAACTCTCTTTAAGAAGTGCTCAAGGGAGAGAGAGATGCGGTGAATAGTTCCTTATGATTTAATGTCAAAAAATAGTTAACAGTATATACAATTCTCTGCGTACTTGACGTTAACAAAGCTAAGAGTATTTGGTTATGGTATTAAATGTATAATACATATGTTGTATACATGAAATTTTGCAAGAGTATGCAGACAATGCTATTACACAAAATGGCAAAGAGAATATGCTGAAAGAAATTGCATAGGCTATCTGCATTAAGGAATGTAATGGTAAATGAATCACAATACAGGGCTGGTAGATAATTAGAGAATGGTTACACACTCAATCAAAGAAAATCGACCTATTTTATGGTACACTACACACCCACCTCTCCATGAATGACTGTTGATATTTACAGTCCAAGCTCTGTAATAACACTCACACACCTACCACCCTATGAATGACTGTTGATATTTACAGTCCAAGCACTGTAATGATATCCACACACCCACCACCCCATGATTGACTGTTGATATTTACAGGCCAAGCAATGTAATGACACCAAACACTCACCACCCTATAAATGACTGTTGATATTTACAGTCCAAGCACTGTAATGACACCCACACACTCATCACCCTATGAATGACTGTTGATATTTACAGTCCAAGCACTGTAATGCCACCCACCACCCCATGAATGACTGTTGATATTTACAGTTAAAGCACTCTAATGACACCCCAACTCCCACGACCCTATGAATTATAGTTGATATTTACAGTCCAAGCACTGTAATGACACCCACACACCCACAAACCCATGAATGACTGTTGATATTTACAGTCCAAGCACTCTAATGATACTTACCACCCTATAAATGACTGTTGATATTTACAATCAAATCACTGTAATGACACCCATACACCCACCACCCCATGAATGACTGTTGATATTTACAGTCCAAGCACTGTAATGACACCAACACACCCACCACCCCATGATTGACTGTTGATATTTACAGTCCAAGCACTGTAATGACACCCCCACACGCACCACCCCATGAATTATGGTTGATATTTACAGTCCAAGCACTCTAATGACACCCACACAACCACCACCCAATGAATGACTGTTGATATTTACAGTCCAAGCACTGTAATGACACCCACCACCCTATGAATGACTGTTGATAATTACAATCAAACCACTGTAATGACACCCACACAAACAACACCTTATGAATGACTGTTGATATTTACAGTCCAAGCACTGTAATGACATCCCCACACCGACCACCCTATGAATGACTGTTGATATTTACAGTCCAAGCACTGTAATGACACCCACTCACCCACCACCCCTTAAATGATGGTTGATATTTATAGTCCAAGCACTGTAATGATACTCACACACCCACCACCCCATAAATGACTGTTGATGTTTTCAGTCCAAGCACTGTAATGACATCCACACACCCACCACCCCATGAATGACTGTTGATATTTACAGTCCAAGCACTCTAATGACACCCACCACCCTCTAAATGACTGTTGATATTTACAGTCAAAGCACTGAAATAATACCCACACACTCACAACCCTATGAATGACTGTTGATATTCACAGACCAAGCACTGTAATGACACCCACACACACACCACCTAATGAATGAGGGTTGATATTTACAGTCCAAGAACTGCAATGACACCCACACACTCACCACCCCATTAATGACTGTTGATATTTACAGTCCAAGCACTTTCATGATACCCACACACCCACCACCCCATGAATAACTGTTGATATTTACAGTACAAGCACTCTAATGACACCCACCACCCTCTGAATGACTGTTGATATTTATATTCAAAGCACTGTAATAATACCCACTCACTCACCACCCCGTGAATGACTGTTGATATTCACAGTTTAAGCACTGTAATGACACCCACACACACACCACCCAATGAATGATGGTTGATATTTACAGTCCAAGCACTTTCATGATACCCACACACCCACCACCCCATGAATAACAGTTGATATTTACAGTCCAAGCACTCTAATGACACCCACCACCCTCTGAATGACTGTTGATATTTATAGTCAAAGCACTGTAATAACACCCAGTCACCCACCACCCCTTAAATGATGGTTGATATTTATAGTCCTAGCACTGTAATGATACCCACACACCCACCACCCCATAAATGACTGTTGATATTTTAAGTCCAAGTACTGTAATGACATCCACACACCCACCACCCCATGAATGACTGTTGATATTTACAGTCCAAGCACTCTAATGACACCCACCACCCTCGGAATGACTGTAGATATTTACAGTCAAAGCACTGAAATAATACCCACACACTCACAACCCTATGAATGACTGTTGATATTCACAGACCAAGCACTGTAATGACACCCACACACCCACCACCCAATGAATGAGGGTTGATATTTACAGTCCAAGAACTGCAATGACACCCACACACTCACCATCCCATTAATGATTGTTGATATTTACAGTCCAAGCACTTTCATGATACCCACACACCCACCACCCCATGAATAACTGTTGATATTTACAGTCCAAGCACTCCAATGACACCTACCACACTCTGAATGACTGTTGATATTTACAGTCAAAGCACTGTAATAACACCCACGCACCCACCACCACATAAATGACTCTTGATATTTTCAGCCCACGCACTGTAATGACATCCACATACCCACCACCCCATGAATGACTGTTAATATTTACAGTCCAAGCACTCTAATGACACCCACCACCCTCTGAATGACTGTTGATATTTACAGTCAAAGCACTGTAATAATACCCACACACTCACCACTCCATGAATGACTGTTGATATTCACAGTCCAAGCACTGTAATGACACCCAGACACACACCACCCAATGAATGGTGGTTGATATTTACAGTCCAAGAACTGCAATGATACAACACACTTACCACCCAATGAATGACTGTTGATATTTACAGTCCAAGGACTTTCATGATACCCACACACCCACCACCCCATGAATAACTGTTGATATTTACAGTCCAAGCACTCTAATAACACCTACAACCCTCTGAATGACTGTTGATATTTACAGTCAAAGCACTGTAATAACACCCACACACCCACCACCCTATGAATGACTGTTGATATTTACAGTCCAAGCACTGTTACGACACCCACCACCCCATGATTGACTGTTGATATTTACAGTCCAAGCAATGTAATGACACCCAAACACCCACCATCCTATAAATGACTGTTGATATTTACAGTTCAAGCACTGTAATGACACCCACACACCCATTACCTCATGAATGACTGTTGATATTTACAGTCCAAGCACTGTAATGCCACCCACCACCTAATGAATGACTGTTGATATTTACAGTCCAAGCAATAATGACACACACACACCCACCACCCTATTAATGACTTGATATTTAGTGTCCAAGCACTGTAATGACACCCACACACCATCCACCCTAAGAATGACTGTTGGTATTTACAGTCCAATCACTATAATGACACCCACACACCCACCACCCCATGAATGACTATTGATATTTACAGTCCGAACACTGTAATGACACCCTCACACCCACCACCCCATGAATGACCCTTGATATTTACAGTCAAAGCACTGTAATGACTCCCACACACCGACCACCCCATGAATTATGATTGATATTTACAGTCCATGCACTTTAATGACACCCATACACTCACCACCCCATTATGACTGTTGATATTTAAAGTCCAAGCACTCTAATGACACCTACCACCCTATGAATGACTGTTGATATTTACAGTCTAAGCACTCTAATGACACCCACACACCCACTACCTCATGATTGACTGTTGATATTTACAGTCCAAGCAATGTAATGACACCCAAACACCCACCACTCTATAAATGACTGTTGATATTTACAGTACAAACACTGTAATGACACCCACACACCCATCACTCCATAAATGACTGTTGATATTTACAGTCCAAACACTGTAATGCCACCCACCACCCGATGAATGACTGTTGATATTTACAGTCAAAGCACAAATGACAGCCACACACCCACCACCCCATGATTGACTGTTGATATTTACAGTCCAAGCACTGTAATGACACCCCCACACCCACCACCCCAAGAATTATGGTTGATATTTAGTCCAAGCACTGTAATGACACCCACACACCCACAACCCCATGAATGACTGTTGATATTTACAGTCCAAGCACTCTAATGATACCCACCACCCTATGAATGACTGTTGATATTTACAATCAAAACACTGTAATGACACCCACACACCCACCACCCCATGAATGACTGTTGATACTTACAGTTCAAGCACTGTAATGACACCCACACACCCACCACCCCATGATTGACTGTTGATATTTACAGTCCAAGCACTGTAATGGCACCCCCACACCCACCACCCCATGAATTATGTTTGATATTTACAGTCCAAGCACTGTAATGACACCCACACAACCACCATTCCATAAATGACTGTTGAAAATTACAGTCCAAGCAATGTAATGACATCCACAACCCTATAAATGACTGTTGATATTTACAATCAAAACACTGTAATGACACCCACACACACACCACACCATAAATGACTGTTGATATTTACAGTCCAAGCACTGTAATGACACCCACACACCCACCACCCCATGATTGATTGTTGATATTTACAGTCCAAGCAATGTAATGACATCCACACACCCACCACCCTATGAATGACTGTTGATATTTACAGTCCAAGCTCTGTAATGACACTCACACACCCACCATCCTATAAATGACTGTTGATATTTACAGGCCAAGCACTCTAATGACACCCAACACCCTCTGAATGACTGTTGATATATACAGTCAAAGTACTGTAATAACACCCACACACCAACCACCCCATGAATGACTGTTGATATTCACAGTCCAAGCACTGTAATGACACCCACACACCCACCACCCCATGAATAACTGTTGATATTTACGGTCCAAGCACTCTAATGACACCCACCACCCTCTGAATGACTGTTGATATTTACAGTCAAAGCACTGTAATAACACCCACTCACCCACCACCCCTAAAATGATGGTTGATATTTATAGTCCAAGCACTGTAATGATACCCACACACCCACCACCCCATAAATGACTGTTGATATTTTCAGTCCAAGCACTGTAATGACATCCACACACCCACCACCCCATGAATGATTGTTGATATTTACAGTCCGAGCACTCTAATGACACCCACCACCCTCGGAATGACTGTAGATATTTACAGTCAAAGCACTGAAATAATACCCACACACTCACAACCCTATGAATGACTGTCGATATTCACAGACCAAGCACTGTAATGACACCCACACACCCACCACCCAATGAATGAGGGTTGATATTTACAGTCCAAGAACTGCAATGACACCCACACACTCACCATCCCATTAATGATTGTTGATATTTACAGTCCAAGCACTTTCATGATACCCACACACCCACCACCCCATGAATAACTGTTGATATTTACAGTACAAGCACTCCAATGACACCTACCACCCTCTGAATGACTGTTGATTTTTACAGTCAAAGCACTGTAATAACACCCACGCACCCACCACCACATAAATGACTCTTGATATTTTCAGTCCACGCACTGTAATGACATCCACACACCCACCACCCCATGAATGACTGTTAATATTTACAGTCCAAGCACTCTAATGACACCCACCACCCTCTGAATGACTGTTGATATTTACAGTCAAAGCACTGTAATAATACCCACACACTCACCACTCCATGAATGACTGTTGATATTCACAGTCCAAGCACTGTAATGACACCAAGACACACACCACCCAATGAATGGTGGTTGATATTTACAGTCCAAGAACTGCAATGACACAACACACTTACCACCCCATGAATGACTGTTGATATTTACAGTCCAAGGACTTTCATGATACCCACACACCCACCACCCCATGAATAACTGTTGATATTTACAGTCCAAGCACTCTAATAACACCTACAACCCTCTGAATGACTATTGATATTTACAGTCAAAGCACTGTAATAACACCCACACACCCACCACCCTATGAATGACTGTTGATATTTACAGTCCAAGCACTGTTACGACACCCACCACCCCATGATTGACTGTTGATATTTACAGTCCAAGCAATGTAATGACACCCAAACACCCACCATCCTATAAATGACTGTTGATATTTACAGTTCAAGCACTGTAATGACACCCACACACCCATTACCTCATGAATGACTGTTGATATTTACAGTCCAAGCACTGTAATGCCACCCACCACCTAATGAATGACTGTTGATATTTACAGTCCAAGCAATAATGACACACACACACCCACCACCCTATTAATGACTTGATATTTAGTGTCCAAGCACTGTAATTACACCCACACACCATCCACCCTAAGAATGACTGTTGGTATTTACAGTCCAATCACTATAATGACACCCACACACCCACCACCCCATGAATGACTATTGATATTTACAGTCCGAACACTGTAATGACACCCTCACACCCACCACCCCATGAATGACCCTTGATATTTACAGTCAAAGCACTGTAATGACTCCCACACACCGACCACCCCATGAATTATGATTGATATTTACAGTCCATGCACTTTAATGACACCCATACACTCACCACCCCATTATGACTGTTGATATTTAAAGTCCAAGCACTCTAATGACACCTACCACCCTATGAATGACTGTTGATATTTACAGTCTAAGCACTCTAATGACACCCACACACCCACTACCTCATGATTGACTGTTGATATTTACAGTCCAAGCAATGTAATGACACCCAAACACCCACCACTCTATAAATGACTGTTGATATTTACAGTACAAACACTGTAATGACACCCACACACCCATCACTCCATAAATGACTGTTGATATTTACAGTCCAAACACTGTAATGCCACTCACCACCCGATGAATGACTGTTGATATTTACAGTCAAAGCACAAATGACAGCCACACACCCACCACCCCATGATTGACTGTTGATATTTACAGTCCAAGCACTGTAATGACACCCCCACACCCACCACCCCAAGAATTATGGTTGATATTTAGTCCAAGCACTGTAATGACACCCACACACCCACAACCCCATGAATGACTGTTGATATTTACAGTCCAAGCACTCTAATGATACCCACCACCCTATGAATGACTGTTGATATTTACAATCAAAACACTGTAATGACACCCACACACCCACCACCCCATGAATGACTGTTGATACTTACAGTTCAAGCACTGTAATGACACCCACACACCCACCACCCCATGATTGACTGTTGATATTTACAGTCCAAGCACTGTAATGGCACCCCCACACCCACCACCCCATGAATTATGGTTGATATTTACAGTCCAAGCACTGTAATGACACCCACACAACCACCATTCCATAAATGACTGTTGAAAATTACAGTCCAAGCAATGTAATGACATCCACAACCCTATAAATGACTGTTGATATTTACAATCAAAACACTGTAATGACACCCACACACACACCACACCATAAATGACTGTTGATATTTACAGTCCAAGCACTGTAATGACACCCACACACCCACCACCCCATGATTGATTGTTGATATTTACAGTCCAAGCAATGTAATGACATCCACACACCCACCACCCTATGAATGACTGTTGATATTTACAGTCCAAGCTCTGTAATGACACTCACACACCCACCATCCTATAAATGACTGTTGATATTTACAGGCCAAGCACTCTAATGACACCCAACACCCTCTGAATGACTGTTGATATATACAGTCAAAGTACTGTAATAACACCCACACACCAACCACCCCATGAATGACTGTTGATATTCACAGTCCAAGCACTGTAATGACACCCACACACCCACCACCCCATGAATAACTGTTGATATTTACGGTCCAAGCACTCTAATGACACCCACCACCCTCTGAATGACTGTTGATATTTACAGTCAAAGCACTGTAATAACACCCACTCACCCACCACCCCTAAAATGATGGTTGATATTTATAGTCCAAGCACTGTAATGATACCCACACACACACCACCCCATAAATGACTGTTGATATTTTCAGTCCAAGCACTGTAATGACATCCACACACCCACCACCCCATGAATGATTGTTGATATTTACAGTCCAAGCACTCTAATGACACCCACCACCCTCGGAATGACTGTAGATATTTACAGTCAAAGCACTGAAATAATACCCACACACTCACAACCCTATGAATGACTGTCGATATTCACAGACCAAGCACTGTAATGACACCCACACACCCACCACCCAATGAATGAGGGTTGATATTTACAGTCCAAGAACTGCAATGACACCCACACACTCACCATCCCATTAATGATTGTTGATATTTACAGTCCAAGCACTTTCATGATACCCACACACCCATCACCCCATGAATAACTGTTGATATTTACAGTACAAGCACTCCAATGACACCTACCACCCTCTGAATGACTGTTGATTTTTACAGTCAAAGCACTGTAATAACACCCACGCACCCACCACCACATAAATGACTCTTGATATTTTCAGTCCACGCACTGTAATGACATCCACACACCCACCACCCCATGAATGACTGTTAATATTTACAGTCCAAGCACTCTAATGACACCCACCACCCTCTGAATGACTGTTGATATTTACAGTCAAAGCACTGTAATAATACCCACACACTCACCACTCCATGAATGACTGTTGATATTCACAGTCCAAGCACTGTAATGACACCAAGACACACACCACCCAATGAATGGTGGTTGATATTTACAGTCCAAGAACTGCAATGACACAACACACTTACCACCCCATGAATGACTGTTGATATTTACAGTCCAAGGACTTTCATGATACCCACACACCCACCACCCCATGAATAACTGTTGATATTTACAGTCCAAGCACTCTAATAACACCTACAACCCTCTGAATGACTATTGATATTTACAGTCAAAGCACTGTAATAACACCCACACACCCACCACCCTATGAATGACTGTTGATATTTACAGTCCAAGCACTGTTACGACACCCACCACCCCATGATTGACTGTTGATATTTACAGTCCAAGCAATGTAATGACACCCAAACACCCACCATCCTATAAATGACTGTTGATATTTACAGTTCAAGCACTGTAATGACACCCACACACCCATTACCTCATGAATGACTGTTGATATTTACAGTCCAAGCACTGTAATGCCACCCACCACCTAATGAATGACTGTTGATATTTACAGTCCAAGCAATAATGACACACACACACCCACCACCCTATTAATGACTTGATATTTAGTGTCCAAGCACTGTAATGACACCCACACACCATCCACCCTAAGAATGACTGTTGGTATTTACAGTCCAATCACTATAATGACACCCGCACACCCACCACCCCATGAATGACTATTGATATTTACAGTCCGAACACTGTAATGACACCCTCACACCCACCACCCCATGAATGACCCTTGATATTTACAGTCAAAGCACTGTAATGACTCCCACACACCGACCACCCCATGAATTATGATTGATATTTACAGTCCATGCACTTTAATGACACCCATACACTCACCACCCCATTATGACTGTTGATATTTAAAGTCCAAGCACTCTAATGACACCTACCACCCTATGAATGACTGTTGATATTTACAGTCTAAGCACTCTAATGACACCCACACACCCAATACCTCATGATTGACTGTTGATATTTACAGTCCGAGCAATGTAATGACACCCAAACACCCACCACTCTATAAATGACTGTTGATATTTACAGTACAAACACTGTAATGACACCCACACACCCATCACTCCATAAATGACTGTTGATATTTACAGTCCAAACACTGTAATGCCACCCACCACCCGATGAATGACTGTTGATATTTACAGTCAAAGCACAAATGACAGCCACACACCCACCACCCCATGATTGACTGTTGATATTTACAGTCCAAGCACTGTAATGACACCCCCACACCCACCACCCCAAGAATTATGGTTGATATTTAGTCCAAGCACTGTAATGACACCCACACACCCACAACCCCATGAATGACTGTTGATATTTACAGTCCAAGCACTCTAATGATACCCACCACCCTATGAATGACTGTTGATATTTACAATCAAAACACTGTAATGACACCCACACACCCACCACCCCATGAATGACTGTTGATACTTACAGTTCAAGCACTGTAATGACACCCACACACCCACCACCCCATGATTGACTGTTGATATTTACAGTCCAAGCACTGTAATGGCACCCCCACACCCACCACCCCATGAATTATGGTTGATATTTACAGTCCAAGCACTGTAATGACACCCACACAACCACCATTCCATAAATGACTGTTGAAAATTACAGTCCAAGCAATGTAATGACATCCACAACCCTATAAATGACTGTTGATATTTACAATCAAAACACTGTAATGACACCCACACACACACCACACCATAAATGACTGTTGATATTTACAGTCCAAGCACTGTAATGACACCCACACACCCACCACCCCATGATTGATTGTTGATATTTACAGTCCAAGCAATGTAATGACATCCACACACCCACCACCCTATGAATGACTGTTGATATTTACAGTCCAAGCTCTGTAATGACACTCACACACCCACCATCCTATAAATGACTGTTGATATTTACAGGCCAAGCACTCTAATGACACCCAACACCCTCTGAATGACTGTTGATATATACAGTCAAAGTACTGTAATAACACCCACACACCAACCACCCCATGAATGACTGTTGATATTCACAGTCCAAGCACTGTAATGACACCCACACACCCACCACCCCATGAATAACTGTTGATATTTACGGTCCAAGCACTCTAATGACACCCACCACCCTCTGAATGACTGTTGATATTTACAGTCAAAGCACTGTAATAACACCCACTCACCCACCACCCCTAAAATGATGGTTGATATTTATAGTCCAAGCACTGTAATGATACCCACACACCCACCACCCCATAAATGACTGTTGATATTTTCAGTCCAAGCACTGTAATGACATCCACACACCCACCACCCCATGAATGATTGTTGATATTTACAGTCCAAGCACTCTAATGACACCCACCACCCTCGGAATGACTGTAGATATTTACAGTCAAAGCACTGAAATAATACCCACACACTCACAACCCTATGAATGACTGTCGATATTCACAGACCAAGCACTGTAATGACACCCACACACCCACCACCCAATGAATGAGGGTTGATATTTACAGTCCAAGAACTGCAATGACACCCACACACTCACCATCCCATTAATGATTGTTGATATTTACAGTCCAAGCACTTTCATGATACCCACACACCCACCACCCCATGAATAACTGTTGATATTTACAGTACAAGCACTCCAATGACACCTACCACCCTCTGAATGACTGTTGATTTTTACAGTCAAAGCACTGTAATAACACCCACGCACCCACCACCACATAAATGACTCTTGATATTTTCAGTCCACGCACTGTAATGACATCCACACACCCACCACCCCATGAATGACTGTTAATATTTACAGTCCAAGCACTCTAATGACACCCACCACCCTCTGAATGACTGTTGATATTTACAGTCAAAGCACTGTAATAATACCCACACACTCACCACTCCATGAATGACTGTTCATATTCACAGTCCAAGCACTGTAATGACACCAAGACACACACCACCCAATGAATGGTGGTTGATATTTTCAGTCCAAGAACTGCAATGACACAACACACTTACCACCCCATGAATGACTGTTGATATTTACAGTCCAAGGACTTTCATGATACCCACACACCCACCACCCCATGAATAACTGTTGATATTTACAGTCCAAGCACTCTAATAACACCTACAACCCTCTGAATGACTATTGATATTTACAGTCAAAGCACTGTAATAACACCCACACACCCACCACCCTATGAATGACTGTTGATATTTACAGTCCAAGCACTGTTATGACACCCACCACCCCATGATTAACTGTTGATATTTACAGTCCAAGCAATGTAATGACACCCAAACACCCACCATCCTATAAATGACTGTTGTATTTACATTTCAAGCACTGTAATGACACCCACACACCCATCACCTCATTAATGACTGTTGATATTTACAGTCCAAGCACTGTAATGCCACCCACCACCTAATGAATGACTGTTGATATTTACAGTCCAAGCAATAATGACACACACACACCCACCACCCTATTAATGACTTGATATTTAGTGTCCAAGCACTGTAATGACACCCACACACCATCCACCATAAGAATGACTGTTGGTATTTACAGTCCAATCACTATAATGACACCCACACACCCACCACCCCATGAATGACTATTGATATTTACAGTCCGAACACTGTAATGACACCCTCACACCCACCACCCCATGAATGACCCTTGATATTTACAGTCAAAGATCTGTAATGACTCCCACACACCGACCACCCCATGAATTATGATTGATATTTACTGTCCATGCACTTTAATGACACCCATACACTCACCACCCCATTATGACTGTTGATATTTAAAGTCCAAGCACTCTAATGACACCTACCACTCTATGAATGACTGTTGATATTTACAGTCTAAGCACTCTAATGACACCCACACACCCACTACCTCATGATTGACTGTTGATATTTACAGTCAAAGCACTGTAATAACACCCACGCACCCACCACCACATAAATGACTCTTGATATTTTCAGTCCACGCACTGTAATGACATCCACACACCCACCACCCCATGAATGACTGTTAATATTTACAGTCCAAGCACTCTAATGACACCCACCACCCTCTGAATGACTGTTGATATTTACAGTCAAAGCACTGTAATAATACCCACACACTCACCACTCCATGAATGACTGTTGATATTCACAGTCCAAGCACTGTAATGACACCCAGACACACACCACCCAATGAATGGTGGTTGATATTTACAGTCCAAGAACTGGAATGACACAACACACTTACCACCCCATGAATGACTGTTGATATTTACAGTCCAAGGACTTTCATGATACCCACACACCCACCACCCCATGAATAACTGTTGATATTTACAGTCCAAGCACTCTAATAACACCCACAACCCTCTGAATGACTGTTGATATTTACAGTCAAAGCACTGTAATAACACCCACACACCCACCACCCTATGAATGACTGTTGATATTTACAGTCCAAGCAAGTTGTTACGACACCCACCACCCCATGATTGACTGTTGATATTTACAGTCCAAGCAATGTAATGACACCCAAACACCCACCATCCTATAAATGACTGTTGATATTTACAGTTCAAGCACTGTAATGACACCCACACACCCATCACTCCATAAATAACTGTTGATATTTACAGTCCAAACACTGTAATGCCACCCACCACCCGATGAATGACTGTTGATATTTACAGTCAAAGCACAAATGACAGCCACACACCCACCACCCCATGATTGACTGTTGATATTTACAGTCCAAGCACTGTAATGACACCCCCACACCCACCACCCCAAGAATTATGGTTGATATTTACAGTCCAAGCACTGTAATGACACCCACACACCCACAACCCCATGAATGACTATTGATATTTACAGTCCAAGCACTCTAATGATACCCACCACCCTATGAATGACTGTTGATATTTACAATCAAAACACTGTAATGACACCCACACACCCACCACCCCATGAATGACTGTTTATATTTACAGTCCAAGCACTGTAATGGCACCCCCACACCCACCACCCCATGAATTATGGTTGATATTTACAGTCCAAGCACTGTAATGACACCCACACAACCACCATTCCATAAATGACTGTTAAAAATTACAGTCCAAGCAATGTAATGACATCCACCACCCTATAAATGACTGTTGATATTTACAATCAAAACACTGTAATGACACCCACACACACACCACACCATAAATAACTGTTGATATTTACAGTCCAAGCACTGTAATGACACCCACACACCCACCACCCCATGATTGATTGTTGATATTTACAGTCCAAGCAATGTAATGACATCCACACACCCACCACCCTATGAATGACTGTTGATATTTACAGTCCAAGCTCTGTAATGACACTCACACACCCACCATCCTATGAATGACTGTTGATATTTACAGGCCAAGCAATGTAATGACACCCACACACACACCACCCCATAAATGATGGTTGATATTTATAGTCCAAGCACTATAATGACACTCACACACCCACCACCCCTAAAATGACTGTTGATATTTTAAGTCCAAGCACTGTAATGACATTCACACACCCACCACCCCATGAATGACTGTTAATATTTACAGTCCATGCACTCTAATGACACCCAACACCCTCTGAATGACTGTTGATATTTACAGTCAAAGCACTGTAATAACACCCACACACCAACCACCCCATGAATGACTGTTGATTTTCACAGTCCAAGCACTGTAATGACACCCACACACTCACCACCCCATGAATGACTGTTGATATTTACAGTCGAAACACTGTAATGACACCCACACACCCACCACCCCATGAATGACTGTTGATATTTACAGTCCAAGCACTATAATGACAACCACACACCCACCACCCCATGAATGACTATTGATATTTACAGTCCAAGCACTGTAATGACACCCTCACACCGACCACCCCATGAACGACCGTTGATATTTACAGTTAAAGCACTGTAATGACACCAACACACTGACCACCCCAGGAATTATGGTTGATATTTACAGTCCAAGCACTGTAATGGCACCCCCACAACCACCACCCCATAAATAACTGTTGATATTTACAGTCCAAGCACTCTAATGACACCCACCACCCTTTTGAATGACGGTTGATATTTACAATCAAAGCACTGTAATAACACCCACACACCCACCACCCCATGAATGACTGTTGATATTTACAGTCCAAGCAATAATGACACCCACACACCCACCACCCCATGAATGACTTGATATTTACAGTCCAAGCCCTGTAATGACACCCACACACCCACCACCCCATGAATGACTGTTGATATTTACAGTCCAAGCACTTTCATGATACCCACACACCCACCACCCCATGAATGACTGTTGATATTTACAGTCCAAGCACTGTAATGAAACCCTCACACTGACCACCCCATGAACGACCGTTGATATTTACAGTCAAAGCACTGTAATGACACCAACACACCGACCACCCCAGGAATTATGGTTGATATTTACAGTTCAAGCACTGTAATGACACCAACACACACTAATGACCCCATTAATGACTGTTAATATTTACAGTCCAAGCACTCTTATGACACCCACCACCCTATGAATGACTGTTGATATTTACAATCAAAGAACTGTAATAACACCAACACACCCACCACCCCATGAATGACTGTTGATATTTACAGTCCAAGTGATGTAATGACAGCCACACACCCAACACACCATAAATGACTGTTGATATTTACAGTCTAAGCACTCTCATGACACCCACCACCCCAATAATAACTGTTGATATTTACAGTCCAAGCACTCTAATGACACCCACACACCCACCACCCCATGAATGACTGTTGATATTTACAGTCTAAGCTCTGTAATGACACCCAGACACACACCACCCAATGAATGGTGGTTGATATTTACAGTCCAAGAACTGCAATGACACCCACACACTCACCACCCCATGAATGACTGTTGATATTTACAGTCCAAGCACTTTCATGATACCCACACACCCACCACCCCATGAATAACTGTTGATATTTATAGTCCAAGCACTCTTATGACACCCACCACCCTCTGAATGACTGTTGATATTTACATTCAAAGCACTGTAATAATATCCACTCACTCACCACCCCATGACTGACTGTTGATATTCACAGTTTAAGCACTGTAATGACACCTACACACACACCACCCAATGAATGATGGTTGATATTTACAGTCCAAGAACTGCAATGACACCCACACACTCACCACCCCATGAATGACTGTTGATATTTACTGTCCAAGCACTTTCATGATACCCACACACCCACCACCCCATGAATAACTGTTGATATTTACAGTCCAAGCACTCTAATGACACCCACCACCCTCTGAATGACTGTTGATATTTACAGTCAAAGCACTGTAATAACACCCACTCACCCACCACCCCTAAAATGATGGTTGATATTTATAGTCCAAGCACTCTTATGACACCCACCACCCTCTGAATGACTGTTGATATTTACATTCAAAGCACTGTAATAATACCCACTCACTCACCACCCCATGACTGACTGTTGATATTCACAGTTTAAGCACTGTAATGACACCTACACACACACCACCCAATGAATGATGGTTTATATTTACAGTCCAAGAACTGCAATGACATCCACACACCCACCACCCCATGAATGACTGTTGATATTTACAGTCCAAGCACTCTAATGACACCCACCACCCTCTGAATGACTGTAGATATTTACAGTCAAAGCACTGAAATAATACCCACACACTCACAACCCTATGAATGACTGTTGATATTTACAGACCAAGCACTGTAATGACACCCACACACACACCACCCAATGAATGATGGTTGATATTTACAGTCCAAGAACTGCAATGACACCCACACACTCACCATCCCATTAATGACTGTTGATATTTACAGTCCAAGCACTTTCATGATACTTACAAACCCACCACCCCATGAATAACTGTTGATATTTACAGTACAAGCACTCTAATGACACCCACCACCCTCTGAATGACTGTTGATATTTACAGTCAAAGCACTGTAATAACACCCACGCACCCACCACCACATAAATGACTCTTAATATTTTCAGTCCACGCATTGTAATGAAATCCACACACCCACCACTCCATGAATGACTGTTAATATTTACAGTCCAAGCACTCTAATGACACCCACCACCCTCTGAATGACTGTTGATATTTACAGTCAAAGCACTGTAATAATACCCACACACTCACCACTCCATGAATGACTGTTGATATTCACAGTCGAAGCACTGTAATGACACCCAGACACACACCACCCAATGAATGGTAGTTGATATTTACAGTCCAAGAACTGCAATGACACAACACACTCACCACCCCATGAATGACTGTTGATATTTACAGTCCAAGCACTTTCATGATACCCACACACCCACCACCCCATAAATAACTGTTGATATTTACAGTTCAAGCACTCTAAAAACACCCACCACCCTCTGAATGACTGTTGATATTTACAGTCAAAACACTGTAATAACACCCACACACCCACAACCCTATGAATGACTGTTGATATTTACAGTCCAAGCACTGTTACGACACCCACCACCCCATGATTGAATATTGATATTTACAGTCCAAGCAATGTAATGACACCCAAACACCCACCATCCTATAAATGACTGTTGATATTTACAGTTCAAGCACTGTAATGACATCCACACACCCATCACCTCATGAATGACTGTTGATATTTACAGTCCAAGCACTGTAATGCCACCCACCACCTAATGAATGACTGTTGATATTTACAGTCCAAGCAATAATGACACACACACACCCACCACTCTATTAATGACTTGATATTTACAGTCCAAGCACTGTAATGACACCCACACACCATCCACCCTAAGAATGACTGTTGGTATTTACAGTCCAATCACTATAATGACACCCACCCACCCACCACCCCATGAATGACTATTGATATTTACAGTCCGAACACTGTAATGATACCCTCACACCCACCACCCCATGAATGACCCTTGATATTTACAGTCAAAGCATTGTAATGACTCCCACACACCGACCACCCCAGGAATTATGATTGATATTTACAGTCCATGCACTTTAATGACACCCATACACTCACCACCCCATTATGACTGTTGATATTTAAAGTCCAAGCACTCTAATGACACCTACCACCCTATGAATGACTGTTGATATTTACAGTCTAAGCACTCTAATGACACCCACGCACCCACTACCTCATGATTGGCTGTTGACATTTACAGTCCAAGCAATGTAATGACACCCAAACATCCACCACTATATAAATGACTGTTGATATTTACAGTACAAACACTGTAATGACACCCACACACCCATCACTCCATAAATGACTGTTGATATTTACAGTCCAAACACTGTAATGCCACCCACCACCCGATGAATGACTGTTGATATTTACAGTCAAAGCACTAATGACAGCCACACACCCACCACCCCATGATTGACTGTAGATATTTACAGTCCAAGCACTGTAATGACACCCCCACACCCACCACCCCAAGAATTATGGTTGATATTTACAGTCCAAGCACTGTAATGACACCCACACACCCACAACCCCATGAATGACTGTTGATATTTACAGTCCAAGCACTCTAATGATACCCACCACCAATGAATGACTGTTGATATTTACAATCAAAACACTGTAATGACACCCACACACCCACCACCCCATGAATGACTGTTGATATTTACAGTTCAAGCACTGTAATGACACCCACACACCCACCACCCCATGATTGACTGTTGATATTTACAGTCCAAGCACTGTAATGGCACCCCCACACCCACAACACAATGAATTATGGTTGATATTTACAGTCCAAGCACTGTAATGACACCCACACAACCACCATTCCATAAATGACTGTTGAAAATTACAGTCCAAGCAATGTAATGACATCCACCACCCTATAAATGACTGTTGATATTTACAATCAAAACACTGTAATGACACCCACACACGCACCACACCATAAATGACTGTTGATATTTACAGTCTAAGCACTGTAATGACACCCACACACCCACCACCCCATGATTGATTGTTGATATTTACAGTCCAAGCACTGTAATGACATCCACACACCCACCACCCTATGAATGACTGTTGATATTTACAGTCCAAGCTCTGTAATGACACTCACACACCCACCATCCTATGAATGACTGTTGATATTTGCAGGCCAAGCAATGTAATGACACCCACACACACACCACCCCATAAATGACGGTTGATATTTATAGTCCAAGCACTATAATGACACTTTGACACCCACCACCCCATAAATGACTGTTGATATTTTAAGTCCAAGCACTGTAATGACATTCACACACCCACCACCCCATGAATGACTGTTAATATTTACAGTCCATGCACTCTAATGACACCCAACACCCTCTGAATGACTGTTGATATTTACAGTCAAAGCACTGTAATAACACCCACACACCAACCACCCCATGAATGACTGTTGATATTCACAGTCCAAGTACTGTAATGACACCCACACACTCACCACCCCATGAATGACTGTTGATATTTACAGTCGAAACACTGTAAAGACACCCACACATCCACCACCCCATGAATGACTGTTGATATTTACAGTCCAAGCACTATAATGACAACCACACACACACCACCCCATGAATGACTGTTGATATTTACAGTCCAAGCACTGTAATGACACCTTCACACCGACCACCCCATGAACGACCGTTGATATTTACAGTCAAAGCACTATAATGACACCAACACACTGACCACCCCAGGAATTATGGTTGATATTTACAGTCCAAGCACTGTAATGGCACCCCCACACCCACCACCCCATAAATAACTGTTGATATTTACAGTCCAAGCACTGTAATGACACCCACACAACCACAATTCCATAAATGACTGTTGATATTTACAGTCCAAGCAATTTAATGACATCCACCACCTTATAAATGACTGTTGATATTTATTGTCCAAGCACTTTAATGACACCCACACACCCACCACCCATTAAATGACTGTTGATATTTTCAGTCCAAGCACTGTGATGACATGCACACACCCACCACCCCATCAATGACTGTTAGTATTCACAGTCCAAGCACTGTAATGACACCTTCACACCGACCACCCCATGATTGACTGTTGATATTTACAGTCCAAGCACTGTAATGACATCAACACACCCACCACCCATTAAATGACTGTTGATATTTACAGTCCAAGCTCTGTAATGACACTCACACACCAACCACCCTATGAATAACTGTTGATATTTACCAGCCAAGCACTGTAATGACACCCCCACACACACCACCCCATAAATGACGGTTGATATTTATAGTCCAAGCACTATAATGACACCCACACACCCACCACCCCATAAATGACTGTTGATATTTTCAGTCCAAGCACTGTGATGACATTCACACACCCACCACCCCATCAATGACTGTTAGTATTCACAGTCCAAGCACTGTAATGACACCCACACACTCACCACCCTATGAATGACTGTTGATATTTACAGTCGAAACACTGTAATGACACCCACACACCCACCACCCCATGCATAACTGTTGATATTTACAGTCCAAGCACTCTAATGACACCCACCACCCTCTGAATGACTGTTGATATTTACAGTCAAAGCACTGTAATAACACCCACACACCCACCACCCCATGAATGACTGTTGATATTTACAGTCCAAACAATAATCACACCCACACACCCACCACCCCATGAATGACTTGATATTTACAGTCCAAGCACTGTAATTACACCCACACACCCACCACCCAATGAATGACTGTTGATATTTACAGTCCAAGCAATAATGACTCCCACACACCCACCACCCCATGAATGACTTGATATTTACAGTCCAAGCACTGTAATGACATTCACACACCCACCACCCCATGAATGACTGTTAATATTTACACTCCATACACTCTAATGACACCCACCACCCTCTGAATGACTGTTGGTATTTACAGTCAAAGCACTGTAATAACACCCACACACCAACCACCCCATGAATGACTGTTGATATTCACAGTCCAAACACTTTAATGACTCCCACACACTCACCACCCCATGAATAACTGTTGATATTTACAGTCGAAACTCTGTAATGACACCCACACACCCACCAACCTATAAATAACTGTTGATATTTACAGTCCAAGCACTATAATGACACCCACCACCACATGAATGACCGTTGATATTTACAGTCAAAACACTGTCATAACACCCACACACCTACCACCTCATGAATGACTGTTGATATTTACAGTCCAAGCAAAAATGACACCCACACACCCACTATCCCATGAATGACTTGATATTTACAGTCCAAGCTCTGTAATTACACCCACACACCCACCACCCCATGAATGACTGTTGACATTTACAGTCCAAGCAATAATGACACCCACACACCCACCACCCCATGAATGACTTGATATTTACAGTCCAAGCACTAGAATGACACCCACACCCCCACCACCCCATAAATGACTGTTGATATTTACATCCAAGCACTGTAATGACACAAACACACACTCACAACCCCATTAATGACTGTTGATATCTACAGTCCAAGCACTCCAATGACACCCACCACCCTATGAATGACTGTTGATATTTACAATCAAAGAACTGTAATAACACCAACACAACCACCACCCCATTAATGACTGTTAATATTTACAATCAAAGAACTGTAATAACACCAACACACCCACCAACCCATGAATGACTGTTGATATTTACAGTCCAAGCGCTGTAATGACAGCCACACACCCACCACCCCATAAATGACTGTTGATATTTACAGTCTAAGCACTCTCATGACACCCACCACCCCAATAATGACTGTTGATATTTACAGTCTAAGCACTCTAATGACACCCACACACCCACCACCCCATGAATGACTGTTGATATTCACAGTCCAAGCTTTTTAATGACACCCACATACCCACCACCCCATGAATGACGGCTAATATTTACAGTAAAGCACTCTAATGACACCCACCACCCCATGGATGACTGTTAATATTTGCAGTCCAAACACTGTAATGACACCCACAAACCCACCACCCAATGAATGATGGTTGAAATTTACAGACCAAGAACTGTAATGACACCCACACACCTACCACCCCATAAATGACTGTTAAAATTTTTAGTCCAAGCACTGTGATGACATCCACACACCCACCACCCCATGAAAGACTGTTAATATTTACAGTCCAAGCACTGTAATGATACCCACACACCCACCATCCCATGAATGACTGTTGATATTATTAGTCCAAGCACTGTAATGACATCCACACAACCACCACCTCATGAATGACTGTTAATATTTACAGTCCAAGAACTGTAATGACTCCCACACACTCACCACCCCATAAATGACTGTTGATGTTTACACTCAAAACACTGTAATGACCCCCACACACCCACCACTCCATGAATGACTGTTGATAATTACAGTCCAAGCACTGTAATGACACCCTGACACCCACCACCCCTTGATTGACTGTTAAAATTTATAGTCCAAGCACTGTAATGACACCCAAACACCTACCACCCCATGAATGACTGTTGATATTTAAAGTCCAAGCTCTGTAATGACAACCACACACCTATCACCCCATGAATAACTGTTGATATTTACATTCAAAGCACTGTAATGACACCCCCACACCCACCACCCCATTAATTATGGTTGATATTTACAGTCCAAGCACTGTAATGACACCCACACACCCACCACCTCATGAATGACTGTTGATATTTACAGTCCAAGCACTCTAATGATACCCTCCACCCTATGAATGACTGTTGATATTTACAATCAAAACACTGTAATGATACCCTCACACCCACCACCCCATGAATGACTGTTGATATTTATAGTCCAAGCACTGTAATGACGCCCACACACCCACAACCTCATGATTGACTGTTGATATTTACAGTCCAAGCACTGTAATGACAGCCATACACCCACCACTCCAAAAAAAACTGTTGATATTTACAGTCTAAGCACTGTAATGACACCCACACAACCACCACCCCATGATTGACTGTTGATATTTATAGTCCAAGCAATAATGACACACACACACCCACCACCCCATTAATGACTTGATAATTACAGTCCAAGCACTGTAATAACATTCACACACCAACCACCCCAAGAATGACTGTTGGTATTTACAGTCCAATCACTATAATGACACACACACATCAACCAACCCAAGAATGACTGGTGGTATTTACAGTCCAATCACTATAATGACACCCACACACCCACAACCCCATGAATGCCTGTGACATTTACAGTCCGAACACTGTAATGACACCCTCACACCCACCACCCCATGAATGACTCTTGATATTTACAGTCAAAGCACTGTAATGACACCCACACACCGACCACCCCATTAATTATGGTTGATATTTACAGTCCATGCACTATAATGACACCCATACACTCAATACCCCATTAATGACTGTTGATATTTACAGTCCAAGCACTCTAATGACACCCACCAAACTATAAATGACTGTTGATATTTACAGTCTAAGCACTCTAATGACACCCACACACCCACTACCTCATGATTGACTGTTGATATTTACAGTCCAAGCAATGTAATGACACCCAAACACCCACCACTCTATAAATGACTGTTGATATTTACAGTCCAAACACTGTAATGACACCCACACACCCATCACCCTTTGAATGACTGTTAATATTTACAGTCAAAGCACTGTAATGCCACCTTCTTCCCCATAAATGACTGTTGATATTTACAGTCAAAGCACTAATGACAGCCACACACCCACCACCCCATAAATGACTGTTGATATTTACAGTCCAAGCACTATAATGACATCCACACACAAACCATTTCATGTATGACTTTTGTTATTTACAGTCCAATCAATGTAATGACACCCTCACACCCACCATCCTATGAACGACTGTCGATATTTAGAGTCAAAGCACTGTAATGACACCCCCACACCCACCACCCCATGAGTTATGGTTGATATTTACAGTCCAAGCACTGTAATGACACCCACACAACCACCATTCCATAAATGACTGTTGATATTTACAGTCCAAGCAATGTAATGACATCCACCACCCTATAAATGACTGTTGATATTTACAATCAAAACACTGTAATGACACCCACACACCAACCACCCCATGAATGACTGTTGATATTCACAGTCCAAGCACTGTAATGACACCCACACACTCACCACCCCATGAATGACTGTTGATATTTACAGTCCAAACACTGTAATGACATTCACACACCCACCACCCCATTTATGACTGTTAATATTTACAGTCCAAGCACTGTAATGACACCCACCACCCTCTGAATTACTGTTCATATTTACAATCAAAGCACTGTAATAACATCCACACACCAACCACCCCATGAATGACTGTTGATATTCACAGTCCAAGCACTGTAATGACACCAACACACTCACCACCCTATTAATGACTGTTGATATTTACAGTCCAAGCACTATAATGACACCCACACACCCAACACCCCATGAATTACTGTTGATATTTACAGTCCATGCACTGTAATGACACCTTCACACCCACCACCCAATGAACGACTGTTGATATTTACAGTCAAAGCACTCTAATGACACCAACACACCGACCACCTTATGAATTATGGTTGATATTTACAGTCCAAGCACTGTAATGACACCAACACACACTCACGAACCCATTAATGACTCTTGATATTAACAGTCTAAGTACTCTCATGACATCCACCACCCCAATAATGACTGTTGATATTTACAGTCCAAGCACTGTAATGACACTAACACACACTCACGAACCCATTAATGACTCTTGATATTTACAGTCTAAGTACTCTCATGATATCCACCACCCCAATAATGACTGTTGATATTTACAGTCCAAGCACTGTAATGACATCCACACACTCACCAACCTATGAATGACAGTAAATATTTACAGTCCAAGCACTCTAATGACACCCATCACCCAATGGATGACTGATAATATTTGCAGTCCAAACACTGTAATGACACCCACACACCCACCACCCCATGATTGACTGCTGATATTTACAGTCCAAGCACTGTAATGACAGCCACATACCCACCACTCCATAAATGATTGTTGATATTAACAGTCTAAGCACTGTAATGACACCCACACAACCACCACCCCAAGAATGACTGTTGATATTTACAGTCCAAGCACTGTAATGACACTTACACACCCACCACCCCATGAATGACTATAGTTATTTACAGTCCAAGCTCTGTAATGACACCCACACACCCACCACCCCATGATTGACTGCTGATATATACAGTACAAGCACTGTAATGACAGCCCCACACCCACCACTTCATAAATGACTGTTGATATTAACAGTCTAAGCACTGTAATGACACTCACACAACCACCACCCCAAGAATGACTGTTGATATTTACAGTCCACGCACTGTAATGACACTTACACACCCAACGCCCCATGAATGACTGTAGATATTTACAGTCCAAGCTCTTTAATGACACTCACACACCCACCACCCTATGAATGACTGTTGAGATTTACAGTTCAAGCTCTGTAATGACACCCACACACCTACCACCCCATTAAAGACTGTTGATATTTAAAGTCTACGCACTGTAATGACAACCCAACACCAACCACTAAATGATTGACTGTTGATATTTACAGTCCAAGCACTGTAATGACACCCACACACCCACTACCCAATGAATAATGGTTGATATTTACAGTCCACACACTGTAATGACATCCACACACCCACCACCCTATTAATGATGGTTGATATTTATAGTCCAAGCACTGTAATGACACCCACACACCCACTACCCCATGAAAGACTGTTGATATTTTTAGTCCAAGCGCTCTAATGACATCCACACACTCACCAATCTATGAATGACTTTTAATATTTACAGTCCAAGCACTCAATGACACCCACCACCCCATGGATGACTGTTAATATTTGCAGTCCAAACACTGTAATGACACCCACACACCCACCACCCAATGAATGATGGTTGAAATTTACAGACCAAGAACTGTAATGACACAGACACACTCACCACCCCATGAATGACTGTTAAAATTAACAGTCCAAGCACTGTAATGACACCCACACACCCACCACCCCATGAATGACTGTTGATATTTTCAGTCCAAGCACTGTAATAACATCCACACACCCATCACCCCTTGAATGAGTGTTAATATTTACAGTCCAAGCAATTTAATGACACCCACACACCCACCACCCCATGAATGACAGTTGATATTTATAGTCCAAGCAATAATGACACACACACACCCACCACCCCATTAATGACTTGATAATTACAGTCCAAGCACTGTAATAACATTCACACACCAACCACCCCAAGAATGACTGTTGGTATTTACAGTCCAATCACTATAATGACACCCACACATCAACCAACCCAAGAATGACTGGTGGTATTTACAGTCCAATCACTATAATGACACCCACACACCCACAACCCCATGAATGCCTGTGACATTTACAGTCCGAACACTGTAATGACACCCTCACACCCACCACCCCATGAATGACTCTTGATATTTACAGTCAAAGCACTGTAATGACACCCACACACCGACCACCCCATGAATTATGGTTGATATTTACAGTCCATGCACTATAATGACACCCATACACTCAATACCCCATTAATGACTGTTGATATTTACAGTCCAAGCACTCTAATGACACCCACCAAACTATAAATGACTGTTGATATTTACAGTCTAAGCACTCTAATGACACCCACACACCCACTACCTCATGATTGACTGTTGATATTTACAGTCCAAGCAATGTAATGACACCCAAACACCCACCACTCTATAAATGACTGTTGATATTTACAGTCCAAACACTGTAATGACACCCACACACCCATCACCCTTTGAATGACTGTTAATATTTACAGTCAAAGCACTGTAATGCCACCTTCTTCCCCATAAATGACTGTTGATATTTACAGTCAAAGCACTAATGACAGCCACACACCCACCACCCCATAAATGACTGTTGATATTTACAGTCCAAGCACTATAATGACATCCACACACAAACCATTTCATGTATGACTTTTGTTATTTACAGTCCAATCAATGTAATGACACCCTCACACCCACCATCCTATGAACGACTGTCGATATTTAGAGTCAAAGCACTGTAATGACACCCCCACACCCACCACCCCATGAGTTATGGTTGATATTTACAGTCCAAGCACTGTAATGACACCCACACAACCACCATTCCATAAATGACTGTTGATATTTACAGTCCAAGCAATGTAATGACATCCACCACCCTATAAATGACTGTTGATATTTACAATCAAAACACTGTAATGACACCCACACACCAACCACCCCATGAATGACTGTTGATATTCACAGTCCAAGCACTGTAATGACACCCACACACTCACCACCCCATGAATGACTGTTGATATTTACAGTCCAAACACTGTAATGACATTCACACACCCACCATCCCATTTATGACTGTTAATATTTACAGTCCAAGCACTGTAATGACACCCACCACCCTCTGAATTACTGTTCATATTTACAATCAAAGCACTGTAATAACATCCACACACCAACCACCCCATGAATGACTGTTGATATTCACAGTCCAAGCACTGTAATGACACCAACACACTCACCACCCTATTAATGACTGTTGATATTTACAGTCCAAGCACTATAATGACACCCACACACCCACCACCCCATGAATTACTGTTGATATTTACAGTCCATGCACTGTAATGACACCTTCACACCCACCACCCAATGAACGACTGTTGATATTTACAGTCAAAGCACTCTAATGACACCAACACACCGACCACCTTATGAATTATGGTTGATATTTACAGTCCAAGCACTGTAATGACACCAACACACACTCACGAACCCATTAATGACTCTTGATATTAACAGTCTAAGTACTCTCATGACATCCACCACCCCAATAATGACTGTTGATATTTACAGTCCAAGCACTGTAATGACACTAACACACACTCACGAACCCATTAATGACTCTTGATATTTACAGTTTAAGTACTCTCATGATATCCACCACCCCAATAATGACTGTTGATATTTACAGTCCAAGCACTGTAATGACATCCACACACTCACCAACCTATGAATGACAGTAAATATTTACAGTCCAAGCACTCTAATGACACCCATCACCCAATGGATGACTGATAATATTTGCAGTCCAAACACTGTAATGACACCCACACACCCACCACCCAATGAATGATGGTTGAAATTTACAGACCAAGAACTGTAATGACACAGACACACTCACCAACCCATGAATGAATGTTGATATTAACAGTCCAAGCTCTGTAATGACACCCACACACCCACCACCCCATGAATGACTGTTGATGTTTTCAGTCCAAGCACTGTAATGACACCCAAAAACCTACCACCCCATGAATGACTGTTGATATTTACAGTCCAAGCACTCTAATGACATCCTCCACCCTATAAATGACTGTTGATATTTACAATCAAAACACTGTAATGACACCCACACACCCACCACCCCAAGAATGACTGTTGATATTTACAGTCCAAGCACTGTAATGACACCCACACACCCACCACCCCATGATTGACTGCTGATATTTACAGTCCAAGCACTGTAATGACAGCCACATACCCACCACTCCATAAATGATTGTTGATATTAACAGTCTAAGCACTGTAATGACACCCACACAACCACCACCCCAAGAATGACTGTTGATATTTACAGTCCAAGCACTGTAATGACACTTACACACCCACCACCCCATGAATGACTATAGATATTTACAGTCCAAGCTCTGTAATGACACCCACACACCCACCACCCCATGATTGACTGCTGATATATACAGTACAAGCACTGTAATGACAGCCCCACACCCACCACTTCATAAATGACTGTTGATATTAACAGTCTAAGCACTGTAATGACACTCACACAACCACCACCCCAAGAATGACTGTTGATATTTACAGTCCAAGCACTGTAATGACACTTACACACCCAACGCCCCATGAATGACTGTAGATCTTTACAGTCCAAGCTCTTTAATGACACTCACACACCCACCACCCTATGAATGACTGTTGAGATTTACAGTTCAAGCTCTGTAATGACACCCACACACCTACCACCCCATTAAAGACTGTTGATATTTAAAGTCTAAGCACTGTAATGACAACCCAACACCAACCACTAAATGAATGACTGTTAATATTTACAGTCTGAGCACTGTAATGACACCCACACACCCACTACCCAATGAATAATGGTTGATATTTACAGTCCACACACTGTAATGACATCCACACACCCACCACCCTATTAATGATGGTTGATATTTATAGTCCAAGCACTGTAATGACACCCACACACCCACTACCCCATGAAAGACTGTTGATATTTTTAGTCCAAGCGCTCTAATGACATCCACACACTCACCAATCTATGAATGACTTTTAATATTTACAGTCCAAGCACTCAATGACACCCACCACCCCATGGATGACTGTTAATATTTGCAGTCCAAACACTGTAATGACACCCACACACCCACCACCCAATGAATGATGGTTGAAATTTACAGACCAAGAACTGTAATGACACAGACACACTCACCACCCCATGAATGACTGTTAAAATTAACAGTCCAAGCACTGTAATGACACCCACACACCCACCACCCCATGAATGACTGTTGATATTTTCAGTCCAAGCACTGTAATAACATCCACACACCCATCACCCCTTGAATGAGTGTTAATATTTACAGTCCAAGCAATTTAATGACACCCACACACCCACCACCCCATGAATGACAGTTGATATTATTAGTCCAAGCACTGTAATGACATCCACACATCCACCACTCCATGAATGACTGTTAATATTTACAGTCGAAGAACTGTAATGACTCCCACAAACTCACCACCCCATGAATGACTGTTGATATTTACAGTCAAAACCCTGTAATGACCCCCACACACCCACCACCCCATGAATGACTGTTGATAATTACAGTCCAAGCACTGTAATGACACCTTGACACCCACCACCCCTTGATTGACTGTTGATATTTATAGTCCAAGCACTGTAATGACAACCACACACCCATCACCCCATGAATGACTGTTGATATTTACATTCAAAGCACTGTAATGACACCCCCACACCCACCACCCCATGAATTATGGTTGATATTTACACTCCAAGCACTGTAATGACACCAACACACCCACCACCCCATGAATGATGCACGTTGGCAGTTAAAACTAAACAGGTTCGACCTTCAGTTACAGGAAAATTACAAGGATCTAAAGAAAAGAGCTAAATTACTAATTAATCAGACAAAAAACCAATACTACCACGATAAACTCTCAGACTCAAGGGGTAATACTTGTGCAACATGGAAAATAGTTAAAGACATGATACCTTACAAAAACAACAATAACAATAGCTTTTTTGAAAATCCACTAAATAATGCTGAAGAATTTAATAATTTTTTCGCAAGTGTGGGAAAAACAACTTATGAAAAAACTCAGTTATCCTTACAAGAAAGTAATCTTATTAATCCCCCCACTGAAAGACGCATCACTGGTAATAGTACACCCAATATTACACACTTCCGACCAGAACCTATTGATGTAAATACCGTAATCTTAACAATTAAGCACCTACAAAATACAAAATCTTATGGTTGGGACAATATTTCTCTCCGTTTTATTAAGGATTCCCTCTTCGTAACTGCATTTTATCTAACCCATATAATAAACGCCTCATTTGCAACTGGCGTATTCCCCGATGCTTGGAAGAATGCCATAGTCACGCCTTTATATAAAAATGGAGACACTGAAGTTGTAAGCAATTACCGACCAATCTCACTACTACCTGTTTTTTCTAAAGTCATTGAAAAAATTGTCTCAAAACAACTGATTATTTTTCTTGTTTCTAACAAACTTCTTTCTACTACCCAACATGGCTTCTGTCCTAACCTATCCACAAACACTGCACTAACAGTCATCACAGACAAGATCTACCATAACATGGATAACAAGCAAATATCACTGTTAACTCTCTGCGATCTGTCAAAAGCGTTCGATAGTGTTAGTCACTCGATCCTGCTTAATAAACTCAATAAAGTCAGTGCTGATAACTTTTGGTTTAACAGTTATCTTAACAACAGAACACAATCTGTTCGGCTAAAAAATACAATATCCTCAAAATTAAATGTAAATTATGGTGTACCACAAGGCTCAATCCTTGGACCGATACTATTTAATATATATGTAAATGATATATCAGAATATATAAATGACTGTACACTTGTACAATACGCTGACGACACGCAGTTCCTACACAGTGGTAAACTAAATTCTCTCCAGACTACATTACATAAAGCAGAGGAAACCTTAAAAAATGCCAGGGAATACTTTCTTAGAAATGGTCTTCTTTTAAACACTAATAAAACACAATGTATATTTTTAGGAACTAGGCAAATTATCTCTCAGATACCACCAAACACAACTATCAGATTTGGAGATACCTCAGTTATACCAAGTACTTGTGTAAAAAACTTAGGTATACATATCGATTGTTACTTGTCATTTGATAAACATGTAAACAAACTCAGCAAAAAAGTAATGGGCACACTAATATTTATAAACAGAATAAAAAATGGATTTAACAAGGAAACTAGACAGATCATAGTGCAGGCATTAGCTCTAAGTCTTATAAACTATGGCAATACTATATGGGGTACAGCAAGTAAACACCAACTTATCCGCATACAAAAGCTACAAAACTTTGCTGCCAAAATTGTCGATGGAAAGGCAAGGAAGTATGACCATGTTACTCCTATTTTTAAAGACTTAAAATGGCTGAACATTCAGAATAAGGTAAAGTTCGATACAGCTGTCACCGTTTTTAGGTATTTAAATAATATCTACCCAAGCCATCTCCTCTCCTTTCCATCAGTCCACAATATAACAGGAAGCAATACTAGGCAAAAAAACAATCTGTATGTTCCTAATGTTCATACTGACTCAGGTGCTAGATCTCTGTCAGTAATGGGACCAAAGATATGGAACCATCTTCCTGAAAATGTCAAGGAGTCAAATAACTTCAGCTCTTTCAAAAATAAACTGTATAATCACTTGATAAGCACCACTGTGTAAACTTAATTAAGTACAGCTATAACCAAAATCACACAACTGTTGATTGTAAATTGTAAATACTTCTGTGAATTTTCATGACCCCCCCCCTCTCTCTCTCTCTCTCTCTCTCTCTCTCTCTCTCTCTCTCTCTCTCTCTCTCTCTCTCTCTCTCTCTCTCTCTCTCTCTCTCTCTCTCTCTCTCTCTCTCTCTCTCTCTCTCTCTCTCTCTCTCTCTCTCTCTCTCTCTCATTAAGGTCTTTATTCCTCTACACCAGTCTGGTGGAAAATTTTTATCCTCTCCCTCTCTTTCTATCTCTAATTAACACTGTTAATCTCCCTACTGACCAGCTAAACTACATCTCAACTTCCCTACCCATGACCTCCCACCCACCAAAACACCTTAAAGCTTCTTAAGTATGACCTGACCTCAAACTAGCCCCTCCAGCACTCCCTCCACACCTCTGCACCTAAATCTGTCCTTTCCAACTCATTCCTTTCTTTCTCCCTTGCCATGACTAACAAATTTACTACTACTACTATTATTTTTTTATTTTTTTTACTACTACTACTAGTACTACTACTACTACAATTATACATACATACTATAATGATCAATATTATTACTTATTATTATCATAATTATTGTTTACCATTATTAACATGAAAGTATCCTTATTACTATTATTATTATTATTTTTATTATTATTATTAATGTTGCTGTTGTTATTATTATTATCACTAATATTGTCATTTCTATTTATACTTTTCTTAGCATTATTGTTATCATTACTATAATTATCATCATTGTTGTCCTCATTACTATTATTATCATTACTATTATTACTACTATTTTTATTTTAGAAAGCGTGAGGCTTGTATGTACACATGTTCTGAACTGAGAATGGAGCAGACTTAACCACCAGCCATTAAAAGATTAAAACTCAACTCTCTACTGGGTGACAATCCCTATAATGACATTTTAATTATAGGCGTGTATCAGACTCTCCCAGACACACCTGGCCACCTCCAATCTACCCACCTTTGCCTCCAACCACTCCCTCCATCCCTTCTCAGTTCAGAAAATACAAATCTAATTGTTTATTTTCATTGCATATCTATTGTTATGAACTCTAATGTAAATAGATTATAAGGTACGAATTGTAAAAAGAATAACCACTATTAGTGGAAATAAATATTATTATTATTATTATTATTAGAATGACCGTTGATATTTACAGTCCAAGGACTCTATTGACACCCTCCACCCTATGAATGACTGTTGATATTTACAATCAAAACACTGTAATGACACCCACACACCCACCACCCCATGAATGACTGTTGATATTTACAGTCCAAGCACTGTAATGACACCCACACACTCACCACTAATGATTGACTGTTGATATTTACAGTCCAAGCACTGTAATGACAGCCACACACCCACCACTCCATAAATGACTGTTGATATTTACAGTCTAAGCACTGTAATGACACCCACACAACCCCCACCCTATAAATGACTGTTGATATTTAAAGTCCAAGCAATAATGACACCCACACACCCACCACCCCATTAATGACTTGATATTTACAGTCCAAGCACTGTAATGACACCCAACACCAACCACCCCATAAATGACTGTTGGTATTTACAGTCCAAGCACTATAATGACCCCCACACACCCACTACCCTATGAATGACTGTTGATATTTACAGTCCGAACACTGTAATGACACCCTCACACCCACCACCCCATAAATGACTCTTGATATTTACAGTCAAAGCACTGTAATGACACCAACACACCGACCACCCCATGAATTATTGTTGATATTTACAGTCCATGCACTATAATGACACCCATACACTCACCACCCCATTAATGACTGTTGATATTTACAGTCCAAGCACTCTAATGACACCTACCACCCCATGAATGACTGTTGAAATTTACAGTTCAAGCACTCTAATGACACCCTCCACCCTATGAATGACTGTTGATATTTACAATCAAAACACTGTAATGACACCCACACACCCACCACCCCATGAATGACTGTTGATATTTACAGTCCAACACTGTAATGACACCCACACAACCACCACCCCAAGAATGACTGTTGATATTTACAGTCCAAGCACTGTAATGACACTTACACACCCAACACCCCATTAATGACTGTATATATTTACAGTCACAGCTCTGTAATGACACCCACACACCCACCACCCCATTAAAGACTGTTGATATTTAAAGTCTAAGCACTGTAATGACAACCCAACACCAACCACTAAATGAATGACTGTTAATATTTACAGTCTGAGCACTGTAATGACACCCACACACCCACTACCCAATGAATAATGGTTGATATTTACAGTCAAAACACTGTAATGACACCCACACACCCACCACCTAATGAATGACTAATGATATTTACAGTCCAAGCACTGTAATGAAACCCACACACCCACCACCCTATTAATGATGGTTGATATTTATAGTCCAAGCACTGTAATGACACCCACACACCCACCACCCCATGAAAGACTGTTGATATTTTTAGTTCAAGCTCTCTAATAACATCCACACACTCACGAACCTATGAATGACTGTTAATATTTACAGTATAAGCACTCTATGACACCCACCACCCCATGGAAGACTGTTAATATTTGCAGTCCAAACACTGTAATGACACCCACACACCCACCACCCAATGAATGATGGTTGAAATTTACAGACCAAGAACTGTAATAACACAGACACACTCACCACCCCATGAATGACTGTTGATATTAACAGTCCAAGCACTGTAATGACACCCACACACCAACCACCCCATGAATGACTGTTGATATTTTAAGTCCAAGCACTGTAATGACATCCACACACCCACCACCCCATGAATGACTGTTAATATTTACAGTCCAAGCAATTTAATGACACACACACACCCACCACCCCATGAATGACTGTTGATATTATTAGTCCAAGCCCTGTAATGACATCCACACATCCACCACCCCATGAATGACTGTTAATATTTACAGTCCAAGAACTGTAATGACTCCCACAAACTAACCACACCATGAATGAGTGTTGATATTTACAGTCAAAACCCTGTAATGACCCCCACACACCCACCACCCCATGAATGACTGTTGATAATTACAGTCCAAGCACTGTAATGACACCTTGCCACCCACCAACCCTTGATTGACTGTTGATATTTATACTCCAAGCACTGTAATGACACCCAAACACATACCACCCCATGAATGACTGTTAATATTTACAGTCCAAGCTCTGTGATGACAACCACACACCCATCACCCCATGAATGACTGTTTATATTTACATTCAAAGCACTGTAATGACACCCCCACACCCACCACCCTATAAATGACTGTTGATATTTACAGTCCAAGCAATAATGACTCCCAAACACCCACCACCCCATGAATGACTGTTGATATTTTAAGTCCAAGCACTGTAATGACAGCCACACACTCACCACTCCATAAATGACTGTTGATATTTACAGTCTAAGCACTGTAATGACACCCACACAACCCCCACCCTATAAATGACTGTTGATATTTACAGTCCAAGCAATAATGACTCCCAAACACCCACCACCCCATTAATGACTTGATATGTACAGTCCAAGCACTGTAATGACATCCAAACACCAACCACCCCATGAATGACTCTTGATATTCACAGTCAAAGCACTGTAATGACACCCACACACCGACCACCCCATAAATTATTGTTGATATTTACAGTTCATGCACTATAATGACACCCATACACTCACCACCCCATTAATGACTGTTGATATTTACAGTCCAAGCACTCTAATGACACCTAACACCCCATGAATTACTGTTGATATTTACAGTCCAAGCACTCTAATGACACCCTCCACCCTATGAATGACTGTTGATTTTTACAATCAAATCACTGTAATGACACCCACACACACACCACCTCATGAATGACTGTTGATATTTACAGTCCAAGCACTGTAATGACACCCACACACACACCACCCCATGAATGACTGTTGATATTTACAGTCCAAGCACTGTAATGACACCCACACACCCACCACCCCATGATTGACTGCTGATATTTACAGTCCAAGCACTGTAATGACAGCTACAGACCTACCACTCCATAAATGACTGTTGATATTAACAGTCTAAGCACTGTAATGACACCCACACAACCACCACCCCAAGAATGACTGTTGATATTTACAGTCCAAGCACTGTAATGACACTTACACACATACCACCCCGTGAATGACTGTAGATATTTACAGTCCAAGCTCTGTAATGACACCCACACACCCACCACCCCATGATTGACTGCTGATATTTACAGTCCAAGCAATGTAATGACAGCCACACACCCACCACTACATAAATGACTGTTGATATTAACAGTCTAAGCACTGTAATGACACCCACACAACCACCACACCAAGAATGACTGTTGATAATTACAGTCCAAGCACTGTAATGACACTTACACACCCACCACCCAATGAATGACTGTAGATATTTACAGTCCAAGCTCTGTAATGACACTCACACACCCACCACCCTATGAATGACTGTTGAGATTTACAGTTCAAGCACTGTAATGACACCCACACACCCACCACCCCATTAAAGACTGTTGATATTTAAAGTCTAAGCACTGTAATAACAACCCAACACCAACCACTAAATGAATGACTGTTAATATTTACAGTCTGAGCACTGTAATGACACCCACACACCCACCACCAATGAATGACTGTTGATATTTACTGTCCAAGCACTGCAATGACACGCACACACCCACCACCCCATGATTGACTGCTGATATTTACAGTCCAAGCACTGTAATGACAGCCACACTCCCACCACTCCATAAATGACTGTTGATATTGACAGTCTAAGCACTGTAATGACACCCACACAACCACCACCCCAAGAATGACTGTTGATATTTACAGTCCAAGCAATGTAATGACACTTACACACCCACCACCCAATGAATGACTGTAGATATTTACAGTCCAAGCTCTGTAATGACATCCACACACCAACTACCCCATGATTGACTGCTGATATTTACAGTCAAAGCACTGTAATGACAGCCACACACCCACCACACCATAAAAGACTGTTGATATTTTTAGTCCAAGCGCTCTAATGACATCCACACACTCACCAACCTATGAATGACTGTTAATATTTCCAGTCCAAGCACTCTATGACACCCACCACCCCATGGATGACTGTTAATATTTGCAGTCCAAACACTGTAATGACACCCACACACCCACCACCCAATGAATGATGATTGAAATTTACAGACCAAGAACTGTAATGACACAGACACACTCACCACCCCATGAATGACTGTTGATATTAACAGTCCAAGCACTGTAATGACACCCACACACCCACCACCCAATGAATGACTGTTGATATTTTCAGTCCAAGCACTGTAATGACATCCACACACCCACCACCCCATGAATGACTGTTAATATTTACAGTCCAAGCAATTTAATGACACCCACACACCCACAACCCCATGAATGACTGTTGATATTATTAGTCCAAGCACTGTAATGACCCCCACACACCCACCACCCCATGAATGACTGTTGATAATTACAGTCCAAGCACTGTAATGACACCTTGACACCCACCACCCCTTGATTGACTGTTGATATTTATAGTCCAAGCACTGTAATGACACCCAAACACAAACCACCCCATGAATGACTGTTGATATTTACAGTCCAAGCTCTGTATTGACAACCACACACCCATCACCCCATGAATGACTGTTGATATTTACAGTCCAAGCACTGCAATGACACCCACACACCCACCACCCCATGATTGAATGCTGATATTTACAGTCTAAGCACTGTAATGACACTCACACAACCACCACCCCATAAATGACTTTAGATATTTACAGTACAAGCTCTGTAATGACACTCACACACCCACCACCCTATGAATGACTGTTGAGATTTACAGTTCAAGCACTCTAATGACATCCACACACCCACCACCTAATGAATAACTGATGATATTTACAGTCCAAGCACTGTAATAAAACCCACACACCCACCACCCTATTAATGATGGTTGATATTTATAGTCCAAGCACTGTAATGACACCCACACACCAACCACCCCATGAATGACTGTTGATATTTTAAGTCCAAGCACTGTAATGACATCCACACACCCACCACCCCATGAATGACTGTTAATATTTACAGTCCAAGCAATTTAATGACACACACACACCCACCACCCCATGAATGACTGTTGATATTATTAGTCCAAGCCCTGTAATGACATCCACACATCCACCACCCCATGAATGACTGTTAATATTTACAGTCCAAGAACTGTAATGACTCCCACAAACTAACCACACCATGAATGAGTGTTGATATTTACAGTCAAAACCCTGTAATGACCCCCACACACCCACCACCCCATGAATGACTGTTGATAATTACAGTCCAAGCACTGTAATGACACCTTGCCACCCACCAACCCTTGATTGACTGTTGATATTTATACTCCAAGCACTGTAATGACACCCAAACACATACCACCCCATGAATGACTGTTAATATTTACAGTCCAAGCTCTGTGATGACAACCACACACCCATCACCCCATGAATGACTGTTTATATTTACATTCAAAGCACTGTAATGACACCCCCACACCCACCACCCTATAAATGACTGTTGATATTTACAGTCCAAGCAATAATGACTCCCAAACACCCACCACCCCATGAATGACTGTTGATATTTTAAGTCCAAGCACTGTAATGACAGCCACACACTCACCACTCCATAAATGACTGTTGATATTTACAGTCTAAGCACTGTAATGACACCCACACAACCCCCACCCTATAAATGACTGTTGATATTTACAGTCCAAGCAATAATGACTCCCAAACACCCACCACCCCATTAATGACTTGATATGTACAGTCCAAGCACTGTAATGACACCCAAACACCAACCACCCCATGAATGACTCTTGATATTTACAGTCAAAGCACTGTAATGACACCCACACACCGACCACCCCATAAATTATTGTTGATATTTACAGTTCATGCACTATAATGACACCCATACACTCACCACCCCATTAATGACTGTTGATATTTACAGTCCAAGCACTCTAATGACACCTAACACCCCATGAATTACTGTTGATATTTACAGTCCAAGCACTCTAATGACACCCTCCACCCTATGAATGACTGTTGATTTTTACAATCAAATCACTGTAATGACACCCACACACACACCACCTCATGAATGACTGTTGATATTTACAGTCCAAGCACTGTAATGACACCCACACACACACCACCCCATGAATGACTGTTGATATTTACAGTCCAAGCACTGTAATGACACCCACACACCCACCACCCCATGATTGACTGCTGATATTTACAGTCCAAGCACTGTAATGACAGCTACAGACCTACCACTCCATAAATGACTGTTGATATTAACAGTCTAAGCACTGTAATGACACCCACACAACCACCACCCCAAGAATGACTGTTGATATTTACAGTCCAAGCACTGTAATGACACTTACACACATACCACCCCGTGAATGACTGTAGATATTTACAGTCCAAGCTCTGTAATGACACCCACACACCCACCACCCCATGATTGACTGCTGATATTTACAGTCCAAGCAATGTAATGACAGCCACACACCCACCACTCCATAAATGACTGTTGATATTAACAGTCTAAGCACTGTAATGACACCCACACAACCACCACACCAAGAATGACTGTTGATAATTACAGTCCAAGCACTGTAATGACACTTACACACCCACCACCCAATGAATGACTGTAGATATTTACAGTCCAAGCTCTGTAATGACACTCACACACCCACCACCCTATGAATGACTGTTGAGATTTACAGTTCAAGCACTGTAATGACACCCACACACCCACCACCCCATTAAAGACTGTTGATATTTAAAGTCTAAGCACTGTAATAACAACCCAACACCAACCACTAAATGAATGACTGTTAATATTTACAGTCTGAGCACTGTAATGACACCCACACACCCACCACCAATGAATGACTGTTGATATTTACTGTCCAAGCACTGCAATGACACGCACACACCCACCACCCCATGATTGACTGCTGATATTTACAGTCCAAGCACTGTAATGACAGCCACACTCCCACCACTCCATAAATGACTGTTGATATTGACAGTCTAAGCACTGTAATGACACCCACACAACCACCACCCCAAGAATGACTGTTGATATTTACAGTCCAAGCAATGTAATGACACTTACACACCCACCACCCAATGAATGACTGTAGATATTTACAGTCCAAGCTCTGTAATGACATCCACACACCAACTACCCCATGATTGACTGCTGATATTTACAGTCAAAGCACTGTAATGACAGCCACACACCCACCACACCATAAAAGACTGTTGATATTTTTAGTCCAAGCGCTCTAATGACATCCACACACTCACCAACCTATGAATGACTGTTAATATTTCCAGTCCAAGCACTCTATGACACCCACCACCCCATGGATGACTGTTAATATTTGCAGTCCAAACACTGTAATGACACCCACACACCCACCACCCAATGAATGATGATTGAAATTTACAGACCAAGAACTGTAATGACACAGACACACTCACCACCCCATGAATGACTGTTGATATTAACAGTCCAAGCACTGTAATGACACCCACACACCCACCACCCAATGAATGACTGTTGATATTTTCAGTCCAAGCACTGTAATGACATCCACACACCCACCACCCCATGAATGACTGTTAATATTTACAGTCCAAGCAATTTAATGACACCCACACACCCACAACCCCATGAATGACTGTTGATATTATTAGTCCAAGCACTGTAATGACCCCCACACACCCACCACCCCATGAATGACTGTTGATAATTACAGTCCATGCACTGTAATGACACCTTGACACCCACCACCCCTTGATTGACTGTTGATATTTATAGTCCAAGCACTGTAATGACACCCAAACACAAACCACCCCATGAATGACTGTTGATATTTACAGTCCAAGCTCTGTATTGACAACCACACACCCATCACCCCATGAATGACTGTTGATATTTACAGTCCAAGCACTGCAATGACACCCACACACCCACCACCCCATGATTGAATGCTGATATTTACAGTCTAAGCACTGTAATGACACTCACACAACCACCACCCCATAAATGACTTTAGATATTTACAGTACAAGCTCTGTAATGACACTCACACACCCACCACCCTATGAATGACTGTTGAGATTTACAGTTCAAGCACTCTAATGACATCCACACACCCACCACCTAATGAATAACTGATGATATTTACAGTCCAAGCACTGTAATAAAACCCACACACCCACCACCCTATTAATGATGGTTGATATTTATAGTCCAAGCACTGTAATGACACCCACACACCCACCACCCCATAAAAGACTGTTGATATTTTTAGTCCAAGCGCTCTAATGACATCCACACACTCACCAACCTATGAATGACTGTTAATATTTAGAGTCCAAGCACTCTATGACACCCACCACCCCTTGGATGACTGTTAATATTTGCAGTCCAAACACTGTAATGACACCCACACACCCACCACCCAATGAATGATGATTGAAATTTACAGACCAAGAACTGTAATGACACAGACACACTCACCACCCCATGAATGACTGTTGATATTAACAGTCCAAGCACTGTAATGACACCCACACACCCACCACCCAATGAATGACTGTTGATATTTTCAGTCCAAGCACTGTAATGACATCCACACACAAACCACCCCATGAATGACTGTTGATATTTACAGTCCAAGCTCTGTATTGACAACCACACACCCATCACCCTATGAATGACTGTTGATATTTACATTCAAAGCACTGTAATGACACCCCCACACCCACCACCCCATGAATTATGGTTGATATTTACAGTCCAAGCACTGTAATGACACCAACACACCCACCACCCCATGAATGACTGTTGATATATACAGTCCAAGGACTCTATTGACACCCTCCACCCTATGAATGACTGTTGATATTTACAATCAAAACACTGTAATGACACCCACACACGCACCACCCCATGAATGACTGTTGATATTTACTGTCCAATCACTGTAATGACACCCACACACCCACCACCCCATGATTGACTGTTGATATTTACAGTCCAAGCACTGTAATGACAACCACACACCCACCACTCCATAAATGACTGTTGATATTTACAGTCTAAGCACTGTAATGACACTCACACAACCCCCACCCTATAAATGACTGTTTATATTTACAGTTAAAGCAATAATGACACCCACACACCCACCACCCCATTAATGACTTGATATTTACAGTCCAAGCACAGTAATGACACCCACACACCAACCACCCTATAAATGACTGTTGGTATTTACAGTCCAAGCACTATCCACACACCCACCACCCCATGATTGACTGCTGATATTTACAGTCCAAGCACTGTAATGACAGCCACACACCCACCACTCCATAAATGAATGTTGATATTAACAGTCTTAGCACTGTAATGACACCAACACACCCACCACCCCATAAATGACTGTTGATATTTACAGTCCAAGGACTCTATTGACACCCTCCACCTTATGAATGACTTTTGATATTTACAATCAAAACACTGTAATGACACCCACACACCCACCACCCCATGAATGACTGTTGATATTTACTGTCCAAGCACTGTAATGACACCCACACACCCACCACCCCATTATTGACTGCTGATATTTACAGTCCAAGCACTGTAATGACAGCCACACACCCACCACTCCATAAATGACTGTTGATATTTACAGTCTAAGCACTGTAATGACACCCACACAACCCCCACCCTATAAATGACTGTTTATATTTACAGTCCAAGCAATAATGACACCCACACACCCACCACCCCATTAATGACTTGATATTTACAGTCCAAGCACAGTAATGACACCCACACACCATCCACCCCATAAATGACTGTTAGTATTTACAGTCCAAGCACTATAATGACACCCATACACCCACAACCCCATGAATGACTGTTGATATTTACAGTCCGAACACTGTAATGACACCCTCACACCCACCACCCCATGAATGACTCTTGATATTTACAGTCAAAGCACTGTAATGACACCCACACACCGACCACCCCATGAATTATTGTTGATATTTACAGTCCATGCACTATAATGACACCCAAACACAAACCACCCCATGAATGACTGTTGATATTTACATTCAAAGCACTGTAATGACACCCCCACACCCACCACCCCATGAATTATGGTTGATATTTACAGTCCATGCACTGTAATGACACCAACACACCCACCACCCCATGAATGACTGTTGATATATACAGTCCAAGGATTCTATTGACACCCTCCACCCTATGAATGACTGTTGATATTTACAATCAAAACACTGTAATGACACCCACACACGCACCACCCCATGAATGACTGTTGATATTTACTGTCCAATCACTGTAATGACACCCACACACCCACCACCACATGATTGAATGTTGATATTTACAGTCCAAGCACTGTAATGACAGCCACACACCCACCACTCCATAAATGACTGTTGATATTTACAGTCTAAGCACTGTAATGACACCCACACAACCCCCACCCTATAAATGACTGTTTATATTTACAGTTAAAGCAATAATGACACCCACACACCCACCACCCGATTAATGACTTGATATTTACAGTCCAAGCACAGTAATGACACCCACACACCGACCACCCTATAAATGACTGTTGGTATTTACAGTCCAAGCACTATAATGACACACACACACCCACCACCCCATGATTGACTGCTGATATTTACAGTCCAAGCACTGTAATGACAGCCACACACCCACCACTCCATAAATGACTGTTGATATTAACAGTCTTAGCACTGTAATGACACCAACACACCCACCACCCCATAAATGACTGTTGATATTTACAGTCCAAGGACTCTATTGACACCCCCCACCTTATGAATGACTGTTGATATTTACAATCAAAACACTGTAATGACACCCACACACCCACCACCCCAAGAATGACTGTTGATATTTACTGTCCAAGCACTGTAATGACACCCACACACCCACCACCCCATTATTGACTGCTGATATTTACAGTCCAAGCACTGTAATGACAGCCACACACCCACCACTCCATAAATGACTGTTGATATTTACAGTCTAAGCACTGTAATGACACCCACACAACCCCCACCCTATAAATGACTGTTTATATTTACAGTCCAAGCAATAATGACACCCACACACCCACCACCCCATTAATGACTTGATATTTACAGTCCAAGCACAGTAATGACACCCACACACCAACCACCCCATAAATGACTGTTGGTATTTACAGTCCAAGCACTGTAATGACACTTACACACCCACCACCCCATGAATGACTGTAGATATTTACAGTCCAAGCTCTGTAATGACACCCACACACCCACCACCCCATGATTGACTGATGATATTTACAGTCCAAGCACTGTAATGACAGCCACACACCCACCACTCCATAAATGACTGTTAATATTAACAGTCTAAGCAATGTAATGACACCCACACAACCACCACACCAAAAATGACTGTTGATATTTACAGTCCAAGCACTGTAATGACACTTACACACCCACCACCCCATGGATGACTGATAATATTTGCAGTCCAAACACTGTAATGACACCCACACAACCACAACTCTAAGAATGACTGTTGATATTTACAGGCCAAGCAATGTAATGACACCCAAACAAAAACCACCCCATAAATAACTGTTGATATTAACAGTCTAAGCTCTGTAATGACACCCACACACCCATCACCCCATGAATTACTGTTGATATTTACAGTCCAAGCACTGTAATGCCACCCACAACCATATAAATGACTGTTGAAATTTACAGTCGAAGCACTAATGACACACACACACCCACCACCCCATAAATGACTTGATATTTACAGTCCAAGCACTGTAATGACACCCACACACCCACCAGCCCATGAATGACTGTTGATATTTACTCTCCAAAAACTATAATAACACCCACACACCCACAACCCCACGAATGACTGTTGATATTTACAGTCCAAGCATTGTAAGGACACCCTCACACCCACCACCCCATAAATTATGGTTGATATCTACAGTCCAAGTACAGTAATGACACCCACACACCCAACAACCCATGAATGACTGTTGATATTTACAGTCCAAGCACTGTAATGACACCCAAACACCCACCACCCCATAAATGACTTTTGTTATTTATAGTCTAAGCACTGTAATGACATCCACACACCTACCACCCCATGAATGACTGTTAATATTTACAGTCCAAGCACTGTAATGATACCCACACACCCACCACCCGATGAATGATGGTTGATATTTAAAGTCCAAGAACTGTAATGATACCCACAAACTAACCACCCCATGACTGTTGACATTTACAGTCTAAGCACTGTAATGACACCCACCAACCATTAATGACTGTTGATATTTACAATCCAAGCCCTGTAATGACACCCACCACCACATAAATAACTGTTGATATTATTAGTCCAAGCACTATAATGACATCCACACACCGCATGAATGACTGTTGATATTTACAGTTCAAGCACTCTAATGATACCCACAACCCAATGAGTTACTGTTGATATTAACAGTCCAAGCATCGTAATGACAACCACACACCCACCACCCCATAAATGGCTGTTGATATTTACAGTCCAAGCACTGTAATGACACTTACACACCCAATATCAAATGAATGACTGTTGATATTTATAGTCCAAGCACTGTATTAACACCAACTCACCCATCACCCTATGAATGACTGTTTATATTTACTGTCCAAGCACTTTAATGACATCCACAACCCCATTAATGACTATTGATATTTACAGTCAAAGTACTTTAATGACACCCACACACCCACCAACTTATGAATGATAGTTGATATTTATAGTCCAAGCACTGTAATGACACCCACACACACACCACCCCATAAATGACTTTTAATATTTACAGTACAAGGACTCTAATGACACTCAACACCCTATGAATGACTGTTGATATGTACAGTCAAAGCACTGTAATGACTCCCACACACCCACCACCCCATGAATGACTGTTGATATTTACAGTTCAAGCACTGTAATGACAACCACATACCTACCATCCTATAAATGACTGTTTATATTTACAGGCCAATCACTGTAATGACACCTACACACCCACCACCCCATAAATGACTGTTGATATTTACAGTCTAAGCATTGTAATGACACCCACACAACCACCTACAAATGAATGATTGTTGATATTTACAGTATAAGCACTGTAATTACACCTACCACCCCATGAATGGCTGTTGATATTTGCAGTCCAAACACTATAATGACACCCAAACACCCACCACCCTATAAATGACTGTTGATATTTACAGTCTAAGCACTGTAATGACACACACACAACTACCTACCCAAGAATGAATGTTGATATTTACAGTCCAAGAACTGTAATGACACCCACACACCCACCACCCTATGATTCACAGTTGATATTTACAGTCCAAGCAATATAATGACACCCAAACAAAAAACACCCCATAAATAACTATTGATATTAACAGTCCAAGCGCTGTAATGACACACACACACCCATCACCTCATGAATTACTGTTGATATTTACAGTCCAAGCACTGTAATGCCACTCACCACCCTATGAATAACTGTTGATATTTACAGTCCAAGCACTAATGACACCCCCACCCCCAGCACCCCATAAATTATGGTTGATATCTACAATCAAAACACTGTAATGACACTCACACACCCACCACCCCATGAATGACTGTTGATATTTACAGTCCAAGCACTGTAATGACACCCGTACACCCACCACCCCATTATTGACTGTTGATATTTACAGTCCAAGCACTGTAATGATAGCCAAACATCCACCACCCCATAAATGACTGTTGATATTTACAGTCTAAGCACTGTAATGACACCCACACACCCACCACCCCAAGAATGACTGTTGATATTTACAGTCCAAGTACTGTAATGACACCCACACACCCACCACCCCATGAATGACTGTTAATATTTTCAGTCCAAGCTCTGTAATGACACTCACACACCCACCACCCCATAAAAGACTGTTGATATTTTCAGTCTAAACACTGTAATGGCATCCACACAACCACCACCCCATGAATGACTGTTAATATTTACAGTCCAAACACTCTAATGACACCCACCACCTCATAGTAACTGTTAATATTTACAATCTGAGCACTGTAATGACACCCACACACCTACCACCCAAAGAATGATGGTTGATATTTACAGTATAATCACTGTAATGACACCCACACACCCACCACCCCATTAATGACTGTTGATATTTACAGTCCAAGCACTGTAATGACACCCACACACCGACCACCCCATGAATGACTGTTGATATTTTCAGTCCAAGCTCTGTAATGACACTCACACACCCACCACCCAATGAATGACTATTGATATTTACAGTCCAAACACTGTAATGACACCCACACACCCACCACCTCATAAATGACTGTTGATATTTATAGTCCAAGCACTGTAATGACACCCGCTCACCCACCACCCCATGAATGACAGTTGATATTTTAACTCCAAGCACTGTAATGACATCCACACACCCACCACCCCATTAATGACTGTTGATATTTACAGTCCAAGCACTGTAATGACACCCACACACCGACCACCCCATTAATGACTGTTGATATTTAAATTCCAAGCACTGTAATGACACCCACACACCCACCACCCCATGAATGACTGTTGATATTTTCATTCCAAGCACTGTAATGACATCCACACACTCACCACCCCATGAATTACTGTTAATATTTACAGTCTTAGCACTGTAATGACACCCACACACCTACCACCCGATGAATGATGGTTGATATTTACAGTCCAAGCACTGTAATGACATCCACACACCCTCAACCCCATTAATGACTATTAATATTTACAGTCCAAGCACTGTAATGACATCCACACACCCAACACCCCATGAATGACTGCTAATATTTACAGTCCAATCACTGTAATGATACCCACACACCCACCACCCAATGAATAATGGTTAATATTTAAAGTCCAAGAACTGTAATGACACCCACACACTAACCACCCCATAACTGTTGATATTTACAGTCTAAGCACTGTAATGACACCCACCACCCATGAATGACTGTTGATATTTTCATTTTAAGCACTATAATGACACCCACCACCCAATGAATGACTGTTGATATTTACAGTCCAAGCACTGTAATGACACCCACACAACCACAACCCCATGAATGATAGTAAGCATTTACAGTCCAAGCACTGTAATATGATCCACACACCCACCATCCCATTAAAGACTGTTAATATTTACAGTCCAAGCACTGTATGACACCCACACACCCACTTTCCCATGAATGACGGTTGATATTTACAGTCAAAGCACTGTAATGACACCCACACACCCACCACCCCATGAATGTCTGTTGATATTTACACTCGAATCACTGTAATGACACCCACACACCCACAGCCCATGAATGTCTGTTAATATTTACAGTCCAATCAATGTAATGACACCCACACATCAACCACCCCATGAATGACAGTTGATATTTACAGTCCAAGTACTGTAATGACCCCTACCATCCCATGAATGACTGTTGATATATGCAGTCCAAGCACTGTATTGACACCCACACATCCACCACCCCATGAATGACTGTTGATATTTACAGTCCAAGCACTGTAATGACACACACCACCCCATGCATGATTTGATATTTACACTCCAAACACTGTAATTACACCTACATACTCACCACCCTTTGAATGACTGTTGATATTTACAGTCCAAGCACTGTAATGACACACACTCCCACCAGACTATGAATGACTGTTGATAATTACACTCCAATCTCTGTAATAGCACCCACACACTCCATGAATGACAGTTGATATTTACAGTCCAAGCACTGTAATGACACCCACACACGTACCACTCTATGAATGACTGTTGATATTTACAATTCGAGCACTGTATTGACACCCACACACTGACTACCCTATGATTGACTGTTGATATTTACAGTCTAAGCACTGTAATGACACCCACACACCCACCAACCCATAAATGACTGTTGATATTTACATTCCATGCAAAGTAATGAGACCCTCACACCAACCACCCCATGAATGACTGTTGATATTGACAGTCCAAGCACTGTAATGACACTCACACACCATCAACCCCTTGAATTAGAAAACGTTAGCGAGCGTATTTTCATTGCGTATATATGACGAGTGAAACATTTCCCTCTCACAATACTCATTAAAGGCCCAACCTAACCAGTGTTACCAATGAAGTGGCTAGATATAGCCCAAGCAGTTTTTTTTCTACCGGCTTTATATTACGTCAATCGGCTTCAAGGCCTAAATTCACGGTCAATAGGCATTTAAGGGTTAATGACTGTTGATATTTATAGTCCAAGCACTGTAATAACACCCACCACCTCATGAATGACTATTGATATTTACAGTCCAAGCTCTGTAATGACACCCACAAACCCACCACCCCTAGAATGGCTGTTGATATATACAGTCCAAGCACTGTAATAAACCCACACACGGAGCACCGCATTAATGACTGTTGATATTTACAGTACAAGCACTGTAATGACACCCACCACCCCATGAATGACAGTTGATATTTACACTCCAAGCACTGTAATGACACACCCACGACCCCGTAAATAACTGTTGATATTTACAGTCCAAGCACTGTAATGACACCCACCACCCCATGAATGACTGTTGATATTTTCAGTCCAAGCATTGTAATAACACTCACAGACTAACCACCCCATAAATTACTGTTGATATTTACAGTCCGAGCACTGTAATGACACCCACACACCCACCACCTCATGAATGACTGTTTATATTTACAGTCCAAGCACTGTAATGACACTAACCACCCCATAAATAACTGTTGATATTTACAATACAATCACTATAATGACACCCACACACCCCATAATTGACTGTTGATATTTACTATCCATGCACTGTACTGACACACACACCCACCACGCCTTGAATGACTGTTGATATTTACAGTCCAGGCAATGTAATGGAACCCACACACACACCACCCCATGAATGACAGTTTATACTTACAGTCCAAGCACTGTAATGACACCCACACACTCACCATGCCATGAATGACTGTTGATATTTACATTCCAAGCACTGTCATAACACCCACACACCAACCACCCCATGAATGACTGTTGATATTTACAGTTCAAGCACTATAATGACACCATCACACCCACCACTCCATGAATGATGGTTGATATTTACAGTCTTAGCACTGTAATGACACCCACACACCCACCACCACTTGAATGACTGTTGATGTTGACAGTCCGAGTTCTGTAATGACACCCACACCCCCACCACCCCATGAATGGCTGTTGGTATTTACAGTCCAAGATCTGTAATGATACCCACACACCCACCACCCTATAAATAACTGTTGATATTTACAGTCCAAACACTGTAATGACACCCACACACCCAACACCCCATAAATGACTTGATTTTTAAAGTCAAATCACTGTAATGACACCCACCACCCAATGAAATACGGTTGATATTTACAAACCAAGCACTGTAATGACACGCACACACTCACCACCCCATGAATGACTGTTAATATTTACAGTTTAAGTATTGTAATGACACCCACCACCCCATTAATGACTATTAATATTTACAGTCCAAGCACTGTAATGACACACACACACCAACCACCCCATGAATGGACTGTTGATATTTACAGTCCAAGCATTGTTATGACACCCACACACCCACCACCTCATGAATGACTGTTGATATTTACAGTCCAAGCATTGTAATGATACCCACAGACCCACCATCTCATGAATGACTGTTGATAACTACAGTCTAAGAACTGTAATAACACCCACACACCCAACACTCCATGAATGACAATTGATATTTACAGTCCAAGCTCTGTAATGACACCCACACACTCACCACCCCTTAAATGACTGTTGATATATACAGTCCAAGCACTGTATTGACACCCACCACCCCATGAATGACTGTTGATATTTAAACACAAAGCACTGTAATGACCCCCACACACCCACCACCCCATTAATGACTGTTGATATTTACAATCCGAGCACTGTAATGACACCCACACACCCACCACCCCATTAATGACTGTTGATATTTACAGTCCGAGCACTGTAATTAAGCCAACCAACCCATGTATGACTGTTGATATCTACAGTCCAATCACTGTATTGACACCCACCACCCCATAAATGACTGTTGATATTTACTGTCCAAGCTCTGTAATGACACCCACACACCCACCACCCCTTTAATGACTGTTGATATTAACAGTCCAAGCACAGTACTGACACGCATACATCCACTACCTAATGAATGACTTGATATTTACGGTCCAAGATCTGTACTTACACCTACAAACCCACCACCCCATGAATGATTGTTGATATTTACAGTCCAGGCACTGTAATGACACTCCCCCCCCCCACCAACCTAAGAATGACTGTTGATATTATGAGTCCAAGCTATGTAATAGTACCCACACACACCATGAATGACAGTTGATATTTACAGTCCAAGCATTGTATTAACACCCACACAGTGACAACCCCATGAATAACTGTTGATATTAACAATCCAAGCACTGTATTGACACCCACACACTGACAACCTCATGAATGACTGGTGATATTAGCAGTCTAAGCTCTGTAATGACACTCACACACCATCCACCCAATGAATGACTGTTGATATTTATATTCCAAGCACTGTAATGAGACCTACACACCAACCTTCCCATGAATGACTTTTGATATTTACAGTCCAAACAGTGTAATGTCACTCACACACCATCCACCCCATGAATGACTGTTAATATTTACAGTCCAAGCACTGTAATGACACCCACACACCCAACACCCCTTTAATGACTATCGATATTTATAGTACAAGCATTGTAATGACTCCCACACACCCACCACTTAATGAATGACTGTTGATATTTACAGTCCAAGCACTGTAATGACACCCACACAACCCCAACCCCATAAATGACGGTTGATATTCACAGTCCAAGCACTGTAATGACACCCCTACACCCACCACTAAATGAATAACTGTTGATATTTACAGATTAAGCACTGTAATGACACCCACACGCCCACCACCCCATGAATGTCTGTTAATTTTTACAGTCCAATTACTGTAATAACACCCACACACCCACCACCCCTTGAATGACTGTTGATATTTACAGTCCAAGCATTGTAATGACACTCACACACCAACCAACCCATGAATGACTTTTGATATTTACAGTCCAAGCACTGTAATGTCACCGACACACACCATGAATGACAGTTGATATTTACAGTCCAAGCACTGTAATGACACCCACACACCCACCACCCAATGAATGACTGTTGATATTTACAATCCAAGCACTGTAATGACACCAACAACCCACCACCCCTTGAATGACTGTTGATATTTACAGTCCAAGCATTGTAATGACACTCACACACCAACCAACCCATGAATGACTTTTGATATTTACAGTCCAAGCACTGTAATGACACCCACACAACCACAGCCCCATGAATGTCTGTTGTTATTTATAGTCCAAGCACTGTAATGACACCCACACACCCACCACCCCATAAATGGTTGTTGATATTTACAGTCCAAGCACTGTAATTACACCCACCAACCCATGAATGACTTGATATTTACACTCCAAGAACTGTAATTACACCTACACACCCACCACCCCATGATTGACTATTGATATTTACATTCTAAGCACAGTAATGACACCCACACACATACCAACCCATAAATGACTGTTGATATTTACAGTCCAAGCATTGTAATGACACCCACACACCCAACACCACATGAATGATTGTTGATATTTACAGTCCAAGCAAGGTAATGACACCCACACACCCACTACCCAATGAATAACAGGGGATATTCATAGTCCAAGCACAGGAATGACACCCACACACCCACCATCCCATGAACGACTGTTAATATTTACAGTCCAACCACTGTAATGACACACAAACACCCACCACTCCATCAAAGACAGTTGATATTTACAGACAAAACACTGTAATGACACCCCAACACCCACCACCCCATGATTGGCTCTTGATATTTACAGTACAAGATCTGTAATAACACACACAACCACTGCCATATGAATGACTGCTGATATTTACAGTCCAAGCACTGTAATGACACCTATACACCCAACACTCAATAAATGACAGTTGAAATTTACAGTCCAAACACTGTAATGACACACACACACCAACCCATCAATGACTGTTGATATTTACAGAACAAGCACTGTAATGTCACCGACACACCCCATGAATGACAGTTGATATTTACAGTCCAAGCACTGTAATGTCACCGACACACCCAATGAATGACAGTTGATATTTACAGTCCAAGCACTGTAATGACACCCACACACCCACCACCCAATGAATAACTTTTTATATTTACAATCCAAGCACTGTAATGACACCAACAACCCACCACCTCTTGAATGACTGTTGATATTTACAGTCCAAGCATTGTAATGACACCCTCACACCTACCAACCCATGAATGACTGTTGATATTTACAGTCCAAGCACTGTAATGACACCCATTCAACCACAACCCCATGAATGAGGGTTAGTATTTACAGTCCAAGCAGTGTAATATGACCCACACACCCACAACTCCATGAAAGACTGGTAATATTTACAGTCCAAGCACTGTAATGACACCCACACACCCACCTTCCCATGAATGACTGTTGATATTTACAGTTAAAGCACTGTAATAACACCCACACACCCACCACCCCATGAATGTCTGTTGATATTTACAGTCCAAGCACTGTAATGACACCCACACACCCACCACCCCATAAATGGTTGTTGATATTTACAGTCCAAGCACTGTAATGACACCCACCACCCCATTAATGACTTGATATTTACACTCCAAGAAGTGTAATTACAACTTCACACCCACCACCCCTTGAATGACTGTTAATATTTACAGTCCAAGCACTGTAATGACACCCACACATCTACCACCCCATGAATGACTGTTGATATTTACAATCCAATCACTGTATTGACACCCCCACACTGACCCCCCCATGATTGACTGTTGATATTTACAGTCTAAGCACCGTAATGACACCCACACATCCACCAACCCATAAAAAAATGTTGATATTTACTTTCCATGCACTGTAATGTGACCCACACACCAACCGCCCAATGAATAACCGTTGATATTTACAGTCCAAGCACTGTAATCACTACCACACACCCACCACCCTATAAATGACTGTTAATATTTACAGTCCAAACACTGTAATGACACCCACACACCCACCACCCCTTGAATGACTGTTGTTAGTTACAGTCCAAGCAATGTAATGAAACCCACACACCCACCACCACATGAATGACTGTTGATATATACAGTCGAAGCACTGTAATGACACTCACCACCCCATGAATTACTATTGATATTTACAGTCAAAGCACTGTAATGACACCCACCACCCTATGAATGACGGTTGATATTTACAGTCCAAGCACTGTAATGACACCTACATACCCACCCCCCCATGAATGACTGTTGATATATATTAACAGTCCAAGCACGGTAATGACATACAAACACCCACCACCATATTAATGACTGTTGATATTTACAGTCCAAGCACTGTAATGGCAAACACACCCACCAACCCATGAATGACTGTTGATATTTACAGTACAAGCACTGTAATATCACCGACACACCCCATGAATGACAGTTGATATTTACAGTCCAAGCACTGTAAAGACACACACACACATCAACCTATGAATGACTGTTGATATTTACAGTACAAGCACTGTAATGTCACCTACCATCCCATGAATGACTGTTTATATTTGAAGTCCAAGCACTGTAATGACACCCACACACCCAAAACCCAATGAATGACTGTTGATAATTACAATCCAAGCACTGTAATGATATCAACAACTCACCACCCCATGAATGACTGTTGATATTTACAGTCCAAGCACTGTAATGACTACCACACACACACCATCCTATAAATGAATGTTTATATTTACAGTCCAAACACTGTAATGACACCTACACACCCACCACCCCATGAATGTCTGTTGATAGTTACAGTCCAAGCAATGTAATGACACCCACACACCCACCACCACATGAATGACTGTTCATATATACAGTCGAAGCAGTGTAATGACACTCACCACCCCATGAATTACTATTGATATTTACAGTCCAAGCACTGTAATGACACCTACATACCCACCACCCCATGAATAAGTTGATATATATTAACAGTCCAAGCACTGTAATGACACACAAACATCCACCACCCTATGAATGACTGTTGATATTTACAGTCCAAGCACTGTAATGGCAAACACACCCACCAACCCATGAATGACTGTTGATATTTACAGTACAAGCACTGTAATGTAACCGACACACCCCATGAATGACAGTTGATATTTACAGTCCAAACACTGTAATGACACACACACACATCAACCTATAAATGACTGTTGATATTAACAGTACAAGCACTGTAATGTCACCTACCATCCCATGAATGACTGTTGGTATTTAAAGTCCAAGCACTGTAATGACACCCAAACACCCAAAACCCAATGAATGACTGTTGATAATTACAATCCAAGCACTGTAATGACATCAACAACTCACCACCCCATGAATGACTGTTGATATTTACAGTCAAAGCACTGTAATGACACCCACACAACCATAACCCCATGAATGATGGTTAATATTTATAATCCAAGCACTGTAATATCACCCACACACCCACCACCCCATGAATGACTGTTGATATTTATAGTCCAATCACTGTAATGATACCCAAACACCCACCTTCCCATGAATAACTGTTGATATTTACAGTCAAAGCACTGTAATGACACCCACCACCCCATTAATGACTGTTGATATTTACAGTCCAAGCACTGAAATGACTCCCACACATCTATCACCCCATGAATGACTGTTGATATTTACAGTCAAAGCACTGTAATGACACCCACCACCCCATGAATGACTTGATATTTACACTGCAAGCACTGTAATTACACTTACACACCCACCAACCCCTGAATGACTGTTGATATTTACAGTCCAAACACTGTAATGACACACACTCCCACCAACCTATTGATGACTTGATATTTACAATCCAAACTCTGTAATAGCACCCACACACCCCATGAATGACAGTTGATATTTACAGTCCAAGTACTGTAATGACACCCAGACACCCACCACCTCATTAATGACTGTTGATATTTACAATCCAAGCACTGTGATGACACCCACACACCCACCACCCCATGAATGACTGTTGACATTTACAATTCAAGCACTGTATTGACACCCACACACTGATCACCCCATGATTGACTGTTAATATATACACTCTAAGCACTGTAATGACACCCACACACCCACCAACCCATAAATGACTCTTGATATTTACATTTCAAGCACTGTAATTAGACCCACACACCAACCACCCCATGAATGACTGTTGATATTTACAGTCCAAGCACTGTAATGACACCCACACACCCTCCACCCCAATAATGACCATTGATATTTATAGTTCAAGCACTGTAATGACACCCACAAACCCACAACCCAATGAATAACTGTTGATATTTACAGTCCAAGCACTGTAATGACACCCACACACCACCCACCCCATAAATGACTGTTGATATTTACAGTCCAAGCATTGTAATGATACCCACACACTCACCACCCCATGAATGTCTATTGATATTAACAGTCCAAGCATTGTAATGATACTCACACACTCACCACCCCATGAATGACTGTTGATATTTACAGTCCAAGCACTGTAATAACACCTACCATCCCATGAATGACTGTTGGTATTTAAAGTCGAACCACTGTATTGACACACACACATCCACCATCCCATAAATGACTGTTGATATTTAGTCTAAGCACTGTAATGACACTCACACACACAACATCCCATGAATGACTGTTGATATTTACAGTTTAAGCACTGTTATGACACCCACACACCCACCACCCCATGAATGCATGTTGATATTTACAGTCTAAGCACTCTAATGACACACACACACCTACCACCCATGAATGATAGTTGATATTTATAGTCCAAGCACTGTAATGACACCCACATACCCACCACCACATTAACCCTTAAGAACCGCAATCCCCCTAGCGCTACTGGAGCGTGAACCGCAAAAACAGGGTGATTTTTAAAGTTTTGTTTAAGTAAATCTTGTTATTTTACACACCAGAATCTGTAAACTAAAGTTTTTTAGGTCCACTGGTTTGCGTACAGCAGCGCCATGAGTAATAAAGTAGTTACCCCTAAAAAAAAACTAAAAATTAGAAAACGTGAGCGAGCGTATTTTCATTGCGTATATATGACGAGTGAACCATTTCCCTCTCACACCACTCATTAAAGGCCCAACCTAACCAGTGTTACCAATGAAGTGGCTAGATATAGCCCAAGCAATTTTTTTTCTACCGGCTTTATATTACGTCAATCGGCTTCAAGGCCTAAATTCACGGTGATGTGATATTTGGTCAATAGGCATTTAAGGGTTAATGACTGTTGATATTTAAAGTCCAAGCACTGTAATAACACCCACCACTCTATGAATGACTGTTGATATTTACAGTCCAAGCTCTGTAATGACACCCACACACCCACCACCCCTTGAATGACTGTTGATATTTACAGTCCAAGCACTGTAATGAAACCCACACACGGAGCACCGCATTAATGACTGTTGATATTTACAGTACAAGCACTGTAATGATACCCACCACCCCATGAATGACGTTTGATATTTACACTCCAAGCACTGTAATGACACCAACACACCCACGACCCCATGAGTGACTGTTGATATTTACAGTCCAAGCACTGTAATGACACCCACCACCCCATGAATGACTGTTGATATTTTCAGTCCAAGCATTGTAATAACACTCACAGACTAACCACCCCATGAATGACTGTTGATATTTACAGTCCGAGCACTGTAATGAAACTAACACACCCACCATTCCATGAATAACTGTTGATATTTACAGTCCAAGCACTGTAATAACACCCACACACCACCACCCCATTAATGACTGTTGATATATACAGTCCAAGCACTTTAATGACACCCACACACCCACCACCTCATCAATGATTGTTTATATTTACAGTCCAAAAACTGTAATGACACTAACAACCCCAAAAATGACTGTTGATATTTACAATACAATCACTATATGACACCCACACACCCCATGATTGACTGTTGATATTTACTATCCACGCACTGTACTGACACACACACACCCACCACTCCTTGAATGACTGTTGATATTTACAGTCCAGGCAATGTAATTGAACCCACACACACACCACCCCATGAATGACAGTTTATACTTACAGTCCAAGCTCTGTAATGACACCCACACACTCACCAAGCAATGAATGACTGTTGATATTTACATTCCAAGCACTGTCATAACACCCACACACCAACCACCCCATAAATGACTGTTGATATATACAGTCCAAGCACTGTATTGACACCCACCACCCCATGAATGACTGTTGATATTTACACACAAAGCACAGTAATGACCCCCACACACCCACCACCCCATGAATGACTGTTGATATTTACAATTCGAGCACTGTAATGACACCCACACACCCACCACCCCTTTAATCACTGTTGATATTTACAGTCCAAGCACTGTAATGAAACCCACACAACCACCACCGCATTAATGACTGTTGATATTTACAGTACAAGCACTGTAATGATACCCGCCACCCCATGAATGATGGTTGATATTTATTTTCCAAGCTTTGTAATGACACCCACACACCCACGACCCCATGAATGACTGTTGATATTTACAGTCCAAGCACTGTAATGACACCCACCACCCCATGAATGACTGTTGATATTTTCAGTCCAAGCATTGTAATAACACCCACAGACTAACCACCTCATGAATGACTGTTGATATTTACAGTCCGAGCACTGTAATGACACCCAAAAACACACCACCTAATGAATGACTGTTGATATATACAGTCAAAGCACTTTAATGACACCCACACACCCACCACCTCATGAATGACTATTTACATTTACAGTCCAAGCACTGTAATGACACTAACCATCCCATGAATGACTGTTGATATTTAAAGTACAATCACTATTATGACACCCACACACCCCATGATTGACTGTTGATATTTACTATCCAAGCACTGTACTGACACCCACACACCGACCACCCCATGAATGACAGTTGATACTTACAGTCCAAGCACTGTAATGACACCCACACACTCACCATACCATGAATGACTGTTGATATTTACATTTCAAGTACTGTAATGACACACTCACAACAACCACCCTATGAATGACTGTTGATATTTACAGTTCAAGCACTGTAATGACACCCTCACACCAACCATTCATGAATGATGGTTGATATTTACAGTCTTAGCACTGTAATGACACTCACACACCCACCACCCCATGAATGATTGTTGATGTTGACAGTACGAGCTCTGTAATGACACCCACACTCCCACCACCCCATGAATGACTGTTGGTATTTAAAGTCAAACCTCTGTAATGACACCCACACTCCCACCACCTCATGAATGACTGTTGATATTTACAGTCCAAGCACTGTAATGACACTAACCATCCAATGAATGAGTGTTGATATTTACAGTCCAAGCACTGTAATCACACCTACAACCCCATTAATTAATGTTGATATTTACAGTACAATCACTATAATGACACCAACACACCCCATAATTGACTGTTGATATTAACTATCCACTCACTGTACTGACACCCACACACCCACCACCCCATTAATGACTGTTGATATTTACAGTCCAGGCAATGTAATGGAACCCACATACCCACCACCCAATGAAGGACAGTTGATACTTACAGTCCAAGCACTGTAGTGACACCCACACACCTACAACCAAATGAATGACTGTTGATATTTACAGTCCAAACATGTAATGACACCCATACAACCACCACCCCATGAATGACTCTTGATATTTACAGACCAAACACTGTAATGATACCCACAAACCCTCCACAACGTGAATGACTTTTGATATTTACAGTCCATGCGCTGTAATGACACCCACACATACACCAACATATGAATGGCTGTGGATATTTGCTGTCCAAGCTCTGTAATAACTACCACACACCCAGCACCCCATGAAAGACTGTTGATATTTACAGTCCAAGCACTGTATTGAAACTCACACACCCACCACCCCGTGATTGACTGTTGATATTTACAGTCCAAGCACTGTAATGACACCCTTACACCCAGCACCCAATGAATAACTGTTGGTATTTACAGTCCAACCACTCTAATGACACCCACACACCCAACACCCCATAAATGACTATTGATATTTACAGTCATAGCACTGTAATGACACCCACACACCCACCACCCTTTGAATGAATGTTGATATTTACAGTACAAGCACTGTAGTGACACCCACCACCCCATGAATGACGGTTGATATTTATAGTCCAAGCACTGTAATGGAACCCACACACTTACCACCCCATGAATGACGGTTGATATTTACAGTCCAAGTACTGTAATGACAATAACAACCCCATGAATGACTGTTAATATTTACCGTCCAAGCACAGTAATGACACCTACAAACCCACCACACCATGAATGACAGTTGATATTTACAGTCCAAACACTGTAATGATACCCACACACCCACCACCCCATGAATGACTGTTGATATATACAGTCTTATCATTGTAATGATACCCACAGACCCACAATCTAATGAATGACTGTTAATAACTACAGTCCAAGAACTGTAATGACACCCACACACCCACCACCCCATGAATGACTGTTGATATTTACAGTCCAAGAACTGTAATGACACCCACACACCCACCACCCAATAAATGATTGTTAATATTTACAGTCCAAGCACTGTAATGACACCCAAACTCCAACCACAGCATGAATTACTGTTGATATTTACAGTCCAAGCACTGTAATGACAACCACACACCCACCACCCTATGAATGATTGTTAATATTTACAGTCCAAGTACTGTAATGACACCCACACACCCACCACCCAATAAATGATTGTTGATAGTTACGGTCTAAGCACTGTAATGGCACCCAAACACCCACCACCCCAAGAATGACTGTTGATATTTACAGTACAAGCTCTGTAATGACATACACACACCCACAACACAATGAATGACTGCTGATAATAACAATCCAATCATTGTCATGACGACCACACTCCCAACATTCCACAATGATTGTTGATATTTACAGTCCAATCACTGTAACGACATCCACACACTTACCATCCCATGAATCACTGCTGACATTTACAGTCCAAGAACTGTAATGACACCCACACACCCACCACCCCATGAATAACGGTTGATATTTACAGTCCAAGCACTGTAAAGACACCCACACATCTACCACCCCATGAATAACTGTTGATTTTGTACTGTCGAAGCTCTGTAATGACACCCACATACCCACCACCCCATTAATGATTGTTGATATTTACAGTCCAAGCAGTGTAATGACACCCACACACCTACTATCCCATGAATGACTGTTGATATTTACAGTCCAAGCACTGTAGTGACACCAACCCACCCAGCTCCCCATGCCTTACTGTTGATATTTACATTCCTAGCACTGTAATGACACCCACACACCCGCCACCCAATAAGTGACTGTTGATATTTACAGTCCAAGCACTGTAATTACACCCAACACCATGAATTACTTTTGATATTTACAGTCCAAACACTGTAATGACATGCACACACACACCACCCGTGATATTTACAGTCCAAGCACAGTAATGACACCAACACACACACCACCCCATGAATGACTGTTGATATTTACAGTCCAAGCACTGTAAGGATACCCACACACCCACCACCCCATGATTGACAGTTGATATTTACAGTCCAAGCACTCATGAATGATTGTTGATATTTATAGTCCATGCACTGTGTGACGTGAAGCACGAGTGGCCTGAACCAGCCTTAACTACCTGTTGGGGGAATACATTAACTACCATCATCTGGCCAGGGAACGAGCGAGGAAAGGCAACCAATGGCAGAGTGTGTGTGCATGAGTTTATCCGTGGGATTGGTCAAGAAGTTTTCCCGCGTTGAGGGAGTTTGTTCATTGGCTCAGGCATCTAAGATGCACATACGTCATGCCTTCAACAGGGTATATAAGGGCAGGAAGACGGTGTTTCAGAGATTCCCTCTGCTTCTTTTGCTCCGGGTGGATTGGTGGTGCATTGTGGTGGTGACGGGGTTGGTGAAGTATTTGTAAGTAGCATTAAGGTTTAATATTTAAGGTCTAGTATTAAGGTGATTATTTTTGTATTACATAATTTGGGAGAACAGAAAATTGTTAATGTATTGTGTCAAGTTAATATTGTCAATGTATTCCAGGTACTTGAGTGAGATGCATATTGTTTGTGAATTAAAAATAATGTTATTTTTCTCAGTGTTTCAAGTATGCTCCTATAGTGTTAATCTAAAGTATTTGGGAGAGCAACGGTGCATTTTTTCTCTAGGGTGCATCGGGTCTTATTAGTAAAGACAGTGACAACTGCAATAACACCTACCACCCCATAAATGACTGTTGATATTTACAATCAAAGCACTGTAATGGCACCCACACAATCACCACCTCATAAATGACTGTTGATATTTAAAGTCCAAGCACTGTAAGGATACCCACACACCCACCACCCCATGATTGACAGTTGATATTTACAGTCCAAGCACTGTAATGATACTCACACACCTAGCACCCCATGAATAACTGTTGATATTTACATTACAAGCACTGTAATGACACCCACACACCCACCACCCAATGAGTGACAGTTGATATTTACAGTCCAAGCACTGTAATGACACCCAAACACCCCCCTCTTAATGAATGACTGTTGATATTTACAGTCCAAACACTGTAATGACACCCAACACCATGAATGATTGCTGATATTTACAGTCCAAGCACTGTAATGACATGCTCACACACACCACCCGATGAATGACTGTTGATATTTACAGTCAATGTACTGCAATGACACCCACCAAACCATGAATGACTGTTCATATTTACAATCAAAGCACTGTAATGAAATCCACACACCCACCACCTCATGAATGACTGTTGATATTTACAGTTCAAGCACTGTAATGACATCCACACACCCATGACCACATGAATGACTGTTGATATATACAGTCCAAGCACTCGGGTTGTAATTACCAACAGTCATTCATTGGCTGGTGGGTGTGTGGATGTCATTACAGTGCTTGGACTGTAAATATCAACAGTCATTTATAGGGTGGTGGGTGTGTGGGTGCCATTACAATGCTTGGACTGTAAATATTAACAGAGCTTGTGGATATTTACAGTCCAAGCACTGTAATGACCCCCACACACCCACCATTCCATGAATGACAATTGATATTTACAGTCCAAGCACTGTAAAGACACCCACACACCCACAACCCCATGAATGACTGTTGATATATACAGTCCAAGCACTGTATTGACACCCACCACCCATGAATGACTGTTGATATTTTCAGTCCAAGCACTGTAATGACACCTACACACTAACCACCCCATGAATGACCGTTGATATTTACGGTCCGAACAATGTAATGACACCCACACACCCACCAGCCCATGAATGACTGTTGATATCTACAGTCCAAGCACTGTAATGACCCCCACACACCCACCACCCCATAAATGACTGTTAATATTTACAGTCCGTGCACTGTAATGACACCCACACACCCACCACCCCATGAATGACTGTTGATATTTACAGTCCTAGCACTGTATTGAAACAAATCAACCCATGAATGACTGTTGATATTTACAGTTCAAGCACTGTAATGACACCCACCACCCCATGAATGACTGTTGATATATACAGTCCAAGCTCTGTAATGACACCCACACACCCACCACCCCTTGAATGACTGTTGATATTTACAATCCAAGCACTGTAATGAAACCCACACACCAACCACCGCATTATGACTCTTGATATTTACAGTACAAGCACTGTAATGACACCCACCACCCCATGAATGATGGTTGATATTTACACTCCAAGAACTGTAATGACACCCACACACCCACGACCCCATGAATGACTGTTGATATGTACAGTCCAAGCACTGTAATGACACCTACCACCCCATAAATGACTGTTGATATTTTCAGTCAAAGCATTGTTATAACACCCACAGACTAACTTCCCCATGAATGACTGTTGATATTTACAGTCTGAGCACTGTAATGACACCCTCACACCCACCACCCATGAATGACTGTTGATATTTACAGTCCAAGTACTGTAATGACACCCAAACAATCACCATCCCATGAATGACTGTTGATATATACAGTCCAAGCACTTTAATGACACCCACACACCCACCACCACATGAATGATTGTTTATATTTACAGTCCAAGCACTGTAGTGACACTAACCACCCCATGAATGACTGTTGATATTTACAGTACAAATCAATATAATGACACCCACACACCCCATGATTGATATTTACTATCCACGCACTGTACTGACACCCACACACCCACCACCCCATGAATGACTTTTTGAAAAAAAAATATCGATTTTTAGCATGCTTTCGGCTTATATTTTGAAAATATTCTAGCACTGAGTAGGTATGTACAGATCGCTTCTGGAACCCAAAAATATCGAATTTTCGGGTGTTTTGAGCCTGAATTTGGGATTTAAATGGGTACAGAAGATGCATGCACATATCGTATTTTTGCACCTAATAGGTCGAATTTCACTTGTTTTGGGCCTATATTTTGAAAATATTCTAGCACTGAGTAGGCATTTATAGATCGCTTTCGGGACCCAAAAATATCGAATTTTCGGGTGTTTTGAGCATGAATTTTAGATATCAAACGGGTACAAAAGATGCATGCACATATCGACTTTGGGCACCTAAAATTTCGATTTTTAGCATGTTTTGGGTATATATTTTGAAAATATTCTAGCACTGAGTAGACATGTACAGATCGCTTCTGGGACACAAAAATATCGAATTTTCTGGTGTTTTGAGCATGAATTTGAGATATAAACGAGTACAGAAGATGCATGCACATATCAACTTTGGGTACCTAAAATATCGAATTTCGGCATTTGATGGGCCTGTATTTTGAAAATATTCTATTACTGAATATGCATGTATAGATCGCTTCTGGGAACCAGAAATATCGAATTTTCGGGTATTTTGAGCCAGAATTTGTGATATAAACGGATACAGAAAACGCATGCACATATCCACTTTGGGCACCAAAAATATCCATTTTTAGTATGCTTTGGGCCTATATTTTGAAATTATTCTAGGACTGAGTAGGCATGTACAGCTCGCTTTTGGGACCCAAAAATATCGAATTTTCGGGTGTTTTGAGCCTGAATTTGAGATATAAACGTGTATTGAAGATGCGTGCACATATCGACTTTTAGCACCTAAAATATCGATTTTGAGCATGTTTCGGGTCTGTATCTTGAAAACATTCTAGCAAGGAGTAAGTATGTACAGATCGCTATTGGGACCCAAAAATATCGAATTTTCGGGTGTTTGGATCCTCAATTTGGGATATTAAACGGGTACAGAAGATGCATGCACATATTGACTTTGGGCACCTAAAATATCGATTTTGAGCATGTTTTGGGCCTGTATTTTGAAAATATTCAAGCATTGAGTATGCATGTACAGATCGCTTCAGGGACCCAATAATATCGAATTTTCGGGTGTTTTGAGCCTGAATTTGGAATATAAATGAGTACAAAATATGCATGCACATATCGACTTGTTGCAACTAAAATATTGAATTTCAGCATGTTTTGGGCCTATATTTTGAAAGTATTCTAGCACTGGGTATGCATGTACAGATCGCTTGTGGTATCCAAAAATATCGAATTTTCGGGTTTTTTGAGTCTGAATTTCTGATATAAACGAGTACAGAAGATGCATGCAGATATCGACTTTTTGAACAACAAATATCGAATTTCAGCATGTTTTCGGCCTATATTTTGAAAGCATTCTAGCACTGAGTATGCATGTACAGATCACTTCTGGGACCCAAAAATATCGAATTTTCAGGTGTTTTGAGCCTGAATATAAGATATAAACGGGTACAGAAGATGCATGCACATATTGACTTTTTGCACCTAATAGGTCGAAATTCAGCATGTTTTGGGCCTATATTATGAAAATACTCTAACACAGAGTAGGCATTTACAGATCGCTTCTGAGCCCCAATAAAATCGAATATTCAGGTGTTTTGAGCCTGAATTTTGGATATAAACGGGTAAAGAAGACGCATGCACATATTGACTTTGGGTACCTAAAATATCGATTTTTAGCAGGTTTTGGGCCTGTATTTTGAAAATATTCTGTCAGTAAATAGGCATGTACAGATCGCTTCTCGGCCCCCCCAAAATCGATTATTCGGGTGTTTTGAGCTTGAATTTTGGATATAAACGGGTACAGAAGATGGATGCACATATTGACTTTGGGTACCCAAAATATCGATTTTTAGCATGTTTTGGGCCTATATTCTTAAAATATTCTAGCACTGCGTAGGCATGTACAGATTGCTTCTCGGAACCAAAAATATCGAATTTTCGGGTGTTTTAGCCGGAATTTGAGATATAAACGGGTACAGAAGATGCATACACATATCGACTTTGGGCACCTAAAATATCGATTTTCAGCATGTTTTGGGCGTGTATTTTGAAAATATTCCATTACTAAGTAGGCATGAACAGATCGTTTCTGTGACCAAAAAAAATCGAATTTTCTGGTGTTTTGAGCATGAATTTGGGATATAAACGAGTACAGAAGATGCATGCACATATCGACTTTGGGTACCTAAAATATCGAATTTCGGCATTTGATGGGCCTGTATTTTGAAAATATTTTATTACTGAATATGCATGTATAGATCGCTTCTGGGAACCAAAAATATAGAATTTTCGGGTATTTTGAGCCAGAATTTGTAATATAAACGGGTACAGAAAACGCATGCACATATCCACTTTGGGCACCAAAAATATCCATTTTTAGTATGCTTTGGGCCTATATTTTGAAATTATTCTAGGACTGAGTAGGCATGTACAGCTCGCTTCAGGGACCCAAAAATATCGAATTTTCGGGTGTTTTGAGCCTGAATTTGAGATATAAACGTGTATTGAAGATGCGTGCACATATCGACTTTTAGCACCTAAAATATCGATTTTGAGCATGTTTTGGGTCTGTATCTTGAAAACATTCTAGCAAGGAGTAAGCATGTACAGATCGCTATTGGGACCCAAAAATATCAAATTTGCGGGTGTTTTGATCCTCAATTTGGGATATAAACGGGTACAGAAGATGCATACACATATTGACTTTGGGCACCTAAAATATCGATTTTGAGCATGTTTTGGGCCTGTATTTTGAAAATATTCAAGCATTGAGTATGCATGTACAGATCGCTTCAGGGACCCAATAATATCGAATTTTCGGGTGTTTTGAGCCTGAATTTGGAATATAAATGAGTACAAAATATGCATGCACATATCGACTTGTTGCAACTAAAATATCGAATTTCAGCATGTTTTGGGCCTATATTTTGAAAGTATTCTAGCACTGAGTATGCATGTACAGATCGCTTCTGGTATCCAAAAATATCGAATTTTCGGGTTTTTTTAGCCTGAATTTCTGATATAAACGAGTACAGAAGATGTATGCAGATATCGACTTTTTGAACAACAAATATCGAATTTCAGCATGTTTTCGGTCTATATTTTGAAAGCATTCTAGCACTGAGTATGCATGTACAGATCGCTTCTGGGACCCAAAAATATCGAATTTTCAGGTGTTTTGAGCCTGAATATAAGATATAAACGGGTACAGAAGATGCATGCACATATGGACTTTTGCACCTAATAGGTCGAAATTCAGCATGTTTTGGGCCTATATTATGAAAATACTCTAACACAGAGTAGGCATTTACAGATCGCTTCTGAGTCCCAATAAAATCGAATATTCGGGTGTTTTGAGCCTGAATTTTGGATATAAACGGGTAAAGAAGACGCATGCACATATTGACTTTGGGTACCTAAAATATCGATTTTTAGCAGGTTTTGGGCCTGTATTTTGAAAATATTCTGTCAGTAAATAGGCATGTACAGATCGCTTCTCGGCCCCCCCAAAATCGATTATTCGGGTGTTTTGAGCTTGAATTTTGGATATAAACGGGTACAGAAGATGGATGCACATATTGACTTTGAGTACCCAAAATATCGATTTTTAGCATGTTTTGGGCATATATTTTTAAAATATTCTAGCACTGCGTAGGCATGTACAGATTGCTTCTCGGAACCAAAAATATCGAATTTTCGGGTGTTTTAGCCTGAATTTGAGATATAAACGGGTACAGAAGATGCATACACATATCGACTTTGGGCACCTAAAATATCGATTTTTAGCATGTTTTGGGCCTGTATTTTGAAAATATTTTACTACTGAATATGCATTTATAGATCGCTTCTGGGAACCAAAAATATCGAATTTTCGTGTATTTTGAGCCAGAATTTGTAATATAAACGGGTACAGAAAACGCATGCACATATCCACTTTGGGCACCAAAAATATCCATTTTTAGTATGCTTTGGGCCTATATTTTGAAATTATTCTAGGACTGAGTAGGCATGTACAGCTCGCTTCTGGGACCCAAAAATATCGAATTTTCGGGTGTTTTGAGCCTGAATTTGAGATATAAACGTGTATTGAAGATGCGTGCACATATCGACTTTTAGCACCTAAAATATCGATTTTGAGCATGTTTTGGGTCTGTATCTTGAAAACATTCTAGCAAGGAGTAAGCATGTACAGATCGCTATTGGGACCCAAAAATATCAAATTTGCGGGTGTTTTGATCCTCAATTTGGGATATAAACGGGTACAGAAGATGCATACACATATTGACTTTGGGCACCTAAAATATCGATTTTGAGCATGTTTTGGGCCTGTATTTTGAAAATATTCAAGCATTGAGTATGCATGTACAGATCGCTTCAAGGACCCAATAATATCGAATTTTCGGGTGTTTTGAGCCTGAATTTGGAATATAAATGAGTACAAAATATGCATGCACATATCGACTTGTTGCAACTAAAATATCGAATTTCAGCATGTTTTGGGCCTATATTTTGAAAGTATTCTAGCACTGAGTATGCATGTACAGATCGCTTCTGGTATCCAAAAATATCGAATTTTCGGGTTTTTTGAGCCTTAATTTCTGATATAAACGAGTACAGAAGATGTATGCAGATATCGACTTTTTGAACAACAAATATCGAATTTCAGCATGTTTTCGGCCCATATTTTGAAAGCATTCTAGCATTGAGTATGCATGTACAGATCGCTTCTGGGACCCAAAAATATCGAATTTTCAGGTGTTTTGAGCCTGAATATAAGATATAAACGGGTACAGAAGATGCATGCACATATTGACTTTTTGCACCTAATAGGTCGAAATTCAGCATGTTTTGGGCCTATATTATGAAAATACTCTAACACAGAGTAGGCATTTACAGATCGCTTCTGAGCCCCAATAAAATCGAATATTCGGGTGTTTTGAGCCTGAATTTTGGATATAAACGGATAAAGAAGACGCATGCACATATTGACTTTGGGTACCTAAAATATCGATTTTTAGCAGGTTTTGGGCCTGTATTTTGAAAATATTCTGTCAGTAAATAGGCATGTACAGATCGCTTCTCGGCCCCCCCAAAATCGATTATTCGGGTGTTTTGAGCTTGAATTTTGGATATAAACGGGTACAGAAGATGGATGCACATATTGACTTTGGGTACCCAAAATATCGATTTTTAGCATGTTTTGGGCCTATATTTTTAAAATATTCTAGCACTGCGTAGGCATGTACAGATTGCTTCTCGGAACCAAAAATATCGAATTTTCGGGTGTTTTAGCCTGAATTTGAGATATAAACGGGTACAGAAGATGCATACACATATCGACTTTGGGCACCTAAAATATCGATTTTTAGCATGTTTTGGGCGTGTATTTTGAAAATATTCCATTACTAAGTAGGCATGAACAGATCGTTTCTGTGACCAAAAAAAATCGAATTTTCTGATGTTTTGAGCATGAATTTGGGATATAAACGAGTACAGAAGATGCATGCACATATCGACTTTGGGTACCTAAAATATCGAATTTCGGCATTTGATGGGCCTGTATTTTGAAAATATTTTATTACTGAATATGCATGTATAGATCGCTTCTGGGAACCAAAAATATCGAATTTTCGGGTATTTTGAGCCAGAATTTGTAATATAAACGGGTACAGAAAACGCATGCACATATCCACTTTGGGCACCAAAAATATCCATTTTTAGTATGCTTTGGGCCTATATTTTGAAATTATTCTAGGACTGAGTAGGCATGTACAGCTCGCTTCTGGGACCCAAAAATATCGAATTTTCGGGTGTTTTGAGCCTGAATTTGAGATATAAACGTGTATTGAAGATGCGTGCACATATCGACTTTTAGCACCTAAAATATCGATTTTGAGCATGTTTTGGGTCTGTATCTTGAAAACATTCTAGCAAGGAGTAAGCATGTACAGATCGCTATTGGGACCCAAAAATATCGAATTTGCGGGTGTTTTGATCCTCAATTTGGGATATAAACGGGTACAGAAGATGCATGCACATATTGACTTTGGGCACCTAAAATATCGATTTTGAGCATGTTTTGGGCCTGTATTTTGAAAATATTCAAGCATTGAGTATGCATGTACAGATCGCTTCAGGGACCCAATAATATCGAATTTTCGGGTGTTTTGAGCCTGAATTTGGAATATAAATGAGTACAAAATATGCATGCACATATCGACTTGTTGCAACTAAAATATCGAATTTCAGCATGTTTTGGGCCTATATTTTGAAAGTATTCTAGCACTGAGTATGCATGTACAGATCGCTTCTGGTATCCAAAAATATCGAATTTTCGGGTTTTTTTAGCCTGAATTTCTGATATAAACGAGTACAGAAGATGTATGCAGATATCGACTTTTTGAACAACAAATATCGAATTTCAGCATGTTTTCGGCCAATATTTTGAAAGCATTCTAGCACTGAGTATGCATGTACAGATCGCTTCTGGGACCCAAAAATATCGAATTTTCAGGTGTTTTGAGCCTGAATATAAGATATAAACGGGTACAGAAGATGCATGCACATATTGACTTTTTGCACCTAATAGGTCGAAATTCAGCATGTTTTGGGCCTATATTATGAAAATACTCTAACACAGAGTAGGCATTTACAGATCGCTTCTGAGCCCCAATAAAATCGAATATTCGGGTGTTTTGAGCCTGAATTTTGGATATAAACGGGTAAAGAAGACGCATGCACATATTGACTTTGGGTACCTAAAATATCGATTTTTAGCAGGTTTTGGGCCTGTATTTTGAAAATATTCTGTCAGTAAATAGGCATGTACAGATCGCTTCTCGGCCCCCCCAAAATCGATTATTCGGGTGTTTTGAGCTTGAATTTTGGATATAAACGGGTACAGAAGATGGATGCACATATTGACTTTGGGTACCCAAAATATCGATTTTTAGCATGTTTTGGGCCTATATTTTTAAAATATTCTAGCACTGCGTAGGCATGTACAGATTGCTTCTCGGAACCAAAAATATCGAATTTTCGTGTGTTTTAGCCTGAATTTGAGATATAAACGGGTACAGAAGATGCATACACATATCGACTTTGGGCACCTAAAATATCGATTTTCAGCATGTTTTGGGCGTGTATTTTGAAAATATTCCATTACTAAGTAGGCATGAACAGATCGTTTCTGTGACCAAAAAAAATCGAATTTTCTGATGTTTTGAGCATGAATTTGGGATATAAACGAGTACAGAAGATGCATGCACATATCGACTTTGGGTACCTAAAATATCGAATTTCGGCATTTGATGGGCCTGTATTTTGAAAATATTTTATTACTGAATATGCATGTATAGATCGCTTCTGGGAACCAAAAATATCGAATTTTCGGGTATTTTGAGCAAGAATTTGTAATATAAACGGGTACAGAAAACGCATGCACATATCCACTTTGGGCACCAAAAATATCCATTTTTAGTATGCTTTGGGCCTATATTTTGAAATTATTCTAGGACTGAGTAGGCATGTACAGCTCGCTTCTGGGACCCAAAAATGTCGAATTTTCGGGTGTTTTGAGCCTGAATTTGAGATATAAACGTGTATTGAAGATGTGTGCACATATCGACTTTTAGCACCTAAAATATCGATTTTGAGCATGTTTTGGGTCTGTATCTTGAAAACATTCTAGCAAGGAGTAAGCATGTACAGATCGCTATTGGGACCCAAAAATATCGAATTTGCGGGTGTTTTGATCCTCAATTTGGGATATAAACGGGTACAGAAGATTCATGCACATATTGACTTTGGGCACCTAAAATATCGATTTTGAGCATGTTTTGGGCCTGTATTTTGAAAATATTCAAGCACTGAGTATGCATGTACAGATCGCTTCTGGTATCCAAAAATATCGAATTTTCGGGTTTTTTGAGCCTGAATTTCTGATATAAACGAGTACAGAAGATGTATGCAGATATCGACTTTTTGAACAACAAATATCGAATTTCAGCATGTTTTCGGTCTATATTTTGAAAGCATTCTAGCACTGAGTATGCATGTACAGATCGCTTCTGGGACCCAAAAATATCGAATTTTCAGGTATTTTGAGCCTGAATATAAGATATAAACGGGTACAGAAGATGCATGCACATATTGACTTTTTGCACCTAATAGGTCGAAATTCAGCATGTTTTGGGCCTATATTATGAAAATACTCTAACACAGAGTAGGCATTTACAGATCGCTTCTGAGCCCCAATAAAATCGAATATTCGGGTGTTTTGAGCCTGAATTTTGGATATAAACGGGTAAAGAAGACGCATGCACATATTGACTTTGGGTACCTAAAATATCGATTTTTAGCAGGTTTTGGGCCTGTATTTTGAAAATATTCTGTCAGTAACTAGGCATGTACAGATCGCTTCTCGGCCCCCCCAAAATCGATTATTCGGGTGTTTTGAGCTTGAATTTTGGATATAAACGGGTACAGAAGATGGATGCACATATTGACTTTGGGTACCCAAAATATCGATTTTTAGCATGTTTTGGGCCTATATTTTTAAAATATTCTAGCACTGCGTAGGCATGTACAGATTGCTTCTCAGAACCAAAAATATCGAATTTTCGGGTGTTTTAGCCTGAATTTGAGATATAAACGGGTACAGAAGATGCATACACATATCGACTTTGGGTACCTAAAATATCGAATTTCGGCATTTGATGGGCCTGTATTTTGAAAATATTTTATTACTGAATATGCATGTATAGATCGCTTCTGGGAACCAAAAATATCGAATTTTCGGGTATTTTGAGCCAGAATTTGTAATATAAACGGGTACAGAAAACGCATGCACATATCCACTTTGGGCACCAAAAATATCCATTTTTAGTATGCTTTGGGCCTATATTTTGAAATTATTCTAGGACTGAGTAGGCATGTACAGCTCGCTTCTGGGACCCAAAAATATCGAATTTTCGGGTGTTTTGAGCCTGAATTTGAGATATAAACGTGTATTGAAGATGCGTGCACATATCGACTTTTAGCACCTAAAATATCGATTTTGAGCATGTTTTGGGTCTGTATCTTGAAAACATTCTAGCAAGGAGTAAGCATGTACAGATCGCTATTGGGACCCAAAAATATCGAATTTGCGGGTGTTTTGATCCTCAATTTGGGATATAAACGGGTACAGAAGATGCATGCACATATTGACTTTGGGCACCTAAAATATCGATTTTGAGCATGTTTTGGGCCTGTATTTTGAAAATATTCAAGCATTGAGTATGCATGTACAGATCGCTTCAGGGACCCAATAATATCGAATTTTCGGGTGTTTTGAGCCTGAATTTGGAATATAAATGAGTACAAAATATGCATGCACATATCGACTTGTTGCAACTAAAATATCGAATTTCAGCATGTTTTGGGCCTATATTTTGAAAGTATTCTAGCACTGAGTATGCATGTACAGATCGCTTCTGGTATCCAAAAATATCGAATTTTCGGGTTTTTTTAGCCTGAATTTCTGATATAAACGAGTACAGAAGATGTATGCAGATATCGACTTTTTGAACAACAAATATCGAATTTCAGCATGTTTTCGGCCAATATTTTGAAAGCATTCTAGCACTGAGTATGCATGTACAGATCGCTTCTGGGACCCAAAAATATCGAATTTTCAGGTGTTTTGAGCCTGAATATAAGATATAAACGGGTACAGAAGATGCATGCACATATTGACTTTTTGCACCTAATAGGTCGAAATTCAGCATGTTTTGGGCCTATATTATGAAAATACTCTAACACAGAGTAGGCATTTACAGATCGCTTCTGAGCCCCAATAAAATCGAATATTCGGGTGTTTTGAGCCTGAATTTTGGATATAAACGGGTAAAGAAGACGCATGCACATATTGACTTTGGGTACCTAAAATATCGATTTTTAGCAGGTTTTGGGCCTGTATTTTGAAAATATTCTGTCAGTAAATAGGCATGTACAGATCGCTTCTCGGCCCCCCCAAAATCGATTATTCGGGTGTTTTGAGCTTGAATTTTGGATATAAACGGGTACAGAAGATGGATGCACATATTGACTTTGGGTACCCAAAATATCGATTTTTAGCATGTTTTGGGCCTATATTTTTAAAATATTCTAGCACTGCGTAGGCATGTACAGATTGCTTCTCGGAACCAAAAACATCGAATTTTCGTGTGTTTTAGCCTGAATTTGAGATATAAACGGGTACAGAAGATGCATACACATATCGACTTTGGGCACCTAAAATATCGATTTTCAGCATGTTTTGGGCGTGTATTTTGAAAATATTCCATTACTAAGTAGGCATGAACAGATCGTTTCTGTGACCAAAAAAAATCGAATTTTCTGATGTTTTGAGCATGAATTTGGGATATAAACGAGTACAGAAGATGCATGCACATATCGACTTTGGGTACCTAAAATATCGAATTTCGGCATTTGATGGGCCTGTATTTTGAAAATATTTTATTACTGAATATGCATGTATAGATCGCTTCTGGGAACCAAAAATATCGAATTTTCGGGTATTTTGAGCAAGAATTTGTAATATAAACGGGTACAGAAAACGCATGCACATATCCACTTTGGGCACCAAAAATATCCATTTTTAGTATGCTTTGGGCCTATATTTTGAAATTATTCTAGGACTGAGTAGGCATGTACAGCTCGCTTCTGGGACCCAAAAATGTCGAATTTTCGGGTGTTTTGAGCCTGAATTTGAGATATAAACGTGTATTGAAGATGTGTGCACATATCGACTTTTAGCACCTAAAATATCGATTTTGAGCATGTTTTGGGTCTGTATCTTGAAAACATTCTAGCAAGGAGTAAGCATGTACAGATCGCTATTGGGACCCAAAAATATCGAATTTGCGGGTGTTTTGATCCTCAATTTGGGATATAAACGGGTACAGAAGATTCATGCACATATTGACTTTGGGCACCTAAAATATCGATTTTGAGCATGTTTTGGGCCTGTATTTTGAAAATATTCAAGCACTGAGTATGCATGTACAGATCGCTTCTGGTATCCAAAAATATCGAATTTTCGGGTTTTTTGAGCCTGAATTTCTGATATAAACGAGTACAGAAGATGTATGCAGATATCGACTTTTTGAACAACAAATATCGAATTTCAGCATGTTTTCGGTCTATATTTTGAAAGCATTCTAGCACTGAGTATGCATGTACAGATCGCTTCTGGGACCCAAAAATATCGAATTTTCAGGTATTTTGAGCCTGAATATAAGATATAAACGGGTACAGAAGATGCATGCACATATTGACTTTTTGCACCTAATAGGTCGAAATTCAGCATGTTTTGGGCCTATATTATGAAAATACTCTAACACAGAGTAGGCATTTACAGATCGCTTCTGAGCCCCAATAAAATCGAATATTCGGGTGTTTTGAGCCTGAATTTTGGATATAAACGGGTAAAGAAGACGCATGCACATATTGACTTTGGGTACCTAAAATATCGATTTTTAGCAGGTTTTGGGCCTGTATTTTGAAAATATTCTGTCAGTAAATAGGCATGTACAGATCGCTTCTCGGCCCCCCCAAAATCGATTATTCGGGTGTTTTGAGCTTGAATTTTGGATATAAACGGGTACAGAAGATGGATGCACATATTGACTTTGGGTACCCAAAATATCGATTTTTAGCATGTTTTGGGCCTATATTTTTAAAATATTCTAGCACTGCGTAGGCATGTACAGATTGCTTCTCAGAACCAAAAATATCGAATTTTCGGGTGTTTTAGCCTGAATTTGAGATATAAACGGGTACAGAAGATGCATACACATATCGACTTTGGGCACCTAAAATATCGATTTTTAGCATGTTTTGGGCCTGTATTTTGAAAATATAATATTACTCAATAGCCATGTACAGATCGCTTCTAAGACCCAAAAATATCGAATTTTCGGGTATTTTGAGCCTGAATTTGAGATATAAACGGGTACTAAAGATGCAGGCACATATCGACTTTGGGCACCTAAAATATCGATTTTAAATTTGTTTTTGTGCCTGTATTTTGAAAATATTCTAACATTGAGTAGGCATGTACAGATCGCTTGTGGGACCCCAAAAATATCGAATTTTCGTGTGTTTTGAGCCTGAATTTGGGATATAAACGGGTACAGAGGAGGCATGCACATATTGACTTTGGGCACCTAAAATATCGATTTTCAGCATGTTTTGGGCGTGTATTTTTTGAAAATATTCCATTACTAAGTAGGCATGAACAGATCGTTTCTGTGACCAAATAAAATCGAATTTTCTGGTGTTTTGAGCATGAATTTGGGATATAAACGAGTACAGAAGATGCATGCACATATCGACTTTGGGTACCTAAAATATCGAATTTTGGCATTTGATGGGCCTGTATTTTGAAAATATTTTATTACTGAATATGCATGTATAGATCGCTTCTGGGAACCAAAAATATCGAATTTTCGGGTATTTTGAGCCAGAATTTGTAATATAAACGGGTACAGAAAACGCATGCACATATCCACTTTGGGCACCAAAAATATCCATTTTTAGTATGCTTTGGGCCTATATTTTGAAATTATTCTAGGACTGAGTAGGCATGTACAGCTCGCTTCTGGGACCCAAAAATATCGAATTTTCGGGTGTTTTGAGCCTGAATTTGAGATATAAACGTGTATTGAAGATGCGTGCACATATCGACTTTTAGCACCTAAAATATCGATTTTGAGCATGTTTTGGGTCTGTATCTTGAAAACATTCTAGCAAGGAGTAAGCATGTACAGATCGCTATTGGGACCCAAAAATATCGAATTTGCGGGTGTTTTGATCCTCAATTTGGGATATAAACGGGTACAGAAGATGCATGCACATATTGACTTTGGGCACCTAAAATATCGATTTTGAGCATGTTTTGGGCCTGTATTTTGAAAATATTCAAGCATTGAGTATGTATGTACAGATCGCTTCAGGGACCCAATAATATCGAATTTTCGGGTGTTTTGAGCCTGAATTTGGAATATAAATGAGTACAAAATATGCATGCACATATCGACTTGTTGCAACTAAAATATCGAATTTCAGCATGTTTTGGGCCTATATTTTGAAAGTATTCTAGCACTGAGTATGCATGTACAGATCGCTTCTAGTATCCAAAAATATCGAATTTTCGGGTTTTTTGAGCCTGAATTTCTGATATAAACGAGTACAGAAGATGTATGCAGATATCGACTTTTTGAACAACAAATATCGAATTTCAGCATGTTTTCGGCCTATATTTTGAAAGCATTCTAGCACTGAGTATGCATGTACAGATCGCTTCTGGGACCCAAAAATATCGAATTTTCAGGTGTTTTGAGCCTGAATATAAGATATAAACGGGTACAGAAGATGCATGCACATATTGACTTTTTGCACCTAATAGGTCGAAATTCAGCATGTTTTGGGCCTATATTATGAAAATACTCTAACACAGAGTAGGCATTTACAGATCGCTTCTGAGCCCCAATAAAATCGAATATTCGGGTGTTTTGAGCCTGAATTTTGGATATAAACGGGTAAAGAAGACGCATGCACATATTGACTTTGGGTACCCAAAATATCGATTTTTAGCATGTTTTGGGCCTATATTTTTAAAATATTCTAGCACTGCGTAGGCATGTACAGATTGCTTCTCGGAACCAAAAATATCGAATTTTCGGGTGTTTTAGCCTGAATTTGAAATATAAACGGGTACAGAAGATGCATACACATATCGACTTTGGGCACCTAAAATATCGATTTTTAGCATGTTTTGGGCCTGTATTTTGAAAATATTATATTACTGAATAGCCATGTACAGATCGCTTCTAACACCCAAAAATATCGAATTTTCGGGTATTTTGAGCCTGAATTTGAGATATAAACGGGTACTGAAGATGCATGCACATATCGACTTTGGGCACCTAAAATATCGATTTTAAATTTGTTTTTGTGCCTGTATTTTGAAAATATTCTAACATTAAGTAGGCATGTACAGATCGCTTGTGGGACCCCAAAAATATCGAATTTTCGGGTATTTTGAGCCAGAATTTGTAATATAAACGGGTACAGAAAACGCATGCACATATCCACTTTGGGCACCAAAATTATCCATTTTTAGTATGCTTTGGGCCTATATTTTGAAATTATTCTAGGACTGAGTAGGCATGTACAGCTCGCTTCTGGGACCCAAAAATATCGAATTTTCGGGTGTTTTGAGCCTGAATTTGAGATATAAACGTGTATTGAAGATGCGTGCACATATCGACTTTTAGCACCTAAAATATCGATTTTGAGCATGTTTTGGGTCTGTATCTTGAAAACATTCTAGCAAGGAGGAAGCATGTACAGATCGCTATTGGGACCCAAAAATATCGAATTTTCGGGTGTTTTGATCCTCAATTTGGGATATAAACGGGTACAGAAGATGCATGCACATATTGACTTTGGGCACCTAAAATATCGATTTTGAGCATGTTTTGGGCCTGTATTTTGAAAATATTCAAGCATTGAGTATGCATGTACAGATCGCTTCAGGGACCCAATAATATCGAATTTTCGGGTGTTTTGAGCCTGAATTTGGAATATAAATGAGTACAAAATATGCATGCACATATCGACTTGTTGCAACTAAAATATCGAATTTCAGCATGTTTTGGGCCTATATTTTGAAAGTATTCTAGCACTGAGTATGCATGTACAGATCGCTTCTAGTATCCAAAAATATCGAATTTTCGGGTTTTTTGAGCCTGAATTTCTGATATAAACGAGTACAGAAGATGTATGCAGATATCGACTTTTTGAACAACAAATATCGAATTTCAGCATGTTTTGGGCCTATATTATGAAAATACTCTAACACAGAGTAGGCATTTACAGATAGCTTCTGAGCCCCAATAAAATCGAATATTCGGGTGTTTTGAGCCTGAATTTTGGATATAAACGGGTAAAGAAGACGCATGCACATATTGACTTTGGGTACCTAAAATATTGATTTTTAGCAGGTTTTGGACCTGTATTTTGAAAATATTCTGTCAGTAAATAGGCATGTACAGATCGCTTCTCGGCCCCCCCAAAATCGATTATTCGGGTGTTTTGAGCTTGAATTTTGGATATAAACGGGTACAGAAGATGGATGCACATATTGACTTTGGGTACCCAAAATATCGATTTTTAGCATGTTTTGGGCCTATATTTTTAAAATATTCTAGCACTGTGTAGGCATGTACAGATTGCTTCTCGGAACCAAAAATATCGAATTTTCGGGTGTTTTAGCCTGAATTTGAGATATAAACGGGTACAGAAGATGCATACACATATCGACTTTGGGCACCTAAAATATCGATTTTTAGCATGTTTTGGGCCTGTATTTTGAAAATATTATATTACTGAATAGCCATGTACAGATCGCTTCTAACACCCAAAAATATCGAATTTTCGGGTATTTTGAGCCTGAATTTGAGATATAAACGGGTACTGAAGATGCATGCACATATCGACTTTGGGTACCTAAAATATCGAATTTTGGCATTTGATGGGCCTGTATTTTGAAAATATTTTATTACTGAATATGCATGTATAGATCGCTTCTGGGAACCAAAAATATCGAGTTTTCGGGTATTTTGAGCCAGAATTTGTAATATAAACGGGTACAGAAAACGCATGCACATATACACTTTGGGCACCAAAAATATCCATTTTTAGTATGCTTTGGGCCTATATTTTGAAATTATTCTAGGACTGAGTAGGCATGTACAGCTCGCTTCTGGGACCCAAAAATATCGAATTTTCGGGTGTTTTGAGCCTGAATATAAGATATAAACGGGTACAGAAGATGCATGCACATATTGACTTTTTGCACCTAATAGGTCGAAATTCAGCATGTTTTGGGCCTATATTATGAAAATACTCTAACACAGAGTAGGCATTTACAGATCGCTTCTGAGCCCCAATAAAATCGAATATTCGGGTGTTTTGAGCCTGAATTTTGGATATAAACGGGTAAAGAAGACGCATGCACATATTGACTTTGGGTACCTAAAATATCGATTTTTAGCAGGTTTTGGGCCTGTATTTTGAAAATATTCTGTCAGTAAATAGGCATGTACAGATCGCTTCTCGGCCCCCCCAAAACCGATTATTCGGGTGTTTGGAGCTTGAATTTTGGATATAAACGGGTACAGAAGATGGATGCACATATTGACTTTGGGTACCCAAAATATCGATTTTTAGCATGTTTTGGGCCTATATTTTTAAAATATTCTAGCACTGCGTAGGCATGTACAGATTGCTTCTCGGAACCAAAAATATCGAATTTTCGGGTGTTTTAGCCTGAATTTGAAATATAAACGGGTACAGAAGATGCATACACATATCGACTTTGGGCACCTAAAATATCGATTTTTAGCATGTTTTGGGCCTGTATTTTGAAAATATTATATTACTGAATAGCCATGTACAGATCGCTTCTAACACCCAAAAATATCGAATTTTCGGGTATTTTGAGCCTGAATTTGAGATATAAACGGGTACTGAAGATGCATGCACATATCGACTTTGGGCACCTAAAATATCGATTTTAAATTTGTTTTTGTGCCTGTATTTTGAAAATATTCTAACATTAAGTAGGCATGTACAGATCGCTTGTGGGACCCCAAAAATATCGAATTTTCGTGTGTTTTGAGCCTGAATTTGGGATATAAACGGGTACAGAGGAGGCATGCACATATTGACTTTGGGCACCTAAAATATCGATTTTCAGCATGTTTTGGGCGTGTATTTTGAAAATATTCCATTACTAAGTAGGCATGAACAGATCGTTTCTGTGACCAAAAAAAATCGAATTTTCTGGTGTTTTGAGCATGAATTTGGGATATAAACGAGTACAGAAGATGCATGCACATATCGACTTTGGGTACCTAAAATATCGAATTTCGGCATTTGATGGGCCTGTATTTTGAAAATATTTTACTACTGAATATGCATGTATAGATCGCTTCTGGGAACCAAAAATATCGAATTTTCGGGTATTTTGAGCCAGAATTTGTAATATAAACGGGTACAGAAAACGCATGCACATATCCACTTTGGGCACCAAAAATATCCATTTTTAGTATGCTTTGGGCCTATATTTTGAAATTATTCTAGGACTGAGTAGGCATGTACAGCTCGCTTCTGGGACCCAAAAATATCGAATTTTCGGGTGTTTTGAGCCTGAATTTGAGATATAAACGTGTATTGAACATGCGTGCACATATCGACTTTTAGCACCTAAAATATCGATTTTGAGCATGTTTTGGGTCTGTATCTTGAAAACATTCTAGCAAGGAGTAAGCATGTACAGATCGCTATTGAGACCCAAAAATATCGAATTTTCGGGTGTTTTGATCCTCAATTTGGGATATAAACGGGTACAGAAGATGCATGCACATATTGACTTTGGGCACCTAAAATATCGATTTTGAGCATGTTTTGGGCCTGTATTTTGAAAATATTCAAGCATTGAGTATGCATGTACAGATCGCTTCAGGGACCCAATAATATCGAATTTTCGGGTGTTTTGAGCCTGAATTTGGAATATAAATGAGTACAAAATATGCATGCACATATCGACTTGTTGCAACTAAAATATCGAATTTCAGCATGTTTTGGGCCTATATTTTGAAAGTATTCTAGCACTGAGTATGCATGTACAGATTGCTTCTAGTATCCAAAAATATCGAATTTTCGGGTTTTTTGAGCCTGAATTTCTGATATAAACGAGTACAGAAGATGTATGCAGATATCGACTTTTTGAACAACAAATATCGAATTTCAGCATGTTTTCGGCCAATATTTTGAAAGCATTCTAGCACTGAGTATGCATGTACAGATCGCTTCTGGGACCCAAAAATATCGAATTTTCAGGTGTTTTGAGCCTGAATATAAGATATAAACGGGTACAGAAGATGCATGCACATATTGACTTTTTGCACCTAATAGGTCGAAATTCAGCATGTTTTGGGCCTATATTATGAAAATACTCTAACACAGAGTAGGCATTTACAGATCGCTTCTGAGACCCAATAAAATCGAATATTCGGGTGTTTTGAGCCTGAATTTTGGATATAAACGGGTAAAGAAGACGCTTGCACATATTGACTTTGGGTACCTAAAATATCGATTTTTAGCAGGTTTTGGGCCTGTATTTTGAAAATATTCTGTCAGTAAATAGGCATGTACAGATCGCTTCTCGGCCCCCCCAAAACCGATTATTCGGGTGTTTGGAGCTTGAATTTTGGATATAAACGGGTACAGAAGATGGATGCACATATTGACTTTGGGCACCCAAAATATCGATTTTTAGCATGTTTTGGGCCTATATTTTTAAAATATTCTAGCACTGCGTAGGCATGTACAGATTGCTTCTCGGAACCAAAAATATCGAATTTTCGGGTGTTTTAGCCTGAATTTGAAATATAAACGGGTACAGAAGATGCATACACATATCGACTTTGGGCACCTAAAATATCGATTTTTAGCATGTTTTGGGCCTGTATTTTGAAAATATTATATTACTGAATAGCCATGTACAGATCGCTTCTAAGACCCAAAAATATCGAATTTTCGGGTATTTTGAGCCTGAATTTGAGATATAAACGGGTACTGAAGATGCATGCACATATCGACTTTGGGCACCTAAAATATCGATTTTAAATTTGTTTTTGTGCCTGTATTTTGAAAATATTCTAACATTAAGTAGGCATGTACAGATCGCTTGTGGGACCCCAAAAATATCGAATTTTCGGGTATTTTGAGCCAGAATTTGTAATATAAACGGGTACAGAAAACGCATGCACATATCCACTTTGGGCACCAAAAATATCCATTTTTAGTGTGCTTTGGGCCTATATTTTGAAATTATTCTAGGACTGAGTAGGCATGTACAGCTCGCTTCTGGGACCCAAAAATATCGAATTTTCGGGTGTTTTGAGCCTGAATTTGAGATATAAACGTGTATTGAACATGCGTGCACATATCGACTTTTAGCACCTAAAATATCGATTTTGAGCATGTTTTGGGTCTGTATCTTGAAAACATTCTAGCAAGGAGTAAGCATGTACAGATCGCTATTGGGACCCAAAAATATCGAATTTTCGGGTGTTTTGATCCTCAATTTGGGATATAAACTGGTACAGAAGATGCATGCACATATTGACTTTGGGCACCTAAAATATCGATTTTGAGCATGTTTTGGGCCTGTATTTTGAAAATATTCAAGCATTGAGTATGCATGTACAGATCGCTTCAGGGACCCAATAATATCGAATTTTCGGGTGTTTTGAGCCTGAATTTGGAATATAAATGAGTACAAAATATGCATGCACATATCGACTTGTTGCAACTAAAATATCGAATTTCAGCATGTTTTGGGCCTATATTTTGAAAGTATTCAAGCACTGAGTATGCATGTACAGATCGCTTCTAGTATCCAAAAATATCGAATTTTCGGGTTTTTTGAGCCTGAATTTTTGATATAAACGAGTACAGAAGATGTATGCAGATATCGACTTTTTGAACAACAAATATCGAATTTCAGCATGTTTTCGGCCTATATTTTGAAAGCATTCTAGCACTGAGTATGCATGTACAGATCGCTTCTGGGACCCAAAAATATCGAATTTTCAGGTGTTTTGAGCCTGAATATAAGATATAAACGGGTACAGAAGATGCATGCACATATTGACTTTTTGCACCTAATAGGTCGAAATTCAGCATGTTTTGGGCCTATATTATGAAAATACTCTAACACAGAGTAGGCATTTACAGATCGCTTCTGAGCCCCAATAAAATCGAATATTCGGGTGTTTTGAGCCTGAATTTTGGATATAAACGGGTAAAGAAGACGCATGCACATATTGACTTTGGGTACCTAAAATATCGATTTTTAGCAGGTTTTGGGCCTGTATTTTGAAAATATTCTGTCAGTAAATAGGCATGTACAGATCGCTTCTCGGCCCCCCCAAAATCGATTATTCGGGTGTTTTGAGCTTGAATTTTGGATATAAACGGGTACAGAAGATGGATGCACATATTGACTTTGGGTACCCAAAATATCGATTTTTAGCATGTTTTGGGCCTATATTTTTAAAATATTCTAGCACTGCGTAGGCATGTACAGATTGCTTCTCGGAACCAAAAATATCGAATTTTCGGGTGTTTTAGCCTGAATTTGAAATATAAACGGGTACTGAAGATGCATACACATATCGACTTTGGGCACCTAAAATATCGATTTTTAGCATGTTTTGGGCCTGTATTTTGAAAATATTATATTACTGAATAGCCATGTACAGATCGCTTCTAAGACCCAAAAATATCGAATTTTCGGGTATTTTGAGCCTGAATCTGAGATATAAACGGGTACTGAAGATGCATGCACATATCGACTTTGGGCACCTAAAATATCGATTTTAAATTTGTTTTTGTGCCTGTATTTTGAAAATATTCTAACATTGAGTAGGCATGTACAGATCGCTTGTGGGACCCCAAAAATATCGAATTTTCGTGTGTTTTGAGCCTGAATTTGGGATATAAACGGGTACAGAGGAGGCATGCACATATTGACTTTGGGCACCTAAAATATCGATTTTCAGCATGTTTTGGGCGTGTATTTTGAAAATATTCCATTACTAAGTAGGCATGAACAGATCGTTTCTGTGACAAAAAAAAATCGAATTTTATGGGGTTTTGAGCATGAATTTGGGATATAAACGGGTACAGAGGAGGCATGCACATATCGACTTTGGGTACCTAAAATATCGAATTTCGGCATTTGATAGGCCTGTATTTTGAAAATATTTAATTACTGAATATGCCTGTATAGATCGCTTCTGGGAACCAAAAATATCGAATTTTCTTGTATTTTGATCCAGAATTTGTAATATAAACGGGTACAGAAAATGCATGCACATATCTACTTTGGGCACCAAAAATATCCATTTTTAGTATGCATTGGGCCTATATTTTGAATATATTCTAGGACTGAGTAGGCATGTACAGCTCGCTTATGGGACCCAAAAATATCGAATTTTCGGGTGTTTTGAGCCTGAATTTGAGATATAAACGTGAATTGAAGATGCGTGCACATATCGACTTTTAGCACCTAAAATATCGATTTTGAGCATGTTTTGGGTCTGTATCTTGAAAACATTCTAGCAAGGAGTAAGCATGTAAAGATCGCTATTGGGACCCAAAAATATCGAATTTTCGGGTGTTTTGATCCTCAATTTGGGATATAAACGGGTACAGAAGATGCATGCACATATTGACTTTGGGCACCTAAAATATCGATTTTCAGCATGTTTTGGGCCTATATTTTGAAAACATTCTAGCACTGAGTAGGCATGTACAGATCGCTTCTGGGACCCAAAAATATCGAATTTTCGGGTGTTTTAAGCCTGAATTTGAGATATAAACGAGTACTGAAGATGCATGCACATATTGACTTTGGGCACCTAAAATATCGATTTTCAGCATGTTTGGGTCTGTATTTTGAGAAAATTCTAGCAATTATTAGGCATGTAAAGATCGCTTCTGGGACCCCAAAATATCGAATTTTCGGGTGTTTTGAGCCTGAATTTGAGATATAAACGGGTACTGAAGATTCATGCACGTATCGACTTTGGGCACCTAAAATATCGATTTTCAGCATGTTTTGGGCCTGTATTTTGAAAAAACTCTAACACGGAGTAGGCATGTACAGATCGCTTCTGGGAACCAAAAATATCGAATTTTCGGGTGTTTTAAGCCTTAATTTGAGATATAAACGGGTACAGAAGATGCATGGACATATTGACTTTGGGTACCTAAAATATCGATTTTCAACATGTTTTGGGCCTGTATTTTGAAAATACTTTACCACGGAGTAGGCATGTACAGATCCCTTCTAAGACCCAAAAATATCGAATTTTCGGGTGTTTTGAGCCAGAATTTGAGATATAAACGGGTACAGAAGATGCATACACATATTGACTTTGGACACCTAAAATATTGATTTTCAACTTGTTTTTGTGCTTGTGTTTTGAAAGTATTCTAACATTGAGTAGGCATGTACAGATCGCTTCTGGGACCCAAAAAAATGGAATTTTCGGGTGTTTTGAGCCTGAATTTGAGATATAAACGAGTACAGAAGATGCATTCACATATCGACTTTGGGCACCTAAAATATCGTTTTTCAGCATATTTTGACTTGTATTTTGAAAATATTCTGTTACTGAGTAGGCATGTACAGATTGCTTCTGGGACCCAAACATATCTTATTTTTAGGTGTTTTGATCCTGAATTTGAGATATAAATGGGTACTGAAGATACATACATATATTGACTTTGGGCACCTAAAATATCGATTTTCAGCATGTTTTGGGCCTGTATTATAAAAATATTCTAACACGGAGTAGGCATGTACAGATCGCTTCTGGTACCCAAAAATATCGAATTTTCAGGTGTTTTGAGCCTGAATTTGAGATATAAATGGGAACTGAAGATGCATGCACATATCGACTTTGGGCAACTGAAATATCAATTTTCAGCATGTTTTAGGCCTGTATTTTGAAAATACTCTAACACGGAGTAGGCATGTACAGATCGCTTCCGGAAACCAAAAATATCGAATTTTCAGGTGTTTTAAGCCTGAATTTGATATATAAACGGATACAGAAGATCCATTCACATATTGACTTTGGGCACCTAAAATATCGATTTTCAGCATGTTTTGGACCTGTATTTTGAAAATACTTTAACACGGAATAGGCATGTACAGATTCCTTCTGGGACCCAAAAATATCGAATTTTCGGGTGTTTTGAGCCTGAATTTGAGATATAAACGGGTACTGAAGATGCATACACATATTGACTTTGGGCTCCTAAAATATCGATTTTCAGCATGTTTTGGGCCTGGATTATGAAAATACTCTAACACGGAGTAGGCATGTACATATCGCTTCTGGGACCCAAAAATATCGAATTTTAGGGTGTTTTAAGCCTGAATTTGGGATGTAAATGGGTACAGAAAATGCAAGCACTTATTGACTTGGGCACCTAAAATATCGATTTTAACTTGTTTTTCTGCCTGTTATTTGAAAATATTTTAACATTGGGTAGGCATGTACAGATCGCTTCTGGGACCCAAAAATATAGAATTTTTGGGTGTTTTGAGCTAGAATTTGAGATATAAACGGCTACAAAAGATGCATGCATATATAGACTTTGTGCACCCAAAATATCCATATTTAGCATGTTTTGTGCCTATATTTTGAAAATATTCTAGCACTGAGTAGGCATGTACAGATCGCTTATTGGACCCAAAATTATCGAGTTTTCGGGTGTTTTGAGCCTGAATTTGAGATATAAACGGGTACTGATAATGCATGCACATATCGACTTTTGGGCACCTAAAATATCGATTTTCAGCATGTTTTCGGCCTGAATCTTAAAAATATTCTATTACTGAGTTTGTTGGGTGTCATTACAGTGTTTGGACTGTAAATATCAACAGTCATTCATTAAGAGGGGGGTGTTTGGGTGTCATTACAGTGCTTGGACTGTAAATATCAACGGTCACTCATTGGGTGGTGGGTGTGTGGGTGTCATTACAGTGCTTGGACTGTAAATATCAACAGTCATTTATAGGGTGGTGGGTGTGTGGGTGCCATTACAATGCTTGGACTGTAAATATTAACAGAGCTTGTAGATATTTACAGTCCAAGCACTGTAATGACCCCCACACACCCTTCCATTCCATGAATGACAATTGATATTTACAGTCCAAGCACTGTAAAGACACCCACACACCCACAACCCCATGAATGACTGTTGATATATACAGTCCAAGCACTGTATTGACACCCACCACCCATGAATGACTGTTGATATTTTCAGTCCAAGCACTGTAATGACACCTACACACTAACCACCCCATGAATGACCGTTGATATTTACGGTCCGAACAATGTAATGACACCCACACACCCACCAGCCCATGAATGACTGTTGATATCTACAGTCCAAGCACTGTAATGATCCCCACACACCCACCACCCCATAAATGACTGTTAATATTTACAGTCCGTGCACTGTAATGATACCCACACACCCACCACCCCATGAATGACTGTTGATATTTACAGTCCAAGCACTGTATTGAAACCAATCAACCCATGAATGACTGTTGATATTTACAGTTCAAGCACTGTAATGACACCCACCACCCCATGAATGACTGTTGATATATACAGTCCAAGCTCTGTAATGACACTCACACACCCACCACCCCTTGAATGACTGTTGATATTTACAATCCAAGCACTGTAATGAAACCCACACACCAACCACCGCATTATGACTCTTGATATTTACAGTACAAGCACTGTAATGACACCCACCACCCCATGAATGATGGTTGATATTTACACTCCAAGAACTGTAATGACACCCACACACCCACGACCCCATGAATGACTGTTGATATGTACAGTCCAAGCACTGTAATGACACCCACCACCCCATAAATGACTGTTGATATTTTCAGTCAAAGCATTGTAATAACACCCACAGACTAACTTCCCCATGAATGACTGTTGATATTTACAGTCTGAGCACTGTAATGACACCCTCACACCCACCACCCATGAATGACTGTTGATATTTACAGTCCAAGTACTGTAATGACACCCAAACAATCACCATCCCATGAATGACTGTTGATATATACAGTCCAAGCACTTTAATGACACCCACACACCCACCACCACATGAATGATTGTTTATATTTACAGTCCAAGCACTGTAGTGACACTAACCACCCAATGAATGACTGTTGATATTTACAGTATAAATCAATATAATGACACTCACACACCCCATGATTGACTGTTGATATTTACTATCCACGCACTGTACTGACACCCACACACCCACCACCCCATGAATGACTTTTTGAAAAACAAATATCGATTTTTAGCATGCTTTCGGCTTATATTTTGAAAATATTCTAGCACTGAGTAGGTATGTACAGATCGCTTCTGGAACCCAAAAATATCAAATTTTCGGGTGTTTTGAGCATGAATTTTAGATATCAAACGGGTACAGAAGATGCATGCACATATCGACTTTGGGCACCTAAAATTTCGATTTTTAGCATGTTTTGGGCATATATTTTGAAAATATTCTAGCACTGAGTAGACATGTACAGATCGCTTCTGGGACCCAAAAATATCGAATTTTCTGGTGTTTTGAGCATGAATTTGAGATATAAACGGGTACAGAAGATGCATGCACATATCAACTTTGGGTACCTAAAATATCGAATTTCGGCATTTGATAGGCCTGTATTTTGAAAATATTCTATTACTGATTATGCATGTATAGATCGCTTCTGGGAAATAGAAATATCGAATTTTCGGGTATTTTGAGCCAGAATTTGTGATATAAACGGGTACAGAAAACGCATGCACATATCCACTTTGGGCACCAAAAATATCCATTTTTAGTATGCTTTGGGCCTATATTTTGAAATTATTCTAGGACTGAGTAGGCATGTACAGCTCGTTTCTGGGACCCAAAAATATCGAATTTTCGGGTGTTTTGAGCCTGAATTTGAGATATAAACGTGTATTGAAGATGCGTGCACATATCGACTTTTAGCACCTAAAATATCGATTTTGAGCATGTTTTGGGTCTGTATCTTGAAAACATTCTAGCAAGGAGTAAGTATGTACAGATCGCTATTGGGACCCAAAAATATCGAATTTTCGGGTGTTTGGATCCTCAATTTGGGATATTAAACGGGTACAGAAGATGCATGCACATATTGACTTTGGGCACCTAAAATATCGATTTTGAGCATGTTTTGGGCCTGTATTTTGAAAATAATCATGCATTGAGTATGCATGTACAGATCGCTTCAGGGACCCAATAATATCGAATTTTCGTGTGTTTTGAGCCTGAATTTGGAATATAAATGAGTACAAAATATGCATGCACATATCGACTTGTTGCAACTAAAATATCGAATTTCAGCATGTTTTGGGCCTATATTTAGAAAGTATTCTAGCACTGAGTATGCATGTACAGATCGCTTCTGGTATCCAAAAATATCGAATTTTCGGGTTTTTTGAGTATGAATTTCTGATATAAACGAGTACAGAAGATGCATGCAGATATCGACTTTTTGAACAACAAATATCGAATTTCAGCATGTTTTCGGCCTATATTTTGAAAGCATTCTAGCACTGAGTATGCATGTACAGATCGCTTCTGGGACCCAAAAATATCGAATTTTCAGGTGTTTTGAGCCTGAATATAAGATATAAACGGGTACAGAAGATGCATGCACATATTGACTTTTTGCACCTAATAGGTCGAAATTCAGCATGTTTTGGGCCTATATTATGAAAATACTCTAACACAGAGTAGGCATTTACAGATCGCTTCTGAGCCCCAATAAAATCGAATATTCGGGTGTTTTGAGCCTGAATTTTGGATATAAACGGGTAAAGAAGAAGCATTCACATATTGACTTTGGGTACCTAAAATATTGATTTTTAGCAGGTTTTGGGCCTGTATTTTGAAAATATTCTGTCAGTAAATAGGCATGTACAGATCGCTTCTCGGCCCCCCCAAAATCGATTATTCGGGTGTTTTGAGCTTGAATTTTGGATATAAACGGGTACAGAAGATGGATGCACATATTGACTTTGGGTACCCAAAATATCGATTTTTAGCATGTTTTGGGCCTATATTTTTAAAATATTCTAGCACTGTGTAGGCATGTACAGATTGCTTCTCGGAACCAAAAATATCGAATTTTCGGGTGTTTTAGCCTGAATTTGAGATATAAACGGGTACAGAAGATGCATACACATATCGACTTTGGGCACCTAAAATATCGATTTTTAGCATGTTTTGGGCCTGTATTTTGAAAATATTATATTACTGAATAGCCATGTACAGATCGCTTCTAACACCCAAAAATATCGAATTTTCGGGTATTTTGAGCCTGAATTTGAGATATAAACGGGTACTGAAGATGCATGCACATATCGACTTTGGGCACCTAAAATATCGATTTTAAATTTGTTTTTGTGCCTGTATTTTGAAAATATTCTGACATTGAGTAGGCATGTACAGATCGCTTGTGGGACCCAAAAAATATCGAATTTTCGTGTGTTTTGAGCCTGAATTTGGGATATAAACGGGTATAGAGGAGGCATGCACATATTGACTTTTGGCACCTAAAATATCGATTTTCAGCATGTTTTGGGCGTGTATTTTGAAAATATTCCATTACTAAGTAGGCATGAACAGATCGTTTCTGTGACCAAAAAAAATCGAATTTTCTGGTGTTTTGAGCATGAATTTGGGATATAAACGAGTACAGAAGATGCATGCACATATCGACTTTGGGTACCTAAAATATCGAATTTTGGCATTTGATGGGCCTGTATTTTGAAAATATTTTATTACTGAATATGCATGTATAGATCGCTTCTGGGAACCAAAAATATCGAGTTTTCGGGTATTTTGAGCCAGAATTTGTAATATAAACGGGTACAGAAAACGCATGCACATATCCACTTTGGGCACCAAAAATATCCATTTTTAGTATGCTTTGGGCCTATATTTTGAAATTATTCTAGGACTGAGTAGGCATGTACAGCTCGCTTCTGGGACCCAAAAATATCGAATTTTCGGGTGTTTTGAGCCTGAATTTGAGATATAAACGTGTATTGAACATGCGTGCACATATCGACTTTTAGCACCTAAAATATCGATTTTGAGCATGTTTTGGGTCTGTATCTTGAAAACATTCTAGCAAGGAGTAAGCATGTACAGATCGCTATTGGGACCCAAAAATATCGAATTTTCGGGTGTTTTGATCCTCAATTTGGGATATAAACGGGTACAGAAGATGCATGCACATATTGACTTTGGGCACCTAAAATATCTATTTTGAGCATGTTTTGGGCCTGTATTTTGAAAATATTCAAGCATTAAGTATGCATGTACAGATCGCTTCAGGGACCCAATAATATCGAATTTTCTGGTGTTTTGAGCCTGAATTTGGAATATAAATGAGTACAAAATATGCATGCACATATCGACTTGTTGCAACTAAAATATCGAATTTCAGCATGTTTTGGGCCTATATTTTGAAAGTATTCTAGCACTGACTATGCATGTACAGATCGCTTCTGGGACCCAAAAATATCGAATTTTCAGGTGTTTTGAGCCTGAATATAAGATATAAACGGGTACAGAAGATGCATGCACATATTGACTTTTTGCACCTAATAGGTCGAAATTCAGCATGTTTTGGGCCTATATTATGAAAATACTCTAACACAGAGTAGGCATTTACAGATCGCTTCTGAGCCCCAATAAAATCGAATATTCGGGTGTTTTGAGCCTGAATTTTGGATATAAACGGGTAAAGAAGACGCATGCACATATTGACTTTGGGTACCTAAAATATCGATTTTTAGCAGGTTTTGGGCCTGTATTTTGAAAATATTCTGTCAGTGAATAGGCATGTACAGATCGCTTCTCGGCCCCCCCAAAATCGATTATTCGGGTGTTTTGAGCTTGAATTTTGGATATAAACTAGAATATTTTAAAAATATAGGCCCAAAACATGCTAAAAATCGATATTTTGGGTACCCAAAGTCAATATGTCCATCCATCTTCTGTACCCGTTTATATCCAAAATTCAAGCTCAAAACACCCGAATAATCGATTTTGGGGGGGCCGAGAAGCGATCTGTACATGCCTATTTACTGACAGAATATTTTCAAAATACAGGCCCAAAACCTGCTAAAAATCAATATTTTAGGTACCCAAAGTCAATATGTGAATGCTTCTTCTTTACCCGTTTATATCCAAAATTCAGGCTCAAAATACCCGAATATTCGATTTTATTGGGGCTCAGAAGCGATCTGTAAATGCCTACTCTGTGTTAGAGTATTTTCATAATATAGGCCCAAAACATGCTGAATTTCGACCTATTAGGTGCAGAAAGTCAATATGTGCATGCATCTTCTGTACCCGTTTATATCTTATATTCAGGCTCAAAACACCTGAAAATTCGATATTTTTGGGTCCCAGAAGCGATCTGTACATGCATACTCAGTGCTAGAATGCTTTCAAAATATAGGCCGAAAACATGCTGAAATTCGATATTTGTTGTTCAAAAAGTCGATATCTGCATGCATCTTCTGTACTCGTTTATATCAGAAATTCAGACTGAAAAAACCCGAAAATTCGATATTTTTGGATACCAGAAGCGATCTGTACATGCATACTCAGTGCTAGAATACTTTCAAAATATAGGCCCAAAACATGCTGAAATTCGATATTTTAGTTGCAACAAGTCGATATGTGCATGCATATTTTGTACTCATTTATATTCCAAATTCAGGCTCAAAACACACGAAAATTCGATATTATTGGGTCCCTGAAGCGATCTGTACATGCATACTCAATGCTTGATTATTTTCAAAATACAGGCCCAAAACATGCTCAAAATCGATATTTTAGGTGCCCAAAGTCAATATGTGCATGCATCTTCTATACCCGTTTAATATCCCAAATTGAGGATCCAAACACCCGAAAATTCGATATTTTTGGGTCCCAATAGCGATCTGTACATGCTTACTCCTTGCTAGAATGTTTTCAAGATACAGACCCAAAACATGCTCAAAATCGATATTTTAGGTGCTAAAAGTCGATATGTGCACGCATGTTCAATACACGTTTATATCTCAAATTCAGGCTCAAAACACCCGAAAATTCGATATTTTTGGGTCCCAGAAGCGAGCTGTACATGCCTACTCAGTCCTAGAATAATTTCAAAATATAGGCCCAAAGCATACTAAAAATGGATATTTTTGGTGCCCAAAGTGGATATGTGCATGCGTTTTCTGTACCCGTTTATATTACAAATTCTGGCTCAAAATACCCGAAAATTCTATATTTTTGGTTCCCAGAAGCGATCTATACATGCATATTCAGTAATAGAATATTTTCAAAATACAGGCCCATCAAATGCCGAAATTCGATATTTTAGGTACCCAAAGTTGATATGTGCATGCATCTTCTGTACTCGTTTATATCTCAAATTCATGCTCAAAACACCAGAAAATTCGATATTTTTGTGTCCCAGAAGCGATCTGTACATGTCTACTCAGTGCTAGAATATTTTCAAAATATATGCCCAAAACATGCTAAAAATCGAAATTTTAGGTGCCCAAAGTCGATATGTGCATGCATCTTCTGTACCCGTTTGATATCTAAAATTCATGCTCAAAACACCCGAAAATTCGATATTTTTGGGTCCCGAAAGCGATCTATAAATGCCTACTCAGTGCTAGAATATTTTCAAAATATAGGCCCAGAACAAGCTGAAATTCGACCTATTAGGTGCAAAAATACGATATGTGCATGCATCTTCTGTACCCATTTAAATCCCAAATTCAGGCTCAAAACACCCGAAAATTCGATATTTTTGGGTTCCAGAAGCGAACTGTACATACCTACTCAGTGCTAGAATATTTTCAAAATATAAGCTGAAAGCATGCTAAAAATCGATATTTGTTTTTCAAAAAGTCATTCATGGGGTGGTGGGTGTGTGGGTGTCAGTACAGTGCGTGAATAGTAAATATCAACAGTCAATCATGGGGTGTGTGGGTGTCATTATATTGATTTGTACTGTAAATATCAACAGTCATTCATGGGGTGGTTAGTGTCACTACAGTGCTTGGACTGTAAATATAAACAATCATTCATGTGGTGGTGGGTGTGTGGGTATCATTAAAGTGCTTGGACTGTATATATCAACAGTCATTCATGGGATGGTGATTGTTTGGGTGTCATTACAGTACTTGGACTGTAAATATCAACAGTCATTCATGGGTGGTGGGTGTGAGGGTGTCATTACAGTGCTCAGACTGTAAATATCAACAGTCATTCATGGGGAAGTTAGTCTGTGGGTGTTATTACAATGCTTTGACTGAAAATATCAACAGTCATTTATGGGGTGGTGGGTGTCATTACAGTGCTTGGACTGTACATATCAACAGTCATTCATGGGGTCGTGGGTGTGTGGGTGTCATTACAGTTCTTGGAGTGTAAATATCAACCATCAGTCATGGGGTGGTGGGTGTCATTACAGTGCTTGTACTGTAAATATCAAGAGTCATAATGCGGTGGTTGGTGTGTGGGTTTCATTACAGTGCTTGGATTGTAAATATCAACAGTCATTCAAGGGGTGGTGGGTGTGTGGGTGTCATTACAGAGCTTGGACTGTATATATCAACAGTCATTCATGGGGTGGTGGGTGTCATTACAGTGCTTGAACTGTAAATATCAACAGTCATTCATGGGTTGATTGGTTTCAATACAGTGCTTGGACTGTAAATATCAACAGTCATTCATGGGGTGGTGGGTGTGTGGGTATCATTACAGTGCACGGACTGTAAATATTAACAGTCATTTATGGGGTGGTGGGTGTGTGGGGGTCATTACAGTGCTTGGACTGTAGATATCAACAGTCATTCATGGGCTGGTGGGTGTGTGGGTGTCATTACATTGTTCGGACCGTAAATATCAACGGTCATTCATGGGGTGGTTAGTGTGTAGGTGTCATTACAGTGCTTGGACTGAAAATATCAACAGCCATTCATGGGTGGTGGGTGTCAATACAGTGCTTGGACTGTATATATCAACAGTCATTCATGGGGTTGTGGGTGTGTGGGTGTCTTTACAGTGCTTGGACTGTAAATATCAATTGTCATTTATGGAATGGAAGGGTGTGTGGGGGTCATTACAGTGCTTCGACTGTAAATATCTACAAGCTCTGTTAATATTTACAGTCCAAGCATTGTAATGGCACCCACACACCCACCACCCTATAAATGACTGTTGATATTTACAGTCCAAGCACTGTAATGACATCCACACACCCACCAGCCAATGAATGACTGTTGGTAATTACAACCCGAGTGCTTGGACTGTATATATCAACAGTCATTCATGTGGTCATGGGTGTGTGGATGTCATTACAGTGCTTGAACTGTAAATATCAACAGTCATTCATGAGGTGGTGGGTGTGTGGATTTCATTACAGTGCTTTGATTGTAAATATCAACAGTCATTCATGGTTTGGTGGGTGTCATTGCAGTACATTGACTGTAAATATCAACAGTCATTCATCGGGTGGTGTGTGTGAGTATGTCATTACAGTGCTTGGACTGTAAATATCAGCAATCATTCATGTTGTTGGGTGTCATTACAGTGTTTGGACTGTAAATATCAACAGTCATTCATTAAGAGGGGGGTGTTTGGGTGTCATTACAGTGCTTGGACTGTAAATATCAACGGTCACTTATTGGGTGGTGGGTGTGTGGGTGTCATTACAGTGCTTGTAATGTAAATATCAACAGTTATTCATGGGGTGCTAGGTGTGTGAGTATCATTACAGTGCTTGGACTGTAAATATCAACTGTCAATCATGGGGTGGTGGGTGTGTGGGTATCCTTACAGTGCTTGGACTGTAAATATCAACAGTCATTCATGGGGTGGTGTGTGTGTTGGTGTCAATACTGTGCTTGGACTGTAAATATCAATAGCCATTCATGGGGTGGTGGGTTTGTGGGTGTCATTACAGTTCTCGGACCTAAAATATCAACCATCATTTATGAGGTGGTGATTGTGTGGGTGCCATTACAGTGCTTTGATTGTAAATATCAACAGTCATTTATGGGGTGGTAGGTGTTATTGCAGTTGTCACTGTCTTTACTAATAAGACCCGATGCACCCTTGAGAAAAAATGCACTGTTGCTCTTCCAAATACTTTAGATTAACACTATAGTAGCATACTTGAAACACTGAGAAAAATAACATTATTTTAATTCACAAACAATATACATCTCACTCAAGTACCTGGAATACATTGATAATATTAACTTGACACAATACATTAACAATTTTCTGTTCTCCCAAGTTATGTAATACAAAAATAATCACCTTAATACTAGACCTTAAATATTAAACCTTAATGCTACAGACCCAAAAAATGCTCTAAATCGATATCTTAGGTGCCCAAAAGTCGATATGTGCATGCATTATCAGTACCCGTTTATATCTCAAATTCAGGCTCAAAACACCCGAAAACTCGATAATTTTGGGTCCAATAAGCGATCTGTACATGCCTACTCAGTGACAGAATATTTTCAAATTACAGACCAAAAACATGCTGAATATCGATATTTTAGGTGCCCAAAGTCGATATGTGCATGCATCTTCAGTACACGTTTATATCTCAAATTCAGGCTCAAAACATCCAAAAATCGATATTTTTGGGTCCTAGAAGCGATTTGTACATGCCTACTCAGTAATAGAATATTTTTAAGATTCAGGCCGAAAACATGCTGAAAATCGATATTTTAGGTGCCCAAAATCGATATGTGCATGCATCTTCTGTACCCGTTTATGTCCCAAATTCAGGCTCAAAACACCCTAAAATTCGATATTTTTGGGTCCAAAAAGCGATCTGTACATGCCTACTCAGTGCTAGAATATTTTCAAAATATAGGCGCAAAACATGCTAAATATGGATATTTTGGGTGCACAAAGTCTATATATGCATGCATCTTTTGTAGCCGTTTATATCTCAAATTCTAGCTCAAAACACCCAAAAATTCTATATTTTTGGGTCCCAGAAGCAATCTGTACATGCCTACCCAATGTTAAAATATTTTCAAATTACAGGCAGAAAAACAAGTTAAAATCGATATTTTAGGTGCCCAAGTCAATAAGTGCTTGCATTTTCTGTACCCATTTACATCCCAAATTCAGGCTTAAAACACCCGAAAATTCGATATTTTTGGGTCCCAGAAGCGATATGTACATGCCTACTCCGTGTTAGAGTATTTTCATAATCCAGGCCCAAAACATGCTGAAAATCGATATTTTAGGTGCCCAAAGTCAATATGTGTATGCATCTTCAGTACCCGTTTATATCTCAAATTCAGGCTCAAAACACCCGAAAATTCGATATTTTTGGGTCCCAGAAGGGATCTGTACATGCCTATTCCGTGTTAAAGTATTTTCAAAATACAGACCCAAAACATGCTGAAAATCGATATTTTAGGTGCCCAAAGTCAATATGTGAATGCATCTTCTGTATCCGTTTATATATCAAATTCAGGCTTAAAACACCTGAAAATTCGATATTTTTGGTTTCCGGAAGCGATCTGTACATGCCTACTCCGTGTTAGAGTATTTTCAAAATACAGGCCTAAAACATGCTGAAAATTGATATTTCAGTTGCCCAAAGTCGATATGTGCATGCATCTTCAGTACCCATTTATATCTCAAATTCAGGCTCAAAACACCTGAAAATTCGATATTTTTGGGTCCCAGAAGCGATCTGTACATGCCTACTCCGTGTTAGAATATTTTTATAATACAGGCCCAAAACATGCTGAAAATCGATATTTTAGGTGCCCAAAGTCAATATATGTATGTATCTTCAGTACCCATTTATATCTCAAATTCAGGATCAAAACACCTAAAAATAAGATATGTTTGGGTCCCAGTAGCAATCTGTACATGCCTACTCAGTAACAGAATATTTTCAAAATACAAGTCAAAATATGCTGAAAAACGATATTTTAGGTGCCCAAAGTCGATATGTGAATGCATCTTCTGTACCCGTGTATATCTCAAATTCAGGCTCAAAACACACGAAAATTCCATTTTTTTGGGTCCCAGAAGCGATCTGTACATGCCTACTCAATGTTAAAATACTTTCAAAACACAAGCACAAAAACAAGTTTAAATCAATATTTTAGGTGTCCAAAATCGATATGTGCATGCATCTTCTGTACCCGTTTATATCTCAAATTCAGGCTCAAAACACCTGAAAATTCCATTTTTTTGGGTCCCAGAAGCGATCTGTACATGCCTTCTCAGTAATAGAATATTCTCAAGATTCAGGCCGAAAACATGCTGAAAATCGATATTATAGGTGCCCAAAGTCAATATGTGTATGCATCTTCTGTACCCGTTTATATCTCAAATTCTGGCTCAAAACACCCGAAAATTCGATATTTTTGGGTCTTAGAAGGGATCTGTACATGCCTACTCCGTTGTAAAGTATTTTCAAAATACAGGCCCAAAACATGTTGAAAATCGATATTTTAGGTACCCAAAGTCAATATGTGTATGCATCTTCTGTACACGTGTATGTTTAAAATTCAGGCTCAAAATACCCGAAAAATTCGATATTTTTGGGTCCCAGAGGCAATCTGTACATGCCTACTCCGTGTTAGAGTTTTTTCAAAATACAGGCCCAAAACATGCTGAAAATCGATATTTTAGGTGCCCAAAGTCGATACGTGCATGAATCTTCAGTACCCGTTTATATCTCAAATTCAGGCTCAAAACACCCGAAAATTCGATATTTTTGAGTCACAGAAGTGATCTGTACATGCCTATGCAGTAATAGAATATTTTAAAAAACACGCCCAAAACATGCTGAAAATCGATATTTTAGGTGCCCAAAGTCGATATGTGCATGCATCTTCTGGACACGTTTATATCTCAAATTCAGGCTCAAAACACCCGAATATTCGATTTTATTTTGGCCCAGAAGCGATCTGTACATGCCTACTTAGTGCTAGAATATTTTAAAAATACAGGCCCAAAACATGCTTCAAATCGATATTTTAGGTGCCCAAAGTCGATATGTGCTTGCATCTTCAGTAACCGTTTATATCTCAAATTCAGGCTCAAAACACCCGAAAACTCGATATTTTTGGGTCCCAGAAGCGATCTGTACATGCCTACTCAGTGCTAAAATATTTTCAAAATTTAGGCCAAAAACAGGCTAAAAATCGATATTTTAGGTCCCCAAAGTCGATATGTGCACGCATCTTCTGTACCCGTTTATATCTCAAATACAGGCTCAAAAATCCCGAAAATTCGATATTTTTGGTTCCCAGAAGCGATCTGTACATGCCTAATCCTTGCTGGAATTTTCTCAAGATACAGACCCAAAACATGCTGAAAATCGATATTTTAGGTGCCCAAAGTCGATATGTGCATGCATCTTCTGTACCCGTTTATATCTCAAATTCAGGATCAAAATACCCGAAAATTCGATATTTTTGGGTTCCAGAGGCGATCTATTCATGCCTACTCAATGTTAGAATATTTTCAAAATACAGGCAGAAAAACAAGTTAAAAATCGATATTTTAGGTGCCCAAGTCAATAAGTGCATATATCTTCTGTACCCATTTACATCCCAAATTCGAATTTTCGGGTGTTTTAGGCCTGAATTTGAGATATCGACTTTGGGCACTTAAAATATCGATTTTTAGCATGTTTTGGGCCGATATTTTGAAAATATTCTAGCACTGAGTAGGCATGTACAGATCGCTTCTGGGATCCCAAAATACCGAATTTTTGGGTGTTTTGAGCCTGAATTTGAGATATAAACGGGTACAGAAGATTCATGCATATATTGACTTTGGGCACCTAAAATATCGATTTTCAGCATGTTTTGGGCCTGTATCTGAGTAGGCATGTACAGATCGCTTCTGGAACCCCAAAATATCGAATTCTCGGGTGTTTTGAGCCTGAATTTGAGATATAAACGGGTACAGAAGTTGCATGCACATATCGACTTTGGACACCTAAAATATCGATTTTCAGCATGTTTTGGGCCTGTATTTTGAAAATACTATTACACGGAGTAAGCATGTACAGATCGCTTCTGGGACCCCGAAATATCGAATTTTCGGGATTTTTGAGCCTGTATTTGAGATATAAACGGGTACAGAAGATGCATGCACATATCGACTTTTTGGCACCTAAAATATCGATTTTGAGCATGTTTTTGGTCTGTATCTTGAAAACATTCTAACTAGGAGTAGGCATGTACAGATTGCTTCTAGGACCCAAAAATACCGAATATTTGGGTGTTTTGAGCCTGAATTTGAGATATAAACGGGTACCGAAGGTACATGCACATATCGACTTTGGACACTTAAAATATAGATTTTTAGCATGTTTTGAGTCTATATTTTGAAAACATTCTAGCACTGAGTAGGCATGTACAGATCGCTTCTGGGAACCAAAAATATCGAATTTTCGGGTGTTTTGAGGTTGAATTTGGGATATAAACGGGTGCAGAAGATGCATACACATATTGACTTTGGGCACCTACAAGATCGATTTTCAGTATGTTTTAAGCCTGTATTTTGAAAATACTTTAACACGGAGTAAGCATGTACAGATCGCTTCTTGGACCCAAAAATATCGAATTTTCGGGTGTTTTGGGCCTAAATTTGAGATATCGACTTTGGTCACTTAAAATATCGATTTTTAGCATGTTTTGGGCCTATATTTTGAAAATATTCTAGCACTGAGTAGGCATGTACAGATCGCTTATGGGACCCCAAAATATCGAATTCTCGGGTGTTTTGAGCCTGAATTGGAGATATAAACGGGTACAGAAGATACATGCACATATTGACTTTGGGCACCTAAAATATCGATTTTCAGCATGTTTTGGGCCTGTAACTGAGTAGGCATGTGTAGATCGCTTCTGGGACCCCAAAATATCGAAATTTTCGGGTGTTTTGGGAGTGAACTTGAGATATCGACTTTAGGCACATAAAATATCGATTTTTAGCATGCTTTGGGCCTAGATTTTAAAAATACTCTAACACGGAGTAGGCAAGTACAGATCGCTTCTGGGACCGCAAAATATCGAATTTTCGGGTGTTTTAGGCCTGAATTTGAGATATCGACTTTGGGCACTTAAAATATCGATTTTTAGCATGTTTTGGGCCGATATTTTGAAAATATTCTAGCACTGAGTAGGCATGTACAGATCGCTTCTGGGATCCCAAAATACCGAATTTTTGGGTGTTTTGAGCCTGAATTTGAGATATAAACGGGTACAGAAGATGCATGCACATATTGACTTTGGACACCTAAAATATCGATTTTCAGCATGTTTTGGGCCTGTATTTTGAAGATACTATTACACGGAGTAAGCATGTACAGATCGCTTCTGGGACCCCGAAATATCGAATTTTCGGGATTTTTGAGCCTGTATTTGAGATATAAACGGGTACAGAAGATGCATGCACATATCGACTTTTTGGCACCTAAAATATCGATTTTGAGCATATTTTTGGTCTGTATCTTGAAAACATTCTAACTAGGAGTAGGCATGTACAGATCGCTTCTAGGACCCAAAAATACCGAATATTTGGGTGTTTTGAGCCTGAATTTGAGATATAAACGGGTACCGAAGGTACATGCACATATCGACTTTGGACACTTAAAATATAGATTTTTAGCATGTTTTGAGTCTATATTTTGAAAACATTCTAGCACTGAGTAGGCATGTACAGATCGCTTCTGGGAACCAAAAATATCGAATTTTCGGGTGTTTTGAGGTTGAATTTGGGATATAAACGGGTGCAGAAGATGCATACACATATTGACTTTGGGCACCTACAAGATCGATTTTCAATATGTTTTAAGCCTGTATTTTGAAAATACTTTAACACGGAGTAAGCATGTACAGATCGCTTCTTGGACCCAAAAATATCGAATTTTCGGGTGTTTTGGGCCTAAATTTGAGATATCGACTTTGGTCACTTAAAATATCGATTTTTAGCATGTTTTGGGCCTATATTTTGAAAATATTCTAGCACTGAGTAGGCATGTACAGATCGCTTATGGGACCCCAAAATATCGAATTCTCGGGTGTTTTGAGCCTGAATTGGAGATATAAACGGGTACAGAAGATACATGCACATATTGACTTTGGGCACCTAAAATATCGATTTTCAGCATGTTTTGGGCCTGTATCTGAGTAGGCATGTGTAGATCGCTTCTGGGACCCATAAATATCGAAATTTTCGGGTGTTTTGGGAGTGAACTTGAGATATCGACTTTAGGCACATAAAATATCGATTTTTAGCATGCTTTGGGCCTAGATTTTAAAAATACTCTAACACGGAGTAGGCAAGTACAGATCGCTTCTGGGACCGCAAAATATCGAATTTTCGGGTGTTTTAGGCCTGAATTTGAGATATCGACTTTGGGCACTTAAAATATCGATTTTTAGCATGTTTTGGGCCGATATTTTGAAAATATTCTAGCACTGAGTAGGCATGTACAGATCGCTTCTGGGATCCCAAAATACCGAATTTTTGGGGGTTTTGAGCCTGAATTTAAGATATATACAGGTACAGAAGATTCATGCATATATTGACTTTGGGCACCTAAAATATCGATTTTCAGCATGTTTTGGGCCTGCATCTGAGTAGGCATGTACAGATCGCTTCTGGGACCCTAAAATATCGAATTCTCGGGTGTTTGGAGCCTGAATTTGAGATATAAACGGGTACAGAAGTTGCATGCACATATCGACTTTTTGGCACCTGAAAGATCGATTTTCATTATGTTTTGGGCCTGTAATTTGAAAATACTCAAACACGGAGTAGGCATGTACGGATCGCTTCTGGGACCACAAAATATCGAATTTTCGTGTGGTTTGGGCCTGAATTTGAGATATCGACTTTGGGCACTTAAAATTTCTATTTTTTAGAATGTTTTGGGCATATATTTTGAAAATATTCTTGCACTGAGTAGGCATGTACAAATCGCTTCTGGAACCCCAAAATATCGAATTTTCGGGTGTTTTGAGCCTGAATTTGAGATATAAACGGGTTCAGTAGATGCATGCACATATTGACTTTGGGCACATAAAATATCGATTTTCAGGATGTTTTGGGCCAGTATTTCGAAAATATTCTAGCACTGAGTAGGCATGTACAGATCGCTTCTGGGACCCAAAAATATCGAATTTTCGGTTGTTTTGAGCCTGAATTTGAGATATAAACGGGTACAGAAGATGCATGCACATATCGACTTTGGACACTTAAAATATAGATTTTTAGCATGTTTTGAGTCTATATTTTGAAAACATTCTAGCACTGAGTAGGCATGTACAGATCGCTTCTGGGAACCAAAAATATCGAATTTTCGGGTGTTTTGAGGTTGAATTTGGGATATAAACGGGTGCAGAAGATGCATACACATATTGACTTTGGGCACCTACAAGATCGATTTTCAATATGTTTTAAGCCTGTATTTCGAAAATACTTTAACACGGAGTAAGCATGTACAGATCGCTTCTTGGACCCAAAAATATCGAATTTTCGGGTGTTTTGGGCCTAAATTTGAGATATCGACTTTGGTCACTTAAAATATCGATTTTTAGCATGTTTTGGGCCTATATTTTGAAAATATTCTAGCACTGAGTAGGCATGTACAGATCGCTTATGGGACCCCAAAATATCGAATTCTCGGGTGTTTTGAGCCTGAATTGGAGATATAAACGGGTACAGAAGATACATGCACATATTGACTTTGGGCACCTAAAATATCGATTTTCAGCATGTTTTGGGCCTGTATCTGAGTAGGCATGTGTAGATCGCTTCTGGGACCCCAAAATATCGAAATTTTCGGGTGTTTTGGGAGTGAACTTGAGATATCGACTTTAGGCACATAAAATATCGATTTTTAGCATGCTTTGGGCCTAGATTTTAAAAATACTCTAACACGGAGTAGGCAAGTACAGATCGCTTCTGGGACCGCAAAATATCGAATTTTCGGGTGTTTTAGGCCTGAATTTGAGATATCGACTTTGGGCACTTAAAATATCGATTTTTAGCATGTTTTGGGCCGATATTTTGAAAATATTCTAGCACTGAGTAGGCATGTACAGATCGCTTCTGGGATCCCAAAATACCGAATTTTTGGGTGTTTTGAGCCTGAATTTAAGATATATACGGGTACAGAAGATTCATGCATATATTGACTTTGGGCACCTAAAATATCGATTTTCAGCATGTTTTGGGCCTGCATCTGAGTAGGCATGTACAGATCGCTTCTGGGACCCTAAAATATCGAATTCTCGGGTGTTTGGAGCCTGAATTTGAGATATAAACGGGTACAGAAGTTGCATGCACATATCGACTTTTTGGCACCTGAAAGATCGATTTTCATTATGTTTTGGGCCTGTAATTTGAAAATACTCAAACACGGAGTAGGCATGTACGGATCGCTTCTGGGACCACAAAATATCGAATTTTCGTGTGGTTTGGGCCAGAATTTGATATATCGACTTTGGGCACTTAAAATTTCTATTTTTTAGCATGTTTTGGGCATATATTTTGAAAATATTCTATCACTGAGTAGGCATGTACAGATCGCTTCTGGGACTCCAAAATATCGAATTTTCGGGTGTTTTGACCCTGAATTTGAGATATAAACGGGTACAGAAGATGCATGCACATATTGACTTTGGGCACCTAAAATATCGATTTTCAGGATTTTTTGGGCCTGTTTTTCGAAAATACTCTAACACGGAGTAGGCATGTACAGATCGCTTCTGGGACCCAAAAATATCGAATTTTCGGGTTTTTTGGGCCTTTATTTGAAATATCGACTTTGGGTGCCTAAAATATCGATTTTTAGAATATTTTGGGCATATATTTTGAAAATATTCTTGCACTGAGTAGGCATGTACAAATCGCTTCTGGAACCCCAAAATATCGAATTTTCGGGTGTTTTGAGCCTGAATTTGAGATATAAACGGGTTCAGTAGATGCATGCACATATTGACTTTGGGCACATAAAATATCGATTTTCAGGATGTTTTGGGCCAGTATTTCGAAAATATTCTAACACGGAGTAGGCATGTACAGATCGCTTCTGGGATCCCAAAATATCGAATTTTCGGGTGTTTTGGGCCTGAATTTGAAATATCGACTTTGGGCACCTAAAATATCGATTTTTAGCATGTTTTGATCCTGTATTTTGAAAATATTCTAGCACTGAGTAGGCATGTACAGATCGCTTCTGGGACCCAAAAATATCGAATTTTCGGTTGTTTTGAGCCTGAATTTGAGATATAAACGGGTACAGAAGATGCATGCACATATTGACTTTGGACACCTAAAATATCGATTTTCAGCATGTTTTGGGCCTGTATTTTGAAGATACTATTACACGGAGTAAGCATGTACAGATCGCTTCTGGGACCCCGAAATTTCGAATTTTCGGGATTTTTGAGCCTGTATTTGAGATATAAACGGGTACAGAAGATGCATGCACATATCGACTTTTTGGCACCTAAAATATCGATTTTGAGCATGTTTTTGGTCTGTATCTTGAAAACATTCTAACTAGGAGTAGGCATGTACAGATCGCTTCTAGGACCCAAAAATACCGAATATTTGGGTGTTTTGAGCCTGAATTTGAGATATAAACGAGTACCGAAGGTACATGCACATATCGACTTTGGACACTTAAAATATAGATTTTTAGCATGTTTTGAGTCTATATTTTGAAAACATTCTAGCACTGAGTAGGCATGTACAGATCGCTTCTGGGAACCAAAAATATCGAATTTTCGGGTGTTTTGAGGTTGAATTTGGGATATAAACGGGTGCAGAAGATGCATACACATATTGACTTTGGGCACCTACAAGATCGATTTTCAGTATGTTTTAAGCCTGTATTTTGAAAATACTTTAACACGGAGTAAGCATGTACAGATCGCTTCTTGGACCCAAAAATATCGAATTTTCGGGTGTTTTGGGTCTAAATTTGAGATATCGACTTTGGTCACTTAAAATATCGATTTTTAGCATGTTTTGGGCCTATATTTTGAAAATATTCTAGCACTGAGTAGGCATGTACAGATCGCTTATGGGACCCAAAAATATCGAATTTTCGGGTGTTTTGAGCCTGAATTGGAGATATAAACGGGTACAGAAGATACATGCACATATTGACTTTGGGCACCTAAAATATCGATTTTCAGCATGTTTTGGGCCTGTGTCTGAGTAGGCATGTGTAGATCGCTTCTGGGACCCCAAAATATCGAAATTTTCGGGTGTTTTGGGACTGAACTTTAGATATCGACTTTAGGCACATAAAATATCGATTTTTAGCATGCTTTGGGCCTAGATTTTAAATATACTCTAACACGGAGTAGGCAACTACAGATCGCTTCTGGGACCGCAAAATATCGAATTTTCGGGTGTTTTAGGCCTGAATTTGAGATATCAACTTTGGGCACTTAAAATATCGATTTTTAGCATGTTTTGGGCCGATATTTTGAAAATATTCTAGCACTGAGTAGGCATCTACAGGTCGCTTCTGGGATCCCAAAATATAGAATTTTTGGGTGTTTTGAGCCTGAATTTGAGATATAAACGAGTACAGAAGATTCATGCATATATTGACTTTGGGCACCTAAAATAACGATTTTCAGCATGTTTTGGGCCTGTATCTGAGTAGGCATGTACAGATCGCTTCTGGGACCCCAAAATATCGAATTCTCGGGTGTTTGGAGCCTGAATTTGAGATATAAACGGGTACAGAAGTTGCATGCACATATCGACTTTTGGGCACCTGAAAGATCGATTTTCATTATGTTTTGGGCCTGTAATTTGAAAATACTCAAACACGGAGTAGGCATGTACGGATCGCTTCTGGGACCACAAAATATCGAATTTTCGTTTGGTTTGGGCCTGAATTTGAGATATCGACTTTGGGCACTTAAAATTTCGATTTTTTAGCATGTTTTGGGCATATATTTTGAAAATATTCTATCACTGAGTAGGCATGTACAGATCGCTTCTGGGACTCCAGAATATCGAATTTTCGGGTGTTTTGACCCTGAATTTGAGATATAAACGGGTGAAGAAGATGCATACACATATTGACTTTGGGCACATAAAATATCGATTTTTAGCATGTTTTGGGCCTGTATTTTGAAATTACTCTAACACGGAGTAGGCATGCACAGATCGCATCTGGGATCTCAAAATATCGAATTTTCGGGTGTTTTGAGCCTGAATTTGAGATATAAACGGGTACAGAAGATGCATGCACATATTGAATTTGGGCACCTAAAATATCGGATTTCAGCATGTTTTGGGCCTGTATCTGAGTAGGCATGTACAGATCGCTTCTTGGACCCAAAAATATCGAATTTTCGGGTGTTTGGAGCCTGAATTTGAAATATAAACGGGTACAGAAGATGCCTGCAAATATTGACTTTGGGCACCTAAAATATTGATTTTCAGAATGTTTTGGGCCTGTATCTGAGTAGGCATGTACAGAACGCTTCTGGGACCCTAAAATATCGAATTTTCTGGTGTTTGGAGTCTGAATTTGAGATATAAACAGGAACAGAAGATGCATAATTATATCGACTTTTGGGCACCTAAAAGATTGATTTTTAGTATGTTTTAGGCCTGAATTTTGAAAATACTCTAACACGCAGTAGGCATGCACAGATCGTTTCTGGGACCCCAAAATATCGAATATTCGGGTGTTTTGTGCTTGAATTTGAGATATCGACTTTAAGCACCTAAAATATCGATTTTTAGCATGTTTTGGGCATATATTTTTAACATACTCTAACACGGAGTAGGCATATACAGATCGCTTCTGGGACCCCAAAATATCGAATATTCTGGTGTTTTGAGCCTGAATTTGAGATATAAACGGGTAATGAAGATGCATGCACATATCGACTTTTGGGCACCTAAAATATCGATTTTGAGCATATTTTGGTCTGTATCTTGAAAACATTCTAACTAGGAGTAGGCATGTACAGATCGCTTCTAGGACCAAAAAATTACGAATTTTCGGGTGTTTTGAGCCTGCATTTGAGATATAAACGGGTTCAGAAGATGCATACACATATTGACTTTGGGCATCTAAAATATCGATTTTCAGCATGTTTGGGCCTGTATCTTAGTAGGCATGTACAGATTGCTTCTGGGACCCCAAAATATCGAATTTTCGTGTTATTGGAGCCTGAATTTGAGATATAAACGGGTACAGAAGATGCATGCACATATCAACTTTTCGGCACCTACAAGATCGATTTTCAGTTAGTTTTGGGCCTGTATTTTGAAAATACTCTAACACGGAGTAGGCATGTACAGATTTCTTCCGTGACCCCAAAATATCGAATTTTCGGGTGTTTAAGGTCTGAATTTGAGATATCGACTTTGGGCACTTAAAATATCGATTTTTAGCATGTTTTGGGGTCTGTATTTTGAAAATCTACTAGCATTGAGTAGGCATGTACAGATCGCTTCTGGGACCCCAAAATATCGAATTTTCGGGTGTTTTGAGCCTGAATTTGAGATATAAACGGGTACAGAAGATGCATGCACATATGGACTTTGGGCACCTAAATATCGATTTTCAGCATGTTTTGGGCCTGTATCTGAGTAGGCATGTACAGATCGCTTCTGGGGCCCCAAAATATTGAGTTTTCCGGTGTTTGGAGCCTGAATTTGAGATATAAACGATGTATGCACATATCGACTTTTGGGCACCTAAAATATCGATTTTGAGCATGTTTTAGGTCTGTATCTTGAAAGCATTCTAACTAGCAGTAGGCGTGTACAGATCGGTTCTAGGACCCAAAAATACCGAATTTTTTAGTGTTTTGAGCCTGAATTTGAGATATAAACGGGTACAGAAGGTGAATGCACATATTTACTTTGGACACTTAAAATATCGATTTTTAGTATGTTTTTTAGCCTATATATTGAAAACATTCTAGCACTGAGTAGGCATGTACAGATCGCTTCTGGGACCCCAAAATATCGAATTTTTGGGAGTTTTGAGGTTGAATTTGGGATATAAACGGGTGGAGAAGATGCATGCACATATCGACTTTTGGGCACTTAAAAGATCAATTTTCAGTATGTTTTGGGCCTGTATTTTGAAAATACTCTAACACGGAGTAGGCATGTACAGATCGTTTCTGGGACCCCAAAATATCGAATTTTCGGGTGTTTTGGGCCTGAATTTGAGATATCGACTTTCGGCACCTAAAATATCGATTTTTAGCATGTTTTGGTCCTGTATCTGAGTCGGCATATACATATCACTTCTGGGACCCCAAAATATCGAGTTTTCGGATGTTTGGAGCCTGAATTTGAGATATAAACGGGTACAGAAGATGCATGCACATATCGACTTTTGGGCACATAAAAGATAGATTTTTATTATGTTTTGGGCCTGTAATTTGAAAATACTCTAACATGGAGTAGGCATGTACAGATCGCTTCTGGGACCCCAAAATATCAAATTTTTGGGAGTTTTGAGCCTGAATTTGAGATATAAACGGGTACAGAAGATGCATGCACATATTGACTTTGGACACCTAAAATATCGATTTTCAGCATGTTTTGGGCCTGTATTTTGAAAATACTCTAACACGGAGTAAGCAGGTACAGATCGCTTCTGGGACCCCAAAATATCGAATTTTCGTTTTTTTTTTTTAACCTGAATTTGAGATATAAACGATGCATGCACATATCGACTTTTGGGCACCTAAAATATCGATTTTGAGCATGTTTTAGGTCTGTATCTTGAAAGCATTCTAACTAGCAGTAGGCGTGTACAGATCGCTTCTAGGACTAAAAAATACGTAATTTTTGGGTGTTTTGAGCCTGAATTTGAGATATAAACGGGTACAGAAGGTGCATGCACATATCGACTTTGGAAACTTGAAATATCGATTTTTAGCATGTTTTTTAGCCTATATATTAAAAAACATTATAGCACTGAGTAGGCATTTACAGATCGCTTCTGGGACCCCAAAATATCGAGTTTTCAGGTATTTTGAGGTTGAATTTGGGATATAAGCGGGTGCAGAAGATGCATGGACATATCGACTTTTGGGCACTTAAAAGATCAATTTTCAGTATATTTTGGGCCTGTATTTTGAAAATACTCTAACACGGAGTAAGCATGTACAGATCGTTTCTGGGACCCTAAAATATCGAATTTTTGGGTGTTTTGGGCATGAATTTGAGATATCTACTTTAGGCACCTAAAATATCGATTTTTAGCATGTTTTGGTCCTGTTTCTGAGTCGGCATATACATATCACTTCTGGGACTCCAAAATATCGAGTTTTCGGGTGTTTTTGGCCTTAATTTGAGATATCGACATTGGGCTCTTAAAATATAGATTTTTGGCATGTTTTAGGTCTATATCTTGAAAGCATTCTAACTAGAAGTAGGCATGTACAGATCGCTTCTAGGACCCATAAATATCGAATTTTCGGGTGTTTTGATCCTGAATTTGAAATATAAACGGGTACAGAACATACATGCACATATCGACTTTGGACACTTAAAATATCGATTTTTAGCATGTTTTGAGTCTATATTTTGAAAACATTCTTGCACTGAGTAGGCATGTACAGATCGCTTCTGGGACCCAAAATATCGAATTTTCGTGTGTTTTGGGCCTGAACTTGAGATATCGACTTTGGGCACCTAAAATTTCGATTTTTAGCATGTTTTGGGCATATATTTTGAAAATATTCTAGAACTGAGTAGGTATGTACAGATCGCTTCTGGGACTCCAAAATATCGAATTTTCGGGTGGTTTGAGCCTGAATTTGAGATATAAACGGGTACAAAAGATGCATGCACATATTGACTTTGGGCACCTAAAATATCGATTTTCAGGATGTTTTAGGCCTGTATTTTGAAAATACTCTAACATGGAGTAGGCATGTACAGATCGCTTCTGGGACCCAAAAATATCGAATTTTCGTGTGTTTTGGGCCTGAACTTGAGATATCGACTTTGGGCACCTAAAATTTCGATTTTTAGCATGTTTTGGGCATATATTTTGAAAATATTCTAGCACTGAGTAGGCATGTACAGATCGCTTCTGGGACCCCAAAATATCAAATTTTCGGGTGTTTTGAGCCTGAATTTGAGATATAAACGGGTACTGAAGATGCATGCACATATTGACTTTGGACACCTAAAATATCGATTTTCAGCATGTTTTGGGCCTGTATTTTGAAAATACTCTAACACGGAGTAAGCAGGTACAGATCGCTTCTGGGTCCCCAAAATATCGAATTTTCGTTTTTTTTTTTTTAGCCTGAATTTGAGATATAAACGATGCATGCACATATCGACTTTTGGGCACCTAAAATATCGATTTTGAGCATGTTTTAGGTCTGTATCTTGAAAGCATTCTAACTAGCAGTAGGCGTGTACAGATCGCTTCTAGGTCTAAAAAATACGTAATTTTTGGGTGTTTTGAGCCTGAATTTGAGATATAAACGGGTACAGAAGGTGAATGAACATATCGACTTTGGACACTTGAAATATCGATTTTTAGCATGTTTTTTAGCCTATATATTAAAAAACATTCTAGCACTGAGTAGGCATGTACAGATCGCTTCTGGGACCCCAAAATATCAAATTTTCGGGTGTTTTGAGGCTGAATTTGAGATATAAACGGGTTCAGAAGATGCATGCACATATTGACTTTGGACACCTAAAATATCGATTTTCAGCATGTTTTGGGCCTGTATTTTGAAAATACTCTAACACGGAGTAAGCAGGTACAGATCGCTTCTGAGACCCCAAAATATCGAATTTTCGTTTTTTTTTTTAGCCTGAATTTGAGATATAAACGATGCATTCACATATCGACTTTTGGGCACCTAAAATATCGATTCTGAGCATGTTTTAGGTCTGTATCTTGAAAGCTTTCTAACTAGCAGTAGGCGTGTACAGATCGCTTCTAGGACTAAAAAATACGTAATTTTTGGGTGTTTTGAGCCTGAATTTGAGATATAAACGGGTGCAGAAGGTGCATGCACATATCGACTTTGGACACTTGAAATATCGATTTTTAGCATGTGTTTTAGCCTATATATTAAAAAACAATCTAGCACTGAGTAGGCATGTACAGATCGCTTCTGGGACCCCAAAATATCGAATTTTCGGGTGTTTTGAGGTTGAATTTGGGATATAAACGGGTGCAGAAGATGCATGCACATATCGACTTTTGGGCACTTAAAAGATCAATTTTCAGTATGTTTTAGGCCTGTATTTTGAAAATACTCTAACACGGAGTAGGCATGTACAGATCGTTTCTGGGACTCCAAAATATCGAATTTTTGGGTGTTTTGGGCCTGAATTTGAGATATCGACTTTAGGCACCTAAAATATCGATTTTTAGCATGTTTTGGTCCTGTATCTGAGTCGGCATATACATATCACTTCTGGGACTCCAAAATATCGAGTTTTCGGGTGTTTTTGGCCTGAATTTGAGATATCGACTTTGGGCTCTTAAAATATCGATTTTTGGCATGTTTTAGGTCTATATCTTGAAAGCATTCTAACTAGGAGTAGGCATGTACAGATCGCTTCTAGGACCCATAAATACCGAATTTTCGGGTGTTTTGATCCTGAATTTGAAATATAAACGGGTACAGAACATACATGCACATATCGACTTTGGACACTTAAAATATCGATTTTTAGCATGTTTTGAGTCTATATTTTGAAAACATTCTTGCACTGAGTAGGCATGTACAGATCGCTTCTGGGACCCAAAAATATCGAATTTTCGTGTGTTTTGGGCCTGAACTTGAGATATCGACTTTGGGCACCTAAAATTTCGATTTTTAGCATGTTTTGGGCATATATTTTGAAAATATTCTAGCACTGAGTAGGTATGTACAGATCGCTTCTGGGACTCCAAAATATCGAATTTTCGGGTGGTTTGAGCCTGAATTTGAGATATAAACGGGTACAAAAGATGCATGCACATATTGACTTTGGGCACCTAAAATATCGATTTTCAGGATGTTTTAGGCCTGTATTTTGAAAATACTCTAACATGGAGTAGGCATGTACAGATCGCTTCTGGGACCCAAAAATATCTAATTTTCGTGTGTTTTGGGCCTGAACTTGAGATATCGACTTTGGGCACTTAAAATTTCGATTTTTAGCATGTTTTGGGCATATATTTTGAAAATATTCTAGCACTGAGTAGGCATGTACAGATCGCTTCTGGGACCCCAAAATATCAAATTTTCGGGTGTTTTGAGCCTGAATTTGAGATATAAACGGGTACTGAAGATGCATGCACATATTGACTTTGGACACCTAAAATATCGATTTTCAGCATGTTTTGGGCCTGTATTTTGAAAATACTTTAACACGGAGTAAGCAGGTACAGATCGCTTCTGGGACCCCAAAATATCGAATTTTCGTTTTTTTTTTTTTAGCCTGAATTTGAGATATAAACGATGCATGCACATATCGACTTTTGGGCACCTAAAATATCGATTTTGAGCATGTTTTAGGTCTGTATCTTGAAAGCATTCTAACTAGCAGTAGGCGTGTACAGATCGCTTCTAGGACTAAAAAATACGTAATTTTTGGGTGTTTTGAGCCTGAATTTGAGATATAAACGGGTACAGAAGGTGAATGAACATATCGACTTTGGACACTTGAAATATCGATTTTTAGCATGTTTTTTAGCCTATATATTAAAAAACATTCTAGCACTGAGTAGGCATTTACAGATCGCTTCTGGGACCCCAAAATATCGAGTTTTCAGGTATTTTGAGGTTGAATTTGGGATATAAGCGGGTGCAGAAGATGCATGCACATATCGACTTTTGGGCACTTAAAAGATCAATTTTCAGTATATTTTGGGCCTGTATTTTGAAAATACTCTAACACGGAGTAAGCATGTACAGATCGTTTCTGGGACCCTAAAATATCGAATTTTCGGGTGTTTTGGGCCTGAATTTGAGATATCTACTTTAGGCACCTAAAATATCGATTTTTAGCATGTTTTGGTCCTGTTTCTGAGTCGGCATATACATATCACTTCTGGGACTCCAAAATATCGAGTTTTCGGGTGTTTTTGGCCTGAATTTGAGATATCGACTTTGGGCTCTTAAAATATCGATTTTTGGCATGTTTTATGTCTATATCTTGAAAGCATTCGAACTAGGAGTAGGCATGTACAAATCGCTTCTAGGACCCATAAACACCGAATTTTCGGGAGTTTTGATCCTGAATTTAAAATATAAACGGGTACAGAACATACATGCACATATCGACTTTGGACACTTAAAATATCGATTTTTAGCATGTTTTGAGTCTATATTTTGAAAACATTCTTGCACTGAGTAGGCATGTACAGATCGCTTCTGGGACCCAAAAATATCGAATTTTCGTACGTTTTGGGCCTGAACTTGAGATATCGACTTTGGGCACCTAAAATTTCGATTTTTAGCATGTTTTGGGCATATATTTTGAAAATATTCTAGCACTGAGTAGGTATGTACAGATCGCTTCTGGGACTCCAAAATATCGAATTTTCGGGTGGTTTGAGCCTGAATTTGAGATATAAACGGGTACAAAAGATGCATGCACATATTGACTTTGGGCACCTAAAATATCGATTTTCAGGATGTTTTAGGCCTGTATTTTGAAAATACTCTAACATGGAGTAGGCATGTACAGATCGCTTCTGGGACCCAAAAATATCTAATTTTCGTGTGTTTTGGGCCTGAACTTGAGATATCGACTTTGGGCACTTAAAATTTCGATTTTTAGCATGTTTTGGGCATATATTTTGAAAATATTCTAGCACTGAGTAGGCATGTACAGATCGCTTCTGGGACCCCAAAATATCAAATTTTCGGGTGTTTTGAGCCTGAATTTGAGATATAAACGGGTACTGAAGATGCATGCACATATTGACTTTGGACACCTAAAATATCGATTTTCAGCATGTTTTGGGCCTGTATTTTGAAAATACTTTAACACGGAGTAAGCAGGTACAGATCGCTTCTGGGACCCCAAAATATCGAATTTTCGTTTTTTTTTTTTTAGCCTGAATTTGAGATATAAACGATGCATGCACATATCGACTTTTGGGCACCTAAAATATCGATTTTGAGCATGTTTTAGGTCTGTATCTTGAAAGCATTCTAACTAGCAGTAGGCGTGTACAGATCGCTTCTAGGACTAAAAAATACGTAATTTTTGGGTGTTTTGAGCCTGAATTTGAGATATAAACGGGTACAGAAGGTGAATGAACATATCGACTTTGGACACTTGAAATATCGATTTTTAGCATGTTTTTTAGCCTATATATTAAAAAACATTCTAGCACTGAGTAGGCATTTACAGATCGCTTCTGGGACCCCAAAATATCGAGTTTTCAGGTATTTTGAGGTTGAATTTGGGATATAAGCGGGTGCAGAAGATGCATGCACATATCGACTTTTGGGCACTTAAAAGATCAATTTTCAGTATATTTTGGGCCTGTATTTTGAAAATACTCTAACACGGAGTAAGCATGTACAGATCGTTTCTGGGACCCTAAAATATCGAATTTTCGGGTGTTTTGGGCCTGAATTTGAGATATCTACTTTAGGCACCTAAAATATCGATTTTTAGCATGTTTTGGTCCTGTTTCTGAGTCGGCATATACATATCACTTCTGGGACTCCAAAATATCGAGTTTTCGGGTGTTTTTGGCCTGAATTTGAGATATCGACTTTGGGCTCTTAAAATATCGATTTTTGGCATGTTTTATGTCTATATCTTGAAAGCATTCGAACTAGGAGTAGGCATGTACAAATCGCTTCTAGGACCCATAAATACCGAATTTTCGGGTGTTTTGATCCTGAATTTGAAATATAAACGGGTACAGAACATACATGCACATATCGACTTTGGACACTTAAAATATCGATTTTTAGCATGTTTTGAGTCTATATTTTGAAAACATTCTTGCTCTGAGTAGGCATGTACAGATCGCTTCTGGGACCCAAAAATATCGAATTTTCGTACGTTTTGGGCCTGAACTTGAGATATCGACTTTGGGCACCTAAAATTTCGATTTTTAGCATGTTTTGGGCATATATTTTGAAAATATTCTTGCACTGAGTAGGTATGTACAGATCGCTTCTGGGACTCCAAAATATCGAATTTTCGGGTGGTTTGAGCCTGAATTTGAGATATAAACGGGTACAAAAGATGCATGCACATATTGACTTTGGGCACCTAAAATATCGATTTTCAGGATGTTTTAGGCCTGTATTTTGAAAATACTCTAACATGGAGTAGGCATGTACAGATCGCTTCTGGGACCCAAAAATATCTAATTTTCGTGTGTTTTGGGCCTGAACTTGAGATATCGACTTTGGGCACTTAAAATTTCGATTTTTAGCATGTTTTGGGCATATATTTTGAAAATATTCTAGCACTGAGTAGGCATGTACAGATCGCTTCTGGGACCCCAAAATATCAAATTTTCGGGTGTTTTGAGCCTGAATTTGAGATATAAACGGGTACTGAAGATGCATGCACATATTGACTTTGGACACCTAAAATATCGATTTTCAGCATGTTTTGGGCCTGTATTTTGAAAATACTTTAACACGGAGTAAGCAGGTACAGATCGCTTCTGGGACCCCAAAATATCGAATTTTCGTTTTTTTTTTTTTAGCCTGAATTTGAGATATAAACGATGCATGCACATATCGACTTTTGGGCACCTAAAATATCGATTTTGAGCATGTTTTAGGTCTGTATCTTGAAAGCATTCTAACTAGCAGTAGGCGTGTACAGATCGCTTCTAGGACTAAAAAATACGTAATTTTTGGGTGTTTTGAGCCTGAATTTGAGATATAAACGGGTACAGAAGGTGAATGAACATATCGACTTTGGACACTTGAAATATCGATTTTTAGCATGTTTTTTAGCCTATATATTAAAAAACATTCTAGCACTGAGTACGCATTTACAGATCGCTTCTGGGACCCCAAAATATCGAGTTTTCAGGTATTTTGAGGTTGAATTTGGGATATAAGCGGGTGCAGAAGATGCATGCACATATCGACTTTTGGGCACTTAAAAGATCAATTTTCAGTATATTTTGGGCCTGTATTTTGAAAATACTCTAACACGGAGTAAGCATGTACAGATCGTTTCTGGGACCCTAAAATATCGAATTTTCGGGTGTTTTGGGCCTGAATTTGAGATATCTACTTTAGGCACCTAAAATATCGATTTTTAGCATGTTTTGGTCCTGTTTCTGAGTCGGCATATACATATCACTTCTGGGACTCCAAAATATCGAGTTTTCGGGTGTTTTTGGCCTGAATTTGAGATATCGACTTTGGGCTTTTAAAATATCGATTTTTGGCATGTTTTATGTCTATATCTTGAAAGCATTCTAACTAGGAGTAGGCATGTACAAATCGCTTCTAGGACCCATAAATACCGAATTTTCGGGTGTTTTGATCCTGAATTTGAAATATAAACGGGTACAGAACATACATGCACATATCGACTTTGGACACTTAAAATATCGATTTTTAGCATGTTTTGAGTCTATATTTTGAAAACATTCTTGCACTGAGTAGGCATGTACAGATCGCTTCTGGGACCCAAAAATATCGAATTTTCGTACGTTTTGGGCCTGAACTTGAGATATCGACTTTGGGCACCTAAAATTTCGATTTTTAGCATGTTTTGGGCATATATTTTGAAAATATTCTAGCACTGAGTAGGTATGTACAGATCGCTTCTGGGACTCCAAAATATCGAATTTTCGGGTGGTTTGAGCCTGAATTTGAGATATAAACGGGTACAAAAGATGCATGCACATATTGACTTTGGGCACCTAAAATATCGATTTTCAGGATGTTTTAGGCCTGTATTTTGAAAATACTCTAACATGGAGTAGGCATGTACAGATCGCTTCTGGGACCCAAAAATATCGAATTTTCGTGTGTTTTGGGCCTGAACTTGAGATATCGACTTTGGACACCTAAAATATCGATTTTCAGCATGTTTTGGGCCTGTATTTTGAAAATACTCTAACACGGAGTAAGCAGGTACAGATCGCTTCTGGGACCCCAAAATATCGAATTTTTTTTTTTTTTTTTTTAGCCTGAATTTGAGATATAAACGATGCATGCACATATCGACTTTTGGGCACCTAAAATATCGATTTTGAGCATGTTTTAGGTCTGTATCTTGAAAGCATTCTAACTAGCAGTAGGCGTGTACAGATCGCTTCTAGGACTAAAAAATACGTAATTTTTGGGTGTTTTGAGCCTGAATTTGAGATATAAACGGGTACAGAAGGTGAATGAACATATCGACTTTGGACACTTGAAATATCGATTTTTAGCATGTTTTTTAGCCTATATATTAAAAAACATTCTAGCACTGAGTAGGCATGTACAGATCGCTTCTGGGACCCCAAAATATCAAATTTTCGGGTGTTTTGAGGCTGAATTTGAGATATAAACGGGTTCAGAAGATGCATGCACATATTGACTTTGGACACCTAAAATATCGATTTTCAGCATGTTTTGGGCCTGTATTTTGAAAATACTCTAACACGGAGTAAGCAGGTACAGATCGCTTCTGAGACCCCAAATTATCGAATTTTCGTTTTTTTTTTTTAGCCTGAATTTGAGATATAAACGATGCATTCACATATCGACTTTTGGGCACCTAAAATATCGATTCTGAGCATGTTTTAGGTCTGTATCTTGAAAGCTTTCTAACTAGCAGTAGGCTTGTACAGATCGCTTCTAGGACTAAAAAATACGTAATTTTTGGGTGTTTTGAGCCTGAATTTGAGATATAAACGGGTACAGAAGGTGCATGCACATATCGACTTTGGACACTTGAAATATCGATTTTTAGCATGTTTTTTAGCCTATATATTAAAAAACAATCTAGCACTGAGTAGGCATGTACAGATCGCTTCTGGGACCCCAAAATATCGAATTTTCGGGTGTTTTGAGGTTGAATTTGGGATATAAACGGGTGCAGAAGATGCATGCACATATCGACTTTTGGGCACTTAAAAGATCAATTTTCAGTATGTTTTAGGCCTGTATTTTGAAAATACTCTAACACGGAGTAGGCATGTACAGATCGTTTCTGGGACTCCAAAATATCGAATTTTTGGGTGTTTTTGGCCTGAATTTGAGATATCGACTTTAGGCACCTAAAATATCGATTTTTAGCATGTTTTGGTCCTGTATCTGAGTCGGCATATACATATCACTTCTGGGACTCCAAAATATCGAGTTTTCGGGTGTTTTTGGCCTGAATTTGAGATATCGACTTTGGGCTCTTAAAATATCGATTTTTGGCATGTTTTAGGTCTATATCTTGAAAGCATTCTAACTAGGAGTAGGCATGTACAGATCGCTTCTAGGACCCATAAATACCGAATTTTTGGGTGTTTTGATCCTGAATTTGAAATATAAACGGGTACAGAACATACATGCACATATCGACTTTGGACACTTAAAATATCGATTTTTAGCATGTTTTGAGTCTATATTTTGAAAACATTCTTGCACTGAGTAGGCATGTACAGATCGCTTCTGGGACCCAAAAATATCGAATTTTCGTGTGTTTTGGGCCTGAACTTGAGATATCGACTTTGGGCACCTAAAATTTCGATTTTTAGCATGTTTTGGGCATATATTTTGAAAATATTCTAGCACTGAGTAGGTATGTACAGATCGCTTCTGGGACTCCAAAATATCGAATTTTCGGGTGGTTTGAGCCTGAATTTGAGATATAAACGGGTACAAAAGATGCATGCACATATTGACTTTGGGCACCTAAAATATCGATTTTCAGGATGTTTTAGGCCTGTATTTTGAAAATACTCTAACATGGAGTAGGCATGTACAGATCGCTTCTGGGACCCAAAAATATCGAATTTTCGTGTGTTTTGGGCCTGAACTTGAGATATCGACTTTGGGCACCTAAAATTTCGATTTTTAGCATGTTTTGGGCATATATTTTGAAAATATTCTAGCACTGAGTAGGCATGTACAGATCGCTTCTGGGACCCCAAAATATCAAATTTTCGGGTGTTTTGAGCCTGAATTTGAGATATAAACGGGTACTGAAGATGCATGCACATATTGACTTTGGACACCTAAAATATCGATTTTCAGCATGTTTTGGGCCTGTATTTTGAAAATACTCTAACACGGAATAAGCAGGTACAGATCGCTTCTGGGACCCCAAAATATCGAATTTTCGTTTTTTTACCCTGAATTTGAGATATAAATGTGTACTGAAGATGCATGCACATATCGACTTTTGGTCACCTAAAATATCGATTTTGAGCATGTTTTAGGTCTGTATCTTGAAAGCATTCTAACTAGCAGTAGGCGTGTACAGATCGCTTCTAGGACCCAAAAATACCGAATTTTTGAGTGTTTTGTGCCTGAATTTGAGATATAAACGGGTACAGAAGATGCATGCACATATCAACTTTTGGGTTCTTACAAGATCGATTTTCAGTATGTTTTGGGCTTGTATTTTGAAAATACTCTAACACGGAGTAGGCATGTACAGATCGCTTCTGGGACCCCAAAATATCGAATTTTCGGTTTGTTTTAGGCCTGAATTTGAGATATCGACTTTGGGCACTTAAAATATCGATTTTTAGCATGTTTTGGGCCTACATTTTGAAAATCTTCTAGCACTGAGTAGGCATGTACAGATCGCTTCTGGAACCCCAAAATATCGAATTTTCTTGTGTTTTGAGCCTGAATTTGAGATATTAACGGGTACAGAAGATGCATGCACATATGGACTTTGGGCACCTAAAATATCAATTTTCAGCATGTTTTGGGCCTGTATCTGAGTAGGCATGTACAGATCGCTTCTGGGACCCAAAAACATCGAGTTTTTGGATGTTTGGAGCCTGAATTTGAGATATAAACGGGTACAGAAGATGCATGCACATATCGACTTTTGGGCACCTAAAAGATCGATTTTCATTATGTTTTGGGCCTGTAATTTGAAAATACTCTAACATGGAGTAGGCATGTACAGATCGCTTCTAGGACCCCAAAATATCGAATTTTTCGGGTGTTTTGGGCCTGAATTTGAGATATCGACTTTGGACACTTAAAAAATCAATTTTCAGTATGTTTTGGGCCTGAATTTGAGATATCGACTTTAGGCACCTAAAATATCGATTTTTAGCTTGTTTTGGTCCTGTATCTGAGTCGGCATATACATATCACTTCTAGGACTCCAAAATATCGAGTTTTCGAGTGTTTTTGTCCTGAATTTGAGATATCGACTTTGGGCTCTTAAAATATTGATTTTTGACATGTTTTAGGTCTATATCTTGAAAGCATTCTAACTAGGAGTAGGCATGTACAGATCGCTTCAAGGACCTATAAATACCGAATTTTTGGGTGTTTTGATCCTGAATTTGAAATATAAACGGGTACAGAACATGCATGCACATATCGACTTTGGACACTTAAAATATCGATTTTTAGCATGTTTTGAGTCTATATTTTGAAAAAATTCTTGCACTGAGTAGGCATGTACAGATCGCTTCTGGGACCCAAAAATATCGAATTTTCGGGTGTTTTGAGGTTGAATTTGAGATATAAACGGGTACAGAAGATGCATGCACATATTGAATTTGGGCACCTAAAATATCGATTTTCAGCATGTTTTGGGCCTGTATCTGACTAGGCATGTACAGATCACTTCTGGGACCCCAAAATATCGAATTTTCGGGTGTTTGGAGCCTGAATTTGAGAAATAAACGGGTACAGAAGATGCATGCACATATCGACTTTTGGGCACCTAAAAGATCGATTTTCAGTATGTTTTGGGCCTTTATTTTGAAAACACTTTAACACGGAGTAGGCATGTACAGATCGCTTCTAGGACCCCAAAATATCGAATTTTCGGGTTTTTTGAGACTGACTTTGAGATATAAAAGGGTACTGAAGATGCATGCACATATCAACTTTTGGGCACCTAAAATATCGATTTTGAGCATGTTTTGGGTCTGTATCATGAAAACATTCTAAATAGGATTAGGCATGTACAGATCGCTTCTAGGACCCAAAAATACCGAATTTTCGGGTGTTTTGAGACTGAATTTGAGATATAAACGTGTACAGAAGATGCATGCACATATCGACTTTGGACACTTAAAATATCGATTTTTAGCATGTTTTGAGCCTATATTTTGAAAATATTCTAGCACTGAGTAGGCATGTATAGATCGCTTATGGGACCCAAAAAAATCGAATTTTCAAGTGTTTTAAGGTTGAATTTGGGATATAAACGGGTGCAGAAGATGCATACACATATTGACTTTGGGCACCTAAAATATGGATTTTCAGAATGTTTTGGGAATGTATTTCTAAAAATACTCTAAAACGGAGTAAGCATTTACAGATCATTTCTGGGACCCCAAAATGTCGAATTTTCGGGTGTTTGGAGCCTGAATTTGAGATATAAGCGGGTACAGAAGATGCATGCACATATTGACTTTGGACACCTAAAATATCGATTTTAAGCATGTTTTGGGACTGTATTTTGAAAATACCCTAACACGGAGTAAGCAGGTACAGATCGCTTCTGGGACCCCAAAATATCGAATTTTCGTTTATTTAGCCTGAATTTGATATATAAACGTGTACTGAAGATGCATGCACATATCGACTTTTGGTCACCTAAAATATCGATTTTGAGCATGTTTTAGGTCTGTATCTTGAAAGCATTCTAACTAGCAGTAGGCGTGTACAGATCGCTTCTAGGACCCCAAAATATCGAATTTTCGGGTTGTTTTAGGCCTGAATTTGAGATATCGACTTTGGGCACTTAAAATATCGATTTTTAGCATGTTTTGGGCCTATATTTTGAAAATCTTCTAGCACTGAGTAGGCATGTACAGATCGCTTCTGGGACCCCAAAATATCGAATTTTCGGGTGTTTTGAGCCTGAATTTGAGATATTAAAGGGTACAGAAGATGCATGCACATATGGACTTTGGGCACCTAAAATATCGATTTTCAGCATATTTTGGGCCTGTATCTGAGTAGGCGTGTACAGATCGTTTCTAGGACCCAAAAATACCGAATTTTTGGGTGTTTTGAGCCTGAATTTGAGATATAAACAGGTACAGAAGATGCATGCACATATCAACTTTTGGGTACCTACAAGATCGATTTTCAGTATGTTTTGGGCCTGTATTTTGAAAATACTCTAACACGGAGTATGCATGTACAGATCGCTTTTGGGACCCCAAAATATCGAATTTTCGTGTGTTTTGGGCCTGAATTTGAGATATCGACTTTGGGCACCTAAAATTTCGATTTTTTGCATGTTTTTGGCATATATTTTGAAAATATTCTAGCACTGCGTAGGCATGTACAGATCGCTTCAGGGACTCCAAAATATCGAATTTTCGGGTGTTTTGAGCCTGAATTTGAGATATAAACGGGTACAGAAGATGCATGCACATATCGACTTTGGGCACCTAAAATATCGATTTTCAGGATGTTTTCGGCCTGTATTTTAAAAATACTCTAACATGGAGTAGGCATGTACAGATCGCTTCTGGGACCCCAAAATATCGAATTTTTCGGGTGTTTTGGGCCTGAATTTGAGATATCGACTTTGGACACTTAAAAGATCAATTTTCAGTATGTTTTGGGCCTGAATTTGAGATATCGACTTTAGGCACCTAAAATATCGATTTTTAGCATGTTTTGGTCCTGTATCTGAGTCGGCATATACATATCACTTCTGGGACTCCAAAATATCGAGTTTTCGGGTGTTTTTGGCCTGAATTTGAGATATCGACTTTGGGCTCTTAAAATATCGATTTTTGGCATGTTTTAGGTCTATATCTTGAAAGCATTCTAACTAGGTGTAGGCATGTACAGATCGCTTCTAGGACCTATAAATACCGAATTTTCGGGTGTTTTGATCCTGAACTTGAAATATAAACGGGTACAGAACATGCATGCACATATCGACTTTGGACACTTAAAATATCGATTTTTAGCATGTTTTGAGTCTATATTTTGAAAACATTCTTGCACTGAGTAGGCATGTACAGATCGTTTCTGGGACCCAAAAATATCGAATTTTCGGGTGATTTGAGGTTGAATTTGGGATATAAACGGGTGCAGAAGATGCAAACACATATTGACTTTGGGCACCTAAAATTTTGATTTTCAGCATGTTTTCGGCCTGTATCTGTGTAGGCATGTACAGATCGCTTTTGGGACCCCAAAATATCGACTTTTCGGATGTTTGGAGCCTGAATTTGAGATATAAACGGGTACAGAAGATGCATGCTCATATAGACTTTAGGCACCTAAAATATCGATTTTCAGCATGTTTTGGGCCAGTATTTTGAAAATACTCTAACACGGAGTAGGCATGTACAGATCGCTTCTGGGACCCCAAAATATAGAATTTTCGGGTGTTTAAACCTGAATTTGAGATATAAACGGTTACAGAAGATGCATGCACATATTGACTTTTGGGCACCTAAAATATCGATTTTCAGTATGTTTTGGGCCTGTATTTTGAAAATACTATAACACGGAGTAACCATATACAGTTCGCTTCTGGGATCCCAAAATATCGAATTTTCGGGTGTTATGAGCCAGAATTTGAGATATAAATGTGTACAGAAGATGCATGCACATATCGACTTAGGACACTTAAAATATCGATTTTTAGCATGTTTTGAGCCTATATATTGAAAACATTCTAGCACTGAGTAGGCATGTACAAATCGCTTCTGGGATCCCAAAATATCGAATTTACGGGTGTTTTGAGGTTGAATTTGGGACATAAACAGGTGCAGAAGATGCATACACATATTGACTTTGGGCACCTAAAATATCGATTTTTAGCATGTTTTGGGCCTGTATTTTGAAAATACTCTAACACGGAGTAGTCATGCACAGATCGCATCTGGGATCTCAAAATATCGAATTTTCGGGTGTTTTGAGCCTGAATTTGAGATACAAACGGGTACAGAAGATGCATTCACATATCGACTTTTGGGCACCTAAAAGATCGATTTTCAGTATGTTTTGGGCCTGTATTTTGAAAACACTTTAACACGGAGTAGGCATGTACAGATCGTTTCTGGGACCCCCAAATATCGAATTTTCGGGTGTTTTGAGACTGAATTTGAGATATAAACGGGTACTGAAGATGCATGCACATATCAACTTTGGGGTCACCTAAAATATCGATTTGAGCATGTTTTGGGTCTGTATCTTGAAAATATTCTAACTAGGAGTAGGCATGTACAGATTGCTTCTGGGACCCAAAAATATCGAATTTTCGGGTGTTTTGAGACTGAATTTGAGATATAAACGTGTACAGAAGATGCATGCACATATCGACTTTGGACACTTAAAATATCGATTTATAGCATGTTTTGAGCCTTTATTTTGAAAATATTCTAGCACTGAGTAGGCATGTACAGATCGCTTATGGGACCCAAAAATATCGAATTTTCAAGTGTTTTGAGACTGAATTTGGGATATAAACGGTTGCAGAAGATGCATACACATATTAACTTTGGGCACATAAAATATGGATTTTCAGCATGTTTTGGGCCTGTATTTCTAAAAATACTCTTAAACGGAGTAGGCATGTACAGATCGTTTCTGGGACCCCAAAATGTCGAATTTTCGGGTGTTTGGAGCCTGAATTTGAGATATAAACGGGTACAGAAGATGTATGCACATATTGACTTTGGGCACCTAAAATATCGATTTTCAGCATGTTTTGGGCCCGTATTTTGAAAACACTCTAACACGGAGTAGGCATGTACAGATTGCTTCTGGGACCCCAAAATATCGAATTTTCGCGTGTTTTGAGCCTGAATTTGAGATATAAACGGGTACATAAGGTGCATCCACATATCGACTTTGGAAACTTAATATATCGATTTTTAGCAAATTTTAAGCCTGTATTTTGAAACTACTTTAACACGGAGTAGGCATGTACAGATCGCTTCTGGGACTCCAAAATATCAAAATTTCAGGTGTTTTGGGCCTAAATTTGAGATATTGACTTTGGGCACCTAAAATATCGATTTTTAGCATGTTTTGAGCCTATATTTTGAAAATATTCTAGCAGTGAGTAGGCATGTACAGATCGCTTCTGGGACCCCAAAATATCGAATTTTCGGGTGTTTTGAGCCTGAATTTGAGATATAAACGGGTACAGAAGATGCATGCACATATATATTAACTTTGGGCACCTAAAATATCGATTCTCAGCATGTTTTCGGCCTGTATATTGAAAATACTCTAACACTGAGTAATCATGTACAGATCGCTTCTGGGACCCCAAAATATCGAATGTTCGGGTTTTTTTGGCCTAAATTTGAGATATAAACGTGTACAGAAGATACATGCATATATCGACTTTGGACACTTAAAATATCGATTTTTAGCATGTTTTGAGCCTATATTTTGAAAACATTCTAGCACTGAGTAGGCATGTACAGATCGCTTCTGAGACAAAAAAATATCGAATTTTCGGGTGTTTTGAGGTTGAATTTGGGATATAAACGGGTGCAGAAGATGCATACACATATTGACTTTGGGCACCAAAAATATTGATTTTCAGCATGTTTTGGGCCTGTATCTGAGTAGACATGTACAGATCGATTCTGGGACCCCAAAATATCGAATTATTGGGCGTTTGGAGCCTGAATTTGATATATAAACGGATACAGAAGATGCATGCACATATATATTGACTTTTGGGCACCTAAAAGATCGATTTTCAGTATGTTTTGGGCCTGTATTTTGAAAATACTCTAACACGGAGTAGGCATGTACAGATCGCTTCTGGGACACAAAAATATCGAATTTTCGGGTGTTTAGGGCCTGAATTTGATATATCGACTTTGGGCACCTAAAAGATCGATTTTCAGCATGTTTTGGGCCTGTATTTTGAAAATACTCTAACACGGAGTAAGCATGTACAGATCGCTTCTGGGACCCCAAAATATCGAATTTTTGGGTGTTTTAGGCCTGAATTTGATATATCGACTTTGGGCACCTAAAATATCGATTTTTAGTATGTTAAGGGTCTGTATCTTAAAAACATTCTAGCATTGAGTAGGCATTTACAGATCGCTTCTGAGACCCAAAAATATCGAATTTTCGGGTGTTTTGAAGTTGAATTTGGGATATAAACGGGTGCAGAAGATGCATACACATATTGACTTTGGGCACCAAAAATATTGATTTTCAGCATGTTTTGGGCCTGTATCTGAGTAGGCATGTACAGATCGATTCTGGGACCCCAAAATATCGAATTTTCGGGTGTTTGGAGCCTAAATTTGAGATATAAACGGGTACAGAAGATGCATGCACATATTGACTTAGGACACCTAAAATATCGATTTTCAGCATGTTTTGGGCCTGTATTTTGAAAACACTCTAACACGGAGTAAGCATGTACAGATCGCTTCTGGGACCCCAAAATATCGAATTTTCGGGTTTTTTGAGCCTGAATTTGAGATATAAACGGGTACAGAAGATGCATGCACATATTGACTTTAGGCACCTAAAATATCGATTTTGAGCATGTTTTAGATCTGTATCTTGAAAACATTCTAACTAGGAGTAGGCATGTACAGATCGCTTCTGGGACCCCAAAATATCGAATTTTCGGGTTTTTTGAGACTGAATTTGAGATATAAACGTGTATAGAAGATGCATGCTCATATCGACTTTGGACACTTAAAATATCGATTTTTAGCATGTTTTGAGTCTATATTTTGAAAACATTCATGCACTGAGTAGGCATGTACAGATCGCTTCAGGGACCCAAAAATATCGAATTTTCGAGTGTTTTGAGGTTGAATTTGGGATATAAAAGGGTGCAGGAGATGCATACACATATCGACTTTTGGGCACCTAAAATATCGATTTTCAGTATGTTTTGGGCATGTATTTTGAAAATACTCTAACACGGAGTAGCCATATACAGTTCGCTTCTGGGATCCCAAAATATCGAATTTTAGGGTGTTTTGAGCCAGAATTTGAGATATAAACGTGTACAGAAGATGCATGCATATATCGACTTTGGACACTTAAAATATCGATTTTTAGCATGTTTTTAGCCTATATATTGAAAACATTCTAGCACTGAGTAGGCATGTACAAATCGCTTCTGGGATCCCAAAATATCGAATTTACGGGTGTTTTGAGATTGAATTTGGGATATAAACAGGTGCAGAAGATGCATATATATATTGACTTTGGACACATAAAATATCGATTTTCAGCATGTTTTGGGCCTGTATTTTGAAAACACTTTAACACGGAGTAAGCATGTACAGATCACTTCTGGGACCCCAAAATATCGAATTTTCGGGTTTTTTGAGCCTGAATTTGAGATATAAACGAGTGCAGAAGATGCATCAACATATCGACTTTTGGGCACCTAAAATATCGATTTTCAGTATGTTTTGGGCCTGTATTTTGAAAAAACTCTAACACGGAGTAGCCATATACAGTTCGCTTTTGGTATCCCAAAATATCGAATTTTCGAGTGTTTTGAGCCAGAATTTGAGATATAAACGTGTACAGTAGATGCATACACATATTGACTTTGGGCACCTAAAATATCGATTTTTAGCATGTTTTGGGCCTGTATTTTGAAAATACTCTAACACGGAGTAGGCATGCACAGATCGCATCTGGGATCTCAAAATATCGAATTTTCGGGTGTTAGGAGCCTGAATTTGAGATATAACCGGGTACAGAAGATGCATGCGAATATTGAATTTGGGCACCTAAAATATCGATTTTCAGCATGTTTTGGGCCTGTATCTGAGTAGGCATGTACAGATCTCTTCTGGGACCCCAAAATATCGAATTTTCGGGTGTTTGGAGCCTGAATTTGAGATATAAACGGGTACAGAAGATGCATGCACATATCGACTTTTGGGCACCTAAAAGATCGATTTTCAGTATGTTTTGGGCCTGTATTTTGAAAACACTTTGACACGGAGTAGGCATGTACAGATCGCTTCTGGGACCCCAAAATATCGAATTTTCGGGTGTTTTGAGACTGAATTTGAGATATAAACGGGTACTGAAGATGCATACACATATCAACTTTGGGGCACCTAAAATAACGATTTTGAGCATGTTTTGAGTCTGTATCTTGAAAACATTCTCTCTAAGAGTAGACATGTACAGATCGCTTCTAGGACCCAAAAATACCGAATTTTCGGGGGTTTTGAGACTGAATTTGGGATATAAACGTGTACAGAAGATGCATGCACATATCGACTTTGGACACTTAAAATATCGATTTTTAGCATGTTTTGAGCCTATATTTTGAAAATATTCTAGCACTGAAAAGGCATGTACAGATCGCTTATGGGACCCAAAAATATCGAATTTTCAAGTGTTTTGAGGTTGAATTTGAGATATAAACGGGTACAGAAGATGCATGCACATATCGAATTTTGGGCACCTAAAATATCGATTTTCAGCATGTTTTGGGCGTGTATTTTGAAAACACTCTAACACGGAGTAAGCATGTACAGATCGCTTCTGGGACCCCAAAATATCGAATTTTCGGGTATTTTGAGCCTGAATTTGAGATATCGACTTTGAGCACCTAAAATATCGATTTTTAGCATGTTTTGGGTCTGTATCTTGAAAACATTCTAACTAGGAGTAGGCATGTCCAGAGTGCTTCTAGGACCCAAAAATAACGAATTTTCAGGTGTTTTGAGTCTGAATTTGAGATATAAACGGGTACTGAAGATGCATGCACATATTGACTTTGGGCACCTAAAATATCGATTTTCAGGATGTTTTGGGACTGTAATTTGAAAATATTCTAGCACTGAGTAGGCATGTACAGATCGCTTCTGGGATCCCAAAATATCGAATTTTCGAGTGTTTTGAGCCTAAATTTGAGATATAAACGGGTACAGAAGATGCATGCACCTATTGACTTTGGGCACCAAACATATCGATTTTTAGCATGTTTTGGGCCTGTATCTTGAAAACATTCTAACTAGGAGTAGGCATGTACATATTGCTTCTAGGACCCAAAAATAACGAATTTTCGGGTGTTTTGAGTCTGAATTTGAGATATAAACGGGTACTGAAGATGCATGCACATATTGACTTTGGGCACCTAAAATATCGATTTACAGGATGTTTTGGGGCTGTATTTTGAAAATATTCTAGCACTGAGTAGGCATGTACAGATCGCTTCTGGGACCCCAAAATATCGAATTTTCTGGTGATTTGAGCCTGAATTTGAGATATAAACGGGTACTGAAGATGCTTGCACATATCGACTTTTGGGAACCTAAAATGTCGATTTTGAGCATATTTTGGGTCTGTATCTTGAAAACATTCTAACTATCAGTAGGCATGTACAGATCGCTTCTAGGACCCAAAAATAACGAATTTTCGGGTGTTTTGAGCCTGAATTTGAGATATAAACGGGTTCAGAAGATGCATGCACATATCAACTTTGGACACTTAAAATATCGATTTTTAGCATGTTTTAAGCCTATATTTTGAAAACATTCTAGCACTGAATAGGCATGTGCAGATCGCTTCTGGGACCCAAAAATATCAAATTTTTGGGTGTTTTGAAAATGAATTTGGGATATAAACGGGTACAGAATATGCATGCACATATTGACTTTGGGCACCTAAAATATCGATATTCAGACTGTTTTGGGCCTGTATCTGAGTAGGCATGTACAGATCGCATCTGGGACCCCAAAATATTGAATTTTCGGGTGTTTGGAGCCTGAATTTGAGATATAAACGGGTATAGAAGATGCATGCACATATCGACTTTTGGGCACCTAAAAGATCGATTTTCATTATATTTTGGGTCTGTAACTTGAAAATTCTCTAACACGGAGTAGGCATGTACAGATCGCTTCTGGGACCCCAAAATATCGAATTTTCGTGTGTTATGGGCCTGAATCTGAGATATCGGCTTTGGGCACCTAAAATTTTGATTTTTAGCATGTTTTGGGCAAATATTTTAAAAAATATTCTAGCACTGAGTAGGCATGTACATATCGCATCTGGAACTCCAAAATATCGAATTTTCAGGTGTTTTGAGCCTGAATTTGAGATATAAACGGGTACTGCATATGCATGCACATATCGACTTTTGGGAACCTAAAATATCGATTTTGAGCATATTTTGGGTCTGTATCTTGAAAACATTCCAGCACTGAGTAGGCATGTACAGATCGCTTCTGAGACCCAAAAATATCGAATTTTCGGGTGTTTTGAAGTTGAATTTGGAATATAAACGGGTGCAGAAGATGCATGCACATATTGACTTTGGGCACCTAAAATATCGATTTTGAGCATGTTTTAGGTCTGTATCTTGAAAACATTCTAACTAGGAGTAGGCATGTACAGATCGCTTCTGGGACCCCAAAATATCGAATTTTCGGGTGTTTTGGACCTGAATTTGAGATATCGACTTTGGTAACCTAAAATATCGATTTTTAGCATGTTTTGGGCCTATATTTTGAAAATATTCTAGCACTGAGTAGGCCTTTACAGATCGCTACTGGGACCCCAAAATATTGAATTCTCGGGTGTTTTGAGCCTGAATTTGAGATATAAACGGGTACAGAAGATACATGCACATATTGACTTTGGGCACCTAAAATATCGATTTTCAGCATGTTTTGGGCCTGTATCTGACTAGGCATGTACAGATCGCTTCTGGGACCCCAAAATATCGAGTTTCTGGTGTTTGGAGCCTGCATTTGAGATATAAACGGGTTCAGAAGATGCATGCACATATCGACTTTTGTGCACTTAAAAGATCTATTTTCAGTATATATGTTTTGGGCCTGTAATTTGAAAATACTCTAACACGGAGTAGGCATGTACAGATCGTTTCTGGGACTCCAAAATATCGAATTTTCGGGTGTTTTGGGCCTGAATTTGAGATATCGACTTTGGGCACCTAAAATATCGATTTTTAGCATGTTTTGTGCCTATATTTTGAAAATATTCTAGTACTGAGTAGGCAAGTACAGATCGCTTCTGAGACCCCAAAATATCGAATTTTCGGGTGTTTTGAGCCTAAATTTGAGATATAAACGGGTACAGAAGATGCATGAACATATTGACTTTGGGCACCTAAAATATCGATTTTTAGCATGTTTTTTGCCTGTATTTTGAAAATACTCTAACACGGAGTAGGCATGTACAGATTGCTTCTGGGACCCCAAAATATTGAATTCTCGGGTGTTTTGAGCCTGAATTTAAGATATAAACGGGTACAGAAGATACATGCACATATTGACTTTGGGCACCTAAAATATCGATTTTCAGCATGTTTTGGGCCTGTATCTGAGTAGGCATGTACAGATCGCTTCTGGGACCCCAAAATATCGAGTTTTCTGGTGTTTGGAGCCTGCATTTGAGATATAAACGGGTACAGAAGATGCATGCACATATCGACTTTTGGGCACCTAAAAAATCGATTTTTAGTATGTTTTGGGCTTGCATTTTCAAAATACTCTAACACGGAGTAGGCATGTACAGATCGTTTCTGGGACCCCAAAATATCGAATTTTTGTGTGTTTTGGGCCTGAATTTGAGATATCGACTTTGGGCACCTAAAATATCGATTTTTAGCAAGTTTTGGGCCTATATTTTGAAAAGATTCTAGGACTGAGTAGGCATATACAGATCGCTTCTGAGACCCCAAAATATCGAATTTCGGGTGTATTGAGCCTTAATTTGAGATATAAACGGGTGCAGAAGATACATGCACATATTGACTTTGGGCACCTAAAATATCGATTTTCAGTATGTTTTTGGCCTGTATTTTGAAAATATTCTAACACGGAGTAGACATGTACAGATCGTTTCTGGGACCCCAAAATATCGAATTTTTGAGTGTTTTGGGCCTGAATTTGAGATATCGACTTTGGGAACCTAAAATATCGATTTTTAGCATGTTTTGGGCCTATAATCTTAAAATATTCTAACACGGAATAGGCATATACAGATCGTTTCTGGGACCTCAAAATATCGAATTTTTGGGTGTTTTGGGCCTGAATTTGAGATATAAACGGGTACAGAAGATGCATGCACATATTGACTTTGGGCACCTAAAATATCGATTTTGAGCATGTTTTAGGTCTGTATCTTGAAAACATTCTAACTAGGAGTATGCTTGTACAGATCGCTTCTGGTACCCCAAAATATTGAATTTTCGGGTGTTTTGAGCCTGAATTTGAGATATAAACGGGTACAGAAGATGCATGCACATATTGACTTTAGGCACCTAAAATATCGATTTTCAGCATGTTTTGGGCCTGTATCTGAGTAGGCATGTACAGATCACCTCTGGGACCTCAAAATATCGAGTTTTCTGGTGTTTGGAGCCTGCATTTGAGATATAAACAGGTTCAGAAGATGCATGCACTTATCGACTTTTGGGAACTTAAAAGATCGATTTTCAGTATGTTTTGGGCCTGTATTTTGAAAATACTCTAACACGAAGTAGGCATGTACAGATCGTTTCTGGGACCCAAAAATATCGAATTTTCGGGTGTTTTGGGCCTGATTTTGAGATATCGAATTTGGGCACCTAAAATATCGATATTTAGCATGTTTTGGGCCTATATTTTGAAAATATTCTAGCACTGAGTAGGCATGTACAGATCGCTTCTGGGACCCCAAAATATTGAATTCTCGGGTGTTTTGAGCCTGAATTTGAGATATAAACGGGTACAGAAGATACAAGCACATATTGACTTTGGGCACCTAAAATATCGATTTTCAGCATCTTTTGGGCCTGTATCTGAGTAGGCATGTACAGATCGCTTCTGAGACCCCAAAATATCGAGTTTTCTGGTGTTTGGAGCCTGCATTTGAGATATAAATGGGTGCAGAAGATGCGTACTCATATTGACTTTGGGCACCTAAAATATCGATTTTAAGCATGTTTGGGACTGTATCTAAGTAGGTATATACAGACCGCTTCTGGGACCCCAAAATATCAAATTTTCGTGTGTTTGGAGCCTGAATTTGAGATATAAACGGGTACAAAAGATGCATGCACATATCGACTTTTGGGCACCTAAAAGATCGATTTTCAGTATGTTTTTTGCCTGTATTTTGAAAATACTCTAATACGGAGTAGGCATATACAGATCGTTTCTGGGACCCCAAAATATCGAATTTTCGGGTGTTTTGAAGTTGAATTTGGGATATAAACGGATGCAGAAGATGCATACACATATTGACTTTGGGCACCAAAAATATTGATTTTCAGCATGTTTTGGGCCTGTATCTGAGTAGGCATGTACAGATCGATTCTGGGACCCCAAAATATCGAATTTTCGGGTGTTTGGAGCCTAAATTTGAGATATAAACGGGTACAGAAGATGCATGCACATATTGACTTTGGACACCTAAAATATCGATTTTCAGCATGTTTTGGGCCTGTATTTTGAAAACACTCTAACACGGAGTAAGCATGTACAGATCGCTTCTGGGACCCCCAAATATCGAATTTTCGGGTTTTTTGAGCCTGAATTTGAGATATAAACGGGTACAGAAGATGCATGCACATATTGACTTTGGGCACCTAAAATATCGATTTTGAGCATGTTTTAGATCTGTATCTTGAAAACATTCTAACTAGGAGTAGGCATGTACAGATCGCTTCTGGGACCCCAAAATATCGAATTTTCGGGTTTTTTGAGACTGAATTTGAGATATAAACGTGTATAGAAGATGCATGCACATATCGACTTTGGACACTTAAAATATCGATTTTTAGCATGTTTTGAGTCTATATTTTGAAAACATTCATGCACTGAGTAGGCATGTACAGATCGCTTCAGGGACCCAAAAATATCGAATTTTCGAGTGTTTTGAGGTTGAATTTGGGATATAAACGGGTGCAGAAGATGCATACACATATCGACTTTTGGGCACCTAAAATATCGATTTTCAGTATGTTTTGGGCATGTATTTTGAAAATACTCTAACACGGAGTAGCCATATACAGTTCGCTTCTGGGATCCCAAAATATCGAATTTTAGGGTGTTTTGAGCCAGAATTTGAGATATAAACGTGTACAGAAGATGCATGCATATATCGACTTTGGACACTTAAAATATCGATTTTTAGCATGTTTTTTGCCTATATATTGAAAACATTCTAGCACTGAGTAGGCATGTACAAATCGCTTCTGGGATCCCAAAATATCGAATTTACGGGTGTTTTGAGATTGAATTTGGGATATAAACAGGTGCAGAAGATGCATATACATATTGACTTTGGACACCTAAAATATCGATTTTCAGCATGTTTTGGGCCTGTATTTTGAAAACACTTTAACACGGAGTAAGCATGTACAGATCGCTTCTGGGACCCCAAAATATCGAATTTTCGGGTTTTTTAAGCCTGAATTTGAGATATAAACGAGTGCAGAAGATGCATCAACATATCGACTTTTGGGCACCTAAAATATCGATTTTCAGTATGTTTTGGGCCTGTATTTTGAAAAAACTCTAACACGGAGTAGCCATATACAGTTCGCTTTTGGGATCCCAAAATATCGAATTTTTCGAGTGTTTTGAGCCAGAATTTGAGATATAAACGTGTACAGTAGATGCATACACATATTGACTTTGGGCACCTAAAATATCGATTTTTAGCATGTTTTGGGCCTGTATTTTGAAAATACTCTAACACGGAGAAGGCATGCACAGATCGCATCTGGGATCTCAAAATATCGAATTTTCGGGTGTTAGGAGCCTGAATTTGAGATATAACCGGGTACAGAAGATGCATGCGAATATTGAATTTGGGCACCTAAAATATCGATTTTCAGCATGTTTTGGGCCTGTATCTGAGTAGGCATGTACAGATCTCTTCTGGGACCCCAATATATCGAATTTTCGGGTGTTTGGAGCCTGAATTTGAGATATAAACGGGTACAGAAGATGCATGCACATATCGACTTTTGGGCACCTAAAAGATCGATTTTCAGTATGTTTTGGGCCTGTATTTTGAAAACACTTTGACACGGAGTAGGCATGTACAGATCGCTTCTGGGACCCCAAAATATCGAATTTTCGGGTGTTTTGATACTGAATTTGAGATATAAACGGGTACTGAAGATGCATACACATATCAACTTTGGGGCATCTAAAATTACGATTTTGAGCATGTTTTGGGTCTGTATCTTGAAAACATTCTCTCTAAGAGTAGACATGTACAGATCGCTTCTAGGACCCAAAAATACCGAATTTTCGGGGGTTTTGAGACTGAATTTGGGATATAAACGTGTACAGAAGATGCATGCACATATCGACTTTGGACACTTAAAATATCGATTTTTAGCATGTTTTGAGCCTATATTTTGAAAATATTCTAGCACTGAGTAGGCATGTACAGATCGCTTATGGGACCCAAAAATATCGAATTTTCAAGTGTTTTGAGGTTGAATTTGAGATATAAACGGGTACAGAAGATGCATGCACATATCGACTTTTGGGCACCTAAAATATCGATTTTCAGCATGTTTTGGGCCTGTATTTTGAAAACACTCTAACACGGAGTAAGCATGTACAGATCGCTTCTGGGACCCCAAAATATCGAATTTTCGGTTTTTTTGAGCCTGAATTTGAGATATCGACTTTGAGCACCTAAAATATCGATTTTTAGCATGTTTTGGGTCTATATCTTGAAAACATTCTAACTAGGAGTAGGCATGTCCAGAGTGCTTCTAGGACCCAAAAATAACGAATTTTCAGGTGTTTTGAGTCTGAATTTGAGATATAAACGGGTACTGAAGATGCATGCACATATTGACTTTGGGCACCTAAAATATCGATTTTCAGGATGTTTTGGGACTGTAATTTGAAAATATTCTAGCACTGAGTAGGCATGTACAGATCGCTTCTGGGATCCCAAAATATCGAATTTTCGGGTGTTTTGAGCCTAAATTTGAGATATAAACGGGTACAGAAGATGCATGCACCTATTGACTTTGGGCACCTAACATATCGATTTTTAGCATGTTTTGGGCCTGTATCTTGAAAACATTCTAACACGGAGTAGGCATGTACATATTGCTTCTAGGACCCAAAAATAACGAATTTTCGGGTGTTTTGAGTCTGAATTTGAGATATAAACGGGTACTGAAGATGCATGCACATATTGACTTTGGGCACCTAAAATATCGATTTACAGGATGTTTTGGGCCTGTATTTTGAAAATATTCTAGCACTGAGTAGGCATGTACAGATCGCTTCTGGGACCCCAAAATATCGAATTTTCTGGTGATTTGAGCCTGAATTTGAGATATAAACGGGTACTGAAGATGCTTGCACATATCGACTTTTGGGCACCTAAAATGTCGATTTTGAGCATATTTTGGGTCTGTATCTTGAAAACATTCTAACTATCAGTAGGCATGTACAGATCGCTTCTAGGACCCAAAAATAGCGAATTTTCGGGTGTTTTGAGCCTGAATTTGAGATACAAACGGGTACAGAAGATGCATGCACATATCAACTTTGGACACTTAAAATATCGATTTTTAGCATGTTTTAAGCCTATATTTTGAAAACATTCTAGCACTGAGTAGGCATGTGCAGATCGCTTCTGGGACCCAAAAATATCAAATTTTTGGGTGTTTTGAAAATGAATTTGGGATATAAACGGGTACAGAATATGCATGCACATATAGACTTTGGGCACCTAAAATATCGATTTTCAGACTGTTTTGGGCCTGTATCTGAGTAGGCATGTACAGATCGCTTCTGGGACAACAAAATATTGAATTTTCGGGTGTTTGGAGCCTGAATTTGAGATATAAACGGGTATAGAAGATGCATGCACATATCGACTTTTGGGCACCTAAAAGATCGATTTTCATTATATTTTGGGTCTGTAACTTGAAAATTCTCTAACACGGAGTAGGCATGTACAGATCGCTTCTGGGACCCCAAAATATCGAATTTTCGTGTGTTATGGGCCTGAATCTGAGATATCGGCTCTGGGCACCTAAAATTTTGATTTTTAGCATGTTTTGGGCAAATATTTTAAAAAATATTCTAGCACTGAGTAGGCATGTACATATCGCTTCTTGGATTCAAAAATATCGAATTTTCAGGTGTTTTGAGCCTGAATTTGAGATATAAACGGGTACTGCATATGCATGCACATATCGACTTTTGGGAACCTAAAATATCGATTTTGAGCATATTTTGGGTCTGTATCTTGAAAACATTCTAGCACTGAGTAGGCATGTACAGATCGCTTCTGAGACCCAAAAATATCGAATTTTCGGGTGTTTTGAAGTTGAATTTGGAATATAAACGGGTGCAGAAGATGCATGCACATATTGACTTTGGGCACCTAAAATATCGATTTTGAGCATGTTTTAGGTCTGTATCTTGAAAACATTCTAACTAGGAGTAGGCATGTACAGATCGCTTCTGGGACCCCAAAATATCGAATTTTCTGGTGTTTTGGACCTGAATTTGAGATATCGACTTTGGTAACCTAAAATATCGATTTTTAGCATGTTTTGGGCCTATATTTTGAAAATATTCTAGCACTGAGTAGGCATTTACAGATCGCTACTGGGACCCCAAAATATTGAATTCTCGGGTGTTTTGAGCCTGAATTTGAGATATAAACGGGTACAGAAGATACATGCACATATTGACTTTGGGCACCTAAAATATCGATTTTCAGCATGTTTTGGGCCTGTATCTGACTAGGCATGTACAGATCGCTTCTGGGACCCCAAAATATCGAGTTTCTGGTGTTTGGAGCCTGCATTTGAGATATAAACGGGTTCAGAAGATGCATGCACATATCGACTTTTGTGCACTTAAAAGATCTATTTTCAGTATATATGTTTTGGGCCTGTATTTTGAAAATACTCTAACACGGAGTAGGCATGTACAGATCGTTTCTGGGACCCCAAAATATCGAATTTTCGGGTGTTTTGGGCCTGAATTTGAGATATCGACTTTGGGCACCTAAAATATAGATTTTTAGCATGTTTTGTGCCTATATTTTGAAAATATTCTAGTACTGAGTAGGCATGTACAGATCGCTTCTGAGACCCCAAAATATCGAATTTTCGGGTGTTTTGAGCCTAAATTTGAGGTATAAACGGGTACAGAAGATGCATGAACATATTGACTTTGGGCACCTAAAATATCGATTTTTAGCATGTTTTGGGCCTGTATTTTGAAAATACTCTAACACGGAGTAGGCATGTACAGATTGCTTCTGGGACCCCAAAATATTGAATTCTCGGGTGTTTTGAGCCTGAATTTAAGATATAAACGGGTACAGAAGATACATGCACATATTGACTTTGGGCACCTAAAATATCGATTTTCAGCATGTTTTGGGCCTGTATATGAGTAGGCATGTACAGATCGCTTCTGGGACCCCAAAATATCGAGTTTTCTGGTGTTTGGAGCCTGCATTTGAGATATAAACGGGTACAGAAGATGCATGCACATATCGACTTTTGGGCACCTAAAAAATCGATTTTCAGTATGTTTTGGGCCTGTATTTTTAAAATACTCTAACACGAAGTAGGCATGTACAGATCGTTTCTGGGACCCAAAAATATCGAATTTTCCGGTGTTTTGGGCCTGAATTTGAGATATCGACTTTGGGCACCTAAAATATCGATTTTTAGCATGTTTTGGGCCTATATTTTGAAAATATTCTAGCACTGAGTAGGCATGTACAGATCGCTTCTGAGACCCCAAAATATCGAATTTTCGGGTGTTTTGAGCCTTAATTTGAGATATATACGGGTACAGAAGATACATGCACATATTGACTTTGGGCACCTAAAATATCGATTTTCAGCATGTTTGGGCCAGTATCTGAGTAGGCATATACAGACCGCTTCTGGGACCCCAAAATATCAAATTTTCGGGTGTTTTGAGCCTTAATTTGAGATATATACGGGTACAGAAGATACATGCACATATTGACTTTGGGCACCTAAAAGATCGATTTTCAGTATGTTTTTGGCCTGTATTTTGAAAATATTCTAACACGGAATAGGCATGTACAGATCGTTTCCGGGACCCCAAAATATCGAATTTTCGGGTGTTTTGGGCCTGAATTTGAGATATCGACTCTGGGCACCTAAAATATCGATTTTTAGCATGTTTCGGGCCTGTATCTGAGTATGCATGTACAGATCGTCTTGGGACCCCAAAATATCGAGTTTTCGGGTGTTTTGGGCCTGAATTTGAGATATCGACTTTGGGCTCTTAAAATATCGATTTTTAGCATGTTTTGGGCCTGTATTTATTTTAAAAATACTCTAACACGGAGTAAACATGTACAGATCGCTTCTGGGTTCCAAAAATATCGAATTTTCGGGTTTTTTGAGCCTGAATTTGAGATATAAACGGGTACAGAAGATGCATGCACATTTCGACTTTGGACACCTAAAATATCGATTTTTAGCATGTTTTGAGCCTATATTTTGAAAAAACATTCTACCACTGAGTAGGCATGTACAGATCGCTTCTGAGACCCAAACATATCGAATTTTCGGGTGTTTCGAAGTTGAATTTGGGATATAAACGGGTGCAGAAGATGCATACACATATTGACTTTGGGCACCTAAAATATTGATTTTCAGTATGTTTTGGGCCTGTATCTGAGTAGGCCTGTACAGATCGATTCTGGGACCACAAAATATCGAATTTTCGGGTGTTTGGAGCCTGAATTTGAGATATAAACGGGTACAGAAGATGCATGCACATATTGACTTTGGACACCTAAAATATCGATTTTCAGCATGTTTTGGGCCTGTATTTTGAAAACACTCTAACACGGAGTAAGCATGTACAGATCGCTTCTGGGACCCCAAAATATCGAATTTTCGTTTTTTTTTATCCTGAATTTGAGATATAAACGGGTATAGAAGATTCATGCACATATCGACTTTTGGGCACCTAAAATATCGATTTTGAGCATGTTTTAGGTCTGTATCTTGAAAATATTCTAACTAGGAGTAGGCATGTACAGATCGCTTTTTGAACCCAAGAATACCGATTTTTCGGGTGTTTTTAGCCTGAATTTGAGATATAAACGGGTACAGAAGGTGCATGCACATATCGACTTTGGACACTTAAAATATCGATTTTTAGCATGTTTTGAGTCTTTATTTTGAAAACATTCTAGCACTGAGTAGGCATGTACAGATCGCTTCTGGGACCCCAAAATATCGAATTATCGTGTGTTTAGAGCCTGAATTTGAGATATAAACCGGTACAGAAGATGCATGCACATATCGACTTTTGGGCACCTAAAAGATCGATTTTCAGTATGTTTTGGGCCTGTATTTTGAAAATACTCTAACACGGAGTAGGCATGTAAAGATCGTTTCTGGGACCCCAAAAAATCGAATTTTTGGGTGTTTTGGGCCTGAATTTTAGATATCGACTTTGGGAACCTAAAATATCGATTTTTAGCATGTTTTGGGTCTATATTTATAAAATATTCTAACACGGAGTAGGCATGTACAGATCGTTTCTGGGACCCCAAAATATCGAATTTTCGGGTGTTTTGGGCCTGAATTTGAGATATCTAATCTGGGCACCTAAAATATCGATTTTTAGCATGTTTTGGGCCTGTATCTGAGTATGCATGTACAGATCGTCTTGGGACCCCAAAATATCGAGTTCTCGGGTGTTTTGGGTCTGAATTTGAGATATCGACTTTGGGCTCTTAAATTTTCGATTTTTAGCATGTTTTGGGCCTATATTTTTAAAATATTCTAACACGGAGTAGGCATGTACAGATCGTTTCTGGGACCCCAAAATATCGAATTTTCGGGTGTTTTGGGCCTGAATATGAGATATCGACTCTGGGCACCTAAAATATCGATTTTTAGCATGTTTTGGGCCTGTATCTGAGTATGCATGTACAGATCGCTTCTGGGACCCCAAATATCGAATTTTCGGGTTTTTTGAGCCTGAATTTGAGATATAAATGGGTACAGAAGATGCATGCACATATCGACTTTGGACACTTAAAATATCGATTTTTAGCATGTTTTGAGCCTATATTTTGAAAACATTCTAGCACTGAGTAGGCATGTACAGATCGCTTCTGAGACCCAAAAATATAGAATTTTCGGGTGTTTTGAAGTTGAATTTGGGATATAAACGGGTGCAGAAGATGCATGCACATATTGACTTTCGGGCACCTAAAAGATCGATTTTCAGCATGTTTTGGGCCTGTATTTTGAAAAGACTCTAACACGGAGTAAGCATGTACAGATCGCTTCTGGGACCCCAAAATATCGAATTTTCGTTTTTTTTTTTAGCCTGAATTTGAGATATAAACGGGTACAGAAGATTCATGCACATATCGACTTTTGGGCACCTAAAATATCGATTTTGAGCATGTTTTAGGTCTGTATATTGAAAATATTCTAACTAGGAGTAGGCATGTACAGATCGCTTCTTGAACCCAAGAATACCGATTTTGCGGGTGCTTTGAGCCTGAATTTGAGATATAAACGGGTACAGAAGGTGCATGCACATATCGACTTTGGACACTTAAAATATCGATTTTTAGCATGTTTTGAGTCTATATTTTGAAAACATTCTAGCACTGAGTAGGCATGTACAGATTGCTTCTGGGACCCCAAAATATCGAATTTTCGGGTGTTTGGAGCCTGAATTTGAGATATAAACGGGTACAGAAGATACATGCACATATTGACTTTGGGCACCTAAAAGATCGATTTTCAGTATGTTTTTGGACTTTGTTTTGAAAATACTCTAACACGGAGAAGGCATGTACAGATCGTTTCTGGGACCCCAAAATATCGAATTTTCGGGTGTTTTGGGTGTGAATTTGAGATATCGACTTTGTGAACCTAAAATATCGATTTTTAGCATGTTTTGGGCCTGTATTTTGAAAGTACTCTAACACGGAGTAAGCGTGTACAGATCGCTTCTGGGACCCCAAAATATCGAATTTTCGGGTGTTTTGAGCCTGAATTTGTGATATAAACGGGTACAGAAGACGCATGAACATATCGACTTTGGACACTTAAAAATATCGATTTTTAGCATGTTTTGAGCCTATATTTTGAAAATATTCTAGCACTGAGTAGGCATGTACAGATCGCTTCTAGGACCCCAAAATATCGAGTTTTCTGGTGTTTGGAGCCTGCATTTGAGATATAAACGGGTGCAGAAGATGCATACACATATTGACTTTGGGCACCTAAAATATTGATTTTCAGCATGTTTTGGGCCTGTATCTGAGTAGGCATGTACAGATCGATTCTGGGTCCCCAAAATATCGAATTTTCGGGTGTTTGGAGCCTGAATTTGAGATATAAACGGGTACAGAAGATGCATGCACATATCGACTTTGGACACTTAAAATATCGATTTTTAGTATGTTTTGTGCCTGTATTTTGAAAATACTCTAACACGGAGTAAGCATGTACAGATCGCTTCTGGGACCCCAAAATATCGAATTGTCGAGTGTTTTGGGCCTAAATTTGAGATATCGACTTTGGGCACTTAAAATATCGATTTTTAGCATGTTTTGGGCCTGTGTTTTGAAAATTCTCTAACACGGAGAAAGCATGTACAGATCGCTTCTGGGACTCCAAAATATCGAATTTTCGGGTTTTTTGAGTCTGAATTTGAGATATAAACGGGTACAGAAGATGCATGAACATATAGACTTTGGACACTTAAAATATCGATTTTTAGCATGTTTTGAGCCTATATTTTGAAAACATTGTAGCACTGATTAGGCATGTACAGATCGCTTATGAGACCCAAAAATATCGAATTTTCGGGTGTTTTGAAGTTGAATTTGGGATATAAACGGGTGCAGAAGATGCATACACATATTGACTTTGGTCACCTAAAATATTGATTTTCAGCATGTTTTGGGCCTGTATCTGAGTAGGCATGTACAGATCGCTTCTGGGTGCCAAAAATATCGAATTTTCGGGTGTTTTGAGGTTGCATTTGGGATATAAACGGGTGCAGAAGATGCATACACATATTGACTTTGGCACCTACCAGATCGATTTTCAGTATGTTTTGGGCCTGTATTTTGAAAATACTCTAACACGAAGTAAGCATGTACAGATTGCTTCTGGGACCCTAAAATATCGAATTTTCGAGTGTTTTGGGCCTAAATTTGAGATATCGACTTTGGGCACCTAAAATATCAATTTTTAGCATGTTTTGGGCCTATATTTTTAAAATATTCTAGCACTGAGTAGGCATGTACAGATGGCTTCTGGGACCCCAAAATATTGAAATTTCTGGTGTTTTGAGACTGAATTTGAGATATAAACGGCTACAGTAGATTCATGCACATATTGACTTTGGGCACCTAAAATATCGATTTTCAGCATGTTTTGAGCCTGTATCTGAGTAGGCATGTACAGATCGCTTCTGGGACCCCAAAATATCGAGTTTTCTGGTATTTGGAGCCTGCATTTGAGATATAAACGGGTGCAGAAGATGCATACTCATATTGACTTTGGGCACCTAAAATATTGATTTTCAGCATGTTTTGGGCCTGTATCTGAGTAGGCATGTACAGATCGATTCTGGGTCCCCAAAATATCGAATTTTCGGGTGTTTGGAGCCTGAATTTGAGATATAAACGGGTACAGAAGATGCATGCACATATCGACTTTGGACACTTAAAATATCGATTTTTAGTATGTTTTGTGCCTGTATTTTGAAAATACTCTAACACGGAGTAAGCATGTACAGATCGCTTCTGGGACCCCAAAATATCGAATTGTCGAGTGTTTTGGGCCTAAATTTGAGATATCGACTTTGGGCACTTAAAATATCGATTTTTAGCATGTTTTGGGCCTGTGTTTTGAAAATTCTCTAACACGGAGAAAGCATGTACAGATCGCTTCTGGGACTCCAAAATATCGAATTTTCGGGTTTTTTGAGTCTGAATTTGAGATATAAACGGGTACAGAAGATGCATGAACATATAGACTTTGGACACTTAAAATATCGATTTTTAGCATGTTTTGAGCCTATATTTTGAAAACATTGTAGCACTGATTAGGCATGTACAGATCGCTTATGAGACCCAAAAATATCGAATTTTCGGGTGTTTTGAAGTTGAATTTGGGATATAAACGGGTGCAGAAGATGCATACACATATTGACTTTGGTCACCTAAAATATTGATTTTCAGCATGTTTTGGGCCTGTATCTGAGTAGGCATGTACAGATCGCTTCTGGGTGCCAAAAATATCGAATTTTCGGGTGTTTTGAGGTTGCATTTGGGATATAAACGGGTGCAGAAGATGCATACACATATTGACTTTGGCACCTACCAGATCGATTTTCAGTATGTTTTGGGCCTGTATTTTGAAAATACTCTAACACGAAGTAAGCATGTACAGATTGCTTCTGGGACCCTAAAATATCGAATTTTCGAGTGTTTTGGGCCTAAATTTGAGATATCGACTTTGGGCACCTAAAATATCAATTTTTAGCATGTTTTGGGCCTATATTTTTAAAATATTCTAGCACTGAGTAGGCATGTACAGATGGCTTCTGGGACCCCAAAATATTGAAATTTCTGGTGTTTTGAGACTGAATTTGAGATATAAACGGCTACAGTAGATTCATGCACATATTGACTTTGGGCACCTAAAATATCGATTTTCAGCATGTTTTGAGCCTGTATCTGAGTAGGCATGTAGAGATCGCTTCTGGGACCCCAAAATATCGAATTTTCGAGTGTTTTGGGCCTAAATTTGAGATATCGACTTTCGGCACTTAAAATATCGATTTTTAGCATGTTTTGGGCCTGTGTTTTGAAAATTCTCTAACACGGAGTAAGCATGTACAGATCGCTTCTGGGACCCCAAAATATCGAATTTTCGGGTTTTTTGAGCCTGAATTTGAGATATAAACGGGTACAGAAGATGCATGAACATATCGACTTTGGACACTTAAAATATCGATTTTTAGCATGTTTTGAGCCTATATTTTGAAAACATTCTAGCACTGAGTAGTCATGTACAAATCGCTTCTGAGACCCAAAAATATCGAATTTTCGGGTGTTTGGAGCCTGAACTTGAGATATAAATGGGTACAGAAGATGCATGCACATTTCGACTTTGGACACTTAAAATATCGATTTTTAGCATGTTTTGAGTCTATATTTTGAAAATATTCGAGCACTGAGTAGGCATGTACAGATCGCTTCTGGGACCCCAAAATATCGAATTTTCGGGTGTTTGGAGCCTGATTTTGAGATATCGACTTTGGGCACCTAAAATATCGATTTTTAGCATGTTTTGGGCCTATATTTTGAAAATGTTCTAGCACTGAGTAGACATGTACAGATCGCTTCTGGGACCCCAAAATATCGAATTTTCGGGTGTTTCGAGCCTGAATTTGAGATATAAACGGGTACAGTAAATGCATGCACATACTGACTTTGGACACCTAAAATATCGATTTTCAGCATGTTTTGGGCCTGTATTTTGAAAACACTCAAACACGGAGTAAGCATGTACAGATCGCTTCTGGGACCCCAAAATATCGAAATTTCGGGTTTTTTGAGCCTGAGTTTAAGATATATACGGGTACAGAAGATGCATGCACATATCGACTTTTGGGCACCTAAAATATCGATTTTGAGCATGTTTTAGGTCTGTATCTTGAAAACATTCTAACTAGGAGTAGGCATGTACAGATCGCTTCTGGGACCCAAAAATACCGAATTTTCGGGTGTTTTGAGCCTGAATTTAAGATATAAACGTGTACAGAAGGTGCATGCACATATCGACTTTGGACACTTAAAATATCGATTTTTAGCATGTTTTAAATCTATATTTTGAAAACATTCTAGCACTGAGTAGGCATGTACAGATCGATTCTGGGAACTCAAAATATCGAATTTTCGGATGTTTTGAGGTTGAATTTGAGATATAAACGGGTGCACAAGATGTATACTCATATTGAATTTGGGCACCTAAAATATAGATTTTCAGCATGTTTGGGCCTGTATCTGAGTAGGCATGTAGAGATCGCTTCTGGGACCCCAAAATATCGAATTTTCGTGTGTTTGGAGCCTGAATTTGAGATATAAACGGTACAGAAGATGCATGCACATATCGACTTTTGGGCACCTAAAAGATCGATTTTCAGTATGTTTTATGCCTGTATTTTGAAAATACTCTAAAACGGAGTAAGCATTTACAGATCGCTTCTGGGACCCCAAAATATAGAATATTCGAGTGTTTTGAGCCTGAATTTGAGATATAAACGGGTACAGAAGATGCATGAACATATCGACTTTGGACACTTAAAATATCGATTTTTAGCATGTTTTGAGCCTATATTTTGAAAACATTCTAGCACTGAGTAGGCATGTACAGATCGCTTCTGAGACCCAAAAATATCGAATATTCGGGTGTTTTGAAGTTGAATTTGGGATATAAACGGGTGCAGAAAATGCATACACATATTGACTTTGGGCACTCAAAATATTGATTTTTAGCATGTTTTGAGCCTATATTTTGAAAATATTATAGCACTGAGTAGGCATGTACAGATCGCTTCTGGGACCCCAAAATATCGAATTTTCTGGTGTTTGGAGCCTGAATTTGAGATATAAACGGGTACAGAAGATGCATGCACATATCGACTTTTTACACTTAAAATATTGATTTTTAGCATGTTTCGAGCCTATATTTTGAAAATATTATAGCACTGAGTAGGCATGTACAGATCGCTTCTGGGACCCCAAAATATCGAATTTTCGGGTGTTAGGAGCCTGAATTTGAGATATCGATTTTGGGCACCTAAAATATCGATTTTTAGGATGTTTTGGCCCTATATTTTGAAAATATTCTAGCACCGAGTAAGCATGTACAGATAGCTTCAGGGACCCCAAAATATCGAATTTTCGGGTGTTTGGAGCCTGAATTTGATTATATAAACGGGTACAGGAGATGCATGCACATATTGACTTTGGACACCTAAAATATCGATTTTCAGCAGGTTTTGGGCCTGTATTTTGAAAACACTCTAACACGGAGTAAGCATGTACAGATCGCTTTTGGGACCCCAAAATATCGAATTTTCGGGGTTTTTTAGCCAAAATTTGAGATATAAACGGGTACAGAAGATGAATGCACATATCGACTTTTGGGCACCTAAAATATCGATTTTGAGCATGTTTTAGGTCTGTATCTTGAAAACATTCTAACTAGGAGTAGGAATATACAGATCACTTCTGGGAACCCAAAATATCGAATTTTCGGGTGTTTTGAGGTTGAATTTGGGATATAAACGGGTGCAGAAGATGCAAACACATATTGAGTTTAGGCACCTACAAGATCGATTTTCAGTATGTTTTGGGCCTGTATTTTGAAAATACTCTAACACGGAGTAAGCATGTACAGATTGCTTCTGGGACACCAAAATATCGAATTTTCGAGTGTTTAGGGCCTAAATTTGAGATATCGACTTTGGGCACCTAAAATATCGATTTTTAGCATGTTTTGGGCCTATATTTTGAAAATATTCTATCACTGAGTAGACATGTACAGATCGCTTCTGGGACCCCAAAATATCGAATTCTCGGGTGTTTTGAGCATGAATTTGAGATATAAACGGGTACAGAAAATACATCCAAATATTGACTTTGGGCACCTGAAATATCGATTTTCAGTATTTTTTGGGCCTGTATCTGAGTAGGCATGTACAGATCGCTTCTGGGACCCCAAAATATCGAGTTTTCGGGTGTTTGGAGCCTGCATTTGAGATATAAACGGGTTCAGAAGATGCATGCACATATCGACTTTTGGGCACTTAAAAGATCGATTTTCAGTATGTTTTGGGCCTGTATTTTGAAAATACTCTAACACGGCATGTACAGATCGTTTGTGAGACCCCAAAATATCGAATTTTCGGGTGTTTTCGGCCTGAATTTGAGATATAAACGGGTACCGAAGATACATGCACATATTGACTTTGGGCACCTAAAATATCGATTTTTTAGCATGTTTTGGGCCTGTTTTTTGAAAATACTCTAACACGGATTAGGCATGTACAGATCGCTTCTGGGACCCCAAAATATTGAATTCTCGTGTGTTTTGAGCCTGCATTTGAGATATAAACGGGTGCAGAAGATGCAAACACATATTGACTTTAGGCACCTACAAGATCGATTTTCAGTATGTTTTGGGCCTGTAATTTGAAAATACTCTAACACGGAGTAAGCATATACAGATTGCTTCTGGGACACCAAAATATCGAATTTTCGAGTGTTTAGGGCCTAAATTTGAGATATCGACTTTGGGCACCTAAAATATCGATTTTTAGCATGTTTTGGGCCTTTATTTTGAAAATATTCTAGCACTGAGTAGACATGTACAGATCGCTTCTGGGACCCCAAAATATCGAATTCTCGGGTGTTTTGAGCATGAATTTGAGATATAAACGGGTACAGAAAATACATGCACATATTGACTTTGGGCACCTGAAATATCGATTTTCAGTATTTTTTGGGCCTGTATCTGAGTAGGCATGTACAGATCGCTTCTGGGACCCCAAAATATTGAGTTTTCGGGTGTTTGGAGCCTGCATTTGAGATATAAACGGGTTCAGAAGATGCATGCACATATCGACTTTTGGGCACTTAAAAGATCGATTTTCAGTATGTTTTGGGCCTGTATTTTGAAAATACTCTAACACGGAGTAGGCATGTACAGATCTTTTGTGAGACCCCAAAATATCGAATTTTCGGATGTTTTGGGCCTGAATTTGAGATATAAACGGGTACCGAAGATACATGCACATATTGACTTTGGGCACCTAAAATATCGATTTTTTAGCATGTTTTGAGCCTGTTTTTTTAAAATACTCTAACACGGATTAGGCATGTACAGATCGCTTCTGGGACCCCAAAATATTGAATTCTCGGGTGTTTTGAGCCTGAATTTGAGATATAAACGGGTACAGAAGATACATGCACATATTGACTTTGGGCACCTAAAATATCGATTTTCAGCATGTTTTGGGCCTGTATCTGAGTAGGCATGCACAGATCGCTTCTGGGACCCCAAAATATTGAGTTTTCTGGTGTTTGGAGCCTGCATTTGAGATATAAACGGGTGCAGAAGATGCATACACATATTGACTTTGGGCACCTAAAATATCGATTTTCAGCATGTTTTGGGCCTGTATCTGAGTAGGCATGGTACAGATCGCTTCTGGGACCCCAAAATATCAAATTTTTGGGTGTTTGGAGCCTGAATTTGAGATAAAAACGGGTACAGAAGATACATGCACATATCGACTTATGGGCACCTAAAAGATCGATTTTCATTATGTTTTGGGCCTATAATTTGAAAATACTCTAACACGGAGTAGGCATGTACAGATCGCTTTTGGGACCCCAAAATATCGAAATTTCGTGTGTTTTGGGCGTGAATTTGAGATATCGACTTTGGGCACCTAAAATATCGATTTTTAGCATGTTTTGGGCCTATATTTTTAAAATATTCTAGCACTGAGTAGGCATGTACAGATCGTTTCTGGGACCCAAAAATATCGAATATTCAAGTGTTTTGAGGTTGAATTTGGGATATAAACGGGTGCAGAAGATTCATACACATTTTGACTTTGGGCACCTAAAATATCGATTTTTAGCATGTTTTGGGCCTATATTTTGAAAATATTCTAGCACCGAGTAAGCATGTACAGATAGCTTCTGGGACCCCAAAATATCGAAATTTAGGGTGTTTGGGGCCTGAATTTGTTTATATAAACGGGTACAGGAGATGCATGCACATATTGACTTTGGACACTTAAAATATCGATTTTTAGCATGTTTTGAGCCTTTATTTTGAAAATATTCTAGAACTGAGTAGGCATGTACAGATCGCTTATGGGACCCAAAAATATCGAATTTTCGGGTGTTTGGAGCCTGAATTTGAGATATAAACGGGTACTGAAGATGCATGCACATATCGACTTTTGAGCACATAACATATCGATTTTTAGCATGTTTTAGGTCTGTATCTTGAAAACATTCTAACTAAGAGTAGACATGTACAGATCGCTTTTGGGACCCAAAAATATCGATTTTTTGGGTGTTTGGAGCCTGAATTTGAGGTATAAACGGGTACAGAAGATGCATGCACATATCGACTTTTGGGCACCTAAAAGATCGATTTTCAGTATGTTTTGGGCCTGCATTTTGAAAATACTCTAGCACGGAGTAGGCATGTACAGATTGCTTCTGGGACCCCAAAATTTCGAATTTTCGGGTGTTTTGAGGTTGAATTTGGGATATAAACGGATGCAGAAGATGCATACACATATTGACTTTGGGCACCTAAAATATCGATTTTTAGCATGTTTTGAGCCTGTATTTTGAAAATACTCTAACACGGAGTAGGCATGCACAGATCGATTCTGGGATCTCAAAATATCGAATTTTCGGGTGTTTTGAGACTGAATTTGAGATATAAACGGGTACAGAAAATGCATGCAAAAATTGAATTTGGGCACCTAAAATATCGATTTTCAGCATGTTTTGGGCCTGTATCTCAGAAGGCATGTACAGATCGCTTCTTGGACCCCAAAATATCGAATTTTCGGGTGTTTCGACCCTGAATTTGAGATATAAACGGGTACAGAAGATGCATGAATATATCGACTTTTGGGCACCTAAAAGATTGATTTTTAGTATGTTTTAGGCCTGAATTTTGAAAATACTCTAACACGGAGTAGGCATGTACAGATCGCTTCTGGGACCCCAAAATATCAAATTTAAGGGTGTTTTGGGCCTGAATTGGAGATAACGAATTTGGGCAACTAAAATATCGATATTTAGCATGTTTTGGGCCTATATTTTGAAAATATTCTAGCACTGAGTAGGCATGTACAGATCGCTTCTGGGACCCCAAAATATCGATTTTTCGGTTGTTTGGAGCCTGAATTTGAGATATAAACGGGTACAGAAGATGCATGCACATATCGACTTTTGGGCACCTAAAAGATCGATTTTCAGTATGTTTTGGGCCTGTATTTTGAAAACACTCTAACACGGAGTAGGCATGTACTGATTGCTTCTGGGACCCCAAAATATCAAATTTTCGGGTGTTTTGAGCCTGAATTTGAGATATAAACGGGTACTGATGATGCATGCACATATCAACTTTTGGGCACCTAAAATATCGATTTTGAGCATGTTTTGTGTCTGTATCTTGAAAACATTCTAACTAGGAGTAGGCAAGTACAGATCGCTTCTAGGACCCACAAATACCGAATTTTCGGGTGTTTTGATCCTGAATTCAGGCCCAAAACACCCGAAAATTCGGTATTTTTGGGTCCTAGAAGCGATCTGTACATGTCTACTCCTAGTTAGAATTTTTTCAATATACAGACACAAAACATGCTAAAAATCGATATTTTAATTATCCAAAGTCGATATGTGCATGCATCTTATGTACCCGTTTATATCTCAAATACAGGCCTAAAACACTCGAAAATTCGATATTGTTGTGTCCCACAAGCGATCTGTACATGCCTACTTAGTGCTAGAATATTTTCAAAATATAGGCCCAAACCATGCTAAAAATCGATATTTTAGGTGCCCAAAGTCGATATCTCAAATTCAGGCCCAAAACATCCGAAAATTCCATATTTTGGGGTTCCAGAAGCGAACTGTACATGCCTACTCCGTGTTAGAGTATTATCAAAATACATGCCCAAAACATACTGGAAATAGTTTTTTTAGGTACCTAAAAGTCGATATGTTCATGCATCTTCTGTACCCGTTTATATCTGAAATTCAGGCTCAAAACACCCGAAAATTAAATATTTTGGGGTCCCAGAAGCGATCTGTATATGCCTACTCAGATACAGGCCCAAAACATGCTGAAAATCGATATTTTAGGTGCCCAAAGTCAATATGGGTATGCATTTTCTGCACTCGTTTATATCTCAAATTCAACCTCAAAACACCCGAAAATTCGATATTTTTTGGTCCCAGAAGCGATCTGTACATGCCTACTCAGTGCTAGAATGTTTTCAAAATAAAGGCTCAAAACTTGCTAAAAATCGATATTTTAAGTGTCCAAACTCGATATGTGCATGCATCTTCTGTACCCGTTTATATCTCAAATTCAGGCTCAAAAAACCTGAAAATTCAGTATTTTTGGGTCCTAGAAACATTCTGTACATGCATACTCCTAGTTAGAATGTTTTCAAGATACAGACCCAAAACATGCTGAAAATCGATATTTAAGGTGCCCAAAGTCAATATGTGTATGCATTTTCTGCACCCGTTTATATCCCAAATTATACCTCAAAACACCCGAAAATTCGATATTTTTGGGTCCCAGAAGCGATCTGTACATGCCTACTCAGTGCTAGAATGTTTTCAAAATATAGGCACAAAACATGCTGAAAATCGACATTTTAGGTGCCCAAAGTCAATATGTGCATGCACCTTCTGTACCCGTTTATATCTCAAATTCAGGCTCAAAACACCCGAAAATTAGATATTTTGGGGTCACGGAAGCGATCTGTACATGCCTACTCAGTGCTAGAAAATTTTCAAGATATAGGCCCAAAACACACTAAAAATCGATATTTTAGCTGTCCAAAAGTCAATATGTGCATGCATCTTCTGTACACGTTTATATCTCAAATTCAGGCTCAAAATACCCGAAAATTCGATATTTTGGGGTCCCAGAAGCGATCTGTACATGCCTACTCAGTGCTAGAATATTTTCAAAATATAGGCCCAAAACATGCTAAAAATCGATATTATAGGTGCCCAAAGTCGATATCTCAGATTCAGGCCCAAAACACCCGAAAATTCGATATTTTGTGGTCCCAGAAGCGATCTGTACATGCCTACTCAGTGCTAGAATGTTTTCAAAATATAGGCTCAAAACATGCTAATAATCGATATTTTAAGTGTCCAAAGTCGAGATGTGCATGCATTTTCTGTACCCGTTTATATCTCAAATTCAGGCTCCAAACACCCGTAAATTTGATATTTTGGGATCCCAGAAGCGATCTGTACATGCCTACTCAGATACAGGCCCAAAACATGCTGAAAATCGATATTTTAGGTGCCCAAAGTCAATATGTGTATGCATCTTCTGCGCCCGTATATATCCCAAATTAAACCTCAAAACACACGAAAATTCGATATTTTTGGGTCCCAGAAGCGATCTGTACATGCCTACTCAGTGCTAGAATGTTTTCAAAATAAAGACTCAAAACATGCTGAAAATCGATATTTTAGATTCCCGAAGTCAATATGTGCATGCATCTTCTGTACCCGTATATTTCTCAAATTCAGGCTCAAAACACCCGAAAATTAGATATTTTGGGGTCACGGAAGCGATCTGTACATGCCTACTCAGTGCTAGAAAATTTTCAAAATATAGGCCTTAAACATAATAAAAATCGATGTTTTAGATGTCTAAAAGTCGATATGTGCATGCCTCTTTTGTACCCGTTTAAATCTCAAATTCGGGCTCAAAACACCCGAAAATTCGATATTTTGGGGTCCAAGAAGCAATCTGTACATGCCTACTCCGTGTTAGAGTATTTTCAAAATACAGGCCCAAAACATGCTGAAAATCGATATTTTAGGTGCCCAATGTCAATATGTGTATGTATCTTCTGCACCCGTTAATATCCCAAATTCAGGCTCAAAACACCCGAAAATGCGGTATTTTTGGGTACTAGAAGCTATCTGTACATGTATACTCCTAGTTAGAATGTTTTCAAGATACAGACCCAAACCATGCTCAAAATCGATATTTTAGGTGCCCAAAAGTCGATATGTGCATGAATCTTCTGTACCCGTTTATATATTAAATTCAGGCTCCAAACAACCGAAATTTTGATATTTTGGGGTCCCAGAAGCGATCTATACAGGCCGAAAACATGCTGAAAATCGATATTTAAGGTGCCCAAAGTCAATACGTGCATGCATCTTCTGTACCCGTTTATATCTCAAATTCAGGCTCCAAACACCCGAAAATTCGATATTTTGGGGTTCCAGAAGCGATATGTACAAGCCTAGTCCATGTTAGTGTTTTCAAAATACAGGCCCAAAACATGCTGAAAATCGATATTTTAGGTGCCCAAAAGTCGATATGTGCATGCATCTTCTGAACCCGTTTATATCTCAAATTCAGGCTCCAAAAACCCGAAAATTCGATATTTTGGTGTCCCAGAAGCGATCTGTACATGCCTACTCAGATACAGGCCCAAAACATGCTGAAAATCGATATTTTAGGCGCCCAAAGTCAATATGTGTATGCATCTTCTGCACCCGTTTATATCCCAAATTAAACCTCAAAACACACGAAAATTCGATATTTTTGGGTCCCAGAAGTGATCTGTACATGCCTACTCAATGCTAGAATGTTTTCAATATAAAGGCTCAAAACATGCTGAAAATCGATATTTTAGGTGCCCAAAGTCAATATGTGAATGCATCTTCCGTACCCGTTTATATCTCAAATTCAGGCTCAAAACACCCGAAAATTAGATATTTTGGGGTCACGGAAGCGATCTGTACATGCCTACTCAGTGCTAGAAAATTTTCAAAATATAGGCCTTAAACATAATAAAAATCGATGTTTTAGATGTCTAAAAGTCGATATGTGCATGCCTCTTTTGTACCCGTTTAAATCTCAAATTCGGGCTCAAAACACCCGAAAATTCGATATTTTGGGGTCCAAGAAGCAATCTGTACATGCCTACTCCGTGTTAGAGTATTTTCAAAATACAGGCCCAAAACATGCTGAAAATCGATATTTTAGGTGCCCAATGTCAATATGTGTATGTATCTTCTGCACCCGTTAATATCCCAAATTCAGGCTCAAAACACCCGAAAATGCGGTATTTTTGGGTACTAGAAGCTATCTGTACATGTATACTCCTAGTTAGAATGTTTTCAAGATACAGACCCAAACCATGCTCAAAATCGATATTTTAGGTGCCCAAAAGTCGATATGTGCATGCATCTTCTGTACCCGTTTATATATTAAATTCAGGCTCCAAACAACCGAAATTTTGATATTTTGGGGTCCCAGAAGCGATCTATACAGGCCGAAAACATGCTGAAAATCGATATTTAAGGTGCCCAAAGTCAATACGTGCATGCATCTTCTGTACCCGTTTATATCTCAAATTCAGGCTCCAAACACCCGAAAATTCGATATTTTGGGGTTCCAGAAGCGATATGTACAAGCCTAGTCCATGTTAGTGTTTTCAAAATACAGGCCCAAAACATGCTGAAAATCGATATTTTAGGTGCCCAAAAGTCGATATGTGCATGCATCTTCTGAACCCGTTTATATCTCAAATTCAGGCTCCAAAAACCCGAAAATTCGATATTTTGGTGTCCCAGAAGCGATCTGTACATGCCTACTCAGATACAGGCCCAAAACATGCTGAAAATCGATATTTTAGGCGCCCAAAGTCAATATGTGTATGCATCTTCTGCACCCGTTTATATCCCAAATTAAACCTCAAAACACACGAAAATTCGATATTTTTGGGTCCCAGAAGTGATCTGTACATGCCTACTCAGTGCTAGAATGTTTTCAATATAAAGGCTCAAAACATGCTGAAAATCGATATTTTAGGTGCCCAAAGTCAATATGTGAATGCATCTTCCGTACCCGTTTATATCTCAAATTCAGGCTCAAAACACCCGAAAATTAGATATTTTGGGGTCACGGAAGCGATCTGTACATGCCTACTCAGTGCTAGAAAATTTTCAAAATATAGGCCTTAAACATAATAAAAATCGATGTTTTAGATGTCTAAAAGTCGATATGTGCATGCCTCTTTTGTACCCGTTTAAATCTCAAATTCGGGCTCAAAACACCCGAAAATTCGATATTTTGGGGTCCAAGAAGCAATCTGTACATGCCTACTCCGTGTTAGAGTATTTTCAAAATACAGGCCCAAAACATGCTGAAAATCGATATTTTAGGTGCCCAATGTCAATATGTGTATGTATCTTCTGCACCCGTTAATATCCCAAATTCAGGCTCAAAACACCCGAAAATGCGGTATTTTTGGGTACTAGAAGCTATCTGTACATGTATACTCCTAGTTAGAATGTTTTCAAGATACAGACCCAAACCATGCTCAAAATCGATATTTTAGGTGCCCAAAAGTCGATATGTGCATGCATCTTCTGTACCCGTTTATATATTAAATTCAGGCTCCAAACAACCGAAATTTTGATATTTTGGGGTCCCAGAAGCGATCTATACAGGCCGAAAACATGCTGAAAATCGATATTTAAGGTGCCCAAAGTCAATACGTGCATGCATCTTCTGTACCCGTTTATATCTCAAATTCAGGCTCCAAACACCCGAAAATTCGATATTTTGGGGTTCCAGAAGCGATATGTACAAGCCTAGTCCATGTTAGTGTTTTCAAAATACAGGCCCAAAACATGCTGAAAATCGATATTTTAGGTGCCCAAAAGTCGATATGTGCATGCATCTTCTGCACCCGTTTATATCCCAAATTAAACCTCAAAACACACGAAAATTCGATATTTTTGGGTCCCAGAAGTGATCTGTTCATGCCTACTCAGTGCTAGAATGTTTTCAATATAAAGGCTCAAAACATGCTGAAAATCGATATTTTAGGTGCCCAAAGTCAATATGTGAATGCATCTTCCGTACCCGTTTATATATCAAATTCAGGCTCAAAACACCCGAAAATTCGCTATTTTTGGGTCCTAGAAGCGATCGGTACATGCCTACTCAGATACAGGCCCAAAACATGCTGAAAATCGATATTTGAGGTGCCCAAACTCAAAATGTGTATGCATCTTATGCACCCGTTAATATCCCAAATTGAACCTCGAAAATTCGATATTTTTGAGTCCCAGAAGCGGTCTGTACATGCCTACTCAGTGATAGAATGTTTTCAAAATATAGGCTCAAAACATGCTAAAAATCGATATTTTAAGTGTCCAAAGTCGAGATGTGCATGCATCTTCTGTATCCGTTTATATCTCAAATTGAGGCTCAAAACACCCGAAAATTCGGTATTTTTGGGTCCTAGAACCGATCTGTACATGCCTACTCCTAGTTAGAATATTTTTAAGTTACAGACCCAAAACATGCTCAAAATCGATATTTTAGGTGCCCAAAAGTCGATATGTGCATGCATATTCAGTACCCGTTTATATCTCAAATTCAGGCTCAAAACACCCGAAAATTCGATTTTTGGGGGTCTCAGAAGCGATCTGTACATGCCTACTCCGTGTTAGAATATTTTCAAATACCGGCCCAAAACATGCAGAAAATCGATATTTTAGGTGCCCAAAGTCAATATGTGCATGCATCTTCTGTACCCGTTTATATATCAAATTCAGGCTCGAAACACCCGAAAATTCGATATTTTAGGGTCCCAGAAGCGATCTGTACAAGCCTACTTAGATGTAGGCCCAAAACATGCTGAAAATCGATATCTTAGGTGCCCAAAGTCAATATGTGTATGCATCTTCTGCACCCGTTTATATCCCAAATTAAACCTCAAAACACACGAAAATTCATTAATTTTGGGTCCCTGAAGCGATCTGTACATGCCTACTCAGTGCTAGAATGTTTTCAAAATAAAGGCTCGAAACATGCTGAAAATCGATATTTTAGGTGCCCAAAGTCAATATGTGCATGCATCTTCTGTACCCGTTTATATCTCAAATTCAGGCTCAAAACACCCGAAAATTAGATATTTTGGGATCACGGAAGCGATCTGTACATGCCTACTCAGGGCTTGAACATTTTCAAAATATAGTCCCAAAACATACTAAAAATCGATATTTTAGCTGTCCAAAAGTCGATATGTGCATGCATCTTCAGTACCCGTTTAAATCTCAAATTCAGGCTAAAAAAAAAAAAACGAAAATTCGATATTTTGGGGTCCCAGAACACTCCGTGTTAGAGTATTTTCAAAATACAGGCCCAAAACATGCTGAAAATCGATATTTTAGGTGCCCAAAGTCAATATGTGCATGCATCTTCTGTACACGTTTATATCTCAAATTCAGGCTCCAAACACCCGAAAATTCGATATTTTGGGATCCCAGAAGCGATCTGTACATGCCTACTCAAATACATGCCCAAAACATGCTGAAAATCGATATTTTAGGTGCCCAAAGTCAATATGTGCATGCATCTTATGTACCCGTTTATTTCTCAAATTCAAGCTCAAAACATCCGAAAATTCGATATTTTGGGGTCCCAGAAGCAATCTGTACATGCCTACTCCGTGTTAGAGTATTTTCAAAATACAGGCCCAAAACATGCTGAAAATCGATATTTTAGGTGCCCAAAGTCAATATGTGCATGCATCTTATGTACCCGTTTATTTCTCAAATTCAGGCTCAAAACATCCGAAAATTCGATATTTTGGGGTCCCAGAAGCAATCTGTACATGCCTACTCCGTGTTAGAGTATTTTCAAAATACAGGCCCAAAACATGCTGAAAATCGATATTTTAGGTGCCCAAAGTCAATATGTGAATGCATCTTCTGTACACGTTTATATCTCAAATTTATGCTCAAAATACCCGAAAATTCGATATTTTAGGGTCCCAGAAGCGATCTGTACATGCATACTCAGTGCGAGAATATTTTCAAAATATAGGCCCAAAACATGCTAAAAATCGATATTTTAGGTGCCCAAAGTCGATATCTCAAATTCAGGCCCAAAACACCCGAAAATTCGATAATTTGGGGTCCCATAAGCGATTTGTACATACCTACCCCGTGTTAGAGTATTTTCAAAATACAGGCCCAAAACATAGAGAAAATCGATATTTTTCGTGCCTAAAAGTCGATATGTGCATGCATCTTCTGAACTCGTTTATATCTCAAATTCAGGCTCCAAACACCCGAAAATTCGGTATTTTTGGGTCCTAGAAGCGATCTGTACATGCCTACTCCTAGTTAGAATGTTTTCAAGATACAGACCCAAAACATGCTCAAAATCGATATTTTAGGTGCCCAAAAGTCGATATGTGCATGCATCTTCTGTACCCGTTTATATCTCAAATTCAGGCTCCAAACAACCGAAATTTCGATATTTTGGGGTCCCAGAAGCGATCTATACAGGCCCAAAACATGCTGAAAATCGATATTTTAGGTGCCCAAAGTCAATACGTGCATGCATCTTCTGTACCCGTTTATATCTCAAATTCAGGCTCCAAACAACCGAAATTTCGATATTTTGGGGTCCCAGAAGCGATCTATACAGGCCCAAAACATGCTGAAAATCGATATTTTAGGTGCCCAAAGTCAATACGTGCATGCATCTTCTGTACCCGTTTATATCTCAAATTCAGGCTCCAAACACCCGAAAATTCGATATTTTGGGGTTCCAGAAGCTATCTGTTAATGCCTACTCCGTGTTAGTGTTTTCATAATACAGGCCCAAAACATGCTGAAAATCGATATTTTTGGTGCCCAAAGTTAATATGTGTATGCATCTTCTACACCCGTTTATATCCCAAATTCAACCTCTAAACACCCGAAAATTCGATATTTTTGGGTAACAGAAGCGATCTGTACATGCCTACTCAGTGCTAGAATGTTTTCAAAATAAAGGCTCGAAACATGCTGAAAATCGATATTTTAGGTGCCCAAAGTCAATATGTGCATGCATCTTCTGTACCCGTTTATATCTCAAATTCAGGCTCAAAACACCCGAAAATTAGATATTTTGGGGTCACGGAAGCGATCTGTACATGCCTACTCAGGGCTTGAAAATTTTCAAAATATAGTCCCAAAACATACTAAAAATCGATATTTTAGCTGTCCAAAAGTCGATATGTGCATGCATCTTCAGTACCCGTTTAAATCTCAAATTCAGGCTAAAAAAAAAAAAACTAAAATTCGATATTTTGGGGTCCCAGAACACTCCGTGTTAGAGTATTTTCAAAATACAGGCCCAAAACATGCTGAAAATCGATATTTTAGGTGCCCAAAGTCAATATGTGCATGCATCTTCTGTACACGTTTATATCTCAAATTCAGGCTCCAAACACCCGAAAATTCGATATTTTGGGATCCCAGAAGCGATCTGTACATGCCTACTCAGATACAGGCCCAAAACATGCTGAAAATCGATATTTTAGGTGCCCAAAGTCAATATGTGTATGCATATTATGCACTTGTTAATATCCCAAATTGAACCTCGAAAATTCGATATTTTTGGGTCCCAGAAGCGGTCTGTACATGCCTACTCAGTGATAGAATGTTTTCAAAATATAGGCTCAAAACATGCTAAAAATCGATATTTTAAGTGTCCAAAGTCGAGATGTGCATGCATCTTCTGTACCCGTTAATATCTCAAATTGAGGCTCAAAACACCCGAAAATTCGGTATTTTTGGGTCCTAGAACCGATCTGTACATGCCTACTCTTAGTTAGAATGTTTTTAAGATACAGACCCAAAACATGCTCAAAATCGATATTTTAGGTGCCCAAAAGTCGATATGTGCATGCATATTCAGTACCCGTTTATATCTCAAATTCAGGCTCGAAACACCCGAAAATTCGATATTTTAGGGTCCCAGAAGCGATCTGTACATGCCTACTTAGATGCAGGCTCAAAACATGCTGAAAATCGACATTTTAGGTGCCCAAAGTCAATATGGGTATGCATCTTCTGCACCCGTTTATATCCCAAATTAAACCTCAAAACACACGAAAATTCGATAATTTTGGGTCCCTGAAGCGATCTGTACATGCCTACTCAGTGCTAGAATGTTTTCAAAATAAAGGCTCAAAACATGCTGAAAATCGATATTTTAGGTGCCCAAAGTCAATATGTGCATGCACATTCAGTACCCGTTTATATCTCAAATTCAGGCTCAAAACACCCGAAAATTCGATATTTTGGGGTCCCAGAACACTCCGTGTTAGAGTATTTTCAAAATTCAGGCCCAAAACATGCTGAAAATCGATATTTTAGGTGCCCAAAGTCAATATGTGCATGCATCTTCTTTACACGTTTATATCTCAAATTCAGGCTCCAAACACCCGAAAATTCGATATTTTGGGATCCCAGAAGCGATCTGTACATGCCTACTCAGATACATGCCCAAAACATGCTGAAAATCGATATTTTAGGTGCCCAAAGTCAATATGTGTATGCATCTTCTGCACCCGTATATATCCCAAATTAAACCTCAAAACACACGAAAATTCGATATTTTTGGGTCCCAGAAGCGATCTGTACATGTCTACTCAGTGCTAGAATGTTTTCAAAATAAAGGCTCAAAACATGCTGAAAATCGATATTTTATGTGCCCAAAGTCAATATGTGCATGCATCTTCTGTACCCGTTTATTTCTCAAATTCAGGCTCAAAACATCCGAAATTTAGATATTTTGGGGTCACGGAAGCGATCTGTACATGCCTACTCAGTGCTAGAAAATTTTCAAAATATAGGCCCAAAACATACTAAAAATCGATGTTTTAGCTGTCCAAAAGTCGATATGTGCATGCATCTTCTGTACCTCGTTTATATCTCAAATTCAGGCTCAAAACACCCGAAAATTCGATATTTTGGGGTCCCAGAAGCAATCTGTACATGCCTACTCCGTGTTAGAGTATTTTCAAAATACAGGCCCAAAACATGCTGAAAATCGATATTTTAGGTGCCCAAAGTCAATATGTGAATGCATCTTCTGTACACGTTTATATCTCAAATTCATGCTCAAAACACCCGAAAATTCGATATTTTAGGGTCCCAGAAGCGATCTGTACATGCATACTCAGTGCTAGAATATTTTCAAAATATAGGCCCAAAACATGCTAAAAATCGATATTTTAGGTGCCCAAAGTCGATATCTCAAATTCAAGCCCAAAACACCCTAAAATTCGATAATTTGGGGTCCCAGAAGCGATTTGTACATACCTACCCCGTGTTAGAGTATTTTCAAAATACAGGCCCAAAACATAGAGAAAATCGATATTTTTCGTGCCCAAAAGTCGATATGTGCATGCATCTTCTGAACTCGTTCATATCTCAAATTCAGGCTCCAAACACCCGAAAATTCGATATTTTGGGGTCCCAGAAGCGATCTGTACATGCCTACTCAGATACAGGCCCAAAACATGCTGAAAATCGATATTTTAGGTGCCCAAAGTCAATATGTGTATGTATCTTCTGCACCCGTTTATATCCCAAATTCAGGCTCAAAACACCCGAAAATTCGGTATTTTTGGGTCCTAGAAGCGATCTGTACATGCCTACTCCTAGTTAGAATGTTTTCAAGATACAGACCCAAAACATGCTCAAAATCGATATTTTAGGTGCCCAAAAGTCGATATGTGCATGCATCTTCTGTACCCGTTTATATCTCAAATTTAGGCTCCAAACAACCGAAATTTCGATATTTTGGGTCCCAGAAGCGATCTATACAGGCCCAAAGCATGCTGAAAATCGATATTTTAGGTGCCCAAAGTCAATACGTGCATGCATCTTCTGTACCCATTTATATCTCAAATTCAGGCTCCAAACACCCGAGAATTCGATATTTTGGGGTTCCAGAAGCTATCTGTTAATGCCTACTCCGTGTTAGTGTTTTCATAATACAGGCCCAAAACATGCTGAAAATCGATATTTTTGGTGCCCAAAGTTAATATGTGTATGCATCTTCTACACCCGTTTATATCCCAAATTCAACTTCAAAACACCCGAAAATTCGATATTTTTGGGTAACAGAAGTGGTCTGTACATGCCTACTCAGTGCTAGAATTTTTTCAAAATATAGGCTCAAAACATGCTAAAAATCGATATTTTAAGTGTCCAAAGTCGATATGTGCACGCATATTCTGTACCCGTTTATATCTCAAATTCAGGCTCAAAACACCCGAAAATTCGCTATTTTTGGGTTCTAGAAGCGATCTGTACATGCCTACTCAGATACAGGCCCAAAACATGCTGAAAATCGATATTTGAGGTGCCCAAAGTCAATATGTGTATGCATAATATGCACCCGTTAATATCCCAAATTGAACCTCGAAAATTCGATATTTTTGGGTCCCAGAAGCGGTCTGTACATGCCTACTCAGTGATAGAATGTTTTCAAAATATAGGCTTAAAACATGCTAAAAATCGATATTTTAAGTGTCCAAAGTCGAGATGTGCATGCATCTTCTGTACCCGTTTATATATAAAAATTGAGGGTCAAAACACCCGAGAATTCGGTATTTTTGGGTCCTAGACCCGATCTGTACATGCCTACTCCAAGTTAGAATGTTTTTAAGATACAGACCCAAAACATGCTCAAAATCGATATTTTAGGTGCCCAAAAGTCGATATGTGAATGCATATTCAGTACCCGTTTATATCTCAAATTCAGGCTCAAAACACCCGAAAATTCGATTTTTTGGGGTCTCAGAAGCGATCTGTACATGCCTACTCCGTGTTAGAATATTTTCAAATACCGGCCCAAAACATGCAGAAAATCGATATTTTAGGTGCCTAAAGTCAATATGTGCATGCATCTTCTGTACCCGTTTATATATCAAATTCAGGCTCGAAACACCCGAAAATTCGATATTTTGGGATCCCAGAAGCGATCTGTACATGCCTACTCAGATACAGGCCCAAAACATGCTGAAAATCGATATTTTAGGTGCCCAAAGTCAATATGTGTATGCATATTATGCACTTGTTAATATCCCAAATTGAACCTCGAAAATTCGATATTTTTGGGTCCCAGAAGCGGTCTGTACATGCCTACTCAGTGATAGAATGTTTTCAAAATATAGGCTCAAAACATGCTAAAAATCGATATTTTAAGTGTCCAAAGTCGAGATGTGCATGCATCTTCTGTACCCGTTAATATCTCAAATTGAGGCTCAAAACACCCGAAAATTCGGTATTTTTGGGTCCTAGAACCGATCTGTACATGCCTACTCTTAGTTAGAATGTTTTTAAGATACAGACCCAAAACATGCTCAAAATCGATATTTTAGGTGCCCAAAAGTCGATATGTGCATGCATATTCAGTACCCGTTTATATCTCAAATTCAGGCTCGAAACACCCGAAAATTCGATATTATAGGGTCCCAGAAGCGATCTGTACATGCCTACTTAGATGCAGGCTCAAAACATGCTGAAAATCGACATTTTAGGTGCCCAAAGTCAATATGGGTATGCATCTTCTGCACCCGTTTATATCCCAAATTAAACCTCAAAACACACGAAAATTCGATAATTTTGGGTCTCTGAAGCGATCTGTACATGCCTACTCAGTGCTAGAATGTTTTCAAAATAAAGGCTCAAAACATGCTGAAAATCGATATTTTAGGTGCCCAAAGTCAATATGTGCATGCACATTCAGTACCCGTTTATATCTCAAATTCAGGCTCAAAACACCCGAAAATTCGATATTTTGGGGTCCCAGAACACTCCGTGTTAGAGTATTTTCAAAATTCAGGCCCAAAACATGCTGAAAATCGATATTTTAGGTGCCCAAAGTCAATATGTGCATGCATCTTCTTTACACGTTTATATCTCAAATTCAGGCTCCAAACACCCGAAAATTCGATATTTTGGGATCCCAGAAGCGATCTGTACATGCCTACTCAGATACATGCCCAAAACATGCTGAAAATCGATATTTTAGGTGCCCAAAGTCAATATGTGTATGCATCTTCTGCACCCGTATATATCCCAAATTAAACCTCAAAACACACGAAAATTCGATATTTTTGGGTCCCAGAAGCGATCTGTACATGTCTACTCAGTGCTAGAATGTTTTCAAAATAAAGGCTCAAAACATGCTGAAAATCGATATTTTATGTGCCCAAAGTCAATATGTGCATGCATCTTCTGTACCCGTTTATTTCTCAAATTCAGGCTCAAAACATCCGAAATTTAGATATTTTGGGGTCACGGAAGCGATCTGTACATGCCTACTCAGTGCTAGAAAATTTTCAAAATATAGGCCCAAAACATACTAAAAATCGATGTTTTAGCTGTCCAAAAGTCGATATGTGCATGCATCTTCTGTACCTCGTTTATATCTCAAATTCAGGCTCAAAACACCCTAAAATTCGATATTTTGGGGTCCCAGAAGCAATCTGTACATGCCTACTCCGTGTTAGAGTATTTTCAAAATACAGGCCCAAAACATGCTGAAAATCGATATTTTAGGTGCCCAAAGTCAATATGTGAATGCATCTTCTGTACACGTTTATATCTCAAATTCATGCTCAAAACACCCGAAAATTCGATATTTTAGGGTCCCAGAAGCGATCTGTACATGCATACTCAGTGCTAGAATATTTTCAAAATATAGGCCCAAAACATGCTAAAAATCGATATTTTAGGTGCCCAAAGTCGATATCTCAAATTCAAGCCCAAAACACCCTAAAATTCGATAATTTGGGGTCCCAGAAGCGATTTGTACATACCTACCCCGTGTTAGAGTATTTTCAAAATACAGGCCCAAAACATAGAGAAAATCGATATTTTTCGTGCCCAAAAGTCGATATGTGCATGCATCTTCTGAACTCGTTTATATCTCAAATTCAGGCTCCAAACACCCGAAAATTCGATATTTTGGGGTCCCAGAAGCGATCTGTACATGCCTACTCAGATACAGGCCCAAAACATGCTGAAAATCGATATTTTAGGTGCCCAAAGTCAATATGTGTATGTATCTTCTGCACCCGTTTATATCCCAAATTCAGGCTCAAAACACCCGAAAATTCGGTATTTTTGGGTCCTAGAAGCGATCTGTACATGCCTACTCCTAGTTAGAATGTTTTCAAGATACAGACCCAAAACATGCTCAAAATCGATATTTTAGGTGCCCAAAAGTCGATATGTGCATGCATCTTCTGTACCCGTTTATATCTCAAATTTAGGCTCCAAACAACCGAAATTTCGATATTTTGGGTCCCAGAAGCGATCTATACAGGCCCAAAGCATGCTGAAAATCGATATTTTAGGTGCCCAAAGTCAATACGTGCATGCATCTTCTGTACCCGTTTATATCTCAAATTCAGGCTCCAAACACCCGAGAATTCGATATTTTGGGGTTCCAGAAGCTATCTGTTAATGCCTACTCCGTGTTAGTGTTTTCATAATACAGGCCCAAAACATGCTGAAAATCGATATTTTTGGTGCCCAAAGTTAATATGTGTATGCATCTTCTACACCCGTTTATATCCCAAATTCAACTTCAAAACACCCGAAAATTCGATATTTTTGGGTAACAGAAGTGGTCTGTACATGCCTACTCAGTGCTAGAATTTTTTCAAAATATAGGCTCAAAACATGCTAAAAATCGATATTTTAAGTGTCCAAAGTCGATATGTGCACGCATATTCTGTACCCGTTTATATCTCAAATTCAGGCTCAAAACACCCGAAAATTCGCTATTTTTGGGTTCTAGAAGCGATCTGTACATGCCTACTCAGATACAGGCCCAAAACATGCTGAAAATCGATATTTGAGGTGCCCAAAGTCAATATGTGTATGCATAATATGCACCCGTTAATATCCCAAATTGAACCTCGAAAATTCGATATTTTTGGGTCCCAGAAGCGGTCTGTACATGCCTACTCAGTGATAGAATGTTTTCAAAATATAGGCTTAAAACATGCTAAAAATCGATATTTTAAGTGTCCAAAGTCGAGATGTGCATGCATCTTCTGTACCCGTTTATATATAAAAATTGAGGGTCAAAACACCCGAGAATTCGGTATTTTTGGGTCCTAGACCCGATCTGTACATGCCTACTCCAAGTTAGAATGTTTTTAAGATACAGACCCAAAACATGCTCAAAATCGATATTTTAGGTGCCCAAAAGTCGATATGTGAATGCATATTCAGTACCCGTTTATATCTCAAATTCAGGCTCAAAACACCCGAAAATTCGATTTTTTGGGGTCTCAGAAGCGATCTGTACATGCCTACTCCGTGTTAGAATATTTTCAAATACCGGCCCAAAACATGCAGAAAATCGATATTTTAGGTGCCTAAAGTCAATATGTGCATGCATCTTCTGTACCCGTTTATATATCAAATTCAGGCTCGAAACACCCGAAAATTCGATATTTTGGGATCCCAGAAGCGATCTGTACATGCCTACTCAGATACAGGCCCAAAACATGCTGAAAATCGATATTTTAGGTGCCCAAAGTCAATATGTGTATGCATATTATGCACTTGTTAATATCCCAAATTGAACCTCGAAAATTCGATATTTTTGGGTCCCAGAAGCGGTCTGTACATGCCTACTCAGTGATAGAATGTTTTCAAAATATAGGCTCAAAACATGCTAAAAATCGATATTTTAAGTGTCCAAAGTCGAGATGTGCATGCATCTTCTGTACCCGTTAATATCTCAAATTGAGGCTCAAAACACCCGAAAATTCGGTATTTTTGGGTCCTAGAACCGATCTGTACATGCCTACTCTTAGTTAGAATGTTTTTAAGATACAGACCCAAAACATGCTCAAAATCGATATTTTAGGTGCCCAAAAGTCGATATGTGCATGCATATTCAGTACCCGTTTATATCTCAAATTCAGGCTCGAAACACCCGAAAATTCGATATTTTAGGGTCCCAGAAGCGATCTGTACATGCCTACTTAGATGCAGGCTCAAAACATGCTGAAAATCGACATTTTAGGTGCCCAAAGTCAATATGGGTATGCATCTTCTGCACCCGTTTATATCCCAAATTAAACCTCAAAACACACGAAAATTCGATAATTTTGGGTCCCTGAAGCGATCTGTACATGCCTACTCAGTGCTAGAATGTTTTCAAAATAAAGGCTCAAAACATGCTGAAAATCGATATTTTAGGTGCCCAAAGTCAATATGTGCATGCACATTCAGTACCCGTTTATATCTCAAATTCAGGCTCAAAACACCCGAAAATTCGATATTTTGGGGTCCCAGAACACTCCGTGTTAGAGTATTTTCAAATTTCAGGCCCAAAACATGCTGAAAATCGATATTTTAGGTGCCCAAAGTCAATATGTGCATGCATCTTCTTTACACGTTTATATCTCAAATTCAGGCTCCAAACACCCGAAAATTCGATATTTTGGGATCCCAGAAGCGATCTGTACATGCCTACTCAGATACATGCCCAAAACATGCTGAAAATCGATATTTTAGGTGCCCAAAGTCAATATGTGTATGCATCTTCTGCACCCGTATATATCCCAAATTAAACCTCAAAACACACGAAAATTCGATATTTTTGGGTCCCAGAAGCGATCTGTACATGTCTACTCAGTGCTAGAATGTTTTCAAAATAAAGGCTCAAAACATGCTGAAAATCGATATTTTATGTGCCCAAAGTCAATATGTGCATGCATCTTCTGTACCCGTTTATTTCTCAAATTCAGGCTCAAAACATCCGAAATTTAGATATTTTGGGGTCACGGAAGCGATCTGTACATGCCTACTCAGTGCTAGAAAATTTTCAAAATATAGGCCCAAAACATACTAAAAATCGATGTTTTAGCTGTCCAAAAGTCGATATGTGCATGCATCTTCTGTACCTCGTTTATATCTCAAATTCAGGCTCAAAACACCCGAAAATTCGATATTTTGGGGTCCCAGAAGCAATCTGTACATGCCTACTCCGTGTTAGAGTATTTTCAAAATACAGGCCCAAAACATGCTGAAAATCGATATTTTAGGTGCCCAAAGTCAATATGTGAATGCATCTTCTGTACACGTTTATATCTCAAATTCATGCTCAAAACACCCGAAAATTCGATATTTTAGGGTCCCAGAAGCGATCTGTACATGCATACTCAGTGCTAGAATATTTTCAAAATATAGGCCCAAAACATGCTAAAAATCGATATTTTAGGTGCCCAAAGTCGATATCTCAAATTCAAGCCCAAAACACCCTAAAATTCGATAATTTGGGGTCCCAGAAGCGATTTGTACATACCTACCCCGTGTTAGAGTATTTTCAAAATACAGGCCCAAAACATAGAGAAAATCGATATTTTTCGTGCCCAAAAGTCGATATGTGCATGCATCTTCTGAACTCGTTTATATCTCAAATTCAGGCTCCAAACACCCGAAAATTCGATATTTTGGGGTCCCAGAAGCGATCTGTACATGCCTACTCAGATACAGGACCAAAACATGCTGAAAATCGATATTTTAGGTGCCCAAAGTCAATATGTGTATGTATCTTCTGCACCCGTTTATATCCCAAATTCAGGCTCAAAACACCCGAAAATTCGGTATTTTTGGGTCCTAGAAGCGATCTGTACATGCCTACTCCTAGTTAGAATGTTTTCAAGATACAGACCCAAAACATGCTCAAAATCGATATTTTAGGTGCCCAAAAGTCGATATGTGCATGCATCTTCTGTACCCGTTTATATCTCAAATTTAGGCTCCAAACAACCGAAATTTCGATATTTTGGGTCCCAGAAGCGATCTATACAGGCCCAAAGCATGCTGAAAATCGATATTTTAGGTGCCCAAAGTCAATACGTGCATGCATCTTCTGTACCCGTTTATATCTCAAATTCAGGCTCCAAACACCCGAGAATTCGATATTTTGGGGTTCCAGAAGCTATCTGTTAATGCCTACTCCGTGTTAGTGTTTTAATAATACAGGCCCAAAACATGCTGAAAATCGATATTTTTGGTGCCCAAAGTTAATATGTGTATGCATCTTCTACACCCGTTTATATCCCAAATTCAACTTCAAAACACCCGAAAATTCGATATTTTTGGGTAACAGAAGTGGTCTGTACATGCCTACTCAGTGCTAGAATTTTTTCAAAATATAGGCTCAAAACATGCTAAAAATCGATATTTTAAGTGTCCAAAGTCGATATGTGCACGCATATTCTGTACCCGTTTATATCTCAAATTCAGGCTCAAAACACCCGAAAATTCGCTATTTTTGGGTTCTAGAAGCGATCTGTACATGCCTACTCAGATACAGGCCCAAAACATGCTGAAAATCGATATTTGAGGTGCCCAAAGTCAATATGTGTATGCATAATATGCACCCGTTAATATCCCAAATTGAACCTCGAAAATTCGATATTTTTGGGTCCCAGAAGCGGTCTGTACATGCCTACTCAGTGATAGAATGTTTTCAAAATATAGGCTTAAAACATGCTAAAAATCGATATTTTAAGTGTCCAAAGTCGAGATGTGCATGCATCTTCTGTACCCGTTTATATATAAAAATTGAGGGTCAAAACACCCGAGAATTCGGTATTTTTGGGTCCTAGACCCGATCTGTACATGCCTACTCCAAGTTAGAATGTTTTTAAGATACAGACCCAAAACATGCTCAAAATCGATATTTTAGGTGCCCAAAAGTCGATATGTGAATGCATATTCAGTACCCGTTTATATCTCAAATTCAGGCTCAAAACACCCGAAAATTCGATTTTTTGGGGTCTCAGAAGCGATCTGTACATGCCTACTCCGTGTTAGAATATTTTCAAATACCGGCCCAAAACATGCAGAAAATCGATATTTTAGGTGCCTAAAGTCAATATGTGCATGCATCTTCTGTACCCGTTTATATATCAAATTCAGGCTCGAAACACCCGAAAATTCGATATTTTAGGGTCCCAGAAGCGATCTGTACATGCCTACTTAGATGCAGGCTCAAAACATGCTGAAAATCGATATTTTAGGTGCCCAAAGTCAATATGGGTATGCATCTTCTGCACCCGTTTATATCCCAAATTAAACCTCAAAACACACGAAAATTCTATAATTTTGTGTCCCTGAAGCGATCTGTACACGCCTACTCAGTGCTAGAATGTTTTCAAAATAAAGGCTCAAAACATGCTGAAAATCGATATTTTAGGTGCCCAAAGTCAATATGTGTATGCATCTTCTGCACCCGTATATATCCCAAATTAAACCTCAAAATACCCGAAAATTAGATATTTTAGGGTCCCAGAAGCGATCTGTACATGCATACTCAGTGCTAGAATATTTTCAAAATATAGGCCCAAAACATGCTAAAAATCGATATTTTAGGTGCCCAAAGTCAATATCTCAAATTCAGGCCCAAAACACCCGAAAATTCGATATTTTGGGGTCCCAAAAGCGATCTGTACATGCCTACCCCGTGTTAGAGTATTTTCAAAATACAGGCCCAAAACATACAGAAAATTGATATTTTTCGTGCCCAAAAGTCGATATGTGCATGCATCTTCTGTACTCGTATATATCTCAAATTCAGGCTCCAAACACCCGAAAATTCGATATTTTGGGGTCCCAGAAGCGATCTGTACATGCCTACTCAGATACAGGCCCAAAACATGCTAAAAATCGATATTTTAGGTGCCCAAAGTCAATATGTGTATGTATCTTCTGCACCCGTTTATATCCCAAATTCAGGCTCCAAACACCCGAAAATTCGGTATTTTTGGGTCCTAGAAGCGATCTGTACATGCCTACTCCTAGTTAGAATGTTTTCTAGATACAGACCCAAAACATGCTCAAAATCGATATTTTAGGTGCCCAAAAGTCGATATGTGCATGCATCTTCTGTACCCGTTTATATCTCAAATTCAGGCTCCAAACAACCGAAATTTAGATATTTTGGGGTCCCAGAAGCAATCTGTACATGCCTACTCAGTGCTTAAACATTTTCAGAATATAGGCCCAAAACATACTAAAAATCGATATTTTAGCTGTCCAAAAGTCGATATGTGCATGCATCTTCTGTACCCGTTTAAATCTCAAATTCAGGCTCAAAACACCCGAAAATTCGATTTTTGGGGGTCTCAGAAGCGATCTGTACATGCCTACTCCGTGTTAGAATATTTTCAAATACCGGCCCAAAACATGCAGAAAATCGATATTTTAGGTGCCCAAAGTCAATATGTGCATGCATCTTCTGTACCCGTTTATATATCAAATTCAGGCTCGAAACACCCGAAAATTCGATATTTTAGGGTCCCAGAAGCGATCTGTACAAGCCTACTTAGATGTAGGCCCAAAACATGCTGAAAATCGATATCTTAGGTGCCCAAAGTCAATATGTGTATGCATCTTCTGCACCCGTTTATATCCCAAATTAAACCTCAAAACACACGAAAATTCATTAATTTTGGGTCCCTGAAGCGATCTGTACATGCCTACTCAGTGCTAGAATGTTTTCAAAATAAAGGCTCGAAACATGCTGAAAATCGATATTTTAGGTGCCCAAAGTCAATATGTGCATGCATCTTCTGTACCCGTTTATATCTCAAATTCAGGCTCAAAACACCCGAAAATTAGATATTTTGGGATCACGGAAGCGATCTGTACATGCCTACTCAGGGCTTGAACATTTTCAAAATATAGTCCCAAAACATACTAAAAATCGATATTTTAGCTGTCCAAAAGTCGATATGTGCATGCATCTTCAGTACCCGTTTAAATCTCAAATTCAGGCTAAAAAAAAAAAAACGAAAATTCGATATTTTGGGGTCCCAGAACACTCCGTGTTAGAGTATTTTCAAAATACAGGCCCAAAACATGCTGAAAATCGATATTTTAGGTGCCCAAAGTCAATATGTGCATGCATCTTCTGTACACGTTTATATCTCAAATTCAGGCTCCAAACACCCGAAAATTCGATATTTTGGGATCCCAGAAGCGATCTGTACATGCCTACTCAAATACATGCCCAAAACATGCTGAAAATCGATATTTTAGGTGCCCAAAGTCAATATGTGTATGCATCTTCTGACACCCGTATATATCCCAAATTAAACCTCAAAACGCACGAAAATTCGATATTTTTGGGTCCCAGAAGCGATCTGTACATGCCTACTCAGTGCTAGAATGTTTTCAAAATAAAGGCTCAAAACATGCTGAAAATCGATATTTTAGGTGCCCAAAGTCAATATGTGCATGCATCTTATGTACCCGTTTATTTCTCAAATTCAAGCTCAAAACATCCGAAAATTCGATATTTTGGGGTCCCAGAAGCAATCTGTACATGCCTACTCCGTGTTAGAGTATTTTCAAAATACAGGCCCAAAACATGCTGAAAATCGATATTTTAGGTGCCCAAAGTCAATATGTGCATGCATCTTATGTACCCGTTTATTTCTCAAATTCTGGCTCAAAACATCCGAAAATTCGATATTTTGGGGTCCCAGAAGCAATCTGTACATGCCTACTCCGTGTTAGAGTATTTTCAAAATACAGGCCCAAAACATGCTGAAAATCGATATTTTAGGTGCCCAAAGTCAATATGTGAATGCATCTTCTGTACACGTTTATATCTCAAATTTATGCTCAAAATACCCGAAAATTCGATATTTTAGGGTCCCAGAAGCGATCTGTACATGCATACTCAGTGCGAGAATATTTTCAAAATATAGGCCCAAAACATGCTAAAAATCGATATTTTAGGTGCCCAAAGTCGATATCTCAAATTCAGGCCCAAAACACCCGAAAATTCGATAATTTGGGGTCCCATAAGCGATTTGTACATACCTACCCCGTGTTAGAGTATTTTCAAAATACAGACCCAAAACATAGAGAAAATCGATATTTTTCGTGCCTAAAAGTCGATATGTGCATGCATCTTCTGAACTCGTTTATATCTCAAATTCAGGCTCCAAACACCCGAAAATTCGGTATTTTTGGGTCCTAGAAGCGATCTGTACATGCCTACTCCTAGTTAGAATGTTTTCAAGATACAGACCCAAAACATGCTCAAAATCGATATTTTAGGTGCCCAAAAGTCGATATGTGCATGCATCTTCTGTACCCGTTTATATCTCAAATTCAGGCTCCAAACAACCGAAATTTCGATATTTTGGGGTCCCAGAAGCGATCTATACAGGCCCAAAACATGCTGAAAATCGATATTTTAGGTGCCCAAAGTCAATACGTGCATGCATCTTCTGTACCCGTTTATATCTCAAATTCAGGCTCCAAACAACCGAAATTTCGATATTTTGGGGTCCCAGAAGCGATCTATACAGGCCCAAAACATGCTGAAAATCGATATTTTAGGTGCCCAAAGTCAATACGTGCATGCATCTTCTGTACCCGTTTATATCTCAAATTCAGGCTCCAAACACCCGAAAATTCGATATTTTGGGGTTCCAGAAGCTATCTGTTAATGCCTACTCCGTGTTAGTGTTTTCATAATACAGGCCCAAAACATGCTGAAAATCGATATTTTTGGTGCCCAAAGTTAATATGTGTATGCATCTTCTACACCCGTTTATATCCCAAATTCAACCTCTAAACACCCGAAAATTCGATATTTTTGGGTAACAGAAGCGATCTGTACATGCCTACTCAGTGCTAGAATGTTTTCAAAATAAAGGCTCGAAACATGCTGAAAATCGATATTTTAGGTGCCCAAAGTCAATATGTGCATGCATCTTCTGTACCCGTTTATATCTCAAATTCAGGCTCAAAACACCCGAAAATTAGATATTTTGGGGTCACGGAAGCGATCTGTACATGCCTACTCAGGGCTTGAAAATTTTCAAAATATAGTCCCAAAACATACTAAAAATCGATATTTTAGCTGTCCAAAAGTCGATATGTGCATGCATCTTCAGTACCCGTTTAAATCTCAAATTCAGGCTAAAAAAAAAAAAACGAAAATTCGATATTTTGGGGTCCCAGAACACTCCGTGTTAGAGTATTTTCAAAATACAGGCCCAAAACATGCTGAAAATCGATATTTTAGGTGCCCAAAGTCAATATGTGCATGCATCTTCTGTACACGTTTATATCTCAAATTCAGGCTCCAAACACCCGAAAATTCGATATTTTGGGATCCCAGAAGCGATCTGTACATGCCTACTCAGTGATAGAATGTTTTCAAAATATAGGCTCAAAACATGCTAAAAATCGATATTTTAAGTGTCCAAAGTCGAGATGTGCATGCATCTTCTGTACCCGTTAATATCTCAAATTGAGGCTCAAAACACCCGAAAATTCGGTATTTTTGGGTCCTAGAACCGATCTGTACATGCCTACTCTTAGTTAGAATGTTTTTAAGATACAGACCCAAAACATGCTCAAAATCGATATTTTAGGTGCCCAAAAGTCGATATGTGCATGCATATTCAGTACCCGTTTATATCTCAAATTCAGGCTCGAAACACCCGAAAATTCGATATTTTAGGGTCCCAGAAGCGATCTGTACATGCCTACTTAGATGCAGGCTCAAAACATGCTGAAAATCGACATTTTAGGTGCCCAAAGTCAATATGGGTATGCATCTTCTGCACCCGTTTATATCCCAAATTAAACCTCAAAACACACGAAAATTCGATAATTTTGGGTCCCTGAAGCGATCTGTACATGCCTACTCAGTGCTAGAATGTTTTCAAAATAAAGGCTCAAAACATGCTGAAAATCGATATTTTAGGTGCCCAAAGTCAATATGTGCATGCACATTCAGTACCCGTTTATATCTCAAATTCAGGCTCAAAACACCCGAAAATTCGATATTTTGGGGTCCCAGAACACTCCGTGTTAGAGTATTTTCAAAATTCAGGCCCAAAACATGCTGAAAATCGATATTTTAGGTGCCCAAAGTCAATATGTGCATGCATCTTCTTTACACGTTTATATCTCAAATTCAGGCTCCAAACACCCGAAAATTCGATATTTTGGGATCCCAGAAGCTATCTGTACATGCCTACTCAGATACATGCCCAAAACATGCTGAAAATCGATATTTTAGGTGCCCAAAGTCAATATGTGTATGCATCTTCTGCACCCGTATATATCCCAAATTAAACCTCAAAACACACGAAAATTCGATATTTTTGGGTCCCAGAAGCGATCTGTACATGTCTACTCAGTGCTAGAATGTTTTCAAAATAAAGGCTCAAAACATGCTGAAAATCGATATTTTATGTGCCCAAAGTCAATATGTGCATGCATCTTCTGTACCCATTTATTTCTCAAATTCAGGCTCAAAACATCCGAAATTTAGATATTTTGGGGTCACGGAAGCGATCTGTACATGCCTACTCAGTGCTAGAAAATTTTCAAAATATAGGCCCAAAACATACTAAAAATCGATGTTTTAGCTGTCCAAAAGTCGATATGTGCATGCATCTTCTGTACCTCGTTTATATCTCAAATTCAGGTTAAAAACACCCGAAAATTCGATATTTTGGGGTCCCAGAAGCAATCTGTACATGCCTACTCCGTGTTAGAGTATTTTCAAAATACAGGCCCAAAACATGCTGAAAATCGATATTTTAGGTGCCCAAAGTCAATATGTGAATGCATCTTCTGTACACGTTTATATCTCAAATTCATGCTCAAAACACCCGAAAATTCGATATTTTAGGGTCCCAGAAGCGATCTGTACATGCATACTCAGTGCTAGAATATTTTCAAAATATAGGCCCAAAACATGCTAAAAATCGATATTTTAGGTGCCCAAAGTCGATATCTCAAATTCAGGCCCAAAACACCCTAAAATTCGATAATTTGGGGTCCCAGAAGCGATTTGTACATACCTACCCCGTGTTAGAGTATTTTCAAAATACAGGCCCAAAACATAGAGAAAATCGATATTTTTCGTGCCCAAAAGTCGATATGTGCATGCATCTTCTGAACTCGTTTATATCTCAAATTCAGGCTCCAAACACCCGAAAATTCGATATTTTGGGGTCCCAGAAGCGATCTGTACATGCCTACTCAGATACAGGCCCAAAACATGCTGAAAATCGATATTTTAGGTGCCCAAAGTCAATATGTGTATGTATCTTCTGCACCCGTTTATATCCCAAATTCAGGCTCAAAACACCCGAAAATTCGGTATTTTTGGGTCCTAGAAGCGATCTGTACATGCCTACTCCTAGTTAGAATGTTTTCAAGATACAGACCCAAAACATGCTCAAAATCGATATTTTAGGTGCCCAAAAGTCGATATGTGCATGCATCTTCTACACCCGTTTATATCCCAAATTCAACTTCAAAACACCCGAAAATTCGATATTTTTGGGTAACAGAAGTGGTCTGTACATGCCTACTCAGTGCTAGAATTTTTTCAAAATATAGGCTCAAAACATGCTAAAAATCGATATTTTAAGTGTCCAAAGTCGATATGTGCACGCATATTCTGTACCCGTTTATATCTCAAATTCAGGCTCAAAACACCCGAAAATTCGCTATTTTTGGGTTCTAGAAGCGATCTGTACATGCCTACTCAGATACAGGCCCAAAACATGCTGAAAATCGATATTTGAGGTGCCCAAAGTCAATATGTGTATGCATAATATGCACCCGTTAATATCCCAAATTGAACCTCGAAAATTCGATATTTTTGGGTCCCAGAAGCGGTCTGTACATGCCTACTCAGTGATAGAATGTTTTCAAAATATAGGCTTAAAACATGCTAAAAATCGATATTTTAAGTGTCCAAAGTCGAGATGTGCATGCATCTTCTGTACCCGTTTATATATAAAAATTGAGGGTCAAAACACCCGAGAATTCGGTATTTTTGGGTCCTAGACCCGATCTGTACATGCCTACTCCAAGTTAGAATGTTTTTAAGATACAGACCCAAAACATGCTCAAAATCGATATTTTAGGTGCCCAAAAGTCGATATGTGAATGCATATTCAGTACCCGTTTATATCTCAAATTCAGGCTCAAAACACCCGAAAATTCGATTTTTTGGGGTCTCAGAAGCGATCTGTACATGCCTACTCCGTGTTAGAATATTTTCAAATACCGGCCCAAAACATGCAGAAAATCGATATTTTAGGTGCCTAAAGTCAATATGTGCATGCATCTTCTGTACCCGTTTATATATCAAATTCAGGCTCGAAACACCCGAAAATTCGATATTTTAGGGTCCCAGAAGCGATCTGTACATGCCTACTTAGATGCAGGCTCAAAACATGCTGAAAATCGATATTTTAGGTGCCCAAAGTCAATATGGGTATGCATCTTCTGCACCCGTTTATATCCCAAATTAAACCTCAAAACACACGAAAATTCTATAATTTTGGGTCCCTGAAGCGATCTGTACACGCCTACTCAGTGCTAGAATGTTTTCAAAATAAAGGCTCAAAACATGCTGAAAATCGATATTTTAGGTGCCCAAAGTCAATATGTGTATGCATCTTCTGCACCCGTATATATCCCAAATTAAACCTCAAAATACCCGAAAATTAGATATTTTAGGGTCCCAGAAGCGATCTGTACATGCATACTCAGTGCTAGAATATTTTCAAAATATAGGCCCAAAACATGCTAAAAATCGATATTTTAGGTGCCCAAAGTCAATATCTCAAATTCAGGCCCAAAACACCCGAAAATTCTATATTTTGGGGTCCCAAAAGCGATCTGTACATGCCTACCCCGTGTTAGAGTATTTTCAAAATACAGGCCCAAAACATACAGAAAATTGATATTTTTCGTGCCCAAAAGTCGATATGTGCATGCATCTTCTGTACTCGTATATATCTCAAATTCAGGCTCCAAACACCCGAAAATTCGATATTTTGGGGTCCCAGAAGCGATCTGTACATGCCTACTCAGATACAGGCCCAAAACATGCTAAAAATCGATATTTTAGGTGCCCAAAGTCAATATGTGTATGTATCTTCTGCACCCGTTTATATCCCAAATTCAGGCTCCAAACACCCGAAAATTCGGTATTTTTGGGTCCTAGAAGCGATCTGTACATGCCTACTCCTAGTTAGAATGTTTTCTAGATACAGACCCAAAACATGCTCAAAATCGATATTTTAGGTGCCCAAAAGTCGATATGTGCATGCATCTTCTGTACCCGTTTATATCTCAAATTCAGGCTCCAAACAACCGAAATTTCGATATTTTGGGGTCCCAGAAGCAATCTGTACATGCCTACTCAGTGCTTAAACATTTTCAGAATATAGGCCCAAAACATACTAAAAATCGATATTTTAGCTGTCCAAAAGTCGATATGTGCATGCATCTTCTGTACCCGTTTAAATCTCAAATTCAGGCTCAAAACACACGAAAATTCGATATTTTGGGGTCCCAGAAGCAATCTGTACATGCCTACTCCGTGTTAGAGTATTTTCGAAATACAGGCCCAAAACATGCTGAAAATCGATATTTCAGGTGCCCAAAGTCAATATGTGCATGCATCTTCTGTACACGTTTATATCTCAAATTCAGGCTCCAAAACAACCGAAAATTCGATATTTTGGGATCCCAGAAGCGATCTGTACATGCCTACTCAGATACAGGCCCAAAACATGCTGAAAATCGATATTTTAGGTGCCCAAAGTCAATATGTGTATGCATCTTCTGTACCCGTATATATCCCAAATTAAACCTAAAAATACCCGAAAATTCGATATTTTAGGGTCCCAGAAGCGATCTGTACATGCATACTCAGTGCTAGAATATTTTCAAAATATAGGCCCAAAACATGCTAAAATCGATATTTTAGGTGCCCAAAGTCAATATCTCAAATTCAGGCCCAAAACACCCGAAAATTCGATATTTTGGGGTCCCAAAAGCAATCTGTACATGCCTACCCCGTGTTAGAGTATTTTCAAAATACAGGCCCAAAACATACAGAAAATCGATATTTTTCGTGCCCAAAAGTCGATATGTGCATGCATCTTCTGTACTCGTTTATATCTCAAATTCAGGCTCCAAACACCCGAAAATTCGATATTTTGGGGTCCCAGAAGCGATCTGTACATGCCTACTCAGATACAGGCCCAAAACATGCTAAAAATCGATATTTTAGGTGCCCAAAGTCAATATGTGTATGTATCTTCTGCACCCGTTTATATCCCAAATTCAGGCTCCAAACACCCGAAAATTAAGTATTTTTTGGTCCTAGAAGCGATCTGTACATGCCTACTCCTAGTTAGAATGTTTTCAAGATACAGACCCAAAACATGCCCAAAATCGATATTTTAGGTGCCCAAAATTCGATATGTGCATGCATCTTCTGTACCCGTTTATATCTCAAATTCAGGCTCCAAACAACCGAAATTTCGATATTTTGGGGTCCCAGAAGCAATCTGTACATGCCTACTCAGTGCTTAAACATTTTCAGAATATAGGCCCAAAACATACTAAAAATCGATATTTTAGCTGTCCAAAAGTCGATATGTGCATGCATCTTCTGTACCCGTTTAAATCTCAAATTCAGGCTCAAAACACACGAAAATTCGATATTTTGGGGTCCCAGAAGCAATCTGTACATGCCTACTCCGTGTTAGAGTATTTTCGAAATACAGGCCCAAAACATGCTGAAAATCGATATTTTAGGTGCCCAAAGTCAATATGTGCATGCATCTTCTGTACACGTTTATATCTCAAATTCAGGCTCCAAAACAACCGAAAATTCGATATTTTGGGATCCTAGAAGAGATCTGTACATGCCTACTCAGATACAGGCCCAAAACATGCTGAAAATCGATATTTTAGGTGCCCAAAGTCAATATTGTATGCATCTTCTGCACCCGTATATATCCCAAATTAAACCTCAAAATACCCGAAAATTCGATATTTTAGGGTCCCAGAAGCGATCTGTACATGCATACTCAGTGCTAGAATATTTTCAAAATATAGGCCCAAAACATGCTAAAAATCGATATTTTAGGTGCCCAAATTCAATATCTCAAATTCAGGCCCAAAACACCCGAAAATTCGATATTTTGGGGTCCCAAAAGAGATCTGTACATGCCTACCCCGTGTTAGAGTATTTTCAAAATACAGGCCCAAAACATACAGAAAATCGATATTTTTCGTGCCCAAAAGTCGATATGTGCATGCATCTTCTGTACTCGTTTATATCTCAAATTCAGGCTCCAAACCCCCGAAAATTCGATATTTTGGGGTCCCAGAAGCGATCTGTACATGCCTACTCAGATACAGGCCCAAAACATGCAAAAATCGATATTTTAGGTGCCCAAAGTCAATATGTGTATGTATCTTCTGCACCCGTTTATATCCCAAATTCATGCTCCAAACACCCGAAAATTCGGTATTTTTGGGTCCTAAAAGCGATCTGTACATGCCTACTCCTAGTTAGAATGTTTTCAAGATACAGACCCAAAACATGCTCAAAATCGATATTTTAGGTGCCCAAAAGTCGATATGTGCATGCATCTTCTGTACCCGTTTATATCTCAAATTCAGGCTCCAAACAACCGAAATTTCGATATTTTGGGGTCCCAGAAGCGATCTATACAGGCCCAAAACATGCTGACAATCTATATTTTAGGTGCTCAAAGTCAATATGTGCATGCATCTTCTGTACCCGTTTATATATCAAATTCAGGCTCGAAACACCCGAAAAATCGATATTTTAGTGTCCCAGAAGCGATCTGTACATGCCTACTTAGATGCAGGCCCAAAACATGCTGAAAATCGATATTTTAGGTGCCCAAAGTCAATATGTATATGCATCTTCTGCACCCGTTTATATCCCAAATTCAACCTCAAAACACCTGAAAATTCGATATTTTTGGGTGCAAGAAGCGATCTGTACATGCCTACTTAGTGCTAGAATGTTTTCAAAATATAGGCTCAAAACATGCTAAAAATCGATATTTTAAGTGTCCAAAGTCGAAATGTGCATGCATCTTCTGTTCCCGTTTATATCTCAAGTTCAGGCTCAAAACACCCGAAAATTCGGTATTTTTGGGTCCTAGAAGCGATCTGTACATGCCTAATCCTAGTTAGAATGTTTTCATGATACAGACCCAAAACATGCTAAAAATCGATATTTTAGGTGCCTAAAGTCGATATCTCAAATTCAGGCCCAGAACACCCGAAAATTCGATATTTTGGGGTCCCAGAAGCGATCTGTACATGCCTATTCCGTGATAGAGTATTTTCAAAATACAGGCCCAAAACATACTGAAAATCGATCTTTTAGGTGACCAAAAGTCGATATGTGCATGCATCTTCTGTCCCCGTTTATATCTCAAATTCATTCTCAAAACACCCACAAATTCGGTATTTTGGGTTTCCAGAAGCGATCTGTACATGCCTACTCAAATACAGGCCCAAAACATGCTGAAAATCGATATTTTAGGTGCCTTAAGTCAATATGTGTATGCATCTTCTGCACCCGTTAATATCCCAAATTCAACCTCAAAACACCCGAAAATTCGATATTTTTGAGTTCAGGAAGCGGTCTGTACATGCCTACTCAGTGCTAGAATGTTTTCAAAATATAGGCTTAAAACATGATAAAAATTGATATTTTAAGCGTCCAAAGTTGATATGTGCATGCATCTTCTGTACCCATTTATATCTCAAATTCAGGCTCAAAACACCATAAAATTCGGTATTTTTGGGTCCTAAAAGCGATCTGTACATGTCTACTCCTAGTTAGAATGATTTCAAGATACAGACCCAAAACATGCTCAAAATCGATATTTTAGGTGCCCAAAAATCGATATGTGCATGCATCTTCAGTACCCGTTTATATCTCAAATTCAGGCTCAAAACACTCGAAAATTCGATATTTTGGGGTCCCAGAAGCGATCTGTACATGCCAACTCCGTGTTAGAGTATTTTTTAAATACAGACCCAAAACATGCTGAAAATCGATATTTTAGGTGCCCAAAGTTAATATGTGCATGTATCTTCTGTACCCGTTTATATCTCAAATTCAGGCTCAAAACCCCCGAAAATTCGAAATTTTTGGGTCCCAGAAGCGATCTGTACATGCCTACTCAGTGCTAGAATATTCTCAAAATATAGTCCCAAAACATGATAAAAATCGATATTTTAGGTGCCCAAAGTCGATATCTCAAATTCAGGCCAAAAAAAAAAAACCCGAAAATTCGATATTTTGGTGTCCCAGAAGCGATCTGTACATGCTTACTCCGTGTTTGAGTATTTTCAAAATATAGTCCCAAAACATACTGAAAATTGATCTTTTAAGTGCCCAAAGGTCGATATGTGCATGTATCTTCTGTACCCGTTTATATCTCAAATTCAGGCTCCAAACACCCGAAAATTCGATATTTTGGGGTTCCAGAAGCGATCTGTACATGCCTAATCAGATACAGGCCCAAAACATGCTGAAAATCGATATTTTAGGTGCCCAAAGTCAACATGTGTATGCATGTTCTGCACTCGTAAATATCCCAAATTCATACTCAAAACATCCGAAAATTCGATATTTTTTGGTCCCAGAAGCGATCTGTACATGGATACTCAGTGCTAGAATGTTTTCAAAATATAGGCTCAAAACTTGCTAAAAATCGATATTTTAGGTGCCCAAAAGTCGATATGTGCTTGCATCTTCAGTACCCGTTTATATCTCAAATTCAGGCTCAAAACACCCGAAAATTCTATATTTTAGGGTCCCAGAAACGATCTGTACATGCCTACTCCGTGTTAAAGTATTTTCAAAATACAGGCCCAAAACATGCTGAAAATCGATATTTTAGTTGCCCAAAGTCAATATGTGCATGCATCTTCTGTACCTGTTTATATCTCAAATTCAGGCTCAAAACACCCGAAAATTCGATATTTTGGGGTCCCAGAAGCGATCTGTACATACCTACTCAGTGCTAGAATATTTTCAAAATATAGGCCCAAAACATGCTAAAGGTCGATATTTTAGGTGCCCAAAGTCGATATCTCAAATTCAGGTCCAAAACACCATGAAATTCGATATTTTGTGGTCCGAGAAGCGATCTGTACATGCCTACTCCGTGTTAAAGTATTTTCAAAATACAGGCCCAAAACATGCTAAAAATCGATATTTTAGGTGCCCAAAGTCAATATGTGTATGCATCTTCTGTACCCGTTTATATCTCAAATACAGGCTCCAAACACCGAAAATTCGATATTTTGGGGTCCTAGAAGCGATCTGTACATGCCTACTCAGTGCTAGAATTGTTTCAAAATATAGGCACAAAACATGCTAAAAATCGATATTATAAGTGTTCAAAGTCGATATGTGCATGCATTTTCTGTAACCCGTTTATATCTCAAATTCAACCTTAAAACACCCGAAAATTCGATATTTTTGGGTCCCAGAAGCGATCGGTACATGTCTACTCCTAGTTAGAATGTTTTCAAGATACAGACCCAAAACATGCTCAAAATCGATATTTTAGGTGCCCAAAAATCGATATGTGCATGAATCTTCAGTACCCGATTATATCTCAAATTCAGGCTCAAAATACTCGAAAATTCGATATTTTGGGGTCCCAGAAGCAACCTGTACATGCCAACTCCGTGTTAGAGTATTTTTTAAATACAGGCCCAAAACATGCTGAAAATCGATATTTTAGGTGCCCAAAGTTAATATGTGCATGTATCTTCTGTACCCGTTTATATCTCAAATTCAGGCTCAAAACACCCGAAAATTCGAAATTTTGGGGTCCCAGAAGCGATCTGTACATGCCTACTCAGTGCTAGAATATTCTCAAAATATAGTCCCAAAACATGATAAAAATCGATATTTTAGGTGCCCAAAGTCGATATCCCAAATTCAGGCCCAAAACACCGAAAATTCGATATTTTGGGGTCCCAGAAGCGATCTGTACATGCCTTCTCCGTGTTAGAGTATTTTCAAAATACAGTCCCAAAACATACTGAAAATGGATCTTGTAAGTGCCCAAAACTCGATATGTGCATGCATCTTCTGTACCCGTTTATATCTCAAATTCAGGCTCTAAACAAACGAAAAATTGATATTTTGGGGTTCCAGAAGCGATCTGTACATGCCTAATCAGATACAGGCCCAAAACATGCTGAAAATCGATATTTTAGGTGCCCAAAGTCAATATATGCATGCGTCTTCTGTACCCGTTTATATCTCAAATTCAGGCTCAAAACACCGAAAATTCGATATTTTGGGGTCTCAGAAGCGATCTGTACATGCCTTCTCAGTGCAAGTATATTTTCAAAATATATACCCAAAACATGCTAAAAATCGATATTTTAGGTGGCCAAGGTCGATATCTCAAATTCAGGCCCAAAACACCCGAAAATTCGATGTTTTGGGGTCCAAGAATCGATCTGTACATGCCTACTTAGTGCTAGAATGTTTTCATAATATTGGGTCAAAACATGCTAAAAATCGATATTTTAGGTTCCCAAAAGTCGATATATGCATGCATCTTCTGCACCCGTAAATATCCCAAATTCAACCTCAAAACATCCGAAAATTCGATGTTTTTGGGTCCCAGAAGCGATCTGTACATGCCTACTCAGTGCTAGAATGTTTTCAAAATATAGGCTCAAAACCTGCTAAATGTCGATATTTTTGGTGATCAAAAGTCGATATGTGCATGCATCTTCAGTACCCGTTTATATCTCAAATTCAAGCTCAAAACACCCAAAAATTCGATATTTTATGGTCCCAGAACCGATCTGTACACGCCTAATCAGATACAGGCCCAAAACATGCTGAAAATTGATGTTTTAGGTCCCCAAAGTCAATATGTGTTTTCATCTTATGCACCCGTTTATATCCCAAATTCAAACTCAAAACACCCGAAAATTCGATATTTTTGGGTCCCAGAAGTGATCTGTACATGCCTACTCATTGCGGGAATGTTTTCAAAATATAGTCTCAAAACCTGGTATAAATCGATATTATAAGTGTCCAAAGTCGATATGTGCATGCATCTTCTGTACCCGTTTATATCTCAATTTCAGGGTCAAAACACCCGAAAATTCGATATTTTGGGGTCCTAGAATCGATCTGTACATGCCTACTCAGTGCTAGAATATTTTCAAAATATAAGCCCAAAACATGCTAAAGGTCGATATTTTAGGTGCCCAAAGTCGATATCTCAAATTCAGGCCCAAACACCCCGAAATTCGATATTTTGGGGTCCGCGAAGCGATCTGTACATGCCTACTCCGTGTTAAAGTATTTTCAAAATACAGGCCCAAAACATACTAAAAATCGATCTTTTAGGTGACCAAAAGTCGATATGTTCATGCATCTTCTGTACCCGTTTATATCTCAAATTCAGGCTCCAATCACCCGAAATTTCGATATCTTTGGGTCCTAGAAGCGATCTGTACATGCCTACTCAGTGCTAGAATTTTTTCAAAATATAGGCACAAAACATGCTAAAAATCGATATTATAAGTGTTCAAAGTCGATATGTGCATGCATTTTCTGTAACCCGTTTATATCTCAAATTCAACCTTAAAACACCCGAAAATTCGATATTTTTGGGTCCCAGAAGCGATCGGTACATGTCTACTCCTAGTTAGAATGTTTTCAAGATACAGACCCAAAACATGCTCAAAATCGATATTTTAGGTGCCCAAAAATCGATATGTGCATGCATCTTCAGTACCCGTTTATATCTCAAATTCAGGCTCAAAATACTCGAAAATTCGATATTTTGGGGTCCCAGAAGCAACCTGTACATGCCAACTCCGTGTTAGAGTATTTTTTAAATACAGGCCCAAAACATACTGAAAATCGATATTTTAGGTGCCCAAAGTTAATATGTGCATGTATCTTCTGTACCCGTTTATATCTCAAATTCAGGGTCAAAACACCCGAAAATTCGAAATTTTGGGGTCCCAGAAGCGATCTGTACATGCCTACTCAGTGCTAGAATATTCTCAAAATATAGTCCCAAAACATGATAAAAATCGATATTTTAGGTGCCCAAAGTCGATATCCCAAATTCAGGCCCAAAACACCGAAAATTCGATATTTTGGGGTCCCAGAAGCGATCTGTACATGCCTTCTCCGTGTTAGAGTATTTTCAAAATACAGTCCCAAAACATACTGAAAATGGATCTTGTAAGTGCCCAAAACTCGATATGTGCATGCATCTTCTGTACCCGTTTATATCTCAAATTCAGGCTCTAAACAAACGAAAAATTGATATTTTGGGGTTCCAGAAGCGATCTGTACATGCCTAATCAGATACAGGCCCAAAACATGCTGAAAATCGATATTTTAGGTGCCCAAAGTCAATATGTGTATGCATCTTCTGCACTTGTAAATATCCCAAATTCAACCTCAAAACATCCGAAAATTCGATATTTTTGGGTCCCAGAAGCGATCTGTACATGCCTACTTAGTGCTAGAATGTTTTCAAAATATAGGCTCAAAACATGCTAAAAATCTATATTATAAGTGTCCAAAGTCGATATGTGCATGCATCTTCTGTACCCGTTTATATCCCAAATTCAACCTCAAAACACCCGAAAATTCGATATTTTTGGGTCCCTGAAGCGATCTGTACATGCCTACTCAGTGCTAGAATGTTTTCAAAATATAGGCTTAAAACATGCTACAAATCGATATTATAAGTGTCCAAAGTCGATATGTGCATGCATCTTCTGTACCCGTTTATATCTCAAATTCTGGCTGAAAACACCCGAAAATTCGGTATTTTGGGTCCTAGAAGCGATCTGTACATGCCTACTCCTAGTTAGAATGTTTTCAAAATACAGACCCAAAACATGCTCAAAATCGATATTTTAGGTGCCCAAAAGTCGATATCTGCATGCATCTTCAGTACCGGTTTATATCTCAAATTCAGGCTCAAAACACCTGAAAATTCGATATTTGGGGGTCCCATAAGCGATCTGTACATGCCTACTCCGTGTTAAAGTATTTTCAAAATACAGGCCCAAAACATGCTGAAAATCGATATTTTAGGTGCCCAAAGTCAATATATGCATGCGTCTTCTGTACCCGTTTATATCTCAAATTCAGGCTCAAAACACCGAAAATTCGATATTTTGGGGTCTCAGAAGCGATCTGTACATGCCTTCTCAGTGCAAGTATATTTTCAAAATATATACCCAAAACATGCTAAAAATCGATATTTTAGGTGGCCAAGGTCGATATCTCAAATTCAGGCCCAAAACACCCGAAAATTCGATGTTTTGGGGTCCTAGAATCGATCTGTACATGCCTACTCAGTGCTAGAATATTTTCAAAATATAAGCCCAAAACATGCTAAAGGTCGATATTTTAGGTGCCCAAAGTCGATATCTCAAATTCAGCCCCAAACACCCCGAAATTCGATATTTTGGGGTCCGCGAAGCGATCTGTACATGCCTACTCCGTGTTAAAGTATTTTCAAAATACAGGCCCAAAACATACTAAAAATCGATCTTTTAGGTGACCAAAAGTCGATATGTTCATGCATCTTCTGTACCCGTTTATATCTCAAATTCAGGCTCCAATCACCCGAAATTTCGATATCTTTGGGTCCTAGAAGCGATCTGTACATGCCTACTCAGATACAGGCCCAAAACATGCTGAAAATCGATATTTTAGGTGCCCAAAGTCAATATGTGTATGCATCTTCTGTACCCGTTTATTTCCCAAATTCAACCTAAAAACACCCGAAAATTCGATATTTTTGGGTCAGAGAAGCGATCTGAACATGCCTCCTCATTGCTAGAATGTTTTCAAAATATAGGCTCAAAACATTCTAAAAATCGATATTATAAGTGTCCAAAGTCGATATGTGCATGCATCTTCTGTACCCGTTTATATCTCAAATTCAGGCTCAAAACACCGGAAAATTCGGTATTTTGGGTCCTAGAAGCGAACTGTACATGCCTACTCCTAGTTAGAATGTTTTCAAGATACAGACCCCAAACATGCTCAAAAACGATATTTTAGGTGCCCAAAGTCAATATGTGCATGCATCTTCTGTACCCATTTATATCTCAAATTCAGGCTCAAAACAACCGAAATTTCGATATTTTGGGGTCCCAGAAGCGATATGTACATGCCTACTAAGTGCTAGTATATTTTCAAAATATATATCTAAAACATGCTATAAATCGATATTTTTTGTTGGCCAAAGTCGATATCTCAAATTCAGGCCCAAAACACCCGAAAATTCGATATTTTGGGGTCCCAGAAGCGATCTGTACATTCCTATTCCGTGTTAGAGTATTTTCAAAATACAGGCCCAAAACATTCTGAAAATCGATATTTTAGGTGCCTAAAATCAATATGTGTATGCATCTTCTGCACCCGTTTAAATCCCAAATTTAACCTCAAAACACCCTAAAATTTGATATTTTTGGGTCCCAGAAGGGATCTGTACATGCCTACTCAGTGCTGGAATGTTTTAAAAATATAGGCTCAAAACATGCTAAAAATCGATATTTTAGGTGCCCAAAGTCGATATCTCAAATTCAGGTCCAAAACACCATGAAATTCGATATTTTGGGGTCCGAGAAGCGATCTGTACATGCCTACTCCGTGTTAAAGTATTTTCAAAATACAGGCCCAAAACATGCTAAAAATCGATATTTTAGGTGCCCAAAGTCAATATGTGTATGCATCTTCTGTACCCGTTTATATCTCAAATACAGGCTCCAAACACCGAAAATTCGATATTTTGGGGTCCTAGAAGCGATCTGTACATGCCTACTCAGTGCTAGAATTTTTTCAAAATATAGGCACAAAACATGCTAGAAATCGATATTATAAGTGTTCAAAGTCGATATGTGCATGCATTTTCTGTAACCCGTTTATATCTCAAATTCAACCTTAAAACACCCGAAAATTCGATATTTTTGGGTCCCAGAAGCGATCGGTACATGTCTACTCCTAGTTAGAATGTTTTCAAGATACAGACCCAAAACATGCTCAAAATCAATATTTTAGGTGCCCAAAAATCGATATGTGCATGCATCTTCAGTACCCGTTTATATCTCAAATTCAGGCTCAAAATACACGAAAATTCGATATTTTGGGGTCCCAGAAGCAACCTGTACATGCCAACTCCGTGTTAGAGTATTTTTTAAATACAGGCCCAAAACATGCTGAAAATCGATATTTTAGGTGCCCAAAGTTAATATGTGCATGTATCTTCTGTACCCGTTTATATCTCAAATTCAGGCTCAAAACACCCGAAAATTCGAAATTTTGGGGTCCCAGAAGCGATCTGTACATGCCTACTCAGTGCTAGAATATTCTCAAAAAATAGTCCCAAAACATGATAAAAATCGATATTTTAGGTGCCCAAAGTCGATATCCCAAATTCAGGCCCAAAACACCGAAAATTCGATATTTTGGGGTCCCAAAAGCGATCTGTACATGCCTTCTCCGTGTTAGAGTATTTTCAAAATACAGTCCCAAAACATACTGAAATTTGATCTTGTAAGTGCCCAAAACTCGATATGTGCATGCATCTTCTGTACCCGTTTATATCTCAAATTCAGGCACTAAACAAACGAAAAATTGATATTTTGGGGTTCCAGAAGCGATCTGTACATGCCTAATCAGATACAGGCCCAAAACATGCTGAAAATCGATATTTTAGGTGCCCAAAGTCAATATGTGTATGCATCTTCTGCACTTGTAAATATCCCAAATTCAACCTCAAAACATCCGAAAATTCGATGTTTTTGGGTCCCAGAAGGGATCTGTACATGCCTACTTAGTGCTAGAATGTTTTCAAAATATAGGCTCAAAACATGCTAAAAATCTATATTATAAGTGTCCAAAGTCGATATGTGCATGCATCTTCTGTACCCGTTTATATCCCAAATTCAACCTCAAAACACCCGAAAATTCGATATTTTTGGGTCCCAGAAGCGATCTGTACATGCCTACTCAGTGCTAGAATGTTTTCAAAATATAGGCTTAAAACATGCTACAAATCGATATTATAAGTGTCCAAAGTCGATATGTGCATGCATCTTCTGTACCCGTTTATATCTCAAATTCTGGCTGAAAACACCTGAAAATTCGGTATTTTGGGTCCTAGAAGCGATCTGTACATGCCTACTCCTAGTTAGAATGTTTTCAAAATATAGACCCAAAACATGCTCAAAATCGATATTTTAGGTGCCCAAAAGTCGATATCTGCATGCATCTTCAGTACCGGTTTATATCTCAAATTCAGGCTCAAAACACCTGAAAATTCGATATTTGGGGGTCCCATAAGCGATCTGTACATGCCTACTCCGTGTTAAAGTATTTTCAAAATACAGGCCCAAAACATGCTGAAAATCGATATTTTAGGTGCCCAAAGTCAATATATGCATGCGTCTTCTGTACCCGTTTATATCTCAAATTCAGGCTCAAAACACCGAAAATTCGATATTTTGGGGTCTCAGAAGCGATCTGTACATGCCTTCTCAGTGCAAGTATATTTTCAAAATATATACCCAAAACATGCTAAAAATCGATATTTTAGGTGGCCAATGTCGATATCTCAAATTCAGGCCCAAAACACCCGAAAATTCGATGTTTTGGGGTCCAAGAAGCGATCTGTACATGCCTACTTAGTGCTAGAATGTTTTCATAATATAGGGTCAAAACATGCTAAAAATCGATATTTTAGGTTCCCAAAAGTCGATATATGCATGCATCTTCAGTACCCGTTTATATCTCAAATTCAGGCTCAAAACATCCGAAAATTCGATATTTTTGGGTCCAAGAAGCGATCTGTACATGCCTACTCCGTGTTAGAGTATTTTCAAAATACGGCCCAAAACTTGCTAAAAATCGATATTTTAGGTGCCCAAAGTCAATATGTGTATGCATCTTCTGCACCCGTAAATATCCCAAATTCATCCTCAAAACATCCGAAAATTCGATATTTTTGGGTCCCAGAAGCGATCTGTACATGCCTACTCAGTGCTAGAATGTTTTCAAAATATAGGCTCAAAACCTGCTAAAAATCGATATTTTTGGTGATCAAAAGTCGATATGTGCATGCATCTTCAGTACCCGTTTATATCTCAAATTCAAGCTCAAAACACCCAATAATTCGATATTTTATGGTCCCAGAACCGATCTGTACACGCCTAATCAGATACAGGCCCAAAACATGCTGAAAATTGATGTTTTAGGTCCCCAAAGTCAATATGTGTTTTCATCTTATGCACCCGTTTATATCCCAAATTCAAACTCAAAACACCCGAAAATTCGATATTTTTGGGTCCCAGAAGTGATCTGTACATGCCTACTCAGTGCTAGAATGTTTTCAAAATATAGGCTCAAAACCTGGTATAAATCGATATTATAAGTGTCCAAAGTCGATATGTGCATGCATCTTCTGTACCCGTTTATATCTCAATTTCAGGGTCAAAACACCCGAAAATTCGATATTTTGGGGTCCTAGAATCGATCTGTACATGCCTACTCAGTGCTAGAATATTTTCAAAATATAAGCCCAAAACATGCTAAAGGTCGATATTTTAGGTGCCCAAAGTCGATATCTCAAATTCAGGCCCAAAACCCCCCGAAATTCGATATTTTGGAGTCCGCGAAGCGATCTGTACATGCCTACTCCGTGTTAAAGTATTTTCAAAATACAGGCCCAAAACATACTAAAAATCGATCTTTTAGGTGACCAAAAGTCGATATGTTCATGCATCTTCAGTACCCGTTTATATCTCAAATTCAGGCTCCAATCACCCGAAAATTCGATATCTTTGGGTCCTAGAAGCGATCTGTACATGCCTACTCAGATACAGGCCCAAAACATGCTGAAAATCGCTATTTTAGGTGCCCAAAGTCAATATGTGTATGCATCTTCTGTACCCGTTTATTTCCCAAATTCAACCTCAAAACACCCGAAAATTCGATATTTTTGGGTCAGAGAAGCGATCTGAACATGCCTCCTCATTGCTAGAATGTTTTCAAAATATAGGCTCAAAACATGCTAAAAATCGATATTATAAGTGTCCAAAGTCGAAATGTGCATGCATCTTCTGTACCCGTTTATATCTCAAATTCAGGCTCAAAACACCGGAAAATTCGGTATTTTGGGTCCTAGAAGCGAACTGTACATGCCTACTCCTAGTTAGAATGTTTTCTAGATACAGACCCCAAACATGCTCAAAATCGATATTTTAGGTGTCCAAAGTCAATATGTGCATGCATCTTCTGTACCCATTTATATCTCAAATTCAGGCTCAAAACAACCGAAATTTCGATATTTTGGGGTCCCAGAAGCGATATGTACATGCCTACTCAGTGCTAGTATATTTTCAAAATATATATCTAAAACATGCTATAAATCGATATTTTAGTTGGCCAAAGTCGATATCTCAAATTCAGGCCCGAAACACCCGAAAATTCGATATTTTGGGGTCCCAGAAGCGATCTGTACATTCCTATTCCGTGTTAGAGTATTTTCAAAATACAAGCCCAAAACATTCTGAAAATCGATATTTTAGGTGCCTAAAATCAATATGTGTATGCATCTTCTGCACCCGTTTAAATCCCAAATTTAACCTCAAAACACCCTAAAATTTGATATTTTTGGGTCCCAGAAGGGATCTGTACATGCCTACTCAGTGCTAGAATGTTTTCATAATATAGGCTCGAAACATGCTAAAAATCTATGTTAAAAGTGTCCAATGTCGATTTGTGCATGCATCTTCAGTACCCGTTTATATCTCAAATTCAGGCTCAAAGCGCCTGAAAATTCGATATTTTGGGGTCCCAGAATCGATCTGTACATGCCTACTCAGTGCTAGAATATTTTCAAAATATAGGCCCAAAACATGCTAAAAATCGATATTTTATGTGCCCAAAAGCCGATATGTGCATGCATCTTCTGTACCCGTTTATATTTCAAATTCAGGCTCCAAACACCCGAAAATTCGATATTTTTGGGTCCCACAAGCGATCTGTACATGTCTACTCAGTGCTAGAATGTTTTCAAAATATAGGCTCAAAACATGCTAAAAATCGATATTTTAGGTGCCCAAAGTTAATATGTGCATGTTTCTTCTGCACCCATTTATCTCTCAAATTCAGGCTCAAAACACCCGAAAATTCGAAATTTTGGTGTCCCAGAAGCGATCTGTACATGCCTACTCAGTGCTAGAATATTCTCAAAATATAGGCCCAAAACATGATAAAAATCGATATTTTAGGTGCCCAAAGTCGATATCTCAAATTCAGGCCCAAAACACCCGAAAATTCGATATTTTGGGGTCCCAGAAGCGATCTGTACATGCCTACTCCGTGTTAGAGTAATTTCAAAATACAGTCCAAAAACATACTGAAAATTGATCTTTTTAGTGCCAAAAAGTCGATATGTGCATGCATCTTCTGTACCCGTTTATATCTCAAATTCAGGCTCCAAACACCTGAAAATTCGATATTTTGGGGTCCCAGAAGCGATCTGTACATGCCTAATCAGATACAGGCCTAAAACATGCTGAAAATCGATATTTTAGGTGCCCAAAGTCAATATGTGTATGCATCTTCTGCACCCGTTTATATCCCAATTTCATCCGCAAAACACCCGAAAATTCGATATTTTTGGGTCCCAGAAGCGATCTGTACATGCCTACTCCGTGCTAGAATGTTTTCAAAATATAGGCTCAAAACATGCTAAAAATCGATATTTTAAGTGTCCAAAGTCGATATGTGCATTCATCTTCTGTACCCGTTTATATCTCAAATTCAGGCTCAAAACACTCGAAAATTAGGTATTTTGGGTCCTAGAAGCGAACTGTACATGCCTACTCCTAGTTAGAATGTTTTCAAGATACAGACCCAAAACATGCTCAAAATCAATATTTTAGGTGCCCAAAAGTCGATATGTGCATGCATCTTCAGTACCCGTTTATATCTCAGATTCAGGCTCAAAACACCCGAAAATTCAATATTTTGGGCTCCCAGAAGCAATTTGTACATGCCTACTCCGTGTTAGAGTATTTTCAAAATACAGGCCCAAAACATACTGAAAATCGATCTTTTAGGTGCCCAAAAGTCGATATGTGCATGCATGTTCTGTACTTGTTTATATTTTAAATTCAGGCTCCAAACACCCGAAAATTCGATACTTTTGGGTCCCAGAAGCGATCTGTACATGCCTACTCAGTGCTAGAATATTTTCAAAATATAAGTTCAAAACATGCTAAAAATCGTTATTATAAGTGTCCAAAGACGATTTGCGCATTCATCTTCAGTACCCGTTTATATCTCAAATTCTGGCTCAAAACACCCGAAAATTCGATATTTTGGGGTCCCAGAAGCGATTTGTACATGCCTACTCAGTGCTAGTATATTTTCAAAATATATAACCAAAACATACTAAAAATCGATATTTTAGGTGGCCAAAGTCGATATCTCAAATTCAGATCCTAAACACCCGAAAATTCGATATTTTGGGGTCCCAGAAGCGATCTGTACATGCCAACTCCGTGTTAGAGTATTTTCAAAATACAGGCCCAAAACATGCCGAAAATCGATATTTTAGTTGCCCAAAGTCAATATGTGCATGCATCTTCTGTACCCGTTTATATCTCAAATTCAGGCTCAAAACACCCGAAAATTTGATATTTTTGGGTCCCAGAATCGATCTGTACATGCCTACTCAGTGCTAGAATGTTTTCAAAATATAGGCCCAAAACATGCTAAAGGTCGATATTTTAGGTGCCCAAAGTCGATATCTCAAATTCAGGCACAAAACACCCCGAAATTCGATATTTTGGGGTCCGAGAAGCAATCTGTACATGCCTACTCCGTGTTAAAGTATTTTCAAAATACAGGCCCAAAACATACTGAAAATCGATCTTTTAGGTGCCCAAAAGTCGATATGTTCATGCATCTTCTGTACCCGTTTATATTTCAAATTCAGGCTCCAAAAAAAACGAAAATTCGATATTTTGGGATCCCAGAAGCGATCTGTACATGCCTACTCAGATACAGGCCCAAAACATGCTGAAAATCGATATTTTAGGTGCTCAAAGTCAATATGTGTATGCATCTTCTGCACCCGTTTATATCCCAAATTCAACATCAAAACACCCGAAAATTCTATATTTTTGGGTACCAGAAGCGATCTGTACATGCCTACTCAGTGCTAAAATGTTTTCAAAATATAGGCTCGAAACATGCTAAAAATCGATATTATATGTGTCCAAATTCGATTTGTGCATGCATCTTCAGTACCCGTTTATATCTCAAATTCAGGCTCAAATCACCTGAAAATTAGATATTTTGTGATCCCAGAAGCGATCTGTATATGCCTACTCCGTATTAAAGTATTTTCAAAATACAGGCCCAAAACATACTGAAAATCGATATTTTAGGTGCTTAAAATCAATATGTGCATGCATCTTCTGTACCCGTTTATATATCAAATTCAGGCTCAAATCACCCGAAAATTCGATATTTTGGGGTCCCAGAATCGATTTGTACATGCCTACTCAGTGCTAGTATTTTTTCAAAATATATACCCAAAATATGCTAAAAATCGATAATTTAAGTGGACAAAGACGATATCTCAAATTTAGGCCCAAAACACCCGAAAATTCGATATTTTGGGGTCCAAGAAGAGATCTGTACATGCCTACTCCGTGTTAGAGTATTTTCAAAATACAGGACTAAAACATGCTGAAAATCGATATTTTAGGTGCCTAAAGTCAATATGTGTATGCATCTTCTGCACCCGTTTAAATCCCAAATTCAACCTCAAAACACCCGAAAATTTGATATTTTTGGGTCCCAGAAGGGATCTGTACATGCCTACTCAGTGCTTGAATGTTTTAAAAATATAGGCTCAAAACATGCTAAAAATCGATATTTTAGGTGCCCAAAAGTCGATATGTGCATGCATCTTCTGTACCCGTTTATATTTCAAATTCAGGCTCCAAACACCCGAAAATTCGGTATATTGGGGTCCCAGAAGCGATCTGTACATGAATACTTCGTGTTAGAGTATTTTCAAAATACAGGCCGAAAACATGCTGAAAATCGATATTTTAGGTGCCCAACGTCAATATGTGCATGCATCTTCTATACCCGTTTATATCTCAAATTCAGGCTCAAAACACCCGCAAAATCTATATTTTGGGGTCTTAGAAGCGATCTGTATATGCCTACTCAGTGCTAGAATATTTTCAAAATATAGGCCCAAAACATGCTAAAGGTCAATATTTTAGGTGCCCAAAGTCGATATCTCAAATTCAGGCCCAAAACACCCCGAAATTCGATATTTGGGGGTCCCAGAAGCGATCTGTACATGCCTACTCCGTGTTAGAGTATTTTTAAAATACAGGCCCAAAACATACTGAAAATCGATCTTTTAGGTGCCCAAAAGTCGATATGTTCATGCATCTTCTGTACCCGTTTATATCTCAAATTCAGGCTCCAAACACACGAAAGTTCTATATTTTGGAGTCCCAGAAGCGATCTGTACATGCCTACTCAGATACAGGCCTAAAACATGCTGAAAATCGATATTATAGGTGCCCAAAGTCAATATGTGTATGCATCTTCTGCACCCGTTTATATCCCAAATTCAACATCAAAACACCCGAAAATTCTATATTTTTGGGTCCCACAAGCGATCTGTACATGCCTACTCATGGCAAAAATGTTTTCAAAATATAGGCTCGAAACATGCTAAAAATCGATATTATATGTGTCCAAAGTCGATTTGTGCATGAATCTTCAGTACCCGTTTATATCTCAAATTCAGGCTCAAAACACCTGAAAATTCGATATTTTAGGGTCCCAGAAGCGATCTGTACATGCCTACTTCGTATTAAAGTATTTTCAAAATACAGGCCCAAAACATGCTGAAAATCGATATTTTAGGTGCCCAAAGTCAATATGTGTATGCATCTTCTGCACCCGTTTAAATCCCAATTTCAACCTCAAAACACCCGAAAATTCGATATTTTGGGGTCCTAGAATCGATTTGTACATGCCTACTCAGTGCTAGTATTTTTTTTTAAAATATATACCCAAAATATGCTAAAAATCTATTATTTAAGTGGCCAAAGACGATATCTCAAATTTAGGCCCAAAACACTCGAAAATTCGATATTTTGGGGTCCCAGAAGCGATCTGTACATGCCTACTCCGTATTAAAGTATTTTAAAAATACAGGCCCAAAACATGCTGAAAATCGATATTTTAGGTGCCCAAAGTAAATATGTGTATGCATCTTCTGCACCCGTTTAAATCCCAAATTCAACCTCAAAACACCCGAAAATTTGATATTTTTGGGTCCCAGAAGGGATCTGTACATGCCTACTCAGTGCTAGAATGTTTTAAAAATAAAGGCTCAAAACATGCTAAAAATCGATATTTTAAGTGTCCAAAGTCGATATGTGCAGGCATCTTCTGTACCCGTTTATATCTCAAATTAAGGCTCAAAACACTCGAAAATTCTGTGTTTTGTGTCCGAGAAGCGAACCGTGCATGCCTACTCCTAGTTAGAATGTTTTCAAGATACAGACCCAAAACATGATCAAAATCGATATTTTATTTGACCAAAAGTCGTTATGTGCATGCATCTTCAGTACCCGTTTATATATCAAATTCAGGCTCAAAACACCTGAAAATTCGATATTTTGGGGTCCCAGAAGCGATCTGTACAAGCCTACTCAGATACAGGCCTAAAACAAGATGAAAATCGATATTTTAGGTGCCCAAAGTCAATATGTGTATGCATGTTCTGCACCCGTTTATATCCCAAATTCAACCTCAAAACACCCGAAAATTCGATATTTTTGGGTCCCAGAAGCGATCTGTACATGCCTACTCAGTGCTAGAATGTTTTCAAAATATAGGCTTAAAACATGTTAAAAATCGATATTATAAGTGTCCAAAGGCGATATGTGCATGCATCTTCCGTACCCGTTTATATCTCAAATTCAGGTTCAAAACACCCGAATATTCGATATTTTGGGGTCCCAAAAGCGATCTGTACATGCCTACTCCGTGTTAAAGTATTTTCAAAATTCAGGCCCAAAACATACTGAAAATCGATATTTTAGGTGCCCAAAGTCAATATGTGCATGTATCTTCTGTACCCGTTTATATCTCAAATTCATGCTTAAAACACCCGAAAATTCAATATTTTTGGGTCCCAGAAGCGATCTGTACATGCCTACTCAGTGCTAGAATATTTTCAAAATATAAGCCCAAAACATGCTAAAAATCGATATTTTAGGTGCCCATAGTCGATATGTGCATGCATCTTCAGTACAAGTTTATATCTCAAATTCAGGCTCAAAACACCCAAAATTTCGATATTTTGGGGTCCCAGAAGCGATCTGTACATGCCTACTCAGTGCTAGTATATTTTCAAAATATATACCCAAAACATGCTAAAAATCGATATTTTAGGTGGCCAAAGTCGATATCTCAATTTCAGGCCCAAAACACCCGAAAATTCAATATTTTGGGGTCCCAAAAGCTATCTGTACATGCCTACTCCGTGTTAGAGCATTTTCAATATACAGGCCCAAAACATGCTGAAAATTGATATTTTAGGTGCCCAAAGTCAATATGTGTATGCATCTTCTGCACCCGTTCATATCCCATATTCAACCTCAAAACATCCGAAAATCGATATTCTTGGGTCCCTGCAGCGATCTGTACATGCCTACTTAGTGCTAGAATGTTTTCAAAATATAGGCTCAAAACATGCTAAAAATCGATATTTTAAGTGTCCAAAGTTGATATATGCATGCATCTTCAGTACCCGTTTATATCTTAAATTCAGGCTCAAACACCCGAATATTCGATATTTTGGGGTCCCAGAAGCGATCTGTACATGCCTACTCAGTGCTAGAATATTTTCAAAATATAGGCCCAAAACATGCTAAAAATCGATATTTTAGGTGCCCAAAGTCGATATCTCAAATTCAGGTCCAAAACACCCGAAAATTCGATATTTTGTGGTCCCAGAAGCGATCTATACATGCCTATTCTGTGTTAGAGTATTTTCAAAATACAGTCCCAAAACATACTGAAAATCGATCTTTTAGTTGCCCAAAAGTCGATATGTGCATGCATCTTCTGGACCCGTTTACATCACAAATTCAGGCTCAAAACACCCGAAAATTCGATATTTTGGTGTCCCAGAAGCGATCTGTACATGCCTACTCCGTGTTAGAGTATTTTTAAAATACAGCCCCAAAACATGCTGAAAATCGATATTTTAGGTGCCCAAAGTCAATATGTGTATGCATGTTTTCACCCGTTTATATCCCAAATTCAACCTCAAAACACTCGAAAATTCGATATTTTTGGGTCCCAGAAGCGATCTGTACATGCCTACTCAGTGCTAGAATGTTTTCAAAATATAGACTTAAAACATGTTAAAAATCGATATTATAAGTGTCCAAAGGCGATATGTGCATGCATCTTCAGTACCCGTTTATATCTCAAATTCAGGCTCAAAACACCCGAATATTCGATATTTTGGGGTCCCAGAAGCGATCTGTACATGCCTTCTCCGTGTTATAGTATTTTCAAAATACAGGCCCAAAACATACTGAAAATCGATATTTTAGGTGCCCGAAGTCAATATGTGCATGTATCTTCTGTACCCGTTTATATCTCAAATTCATGCTTAAAACACCCGAAAATTCAATATTTTTGGGTCCCAGAAGCGATCTGTACATGCCTACTCAGTGCTAGAATATTTTCAAAATATAAGCCCAAAACATGCTAAAAATCGATATTTTAGGTGCCCATAGTCGATATCTCAAATTCAAGCCCAAAACACCCGAAAATTCGATATTTTGGAGTCCCAGAAGCGATCTGTACATGCCTACTCAGTGCTAGAATGTCTTCAAAATATAGGCTCAAAACATGTTTAAAATCGATATTATAAGTGTCCAAAGTCGATATGTGCATGCATCTTCAGTACCCGTTTATATCTCAAATTCAGGCTCAAAACACCCAAAATTTCGATATTTTGGGGTCCCAGAAGCGATCTGTACATGCCTACTCAGTGCTAGTATATTTTCAAAATATATACCCAAAACATGCTAAAAATCGATATTTTAGGTGGCCAAAGTCGATATCTCAATTTCAGGCCCAAAACACCCGAAAATTCAATATTTTGGGGTCCCAAAAGCTATCTGTACATGCCTACTCCGTGTTAGAGCATTTTCAATATACAGGCCCAAAACATGCTGAAAATTGATATTTTAGGTGCCCAAAGTCAATATGTGTATGCATCTTCTGCACCCGTTTATATCCCATATTCAACCTCAAAACATCCGAAAATCGATATTTTGGGGTCCCTGCAGCGATCTGTACATGCCTACTTAGTGCTAGAATGTTTTCAAAATATAGGCTCAAAACATGCTAAAAATCGATATTTTAAGTGTCCAAAGTTGATATATGCATGCATCTTCAGTACCCGTTAATATCTCAAATTCAGGCTCAAACACCCGAATATTCGATATTTTGGGGTCCCAGAAGCGATCTGTACATGCATACTCAGTGCTAGAATATTTTCAAAATATAGACCCAAAACATGCTAAAAATCGATATTTTAGGTGCCCAAAGTCGATATCTCAAATTCAGGTCCAAAACACCCAAAAATCGATATTTTGTGGTCCCAGAAGCGATCTATACATGCCTATTCTGTGTTAGAGTATTTTCAAAATACAGGCCCAAAACATACTGAAAATCGATCTTTTAGGTGCCCAAAAGTCGATATGTGCATGCATCTTCTGGACCCGTTTATATCACAAATTCAGTCTCAAAACACCCGAAAATTCGATATTTTGGTGTCCCAGAAGCGATCTGTACATGCCTACTCCGTGTTAGAGTATTTTTAAAATACAGCCCCAAAACATGCTGAAAATCGACATTTTAGGTGCCCAAAGTCAATATGCGTATGCATCTTCTGCACCCGTTTATGTCCCAAATTCAACCTCTAAACACCCGAAAATTCTATATTTTTGGGTCCCAGAAGCGATCTGTACATGCCTACTCAGTGCTAGAATGCTTTCAAAATATAGGCTCAAAACATGCTAAAAATCGATATTTTAAGTGTCCAAAGTCAATATGTGCATGCATCATCTGTACCCGTTTATATATCAAATTCAGGCTCAAAACCCCCGAAAAATCGGTATTTTGGGTCCTAGAAGCGAACTGTACATGCCTACTCCTAGTTAGAATGTTTACAAGATACAGACCCAAAACATGCTCAAAATCGATATTTTAGGTGCCCAAAAGTCGATATGTACATGCATCTTTAGTACCCGTTTATATCTCAAATTCAGGCTCAAAACACCCGAAAAATCGATATTTTTGGGTCCCAGAAGCGATCTGTACATGCCTACTTCGTGTTAGAGTATTTTCAAAATACAGGCCAATATCATGCTGAAAATCGATATTTTAGGTGCCCAAAGTCAATATGTGCATGCATCTTCTGTACCCGTTTATATATCAAATTCAGGCTCAAAACACGCGAAAATTCGATATTTTGGGGTCCCAGAAGCGATCTGTACATGCCTACTCCTTGTTAGAGTATTTCCAAAATGCAGGCCCAAAACATACCTAAAATCGATCTTTTAGGTGCCCAAAAGTCGATATGTGCATGCATCTTCTGGAACAGTTTATATCTCAAATTCAGGCTCAAAACACCAGAAAATTCGATATTTTGGGGTCCCAGAAGCGATCTGTACATGCCTACTCAGTGCTAGAATGCTTTCAAAATATAGGCTCAAAACATGCTAAAAATCGATATTTTAAGTGTCCAAAGTCGATATCTCAAATTCAGGCTCAAAACACCCGAAAATTCGATGTTTTTGGGTACCAGAAGCGATCTGAACATGCCTACTCTGTGCTAGAATATTTTCAAAATATAGGGTCAAAACATGCTAAAAATCGATATTTTAGGTGCCCAAAGTCAATATGTGTATGCATCTTCTGCACCCGTTTAAATCCCAAATTCAACCTCAAAACACCCGAAAATTTGATATTTTTGGGTCCCAGAAGGGATCTGTACATGCCTACTCAGTGCTAGAATGTTTTAGAAATAAAGGCTCAAAACATGCTAAAAATCGATATTTTAAATGTCCAAAGTCGATATGTGCAGGCATCTTCTGTACCCGTTTATATCTCAAATTAAGGCTCAAAACACTCGAAAATTCTGTGTTTTGTGTCCGAGAAGCGAACCGTGCATGCCTACTCCTAGTTAGAATGTTTTCAAGATACAGGCCCAAAACATGATCAAAATCGATATTTTATTTGACCAAAAGTCGTTATGTGCATGCATCTTCAGTACCCGTTTATATATCAAATTCAGGCTCAAAACACCTGAAAATTCGATATTTTGGGGTCCCAGAAGCGATCTGTACAAGCCTACTCAGATACAGGCCTAAAACAAGCTGAAAATCGATATTTTAGGTGCCCAAAGTCAATATGTGTATGCATGTTCTGCACCCGTTTATATCCCAAATTCAACCTCAAAACACCCGAAAATTCGATATTTTTGGGTCCCAGAAGCGATCTGTACATGCCTACTCAGTGCTAGAATGTTTTCAAAATATAGGCTTAAAACATGTTAAAAATCGATATTATAAGTGTCCAAAGGCGATATGTGCATGCATCTTCAGTACCCGTTTATATCTCAAATTCAGGCTCAAAACACCCGAATATTCGATATTTTGGGGTCCCAAAAGCGATCTGTACATGCCTACTCCGTGTTAAAGTATTTTCAAAATTCAGGACCAAAACATACTGAAAATCGATATTTTAGGTGCCCAAAGTCAATATGTGCATGTATCTTCTGTACCCGTTTATATCTCAAATTCATTCTTAAAACACCCGAAAATTCAATATTTTTGGGTCCCAGAAGCGATCTGTACATGCCTACTCAGTGCTAGAATATTTTCAAAATATAAGCCCAAAACATGCTAAAAATCGATATTTTAGGTGCCCATAGTCGATATCTCAAATTCAAGCCCAAAACACCCGAAAATTCGATATTTTGGAGTCCCAGAAGCGATCTGTACATGTCTACTCAGTGCTAGAATGTCTTCAAAATATAGGCTCAAAACATGTTTAAAATCGATATTATAAGTGTCCAAAGTCGATATGTGCATGCATCTTCAGTACCCGTTTATATCTCAAATTCAGGCTCAAAACACCCAAAATTTCGATATTTTGGGGTCCCAGAAGCGATCTGTACATGCCTACTCAGTGCTAGAATATTTTCAAAATATAAGCCCAAAACATGCTAAAAATCGATATTTTAGGTGCCCATAGTCGATATCTCAAATTCAAGCCCAAAACACCCGAAAATTCGATATTTTGGAGTCCCAGAAGCGATCTGTACATGTCTACTCAGTGCTAGAATGTCTTCAAAATATAGGCTCAAAACATGTTTAAAATCGATATTATAAGTGTCCAAAGTCGATATGTGCATGCATCTTCAGTACCCGTTTATATCTCAAATTCAGGCTCAAAACACCCAAAATTTCGATATTTTGGGGTCCCAGAAGGGATCTGTACATGCCTACTCAGTGCTAGTATATTTTCAAAATATATACCCAAAACATGCTAAAAATCGATATTTTAGGTGGCCAAAGTCGATATCTCAATTTCAGGCCCAAAACACCCGAAAATTCAATATTTTGGGGTCCCAAAAGCTATCTGTACATGCCTACTCCGTGTTAGAGCATTTTCAATATACAGGCCCAAAACATGCTGAAAATTGATATTTTAGGTGCCCAAAGTCAATATGTGTATGCATCTTCTGCACCCGTTCATATCCCATATTCAACCTCAAAACATCCGAAAATCGATATTCTTGGGTCCCTGCAGCGATCTGTACATGCCTACTTAGTGCTAGAATGTTTTCAAAATATAGGCTCAAAACATGCTAAAAATCGATATTTTAAGTGTCCAAAGTTGATATATGCATGCATCTTCAGTACCCGTTTATATCTTAAATTCAGGCTCAAACACCCGAATATTCGTTATTTTGGGGTCCCAGAAGCGATCTGTACATGCCTACTCAGTGCTAGAATATTTTCAAAATATAGGCCCAAAACATACTAAAAATCGATATTTTAGGTGCCCAAAGTCGATATCTCAAATTCAGGTCCAAAACACCCGAAAATTCGATATTTTGTGGTCCCAGAAGCGATCTATACATGCCTATTCTGTGTTAGAGTATTTTCAAAATACAGGCCCAAAACATATTGAAAATCGATCTTTTAGTTGCCCAAAAGTCGATATGTGCATGCATCTTCTGGACCCGTTTACATCACAAATTCAGGCTCAAAACACCCGAAAATTCGATATTTTGGTGTCCCAGAAGCGATCTGTACATGCCTACTCCGTGTTAGAGTATTTTTAAAATACAGCCCCAAAACATGCTGAAAATCGATATTTTAGGTGCCCAAAGTCAATATGTGTATGCATGTTTTCACCCGTTTATATCCCAAATTCAACCTCAAAACACCCGAAAATTCGATATTTTTGGGTCTCAGAAGCGATCTGTACATGCCTACTCAGTGCTAGAATGTTTTCAAAATATAGGCTTAAAACATGTTAAAAATCGATATTATAAGTGTCCAAAGGCGATATGTGCATGCATCTTCAGTACCCGTTTATATCTCAAATTCAGGCTCAAAACACCCGAATATTCGATATTTTGGGGTCCCAGAAGCGATCTGTACATGCCTACTCCGTGTTATAGTATTTTCAAAATACAGGCCCAAAACATACTGAAAATCGATATTTTAGGTGCCCAAAGTCAATATGTGCATGTATCTTCTGTACCCGTTTATATCTCAAATTCAGGCTCAAAACACCCGAAAAAACGATATTTTGGGTCCCAGAAGCGATCTGTACATGCCTACTCAGTGCTAGAATATTTTCAAAATATAAGCCCAAAACATGCTAAAAATCGATATTTTAGGTGCCCATAGTCGATATCTCAAATTCAAGCCCAAAACACCCGAAAATTCGATATTTTGGAGTCCCAGAAGCGATCTGTACATGCCTACTCAGTGCTAGAATGTCTTCAAAATATAGGCTCAAAACATGTTTAAAATCGATATTATAAGTGTCCAAAGTCGATATGTGCATGCATCTTCAGTACCCGTTTATATCTCAAATTCAGGCTCAAAACACCCAAAATTTCGATATTTTGGGGTCCCAGAAGCGATCTGTACATGCCTACTCAGTGCTAGTATATTTTCAAAATATATACCCAAAACATGCTAAAAATCGATATTTTAGGTGGCCAAAGTCGATATCTCAATTTCAGGCCCAAAACACCCGAAAATTCAATATTTTGGGGTCCCAAAAGCTATCTGTACATGCCTACTCCGTGTTAGAGCATTTTCAATATACAGGCCCAAAACATGCTGAAAATTGATATTTTAGGTGCCCAAAGTCAATATGTGTATGCATCTTCTGCACCCGTTTATATCCCATATTCAACCTCAAAACATCCGAAAATCGATATTTTGGGGTCCCTGCAGCGATCTGTACATGCCTACTTAGTGCTAGAATGTTTTCAAAATATAGGCTCAAAACATGCTAAAAATCGATATTTTAAGTGTCCAAAGTTGATATATGCATGCATCTTCAGTACCCGTTTATATCTCAAATTCAGGCTCAAACACCCGAATATTCGATATTTTGGGGTCCCAGAAGCGATCTGTACATGCCTACTCAGTGCTAGAATATTTTCAAAATATAGACCCAAAACATGCTAAAAATCGATATTTTAGGTGCCCAAAGTCGATATCTCAAATTCAGGTCCAAAACACCCGAAAAATCGATATTTTGTGGTCCCAGAAGCGATCTATACATGCCTATTCTGTGTTAGAGTATTTTCAAAATACAGGCCCAAAACATACTGAAAATCGATCTTTTAGGTGCCCAAAAGTCGATATGTGCATGCATCTTCTGGACCCGTTTATATCACAAATTCAGTCTCAAAACACCCGAAAATTCGATATTTTGGTGTCCCAGAAGCGATCTGTACATGCCTACTCCGTGTTAGAGTATTTTTAAAATACAGCCCCAAAACATGCTGAAAATCGACATTTTAGGTGCCCAAAGTCAATATGTGTATGCATATTCTGCACCCGTTTATGTCCCAAATTCAACCTCAAAACACCCGAAAATTCTATATTTTTGGGTCCCAGAAGCGATCTGTACATGCCTACTCAGTGCTAGAATGCTTTCAAAATATAGGCTCAAAACATGCAAAAAATCGATATTTTAAGTGTCCAAAGTCAATATGTGCATGCATCATCTGTACCCGTTTATATCTCAAATTCAGGCTCAAAACCCCCGAAAAATCGGTATTTTGGGTCCTAGAAGCGAACTGTACATGCCTACTCCTAGTTAGAATGTTTACAAGATACAGACCCAAAACATGCTCAAAATCGATATTTTAGGTGCCCAAAAGTCGATATGTACATGCATCTTTAGTACCCGTTTATATCTCAAATTCAGGCTCAAAACACCCGAAAAATCGATATTTTGGGTTCCCAGAAGCGATCTGTACATGCCTACTTCGTGTTAGAGTATTTTAAAAATACAGGCCAATATCATGCTGAAAATCGATATTTTAGGTGCCCAAAGTCAATATGTGCATGCATCTTCTGTACCCGTTTATATATCAAATTCAGGCTCAAAACACGCGAAAATTCGATATTTTGGGGTCCCAGAAGCGATCTGTACATGCCTACTCCTTGTTAGAGTATTTCCAAAATGCAGGCCCAAAACATACCTAAAATCGATCTTTTAGGTGCCCAAAAGTCGATATGTGCATGCATCTTCTGGAACCGTTTATATCTCAAATTCAGGCTCAAAACACCCGAAAATTCGATATTTTGGGGTCCCAGAAGCGATCTGTACATGCCTACTCAGTGCTAGAATGCTTTCAAAATATAGGCTCAAAATATGCTAAAAATCGATATTTTAAGTGTCCAAAGTCGATATCTCAAATTCAGGCTCAAAACACCCGAAAATTCGATGTTTTTGGGTACCAGAAGCGATCTGAACATGCCTACTCTGTGCTAGAATATTTTCAAAATATAGGGTCAAAACATGCTAAAAATCGATATTTTAGGTGCCCAAAGTCGATATCTCAAATTCAGGCCCAAAACACCCGAAAATTCGATATTTTGGGGTCCCAGAAGCGATCTGTACATGCCTACTCCGTGTTAGAGTATTTTTAAAATACAGCCCCAAAACATGCTGAAAATCGATATTTTAGGTGCCCAAAGTCAATATGTGTATGCATGTTTTCACCCGTTTATATCCCAAATTCAACCTCAAAACACCCGAAAATTCGATATTTTTCGGTCCCAGAAGCGATCTGAACATGTATACTCAGTTCAAGAATGTTTTCAAAATATAAGCTCAAAACATGCTAAAAATCGATATTTTAAGTGTCCAAAGTCAATATGTGCATGCATCTTCTGTATCGGTTTATATCTCAAATTCAGGATCAAAACACCCGAAAATTCGGTATTTTTTTGTCCCACAAGCGATCTGTACAGGCCGACTCCAAGTTAGAATATTTTCAAGATACAGACCCAAAACATGCTCAAAATCGATATTTTCGGTGCCCAAAAGTCGATATGTGCATGCATCTTCAGTACCCGTTTATATCTCAAATTCAGGCTCAAAACAACCGAAAATTCGATATTTATGGGTCCCTGGAGCGATCTGTACATGCCTACTCCGTTCTAAAATATTTCCATAATATAGGTCCAAAACATGCTAAAAATCGATATATTAGGTGCCCAAAGTCGATATCCCAAATTCAGGCCCAAAACCCCCGAAAATTCGATATTTTGGGGTCCCAGAAGCGATCTGTACATGCCTACTCCGTGTTAGAGTATTTTCAAAATACAGGCCCAAAACATACTGAAAATCGATCTTTTAGGTGCCAAAAAGTCGATATGTGCATGCATCTTCTGTTACGTTATGTACCCGTTTATATCACAAATTGAGTGTCAAAACACCCGAAAGATCGGTATTTTGGGGTCCTGGAAGCGATATGTACATGCATACTCAGATACAGGCCCAAAACAAGCTGAAAATCGATATTTTTGGTGCCCAAAGTCAATATGTGTATGCATCTTCTGCACCAGTTTATATCCGAAATTCATGCTCCAAACACCCGAAAATTCAATATTTTGGGTTCCCATAAGCGATTTGTACATGCCTACTCAGATACAGGCCCAAAACATGCTGAAAATTGATATTTTAGGTGCCCAAAGTCAATATGTGTATGCATCTTCTGCACCCGTTTATATCCGAAATTCAGCCTCAAAACATCCGAAAATTCGATATTTTTGGGTCCCAGAAGCGATGTGTACATGCCCATCCAGTGCTAGAATGTTTTCAAAAATAGGCTCAAAACATGCTAAAAATCGATATTTTAATTGTCCAAAGTCGATATGTGCATACATCTTCTGTACCCGTTTAAATCTCAAATTGAGGCTCAAAACACCCGAAAATTCGGTTTTTGTGGGTCCTAGAAGCGATCTGTACATGCCTACACCTAGTTAGAATGTTTTCAAGATACAGACACAAAACATGATCAAAATCGATATTTTAGATGCCCAAAGTCGATATCTCAAATTCAGGCCTAAAACACCCGAAAATTCGATATTTTTGGGTCCCAGAAGCGATCTGTACATGCCTACAAAGTGCTAGAATGTTCTCAAAATATAGGCTCAAAACATTCTAAAAATCGATATTTTAAGTGTTCAAAGTCGATATGTGCAAGCGTCCTCTGTACCCGTTTATTACTCAAATTCAGGCTCAAAACACCCGAAAGTTCGGTATTTTTGGGTCCTGGAAGCGATCTGTACATACCTACTCATTGCTAGAATAATTTCAAAATATAGGCCCAAAATATGCTAAAAATCGATATTTTAGGTGCCCAAAGTCGATATCTCAAATTCAGGCCCAAAACACCCGAAAATTCGATATTTTTGGGTCCCAGAAGCGATCTGAACATGCCTACTCAGTTCAAGAATGTTTTCAAAATATAGGCTCAAAACATGCTATAAATCGATATTTTAAGTGTCCAAAGTCTATATGTGCATGCATCTTCTGTACCGGTTTATATCTCAAATTCAGGCTCAAAACATCCGAAAATTCGGTATTTTTGGGTCCCAGAAGCGATCTGTACAAGCCTATTTAGTGCTAGAATATTTTCAAAATATAGGTCCAAAACATGCTAAAAATCGATATTTTAGGTGCCCAAAGTCGATATCTGAAATTCAAGCCCAAAACACTCGAAAATTCGATATTTTGGGGTCCTAGAAGCGATCTGTACATGCCTACTCCGTGTTAGAGTATTTTCAAAATACAGGTCCAAAACATACTGAAAATCGATCTTTTAGGTGTGCAAAAGTCGATATGTGCATGCATCTTCTGTACCCGTTTATATCTCAAATTCAGGCTCCAAACACCCGAAAATTCGATATTTTGGGGTCGAAGAAGCGATCTGTACATGCCTTGTCAGATACAGGCCCAAAACATGCTGAAAATCGATATTTTAGGTGCCCAAGGTTAATATGTGTATGCATCTTCTGCACCCGTTTTTACCCCAAATTCAACCTCAAAACACCCCAAAATTCGTTATTTTTAGGTCCCAGAAGCGATCTCTACATGCCTACTCCGTGATGGAATATTTTCAAAATATAGGTCCAAAACATGCTAAAAATCGATATATTAGGTGCCCAAAGTCGATATCACAAATTCAGTCCCAAAACACCCGAAAATTCGATTTTTTGGGGTCCCGATAAGCGATCTGTACATGCCTACTCCGTGTTAGAGTATTTTCAAAATACAGGCCCAAAACATACTGATAATCGATCTTTTAGGTGCCAAAAAGTCGATATGTGCATGCATCTTCTGTTACGTTCTGTACCCGTTTATATCTCAAATTGAGGGTCAAAACACCCGAAAGATCGGTATTTTGGGGTCGAAGAAGCGATCTGTACATGCATACTCAGATACAGGCCCAAAACAAGCTGAAAATCGATATTTTAGGTGCCCAAAGTCAATATGTGTATGCATCTTCTGCACCAGTTTATATCCGAAATTCATGCTCCAAACACCCGAAAATTCAATATTTTGGGTTCCCATAAGCGATTTGTACATGCCTCCTCAGATACAGGCCCAAAACATGCTGAAAATCGATATTTTAGGTGCCCAAAGTCAATATGTGTATGCATCTTCTGCACCCGTTTATATCCCAAATTCAGCCTCAAAACACCCGAAAATTCGATATTTTTGGGTCCCAGAAGCGATCTCTACATGCCCATCCAGTGCTAGAATATTTTCAAAATATAGGCTCAAACCATGCTAAAAATCGATATTTTAAGTGTCCAAAGTCGATATGTGCATGCATCTTCTGTACCCGTTTATATATCAAATTCAGGCTCAAAACACCCGAATATTCGGTATTTTTGGGTCCTAGAAGCGATCTGTACATGCCTACTCCTAGTTAGAATGTTTTCAAAATACAGACCAAAATATGCTCAAAATCGATATTTTCGGTGCCCAAAAGTCAATATGTGCATGCTTCTTCGGTACCCGTTTATATCTCATATGCAGGCTCAAAACACCCGAAAAATCGATATTTTGGGGTCCCAGAAGCGATCTGTACATGCCTACTCCGTGTTAGAGTATTTTCAAAACACAGGCCCAAAACATACTGAAAATCGATCTTTTAGGTGCCAAAAAGTCGATATGTGCATTCATCTTCTGTACCCGTTTATATCTCAAATTGAGGGTCAAAACACACGAAAATTCGGTATTTTGGGATCCTAGAAGGGATCTGTACATGCCTACTCCTAGTTAGAATGTTTTCAAGATACAGACCCAAAACATGCTCAAAATCGATATTTTAGGTGCCCAAAAGTCGATATGTGCATGCATCTTCAGTACCCGTTTAAATCTCAAATTCAGGCTCAAAACACCCGAAAATTCGATATTTTGGAGTCCCAGAAGCGATCTGTACTTGCCTACTCCGCGTTAGAGTATTTTCAAAATACAGGCCCAAAACATGCTGAAAATCGATATTTTAAGTCCCCAAAGTCAATATGTGCATGCATCTTCTGTACCCGTTTATATCTCAAATTCAGGCTCAAAACACCCGAAATTTCGATATTTTAGGGTCTTAGAAGCGATATGTACATGCCTACTCATTGCTAGAGTATTTTCAAAATACAGGCCCAAAACATGCTAAAAATCGATATTTTAGGTGCCCAAAGTCGATATCTCAAATTCAGTCCCAAAACACCCGAAAATTCGATATTTTGGGGTCCCAAAAGCGATCTGTACATGCCTACTCCGTGTTAGAGTATTTTCAAAATACAGGCCCAAAACATACTGAAAATCGATCTTTTAGGTGCCCAAAAGTCGATATGTGCATGCATCTTCTGTACCCGTTTATATCTCAAATTAAGGCTTCAAACAAACGAAAATTCGATATTTTGGGGTCGAAGAAGCGATCTGTACATGCCTACTCAGATACAGGCCCAAAACATGCTAAAAATCGATATTTTAGGTGCCCAAAGTCAATATGTGTATGTATCTTCTGCACCTGTTTATATCCCAAATTCAACCTCAAAACACCCGAAAATTCGATATTTTTGGGTCCCAAAAGCGATCTGAACATGCATACTCAGTTCAAGAATGTTTTCAAAATATAGGCTCAAAACATGCTAAAAATCGATATTTTAAATGTCCAAAGTCAATATGTGCATGCATCTTCTGTATCGGTTTATATCTCAAATTGAGGCTCAAATCACCCTAAAATTCGATATTTTGGGGTCCCAGAAGCGATCTGTACATGCCTACTCCTAGTTAGAATGTTTTCAAGATACAGACCCAAAACATGCTCAAAATCGATATTTTCGGTGCCCAAAAGTCGATATGTGCATGCATCTTCAGTACCCGTTTATATCTCAAATTCCGGCTCAAAACACCCGAAAATTCGATATTTTTGGGTCCCTGGAGCGATCTGTACATGCCTACTCCGTGCTAAAATATTTTCATAATATTGGTCCAAAACATGCTAAAAATCGATATTTTAGGTGCCCAAAGTCGATATCTCAAATTCAGGCCCAAAACACCCGAAAATTCGATATTTTGGGGTCCCAAAAGCGATCTTTACATGCCTACTCCGTGTTAGAGTATTTTCAAAATACAGGCCCAAAACATACTGAAAATCGATCTTTTAGGTGCCCAAAAGTCGATATGTGCATGCATCTTCTGTACCCGTTTATATCTCAAATTAAGGCTTCAAACAAACGAAAATTCGATATTTTGGGGTCGAAGAAGCGATCTGTACATGCCTACTCAGATACAGGCCAAAAACATGCTGAAAATCGATATTTTAGGTGCCCAAAGTCAATATGTGTATGTATCTTCTGCACCTGTTTATATCCCAAATTCAACCTCAAAACACCCGAAAATTCGATATTTTTGGGTCCCAAAAGCGATCTGAACATGCATACTCAGTTTAAGAATGTTTTCAAAATATAGGCTCAAAACATGCTAAAAATCGATATTTTAAGTGTCCAAAGTCAATATGTGCATGCATCTTCTGTATCGGTTTATATCTCAAATTCAGGCTCAAAACACCCGAAAATTCGATATTTTGGGGTCCCAGACGCGATCTGTATATGCCTACTCCTATTTAGAATGTTTTCAAGATACAGACCCAAAACATGCTCAAAATCGATATTTTCGGTGCCCAAAAGTCGATATGTGCATGCATCTTCAGTACCCGTTTATATCTCAAATTCAGGCTCAAAACACCCGAAAATTCGATATTTTTGGGTCCCTGGAGCGATCTGTACATGCCTACTCCGTGCTAAAATATTTTCATAATATTGGTCCAAAACATGCTAAAAATCGATATTTTTGGTGCCCAAAGTCGATATCTCAAATTCAGGCCCAAAACACCCGAATATTCGATATTTTGGGGTCCCAGAAGCGATCTGTACATGCCTACTCCGTGTTAGAGTATTTTCAAAATTCAGGCCCAAAACATACTGAAAATCGATCTTTTAGGTGCCAAAAAGTCGATATGTGCATGCATCTTCAATACCCGTTTATATCTCAAATGCAGTCTCAAACACCCGAAAAATCGATATTTTGGGGTCCCAGAAGCGATCTGTACAAGCTTACTCCGTGTTAGAGTATTTTCAAAATACAGGCCCAAAACATGTTGAAAATCGATATTTTATGTGCCCAAAGTCAATATGCGCATGCATCTTCTGTACCCGTTTATATCTCAAATTCAGTCCCAAAACACCCGAAAATTCGATATTTTGGGTTCCCAGAAGCCATCTGTACATGCCTACTCAGATACAGGCCCAAAACATGCTGAAAATCGATATTTTAAGTGTCCCAAGTCGATAAGTGTATGCATCTTCTGTACCCGTTTATATCTCAAATTCAGGCTCAATACACCCGAAACTTTGGTATTTTTGGGTCCTAGAAGCAATCTGTTCATGCCTACTCAGTGCTAGAATGTTTTCAAAATATAGACTCAAAACATGCTAAAAATCGATATTTTAAGTGTCCAAAGTCGATAAGTGCATGCATCTTCTGTACCAGTTTATATCTCAAATTCATGCTCAAATGCTCAAAACACCCGAAAATTCGGTATTTTTGGGTCCTGGATGCGATCTGTACATGCCTACTCCTAGTTAGAATTTTTTCAAGATACAGAAACAAAACATGCTCAAAATCGATATTTTTGGTGCCCAAAAGTCGATAGGTGCATTCATCTTGAGTACCCGTTTATATCTCAAATTCAGGCTCAAAACACCCGAAAATTCGATATTTTGAGGTCTCTGAAGCGATCTGTAAATGCCTACTCTGTATTAGAGTATTTTCAAAATACAGACCCAAAACATGCTGAAAATCGATATTTTAGGTGCCCCAAGTCAATATGTGCATGCATCTTCTGTACCCGTTTATAACTCAAATTAAGTCTCAAAACCCCCGAAAATTCGGTATTTTTGGGTCCTAGAAACGATCTGTACATGCCTACTCCTAGTTAGAATGTTTTCAAGATACAGACCCAAAACATGCTCAAAATCGATATTTTAGGTGCCCAAAAGTCGATATGTGCATGCATCTTCAGTACCCGTTTATATCTCAAATTCAGGCTCCAAACACCCGAAAGTTCGATATTTTGGGGTCCTAGAAGCGATCTGTACATGTCTACTCAGATACAGGCCCAAAACATGCTGAAAATCGATATTTTAGGTGCCCAAAGTCAATATGTGTATTCATCTTCTGCACCCGTTTATATCCCAAATTCAACCTCAAAACACCCGAAAATTCGATATTTTTGGGTACCAGAAGCGATCTGTACATCTAACTCAGTTTTAGAATGTTTTCAAAATATAGGCTCAAAACATGCTAAAAATCGATATTTTAAGTGTCCAAAGTCGATATGTGCATGCATCTTCTGTACCCGTTTACATCTAAAATTAAGTCTCAAAACTCCCGAAAATTCGGTATTTTTGGGTCCTAGAAGCGATCTGTACATTCCTACTCCTAGTTAGAATGTTTTCAAGATACAGACCCAAAACATGCTCAAAATCGATATTTTAGGTTTCCAAAATTCGATATGTGCATGCATCTTCAGTACCCGTTTATATCTCAAATTCAGACTCAAAACACCCGAAAATTCGATATTTTGGGGTCCCTGAAGCGATCTGTACATGTCTACTCCGTGTTAGAGTATTTTCAAAATACAGGCCCAAAACATGCTGAAAATCGATATTTTAGGTGCCAAAAGTCAATATGTGTATGTATCTTCTGCACCCGTTTTTATCCCAAATTCAACCACAAAACACCCGAAAAATCGATATTTGTGGGTCCCTGAAGCGATCTGTACATGCCTACTCAGTGCTAGAATATTTTCAAAATATAGGCTCAAAACATGCTAAAAATCGATATTTTAAGTGTCCAAAGTCGATATGTGCATGCATCTTCAGTACTCGTTTATTTCTCAAATTCAGGCTCAAAACACCCGAAAATTCGATATTTTGGGGTCCCTGAAGCGATCTGTACATGCCTACTCAGTGCTAGAATATTTTCAAAATATAGGTCCAAAACATGCTAAAAATCGATATTTTAGGTGCCCAAAGTCGATATCTCAAATTCAGGCCCAAAACTCTCGAAAATTCGATATTTTGGGGTCCCAGAAGCGATCTGTACATGCCTACTCCGTGTTAGAGTAATTTCAAAACACAGGCTCAAAACATACTGAAAATCGATCTTTTAGGTACCCAAATGTCGATATGTGCATGCATCTTCTGTACCCGTTTATATCTCAAATTCAGGCTCCAAACACCCGAAAATTCGATAATTTTAGGGTCGAAGAAGCAAACTGTACATGCCTACTCAGATACAGGCCCAAAACATGCTGAAATTCGATATTTTAGGTGCCCAAAGTCAATATGTGTATGCATCTTCTGCACCTGTTTATATCTCAAATTCAGGCACAAAACACCCGAAAATTCGATATTTTGCGGTCTCTGAAGCGATCTGTACATGCCTACTCGGTATTAGAGTATTTTCAAAATACAGACCCAAAACATGCTGAAAATCGATATTTTAGGTGCCCCAAGTCAATATGTGCATGCATCTTCTGTACCCGTTTATATATAAAATTAAGTCTCAAAACTCCCGAAAATTCGGTATTTTTGGGTCCTAGAAGCGATCTGTATATGCCTACTCCTAGTTAAAATGTTTTCAAGATACAGACCCAAAACATGCTCAAAATCGATATTTTAGGTGCCCAAAAGTCGATATGTGCATGCATCTTCTGTACCCGTTTATATCTCAAATTCAGGCTCCAAACACCCGAAAGTTCAATATTTTGGGGTCCCAGAAGCGATCTGTACATGCCTACTCCGTGTTAGAGTATTTTCAAAATACAGGCCCAAAACATACTGAAAATCGATATTTTAGGTGCCCAAAGTCGATATCTCAAATTCAGTCCCAAATCACCCGAAAATTCGATATTTTGGGGTCCCAGAAGCGATCTGTACATGCCTACTCCGTGTTAGAGTATTTTCAAAATACAGGCCCAAAACATACTGAAAATCGATCATTTAGGTGCCCAAAAGTCGATATGTGCATGCATCTTCTGCACCCGTTTTTATCCCAAATTCAACCTCAAAACACCCGAAAAATCGATATTTGTGGGTCCCTGAAGCGATCTGTAAATGCCTACTCAGTGCTAGAATATTTTCAAAATATAGGCTCAAAACATGCTAAAAATCGATATTTTAAGAGTCCATAGTCGATACGTGAATGCATCTTCAGTACCCGTTTATATCTCAAATTCACGCTCAAAACACCCGAAAATTCGATATTTTGGGGTCCCAGAAGCGATCTGTACATGCCTACTCCGTGTTAGAGTATTTTCAAAATACTGGCCCAAAACATACTGAAAATAGATATTTTAGGTGCCTAAACGTCGATATGTGCATGCATCTTCTGTACCCGTTTATATCTCAAATTCTGGCTCCAAACACCCGAAAATTCGATATTTTGGAGTCGAAGAAGCGATCTGCACATGCCTATTCAGTGGTAGAATGTTTTCAAAATATAGGCTCAAAACATGCTAAAAATCGATATTTTAAGTGTCCAAAGTCGATATGTGCATGCATCTTCAGTACCCGTTTATATCTCAAATTCAGGCTCAAAACACCCGAAAATTCGATATTTTGGGGTCCCTGAAGCGATCTGTACATGCCTACTCAGTGCTAGAATATTTTCAAAATATAGGTCCAAAACATGCTAAAAATCGATATTTTAGGTGCCCAAAGTCAATATGTGAATACATCTTCTGTACCCGTTTATATCTCAAATTCAAGCTCAAAACACCCGAAAATTCGATATTTTTGGGTCCCAGAAGTGATCTGTACATGCCTACTCAGTGCTAGAATATTTTCAAAATATAGGTCCAAAACATGCTTAAAATCGATATTTTAGGTGCCCAAAGTCGATATCTCAAATTCAGGCGCAAAACACCCAAAAATTCGATATATATGGTCGAGAAGCGATCTGTACATGTCTACTCAGTTCTAGAATATTTTCAAAATATAGGTCCAAAACATGCTAAATATCGATATTTTAGGTGCCCAAAGTCGATATCTCAAATTCAGGCCCAAAACTCTCGAAAATTCGATATTTTGGGGTCCCAGAAGCGATCTGTACATGCCTACTCCGTGTTAGAGTAATTTCAAAACACAGGCTCAAAACATACTGAAAATCGATCTTTTAGGTACCCAAATGTCGATATGTGCATGCATCTTCTGTACCCGTTTATATATCAAATTCAGGCTCCAAACACCTGAAAATCCGATATTTTGGGTTCCCATAAGCCATCTGTACATGCCTACTCAGATACAGGCCCAAAACATGCTGAAAATCGATATTTTAAGTGTCCAAAGTCGATATGTGCATTCATCTTCTGCACCCGTTTATATCCCAAATTCAACCTCAAAACACCCGAAAATTCGATATTTTTGGGTACCTGAAGCGATCTGTACATCTAACTCAGTGCTAGAATGTTTTCAAAATATAGGCTCAAAACATGCTAAAAATCGATATTTTAAGTGTCCAAAATCGATATGTGCATGCATCTTCTGTACCAGTTTATATCTAAAATTAAGTCTCAAAACTCCCGAAAATTCGGTATTTTTGGGTCCTAGAAGCGATCTGTATATGCCTACTCCTAGTTAGAATGTTTTCAAGATACAGACCCAAAACATGCTCAAAATCGATATTTTAGGTGCCCAAAAGTCAATATGTGCATGCATCTTCAGTACCCGTTTATATCTCAAATTCAGGGTCAAAACACCCGAAAATTCAATATTTTGGAGTGCCAGAAGTGATCTGTACAGGCCTACTCCGTGTTAGAGTATTTTCAAAATACAGGCCTAAAACATACTGAAAATCGTTCTTTTAGGTGCCCATAAGTCGATATGTGCATGCATCTTCTGTACCCGTTTGTATCTCAAATTCAGGCTCCAAACACCCGAAAATTCGATAATTTTAGGGTCGAAGAAGCAAACTGTACATGCCTACTCAGATACAGGCCCAAAACATGCTGAAAATCGATATTTTAGGTGCCCAAAGTCAATATGTGTATGCATCTTCTGCACCTGTTTATATCCCAAATTCAACCTTAAAACACCCGAAAATTCGATATTTTTGGGTCCCAGAAGCGATCTGTACATGCCTACTCAGTGCTAGAATGTTTTCAAAATATAGACTCAAAACATGCTAAAAATCGATATTTTAAGTGTCCAAAGTCGATATGTGCATGCATCTTCTGTACCAGTTTATATCTAAAATTAAGTCTCAAAACTCCCGAAAATTCGGTATTTTTGGGTCCTAGAAGCGATCTGTATATGCCTACTCCTATTTAGAATGTTTTCAAGATACAGACCCAAAACATTCTCAAAATCGATATTTTTGGTGCCCAAAAGTCGATAAGTGCATTCATCTTCACTACCCGTTTATATCACAAATCCAGGCTCAAAACACCAGAAAATTCGATATTTTGGGGTCCCTGAAGCGATCTGTACATGCCTACTCCGTGTTAGAGTATTTTCAAAAAACAGGCCCAAAACATGTAGAAAATCGATATTTTAGGTACACAAAGTCAATATGTGCATGCATCTTCTGTACCCGTTTATGTCTCAAATTCAGGCTCAAAACACTCGAAAATTCGGTATTTTTGGGTCCCTGAAGCGATCTGTACATGCCTACTCCTAGTTAGAATTTTTTCAAGATACAGAACCAAAACATGCTCAAAATTGATATATTTGGTGCCCAAACGAAGATAGGTGCATTCATCTTGAGTACCCGTTTATATCTCAAATCCAGGCACAAAACACCCGAAAATGCGATATTTTGCGGTCTCTGAAGCGATCTGTACATGCCTACTCGGTATTAGAGTATTTCCAAAATACAGACCCAAAACATGCTGAAAATCGATAATTTAGGTGCCTCAAGTCAATATGTGCATGCATCTTCTGTACCCGTTTATATATAAAATTAAGTCTCAAAACTCCCGAAAATTCGGTATTTTTGGGTCCTAGAAGCGATCTGTATATGCCTACTCCTAGTTAGAATGTTTTCAAGATACAGACCCAAAACATGCTCAAAATCGATATTTTAGGTGCCCAATAGTCGATATTTGCATGCATCTTCTGTACCCGTTTATATCTCAAATTCAGGCTCCAAGCACCCAAAAGTTCAATATTTTGGGGTCCCAGAAGCGATCTGTACATGCCTACTCCGTGTTAGAGTATTTTCAAAATACAGGCCCAAAACATACTGAAAATCGATATTTTAGGTGCCCAAAGTCGATATCTCAAATTCAGTCCCAAAACACCCGAAAATTCGATATTTTGGGGTCCCAGAAGCGATCTGTACATGCCTACTCCGTGTTAGAGTATTTTCAAAATACAGGCCCAAAACATACTGAAAATCGATCATTTAGGTGCCCAAAAGTCGATATGTGCATGCATCTTCTGTACCCGTTTATATCTCAAATTCAGGCTCCAAACACCCTAAAATTCGGTATTTTTGGGTCCTGGAAGCGATCTGTACATGCCTACTCCTAGTTAAATTTTTTTCAAGATACAGACCCAAAACATGCTAAAAATCGATATTTTTGGTGCCCAAAAGTCGATATGTGCATGCATCTTCTGTACCCGTTTATATATAAAATTAAGTCTCAAAACTCCCGAAAATTCGGTATTTTTGGGTCCTAGAAGTGATCTGTATATGCCTACTTCTAGTTAGAATGTTTTCAAGATACAGACCCAAAACATGCTCAAAATCGATATTTTAGGTGCCCAAAAGTCGATATGTGCATGCATCTTCTGTACCCGTTTATATCTCAAATTCAGGCTCCAAACACCCGAAAGTTCAATATTTTGGGGTCCCAGAAGCGATCTGTCTCCGTGTTAGAGTATTTTCAAAATACAGGCCCAAAACATACTGAAAATCGATATTTTAGGTGCCCAAACTCGCTATATCAAATTCAATCCCAAAACACCCGAAAATTCGATATTTTGGGGTCCCAGAAGCGATCTGTACATGCCTACTCCGTGTTAGAGTATTTTCAAAATACAGGCCCAAAACATACTGAAAATCGATCATTTAGGTGCCCAAAAGTCGATATGTGCATGCATCTTTTGTACCCGTTTATATCTCAAATTCAGGCTCCAAACACCCGAAAATTCGATAATTTTAGGGTCGAAGAAGCAAACTGTACATGCCTACTCAGATACAGGCCCAAAACATGCTGAAAATCGATATTTTAGGTGCCCAAAGTCAATATGTGTATGCATCTTCTACACCTGTTTATATCCCAAATTAAACCTTAAAACACCCAAAAATTAGATACTTTTGGGTCCCAGAAGCGATCTGTACATGCCTACTCAGTGCTAGAATGTTTTTAAAATATAGGCTCAAAACATGCTAGAAATCGATATTTTAAGTGTCCAAAGTCGATAAGTGCATGTATCTTCTGTACCAGTTTATATCTCAAATTCATGCTCAAAAGCTCAAAACACCCTAAAATTCGGTATTTTTGGGTCCTGTAAACGATCTGTACATGCATACTCCTAGTTAGAATTTTTTCAAGATACAGACCCAAAACATGCTCAAAATCGATATTTTTGGTGCCAAAAAGTCGATAAGTGCATTCATCTTCAGTACCTGTTTATATCTCAAATTCAGGCTCAAAACACCCGAAAATTCAATATTTTGGGGTCCCAGAAGCGATCTGTAAATGCCTACTTAGTGCTAGAATATTTTCAAAATATAGGCTCAAAACATGCTAAAAATCGATATTTTAAGTGTCCAAAGTCGATATGTTCATCCATCTTCAGTAGCCGTTTATATCTCAAATTCAGGCTTAAAACACCCGAAAATTCGATATTTTGGGGTCCCTGAAGCGATCTGTACATGCCTACTCCGTGTTAGAGTATTTTCAAAATACAGGCCCAAAACATACTGAAAATCGATATTTTATGTGCCAAAAAGTCGATATGTGCATGCATCTTCTGTACCCGTTTATATCTCAAATTCAGGCTCAAAACACCCGAAAATTCAATATTTTGGGGTCCCAGAAGCGATCTGTAAATGCCTACTTAGTGCTAGAATATTTTCAAAATATAGGCTCAAAACATGCTAAAAATCGATATTTTAAGTGTCCAAAGTCGATATGTTCATCCATCTTCAGTAGCCGTTTATATCTCAAATTCAGGCTTAAAACACCCGAAAATTCGATATTTTGGGGTCCCTGAAGCGATCTGTACATGCCTACTCCGTGTTAGAGTATTTTCAAAATACAGGCCCAAAACATACTGAAAATCGATATTTTATGTGCCCAAAAGTCGATATGTGCATGCATCTTCTGTACCCGTTTATATCTCAAATTCAGGCTCCAAACACCCGAAAATTCGATATTTTGGGGTCGAAGAAGCGATCTGCACATGCCTACTCAGTGCTAGAATGTTTTTAAAATATAGGCTTAAAACATGCTAAAAATCGATATTTTAAGTGTTCAAAGTCGATATGTGCATGTATATTTAGTACCCGTTTAGATGTCAAATTCAAGCTCAAAACACCCGAAAATTCAGTATTTTTCGGTCCTGGAAACGATCTGTACATGACTACTCCTAGTTAGAATATTTTCAAGATACAGACCCAAAACATGCTCAAAATCGATATTTTCTGTGCCCAAAAGTCGATATGTGCATGCATCTTCTGTACCCGTTTATATCTCAAATTCAGGCTCAAAACACCCGAAAATTCGATATTTTGGGGTCCCTGAAGCGATCTGTACATGCCTACTCCGTGTTAGAGTATTTTCAAAATAAAGGCCCAAAACATGCTGAAAATCGATATTTTAGGTGCCCAAAGTCAATATGTGTATGCATCTTCTGTACCCGTTTATATATCAAATCCAGGCTCAAAACACCCGAAAATTCGATATTTTTGGGTCCCAGAAGCGATCTGTTCATGCCTACTCAGTTCTAGGATATTTTCAAAATATAGGTCCAAAACATGCTAAATATCGATATTTTAGGTGCCCAAAGTCGATATCTCAAATTCAGGCCCAAAACTCCCGAAAATAAGATATTTTGGGGTCCCAGAAGCGATCTGTACATGCCTACTCCGTGTTTGAGTAATTTCAAAACACAGGCCCAAAACATACTGAAAATCGATCTTTTAGGTACCCAAAGGTCGATATGTGCATGCATCTTCTGTACCCGTTTATATATCAAATTCAGGCTCCAAACACCTGAAAATTCGATATTTTGGGTTCCCATAAGCGATCTGTACATGCCTACTCTGATACAGGCCCAACAATTCTGAAAATCGATATTTTAGGTGTCCAAAGTCGATATGTGCATGCATCTTCTGTACCCGTATATATCTCAAATTCAGGCTCCAAACACCCGAAAGTTCGATATTTTGGGGTCCCAGAAGAGATCTGTACATGCCTACTCAGATACAGGCCCAAAACATGCTGAAAATCGATATTTTAGGTGCCCAAAAGTCAATATGTGTATGCATCTTCTACACCTGTTTATATCCCAAATTCATCCTTAAAACACCCAAAAATTCGATATTATTGGGTCCCAGAAGCGATCTGTACATGCCTACTCAGTGCTAGAATGTTTTCAAAATATAGGCTCAAAACATGCTAAAAATCGATATTTTAAGTGTCCAAAGTCGATAAGTGCATGTATCTTCTGTTCCAGTTTATATCTCAAATTCATGCTCAAAAGCTCAAAACACCCGAAAATTCGGTATTTTTGGGTCCTGGAAGCGATCTGCACATGCCTACTCCTAGTTAGAATTTTTTCAAGATACAGACCCAAAACATGCTCAAAATCGATATTTTTAGTGCCCAAAAGTCGATAAGTGCATTCATCTTTAGTACCCGTTTATATCTCAAATTCAGGCTCAAAACACCCGAAAATTCGATATTTTGGGGTCCCTCAAGCGATCTGTACATGCCTACTTCATGTTAGAGTATTTTCAAAATACAGTCCCAAAACATGCAGAAAATCGATATTTTAGGTGCCCAAAGTCAATATGTGCATGCATCTTATGTACCCGTTTATATCTCAAATTCAGGCTCAAAACACCCGAAAATTCGATATTTATGGGTCCCAGAAGCGATCTGTACATGCCTACTCAGTGCTAGAATATTTTCCAAATATAGGTCCAAAACATGCTAAAAATCGATATTTTAGGTGCCCAAAGTCGATTACTTAAATTCAGGCCCAAAACACCCAAAAATTCGATATTTTTGGGTCTAGAAGCGATCTGCACATGCCTACTCAGTGCTAGAATGTTTTCAAAATATAGGCTCAAAACATGCTAAAAATCGATATTTTAAGTGTCCAAAGTCGATAAGTGCATGTATCTTCTGTACCAGTTTATATCTCAAATTCATGCTCAAAAGCTCAAAACACCCGAAAATTCGGTGTTTTTGGGGCCTGGAAACGATCTGTACATGCCTACTCCTAGTTAGAATTATTTCAAGATACAGACACAAAACATGCTCAAAATCGATATTTTTGGTGCCAAAAAGTCGATAAGTGCATTCATCTTCAGTACCCGTTTATATCTCAAATTCAGGCTCAAAAGACCCGAAAATTCGATATTTTGCGGTCTCTGAAGCGATCTGTACATGCCTACTCTGTATTAGAGTATTTTCAAAATACAGGCCAAAAACATGCTGAAAATCGATATTTTAGGTGCCCAAAGTCAATATGTGCATGCACCTTCTGTACCCGTTTATAACTCAAATTAAGTCTCAAAAGTCCCGATAATTCGGTATTTTTGGGTCCTAGAAGCGATCTGTACATGCCTACTCCTAGTTAGAATTTTATCAAGATACAGACCCAAAACATGCTCAAAATCGATATTTTCGGTGCCCAAAAGTTGATATGTGCATGCATCTTCAGTACCCGTTTATATCTCATATTCAGGATCTATGCACCCGAAAGTTCGATATTTTGGGGTCCCTGAAGCGATCTGTACATGCCTTCTCTGTGTTAGCGTATTTTCAAAATACAGGCCCAAAACATGCTGAAAATCGATATTTTAGGTGCCCAAAGTCGATATCTCAAATTCAGGGGCAAAACACCCGAAAATTCGATATTTTGGGGTCCCAGAAGCGATCTGTACATGCCTACTCAGATACAGGCCCATAACATGCTGAAAATCGATATTTTAGGTGCCCAAAGTTAATATGTGTATGCATCTTCTGCACCCGTTTTTATCTCAAATTCAACCTCAAAACACCCGAAAATTCGATATTTGTGGGTCTCTGAAGCGATCTGTACATGCCTACTCAGTGCTAGAATATTTTCAAAATATAGGCTCAAAACATGCTAAAAATCGATATTTTAAGAGTCCAAAGTCGATATGTGCATGCATTTTCAGTACCCATTTATATCTCAAATTCAGGCTCAAAACACCCGAAAATTTGATATTTTGGGGTCCCAGAAGCGATCTGTACATGCCTACTCCGTATTAGAGTATTTTCAAAATACAGGCCCAAAACATACTGAAAATCGATATTTTAGGTGCCCAAAAGTCGATATGTGAATGCAACTTCTGTACCCGTTTATATCTCAAATTCAGCCTCCAAACACCCGAAAATTCGATATTTTGGGGTCGAAGAAGCGATCTGCACATGCCTACTCAGTGCTAGAATTTTTTCAAAATATAGGCTCAAAACATAACAAAAATCGATATTTTAAATGTCCAAAGTCGATATGTGCATGCATCTTCTGAACCCGTTTATATCTCAAATTCTAGCTCAAAACACCCGAAAATTCGGTATTTTTGGGTCCTGGAAGCGATCTGTACATGACTACTCCTAGTTAGAATGTTTTCGAGATACAGACCCAAAACATGCTCAAAATCGATATTTTCGGTGCCCAAAAGTCGATATGTGCATGCATCTTCAATACCCGTTTATATCTCAAATTCAGGCTCAAAACAACCGAAAATTCGATATTTTGGGGTCCCTGAAGCAATATGTACATGCCTACTCCGTGTTAGAGTATTTTCGAAATACAGGCCCAAAACATGCTGAAAATCGATATTTTAGGTGCCCAAAGTCAATATGTGTATGCATCTTATGTACACGTTTATATCTCAAATCCAGGCTCAAAACACACGAAAATTCGATATTTTTGGGTCCTAGAAGCGATCTGTTCATGCCTACTCAGTTCTAGAATATTTTCAAAATATAGGTCAAAAACATGCTAAATATCAATATTTTAGGTGCCCAAAGTCGATATCTGAAATTCAGGCCCAAAACTCCCGAAAATTCGATATTTTGGGGTCCCAGAAGCGATCTGTACATGCCTACTCCGTGTTAGAGTATTTTCAAAATACAGGCCCAAAATATACTGAAAATCGATCTTTTAGGTAACCAAAAGTCGATATGTGCATGCAATTTCTGTACCGTTTTATATCTCAAATTCAGGCTCAAAACACCCGAATATTCGATATTTTGGGGTCCCAGAAGCGATCTGTACATGCCTACTCCGTGTTAGAGTATTTTCAAAATTCAGGCCCAAAACATGCTGAAAATCGATATTTTAGGGGCCCTAAGTCAATACGTGCATGCATCTTCTGTACCCGTTTATATCTCAAATTCAGGCTCAAAACACCCGAAAATTCGATATTTTGGAGTCCCAGAAGCGATCTGTACATGCCTACTCAGTGCTAGAATATTTTCAAAATATTGGCCCAAAACATGCTAAAAATCGATATTTTAGGTGCCCATAGTCGATATCTCAAAATCAGGCCCAAAACACCCAAAAATTCGATATTTTGGGGTTCCAGAAGCGATCTGTACATGCCTACTCCGTGTTAGAGTATTTTCAAAATACAGGCCTAATACATACTGAAAATCGATCTTCTAGGTGCCCAAAAGTCGATATGTGCATGCATCTTCTGTACCCGTTTATATCTCAAATTCAGGCTCCAAACACCCGAAAATTCGATATTTTGGGGTCCCAGAAGCGATCTGTACATGCCTACTATGTGTTAGAGTATTTTCATAATACAGGCCCAAAACATGCTGAAAATCTATATTTTAGGTGCCCAAAGTCAATATGTGTATGCATCTTCTGCACCCGTTTATATCCCAAATTCAACCTCAAAACACCCGAAAAGTCAATATTTTTGGATCCCAAAAGCGATCTGTATATGCCTACTCCGTGTTAGAGTATTTTCAAAATACAGGCCCAAAACATATTGAAAATCGATCTCTTAGGTAACCAAAAGTCGATATTTGCATGCATCTTTTGTGCCAGTTTATATCTCATATTCAGGCTTAAAACACCCGAATATTCGATATTTTGGGGTCCCTGAAGCGATCTGTACATGCCTACTCCGTGTTAGAGTATTTTCAAAATACAGGCCCAAAACATGCTGAAAATCGATATTTTATTTGCCCAAAGTCAATATGTGTATACATCTTCTGTACCCGTTTATATTTCAAACTCAGGCTCAAAACACCCAAAAATTCGATATTTTTGGGTCCCAGAAGTTATCTGTACATGCCTGCTCAGAGCTAGAATATTTTCAAAATATAGGTCCTAAACATGCTAAAAATCGATATTTTAGAGGCCAAAAGTCGATATCTCAAATTCAGGCGCAAAACACCCAAAAATTCGATATTTTTGGGTCTAGAAGCGATCTGTACATGCCTACTCAGTACTAGAATGTTTTCAAAATATAGGCTCAAAACATAATAAAAATCGATATTTTAAATGTCCAAAGTCGATATGTGCATGCATCTTTTGTACCCGTTTATATCTCAAATTCTAGCTCAAAACACCCGAAAATTTGGTATTTTTGGGTCCTTGAAGCGATCTGTACATGACTACTCCTAGTTAGAATGTTTTCAAGATACAGACCCAAAACATGCTCAAAATCGATATTTTCGGTGCCCAAAAGTCGATATGTGCATGCATCTTCAGTACCCGTTTATATCTCAAATTCAGGCTCAAAACACCCGAAAATTCGATATTTTGGGGTCCCTGAAGCGATCTGTACATGCCTACTCAGTGCTAGAATATTTTCAAAATATAGTCCCAAAACGTGCTGAAAATCTATATTTTAGGTGCCCAAAGTCGATATCTCAAATTCAGGCCCAAAACACACGAAAATTCGACATTTTGGGGTCCCAAAAGCGATCGGTGCATGCCTACTCCATGTTAGAGTATTTTCAAATTACAGGCCCAAAACATACTGAAAATCGATATTTTAAGGGCCCAAAGTCAATATGTGTATGCATCTTCAATACCCGTTTATATCTCAAGTCCAGGCTCAAAACACCTAAAAATTCGATATTTTTGGGTCCCAGAAACGATCTGTTCATGCCTACTCAGTTCAAGAATATTTTTAAAATATAGGTCCAAAACATGCTAAATATTGATATTTTAGGTGCCCAAAGTCGATATCTCAAATTCAGGCCCAAAACTCCCGAAAATTCGATATTTTTGGGTCCCAGAAGCGATCTGTACATGCCTACTCCGCGTTAGAGTAATTTCAGAACACAGGACCAAAACATACTGAAAATCGATCTTTTAGGTGCCCAAAGTCAATATGTACATTGATCTTCTGTACCCGTTTATATCTCAAATTCAGGCCCAAAACACAAGAAAATTCGACATTTTGGGGTCCCAAAAGCGATCGGTGCATGCCTACTCCGTGTTAGAGTATTTTCAAAATACAGGCCCAAAACATACTGAAAATCGATATTTTAAGGGCCCAAAGTCAATACGTGCATGCATCTTCTGTACCCGTTTATATCTCAAATTCAGGCTCAAAACAACCGAAAATTCGATATTTTGGGGTCCCAGAAGCGATTTGTACATGCCTACTCAGTGCTAGAATATTTTCAAAATATAGGCCGAAAACGTGCTAAAAATCTATATTTTAGGTGCCCAAAGTCGATATCTCAAATTCAGGCCCAAAACACCCGAAAATTCGACATTCTGGGGTCCCAAAAGCGATCGGTACATGCCTACTCCGTGTTAGAATATTTTAAAAATACAGGCCCAAAACATATTGAATATCGATCTCTTAGGTAAACAAAAGTCGATATGTGCATGCAACCTCTATACCAGTTTATATCTCAAATTCACGCTCAAAAAACCCGAATATTCGATATTTTGGGGTCCCAGAAGCGATCTGTACATGCCTACTCAGTGCTAGAATATTTCATAAATATTGGCCCAAAACATGCTAAAAATCGATATTATAGGTGCCAAAAGTCGATATCTCAAATTCAGGCCCAAAACACCCGAAAATTCGATATTTTGGGGTCCCAGAGGCGATCTGTACATGCCTACTCCGTGTTAGAGTATTTTCAAAATACAGGCCTAATACATACTGAAAATCGATCTTCTAGGTGCCCAAAAGTCGATATGTGCATGCATCTTCTGTACCCGTTTATATCTCAAATTCAGGCTCCAAACACCCGAAAATTCGATATTTTGGGGTCCCAGAAGCGATCTGTACATGCCTACTATGTGTTAGAGTATTTTCAAAATACAGGCCCAAAACATGCTGAAAATCTATATTTTAGGTGCCCAAAATCAATATGTGTATGCATCTTCTGCAACCGTTTATATCCCAAATTCAACCTCAAAACACCCAAAAAGTCAATATTTTTGGATCCCAAAAGCGATCTGTATATGCCTACTCCGTGTTAGAGTATTTTCAAAATACAGGCCCAAAACATTTTGAAAATCGATCTCTTAGGTTACCAAAAGTCGATATGTGCATGCATCTTCTGTACCAGTTTATATCTCAAATTCAGGCTTAAAACACCCGAATATTCGATATTTTGGGGTCCCTGAAGCGATCTGTACATGCCTACTCCGTGTTAGAGTATTTACAAAATACAGGCCCAAAACATACTGAAAATCGATATTTTAGGGGCCCAAAGTCAATACGTGCATGCATCTTCTGTACCCGTTTATATCTCAAATTCAGGCTCAAAACACCCGAAAATTCGATATTTTGGGGTCCCAGAAACGATATGTACATGCCTACTCCGTGTTAGAGTATTTTTAAAATACAGGCTCAAAACATGCTGAAAATCGATCTTTTAGGTGCCCAAAGTCAATATGTGCATGCATCTTCTGTACCCGTTTATATCTTAAATTCATTCTCAAAACACCCGATAATTCGATATTTTGGGGTTCCAGAAGCGATCTGTATATGCCTACTCAGTACTAGAATATTTTCAAAATATAGGCCCAAAACGTGCTAAAAATCGATATTTTAGGTGCCCAAAGTCGATATCTCAAATTCAGGCCAAAAACACCGGAAAATTCGACATTTTGGGGTCCCAAAAGCGATCGGTACATGCCTACTCCGTGTTAGAGTATTTTCAAAATACAGGCCCAAAACAAATTGAAAATCGATCTCTTAGGTAACCAAAAGTCGATATGTGCATGGATCTTCTGTACCAGTTTATATCTCAAATTCAGGCTCAAAAAACCCGAATATTCGATATTTTGGGGTCCCTGAAGCGATCTGTACATGCCTAGTCCGTGTTAGAGTATTTTCAAAATACAGGCCCAAAACATGCTGAAAATCGATATTTTAGGGGCCCAAAGTCAATACGTGCATGCATCTTCTATACCCGTTTATATCTCAAATTCAGGCTCAAAACACCCAAAAATTCGATATTTTGGAGTCCCAGAAGCGATCTGTACATGCCTACTCAGTGCTAGAATATTTTATTAATATTGGCCCAAAACATGCTAAAAATCTATATTATAGGTGCCAAAAGTCGATATCTCAAATTCAGGCCCAAAACACCCGAAAATTCGATATTTTGGGGTCACAGAAGCGATCGGTGCATGCCTACTCCGTGTTAGAGTATTTTCAAGATTCAGACCCAAAACATGCTCAAAATCGATCTTTTAGGTGCCCAAAAGTCGATATGTGCATGCATCTTCAGTACCCGTTTATATCTCAAATTCAGGCTCAAAACTCCCGAAAATTCGACATTTTGGGGTCCCAAAAGCGATCTGTACATGCCTACTCCGTGTTAGAGTATTTTCAAAATACAGGTCCAAAACATACTGAAAATCGATCTCTTAGGTAACCAAAAGTCGATATGTGCATGCATCTTCTGTGCCATTTTATAACTCAAATTTAGGCTCAAAACACCCGAAAATTCGATATTTTGGGGTCCCAGAAACGATCTGTACATGCCTACTCAGTGCTAGAATATTTTCAAAATATAGGCCCAAAACGTGCTAAAAATCTATATTTTAGGTGCCCAAAGTCGATATCTCAAATTCAGGCCCAAAGCACCAGAAAATTCGACATTTTGAGGTACCAAAAGAGATCTGTGCATGCCTACTCCGTGTTAGAGTATTTTCAAAATACAGGCCCAAAACATACTGAAAATCGATCGTTTAGGTAACCAAATGTCGATATGTGCATGCAATTTCTTTACCGTTTTATATCTCAATTTCAGGCTCAAAACAACCGAATATTCGATATTTTGGGGTCCCAGATGAGATCTGTACATGCCTACTCCGTGTTAGAGTATTTTCAAAATACAGGCCCAAAACATGCTGAAAATCGATATTTTAGAGGCCCAAAGTCAATACGTGCATGCATCTTCTGTACCCGTTTATATCTCAAATTCAGGCTCAAAACACCCGAAAATTCGATATTTTGGGGTCTCAGAAGCGATCTGTACATGCCTACTATGTGTTAGAGTATTTTCAAAATACGGGCCCAAAACATGCTGAAAATCGATATTTTAGGTGCCCAAAGTCAATATGTGTATGCATCTTCTGCACCCGTTTATATCCCAAATTCAGCCTCAAAACACCCGAAATTCGATATTTTGGGGTCCCGAAGGGATCTGTATAAGCCTACTCATTGCTAGAATTTTTTTTAAAATAAAGGCTCAAAACATGCAAAAAATCGATATTTTAGGTGCCCAAAAGTTGATATGTGCATGCATCTTCAGTACCCGTTTATATCTCAAATTCAGTCTCAAAACACCCGAAAAGTCGATATTTTGAAGTCCCAGAAGCGATCTATACATGCCTACTCCGTGTTAGAGTATTTTCAAAATACAGGCCCAAAAAATGCTGAAAATCGATCTTTTAGGTGCCCAAAGTCAATATGTACATGCATCTTGTGTACCCGTTTATATCTAAAATTCAGGCTCCAAACACCCGAAAATTCTATATTTTGGGGTCCCAGAAGCGATCTGTACATGCTTACTCCGTGTTAGAGAATTTTCAAAATACAGGCCCAAAACATGCTGAAAATCGATCTTTTAGGTGCCCAATGTCAACATGTGCATGCATCTTCTGTACACGTTTATATCTCAAATTCATTCTCAAAACACCAGAAAATTCGATATTTTGGGGTCCCATAAGCGATTTGTACATGCCTACTCAGTGCTAGAATATTTTCAAAATATAGGCCCAAAACGTGCTGAAAATCGATATTTTAGGTGCCCAAAGTCGATATCTCAAATTCAGGCCCAAAACACCCGAAAATTCGATATATTGAGATCCCAGAAGCGATCTGTACAAGCCTACTCCGTGTTAGAGTATTTTTAATATACAGGCCCAAAACATACTGAAAATCGATCTTTTAGGTGCCCAAAAGTCGATATGTGGAGGCATCTTCTGTACCCGTTTTTATCTCAAATTCAGGCTCCAAACACCCGAAAATTCGTTATTTTAGGGGTCCCAGAAGCGATTTGTACTTGCCTACTCCGTGTTAGAGTATTTTCAAATTATAGTCTCAAAACATGCTAAAAATCGATATTTTAGGTGACCAAAGTCAATATGTGCATGCATCTTCTGTACCCGTTTATATCTCGAATATTTTCAAAATAAAGGCTCAAAACATTCTAAAAATCGATATTTTAAGTGTCCAAAGTCGATATGTGCATGCATCTTCTGTACCCGTTTATATCTCAAATTAAGGCTCAAAACACCCGAAAAATTGGTACTTTTGGGTCCAAGAAGCGATTTGTACATGCCTACTCCTAGTTAGAATGTTTTCAAGATACAGACCCAAAACATGCTGAAAATCGATATTTTAGGTGCCCAAAAGTCGATATGTGCATGCATATTCTGTACCCGTTTATATCTCAAATTCAGGCTCAAAACACCCGAAAATTCGATATTTTGGAGACCAAAGAAGCGATATGTACATGCCTACTTAGATACAGGCCCAAAACATGCTGAAAATCGATATTTTAGGTGCCCAAAAGTCGATATGTGCATGCATATTCTGTACCCGTTTATATCTCAAATTCAGGCTCCAAACACCCGAAAAATCGATAGTTTTGGGTCCCAGAAGCGATTTATACTTGCCTACTCCGTGTTAGAGTATTTTCAAAGTACAGGCCCAAAACATGCTGAAAATCGATATTTTAAGTGACCAAAGTCAATATGTGTATGCATCTTCTGCACCCGTTTATATGCCAAATTCAACCTCAAAACACCCGAAAATTCAACATTTTTGGATCCCAGAAGCGATCTGTACATGACTACTCAGTGCCAGAATGTTTTCAAAATATAGGCTCAAAACATGCTAAAAATCGATATTATAATTGTCCAAAGTCGATATGTGCATGCATCTTCTGTAACCGTTTATATCTCATATTCAGTCTCAAAACACCCAAAAATTCGATATTTTTGGGTCCGAGAAGTAATCTGTACATGCCTACTTAGTGATAGAATATTTTAAAAATATAGGCCCAAAACATGCTAAAAATCGATATTTTTGGGGCCCAAATTCGATATCTCAAATTTAGGCCCAAAACATCCGAAAATTCGATATTTTGGGGTCCCAGAAGCGATCTGTACATGCCTACCCTGTGTTAGAGTATTTTCAAATTCTGGCCCAAAACATAATTAAAAATCGATCTTTTAGGTGCCCAAAAGTCGATATGTTGATGCATCTTCAGTACCCGTTTATATCTTAAATTCAGGCTCCAAACACCCGAAAATTCGATATTTTGGGGTCCCAGAAACGATCTGTACTTGCCTACTCCATGTTAGAATAATTTCAAAATACAGGCCCAAAACATGCTGAAAATCGATATTTTAGGTGACCAAAGTCAATATGTGTATGCATCTTCTGCAACCGTTTATATCCCAAATTCAACCTCAAAACACCCGAAAATTCGTTATTTTAGGGGTCCCAGAAGCGATTTGTACTTGCCTACTCCGTGTTAGAGTATTTTCAAATTATAGTCTCAAAACATGCTAAAAATCGATATTTTAGGTGACCAAAGTCAATATGTGCATGCATCTTCTGTACCCGTTTATATCTCGAATATTTTCAAAATAAAGGCTCAAAACATTCAAAAAATCGATATTTTAAGTGTCCAAAGTCGATATGTGCATGCATCTTCTGTACCCGTTTATATCTCAAATTAAGGCTCAAAACACCCGAAAAATTGGTACTTTTGGGTCCAAGAAGCGATCTGTACATGCCTACTCCTAGTTAGAATGTTTTCTAGATACAGACCCAAAACATGCTGAAAATCGATATTTTAGGTGCCCAAAAGTCGATATGTGCATGCATATTCTGTACCCGTTTATATCTCAAATTCAGGCTCAAAACACCCGGAAATTCGATATTTTGGAGACCAAAGAAGCGATATGTACATGCCTACTTAGATACAGGCCCAAAACATGCTGAAAATCGATATTTTAGGTGCCCAAAAGTCGATATGTGCATGCATATTCTGTACCCGTTTATATCTCAAATTCAGGCTCCAAACACCCGAAAAATCGATAGTTTTGGGTCCCAGAAGCGATTTATACTTGCCTACTCCGTGTTAGAGAATTTTCAAAGTACAGGCCCAAAACATGCTGAAAATCGATATTTTAAGTGACCAAAGTCAATATGTGTATGCATCTTCTGCACCCGTTTATATGCCAAATTCAACCTCAAAACACCCGAAAATTCGATATTTTTGGATCCCAGAAGCGATCTGTACATGACTACTCAGTGCTAGAATGTTTTCAAAATATAGGCTCAAAACATGCTAAAAATCGATATTTTAAGTGTCCAAAGTTGATATGTGCATGCATCTTCTGTACCCGTTTATATCTCAAATTCAAGCTCAAAACACCCGAAAATTCGATATTTTGGGGTCCCAGAAGCAATCTGTACATGCCTGCTTAGATACAGGCCCAAAACATGCTGAAAATCGATATTTTAGGTGCCCAAAGTCAATATTTGTGTGCATCTTCTGCACCCGTTTATATCCAAAATTGAACCTCAAAACACCCGAAAATTCGATATTTTTGGGTCCCAGAAGCGATCTGTACATGCCTACTCAGTGCTAGAATGTTTTCAAAATATAGGCTCAAAACATGCTAAAAATCGATATTTTAAGTGTCCAAAGTTGATATGTGCATGCATCTTCTGTACCCGTTTATATCTCAAATTCAAGCTCAAAACACCCGAAAATTCGATATTTTGGGGTCCCAGAAGCGATCTTTACATGCCTACTCAGTGCTAGAATATTTTCAAAATATAGGCCCAAAACATGCTAAAAATCGATATTTTAGGTGCCCAAAGTCGATATCTCAAATTCAGGCCCAAAACACCCGAAAATTTGAGATTTTGGGGTCCCAGAAGCGATCTGCACATGCCTACTCCGTGTTAGAGTATTTTCAATATACAGGCCCAAAACATACTGAAAATCGATCTTTTAGGTGCCCATAAGTCGATATGTGGATACATTTTTTTTTTTTTTTTTTTTTTTTTTTTTTTTTTTTTTTTTTTTTTTTTTCTATACCTCAACCTCGGGGCAGTAGGCTGTCAGTAGCCCGTGACTCTTGCGAGGCCCCGAGATTATTGGGTGTCGCACCAGATGAGACAGTGGAGCTTCGTGGTGATGTTGGTATCGTAGCTTCTCTTCTGTCCCACTAGATGTAGACACCTTATTTATACACGTCACTATCAGGGGAGAGCAGCTACACCGTCACTCACAGCATCTTGGAATATGGTCTGGCATCTTCTATGTTGTGAGTTGACGACGATGTAGGGGGTATTTTCTTGACGTGTCGGCGTAGCCAGGATAATTGACGAACAGCTGGACCCAGTTCACCTCAGAAAAATCCCAGACGTTTTCTCGTGGATTTGAACCCGGGTCCATGATATTTGCAGTCCGTCTCTCTATCCACTCTGCCACCGCCTCCCCCGTTTATATCTCAAATTCAGGCTCCAAGCACCCGAAAATTCGATATTTTTGGGTCCCATAAGCGATTTGTACTTGCCTACTCTGTGTTAGAGTATTTTCAAAATTCCGGCCCAAAACATGCTGAAAATCGGTATTTTAAATGACCAAAGTCAATATGTGTATGCATCTTCTGCACCCGTTTATATGCCAAATTCAACCTCAAAACACCCGAAAATTCAACATTTTTGGATCCCAGAAGCGATCTGTACATGACTACTCAGTGCCAGAATGTTTTCAAAATATAGGCTCAAAACATGCTAAAACTCGATATTTTAATTGTCCAAAGTCGATATGTGCATGCATCTTCTGTAACCGTTTATATCTCATATTCAGTCTCAAAACACCAAAAAATTCGATATTTTTGGGTCCGAGAAGTAATCTGTACATGCCAACTTAGTGATAGAATATTTTAAAAATATAGGCCCAAAACATGCTAAAAATCGATATTTTTGGGGCCCAAATTCGATATCTCAAATTTAGGCCCAAAACATCCGAAAATTCGATATTTTGGGGTCCCAGAAGCGATCTGTACATGCCTACCCTGTGTTAGAGTATTTTCAATAAACAGGCCCAAAACATACTTAAAAATCGATCTTTTAGGTGCCCAAAAGTCGATATGTTGATGCATCTTCTGTACCCGTTTATATCTTAAATTCAGGCTCCAAACACCCGAAAATTCGATATTTTGGGGTCCCAGAAACGATCTGTACTTGCCTACTCCATGTTAGAATAATTTCAAAATACAGGCCCAAAACATGCTGAAAATCGATATTTTAGGTGACCAAAGTCAATATGTGTATGCATCTTCTGCACTTGTTTATATCTCAAATTTAACCTTAAAACACCCGAAAATTCGATATTTTTGGGTCCCAGAAGCGATCTGTACATGCCTACTCAGTGCTAGAATGTTTTCAAAATATAGGCTCAAAACATGCTAAAAATCGATATTTTAAGTGTCCAAAGTTGATATGTGCATGCATCTTCTGTACCCGTTTATATCTCAAATTCAAGCTCAAAACACCCGAAAATTAGATATTTTGGGGTCCCAGAAGCGATCTTTACATGCCTACTCAGTGCTAGAATATTTTCAAAATATAGGCCCAAAACATGCTAAAAATCGATATTTTAGGTGCCCAAAGTCGATATCTCAAATTCAGGCCCAAAACACCCGAAAATTTGAGATTTTGGGGTCCCAGAAGCGATCTGTACATGCCTACTCCGTGTTAGAGTATTTTCAATATACAGGCCCAAAACATACTGAAAATCGATCTTTTAGGTGCCCAAAAGTCGATATGTGGATACATTTTTTGTACCCGTTTATATCTCAAATTCAGGCTCCAAGCACCCGAAAATTCGATATTTTTGGGTCCCATAAGCGATTTGTACTTGCCTACTCTGTGTTAGAGTATTTTCAAAATTCCGGCCCAAAACATGCTGAAAATCGATATTTTAAATGACCAAAGTCAATATGTGTATGCATCTTCTGCACCCGTTTATATGCCAAATTCAACCTCAAAACACCCGAAAATTCAACATTTTTGGATCCCAGAAGCGATCTGTACATGACTACTCAGTGCCAGAATGTTTTCAAAATATAGGCTCAAAACATGCTAAAAATCGATATTTTAATTGTCCAAAGTCGATATGTGCATGCATCTTCTGTAACCGTTTATATCTCATATTCAGTCTCAAAACACCCAAAAATTCGATATTTTTGGGTCCGAGAAGTAATCTGTACATGCCAACTTAGTGATAGAATATTTTAAAAATATAAGCCCAAAACATGCTAAAAATCGATATTTTTGGGGCCCAAATTCGATATCTCAAATTTAGGCCCAAAACATCCGAAAATTCGATATTTTGGGGTCCCAGAAGCGATCTGTACATGCCTACCCTGTGTTAGAGTATTTTCAATAAACAGGCCCAAAACATACTTAAAAATCGATCTTTTAGGTGCCCAAAAGTCGATATGTTGATGCATCTTCTGTACCCGTTTATATCTTAAATTCAGGCTCCAAACACCCGAAAATTCGATATTTTGGGGTCCCAGAAACGATCTGTACTTGCCTACTCCATGTTAGAATAATTTCAAAATACAGGCCCAAAACATGCTGAAAATTGATATTTTAGGTGACCAAAGTCAATATGTGTATGCATCTTCTGCACTTGTTTATATCTCAAATTTAACCTAAAAACACCCGAAAATTCGATATTTTTGGGTCCCAGAAGCGATCTGTACATGCCTACTCAGTGCTAGAATGTTTTACAAAATATAGGCTCAAAACATGCTCAAAATCGATATTTTAGGTGCCCAAAAGTCGATATGTGCATGCATCTTCAGTACTTGTTTATATCTCAAATTCAAGCTCAAAACACCCGAAAATTCGATATTTTTGGGTCCCAGAAGCGATCTGTTCATGCCTACTCCTAGTTAGAATGTGTTCAAGATACAGACCCAAAACATGCTCAAAATCGATATTTTAGGTGCCCAAAAGTCGATATGAGCATGCATTTTCTGTACCCGTTTATATCTCAAATTCAGGCTCAAAACACCCGAAAATTCGATATTTTGGGGTCCCAGAAGCGATCTGTACATGCCTTCTCAGTGCTAGAATATTTTCAAAATATATGCCCAAAACATGCTAAAAATCGATATTTTGGGTGCCCAAAGTCGATATCTCAAATTCAAGCCCAAAACACCCGAAAAATCGATATTTTGGGGTCCCATAAGCGATCTGTACATGCCTACTCCGTGTTAGAGTATTTTCAAAATACAGGCTCAAAACATACAGAAAATCGATATTTTAAGTGCCCAAAAGTCGATATGCGCATGCATCTTCTGTACCCGTTTATATCTGAAATTCAGGTTCCAAACACCCGAAAATTCGGTATTTTGGGGTCCCAGAAGCGATCTGTAAATGCCTACTCAGTTACAGGCCTAAAACATGCTGAAAATTGATATTTTAGGTGCCCAAAGTCAATATGTGTATGCATCTTCTTCACCCGTTTATATCCCAAATTCAACCTCAAAACACCCGATAATTCGATATTTTTGGGTCCCAGAGGCGATCTGTACATGCCTACTCAGTGCTAGAATGTTTTCAAAATATAGGCTTAAAACATGATAAAAATCGATATTTTAAGTGTCCAAAGTCGATATGTGTATGCATCTTCTGCACCCGTTTATATCTCAAATTCAGGCTCAAAACACCCTAAAATTCGATATTTTGGGGTCCCAGAAGCAATCTGTACATGCCTACTCAGTGCTAGAATATTTTCAAAATATATGCCCAAAACATGCTAAAAATTGATATTTTAGGTGCCCAAAGTCGATATTTTAAATTCAGTCCCAAAACACCCGAAAATTCGATATTTTGGGGTCCCAGAAGTGATCTGTACATGCCTACTCCGTGTTAGAGTATTTTCATAATACAGGCCCAAAACATGCTGAAAATCGATATTTTAGGTGCACAAAGTCAATATGTGTATGCATCTTCTGCACCCGTTTATATCCCAAATTCTACCTCAAAACACACGAAAATTCGATATTTTTGGGTCCCAGAAGCGACCTGTACATGCCTACTCAGTGCTAGAATATTTTCAAAATATAGGCTTAAAACATGCTAAAAATCGATATTTTAAGTGTCCAAAGTCGATATGTGCATGCATCTTCTAGTCCCGTTTATATCTCAAATTCAGGCTCATAACACCCGAAAATTCGATATTTTTGGGTCCTAGAAGCGATCTGTACATGCCTACTCCTAGTTAGAATGTTTTCAAGATACAGACCCAATACATGCTCAAAATCGATATTTTAGGTGCCCAAAAGTCGATATGTGCATGCATCTTCTGTACTTGTTTATATCTCAAATTCAGGCTCAAAACACCCGAAAATTCGATATTTTGGGGTCCCAGAAGCGATCTGTACATGCCTACTCAGTGCTAGAATATTTTCAAAATATAGGCACAAAACATGCTAGAAATCGATATTTTTGGTGCCCAAAGTCGATATCTCAGATTCAGGCCCAAAACACCCGAAAATTTGATATTTTGGGGTCCCAGAAACGATCTGTATATGCCTACTCCGTGTTAGAGTATTTTCAATATACAGGCCCGAAACATACTGAAAATCGATCCTTTAGGTGCCCAAAAGTCGATATGTAGATGCATCTTCTGTACCCGTTTATATCTCAAATTCAGGCTCCAAACACCCGAAAATTCGATATTTTGGGGTCCGAGAAGGAATCTGTACTTGCCTACTCCGTGTTAGAGTATTTTCAAAATACAGGCCCAAAACATGCTAAAAATCGATATTTTAAGTGTCCAAAGTCGATATGTGCATGCATCTTCTGTACCCGTTTATATCTCAAATTCAGGCTCAAAACACCCGAAAAATTGGTACTTTTGGGTCCAAGAAGCGATCTGTACATGCCTACTCCTAGTTAGAATATTTTCTAGATACAGACCCAAAACATGCTGAAAATCGATATTTTAGGTGCCCAAAAGTCGATATGTGCATGCATATTCTGTACCCGTTTATATCTCAAATTCAGGCTCAAAACACCCGGAAATTCGATATTTTGGAGACCAAAGAAGCGATATGTACATGCCTACTTAGATACAGGCCCAAAACATGCTGAAAATCGATATTTTAGGTGCCCAAAAGTCGATATGTGCATGCATATTCTGAACCCGTTTATATCTCAAATTCAGGCTCCAAACACCCGAAAAATCGATAGTTTTGGGTCCCAGAAGCGATTTATACTTGCCTACTCCGTGTTAGAGAATTTTCAAAGTACAGGCCCAAAACATGCTGAAAATCGTTATTTTAAGTGACCAAAGTCAATATGTGTATGCATCTTCTGCACCCGTTTATATGCCAAATTCAACCTCAAAACACCCGAAAACTCGATATTTTTGGATCCCAGAAGCGATTTGTACATGACTACTCAGTGCTAGAATGTTTTCAAAATATAGGCTCAAAACATGCTAAAAATCGATATTTTAAGTGTCCAAAGTTGATATGTGCATGCATCTTCTGTACCCGTTTATATCTCAAATTCAAGCTCAAAACACCCGAAAATTCGATATTTTGGGGTCCCAGAAGCAATCTGTACATGCCTGCTTAGATACAGGCCCAAAACATGCTGAAAATCGATATTTTAGGTGCCCAAAGTCAATATTTGTGTGCATCTTCTGCACCCGTTTATATCCAAAATTGAACCTCAAAACACCCGAAAATTCGATATTTTTGGGTCCCAGAAGCGATCTGTACATGCCTACTCAGTGCTAGAATGTTTTCAAAATATAGGCTCAAAACATGCTAAAAATCGATATTTTAAGTGTCCAAAGTTGATATGTGCATGCATCTTCTGTACCCGTTTATATCTCAAATTCAAGCTCAAAACACCCGAAAATTCGATATTTTGGGGTCCCAGAAGCGATCTTTACATGCCTACTCAGTGCTAGAATATTTTCAAAATATAGGCCCAAAACATGCTAAAAATCGATATTTTAGGTGCCCAAAGTCGATATCTCAAATTCAGGCCCAAAACACCCGAAAATTTGAGATTTTGGGGTCCCAGAAGCGATCTGCACATGCCTACTCCGTGTTAGAGTATTTTCAATATACAGGCCCAAAACATACTAAAAATCGATCTTTTAGGTGCCCAAAGTCGATATCTCAAATTCAGGCCCAAAACACCCGAAAATTTGAGATTTTGGGGTCCCAGAAGCGATCTGCACATGCCTACTCCGTGTTAGAGTATTTTCAATATACAGGCCCAAAACATACTAAAAATCGATCTTTTAGGTGCCCAAAAGTCGATATGTGGATACATTTTTTGTACCCGTTTATATCTCAAATTCAGGCTCCAAGCACCCGAAAATTCGATATTTTTGGGTCCCATAAGCGATTTGTACTTGCCTACTCTGTGTTAGAGTATTTTCAAAATTCCGGCCCAAAACATGCTGAAAATCGATATTTTAAATGACCAAAGTCAATATGTGTATGCATCTTCTGCACCCGTTTATATGCCAAATTCAACCTCAAAACACCCGAAAATTCAACATTTTTGGATCCCAGAAGCGATCTGTACATGACTACTCAGTGCCAGAATGTTTTCAAAATATAGGCTCAAAACATGCTAAAAATCGATATTTTAATTGTCCAAAGTCGATATGTGCATGCATCTTCTGTAACCGTTTATATCTCATATTCAGTCTCAAAACACCCAAAAATTCGATATTTTTGGGTCCGAGAAGTAATCTGTACATGCCAACTTAGTGATAGAATATTTTAAAAATATAGGCCCAAAACATGCTAAAAATCGATATTTTTGGGGCCCAAATTCGATATCTCAAATTTAGGCCCAAAACATCCGAAAATTCGATATTTTGGGGTCCCAGAAGCGATCTGTACATGCCTACCCTGTGTTAGAGTATTTTCAATAAACAGGCCCAAAACATACTTAAAAATCGATCTTTTAGGTGCCCAAAAGTCGATATGTTGATGCATCTTCTGTACCCGTTTATATCTTAAATTCAGGCTCCAAACACCCGAAAATTCGATATTTTGGGGTCCCAGAAACGATCTGTACTTGCCTACTCCATGTTAGAATAATTTCAAAATACAGGCCCAAAACTTGCTGAAAAACGATATTTTAGGTGACCAAAGTCAATATGTGTATGCATCTTCTGCACTTGTTTATATCTCAAATTTAACCTAAAAACACCCGAAAATTCGATATTTTTGGGTCCCAGAAGCGATCTGTACATGCCTACTCAGTGCTAGAATGTTTTCAAAATATAGGCTCAAAACATGCTAAAAATCGATATTTTAAGTGTCCAAAGTTGATATGTGCATGCATCTTCTGTACCCGTTTATATCTCAAATTCAAGCTCAAAACACCCGAAAATTCGATATTTTGTGGTCCCAGAAGCGATCTTTACATGCCTACTCAGTGCTAGAATATTTTCAAAATATAGGCCCAAAACATGCTAAAAATCGATATTTTAGGTGCCCAAAGTCGATATCTCAAATTCAGGCCCAAAACACCCGAAAATTTGAGATTTTGGGGTCCCAGAAGCGATCTGTACATGCCTACTCCGTGTTAGAGTATTTTCAATATACAGGCCCAAAACATACTGAAAATCGATCTTTTAGGTGCCCAAAAGTCGATATGTGGATACATTTTTTGTACCCGTTTATATCTCAAATTCAGGCTCCAAGCACCCGAAAATTCGATATTTTTGGGTCCCATAAGCGATTTGTACTTGCCTACTCTGTGTTAGAGTATTTTCAAAATTCCGGCCCAAAACATGCTGAAAATCGATATTTTAAATGACCAAAGTCAATATGTGTATGCATCTTCTGCACCCGTTTATATGCCAAATTCAACCTCAAAACACCCGAAAATTCAACATTTTTGGATCCCAGAAGCGATCTGTACATGACTACTCAGTGCCAGAATGTTTTCAAAATATAGGCTCAAAACATGCTAAAAATCGATATTTTAATTGTCCAAAGTCGATATGTGCATGCATCTTCTGTAACCGTTTATATCTCATATTCAGTCTCAAAACACCCAAAAATTCGATATTTTTGGGTCCGAGAAGTAATCTGTACATGCCAACTTAGTGATAGAATATTTTAAAAATATAGGCCCAAAACATGCTAAAAATCGATATTTTTGGGGCCCAAATTCGATATCTCAAATTTAGGCCCAAAACATCCGAAAATTCGATATTTTGGGGTCCCAGAAGCGATCTGTACATGCCTACCCTGTGTTAGAGTATTTTCAATAAACAGGCCCAAAACATACTTAAAAATCGATCTTTTAGGTGCCCAAAAGTCGATATGTTGATGCATCTTCTGTACCCGTTTATATCTTAAATTCAGGCTCCAAACACCCGAAAATTCGATATTTTGGGGTCCCAGAAACGATCTGTACTTGCCTACTCCATGTTAGAATAATTTCAAAATACAGGCCCAAAACATGCTGAAAATCGATATTTTAGGTGACCAAAGTCAATATGTGTATGCATCTTCTGCACTTGTTTATATCTCAAATTTAACCTAAAAACACAAGAAAATTCGATATTTTTGGGTCCCAGAAGCGATCTGTACATGCCTACTCAGTGCTAGAATGTTTTACAAAATATAGGCTCAAAACATGCTCAAAATCGATATTTTAGGTGCCCAAAAGTCGATATGTGCATGCATCTTCTGAACTTGTTTATATCTCAAATTCAAGCTCAAAACACCCGTAAATTCGATATTTTTGGGTCCCAGAAGCGATCTGTTCATGCCTACTCCTAGTTAGAATGTGTTCAAGATACAGACCCAAAACATGCTCAAAATCGATATTTTAGGTGCCCAAAAGTCGATATGAGCATGCATTTTCTGTACCCGTTTATATCTCAAATTCAGGCTCAAAACACCCGAAAATTCGATATTTTGGGGTCCCAGAAGCGATCTGTACATGCCTTCTCAGTGCTAGAATATTTTCAAAATATATGCCCAAAACATGCTAAAAATCGATATTTTGGGTGCCCAAAGTCGATATCTCAAATTCAAGCCCAAAACACCCGAAAAATCGATATTTTGGGGTCCCATAAGCGATCTGTACATGCCTACTCCGTGTTAGAGTATTTTCAAAATACAGGCTCAAAACATACAGAAAATCGATATTTTAAGTGCCCAAAAGTCGATATGCGCATGCATCTTCTGTACCCGTTTATATCTGAAATTCAGGTTCCAAACACCCGAAAATTCGGTATTTTGGGGTCCCAGCAGCGATCTGTAAATGCCTACTCAGTTACAGGCCTAAATCATGCTGAAAATTGATATTTTAGGTGCCCAAAGTCAATATGTGTATGCATCTTCTACACCCGTTTATATCCCAAATTCAACCTCAAAACACCCGATAATTCGATATTTTTGGGTCCCAGAGGCGATCTGTACATGCCTTCTCAGTGCTAGAATGTTTTCAAAATCTAGGCTTAAAACATGATAAAAATCGATATTTTAAGTGTCCAAAGTCGATATGTGTATGCATCTTCTGCACCCGTTTATATCTCAAATTCAGGCTCAAAACACCCTAAAATTCGATATTTTGGGGTCCCAGAAACGATCTGTACTTGCCTACTCCATGTTAGAATATTTTCAAAATACATGCCCAAAACATGTTGAAAATCGATATTTTAGGTGACCTAAGTCAATATGTGTATGCATCTTCTGCAACCGTTTATATCCCAAATTCAACCTCAAAACACCCGAAAATTCGATATTTTTGGGTCCCAGAAGCGATCTGTACATGCCTACTCAGTGCTAGAAAGTTTTACAAAATATTGGCTCAAAACATGCTCAAAATCGATATTTTAGGTGCCCAAAAGTAGATATGTGCATGCATCTTCTGTACTTGTTTATATCTCAAAATCAACCTCAAAACACCCGAAAATTCGATATTTTTGGGTCCCAGAAGCGATCTATACATGCCTACTCCTAGTTAGTATGTGTTCAAGATACAGACCCAAAACATGCTCAAAATCGATATTTTAGGTGCCCAAAAGTCAATATGTGCATGCATTTTCTGTACCCGTTTATATCTCAAATTCAGGCTCAAAACACCCGAAAATTCGATATTTTGGGGTCCCAGAAGCGATCTGTACATGCCTTCTCAGTGCTAGAATATTTTCAAAATATATGCCCAAAACATGCTAAAAATCGATATTTTTGGTGCCCAAAGTCGATATCTCAAATTCAAGCCCAAAACACCCGAAAAATCGATATTTTGGGGTCCCAGAAGCGATCTGTACATGCCTACTCCGTGTTAGAGTATTTTCAAAATACAGGCTCAAAACATACAGAAAATCGATATTTTAAGTGCCCAAAAGTCGATATGCGCATGCATCTTCTGTACCCGTTTATATCTGAAATTCAGGTTCCAAACACCCGAAAATTCGGTATTTTTGGGTCCCAGATGCGATCTGTAAATGCCTACTCAGTTACAGGCCCCAAACATGCTGAAAATTGATATTTTAGGTGCCCAAAGTCAATATGTGTATTCATCTTCTGCACCCGTTTATATCCCAAATTCAACCTCAAAACACCCGATAATTCGATATTTTTGGGTCCCAGAAGCGATCTGTACATGCCTACTCAGTGCTAGAATATTTTCAAAATATATGCCTAAAACATGCTAAAAATTGATATTTTAGGTGCCCAAAGTCGATATTTTAAATTCAGGCCCAAAACACCCGAAAATTCGATATTTTGGGGTCCCAGAAGCGATCTGTACATGCCTACTCCGTGTTAGAGTATTTTCAAAATACAGGCCCAAAACATGCTGAAAATCGATATTTTAGGTGCACAAAGTCAATATGTGTATGCATCTTCTGCACCCGTTTATATCCCAAATTCAACCTCAAAACACCCGAAAATTCGATATTTTTGGGTCCCAGAAGCGACCAGTACATGCCTACTCAGTGCTAGAATATTTTCAAAATATAGGCTCAAAACATGCTAAAAATCGATATTTTAAGTGTCCAAACTCGATATGTGCATGCATCTTCTTGTCCCGTTTATATCTCAAATTCAGGCTCATAACACTCGAAAATTCGATATTTTTGGGTCCTAGAAGCGATCTGTACATGCCTACTCCTAGTTAGAATGTTTTCAAGATACAGACCTAAAACATGCTCAAAATCGATATTTTAGGTGCCCAAAAGTCGATATGTGCATGCATCTTCTGTACCCGTTTATATCTCAAATTCAGGCTCAAAACACCCGAAAATTCGATATTTTGAGGTCCCAGAAGCGATCTGTACATGCCTACTCAGTGCTAGAATATTTTCAAAATATAGGCCCAAAACATGCTAAAATCGATATTTTAGGTGCCCAAAGTCGATATCTCAGATTCAGGCCCAAAACACCCGAAAATTCAATATTTTGGGGTCCCAGAAGCGATCTATATATGCCTACTTCGTGTTAGAGTATTTTCAATATACAGGCCCGAAACATACTGAAAATCGATCTTTTAGGTGCCTAAAAGTCGATATGTGGATGCATCTTCTGTACCCGTTTATATCTCAAATTCAGGCTCGAAACACCAGAAAATTCGATATTTTGGGGTCCGAGAAGGAATCTGTACTTGCCTACTCCGTGTTAAAGTATTTTCAAAATACAGGCCCAAAACATGCTGAAAATCGATATTTTAAGTGTTCAAAGTCGATATGTGCATGCATCTTCTGTACCCGTTTATATCTCAAATTCAGGCTCAAAACACCCGAAACATCGATATTTTGGGGTTCCAGAAGCAAACTGTACATGCCTACTCCGTGTTAGAGTATTTACAAAATACAGGCCCAAAACATACTGAAAATCGATCTTTTAGGTGCCCAAAAGTCGATATGTGCATGCATCTTCTGTACTTGTTTATATCTCAAATTCAACCTCAAAAATCCGGAAAATTCGATATTTTTGGGTCCCAGAAGCGATCTGTACATGCCTACTCCTAGTTAGAATGTGTTCAAGATACAGACCCAAAACATGCTCAAAATCGATATTTTAGGTGCCCAAAAGTCGATATGTGCATGCATCTTCTGTACCCGTTTATATCTCAAATTCAGGCTCAAAACACAAGAAAATTCGATATTTTGGGATCCCAGAAGCGATCTGTACATGCCTACTCAGTGCAAGAATATTTTCAAAATATAGGCCAAAAACATGTTAAAAATCGATATTTTAGGTGCCCAAAGTCGATATCTCAGATTCAGGCCCAAAACACCCGAAAATTTGATATTTTGGGGTCCCAGAAGCGATCTGTACAGGCCTACTCCGTGTTAGAGTATTTTCAATATACAGGCCCAAAACATACTGAAAATCGATCTTTTAGGTGCACAAAAGTCGATATGTGGATGTATCTTCTGTACCCGTTTATATCTCAAATTCAGGCTCCAAACACCCGAAAATTCGATATTTTGGGGTCCCAGAATCGATTTGTACTTGCCTACTCCGTGTTAGAGTATTTTCAAAGTAAGGGCCCTAAACATGCTGAAAATCGATATTTTAAGTGACCAAAGTCAATATGTGTATGCATCTTCTGCACCCGTTTATATGCCAAATTCAACCTCAAAACACCAAAAAATTCGATATTTTTGGATCCCAGAAGCGATCTGTACATGACTACTCAGTGCTAGAATGTTTTCAAAATATAGGCTCAAAACATGCTATAAATCGATATTTTAAGTGTCCAAAGTCGATATGTGCATTCATCTTCTGTACCTGTTTATATCTCATATTCAGGCTCAAAACACCCGAAAATTCGATATTTTGGAGTCCCAGAAGCGATCTGTACATGCCTACTTAGATACAGGCCTAAAACATGCTGAAAATCGATATTTTAGGTGCCCAAAGTCAATATTTGTATGCATCTTCTGCACCCGTTTATATCCCAAATTCAACCTCAAAACACCCGAAAATTCGATATTTTGGGGTCCCAGAAGCGATCTGTACATGCCTACTCCGTGTTAGAGTATTTTCAATATACAGGCCCAAAACATACTGAAAATCGATCTTTTAGGTGCCCAAAAGTCGATATGTGGATACATCTTCTGTACCCGTTTATATCTCAAATTCAGGCTCCAAACACCCGAAAATTCGATATTTTTGGGTCCCATAAGCGATTTGTACTTGCCTACTCCGTGTTAGAGTATTTTCAAAATAAAGGCCCAGAACATGCTGAAAATCGATATTTTAAATGACCAAAGTCAATATGTGTATGCATCTTCTGCACCCGTTTATATGCCAAATTCAACCTCAAAACACCCGAAAATTCAACGTTTTTGGATCCCAGAAGCGATCTGTACCTGACTACTAAGTGCCAGAATGTTTTGAAAATATAGGCTCAAAACATGCTAAAAATCGATATTTTAAGTGTCCAAAGTCGATATGTGCATGCATCTTCTGTAACCGTTTATATCTCATATTCAGTCTCAAAACACCCAAAAATTCGATATTTTTGGGTCCGGGAAGTAATCTGTACATGCCTACATAGTGATAGAATATTTTAAAAATATAGGCCCAAAACATCCTAAAAATCTATATTTTTGGGGCCCAAATTCGATATATCAAATTTAGGCCCAAAACCTCCGAAAATTCGATATTTTGGGGTCCCAGAAGCGACCTGTACATGCCTACCCTGTGTTAGAGTATTTTCAATATACAGGCCCAAAACATACTGAAAATCGATCTTTTAGGTGCCCAAAAGTCGATATGTTGATGTATCTTCTGTACCCGTTTATATCTTAAATTCAGGCTCCAAACACCCGAAAATTCGATATTTTGGGGTCCAGAAACGACCTGTACTTGCCTACTCCATGTTAGAATATTTTAAAAATACAGGCCCAAAACATGCTGAAAATCGATATTTTAGGTGACCAAAGTCAATATGTGTATGCATCTTCTGCACCCGTTTATATCCCAAATTCAGGCTCAAAACACCCGAAAATTCTACATTTTTAGGTCCCAGAAGCGATATGTACATGCCTACTCAGTCCTAGAATGTTTTCAAAATATAGGCTCAAAACATGCTAAAAATCGATATTTTAAGTGTCCAAAGTCGATATGTGCATGCATCTTCTGTACCCGTTTATATCTCAAATTCAGGTTCAAAACCCCCGAAAATTCGATATTTTGGGGCCCCAGAAGTGATCTGTACATGCCTACTTAGTGCTAGAATATTTTCAAAATATAGGCCCAAAACATGCTAAAAATCGATATTTTAGGTGCCCAAAGTCGATATGTCAAATTCAGGCCCAAAACACCCGAAAATTCGATATTTTGGGGTCCAGGAAGCGAACTGTACATGCCCACTCCGTGTTAGAGTATTTTCAAAATACAGGCCCAAAACATGCTGAAACTCGATATTTTAGGTGCCCAAAGTCAATATGTGTATGCATCTTTTGCACTTGTTTATATCTCAAATATAACCTAAAAACACCCGAAAATTCGATATTTTTGGGTCCTAGAAGCGATCTGTACATGCCTACTCAGTGCTAGAATGTTTTACAAAATATAGGCTCAAAACATGCTCAAAATCGATATTTTAGGTGCCCAAAAGTCGATATGTGCATGAATCTTCTGTACTTGTTTATATCTCAAATTCAACCTCAAAACACCCGAAAATTCGATATTTTTGGGTCCCCGAAGCGATCTGTACATGCCTACTCCTAGTTAGTATGTGTTAAAGATACAGACCCAAAACATGCTCAAAATCGATATTTTAGGTGCCCAAAAGTCGATATGTGCATGCATTTTCTGTACCCGTTTATATCTCAAATTCAGGCTCAAAACACCCGAAAATTCGATATTTTGGGGTCCCAGAAGCCATCTGTACATGCCTACTCAGTGCTAGAATATTTTCAAAATATAGGCCCAAAACATGCTAAAAATCGATATTTTTGGTGCCCAAAGTCGATATCTCAAATTCAAGCGCAAAACACCCGAAAAATCGATGTTTTGGGGTCCCAGAAGCGATCTGTACATGCCTACTCCGTGTTAGAGTATTTTCAAATTACAGGCTCAAAATATACAGAAAATCGATATTTTAAGTGCCCAAAAGTCGATATGCGCATGCATCTTCTGTACCCGTTTATATCTGAAATTCAGGTTACAAACACCCGAAAATTCGGTATTTTGGGGTCCCAGATGCGATCTCTAAGTGCCTACTCAGTTACAGGCCCAAAACATGCTGAAAATCGATATTTTAGGTACCCAAAGTCAATATGTGTATGCATCTTCTGCACCCGTTTATATCCCAAATTCAACCTCAAAACACCCGAAAATTCGATATTTTTGGGTCCCAGAAGCGATCTGTACATGCCTACTCAGTGCTAGAATGATTTAAAAATATAGGCTTAAAACATGCTAAAAATCGATATTTTAAGTGTCCAAAGTCGATATGTGTATGCATCTTCTGAACCTTTTTATATCTCAAATTCAGACTCAAAACACCCTAAAATTCGATATTTTGGGGTCCCAGAAGCAATCTGTACATGCCTACTCAGTGCTAGAATATTTTCAAAATATATGCCCAAAACATGCTAAAAATCGATATTTTAGGTGCCCAAAGACGATATCTCAAATTCAGGCCCAAAACACCCGAAAATTCGATATTTTGGGGACCCAGAAGCGATGTGTACATGCCTACTCCGTGTTAGAGTATTTTCAATATACAAGCACAAAACATACTGAAAATCGATCTTTTAGGTACCCAAAAGTCGATTTGTGGATGCATCTTCTGTACCCGTTTATATCTCAAATTCAGGCTCCAAACACCCGAAAATTCTATATTTTGGGGTCCCAGAAGCGATTTGTACTTGCCTACTCCGTGTTAGAGTATTTTCAAAATACAGGCTCAAAACATGCTAAAAATCGATATTTTAAGTGTCCAAAGTCGATATGTGCATGCATCTTTTGTACCCGTTTATATCTCAAATTCAGGCTCAAAACACCCGAAAATTCGATATTTTGGGGTCCCAGAAGCGATCTGTACATGCCTACTCAGTTCTAGAATATTTTCAAAATATATGCCCAAAACATGCTAAAAATCGATATTTTAGGTGCCCAAAGTCGATATTTTAAATTCAGGCCCAAAACACCCGAAAATTCGATATTTTGGGGTCCCAGAAGCGATCTGTACATGCCTAGTCCGTGTTAGAGTATTTTCAAAATACAGGCCCAAAACATGCGGAAAATCGATATTTTAGGTGCATAAAGTCAATATGTGTATGCATCTTCTGCACCATTTATATCCCAAATTAAACCTCAAAACACCCGAAAATTCGATATTTTTGGGTCACAGAAGCGACCTGTACATGCCTACTCAGTGCTAGAATATTTTCAAAATATAGGCTTAAAACATGCTAAAAATCGATATTTTAAGTGTCCAAAGTCGATATGTGCATGCATCTTCTTGTCCCGTTTATATCTCAAATTCAGACTCAAAACACCCGAAATTTCGATATTTTTGGGTCCTAGAAGCGATCTGTACATGCCTACTCCTAGTTAGAATGTTTTAAAGATACAGACCAAAAACATGCTCAAAATCGATATTTTAGGTGCCCAAAAGTCGATATGTGAGTGCATCTTCTGTACCCGTTTATATCTCAGATTCAGGCTCAAAACACCCGAAAATTCGATATTTTGGGGTCTCAGAAGCGATCTGTACATGCCTACTCAGTGCTAGAATATTTTCAAAATATAGGCCCAAAACATGCTAAAAATCGATATTTTAGGTGCCCAAAGTCGATATCTCAGATTCAGGCCCAAAACACCCGAAAATTCGATATTTTGGGGTCCCAGAAGCGATCTGTATATGCCTACTCCGTTTTAGAGTATTTTCAATATACAGGCCCGAAAAATACTGAAAATCGGTCTTTTAGGTGCCCAAAAGTCGATATGTGGATGCATCTTCTGTACCCGTTTATATCTCAAATTCAGGCTCCAAACACCCGAAAATTCGATATTTTGGGGTCCGAGAAGGAATCTGTACTTGCCTACTCCGTGTTAGAGTATTTTCAAAATACAGGCCCAAAACATGCTGAAAATCGATATTTTAAGTGTCCAAAGTCGATATGTGCATGCATCTTCTGTACCCGTTTATATCTCAAATTCAGGCTCAAAACACCCGAAACATCGATATTTTGGGGTTCCAAAGCGAACTGTACATGCCTACTCCGTGTTAGAGTATTTTCAAAATACAGGCCCAAAACATACTGAAAATCGATCTTTTAGGTGCCCAAAAGTCGATATGTGCATGCATCTTCTGTACTTTTTTATATCTCAAATTCCACCTCAAAACCCCCGAAAATTCTATATTTTTGGGTCCCTGAAGCGATCTGTACATGCCTACTCCTAGTTAGAATGTGTTCAAGATACAGACCCAAAACATTCTCAAAATCGATATTTTAGGTGCCCAAAAGTCGATATGTGCATGCATCTTCTGTACCCGTTTAAATCTCAAATTCAGGCTCAAAACACCCGAAAATTCGATATTTTGGGGTCCCAGAAGCGATCTGTACATGCCTACTCAGTGCTAGAATATTTTCAAAATATAGGCCCAAAACATGCTAAAAATCGATATTTTAGGTGCCCAAAGTCGATATCTCAGATTCAGGCCCAAAACACCCGAAAATTTGATATTTTGGGGTCCCAGAAGCGATCTGTACATGCCTACTCCGTGTTAGAGTATTTTCAATATACAGGCCCAAAACATACTGAAAATCGATCTTTTAGGTGCCCAAAAGTCGATATGTGGATGTATCTTCTGTACCCGTTTATATCTCAAATTCAGGCTCAAAACACCCGAAAAATCTTTATTTTTGAGTCCTAGAAACGATCTGTACATGCCTATTCCTAGTTAGAATGTTTTCAAGATACAGACCCAAAACATGCTAAAAATCGATATTTTAAGTGTCCAAAGTCGATATGTGTATGCATCTTCTGTACCCGTTTATATCTCAAATTCAGGCTCAAAACACCCGAAAATTCGATATTTTGGGGTCCCAGAAGTGATCTGTACATGCCTACTTCGTGCTAGAATATTTTCAAAATATAGGCCCAAAACATGCTAAAAATCGATATTTTAGGTGCCCAAAGTCGATATCGCAAATTCAGGCCCAAAACACCCGAAAATTCGATATTTTGGGGTTCCATAAGCGAACTGTACATGCCTACTCTGTGTTAGAGTAATTTCAAAATACATGCCCAAAACATACTGAAAATCGATCTTTTAGGTGCCCAAAAGTCGATATGCGCATGCATCCTCTGTACCCGTTTATATCTCAAATTCAGGCTCCAAACACCCGAAAATTTGATATTTTGGGGTCCAGAAGGGATCTGTACTTGCCTACTCCGTGTTAGAGTATTTTCAAAATGCAGGCCCAAAACATGCTAAAAATCGATATTTTAGGTGACAAAAGTCAATATGTGTATGCATCTTCTGCACCTGTTTATATCCCAAATTCAACCTCAAAACACCCGAAAATTCGATATTTTAGGGTCCCATAAATGATCTGTACATGCCTACTCAGTGTTAGAATGTTTTCAAAATATAAGCTTAAAACATGCTAAAAATCGATATTTTAAGTGTCCAAAGTCGATATGTGCATTCATCTTCTGTACCCGTTTATATCTCAAATTCAGGCTCAAAACACCCGAAAATTCGATATTTTGGGGTTCCAGAAGCGAACTGTGCATGCCTACTCCGTGCTAGAGTATTTTCAAAATACAGGCCCAAAACATACTGAAAATCGATATTTTAGGTGCCCAAAAGTCGATATGTGCATGCATCTTCTGTACTTGTTTATATCTCAAATTCCACCTCAAAACACCCGAAAAATCGATATTTTTGGGTCCCAGAAGCGATCTGTACATGCCTACTCAGTGCTAGAATATTTTCAAAATATAGGCTCAAAACATGCTAAAAATCGATATTTTAAGTGTCCAAAGTCGATATGTGCATGCATCTTCTGTACCCGTTTATATCTCAAATTCAGGCTCAAAACACCCTAAAATTCAATATTCTGGGGTCCCAGAAGCGATCTGTACATGCCTACTCAGTGCTAGAATATTTTCAAAATATAGGCCCTAAACATGCTAAAAATCGATATTTTAAGTGACCAAAGTCGATATCTCAAATTCAGGCCCAAAACACCCGAAAATTCGATATTTTGGGGTCCCAGAAGCGATCTGTACATGCCTACTCAGTGCTAGAATATTTTCAAAATATAGGCCGAAAACATGCTAAAAATCGATATTATAAGTGCCGTAAGTCGATATCTTAAATTCAGGCCCAAAACACCCGAAAATTTGATATTTTGGGGTCCCAGAAGCGATCTGTACATGCCTACTCCGTGTTAGAGTATTTTCAATATACAGGCCCAAAACATACTGAAAACCAATCTTTTAGGTGCCCAAAAGTCGATATGTGGATGCATCTTCTGTACCCGTTTATATCTCAAATTCAGGCTCCAAACACCCGAAAATTCGATATTTTGGGGTCCGAGAAGGAATCTGTTTTTGCCTACTCCGTGTTAGAGTATTTTCAAAATACAGGCCCAAAACATGCTGACAATCGATATTTTAAGTGTCCAAAGTCAATATGTGCATGCATCTTCTGTACCCGTTTATATCTCAAATTCAGGCTCAAAACACCCGAAACATCGATATTTTGGGGTTCCAGAAGCGAACTGTACATGCCTACTCCGTGTTAGAGTATTTTCAATATACAGGCCCGAAACATACTGAAAATCGATCTGTTAGGTGCCCAAAAGTCGATATGTGCATGCATCTTCTGTACTTGTTTATATCTGAAATTCAACCTCAAAACACCCGAAAATTCGATATTTTTGGGTCCCAGAAGCGATCTGTACATGCCTACTCCTAGTTAGAATGTGTTCAAGATACAGACCCAAAACATGCTCAAAATCGATATTTTAGGTGCCCAAAAGACGATATGTGCATGCATCTTCTGTACCCGTTTATATCTCAAATTCAGGCTCAAAACACCCGAAAATTCGATATTTTGGGGTCCCAGAAGCGATCTGTACATGCCTACTCAGTGCTAGAATATTTTCAAAATATAGGCCCAAAACATGCTAAAAATCGATATTTTAGGTGCCCAAAGTCGATATCTCAGATTCAGGCCCAAAACACCCGAAAATTTGATATTTTGGGGTCCCAGAAGCGATCTGTACATGCCTACTCTGTGTTAGAGTATTTTCAATATACAGGCCCAAAACATACTGAAAATCGATCTTTTAGGTGCCCAAAAGTCGATATGTGGATGTATCTTCTGTACCCGTTTATATCTCAAATTCAGGCTCAAAACACCCGAAAAATCTTTATTTTTGGGTCCTAGAAACGATCTGTACATGCCTATTCTTAGTTAGAATGTTTTCAAGATACAGACCCAAAACATGCTATAAATCGATATTTTAAGTGTCCAAAGTCGATATGTGCATGCATCTCCTGTACCCGTTTATATCTCAAATTCAGGCTCAAAACACCCGAAAATTCGATATTTTGGGGTCCCAGAAGTGATCTGTACATGCCTACTTCGTGCAAGAATATTTTCAAAATATAGGCCCAAAACATGCTAAAAATCGATATTTTAGGTGCCCAAAGTCGATATCTCAAATTTAGGCCCAAAACACCCGAAAATTCGAAATTTTGGGGTTCCAGTAGCGAACTGTACATGCCTACTCTGTGTTAGAGTAATTTCAAAATACATGCCCAAAACATACTGAAAATCGATCTTTTAGGTGCCCAAAAGTCGATATGCGCATGCATCCTCTGTACCCGTTTATATCTCAAATTCAGGCTCCAAACACCCGAAAATTTGATATTTTGGGGTCCAGAAGGGATCTGTACTTGCCTACTCCGTGTTAGAGTATTTTCAAAATGCAGGCCCAAAACATGCTAAAAATCGATATTTTAGGTGATAAAAGTCAATATGTGTATGCATCTTCTGCACCTGTTTATATCCCAAATTCAACCTCAAAACACCCGAAAATTCGATATTTTGGGGTCCCATAAATGATCTGTACATGCCTACTCAGTGTTAGAATGTTTTTAAAATATAAGCTTAAAACATGCTAAAAATCGATATTTTAAGTGTCCAAAGTCGATATGTGCATTCATCTTCTGTACCCGTTTATATCTCAAATTCAGGCTCAAAACACCCGAAAATTCGATATTTTGGGGTTCCAGAAGCGAACTGTGCATGCATACTCCGTGCTAGAGTATTTTCAAAATACAGGCCCAAAACATACTGAAAATCGATCTTTTAGGTGCCCAAAAGTCGATATGTGCATGCATCTTCTGTACTTGTTTATATCTCAAATTCCACCTCAAAACACCCGAAAAATCGATAATTTTGGGTCCCAGAAGCGATCTGTACATGCCTACTCAGTGCTAGAATATTTTCAAAATATAGGCTCAAAACATGCTAAAAATCGATATTTTAAGTGTCCAAAGTCGATATGTGCATGCATCTTCTGTACCCGTTTATATCTCAAATTCAGGCTCAAAACACCCTAAAATTCAATATTCTGGGGTCCCAGAAGCGATCTGTACATGCCTACTCAGTGCTAGAATATTTTCAAAATATAGGCCCTAAACATGCTAAAAATCGATATTTTAAGTGACCAAAGTCGATATCTCAAATTCAGTCCCAAAACACCGGAAAATTCGATATTTTGGGGTCCCAGAAGCGATCTGTACATGCCTACTCAGTGCTAGAATATTTTCAAAATATAGGCCGAAAACATGCTAAAAATCGATATTATAAGTGCCCTAAGTCGATATCTCAAATTCAGGCCCAAAACACCCGAAAATTTGATATTTTGGGGTCCCAGAAGCGATCTGTACATGCCTACTCCGTGTTAGAGTATTTTCAATATACAGGCCCAAAACATACTGAAAACCGATCTTTTAGGTGCCCAAAAGTCGATATGTGGATGCATCTTCTGTACCCGTTTATATCTCAAATTCAGGCTCCAAACACCCGAAAATTCGATATTTTGGGGTCCGAGAAGGAATCTGTTTTTGCCTACTCCGTGTTAGAGTATTTTCAAAATACAGGCCCAAAACATGCTGACAATCGATATTTTAAGTGTCCAAAGTCAATATGTGCATGCATCTTCTGTACCCGTTTATATCTCAAATTCAGGCTCAAAACACCCGAAACATCGATATTTTAGGGTTCCAGAAGCGAACTGTACATGCCTACTCCGTGTTAGAGTATTTTCAATATACAGGCTCGAAACATACTGAAAATCGATCTGTTAGGTGCCCAAAAGTCGATATGTGCATGCATCTTCTGTACTTGTTTATATCTCAAATTCAACCTCAAAACACCCGAAAATTCGATATTTTTGGGTCCCAGAAGCGATCTGTACATGCCTACTCCTAGTTAGAATGTGTTCAAGATACAGACCCAAAACATGCTCAAAATCGATATTTTAGGTGCCCAAAAGACGATATGTGCATGCATCTTCTGTACCCGTTTATATCTCAAATTCAGGCTCAAAACACCCGAAAATTCGATATTTTGGGGTCCCAGAAGCGATCTGTACATGCCTACTCAGTGCTAGAATATTTTCAAAATATAGGCCCAAAACATGCTAAAAATCGATATTTTAGGTGCCCAAAGTCGATATCTCAGATTCAGGCCCAAAACACCCGAAAATTTGATATTTTGGGGTCCCAGAAGCGATCTGTACATGCCTACTCCGTGTTAGAGTATTTTCAATATACAGGCCCAAAACATACTGAAAATCGATCTTTTAGGTGCCCAAAAGTCGATATGTTGATGTATCTTCTGTACCCGTTTATATCTTAAATTCAGGCTCCAAACACCCGAAAATTCGATATTTTGGGGTCCAGAAACGACCTGTACTTGCCTACTCCATGTTAGAATATTTTAAAAATACAGGCCCAAAACATGCTGAAAATCGATATTTTAGGTGACCAAAGTCAATATGTGTATGCATCTTCTGCACCCGTTTATATCCCAAATTCAACCTCAAAACACCCGAAAATTCTACATTTTTAGGTCCCAGAAGCGATATGTACATGCCTACTCAGTCCTAGAATGTTTTCAAAATATAGGCTCAAAACATGCTAAAAATCGATATTTTAAGTGTCCAAAGTCGATATGTGCATGCATCTTCTGTACCCGTTTATATCTCAAATTCAGATTCAAAACCCCCGAAAATTCGATATTTTGGGGCCCCAGAAGTGATCTGTACATGCCTACTTAGTGCTAGAATATTTTCAAAATATAGGTCCAAAACATGCTAAAAATCGATATTTTAGGTGCCCAAAGTCGATATATCAAATTCAGGCCCAAAACAACCGAAAATTCGATATTTTGGGGTCCAGGAAGCGAACTGTACATGCCCACTCCGTGTTAGAGTATTTTCATAATACAGGCCCAAAACATGCTGAAACTCGATATTTTAGGTGCCCAAAGTCAATATGTGTATGCATCTTTTGCACTTGTTTATATCTCAAATTTAACCTAAAAACACCCGAAAATTCGATATTTTTGGGTCCTAGAAGCGATCTGTACATGCCTACTCAGTGCTAGAATGTTTTACAAAATATAGGCTCAAAACATGCTCAAAATCGATATTTTTGGTGCCCAAAAGTCGATATGTGCATGAATCTTCTGTACTTGTTTATATCTCAAATTCCACCTCAAAACACCCGAAAATTCGATATTTTTGGGTCCCCGAAGCGATCTGTACATGCCTACTCCTAGTTAGTATGTGTTAAAGATACAGACCCAAAACATGCTCAAAATCGATATTTTAGGTGCCCAAAAGTCGATATGTGCATGCATTTTCTGTACCCGTTTATATCTCAAATTCAGGCTCAAAACACCCGAAAATTCGATATTTTGGGGTCCCAGAAGCCATCTGTACATGCCTACTCAGTGCTAGAATATTTTCAAAATATAGGCCCAAAACATGCTAAAAATCGATATTTTTGGTGCCCAAAGTCGATATCTCAAATTCAAGCCCAAAACACCCGAAAAATCGATGTTTTGGGGTCCCAGAAGCGATCTGTACATGCCTACTCCGTGTTAGAGTATTTTCAAAATACAGGCTCAAAATATACAGAAAATCGATATTTTAAGTGCCCAAAAGTCGATATGCGCATGCATCTTCTGTACCCGTTTATATCTGAAATTCAGGTTACAAACACCCGAAAATTCGGTATTTTGGGGTCCCAGATGCGATCTCTAAGTGCCTACTCAGTTACAGGCCCAAAACATGCTGAAAATCGATATTTTAGGTACCCAAAGTCAATATGTGTATGCATCTTCTGCACCCGTTTATATCCCAAATTCAACCTCAAAACACCCGAAAATTCGATATTTTTGGGTCCCAGAAGCGATCTGTACATGCCTACTCAGTGCTAGAATGATTTAAAAATATAGGCTTAAAACATGCTAAAAATCGATATTTTAAGTGTCCAAAGTCGATATGTGTATGCATCTTCTGAACCTTTTTTTATCTCAAATTCAGACTCAAAACACCCTAAAATTCGATATTTTGGGGTCCCAGAAGCAATCTGTACATGCCTACTCAGTGCTAGAATATTTTCAAAATATATGCCCAAAACATGCTAAAAATCGATATTTTAGGTGCCCAAAGACGATATCTCAAATTCAGGCCCAAAACACCCGAAAATTCGATATTTTGGGGACCCAGAAGCGATGTGTACATGCCTACTCCGTGTTAGAGTATTTTCAATATACAAGCACAAAACATACTGAAAATCGATCTTTTAGGTACCCAAAAGTCGATTTGTGGATGCATCTTCTGTACCCGTTTATATCTCAAATTCGGGCTCCAAACACCCGAAAATTCTATATTTTGAGGTCCCAGAAGCGATTTGTACTTGCCTACTCCGTGTTAGAGTATTTTCAAAATACAGGCTCAAAACATGCTAAAAATCGATATTTTAAGTGTCCAAAGTCGATATGTGCATGCATCTTTTGTACCCGTTTATATCTCAAATTCAGGCTCAAAACACCCGAAAATTCGATATTTTGGGGTCCCAGAAGCGATCTGTACATGCCTACTCAGTGCTAGAATATTTTCAAAATATATGCCCAAAACATGCTAAAAATCGATATTTTAGGTGCCCAAAGTCGATATTTTAAATTCAGGCCCAAAACACCCGAAAATTCGATATTTTGGGGTCCCAGAAGCGATCTGTACATGCCTAGTCCGTGTTAGAGTATTTTCAAAATACAGGCCCAAAACATGCGGAAAATCGATATTTTAGGTGCATAAAGTCAATATGTGTATGCATCTTCTGCACCATTTATATCCCAAATTAAACCTCAAAACACCCGAAAATTCGATATTTTTGGGTCACAGAAGCGACCTGTACATGCCTACTCAGTGCTAGAATATTTTCAAAATATAGGCTTAAAACATGCTAAAAATCGATATTTTAAGTGTCCAAAGTCGATATGTGCATGCATCTTCTTGTCCCGTTTATATCTCAAATTCAGACTCAAAACACCCGAAATTTCGATATTTTTGGGTCCTAGAAGCGATCTGTACATGCCTACTCCTAGTTAGAATGTTTTAAAGATACAGACCAAAAACATGCTCAAAATCGATATTTTAGGTGCCCAAAAGTCGATATGTGCATGCATCTTCTGTACCCGTTTATATCTCAGATTCAGGCTCAAAACACCCGAAAATTCGATATTTTGGGGTCTCAGAAGCGATCTGTACATGCCTACTCAGTGCTAGAATATTTTCAAAATATAGGCCCAAAACATGCTAAAAATCGATATTTTAGGTGCCCAAAGTCGATATCTCAGATTCAGGCCCAAAACACCCGAAAATTCGATATTTTGGGGTCCCAGAAGCGATCTGTATATGCCTACTCCGTGTTAGAGTATTTTCAATATACAGGCCCGAAAAATACTGAAAATCGGTCTTTTAGGCGCCCAAAAGTTGATATGTGGATGCATCTTCTGTACCCGTTTATATCTCAAATTCAGGCTCCAAACACCCGAAAATTCGATATTTTAGGGTCCGAGAAGGAATCTGTACTTGCCTACTCCGTGTTAGAGTATTTTCAAAATACAGGCCCAAAACATGCTGAAAATCGATATTTTAAGTGTCCAAAGTCGATATGTGCATGTATCTTCTGTACCCGTTTATATCTCAAATTCAGGCTCAAAACACCCGAAACATTGATATTTTGGGGTTCCAAAGCGAACTGTACATGCCTACTCCGTGTTAGAGTATTTTCAAAATACAGGCCCAAAACATACTGAAAATCGATCTTTTAGGTGCCCAAAAGTCGATATGTGCATGCATCTTCTGTACTTTTTTATATCTCAAATTCCACCTCAAAACCCCCGAAAATTCTATATTTTTGGGTCCCAGAAGCGATCTGTACATGCCTACTCCTAGTTAGAATGTGTTCAAGATACAGACCCAAAACATTCTCAAAATCAATATTTTAGGTGCCCAAAAGTCGATATGTGCATGCATCTTCTGTACCCGTTTAAATCTCAAATTCAGGCTCAAAACACCCGAAAATTCGATATTTTGGGGTCCCAGAAGCGATCTGTACATGCCTACTCAGTGCTAGAATATTTTCAAAATATAGGCCCAAAACATGCTAAAAATCGATATTTTAGGTGCCCAAAGTCGATATCTCAGATTCAGGCCCAAAACACCCGAAAATTTGATATTTTGGGGTCCCAGAAGCGATCTGTACATGCCTACTCCGTGTTAGAGTATTTTCAATATACAGGCCCAAAACATACTGAAAATCGATCTTTTAGGTGCCCAAAAGTCGATATGTGGATGTATCTTCTGTACCCGTTTATATCTCAAATTCAGGCTCAAAACACCCGAAAAATCTTTATTTTTGAGTCCTAGAAACGATCTGTACATGCCTATTCCTAGTTAGAATGTTTTCAAGATACAGACCCTAAACATGCTAAAAATCGATATTTTAAGTGTCCAAAGTCGATATGTGTATGCATATTCTGTACCCGTTTATATCTCAAATTCAGGCTCAAAACACCCGAAAATTCGATATTTTGGGGTCCCAGAAGTGATCTGTACATGTCTACTTCGTGCTAGAATATTTTCAAAATATAGGCCCAAAACATGCTAAAAATCGATATTTTAGGTGCCCAAAGTCGATATCGCAAATTCAGGCCCAAAACACCCGAAAATTCGATATTTTGGAGTTCCATAAGCGAACTGTACATGCCTACTCTGTGTTAGAGTAATTTCAAAATACATGCCCAAAACATACTGAAAATCGATCTTTTAGGTGCCCAAAAGTCGATATGCGCATGCATCCTCTGTACCCGTTTATATCTCAAATTCAGGCTCCAAACACCCGAAAATTTGATATTTTGGGGTCCAGAAGGGATCTGTACTTGCCTACTCCGTGTTAGAGTATTTTCAAAATGCAGGCCCAAAACATGCTAAAAATCGATATTTTAGGTGACAAAAGTCAATATGTGTATGCATCTTCTGCACCTGTTTATATCCCAAATTCAACCTCAAAACACCCGAAAATTCGATATTTTAGGGTCCCATAAATGATCTGTACATGCCTACTCAGTGTTAGAATGTTTTCAAAATATAAGCTTAAAACATGCTAAAAATCGATATTTTAAGTGTCCAAAGTCGATATGTGCATTCATCTTCTGTACCCGTTTATATCTCAAATTCTGGCTCAAAACACCCTAAAATTCGATATTTTGGGGTTCCTGAAGCGAACTGTGCATGCCTACTCCGTGCTAGCGTATTTTCAAAATACAGGCCCAAAACATACTGAAAATCGATATTTAAGGTGCCCAAAAGTCGAAATGTGCATGCATCTTCTGTACTTGTTTATATCTCAAATTCCACCTCAAAACACCCGAAAAATCGATATTTTTGGGTCCCAGAAGCGATCTGTACATGCCTACTCAGTGCTAGAATATTTTCAAAATATAGGCTCAAAACATGCTAAAAATCGATATTTTAAGTTTCCAAAGTCGATATGTGCATGCATCTTCTGTACCCGTTTATATCTCAAATTCAACCTCAAAACACCCTAAAATTCAATATTCTGGGGTCCCAGAAGCGATCTGTACATGCCTACTCAGTGCTAGAATATTTTCAAAATATAGGCCCTAAACATGCTAAAAATCGATATTTTAAGTGACCAAAGTCGATATCTCAAATTCAGGCCCAAAACACCCGAAAATTCGATATTTTGGGGTCCCAGAAGCGATCTGTACATGCCTACTCAGTGCTAGAATATTTTCAAAATATAGGCCGAAAACATGCTAAAAATCAATATTATAAGTGCCCTAAGTCGATATCTTAAATTCAGGCCCAAAACACCCGAAAATTTGATATTTTGGGGTCCCAGAAGCGATCTGTACATGCCTACTCCGTGTTAGAGTATTTTCAATATACAGGCCCAAAACATACTGAAAACCAATCTTTTAGGTGCCCAAAAGTCGATATGTGGATGCATCTTCTGTACCCGTTTATATCTCAAATTCAGGCTCCAAACACCCGAAAATTCGATATTTTGGGGTCCGAGAAGGAATCTGTTTTTGCCTACTCCGTGTTAGAGTATTTTCAAAATACAGGCCCAAAACATGCTGACAATCGATATTTTAAGTGTCCAAAGTCAATATGTGCATGCATCTTCTGTACCCGTTTATATCTCAAATTCAGGCTCAAAACACCCGAAACATCGATATTTTGGGGTTCCAGAAGCGAACTGTACATGCCTACTCCGTGTTAGAGTATTTTCAATATACAGGCCCGAAACATACTGAAAATCGATCTGTTAGGTGCCCAAAAGTCGATATGTGCATGCATCTTCTGTACTTGTTTATATCTCAAATTCAACCTCAAAATACCCGAAAATTCGATATTTTTGGGTCCCAGAAGCGATCTGTACATGCCTACTCCTAGTTAGAATGTGTTCAAGATACAGACCCAAAACATGCTCAAAATCGATATTTTAGGTGCCCAAAAGACGATATGTGCATGCATCTTCTGTACCCGTTTATATCTCAAATTCAGGCTCAAAACACCCGAAAATTCGATATTTTGGGGTCCCAGAATCGATCTGTACATGCCTACTCAGTGCTAGAATATTTTCAAAATATAGGCCCAAAACATGCTAAAAATCGATATTTTAGGTGCCCAAAGTCGATATCTCAGATTCAGGCCCAAAACACCCGAAAATTTGATATTTTGGGGTCCCAGAAGCGATCTGTACATGCCTACTCCGTGTTAGAGTATTTTCAATATACAGGCCCAAAACATACTGAAAATCGATCTTTTAGGTGCCCAAAAGTCGATATGTGGATGTATCTTCTGTACCCGTTTATATCTCAAATTCAGGCTCAAAACACCCGAAAAATCTTTATTTTTGGGTCCTAGAAACGATCTGTACATGCCTATTCTTAGTCAGAATGTTTTCAAGATACAGACCCAAAACATGCTATAAATCGATATTTTAAGTGTCCAAAGTCGATATGTGCATGCATCTCCTGTACCCGTTTATATCTCAAATCCAGGCTCCAAACACCCGAAAATTTGATATTTTGGGGTTCCAGAAGGGATCTGTACTTGCCTACTCCGTGTTAGAGTATTTTCAAAATGCAGGCCCAAAACATGCTGAAAATCGATATTTTAGGTGACAAAAGTCAATATGTGTATGCATCTTCTGTACCCGTTTATATCTCAAATCCAGGCTCCAAACACCCGAAAATTTGATTTTTTGGGGTTCCAGAAGGGATCTGTACTTGCCTACTCCGTGTTAGAGTATTTTCAAAATGCAGGCCCAAAACATGCTGAATATCGATATTTTAGGTGACAAAAGTCAATATGTGTATGCATCTTCTGCACCTGTTTATATCCCAAATTCAACCTCAAAACACCCGAAAATTCGATATTTTTGGGTCCCATAAACGATCTGTACATGCCTACTCAGTGCTAGAATGTTTTCAAAATATATGCTCAAAACATGCTAAAAATCGATATTTTAAGTGTCCAAAGTCGATATGTGCATGCATCTTCTGTACCCGTTTATATCTCAAATTCAGGCTCAAAACACCCGAAAATTCGATATTTTGGGGTCCCAGAAGAGATCTGTACATGCCTCCTTCGTGCTAAAATATTTAAAAATATAGGCCCAAAACATGCTAAAAATCGATATTTTAGGTGCCCAAAGTCGATATCTCAAATTCAGGACCAAAACACCCGAAAATTCGATATTTTGGGGTTCCAGAAGCAAATTGTACATGCCTACTCCGTGTTAGAGTATTTTCAAAATACAGGCCCAAAAAATACTGAAAATCGATCTTTTAGGTGCCCAAAAGTCGATATGTGCATGCATCTTCTGTACTTGTTTATATCTCAAATTCAACCTCAAAACATCCGAAAATTCGATATTTTTGGGTCTCAGAAGCGATCTGTACATGCCTACTCAGTGCTAGAATGTTTTCAATATATAGGCTCAAAACATGCTAAAAATCTATATTTTAAGTGTCCAAAGTCGATATGTGCATGCATCTTCTGTACTCGTTTATATCTCAAATTCAGGCTCAAAACACCCGAAAATTCGATATTTTGGGGTCCCAGAAGCGATCTGTACATGCCTACTCAGTGCTAGAATATTTTCAAAATATAGGCTGAAAACATGCTAACAATCGATATTTTAAGTGCCCTAAGTCGATATCTCAAATTCAGGCCCAAAACACCCGAAAATTCGATATTTTGGGGTCCCAGAAGCGATCTGTACATGCCTACTCCGTGTTAAAGTATTTTCGATATACAGGCCCAAAACATACTGAAAACCGATCTTTTAGGTGCCCAAAAGTCGATATGTGGATGCATCTTCTGTACCCGTTTATATCTCAAATTCAGGCTCCAAACACACGAAAATTTGATATTTTGGGGTCCCAGAAGGGATTTGTACTTGCCTACTACGTGTTAGAGTATTTTCAAAATACAGGCCCAAAACATGCTGAAAATCGATATTTTAGGTGCCCAAAGTCGATATCTCAGATTCAGGCCCAAAACAACCGAAAATTCGACATTTTGGGGTCCCAGAAGCGATCTGTATATGCCTACTCCGTGTTAGAGTATTTTCAATATACAGGCCCGAAACATACTGAAAATCGATCTTTTAGGTGCCCAAAAGACGATATGTGGAAGCATCTTCTGTACCCGTTTATATCTCAAATTCAGGCTCCAAACACCCGAAAATTCGATATTTTGGGGTCCGAGAAGGAATCTGTACTTGCCTACTCCATGTTAGAGTATTTTCAAAATACAGGCCCAAAACATGCTGAAAATCGATATTTTAAGTGTCGAAAGTCGATATGTGCATGCATCTTCTGTACCCGTTTATATATCAAATTCAGGCTCAAAACACCCGAAAATTCGATATTTTGGGGTCCCAGAAGCGATCTGTACATGCCTACTCAGTGCTAGAATATTTTCAAAATATAGGCCCAAAACATGCTAAAAATCGATATTTTAGGTTCCCAAAGTCGATATCTCAGATTCAGGCCCAAAACACCCGAAAATTTGATATTTTGGGGTCCCAGAAGCGATCTGTACATGCTTACTCCGTGTTAGAGTATTTTCAATATACAGGCCCAAAACATACTGAAAATCGATCTTTTAGGTGCCCAAAAGTCGATATGTGGATGTATCTTCTGTACCCGTTTATATCTTAAATTCAGGCTCAAAACACCCGAAAAATCTTTATTTTTGGGTCCTAGAAACGATCTGTACATGCCTATTCCTAATTAGAATGTTTTCAAGATACAGACCCAAAACATGCTAAAAATCGATATTTTAAGTGTCCAAAGTCGATATGTGCATGCATCTCCTGTACCCGTTTATATCTCAAATTCAGGCTCAAAACACACGAAAATTTGATATTTTGGGGTCCCAGAAGGGATTTGTACTTGCCTACTACGTGTTAGAGTATTTTCAAAATACAGGCCCAAAACATGCTGTAAATCGATATTTTAGGTGCCCAAAGTCGATATCTCAGATTCAGGCCCAAAACACCCGAAAATTCGATATTTTGGGGTCCCAGAAGCGATCTGTACATGCCTACTCAGTGCTAGAATGTTTTCAAAATATATGCTCAAAACATGCTAAAAATCGATATTTTAAGTGTCCAAAGTCGATATGTGCATTCATCTTCTGTACCCGTTTATATCTCAAATTCAGGCTCAAAACACCCGAAAATTCGATATTTTGGGGTCCCAGAAGAGATCTGTACATGCCTCTTTCGTGCTAGAATATTTAAAAATATAGGCCCAAAACATGCTAAAAATCGATATTTTAGGTGCCCAAAGTCGATATCTCAAATTCTGGACCAAAACACCCGAAAATTCGATATTTTGGGGTTCCAGAAGCAAACTGTACATGCCTACTCCGTGTTGGAGTATTTTCAAAATACAGGCCCAAAACATACTGAAAATCGATCTCTTAGGTGCCCAAAAGTCGATATGTGTATGCATCTTCTGCATTTGTTTATATCTCAAATTCAACCTCAAAACACCCGAAAATTCGATATTTTTGGGTCCCAGAAGCGATCTGTACATGCCTACTCAGTGCTAGAATATTTTCAAAATATAGGCCCAAAACATGCTAAAAATCGATATTTTAGGTTCCCAAAGTCGATATCTCAGATTCAGGCCCAAAACACCCGAAAATTTGATATTTTGGGGTCCCAGAAGCAAACTGTACATGCTTACTCCGTGTTAGAGTATTTTTAATATACAGGCCCAAAACATACTGAAAATCGATCTTTTAGGTGCCCAAAAGTCGATATGTGGATGTATTTTCTGTACCCGTTTATATCTCAAATTCAGGCTCAAAACACCCGAAAAATCTTTATTTTTGGGTCCTAGAAACGATCTGTACATGCCTATTCCTAGTTAGAATGTTTTCAAGATACAGACCCAAAACATGCTAAAAATCGATATTTTAAGTGTCCAAAGTCGATATGTGCATGCATCTCCTGTACCCGTTTATATCTCAAATTCAGGCTCAAAACACACGAAAATTTGATATTTTGGGGTCCCAGAAGGGATTTGTACTTGCTTACTACGTGTTAGAGTATTTTCAAAATACAGGCCCAAAATATGCTGTAAATCGATATTTTAGGTGCCCAAAGTCGATATCTCAGATTCAGGCCCAAAACACCCGAAAATTCGATATTTTGGGGTCCCAGAAGCGATCTGTATATACCTACTCAGTGCTAGAATGTTTTCAAAATATATGCTCAAAACATGCTAAAAATCGATATTTTAAGTGTCCAAAGTCGATATGTGCATTCATCTTCTGTACCCGTTTATATCTCAAATTCAGGCTCAAAACACCTGAAAATTCGATATTTTGGGGTCCCAGAAGAGATCTGTACATGCCTCTTTCGTGCTAGAATATTTAAAAATATAGGCCCAAAACATGCTAAAAATCGATATTTTAGGTGCCCAAAGTCGATATCTCAAATTCAGGACCAAAACACCCGAAAATTCGATATTTTGGGGTTCCAGAAGCAAACTGTACATGCCTACTCCGTGTTGGAGTATTTTCAAAATACAGGCCCAAAACATACTGAAAATCGATCTTTTAGGTGCCCAAAAGTCGATATGTGTATGCATCTTCTGCATTTGTTTATATCTCAAATTCAACCTCAAAACACCCGAAAATTCGATATTTTTGGGTCCCAGAAGCGATCTGTACATGCCTATTCAGTGTTAGAATGTTTTCAAAATATAGGCTCAAAACATGCTAAAAATCTATATTTTAAGTGTCCAAAGTCGATATGTGCATGCATCTTCTGTACTCGTTTATATCTCAAATTCAACCTCAAAACACCCGAAAATTCGATATTTTGGGGTCCCAGAAGCGATCTGTACATGCCTACTCAGTGCTAGAATATTTTCAAAATATAGGCTGAAAACATGCTAACTATCGATATTTTAAGTGCCCTAAGTCGATATCTCAAATTCAGGCCCAAAACACCCGAAAATTCGATATTTTGGGGTCCCAGAAGCGATCTGTACATGCCTACTCCGTGTTAAAGTATTTTCGATATACAGGCCCAAAACATACTGAAAACCGATCTTTTAGGTGCCCAAAAGTCGATATGTGGATGCATCTTCTGTACCCGTTTATATCTCAAATTCAGGCTCCAAACACACGAAAATTTGATATTTTGGGGTCCCAGAAGGGATTTGTACTTGCCTACTACGTGTTAGAGTATTTTCAAAATTCAGGCCCAAAACATGCTGAAAATCGATATTTTAGGTGCCCAAAGTCGATATCTCAGATTCAGGCCCAAAACAACCGAAAATTCGACATTTTGGGGTCCCAGAAGCGATCTGTATATGCCTACTCCGTGTTAGAGTATTTTCAATATACAGGCCCGAAACATACTGAAAATCGATCTTTTAGGTGCCCAAAAGACGATATGTGGAAGCATCTTCTGTACCCGTTTATATCTCAAATTCAGGCTCCAAACACCCGAAAATTCGATATTTTGGGGTCCGAGAAGGAATCTGTACTTGCCTACTCCATGTTAGAGTATTTTCAAAATACAGGCCCAAAACATGCTGAAAATCGATATTTTAAGTGTCGAAAGTCGATATGTGCATGCATCTTCTGTACCCGTTTATATATCAAATTCAGGCTCAAAACACCCGAAAATTCGATATTTTGGGGTCCCAGAAGCGATCTGTACATGCCTACTCAGTGCTAGAATATTTTCAAAATATAGGCCCAAAACATGCTAAAAATCGATATTTTAGGTTCCCAAAGTCGATATCTCAGATTCAGGCCCAAAACACCCGAAAATTTGATATTTTGGGGTCCCAGAAGCGATCTGTACATGCTTACTCCGTGTTAGAGTATTTTCAATATACAGGCCCAAAACATACTGAAAATCGATCTTTTAGGTGCCCAAAAGTCGATATGTGGATGTATCTTCTGTACCCGTTTATATCTTAAATTCAGGCTCAAAACACCCGAAAAATCTTTATTTTTGGGTCCTAGAAACGATCTGTACATGCCTATTCCTAATTAGAATGTTTTCAAGATACAGACCCAAAACATGCTAAAAATCGATATTTTAAGTGTCCAAAGTCGATATGTGCATGCATCTCCTGTACCCGTTTATATCTCAAATTCAGGCTCAAAACACCCGAAAATTCGATATTTTGGGGTCCCAGAAGCGATCTGTACATGCCTACTCAGTGCTAGAATGTTTTCAAAATATATGCTCAAAACATGCTAAAAATCGATATTTTAAGTGTCCAAAGTCGATATGTGCATTCATCTTCTGTACCCGTTTATATCTCAAATTCAGGCTCAAAACACCCGAAAATTCGATATTTTGGGGTCCCAGAAGAGATCTGTACATGCCTCTTTCGTGCTAGAATATTTAAAAATATAGGCCCAAAACATGCTAAAAATCGATATTTTAGGTGCCCAAAGTCGATATCTCAAATTCTGGACCAAAACACCCGAAAATTCGATATTTTGGGGTTCCAGAAGCAAACTGTACATGCCTACTCCGTGTTGGAGTATTTTCAAAATACAGGCCCAAAACATACTGAAAATCGATCTCTTAGGTGCCCAAAAGTCGATATGTGTATGCATCTTCTGCATTTGTTTATATCTCAAATTCAACCTCAAAACACCCGAAAATTCGATATTTTTGGGTCCCAGAAGCGATCTGTACATGCCTACTCAGTGTTAGAATGTTTTCAAAATATAGGCTCAAAACATGCTAAAAATCTATATTTTAAGTGTCCAAAGTCGATATGTGCATGCATCTTCTGTACTCGTTTATATCTCAAATTCAACCTCAAAACACCCGAAAATTCGATATTTTGGGGTCCCAGAAGCGATCTGTACATGCCTACTCAGTGCTAGAATATTTTCAAAATATAGGCCGAAAACATGCTAAAAATCGATATTATAAGTGCCCTAAGTCGATATCTCAAATTCAGGCCCAAAACACCCGAAAATTCGATATTTTGGGGTCCCAGAAGCGATCTGTACATGCCTAGTCCGTGTTAGAGTACTTTCAATATACAGGCCCAAAACATACTGAAAACCGATCTTTTAGGTGCCCAAAAGTCGATATGTGCATGCATCTTCTGTACCCGTTTATATCTCAAATTCAGGCTCCAAACACCCGAAAATTCGATATTTTGGGGTCCTAGAAGGAATCTGTACTTGCCTACTCCATGTTAGAGTATTTTCAAAATACAGGCCCGAAACATGCTGAAAATCGATATTTTAAGTGTCGAAAGTCGATATGTGCATGCATCTTATGTACCCGTTTATATCTCAAATTCAGGCTCAAAACGCCCGAAACATCGATTTTTTGGGGTTCCAGAAGCGAACTGTACATGCCTACTCCGTGTTAGAGTATTTTCAAAATACATGCCCAAAACATACTGAAAATCGATCTTTTAGGTGCCCAAAAGACGATATGTGCATGCATCTTCTGTACCCGTTTATATCTCAAATTCAACCTCAAAACACCCGAAAATTCGATATTTTTGGGTCCCAGAAGCGATCTGTACATGCCTACTCCTAGTTAGAATGTGTTCAAGATACAGACCCAAAACATGCTCAAAATCGATATTTTAGGTGCCCAAAAGTCGATATGTGCATGCATCTTCTGTACCCGTTTATATCTCAAATTCTGGCTCAAAACACCCGAAAATTCGATATTTTGGGGTCCCAGAAGCGATCTGTACATGCCTACTCAGTGCTAGAATATTTTCAAAATATAGGCCCAAAACATGCTAAAAATCGATATTTTAGGTTCCCAAAGTCGATATCTCAGATTCAGGCCCAAAACACCCGAAAATTTGATATTTTGGGGTCCCAGAAGCAAACTGTACATGCTTACTCCGTGTTAGAGTATTTTTAATATACAGGCCCAAAACATACTGAAAATCGATCTTTTAGGTGCCCAAAAGTCGATATGTGGATGTATTTTCTGTACCCGTTTATATCTCAAATTCAGGCTCAAAACACCCGAAAAATCTTTATTTTTGGGTCCTAGAAACGATCTGTACATGCCTATTCCTAGTTAGAATGTTTTCAAGATACAGACCCAAAACATGCTAAAAATCGATATTTTAAGTGTCCAAAGTCGATATGTGCATGCATCTCCTGTACCCGTTTATATCTCAAATTCAGGCTCAAAACACACGAAAATTTGATATTTTGGGGTCCCAGAAGGGATTTGTACTTGCCTACTACGTGTTAGAGTATTTTCAAAATACAGGCCCAAAACATGCTGTAAATCGATATTTTAGGTGCCCAAAGTCGATATCTCAGATTCAGGCCCAAAACACCCGAAAATTCGATATTTTGGGGTCCCAGAAGCGATCTGTATATACCTACTCAGTGCTAGAATGTTTTCAAAATATATGCTCAAAACATGCTAAAAATCGATATTTTAAGTGTCCAAAGTCGATATGTGCATTCATCTTCTGTACCCGTTTATATCTCAAATTCAGGCTCAAAACACCCGAAAATTCGATATTTTGGGGTCCCAGAAGAGATCTGTACATGCCTCTTTCGTGCTAGAATATTTAAAAATATAGGCCCAAAACATGCTAAAAATCGATATTTTAGGTGCCCAAAGTCGATATCTCAAATTCAGGACCAAAACACCCGAAAATTCGATATTTTGGGGTCCCAGAAGCGTTCTGTACATGCCTACTCCGTGTTAGAGTACTTTCAATATACAGGCCCAAAACATACTGAAAACCGATCTTTTAGGTGCCCAAAAGTCGATATGTGGATGCATCTTCTGTAGCCGTTTATATCTCAAATTCAGGCTCCAAACACCCGAAAATTTGATATTTTGGGGTCCCAGAAGGGATTTGTACTTGCCTACTACGTGTATTTTCAAAATACAGGCCCAAAACATGCTAAAAATCGATATTTTAGGTGCCCAAAGTCGATATCTCAAATTCAGGACCAAAAACACCCGAAAATTCGATATTTTGGGGTTCCAGAAGCAAACTGTACATGCCTACTCCGTGTTGGAGTATTTTCAAAATTCAGGCCCAAAACATACTGAAAATCGATCTTTTAGGTGCCCAAAAGTCGATATGTGTATGCATCTTCTGCATTTGTTTATATCTCAAATTCAACCTCAAAACACCCGAAAATTCGATATTTTTGGGTCCCAGAAGCGATCTGTACATGCCTACTCCTAGTTAGAATGTGTTCAAGATACAGACCCAAAACATGCTCAAAATCGATATTTTAGGTGCCCAAAAGTCGACATGTGCATGCATCTTCTGTACCCGTTTATATCTCAAATTCAGGCTCAAAACACCCGAAAATTCGATATTTTGGGGTCCCAGAAGCGATCTGTACATGCCTACTCAGTGCTAGAATATTTTCAAAATATAGGCCCAAAACATGCTAAAAATCGATATTTTAGGTGCCCAAAGTCGATATCTCAGATTCAGGCCCAAAACACCCGAAAATTTCATATTTTGGGGTCCGAGAAGCGATCTGTACATGCCTACTCCGTGTTAGAGTATTTTCAATATACAGGCCCAAAACATACTGAAAATCGATCTTTTAGGTGCCCAAAAGTCGATATGTGGATGTATCTTCTGTACCCGTTTATATCTCAAATTCAGGCTCAAAACACCCGAAAAATCTTTATTTTTGGGTCCTAGAAACGATCTGTACATGCCTATTCCTAGTTAGAATGTTTTCAAGATACAGACCCAAAACATGCTAAAAATCGATATTTTAAGTGTCCAAAGTCGATATGTGCATGCATCTCCTGTACCCGTTTATATCTCAAATTCAGGCTCAAAACACCCGAAAATTCGATATTTTGGGGTCCCAGAAGTAATATGTACATGCCTACTTCGTGCTAGAATATTTTCTAAATATAGGCCCAAAACATGCTAAAAATCGATATTTTAGGAGCCCAAAGTCGATATCTCAAATTCAGGCCCAAAACACCCGAAAATTCGAAATTTTGGGGTTCCAGTAGCGAACTGTACATGCCTACTCTGTGTTAGAGTATTTTCAAAATACATGCCCAAAACATACTGAAAATCGATCTTTTAGGTCCCCAAAAGTCGATATGCGCATGCATCTTCTGTACCCGTTTATATCTCAAATTTAGGCTCCAAACACCCGAAAATTTGATATTTTGGGGTACCAGAAGGGATCTGTACTTGCCTACTCCGTGTTAGAGTATTTTCAAAATGCAGGCCCAAAACATGCTGAAAATCGATATTTTAGGTGACAAACGTCAATATGTGTATGCATCTTCTGCACCTGTTTATATCCCAAATTCAACCTCAAAACACCCGAAAATTCGATATTTTTGGGTCCCATAAACGATCTGTACATGCCTACTCCGTGTTAGAGTATTTTCAAAATACAGTCCCAAAACATACTGAAAATCGATCTTTTAGGTGCCCAAAAGTCGATATGTGCATGCATCTTCTGTACTTGTTTATATCTCAAATTCAACCTCAAAACACCCGAAAATTCGATATTTTTGGGTCCCAGAAGCGATCTGTACATGCCTACTCAGTTCTAGTATATTTTCAAAATATAGGCCCAAAACATGCTAAAAATCGATATTTTAGGTGCCCAAAGTCGATATCTCAAATTCAGGCCCAAAACACCCAAAAATTAGATATTTTGGGGTCCCAGAAGCGATCTGTACATGCTTACTCCGTGTTAGAGTATTTCAAATTTACAGGCCCAAAACATACTGAAAATCGATCTTTTAGGTGTCCAAAATTCGATATGTGGATGCATCTTCTGTACCCGTTTATATCTCAAATTCAGGCTCCAAACACCCGAAAATTCGATATTTTTGGGTCCCAGAAGCGATCTGTACATGCCTCCTTCGTGCTAAAATATTTTCAAAATATAGGCCCAAAACATGCTAAAAATCGATATTTTAGGAGCCCAAAGTCGATATCTCAAATTCAGGCCCAAAACACCCGAAATTTCGATATTTTGGGGTTCCAGAAGCGAACTGAATATGCCTACTCCGTGCTAGAGTATTTTCAAATTACAGGCCCAAAACATACTGAAAATCGATCTTTTAGGTGCCAAAAAGTCGATATGTGGATGCATCTTCTGTACACGTTTATATCACAAATTCAGGCTCCAAACACCCGAAAAATTGATATTTTGGGGTCCCAGAAGGGATCTGTACTTGCCTACACCGTGTTTGAGTATTTTCAAAATACAGGCCCAAAACATGCTGAAAATCGATATTTTAGGTGACCAAAGTCAATATGTGTATGCATATTCTGCACCTGTTTATATCCCAAATTCAACCCCAAAAAACCCGAAAATTCGATATTTTTGGGTCCCAGAAACGATCTGTACATGCCTACTCAGTGCTAGAATGTTTTCAAAATATAGGCTCAAAACATGCTAAAAATCAATATTTTTAGTTTCCAAAGTCGATATGTGCATTCATCTTCTGTACCCGTTTATATCTCAAATTCAGGCTCAAAACACCCGAAAAATCAATATTTTGGGGTCCCTGAAGTGATATGTACATGCCTACTTCGTGCTAGAATATTTTCAAAATAAAGGCTTAAAACATGCTAAAAATCGATATTTTAAGTGACCAAAGTCGATATCTCAAATTCAGGCCCAAAACACACGAAAATTCGATATTTTGGGGTCCCAGAAGCGATCTGTACATGCCTACTCCGTGTTAGAGTATTTTCAATATACAGGCCCAAAACATACTGAAAACCGATCTTTTAGGTGCCAAAAAGTCGATATGTGGATTCATCTTCTGTACCCGTTTATATCACAAATTCAGGCTCCAAACACCCGAAAATTTGATATTTTGGGCTCCCAGAAGGGATCTGTACTTGCCTACTCCGTGTTAGAGTATTTTCAAAATATAGGGCCAAAACATGCTAAAAATCGATATTTAAGGTGACCAACGACAATATGTGTATGCATATTCTGCACCCGTTTATATCCCAAATATCAACCTCAAAACACCCAAAAATTCGATATTTTTGGGTCCCAGAAGCGATCTGTACATGCCTACTCAGTGCTAGAATGTTTTCAAAATATATGCTCAAAACATGCTAAAAATCGATATTTTAGGTGTCCAAAGTCGATATGTGCATTCATCTTCTGTACCCGTTTATATCTCAAATTCAGGCTCAAAACACCCGAAAATTAGATATTTTGGGGTCCCAGAAGTGATCTGTACATGCCTCCTTCGTGCTAGAATATTTTCAAAAATATAGGCCCAAAACATGCTAAAAATCGATATTTTAGGTGCCCAAAGTCGATATCTCAAATTCAGGCCCAAAACACCCGAAAATTCGATATTTGGGGGTTCCAGAAGCAAACTGTACATGCCTACTCCGTGTTAGAGTATTTTCAAAATACAGTCCCAAAACATACTGAAAATCGATCTTTTAGGTGCCCAAAAGTCGATATGTGCATGCATCTTCTGTACTTGTTTATATCTCAAATTCAACCTCAAAACACCCAAAAATTCGATATTTTTGGGTCCCAGAAGCGATCTGTACATGCCTACTCAGTTCTAGTATATTTTCAAAATATAGGCCCAAAACATGCTAAAAATCGATATTTTAGGTGCCCAAAGTCGATATCTCAAATTCAGGCCCAAAACACCCAAAAATTCGATATTTTGGGGTCCCAGAAGCGATCTGTACATGCTTACTCCGTGTTAGAGTATTTCAAATTTACAGGCCCAAAACATACTGAAAATCGATCTTTTAGGTGTCCAAAATTCGATATGTGGATGCATCTTCTGTACCCGTTTATATCTCAAATTCAGGCTCCAAACACCCGAAAATTCGATATTTTTGGGTCCCAGAAGCGATCTGTACATGCCTCCTTCGTGCTAAAATATTTTCAAAATATAGGCCCAAAACATGCTAAAAATCGATATTTTAGGAGCCCAAAGTCGATATCTCAAATTCAGGCCCAAAACACCCGAAATTTCGATATTTTGGGGTTCGAGAAGCGAACTGAACATGCCTACTCCGTGCTAGAGTATTTTCAAATTACAGGCCCAAAACATACTGAAAATCGATCTTTTAGGTGCCAAAAAGTCGATATGTGGATGCATCTTCTGTACACGTTTATATCACAAATTCAGGCTCCAAACACCCGAAAAATTGATATTTTGGGGTCCCAGAAGGGATCTGTACTTGCCTACACCGTGTTTGAGTATTTTCAAAATACATGCCCAAAACATGCTGAAAATCGATATTTTAGGTGACCAAAGTCAATATGTGTATGCATATTCTGCACCTGTTTATATCCCAAATTCAACCCCAAAAAACCCGAAAATTCGATATTTTTGGGTCCCAGAAACGATCTGTACATGCCTACTCAGTGCTAGAATGTTTTCAAAATATAGGCTCAAAACATGCTAAAAATCAATATTTTTAGTTTCCAAAGTCGATATGTGCATTCATCTTCTGTACCCGTTTATATCTCAAATTCAGGCTCAAAACACCCGAAAAATCAATATTTTGGAGTCCCTGAAGTGATATGTACATGCCTACTTCGTGCTAGAATATTTTCAAAATATAGGCCCGAAACATGCTAAAAATCGATATTTTAGGTGCCCAAAGTCGATATCTCAATTTCAGGCCCAAAACACCCGAAAATTCGATATTTTGGGGTTCCAGAAGAGAACTGTACATGCCTACTCCGTGTTAGAATGTGTTCAAGATACAGACCCAAAACATGCTCAAAATCGATATTTTAGGTGCCCAAAAGACGATATGTGCATGCATCTTCTGTACCCGTTTATATCTCAAATTCTGGCTCAAAACACCCGAAAATTCGATATTTTGGGGTCCCAGAAGCGATCTGTACATGCCTACTCAGTGCTAGAATATTTTCAAAATATAGGCCCAAAACATGCTAAATATCGATATTTTAGGTGCCCAAAGTCGATATCTCAGATTCAGGCCCTAAACACCCGAAAATTTGATATTTTGGGGTCCCAGAAGCGATCTGTACATGCCTACTCCGTGTTAGAGTATTTTCAATATACAGGCCCAAAACATACTGAAAATCGATCTTTTAGGTGCCCAAAAGTCGATATGTGGATGTATCTTCTGTACCCGCTTATATCTCAAATCCAGGCTCCAAACACCCGAAAATTTGATATTTTGGGGTTCCAGAAGGGATCTGTACTTGCCTACTCCGTGTTAGAGTATTTTCAAAATGCAGGCCCAAAACATGCTGAAAATCGATATTTTAGGTGACAAAAGTCAATATGTGTATGCATCTTCTGCTCCTGTTTATATCCCAAATTCAACCTCAAAACACCCGAAAATTCGATATTTTTGGGTCCCATAAACGATCTGTACATGCCTACTTAGTGATAGAATGTTTTCAAAATATTAGCTTAAAACATGCTAAAAATCGATATTTTAAGTGTCCAAAGTCGATATGTTCATTCATCTTCTGTACCCGTTTATATCTCAAATTCATGCTCAAAACACCCGAAAATTCGATATTTTTGGGTTCCAGAAGCGAACTGTGCATGCCTACTCCGTGCTAGAGTATTTTCAAAATACAGGCCCAAAACATACTGAAAATCGATCTTTTAGGTGCCCAAAAGTCGATATGTGCATGCATCTTCTGTACTTGTTTATATCTCAAATTCCACCTCAAAACACCCGAAAATTCGATATTTTTGGGTCCCAGAAGCGATCTGTACATGCCTACTCAGTGCTAGAATTTTTTCAAAATATAGGCTCAAAACATGCTAAAAATCGATATTTTAAGTGTCCAAAGTCGATATGTGCATGCATCTTCTGTACCCGTTTATATCTCAAATTCAGGCTCAAAACTCCCTAAATTTCAATATTTTGGGGTCCCAGAAGCGATCTGTACATGCCTACTCAGTGCTAGAATGTTTTCAAAATATAGGCTCAAAACATGCTAAAAATCGATATTTTAAGTGTCCAAACTCGATATGTGCATTCATCTTCTGTACCCGTTTATATCTCAAATTCAGGCTCAAAACACCCGAAAATTCGATATTTTGGGGTCCCAGAAGAGATCTGTACATGCCTCCTTCGTGCTAGAATATTTAAAAATATAGGCCCAAAACATGCTAAAAATCGATATTTTAGGTGCCCAAAGTCGATATCTCAGATTCAGGACCAAAACACCCGAAAATTCGATATTTTGGGGTTCCAGAAGCAAACTGTACATGCCTACTCCTTGTTAGAGTATTTTCAAAATACAGGCCCAAAAAATACTGAAAATCGATCTTTTAGGTGCCCAAAAGTCGATATGTGCATGCATCTTCTGTACTTGTTTATATCTCAAATTCAACCTCAAAACATCCGAAAATTCGATATTTTTGGGTCTGAGAAGCGGTCTGTACATGCCTACTCAGTGCTAGAATGTTTTCAAAATATAGGCTCAAAACATGCTAAAAATCTATATTTTAAGTGTCCAAAGTCGATATGTGCATGCATCTTCTGTACTCGTTTATATCTCAAATTCAGGCTCAAAACACCCGAAAATTCGATATTTTGGGGTCCCAGAAGCGATCTGTACATGCCTACTCAGTGCTAGAATATTTTCAAAATATAAGCCGAAAACATGCTAACTATCGATATTTTAAGTGCCCTAAGTCGATATCTCAAATTCAGGCCCAAAACACCCGAAAATTCGATATTTTGGGGTCCCAGAAGCGATCTGTACATGCCTACTCCGTGTTAGAGTATTTTCAATATACAGGCCCAAAACATACTGAAAACCGATCTTTTAGGTGCCCAAAAGTCGATATGTGGATGCATCTTCTGTACCCGTTTATATCTCAAATTCAGGCTCCAAACACACGAAAATTTGATATTTTGGGGTACCAGAAGGGATTTGTACTTGCCTACTACGTGTTAGAGTATTTTCAAAATACAGGCCCAAAACATGCTGAAAATCGATATTTTAGGTGCCCAAAGTCGATATCTCAGATTCAGGCCCAAAACAACCGAAAATTCGATATTTTGGGGTCCCAGAAGCGATCTGTATATGCCTACTCCGTGTTAGAGTATTTTCAATATACAGGCCCGAAACATACTGAAAATCGATCTGTTAGGTGCCCAAAAGTCGATATGTGGAAGCATCTTCTGTACCCGTTTATATCTCAAATTCAGGCTCCAAACACCCGAAAATTCGATATTTTGGGGTCCGAGAAGGAATCTGTACTTGCCTACTCCATGTTAGAGTATTTTCAAAATACAGGCCCAAAACATGCTGAAAATCGATATTTTAAGTGTCGAAAGTCAATATGTGCATGCATCTTCTGTACCCGTTTATATCTCAAATTCAGGCTCAAAACACCCGAAACATCGATATTTTGGGGTTCCAGAAGCGAACTGTACATGCCTACTCCGTGTTAGAGTATTTTCAAAATACAGGCCCAAAACATACTGAAAATCGATCTTTTAGGTGCCCAAAAGACGATATGTGCATGCATCTTCTGTACCTGTTTATATCTCAAATTCAACCTCAAAACACCCGAAAATTCGATATTTTTGGGTCCCAGAAGCGATCTGTACATGCCTACTCCTAGTTAGAATGTGTTCAAGATACAGACCCAAAACATGCTCAAAATCGATATTTTAGGTGCCCAAAAGTCGATATGTGCATTCATCTTCTGTACCCGTTTATATCTCAAATTCAGGCTCAAAACACCCGAAAATTCGATATTTTGGGGTCCCAGAAGCGATCTGTACATGCCTACTCAGTGCTAGAATATTTTCAAAATATAGGCCCAAAACATGCTAAAAATCGATATTTTAGGTTCCCAAAGTCGATATCTCAGATTCAGGCCCAAAACACCCGAAAATTCGATATTTTGGGGTCCCAGAAGCGATCTGTACATGCCTACTCAGTGCTAGAATGTTTTCAAAATATATGCTCAAAACATGCTAAAAATCGATATTTTAAGTGTCCAAAGTCGATATGTGCATTCATCTTCTGTACCCGTTTATATCTCAGATTCAGGCCCAAAACACCCGAAAATTCGATATTTTGGGGTCCCAGAAGTGATCTGTACATGCCTACTCAGTGCTAGAATATTTTCAAAATATAGGCCGAAAACATGCTAAAAATCGATATTATAAGTGCCCTAAGTCGATATCTCAAATTCAGGACCAAAACACCCGAAAATTCGATATTTTGGGGTCCCAGAAGCGATCTGTACATGCCTACTCCGTGTTAGAGTACTTTCAATATACAGGCCCAAAACATACTGAAAACCGATCTTTTAGGTGCCCAAAAGTCGATATGTGGATGCATCTTCTGTACCCGTTTATATCTCAAATTCAGGCTCCAAACACACGAAAATTTGATATTTTGGGGTCCCAGAAGGGATTTGTACTTGCATACTACGTGTATTTTCAAAATACAGGCCCAAAACATGCTGAAAATCGATATTTAAGGTGCCCAAAGTCGATATCTCAGATTCAGGCCCAAAACACCCGAAAATTCGATATTTTGGGGTCCCAGAAGCGATCTGTATATGCCTACTCCGTGTTAGAGTATTTTCAATATACAGGCCCGAAACATACTGAAAATCGATCTGTTAAATGCCCAAAAGTCGATATGTGGATGCATCTTCTGTACCCGTTTATATCTCAAATTCAGGCTCCAAACACCCGAAAATTCGATATTTTGGGGTCCGAGAAGGAATCTGTACATGCCTACTCAGTGCTAGAATGTCTTCAAAATATAAGCTTATAACATGCTGAAAATCGATATTTAAGGTGACCAACGACAATATGTGTATGCATATTCTGCACCCGTTTATATCCCAAATATCAACCTCAAAACACCCAAAAATTCGATATTTTTGGGTCCCAGAAGCGATCTGTACATGCCTACTCAGTGCTAGAATGTTTTCAAAATATATGCTCAAAACATGCTAAAAATCGATATTTTAGGTGTCCAAAGTCGATATGTGCATTCATCTTCTGTACCCGTTTATATCTCAAATTCAGGCTCAAAACACCCGAAAATTAGATATTTTGGGGTCCCAGAAGTGATCTGTACATGCCTCCTTCGTGCTAGAATATTTTCAAAAATATAGGCCCAAAACATGCTAAAAATCGATATTTTAGGTGCCCAAAGTCGATATCTCAAATTCAGGCCCAAAACACCCGAAAATTCGATATTTGGGGGTTCCAGAAGCAAACTGTACATGCCTACTCCGTGTTAGAGTATTTTCAAAATACAGGCCTAAAACATACTGAAAATCGATCTTTTAGGTGCCCAAAAGTCGATATGTGCATGCATCTTCTGTACTTGTTTATATCACAAATTCAACCTCAAAACACCCGAAAATTCGATATTTTTGGGTCCCAGAAGCGATCTGTACATGCCTACTCAGTTCTAGTATATTTTTAAAATATAGGCCCAAAACATGCTAAAAATCGATATTTTAGGTGCCCAAAATCGATATCTCAAATTCAGGCCCAAAACACCCAAAAATTCGATATTTTGGGGTCCCAGAAGCGATCTGTACATGCTTACTCCGTGTTAGAGTATTTCAAATATACAGGCCCAAAACATACTGAAAATCGATCTTTTAGGTGTCCAAAAGTCGATATGTGGATGCATCTTCTGTACCCGTTTATATCTCAAATTCAGGCTCCAAACACCCGAAAATTCGATATTTTTGGGTCCCAGAAGCGATCTGTATATGCCTCCTTCGTGCTAGAATATTTTCAAAATATAGGCCCAAAACATGCTAAAAATCGATATTTTAGGAGCCCAAAGTCGATATCTCAAATTCAGGCCCAAAACACCCGAAATTTCGATATTTTGGGGTTCCAGAAGCGAACTGAACATGCCTACTCCGTGCTAGAGTATTTTCAAATTACAGGCCCAAAACATACTGAAAATCGATATTTTAAGTGCCCTAAGTCGATATCTCAAATTCAGGCTCAAAACACCCGAAAAATCAATATTTTGGGGTCCCTGAAGTGATCTGTACATGCCTACTTCGTGCTAGAATATTTTCAAAATATAGGTCCGAAACATGCTAAAAATCGATATTTTAGGTGCCCGAAGTCGATATCTCAATTTCAGGCCCAAAACACCCGAAAATTCGATATTTTGGGGTTCCAGAAGCGAACTGTACATGCCTACTCCGTGTTAGAGTATTTTCAAAATACAGGCCCAAAACATACTGAAAATCGATCTTTTAGGTGCCCAAAAGTAGATATGTGCATGCATCTTCTGTACTTGTTTAAATCTACAATTCAACCTCAAAACACCCGAAAATTCGATATTTTTGGGTCCCAGAAGCGATCTGTACATGCCTATTCCTAGTTAGAATGTGTTCAAGATACAGACCTAAAACATGCTCAAAATCGATATTTTAGGTGCCCAAAAGTCGATATGTGCATGCACCTTCTGCACCCGTTTATATATCAAATTCAGGCTCAAAACACCCGAAAATTCGATATTTTGCGGTCCCAGAAGTAATCTGTACATGCCTACTCAGTGCTAGAATATTTTCAAAATATAGGCCCAAAACATGCTAAAAATCGATATTTTAAGTGCCCTAAGTCGATATCTGAAAATCAGGCCCAAAACACCCGAAAGTTCGATATTTTGGGGTCCCAGAAGCGATCTGCACATGCCTACTCCGTGTTAGAGTATTTTCAATATACAGGCCCAAAACATACTGAAAACCGATCTTTTAGGTGCCCAAAAGTCGATATGTGGATGCATCTTCTGTACCCGTTTATATCTCAAATTCAGGCTCCAAACACCCGAAAATTCGATATTTTGTGGTGCCAGAAGGGATCTGTACTTGCCTACTCCGTGTTAGAGTATTTTCAAAATACAGGCCCAAAACATGCTGAAATCGATATTTTAGGTGACCAAAGTCAATATGTGTATGCATCTTCTGCACCTGTTTATATCCCAAATTCAGCCCCAAAACACCCGAAAATTCGATATTTTTAGGTACCAGAAGCGATCTGTACATGCCTATTCCGTGTTAGAGTATTTTTAAAATACAGGCCCAAAACATGCTGAAAATCGATCTTTTAGGTGCCCAAAAGTCGATATGTGGATTCATCTTCTGTACCCGTTTATATCTCAAATTCAGGCTCCAAACACCCGAAAATTCGATATTTTGGGGTCCCAGAAGTGATCTGTACTTGCGTACTCCGTGTTAGAGTATTTTCAAAATACAGGCCCAAAACATGCTAAAAATCGATATTTTAAGTGTCCAAAGTCGATATGTGCATGCATCTTCTGTACCCGTTTATATCTCAAATTCAGGCTCAAAACACCCGAAAATTAGATATTTTGGGGTCCCAGAAGCGATCTGTACATGCTTACTCCGTGTTAGAGTATTTTAAATATACATGCCCAAAACATACTGAAAATCGATCTTTTAGGTGTCCAAAAGTCGATATGTGGATGCATCTTCTGTACCCGTTTATATCTCAAATTCAGGCTACAAACACCCGAAAATTCGATATTTTGTGGTGCCAGAAGGGATCTGTACTTGCCTATTCCGTGTTTGAGTATTTTCAAAATACAGGCTTAAATAATGATGAAAATCGATATTTAAGGTGACCAAAGTCAATATGTGTATGCATCTTCTGCACCCATTTATATCCCAAATTCAACCTCAAGACACCCGAAAATTCGATATTTTTGGGTCCCTGAATCGATCTGTACATGCCTACTTTGTGCTAGAATGTTTTCAAAATATAGGCTCAAAACATGCTAAAAATCGATATTTTAAGTGTCCAAAGTCGATATGTGCACGCATCTTCTGTACCCGTTTATATCTCAAATTCAGGCTCAAAACACCCAAAAATTCTATATTATAGGGTCCCAGAAGTGATCTGTACATGCCTCCTTCGTGCTAGAATATTTTCAAAATATAGGCCCAAAACATGCTAAAAATCGATATTTTATGTGCCCAAAGTCGATATCTAATATTCATGCCCAAAACACCCAAAAATTTGATATTTTGGGTTTCCAGAAGCGAACTGTACATGCCTACACCGTGTTAGAGTATTTTCAAAATACAGGCCCAAAACATACTGAAAATCAATCTTTTAGGTGCCCAAAAGTCGATATGTGCATGCATCTTCTGTACTTGTTTATATCTCAAATTCAATCTCAAAACACCCGAAAATTCGATATTTTTGGGTCCCAGAAGCGATCTGTACATGCCTAGTCCTAGTTAGAATGTGTTCAAGATACAGACCCAAAACATGCTCAAAATCGATATTTTAGGTGCCCAAAAGTCGATATGTGCATGCATCTTCTGTACCCGTTTATATCTCAAATTCAGGCTAAAAACACCCGAAAATTCGATATTTTGGGGTCCCAGAAGCGATCTGTACATACCTACTCAGTGCTAGAATATTTTCAAAATATAGGCCCAAAACATGCTAAAAATCGATATTTTAGGAGCCCAAAGTCGATATCTCAGATTCAGGCCTAAAACACCTGAAAATTCGATATTTTGGGGTCCCAGAAGCGATCTGTACATGCCTACTCAGTGCTAGAATGTTTTCAAAATATAGGCTCAAAACATGCTAAAAATCGATATTTTAAGTGTCCAAAGTCGATATGTGCATGGATCTTCTGTACCCGTTTATATCTCAAATTCAGGCTCAAAACCCCCGAAAATTCGATATTTTAGGGTCCGAGAAGTGATCTGTACATGACTACTTCGTGCAAGAATATTTTCAAAATATAGGCCCAAAACATGCTAAAAATCGATATTTTAGGTACCCAAAGTCGATATCTTAAATTCAGGCCCAAAACACCCAAAAATTCGATATTTTGGGGTTCCAGAAGCGAACTGTACATGCCTACTCCGTGTTAGAGTATTTTCAAAATACAGGCCCAAAACATACTGAAAATCGATCTTTTAGGTGCCCAAAAGTCGATATGTGCATGCATCTTCTGTACTTGTTTATATCTCAAATTCAACCTCAAAACATCCGAAAATTCGATATTTTTGGGTCCCAGAAGCGATCTGTACATGCCTACTCAGTGCTATAATATTTTCAAAATATAGGCCCAAAACATGCTAAAAATCGATATTTTAGGTGCCCAAAATCGATATCTCAAATTCAGGCCCAAAACACCCAAAAATTCGATATTTTGGGGTCCCAGAAGCGATCTGTACATGCTTACTCCGTGTTAGAGTATTTCAAATATACAGGCCCAAAACATACTGAAAATCGATCTTTTAGGTGTCCAAAAGTCGATATGTGGATGCATCTTCTGTACCCGTTTATATCTCAAATTCAGGCTCAAAACACCCGAAAATTCGATATTTTTGGGTCCCAGAAGCGATCTGTATATGCCTCCTTCGTGCTAAAATATTTTCAAAATATAGGCCCAAAACATGCTAAAAATCGATATTTTAGGAGCCCAAAGTCGATATCTCAAATTCAGGCCCAAAACACCCGAAATTTCGATATTTTGGGGTTCCAGAAGCGAACTGAACATGCCTACTCCGTGCTAGAGTATTTTCAAATTACAGGCCCAAAACATACTGAAAATCGATCTTTTAGGTGCCAATAAGTCGATATGTGGATGCATCTTCTGTACACGTTTATATCACAAATTCAGGCTCCAAACACCCGAAAAATTGATATTTTGGGGTCCCAGAAGGGATCTGTACTTGCCTACACCGTGTTTGAGTATTTTCAAAATTCAGGCCCAAAACATGCTGAAAATCGATATTTTAGGTGACCAAAGTCAATATGTGTATGCATATTCTGCACCTGTTTATATCCCAAATTCAACCCCAAAAAACCCGAAAATTCGATATTTTTGGGTCCCAGAAACGATCTGTACATGCCTACTCAGTGCTAGAATGTTTTCAAAATATAGGCTCAAAACATGCTAAAAATCAATATTTTTAGTGTCCAAAGTCGATATGTGCATTCATCTTCTGTACCCGTTTATATCTCAAATTCAGGCTCAAAACACCCGAAAAATCAATATTTTGGGGTCCCTGAAGTGATCTGTACATGCCTACTTCGTGCTAGAATATTTTCAAAATATAGGCCCGAAACATGCTAAAAATCGATATTTTATGTGCCCAAAGTCGATATCTCAATTTCAGGCCCAAAACACCCGAAAATTCGATATTTTGGGGTTCCAGAAGCGAACTGTACATGCCTACTCCGTGTTAGAATGTGTTCAAGATACAGACCCAAAACATGCTCAAAATCGATATTTTAGGTGCCCAAAAGTCGATATGTGCATGCACCTTCTGTACCCGTTTATATATCAAATTCAGGCTCAAAACACCCGAAAATTCGATATTTTGCGGTCCCAGAAGTAATCTGTACATGCCTACTCAGTGCTAGAATATTTTCAAAATATAGGCCCAAAACATGCTAAAAATCGATATTTTAGGTGCCCAAAGTCGATATCTCAAATTCAGGCCAAAAAACACCCGAGTATTTTCAAAATACAGGCCCAAAACATAATGAAAATCGATCTTTTAAGTGCCCAAAAGTAGATATGTGCATGCATCTTCTGTACTTGTTTATATCTACAATTCAACCTCAAAACACCCGAAAATTCGATATTTTTGGGTCCCAGAAGCGATCGGTACATGCCTACTCCTAGTTAGAATGTGTTCAAGATACAGACCCAAAACATTCTCAAAATCGATAGATTCAGGCCCAAAACACCCGAAAATTCGATATTTTGGGGTCCCAGAAGCAAACTGTACATGCTTACTCCGTGTTAGAGTATATTCAATATACAGGCCCAAAACATACTGAAAATCGATCATTTAGGTGTCCAAAAGTCGATATGTGGATGCATCTTCTGTACCCGTTTATATCTCAAATTCAGGCCCAAAACACCCGAAAATTCGATATTTTGGGGTTCCAGAAGCGAACTGTACATGCCTACTCCGTGCTAGAGTATTTTCAAAATACAGGCCCAAAACATACTGAAAATCGGTCTTTTAGGTGTCAAAAAGTCGATATGAGGATGCATCTTCTGTACCCGTTTATATCACAAATTCAGGGTCCAAACACCCGAGAATTTGATATTTTGGGGTCCCAGAAGGGATCTGTACTTGCCTACTCCGTGATAGAGTATTTTCAAAATATAGGCCCAAAACATGCTGAAAATCGATATTTAAGGTGACCAAAGTCAATATGTGTATGCATCTTCTGCACCCGTTTATATCTCAAATATCAACCTCAAAACACCCGAAAATTCGATATTTTTGGGTCCCAGAAGCGATCTGTACATGCCTACTCAGTGCTAGAATGTTTTCAAAATATATGCTCAAAACACACTAAAAATCGATATTTTAAGTGTCCAAAGTCGATATGTGCATTCATCTTCTGTACTCGTTTATATCTCAAATTCAGTCTCAAAACACCCGAAAATTCGATATTTTGGGGTCCCAGAAGCGATCTGTACATGCCTACTCAGTGCTAGAATATTTTCAAAATATAGGCCCAAAACATGCTAAAAATCGATATTTTAAGTGCCCTAAGTCGATATCTCAAATTCAGGCTCAAAACACCCGAAAAATCAATATTTTGGGGTCCCTGAAGTGATCTGTACATGCCTACTTCGTGCTAGAATATTTTCAAAATATAGGTCCGAAACATGCTAAAAATCGATATTTTAGGTGCCCGAAGTCGATATGTGCATGCATCTTCTGTACTTGTTTAAATCTACAATTCAACCTCAAAACACCCGAAAATTCGATATTTTTGGGTCCCAGAAGCGATCTGTACATGCCTATTCCTAGTTAGAATGTGTTCAAGATACAGACCTAAAACATGCTCAAAATCGATATTTTAGGTGCCCAAAAGTCGATATGTGCATGCACCTTCTGCACCCGTTTATATATCAAATTCAGGCTCAAAACACCCGAAAATTCGATATTTTGCGGTCCCAGAAGTAATCTGTACATGCCTACTCAGTGCTAGAATATTTTCAAAATATAGGCCCAAAACATGCTAAAAATCGATATTTTAAGTGCCCTAAGTCGATATCTGAAAATCAGGCCCAAAACACCCGAAAGTTCGATATTTTGGGGTCCCAGAAGCGATCTGCACATGCCTACTCCGTGTTAGAGTATTTTCAATATACAGGCCCAAAACATACTGAAAACCGATCTTTTAGGTGCCCAAAAGTCGATATGTGGATGCATCTTCTGTACCCGTTTATATCTCAAATTCAGGCTCCAAACACCCGAAAATTCGATATTTTGTGGTGCCAGAAGGGATCTGTACTTGCCTACTCCGTGTTAGAGTATTTTCAAAATACAGGCCCAAAACATGCTGAAATCGATATTTTAGGTGACCAAAGTCAATATGTGTATGCATCTTCTGCACTTGTTTATATCCCAAATTCAGCCCCAAAACACCCGAAAATTCGATATTTTTAGGTACCAGAAGCGATCTGTACATGCCTATTCCGTGTTAGAGTATTTTTAAAATACAGGCCCAAAACATGCTGAAAATCGATCTTTTAGGTGCCCAAAAGTCGATATGTGGATTCATCTTCTGTACCCGTTTATATCTCAAATTCAGGCTCAAAACATCCGAAAATTAGATATTTTGGGGTCCCAGAAGCGATCTGTACATGCTTACTCCGTGTTAGAGTATTTTAAATATACATGCCCAAAACATACTGAAAATCGATCTTTTAGGTGTCCAAAAGTCGATATGTGGATGCATCTTCTGTACCCGTTTATATCTCAAATTCAGGCTACAAACACCCGAAAATTCGATATTTTGTGGTGCCAGAAGGGATCTGTACTTGCCTACTCCGTGTTTGAGTATTTTCAAAATACAGGCTTAAATAATGATGAAAATCGATATTTAAGGTGACCAAAGTCAATATGTGTATGCATCTTCTGCACCCATTTATATCCCAAATTCAACCTCAAGACACCCGAAAATTCGATATTTTTGGGTCCCTGAATCGATCTGTACATGCCTACTTTGTGCTAGAATGTTTTCAAAATATAGGCTCAAAACATTCTAAAAATCGATATTTTAAGTGTCCAAAGTCGATATGTGCACGCATCTTCTGTACCCGTTTATATCTCAAATTCAGGCTCAAAACACCCAAAAATTCTATATTATAGGGTCCCAGAAGTGATCTGTACATGCCTCCTTCGTGCTAGAATATTTTCAAAATATAGGCCCAAAACATGCTAAAAATCGATATTTTATGTGCCCAAAATCGATATCTAAAATTCATGCCCAAAACACCCAAAAATTTGATATTTTGGGGTTCCAGAAGCGAACTGTACATGCCTACACCGTGTTAGAGTATTTTCAAAATACAGGCCCAAAACATACTGAAAATCAATCTTTTAGGTGCCCAAAAGTCGATATGTGCATGCATCTTCTGTACTTGTTTATATCTCAAATTCGATCTCAAAACACCCGAAAATTCGATATTTTTGGGTCCCAGAAGCGATCTGTACATGCCTAGTCCTAGTTAGAATGTGTTCAAGATACAGACCCAAAACATGCTCAAAATCGATATTTTAGGTGCCCAAAAGTCGATATGTGCATGCATCTTCTGTACCCGTTTATATCTCAAATTCAGGCTAAAAACACCCGAAAATTCGATATTTTGGGGTCCCAGAAGCGATCTGTACATACCTACTCAGTGCTAGAATATTTTCAAAATATAGGCCCAAAACATGCTAAAAATCGATATTTTAGGAGCCCAAAGTCGATATCTCAGATTCAGGCCTAAAACACCTGAAAATTCGATATTTTGGGGTCCCAGAAGCGATCTGTACATGCCTACTCAGTGCTAGAATGTTTTCAAAATATAGGCTCAAAACATGCTAAAAATCGATATTTTAAGTGTCCAAAGTCGATATGTGCATGGATCTTCTGTACCCGTTTATATCTCAAATTCAGGCTCAAAACCCCCGAAAATTCGATATTTTAGGGTCCGAGAAGTGATCTGTACATGACTACTTCGTGCAAGAATATTTTCAAAATATAGGCCCAAAACATGCTAAAAATCGATATTTTAGGTACCCAAAGTCGATATCTTAAATTCAGGCCCAAAACACCCAAAAATTCGATATTTTGGGGTTCCAGAAGCGAACTGTACATGCCTACTCCGTGTTAGAGTATTTTCAAAATACAGGCCCAAAACATACTGAAAATCGATCTTTTAGGTGCCAAAAAGTCGATATGTGGATGCATCTTCTGTACACGTTTATATCACAAATTCAGGCTCCAAACACCCGAAAAATTGATATTTTGGGGTCCCAGAAGGGATCTGTACTTGCCTACACCGTGTTTGAGTATTTTCAAAATACAGGCCCAAAACATGCTGAAAATCGATATTTTAGGTGACCAAAGTCAATATGTGTATGCATATTCTGCACCTGTTTATATCCCAAATTCAACCCCAAAAAACCAGAAAATTCGATATTTTTGGGTCCCAGAAACGATCTGTACATGCCTACTCAGTGCTAGAATGTTTTCAAAATATAGGCTCAAAACATGCTAAAAATCAATATTTTTAGTGTCCAAAGTCGATATGTGCATTCATCTTCTGTACCCGTTTATATCTCAAATTCAGGCTCAAAACACCCGAAAAATCAATATTTTGGGGTCCCTGAAGTGATCTGTACATGCCTACTTCGTGCTAGAATATTTTCAAAATATAGGCCCGAAACATGCTAAAAATCGATATTTTAGGTGCCCAAAGTCGATATCTCAATTTCAGGCCCAAAACACCCGAAAATTCGATATTTTGGGGTTCCAGAAGCGAACTGTACATGCCTACTCCGTGTTAGAATGTGTTCAAGATACAGACCCAAAACATGCTCAAAATCGATATTTTAGGTGCCCAAAAGTCGATATGTGCATGCACCTTCTGTACCCGTTTATATATCAAATTCAGGCTCAAAACACCCGAAAATTCGATATTTTGCGGTCCCAGAAGCAATCTGTACATGCCTACTCAGTGCTAGAATATTTTCAAAATATAGGCCCAAAACATGTTAAAAATCGATATTTTAGGTGCCCAAAGTCGATATCTCAAATTCAGGCCAAAAAACACCCGAGTATTTTCAAATTACAGGCCCAAAACATAATGAAAATCGATCTTTTAAGTGCCCAAAAGTAGATATGTGCATGCATCTTCTGTACTTGTTTATATCTACAATTCAACCTCAAAACACCCGAAAATTCGATATTTTTGGGTCCCAGAAGCGATCGGTACATGCCTACTCCTAGTTAGAATGTGTTCAAGATACAGACCCAAAACATTCTCAAAATCGATAGATTCAGGCCCAAAACACCCGAAAATTCGATATTTTGGGGTCCCAGAAGCAAACTGTACATGCTTACTCCGTGTTAGAGTATATTCAATATACAGGCCCAAAACATACTGAAAATCGATCATTTAGGTGTCCAAAAGTCGATATGTGGATGCATCTTCTGTACCCGTTTATATCTCAAATTCAGGCCCAAAACACCCGAAAATTCGATATTTTGGGGTTCCAGAAGCGAACTGTACATGCCTACTCCGTGCTAGAGTATTTTCAAAATACAGGCCCAAAACATACTGAAAATCGGTCTTTTAGGTGCCCAAAAGTCGATATGTGCATGCATCTTATGTACTTGTTTATATCTCAAATTCCACCTCAAAACACCCAAAAATTCGATATTTTTGGGTCCCAGAAGCGATCTGTACATGCCTACTCAGTGCTAGAATGTTTTCAATATACAGGCCCAAAACATACTGAAAACCGATCTTTTAGGTGTCAAAAAGTCGATATGAGGATGCATCTTCTGTACCCGTTTATATCACAAAGTCAGGCTCCAAACACCCGAAAATTTGATATTTTGGTGTCCCAGAAGGGATCTGTACTTGCCTAGTCCGTGATAGAGTATTTTCAAAATATAGGCCCAAAACATGCTGAAAATCGATATTTAAGGTGACCAAAGTCAATATGTGTATGCATCTTCTGCACCCGTTTATATCTCAAATATCAACCTCAAAACACCCGAAAATTCGATATTTTTGGGTACCAGAAGCGATCTGTACATGCCTACTCAGTGCTAGAATGTTTTCGAAATATATGCTCAAAACACACTAAAGATCGATATTTTAAGTGTCCAAAGTCGATATGTGCATTCATCTTCTGTACTCGTTTATATCTCAAATTCAGTCTCAAAACACCCGAAAATTCGATATTTTGGGGTCCCAGAAGCGATCTGTACATGCCTACTCAGTGCTAGAATATTTTCAAAATATAGGCCCAAAACATGCTAAAAATCGATATTTTAAGTGCCCTAAGTCGATATCTCAAATTCAGGCTCAAAACACCCGAAAAATCAATATTTTGGGGTCCCTGAAGTGATCTGTACATGCCTACTTCGTGCTAGAATATTTTCAAAATATAGGTCCGAAACATGCTAAAAATCGATATTTTAGGTGCCCGAAGTCGATATCTCAATTTCAGGCCCAAAACACCCGAAAATTCGATATTTTGGGGTTCCAGAAGCGAACTGTACATGCCTACTCCGTGTTAGAGTATTTTCAAAATACAGGCCCAAAACATACTGAAAATCGATCTTTTAGGTGCCCAAAAGTAGATATGTGCATGCATCTTCTGTACTTGTTTAAATCTACAATTCAACCTCAAAACACCCGAAAATTCGATATTTTTGGGTCCCAGAAGCGATCTGTACATGCCTATTCCTAGTTAGAATGTGTTCAAGATACAGACCTAAAACATGCTCAAAATCGATATTTTAGGTGCCCAAAAGTCGATATGTGCATGCACCTTCTGTACCCGTTTATATATCAAATTCAGGCTCAAAACACCCGAAAATTCGATATTTTGCGGTCCCAGAAGGAATCTGTACATGCCTACTCAGTGCTAGAATATTTTCAAAATATAGGCCCAAAACATGCTAAAAATCTATATTTTAAGTGCCCTAAGTCGATATCTGAAATTCAGGCCCAAAACACCCGAAAGTTCGATATTTTGGGGTCCCAGAAGCGATCTGCACATGCCTACTCCGTGTTAGAGTATTTTCAATATACAGGCCCAAAACATACTGAAAACCGATCTTTTAGGTGCCCAAAAGTCGATATGTGGATGCATCTTCTGTACCCGTTTATATCTCAAATTCAGGCTCCAAACACCCGAAAATTCGATATTTTGTGGTGCCAGAAGGGATCTGTACTTGCCTACTCCGTGTTAGAGTATTTTCAAAATACAGGCCCAAAACATGCTGAAATCGATATTTTAGGTGACCAAAGTCAATATGTGTATGCATCTTCTGCACCTGTTTATATCCCAAATTCAGCCCCAAAACACCCGAAAATTCGATATTTTTAGGTACCAGGAGCGATCTGTACATGCCTACTCCGTGTTTGAGTATTTTCAAAATACAGGCTTAAATAATGATGAAAATCGATATTTAAGGTGACCAAAGTCAATATGTGTATGCATCTTCTGCACCCATTTATATCCCAAATTCAACCTCAAGACACCCGAAAATTCGATATTTTTGGGTCCCAGAATCGATCTGTACATGCCTACTTTGTGCTAGAATGTTTTCAAAATATAGGCTCAAAACATGCTAAAAATCGATATTTTAAGTGTCCATAGTCGATATGTGCACGCATCTTCTGTACCCGTTTATATCTCAAATTCAGGCTCAAAACACCCAAAAATTCTATATTATAGGGTTCCAGAAGTGATCTGTACATGCCTCCTTCGTGCTAGAATATTTTCAAAATATAGGCCCAAAACATGCTAAAAATCGATATTTTATATGCCCAAAGTCGATATCTCAAATTCAGGCCCAAAACACCCAAAAATTTGATATTTTGGGGTTCCAGAAGCGAACTGTACATGCCTACACCGTGTTAGAGTATTTTCAAAATACAGGCCCAAAACATACTGAAAATCGATCTTTTAGGTGCCCAAAAGTCGATATGTGCATGCATCTTCTGTACTTGTTTATATCTCAAATTCGATCTCAAAACACCCGAAAATTCGATATTTTTGGGTCCCAGAAGCGATCTGTACATGCCTAGTCCTAGTTAGAATGTGTTCAAGATACAGACTGTGGTGTTTAGTGGTATATGTTAATAGTTATTCCTGTTAATGTTTGTTGGGTTGGTTAATGGTTATTTCTGTTCCATGATTGTTCACTGTCTTACTCTGTATGAAGATTTAATGTGTTTCATGAAGCTCCGATTCGGAGGTGATGAAATTGTTATACTCTAGCACTGGAGTCAGTTCTCTCCATCTGCTCGTCCTGTACACTACTCTTGTACGCAGCTCTGGTTTATTGCTGTGTAAAGCCTAGATAAAGGTTTTAGAGTTTACTTGCCTATTACTCATTTTACCACAATTTACACAGCAATACCTTTTTCTCAGTTGGTTATGGAGAGGCTACTAAGACCAGAACGCTTCGAAGGCTCGCAAGATACCACTCCTGCTCAATGGACTCATTGGCTTCGTACCTTCTCCAACTTCGTACAGTCTATTACGCCAGCACCTGACAAACTCAAGTTGCTCACTAATTACATCTCGCCTGAAGCCTATTCATACATCACTGACTGCACGACGTATGAAGAAGCCATCAAAATTATGAAAGACGTGTACGTGAAGCCAAAGAACATAATTTACGCCAGGCATCAATTGGCTACACGAAGACAACTACCTAGTGAGTCCATCGACACCTACTTCCGCTCCCTCAAGTTATTGTCTAAAGACTGTGAGTTCAAGCAAGTAACTGCTGACACTTACACTCAAGAAGCCATTCGAGACTCCTTCATCGCCGGCCTTGCCTTCCCTGTCATACGTCAGCGGCTACTGGAGAAAGAATCGTTGACTTTAAATGAAGCCGTTCAGCTTGCTAGAAGCCTCGATACTGCCCAACGCAACGCTGAGGGGTACTCGTCATCATCAGTCACTGGGAATTTAACCGTTGCTGCTGCTGCTGCTGCTGCTGCTGCTGTTGACATTACTACAACTTCGCCCGCCTGCTCTACCACCGAGACCTCCGCTGCTGCCTCCCTGGTCGGAAAGTGTTACTTCTGTGGCGGTAGGCGGCATCCCCGGTTTAGCTGTCCAGCCAGGGCCTCTGTGTGCCACAAATGTGCAAAGAAGGGCCATTTTGCTGGTGTCTGTAGAAGCAGCAATCGTGGGAAACCCAGGATCTCCTCTACTTCTGCTGCTGCTGTGTTCGGGTCTACTGAATCTACCTCCTTCTCCACCCACCCCTGTGACCATTGTGCTTTGACCCCTGTGACTGATGCTCCGGTATTGGCCTCGGTAGCTATGCCTCTCTGTTCTACCATACCAGTAAATGTTAATGGCCTACAAGTAAATTCTCTTATTGACAGTGGAAGCACTATCAGCTTCATTCACCCAGAGGTAGTCAAAAGTTTGAATATTCCTGTACATCCCTCAAAATCTAATATCACCCTTGCTGCCTCTCAAATTTCTACCACTTTTGGACACTGCTTTGCTAATTTGACAGTGAAAGACAACTATTATCCACAAATTAAACTTTCAGTGCTTCCTCAGCTATGTTCCAGGATTATCTTAGGTCAAGACTTTATGGAGAAGCATCAGGCTGTAGAATTCACGCTCTGTGGGTCATTACCTAAACTAACTATATGTGGTGTAGCGTGTATGAACATTGACTCTCCTTCTCTGTTCCCTAATCTTTCCCCTGATATTAAGCCTATATCTACTCATACACGAAAGTTTACAAGATCTGATGAGGAATTTGTTCGTTCTGAGATACAGTCCTTATTACATGCGGGAATAATAGAAAAGAGTCAGTCCCCCTGGAGGGCCCAAGTGCATGTTACTAAAGATGAAAGGCACAAACAACGCATGGTAGTCGACTACTCGAGAACAATTAATCGTTTCACACTACTTGATGCCTATCCTATGCCTCGGATCCATGACTTGATACATAAAATGGCTAAGTACAGAATATTCAGTAAGATGGATTTGAAAAGTGCCTATTATCAAGTACCCCTTAGAGAATCGGAGAAACAGTACACTGCATTTGAGGCCGATGGCCAACTATTCCAATTTAACAGAATACCTTTTGGATTGACTAATTCTGTTGCTGTTTTCCAGAGAGTCGTGGATTCGATCATAGCTGACTGTGGGTTGGAAGCGACTTATGCTTATATTGATGATGTGATTATATGTGGGGAAGGCAAGGAGGACCATGACAGAAATCTTCAGCGCTTTAAGGAGGCTGTTTCTAAGTATAATCTTTCTTTGAATTTTAATAAGTGTCTATATAATCAAAATGAGATCACTTATCTTGGATACTGTATCTCTAATGGTTCCTTAAGGCCTGACCCTGATCGTATCAAACCACTGGTGGACTTGCCTATACCTGATAACTTGCCTTCCCTTAAACGAGCTCTTGGCCTCTTCTCATATTATTCAATTTGGATTGAGGACTACTCAAAGCGTATTCAACCCCTCCTGCATAGTTACTCTTTTCCTCTTTGCTCAGAAGCTATTAAGTGTTTCAGAGCACTAAAGGAGGAGATTTCTAAAGCCTCGGTATATGCCTTTGATGAAGATCTACCCCTTCAAATAGAGACTGACGCTTCCTCTGTCTCCATAGCAGCCACCCTCTCCCAGTTAGGACGACCTGTAGCTTTTTTCTCCAGGACTCTGAATAACTCTGAGAGACTCCAGCCTGCTATAGAGAGAGAGGCTGCTGCCATCATAGAAGCAGTACGTAAGTGGAGACTTTTTGTTATTGGAAGGAGATTCACCATAGTCACTGACCAGCAAGCAATTTCATTCATGTTCAGCTCCAGTCATTCCTCTAAAATTAAAAATGATAAAATCTTGAGATGGCGCCTTGAGCTCTCCGAATATCTGTTTGACATAAAGTATAGACCGGGCTCCGAAAATGTTCCCTGTGATACTCTTTCTCGTGTGTGTTCGGCTGCAAGAAGTAACCCTGTCTCTCTTGAGGAAATACATACTTCCTTGTGTCATCCTGGAATCACTAGACTCCACCATTTTGTAAAAATAAAGAATTTGGCTTTCTCTTTAGAAGATGTAAAGAAGATTTGCTCCCAGTGTAAAGCTTGTTCTGAACTTAAACCCAAGTTCTTCAAACCTCCAGCTAGCAATCTTATTCGAGCTATGCGACCCTTTGATCGAATTTCTGTTGATTTCACGGGACCAAAACCCTCTGCTACTAAGAACAAATACCTCCTTGTCATGATAGATGAGTACTCAAGATTCCCTTTTGCTTTCCCATGTTCAGATATGTCTGCTCAAACTGTCATTGCATGTTTTCGTAAACTGTTCTCTCTTTTTGGCTGCCCCTCTGCAGTTCACTCCGACCGAGGAACACAGTTTATGTCAAAAGAAGTTTCTGAGTTTCTAATGAGTCACGGTGTTGTCATGTCTCACTCTACTCCGTATCACCCCACCGGAAATGCACAGTGTGAGAGAGAGATAGGTACCATTTGGAAATCTGTGCGGTTAGCTCTCAGATCTCACAAACTTCCAGAATGTCAGTGGGAACTAGTTTTAGATACAGTGCTTCATTCCATTCGGTCACTCCTTTGTACTGCCACTAACCAAACCCCTCATGAGAGATTGTTTGCTTTTCCCAGGAAATCTTTTAATGGATACTCTCTACCAACTTGGCTGACTGCCCCCGGACCTGCACTACTGCGGAAGTTTGTTCGCACTTCTAAGTCTGATCCTCTAGTTGAAGAAGTCGATCTTGAGAGTGCAAATCCTTACTACGCTCACATTCGCTATCCTGACGGAAGACAGTCCACAGTCTCCACAAAGGATTTGGCTCCTACTCAGCAGGATCGTAAACCCGGCCAAGAAGACTCCCAGGAAACTCGAGACCTGACACCATCTGTAGAGGCCACAGTACCTTCAGAGGACACTGATAGAGACTCTAGGAGGGAAACCTCTGGAATTAATAACCCCGTTCCTGACCATCAGGAATACCTGGGCACTAAAGATAGTTATGAGCCTGACAGTTTACCTTCTTCAGTAAACAAGGTCGAATCACCTAGGCGTTCAACCAGGGTTAGAAAAACCCCTGATAGATATGGTTATTAGGAACACAATGATGTTATTTGTATATTTTGTAAATTATGTATATTATTTGTTTAGAGGGGGAGAATGTGGTGTTTAGTGGTATATGTTAATAGTTATTCCTGTTAATGTTTGTTGGGTTGGTTAATGGTTATTTCTGTTCCATGATTGTTCACTGTCTTACTCTGTATGAAGATTTAATGTGTTTCATGAAGCTCCGATTCGGAGGTGATGAAATTGTTATTCTCTAGCACTGGAGTCAGTTCTCTCCAGCTGCTCGTCCTGTACACTACTCTTGTACGCAGCTCTGGTTTATTGCTGTGTAAAGCCTAGATAAAGGTTTTAGGGTTTACTTGCCTATTACTCATTTTACCACACAGACCCAAAACATGCTCAAAATCGATATTTTAGGTGCCCAAAAGTCGATATGTGCATGCATCTTCTGTACCCGTTTATATCTCAAATTCAGGCTAAAAACACCCGAAAATTCGATATTTTGGGGTCCCAGAAGCGATCTGTACATACCTACTCAGTGCTAGAATATTTTCAAAATATAGGCCCAAAACATGCTAAAAATCGATATTTTAGGAGCCCAAAGTCGATATCTCAGATTCAGGCCCAAAACACCCGAAAATTAGATATTTTGGGGTCCCAGAAGCGATCTGTACATGCCTACTCAGTGCTAGAATGTTTTCAAAATATAGGCTCAAAACATGCTAAAAATCGATATTTTAAGTGTCCAAAGTCGATATGTGGATGTATCTTCTGTACCCGTTTATATCTCAAATTCAGGCTCAAAACCCCCGAAAATTCGATATTTTAGGGTCCGAGAAGTGATCTGTACATGCCTACTTCGTGCAAGAATATTTTCAAAATATAGGCCCAAAACATGCTAAAAATCGATATTTTAGGTACCCAAAGTCGATATCTCAAATTCAGGCCCAAAACACCCAAAAATTCGATATTTTGGGGTTCCAGAAGCGAACTGTACATGCCTACTCCGTGTTAGAGTATTTTCAAAATACAGGCCCAAAACATACTGAAAATCGATCTTTTAGGTGCCCAAAAGTCGATATGTGCATGCATCTTCTGTACTTGTTTATATCTCAAATTCAACCTCAAAACATCCGAAAATTCGATATTTTTGGGTCCCAGAAGCGATCTGTACATGCCTACTCAGTGCTAGAATATTTTCAAAATATAGGCCCAAAACATGCTAAAAATCGATATTTTAGGTGCCCAAAGTCGATATCTCAGATTCAGTCTCAAAACACCCGAAAATTCGATATTTTGGGGTCCCAGAAGCGATCTGTACATGCTTACTCCGTGTTAGAGTATTTTCAATATACAGGCCCAAAACATACTGAAAATCGATCTTTTAGGTGTCCAAAAGTCGATATGTGGATGTATCTTCTGTACCCGTTCATATCTCAAATTCAGGCTCGAAACACCCGAAAATTCGATATTTTGGGGTCCCAGAAGGGATCTGTACTTGCCTACTCCGTGTTAGAGTATTTTCAAAATACAGGCCCAAAACATATTGAAAATCGATCCTTTAGGTGCCCAAAAGTCGATATGTGCATGCATCTTCTGTACTTGTTTACATCTCAAATTCCACCTCAAAACACCTGAAAATTCGATATTTTTGGGTCCCAGAAGTGATCTGTACATGCCTACTCAGTGCTAGAATTTTTTCAAAATAAAGGCTCAAAACATGCTAAAAATCGATATTTTAAGTGTCCAAAGTCGATATGTGCATGCATCATCTGTACCCGTTTATATCTCAAATTCAGGCTAAAAACACCCTAAAATTCGATATTTTGGGGTCCCACAAGCGATCTGTACATGCCTACTCAGTGCTAGAATATTTTCAAAATATAGGCCCAAAACATGCTAAAAATCAATATTTTAGGTGCCCAAAGTTGATATCTTAAATTCAGGCCCAAAATACCCGAAAATTCGATATTTTGGGGTTCCAGAAGAGAACTGTACATGCCTACTCAGTGTTAGAGTATTTTCAAAATACAGGCCCAAAACATACTGAAAACCGATCTTTTAGGTGCCAAAAAGTCGATATGTGGATTCATCTTCTGTACCCGTTTATATCACAAATTCAGGCTCCAAACACCCGAAAATTCGATATTTTGGGGTCCCAGAAGGGATCTGTACTTGCCTACTCCGTGTTAGAGTATTTTCAAAATATAGGCCCAAAACATGCTGAAAATCGATATTTAAGGTGACCAACGACAATATGTGTATGCATATTCTGCACCCGTTTATATCCCAAATATCTACCTCAAAACACCCAAAAATTCGATATTTTTGGGTCCCAGAAGCGATCTGTACATGCCTACTCAGTGCTAGAATGTTTTCAAAATATATGTTCAAAACATGCTAAAAATCGATATTTTAGGTGTCCAAAGTTGATATGTGCATTCATCTTCTGTACCCGTTTATATCTCAAATTCAGGCTCAAAACACCCGAAAATTAGATATTTTGGGATCCCAGAAGTGATCTGTACATGCCTCCTCCGTGCTAGAATATTTTCAAAATATAGGCCCAAAACATGCTAAAAATCGATATTTTAGGTGCCCAAAGTCGATATCTCAAATTCAGGCCCAAAACACCCGAAAATTCGATATTTTGGGGTTCCAGAAGCAAACTGTACATGCCTACTCCGTGTTAGAGTATTTTCAAAATACAGGCCCAAAACATACTGAAAATCGATCTTTTAGGTGCCCAAAAGTCGATATGTGCATGCATCTTCCGTACTTGTTTATATCTCAAATTCAACCTGAAAACACCCGAAAATTCGATATTTTTGGGTCCCAGAAGCGATCTGTACATGCCTACTCAGTTCTAGTATATTTTCAAAATATAGGCCCAAAACATGCTAAAAATCGATATTTTAGGTGCCCAAAGTCGATATCTCAGATTCAGTCCCAAAACACCCGAAAATTCGATATTTTGGGGTCCCAGAAGCGATCTGTACATGCTTACTCCGTGTTAGAGTATTTTCAATATACAGGCCCAAAACATACTGAAAATCGATATTTTAAGTGTCCAAAGTCGATATGTGCATGCATCATCTGTACCCGTTTATATCTCAAATTCAGGCTAAAAACACCCTAAAATTCGATATTTTGGGGTCCCACAAGCGATCTGTACATGCCTACTCAGTGCTAGAATATTTTCAAAATATAGGCCCTAAACATGCTAAAAATCAATATTTTAGGTGCCCAAAGTCGATATCTTAAATTCAGGCCCAAAATACCCGAAAATTCGATATTTTGGGGTTCCAGAAGCGAACTGTACATGCCTACTCCGTGTTAGAGTATTTTCAAAATACAGGCCCAAAACATACTGAAAATCGATCTTTTAGGTGCCCAAAAGTAGATATGTGCATGCATCTTCTGTACTTGTTTATATCTACAATTCAACCTCAAAACACCCGAAAATTTGATATTTTTGGGTCCCAGAAGGGATCTGTACATGCCTACTCCTAGTTAGAATGTGTCCAAGATACAGTCCCAAAACATGCTCAAAATCGATATTTTAGGTGCCCAAAAGTCGATATGTGCATGCACCTTCTGTACCCGTTTATATATCAAATTCAGGCTCAAAACACCCGAAAATTCGATATTTTGCGGTCCCAGAAGGAATCTGTACATGCCTACTCAGTGCTAGAATATTTTCAAAATATAGGCCCAAAACATGCTAAAAATCGATATTTTAAGGGCCCTAAGTCGATATCTCAAATTCAGGCCCAAAACACCCGAAAGTTCGATATTTTTGGGTCCCAGAAGCGATCTGCACATGCCTACTCCGTGTTAGAGTATTTTCAATATACAGGCCCAAAACATACTGAAAACCGATCTTTTAGGTGCCAAAAAGTCGATATGTGGATTCATCTTATGTACCCGTTTATATCACAAATTCAGGCTCCAAACACCCGAAAATTTGATATTTTGGGGTCCCAGAAGGGATCTGTACTTGCCTACTCCGTGTTTGAGTATTTTCAAAATATAGGCCCAAAACATGCTGAAAATCGATATTTAAGGTGACCAACGACAATAAGTGTATGCATCTTCTGCACCCGTTTATATCCCAAATATCAACCTCAAAACACCCAAAAATTCGATATTTTTGGGTCCCAGAAGCGATCTGTACATGCCTACTCAGTGCTAGAATGTTTTCAAAATATATGCTCAAAATGTGCTAAAAATCGATATTTTAGGTGTCCAAAGTCGATATGTGCATTCATCTTCTGTACCCGTTTATATCTCAAATTCAGGCTCAAAACACCCGAAAATTAGATATTTTGGGGTCCCAGAAGTGATCTGTACATGCCTCCTTCGTGCTAGAATATTTTCAAAATATAGGCCCAAAACATGCTAAAAATCGATATTTTAGGTACCCAAAGTCGATATCTCAAATTCAGGCCCAAAACACCCAAAAATTCGATATTTTGGGGTTCCAGAAGCGAACTGTACATGCCTACTCCGTGTTAGAGTATTTTCAAAATACAGGCCCAAAACATACTGAAAATCGATCTTTTAGGTGCCCAAAAGTCGATATGTGCATGCATCTTCTGTACTTGTTTATATCTCAAATTCAACCTCAAAACATCCGAAAATTCGATATTTTTGGGTCCCAGAAGCGATCTGTACATGCCTACTCAGTGCTATAATATTTTCAAAATATAGGCCCAAAACATGCTAAAAATCGATATTTTAGGTGCCCAAAGTCGATATCTCAGATTCAGTCTCAAAACACCCGAAAATTCGATATTTTGGGGTCCCAGAAGCGATCTGTACATGCTTACTCCGTGTTAGAGTATTTTCAATATACAGGCCCAAAACATACTGAAAATCGATCTTTTAGGTGTCCAAAAGTCGATATGTGGATGTATCTTCTGTACCCGTTCATATCTCAAATTCAGGCTCGAAACACCCGAAAATTCGATATTTTGGGGTCCCAGAAGGGATCTGTACTTGCCTACTCCGTGTTAGAGTATTTTCAAAATACAGGCCCAAAACATATTGAAAATCGATCCTTTAGGTGCCCAAAAGTCGATATGTGCATGCATCTTCTGTACTTGTTTACATCTCAAATTCCACCTCAAAACACCTGAAAATTCGATATTTTTGGGTCCCAGAAGTGATCTGTACATGCCTACTCAGTGCTAGAACTTTTTCAAAATAAAGGCTCAAAACATGCTAAAAATCGATATTTTAAGTGTCCAAAGTCGATATGTGCATGCATCATCTGTACCCGTTTATATCTCAAATTCAGGCTAAAAACACCCTAAAATTCGATATTTTGGGGTCCCACAAGCGATCTGTACATGCCTACTCAGTGCTAGAATATTTTCAAAATATAGGCCCAAAACATGCTAAAAATCAATATTTTAGGTGCCCAAAGTTGATATCTTAAATTCAGGCCCAAAATACCCGAAAATTCGATATTTTGGGGTTCCAGAAGAGAACTGTACATGCCTACTCAGTGTTAGAGTATTTTCAAAATACAGGCCCAAAACATACTGAAAACCGATCTTTTAGGTGCCAAAAAGTCGATATGTGGATTCATCTTCTGTACCCGTTTATATCACAAATTCAGGCTCCAAACACCCGAAAATTTGATATTTTGGGGTCCCAGAAGGGATCTGTACTTGCCTACTCCGTGTTAGAGTATTTTCAAAATATAGGCCCAAAACATGCTGAAAATCAATATTTAAGGTGACCAACGACAATATGTGTATGCATATTCTGCACCCGTTTATATCCCAAATATCTACCTCAAAACACCCAAAAATTCGATATTTTTGGGTCCCAGAAGCGATCTGTACATGCCTACTCAGTGCTAGAATGTTTTCAAAATATATGTTCAAAACATGCTAAAAATCGATATTTTAGGTGTCCAAAGTTGATATGTGCATTCATCTTCTGTACCCGTTTATATCTCAAATTCAGGCTCAAAACACCCGAAAATTAGATATTTTGGGATCCCAGAAGTGATCTGTACATGCCTCCTCCGTGCTAGAATATTTTCAAAATATAGGCCCAAAACATGCTAAAAATCGATATTTTAGGTGCCCAAAGTCGATATCTCAAATTCAGGCCCAAAACACCCGAAAATTCGATATTTTGGGGTTCCAGAAGCAAACTGTACATGCCTACTCCGTGTTAGAGTATTTTCAAAATACAGGCCCAAAACATACTGAAAATCGATCTTTTAGGTGCCCAAAAGTCGATATGTGCATGCATCTTCCGTACTTGTTTATATCTCAAATTCAACCTGAAAACACCCGAAAATTCGATATTTTTGGGTCCCAGAAGCGATCTGTACATGCCTACTCAGTTCTAGTATATTTTCAAAATATAGGCCCAAAACATGCTAAAAATCGATATTTTAGGTGCCCAAAGTCGATATCTCAGATTCAGTCCCAAAACACCCGAAAATTCGATATTTTGGGGTTCCAGAAGCGATCTGTACATGCTTACTCCGTGTTAGAGTATTTTCAATATACAGGCCCAAAACATACTGAAAATCGATATTTTAAGTGTCCAAAGTCGATATGTGCATGCATCATCTGTACCCGTTTATATCTCAAATTCAGGCTAAAAACACCCTAAAATTCGATATTTTGGGGTCCCACAAGCGATCTGTACATGCCTACTCAGTGCTAGAATATTTTCAAAATATAGGCCCTAAACATGCTAAAAATCAATATTTTAGGTGCCCAAAGTCGATATCTTAAATTCAGGCCCAAAATACCCGAAAATTCGATATTTTGGGGTTCCAGAAGCGAACTGTACATGCCTACTCCGTGTTAGAGTATTTTCAAAATACAGGCCCAAAACATACTGAAAATCGATCTTTTAGGTGCCCAAAAGTAGATATGTGCATGCATCTTCTGTACTTGTTTATATCTACAATTCAACCTCAAAACACCCGAAAATTTGATATTTTTGGGTCCCAGAAGGGATCTGTACATGCCTACTCCTAGTTAGAATGTGTCCAAGATACAGTCCCAAAACATGCTCAAAATCGATATTTTAGGTGCCCAAAAGTCGATATGTGCATGCACCTTCTGTACCCGTTTATATATCAAATTCAGGCTCAAAACACCCGAAAATTCGATATTTTGCGGTCCCAGAAGGAATCTGTACATGCCTACTCAGTGCTAGAATATTTTCAAAATATAGGCCCAAAACATGCTAAAAATCGATATTTTAAGGGCCCTAAGTCGATATCTCAAATTCAGGCCCAAAACACCCGAAAGTTCGATATTTTTGGGTCCCAGAAGCGATCTGCACATGCCTACTCCGTGTTAGAGTATTTTCAATATACAGGCCCAAAACATACTGAAAACCGATCTTTTAGGTGCCAAAAAGTCGATATGTGGATTCATCTTATGTACCCGTTTATATCACAAATTCAGGCTCCAAACACCCGAAAATTTGATATTTTGGGGTCCCAGAAGGGATCTGTACTTGCCTACTCCGTGTTTGAGTATTTTCAAAATATAGGCCCAAAACATGCTGAAAATCGATATTTAAGGTGACCAACGACAATAAGTGTATGCATCTTCTGCACCCGTTTATATCCCAAATATCAACCTCAAAACACCCAAAAATTCGATATTTTTGGGTCCCAGAAGCGATCTGTACATGCCTACTCAGTGCTAGAATGTTTTCAAAATATATGCTCAAAATGTGCTAAAAATCGATATTTTAGGTGTCCAAAGTCGATATGTGCATTCATCTTCTGTACCCGTTTATATCTCAAATTCAGGCTCAAAACACCCGAAAATTAGATATTTTGGGGTCCCAGAAGTGATCTGTACATGCCTCCTTCGTGCTAGAATATTTTCAAAATATAGGCCCAAAACATGCTAAAAATCGATATTTTAGGTACCCAAAGTCGATATCTCAAATTCAGGCCCAAAACACCCAAAAATTCGATATTTTGGGGTTCCAGAAGCGAACTGTACATGCCTACTCCGTGTTAGAGTATTTTCAAAATACAGGCCCAAAACATACTGAAAATCGATCTTTTAGGTGCCCAAAAGTCGATATGTGCATGCATCTTCTGTACTTGTTTATATCTCAAATTCAACCTCAAAACATCCGAAAATTCGATATTTTTGGGTCCCAGAAGCGATCTGTACATGCCTACTCAGTGCTATAATATTTTCAAAATATAGGCCCAAAACATGCTAAAAATCGATATTTTAGGTGCCCAAAGTCGATATCTCAGATTCAGTCTCAAAACACCCGAAAATTCGATATTTTGGGGTCCCAGAAGCGATCTGTACATGCTTACTCCGTGTTAGAGTATTTTCAATATACAGGCCCAAAACATACTGAAAATCGATCTTTTAGGTGTCCAAAAGTCGATATGTGGATGTATCTTCTGTACCCGTTCATATCTCAAATTCAGGCTCGAAACACCCGAAAATTCGATATTTTGGGGTCCCAGAAGGGATCTGTACTTGCCTACTCCGTGTTAGAGTATTTTCAAAATACAGGCCCAAAACATATTGAAAATCGATCCTTTAGGTGCCCAAAAGTCGATATGTGCATGCATCTTCTGTACTTGTTTACATCTCAAATTCCACCTCAAAACACCTGAAAATTCGATATTTTTGGGTCCCAGAAGTGATCTGTACATGCCTACTCAGTGCTAGAACTTTTTCAAAATAAAGGCTCAAAACATGCTAAAAATCGATATTTTAAGTGTCCAAAGTCGATATGTGCATGCATCATCTGTACCCGTTTATATCTCAAATTCAGGCTAAAAACACCCTAAAATTCGATATTTTGGGGTCCCACAAGCGATCTGTACATGCCTACTCAGTGCTAGAATATTTTCAAAATATAGGCCCAAAACATGCTAAAAATCAATATTTTAGGTGCCCAAAGTTGATATCTTAAATTCAGGCCCAAAATACCCGAAAATTCGATATTTTGGGGTTCCAGAAGAGAACTGTACATGCCTACTCAGTGTTAGAGTATTTTCAAAATACAGGCCCAAAACATACTGAAAACCGATCTTTTAGGTGCCAAAAAGTCGATATGTGGATTCATCTTCTGTACCCGTTTATATCACAAATTCAGGCTCCAAACACCCGAAAATTTGATATTTTGGGGTCCCAGAAGGGATCTGTACTTGCCTACTCCGTGTTAGAGTATTTTCAAAATATAGGCCCAAAACATGCTGAAAATCGATATTTAAGGTGACCAACGACAATATGTGTATGCATATTCTGCACCCGTTTATATCCCAAATATCTACCTCAAAACACCCAAAAATTCGATATTTTTGGGTCCCAGAAGCGATCTGTACATGCCTACTCAGTGCTAGAATGTTTTCAAAATATATGTTCAAAACATGCTAAAAATCGATATTTTAGGTGTCCAAAGTTGATATGTGCATTCATCTTCTGTACCCGTTTATATCTCAAATTCAAGCTCAAAACACTCGAAAATTAGATATTTTGGGGTCCCAGAAGTGATCTGTACATGCCTCCTCCGTGCTAGAATATTTTCAAAATATAGGCACAAAACATGCTAAAAATCGATATTTTAGGTGCCCAAAGTCGATATCTCAAATTCAGGCCCAAAACACCCGAAAATTCGATATTTTGGGGTTCCAGAAGCAAACTGTACATGCCTACTCCGTGTTAGAGTATTTTCAAAATACAGGCCCAAAACATACTGAAAATCGATCTTTTAGGTGCCCAAAAGTCGATATGTGCATGCATCTTCCGTACTTGTTTATATCTCAAATTCAACCTGAAAACACCCGAAAATTCGATATTTTTGGGTCCCAGAAGCGATCTGTACATGCCTACTCAGTTCTAGTATATTTTCAAAATATAGGCCCAAAACATGCTAAAAATCGATATTTTAGGTGCCCAAAGTCGATATCTCAGATTCAGTCCCAAAACACCCGAAAATTCGATATTTTTGGGTCCCAGAAGCGATCTGTACATGCTTACTCCGTGTTAGAGTATTTTCAATATACAGGCCCAAAACATACTGAAAATCGATCTTTTAGGTGTCCAAAAGTCGATATGTGGATGTATCTTTTGTACCCGTTCATATCTCAAATTCAGGCTCGAAACACCCGAAAATTCGATATTTTGGGGTCCCAGAAGGGATCTGTACTTGCCTACTCCGTGTTAGAGTATTTTCAAAATACAGGCCCAAAACATACTGAAAATCGATCCTTTAGGTGCCCAAAAGTCGATATGTGCATGCATCTTCTGTACTTGTTTACATCTCAAATTCCACCTCAAAACACCTGAAAATTCGATATTTTTGGGTCCCAGAAGTGTTCTGTACATGCCTACTCAGTGCTAGAATTTTTTCAAAATATAGGCTCAAAATGTGCTAAAAATCGATATTTTAAGTGTCCAAAGTCGATATGTGCATGCATCATCTGTACCCGTTTATATCTCATATTCAGGCTAAAAACACCCTAAAATTCGATATTTTGGGGTCCCAGAAGCGATCTGTACATGCCTACTCAGTGCTAGAATATTTTCAAAATATAGGCCCTAAACATGCTAAAAATCAATATTTTAGGTGCCCAAAGTCGATATCTTAAATTCAGGCCCAAAATACCCGAAAATTCGATATTTTGGGGTTCCAGAAGCGAACTGTACATGCCTACTCCGTGTTAGAGTATTTTCAAAATACAGGCCCAAAACATACTGAAAATCGATCTTTTAGGTGCCCAAAAGTAGATATGTGCATGCATCTTCTGTACTTGTTTATATCTACAATTCAACCTCAAAACACCCGAAAATTCGATATTTTTGGGTCCCAGAAGGGATCTGTACATGCCTACTCCTAGTTAGAATGTGTCCAAGATACAGTCCCAAAACATGCTCAAAATCGATATTTTAGGTGCCCAAAAGTCGATATGTGCATGCACCTTCTGTACCCGTTTATATATCAAATTCAGGCTCAAAACACCCGAAAATTCGATATTTTGCGGTCCCAGAAGGAATCTGTACATGCCTACTCAGTGCTAGAATATTTTCAAAATATAGGCCCAAAACATGCTAAAAATCGATATTTTAAGGGCCCTAAGTCGATATCTCAAATTCAGGCCCAAAACACCCGAAAGTTCGATATTTTTGGGTCCCAGAAGCGATCTGCACATGCCTACTCCGTGTTAGAGTATTTTCAATATACAGGCCCAAAACATACTGAAAACCGATCTTTTAGGTGCCAAAAAGTCGATATGTGGATTCATCTTATGTACCCGTTTATATCACAAATTCAGGCTCCAAACACCCGAAAATTTGATATTTTGGGGTCCCAGAAGGGATCTGTACTTGCCTACTCCGTGTTTGAGTATTTTCAAAATATAGGCCCAAAACATGCTGAAAATCGATATTTAAGGTGACCAACGACAATAAGTGTATGCATCTTCTGCACCCGTTTATATCCCAAATATCAACCTCAAAACACCCAAAAATTCGATATTTTTGGGTCCCAGAAGCGATCTGTACATGCCTACTCAGTGCTAGAATGTTTTCAAAATATATGCTCAAAATGTGCTAAAAATCGATATTTTAGGTGTCCAAAGTCGATATGTGCATTCATCTTCTGTACCCGTTTATATCTCAAATTCAGGCTCAAAACACCCGAAAATTAGATATTTTGGGGTCCCAGAAGTGATCTGTACATGCCTCCTTCGTGCTAGAATATTTTCAAAATATAGGCCCAAAACATGCTAAAAATCGATATTTTAGGTACCCAAAGTCGATATCTCAAATTCAGGCCCAAAACACCCAAAAATTCGATATTTTGGGGTTCCAGAAGCGAACTGTACATGCCTACTCCGTGTTAGAGTATTTTCAAAATACAGGCCCAAAACATACTGAAAATCGATCTTTTAGGTGCCCAAAAGCCGATATGTGCATGCATCTTCTGTACTTGTTTATATCTCAAATTCAACCTCAAAACATCCGAAAATTCGATATTTTTGGGTCCCAGAAGCGATCTGTACATGCCTACTCAGTGCTATAATATTTTCAAAATATAGGCCCAAAACATGCTAAAAATCGATATTTTAGGTGCCCAAAGTCGATATCTCAGATTCAGTCTCAAAACACCCGAAAATTCGATATTTTGGGGTCCCAGAAGCGATCTGTACATGCTTACTCCGTGTTAGAGTATTTTCAATATACAGGCCCAAAACATACTGAAAATCGATCTTTTAGGTGTCCAAAAGTCGATATGTGGATGTATCTTCTGTACCCGTTCATATCTCAAATTCAGGCTCGAAACACCCGAAAATTCGATATTTTGGGGTCCCAGAAGGGATCTGTACTTGCCTACTCCGTGTTAGAGTATTTTCAAAATACAGGCCCAAAACATATTGAAAATCGATCCTTTAGGTGCCCAAAAGTCGATATGTGCATGCATCTTCTGTACTTGTTTACATCTCAAATTCCACCTCAAAACACCTGAAAATTCGATATTTTTGGGTCCCAGAAGTGATCTGTACATGCCTACTCAGTGCTAGAACTTTTTCAAAATAAAGGCTCAAAACATGCTAAAAATCGATATTTTAAGTGTCCAAAGTCGATATGTGCATGCATCATCTGTACCCGTTTATATCTCAAATTCAGGCTAAAAACACCCTAAAATTCGATATTTTGGGGTCCCACAAGCGATCTGTACATGCCTACTCAGTGCTAGAATATTTTCAAAATATAGGCCCAAAACATGCTAAAAATCAATATTTTAGGTGCCCAAAGTTGATATCTTAAATTCAGGCCCAAAATACCCGAAAATTCGATATTTTGGGGTTCCAGAAGAGAACTGTACATGCCTACTCAGTGTTAGAGTATTTTCAAAATACAGGCCCAAAACATACTGAAAACCGATCTTTTAGGTGCCAAAAAGTCGATATGTGGATTCATCTTCTGTACCCGTTTATATCACAAATTCAGGCTCCAAACACCCGAAAATTTGATATTTTGGGGTCCCAGAAGGGATCTGTACTTGCCTACTCCGTGTTAGAGTATTTTCAAAATATAGGCCCAAAACATGCTGAAAATCGATATTTAAGGTGACCAACGACAATATGTGTATGCATATTCTGCACCCGTTTATATCCCAAATATCTACCTCAAAACACCCAAAAATTCGATATTTTTGGGTCCCAGAAGCGATCTGTACATGCCTACTCAGTGCTAGAATGTTTTCAAAATATATGTTCAAAACATGCTAAAAATCGATATTTTAGGTGTCCAAAGTTGATATGTGCATTCATCTTCTGTACCCGTTTATATCTCAAATTCAAGCTCAAAACACCCGAAAATTAGATATTTTGGGGTCCCAGAAGTGATCTGTACATGCCTCCTCCGTGCTAGAATATTTTCAAAATATAGGCCCAAAACATGCTAAAAATCGATATTTTAGGTGCCCAAAGTCGATATCTCAAATTCAGGCCCAAAACACCCGAAAATTCGATATTTTGGGGTTCCAGAAGCAAACTGTACATGCCTACTCCGTGTTAGAGTATTTTCAAAATACAGGCCCAAAACATACTGAAAATCGATCTTTTAGGTGCCCAAAAGTCGATATGTGCATGCATCTTCCGTACTTGTTTATATCTCAAATTCAACCTGAAAACACCCGAAAATTCGATATTTTTGGGTCCCAGAAGCGATCTGTACATGCCTACTCAGTTCTAGTATATTTTCAAAATATAGGCCCAAAACATGCTAAAAATCGATATTTTAGGTGCCCAAAGTCGATATCTCAGATTCAGTCCCAAAACACCCGAAAATTCGATATTTTTGGGTCCCAGAAGCGATCTGTACATGCTTACTCCGTGTTAGAGTATTTTCAATATACAGGCCCAAAACATACTGAAAATCGATCTTTTAGGTGTCCAAAAGTCGATATGTGGATGTATCTTCTGTACCCGTTCATATCTCAAATTCAGGCTCGAAACACCCGAAAATTCGATATTTTTGGGTCCCAGAAGTGTTCTGTACATGCCTACTCAGTGCTAGAATTTTTTCAAAATATAGGCTCAAAACATGCTAAAAATCGATATTTTAAGTGTCCAAAGTCGATATGTGCATGCATCATCTGTACCCGTTTATATCTCATATTCAGGCTAAAAACACCCTAAAATTCGATATTTTGGGGTCCCACAAGCGATCTGTACATGCCTACTCATTGCTAGAATATTTTCAAAATATAGGCCCTAAACATGCTAAAAATCAATATTTTAGGTGCCCAAAGTCGATATCTTAAATTCAGGCCCAAAATACCCGAAAATTCGATATTTTGGGGTTCCAGAAGCGAACTGTACATGCCTACTCCGTGTTAGAGTATTTTCAAAATACAGGCCCAAAACATACTGAAAATCGATCTTTTAGGTGCCCAAAAGTAGATATGTGCATGCATCTTCTGTACTTGTTTATATCTACAATTCAACCTCAAAACACCCGAAAATTCGATATTTTTGGGTCCCAGAAGGGATCTGTACATGCCTACTCCTAGTTAGAATGTGTCCAAGATACAGTCCGAAAACATGCTCAAAATCGATATTTTAGGTGCCCAAAAGTCGATATGTGCATGCACCTTCTGTACCCGTTTATATATCAAATTCAGGCTCAAAACACCCGAAAATTCGATATTTTGCGGTCCCAGAAGGAATCTGTACATGCCTACTCTGTGCTAGAATATTTTCAAAATATAGGCCCAAAACATGCTAAAAATCGATATTTTAAGTGCCCTAAGTCGATATCTCAAATTCAGGCCCAAAACACCCGAAAGTTCGATATTTTTGGGTCCCAGAAGCGATCTGCACATGCCTACTCCGTGTTAGAGTATTTTCAATATACAGGCCCAAAACATACTGAAAACCGATCTTTTAGGTGCCAAAAAGTCGATATGTGGATTCATCTTATGTACCCGTTTATATCACAAATTCAGGCTCCAAACACCCGAAAATTTGATATTTTGGGGTCCCAGAAGGGATCTGTACTTGCCTACTCCGTGTTTGAGTATTTTCAAAATATAGGCCCAAAACATGCTGAAAATCGATATTTTAGGTGACCAACGACAATAAGTGTATGCATCTTCTGCACCCGTTTATATCCCAAATATCAACCTCAAAACACCCAAAAATTCGATATTTTTGGGTCCCAGAAGCGATCTGTACATGCCTACTCAGTGCTAGAATGTTTTCAAAATATATGCTCAAAACATGCTAAAAATCGATATTTTAGGTGTCCAAAGTCGATATGTGCATTCATCTTCTGTACCCGTTTATATCTCAAATTCAGGCTCAAAACACCCGAAAATTAGATATTTTGGGGTCCCAGAAGTGATCTGTACATGCCTCCTTCGTGCTAGAATATTTTCAAAATATAGGCCCAAAACATGCTAAAAATCGATATTTTAGGTGCCCAAAGTCGATATCTCAAATTCAGGCCCAAAACACCCGAAAATTCGATATTTTGGGGTTCCAGAAGCAAACTGTACATGCCTACTCCGTGTTAGAATATTTTCAAAATACAGGCCCAAAACATACTGAAAATCGATCTTTTAGGTGCCCAAAAGTCGATATGTGCATGCATCTTCCGTACTTGTTTATATCTCAAATTCAACCTCAAAACACCCGAAAATTCGATATTTTTGGGTCCCAGAAGCGATCTGTACATGCCTACTCAGTTCTAGTATATTTTCAAAATATAGGCCCAAAACATGCTAAAAATCTATATTTTAGGTGCCCAAAGTCGATATCTCAAATTCAGGCCCAAAACACCCAAAAATTCGATATTTTGGGGTTCCAGAAGCGATCTGTACATGCTTACTCCGTGTTAGAGTATTTTAAATATACAGGCCCAAAACATACTGAAAATCGATCTTTTAGGTGTCCAAAAGTCGATATGTGGATGCATCTTCTGTACCCGTTTATATCTCAAATTCAGGCTCCAAACACCCGAAAATTCGATATTTTTGGGTCCCAGAAGCGATCTGTATATGCCTACTCAGTGCTAGAATGTTTTCAAAATATAGGCTCAAAACATGCTAAAAATCGATATTTTAAGTGTCCAAAGTCGATATATGCATGCATCTTCTGTACCCGTTTATATCTCAAATTCAGGCTCAAAACACCCAAAAATTCGATATTATAGGGTCCCAGAAGTGATCTGTACATGCCTCCTTCGTGCTAGAATATTTTCAAAATATAGGCCCAAAACATGCTAAAAATCGATATTTTAAGTGCCCAAAGTCGATATCTCAAATTCAGGCCCAAAACACCCGAAAATTCGATATTTTTGGGTCCCAGAAGCGAACTGAACATGCCTACTCCTTGCTAGAGTATTTTCAAATTACAGGCCCAAAACATACTGAAAATCGATCTTTTAGGTGCCCAAAAGTCGATATGTGCATGCATCTTCTGTACTTGTTTATATCTCAAATTCAGGCCAAAAAACACCCGAAAATTCGATATTTTGGGGTCCCAGAAGCGATCCGTACATGCCTACTCCGTGTTAGAGTATTTTCAATATACAGGCCCAAAACATACTGAAAACCGATCTTTTAGGTGCCAAAAAGTCGATATGTGGATGCATCTTCTGTACCCGTTTATATCACAAATTCAGGCTCCAAACACCCGAAAAATTGATATTTTGGGGTGTCAGAAGGGATCTGTACTTGCCTACTCCGTGTTTGAGTATTTTCAAAACACAGGCCCAAAACATGCTGAAAATCGATATTTTAAGTGACCAAAGTTAATATGTGTATGCATATTCTGCACCTGTTTATATCCCAAATTCAACCCCAAAAAACCCGAAAATTCGATATTTTTGGGTCCCAGAAGCGATCTGTACATGCCTACTCAGAGCTAGAATGTTTTCAAAATATAGGGTCAAAACATGCTAAAAATCAATATTTTAAGTGTCCAAATTCAATATGTGCATGCATCATCTGTACCCGTTTATATCTCAAATTCAGGCTCAAAACACCCGAAAAATCAATATTTTGGGGTCCCTGAAGTGATCTGTACATGCCTACTTCGTGCTAGAATATTTTCAAAATATAGGCCCGAAACATGCTAAAAATCGATATTTTAGGTGCCCAAAGTCGATATCTCAATTTCAGGCCCAAAACACCCGAAAATTCGATATTTTGGGGTTCCAGAAGCGAACTGTACATGCCTACTCTGTGTTAGAGTATTTTCAAAATACAGGCCCAAAACATACTGAAAATCGATCTTTTAGGTGCCCAAAAGTAGATATGTGCATGCATCTTCTGTACTTGTTTATATCTACAATTCAACCTCAAAACACCCGAAAATTCGATTTTTTTGGGTCCCAGAAGCGATCTGTACATGCCTACTCCTAGTTAGAATGTGTTCAAGATACAGACCCAAAACATGCTCAAAATCGATATTTTAGGTGCCCAAAAGTCGATATGTGCATGCACCTTCTGTACCCGTTTATATATCAAATTCAGGCTCAAAACACCCGAAAGTTCGATATTTTTGGGTCCCAGAAGCGATCTGCACATGCCTACTCCGTGTTATAGTTTTTTCAATGTACAGGCCCAAAACATACTGAAAACCGATCTTATAGGTGCCCAAAAGTCGATATGTGGATGCATCTTCTGTACCCGTTTATATCTCAAATTCAGGCTCCAAACACCCGAAAATTCGATATTTTGTGGTGCCAGAAGGGATCTGTACTTGCCTACTCCGTGTTAGAGTATTTTCAAAATACAGGCCCAAAACATGCTGAAATCGATATTTTAGGTGACCAAATTCAATATGTGTATGCATCTTCTGCACCTGTTTATATCCCAAATTCAGCCCCAAAACACCCAAAAAATTCGATATTTTTAGGTCCCAGAAGCGATCTGTACATGCCTACTCCGTATTAGAGTATTTTTAATATACAGGCCCAAAACATGCTGAAAATCGATCTTTTAGGTTCCCAAAGTCGATATCTCAAATTCAGGCCCAAAACACCTGAGAATTCGATATTTTGGGGTCCCAGAAGCGATCTGTACATGCTTACTCCGTGTTAGAGTATTTTAAATATACATGCCCAAAACATACTGAAAATCGATCTTTTAGGTGTCCAAAAGTCGATATGTGCATGCATCTTCTGTACTTGTTTATATCTCAAATTCGATCTCAAAACACCCGAAAATTCGATATTTTTGGGTCCCAGAAGCGATCTGTACATGCCTAGTCCTAGTTAGAATGTGTTCAAGATACAGACCCAAAACATGATCAAAATCGATATTTTAGGTGCCCAAAGTCGATATCTCAAATTCAGGCCCAAAACACCCAAAAATTTGATATTTTGAGGTTCCAGAAGCGAACTGTACATGCCTACACCGTGTTAGAGTATTTTCAAAATACAGGCCCAAAACATACTGAAAATCGATCTTTTAGGTGCCCAAAAGTCGATATGTGCATGCATCTTCTGTACTTGTTTATATCTCAAATTCGATCTCAAAACACCCGAAAATTCGATATTTTTGGGTCCCAGAAGCGATCTGTACATGCCTAGTCCTAGTTAGAATGTGTTCAAGATACAGACCCAAAACATGATCAAAATCGATATTTTAGGTGCCCAAAAGTCGATATGTGCATGCATCTTCTGTACCCGTTTATATCTCAAATTCAGGCTAAATACACCCGAAAATTCGATATTTTGGGGTCCCAGAAGCGATCTGTACATGCCTACTCCTAGTTTGAATGTGTTCAAGATACAGACCCAAAACATGCTCAAAATCGATATTTTAGGTGCCCAAAAGTCGATATGTGCATGCATCTTCTGTCCCCGTTTATATCTCAAATTCTGGCTCAAAACACCCGAAAATTCGATATTTTGCGGTCCCAGAAGCGATCAGTACATGCCAACTCAGTGCTAGAATATTTTCAAAATATAGGCCCAAAACATGCTAAAAATCGATATTTTAGGTGCCCAAAGTCGATATCTCAGATTCAGGCCCAAAACACTCGAAAATTCGATATTTTGGGGTCCCAGAAGCGATCTGTACATGCTTACTCCGTGTTAGAATATTTTCAATATACAGGCCCAAAACATACTGAAAATCGATCTTTTAGGTGTCCAAAAGTCAATATGTGGATGTATCTTCTGTACCCGTTCATATCTCAAATTCAGGCTCCAAACACCCGAAAATTCGATATTTTGGGGTCCCAGAAGGGATCTGTACTTGCCTACTCCGTGTTAGAGTATTTTCAAAATACAGGCCCAAAACATGCTGAAAATCGATATTTAAGGTGACCAAAGTCAATATGTGTATGCATCTTCTGCACCCGTTTATATCCCAAATTCAACCTCAAGACACCCGAAAATTCGATATTTTTGGGTCCCAGAAGCGATCTGTACATGCCTATTCAGTGCTAGAATGTTTTTAAAATATAGGCTTAAAACATGCTAAAAATCGATATTTGAAGTGTCCAAAGTCGATATGTGCATGCATCTTCTGTACCCTTTATATCTCAAATTCAGGCTCAAAACACCCAAAAATTCGATATTTTGGGGTCCCAGAAGTGATCTGTACATGCCTACTCAGTGCTAGAATATTTTCAAAATATAGGCCCAAAACATGCTAAAAATCGATATTTTAGGTGCCCAAAGTCGATACCTCAGATTCAGGCCCAAAACACCCGAAAATTCGATATTTTGGGTTCCCAGAAGGGATCTGTACTTGCCTACTCCGTGTTAGAGTATTTTCAAAATACAGGCCCAAAACATGCTGAAAATCGATATTTAAGGTGACCAAAGTCAATATGTGTATGCATCTTCTGCATCCGTTTATATCCCAAATTCAACCTCAAGACACCCGAAAATTCGATATTTCTGGGTCTCAGAAGCGATCTATACATGCCTACTCAGTGATAGAATGTTTTCAAAATATAGGCTCAAAACATGCAAAAAATCGATATTTTAAGTGTCCAAAGTCGATATGTGCATGCATCTTCTCTACCCGTTTATATCTCAAATTCAGGCTCAAAACTCCCGAAAATTCGATATTTTAAGGTCCCAGAAGTGATCTGTACATGCCTACTTCGTGCTAGAATATTCTCAAAATATAGGCCCAAAACATGCTAAAAATTGATATTTTAGGTGCCCAAAGTCGATATCTCAAATTCAGGCCCAAAACACCCAAAAATTTGATATTTTGGGGTTCCAAAGCGAACTGTACATGCCTACTCCGTGTTAGAGTATTTTCAAAATACATGCCCAAAACATACTGAAAATCGATCTTTTAGGTGCCCAAAAGTCGATATGTGCATGCATCTTATGTACTTGTTTATATTTTAAATTCAACCTCAAAACACCCGAAAATACGATATTTTTGGGTCCCAGAAGCGATCTGTACATGCCTACTCCTAGTTAGAATGTGTTCAAGATACAGACCCAAAACATGCTCAAAATCGATATTTTATGTGCCCAAAAGTCGATATGTGGATGCATCTTCTGTACCCGTTTATATCTCAAATTCAGGCTCCAAACACCGAAAATTCGATATTTTGGGGTCCTAGGAGCGATTTGTACTTGCCTACTCAGTGTTAGAGTATTTTCAAAATACAGGCCCAAAACATGCTAAAAATCGATATTTTAAGTGTCCAAAGTCGATATGTGCATGCATCTTCTGTACCCGTTTATACCTCAAATTCATGCTCCAAACACCCGAAAATTCGATATTTTGGGGTCCCAGAAGCGATCTTTACATGCCTACTCAGTGCTAGAATATTTTCAAAATATAGGCCCTAAACATGCTAAAAATCGATATTTTAGGTGCCCAAAGTCGATATCTCAAATTCAGGCCCAAAACACCCGAAAATTCGATATTTTGGGGTCCCAGAAGCGATCTGTACATGCCTACTCCGTGTTAGAGTATTTTCAAAATACAGTCCCAAAACATACTGAAAATCGATATTTTAAGTGTCCAAAGTCGATATGTGCATGCATCTTCGGTACCCGTTTATATCTCAAATTCAGGCTCAAAACACCCGAAAATTCGGTAGTTTTGGATCCTAGAAGCGATCTGTACATGCCTACTCCGTGTTAGAGTATTTTCAAAATACAGGCCCAAAACATGATGAAAATCGATATTTTTGATGCCCAAAGTCAATATGTGCATGTATTTTCTGTACCCGTTTATATCTCAAATTCAGGCTCACAACATCCTAAAATTCGATATTTCTGGGTCCCAGAAGCGATCTGTACATGCCTCTCGGTGCTAGAATATTTTAAAAATATAGGCCCAAAACATTCTAAAAATCGATATTTTAAGTGCCCAAAGTCGATATCTCAAATTCAGGTCCAGAACACCCGAAAATTCGATATTTTGGGGTTCCAGAAGCGATCTGTACATGCCTACTCCATGTTAGAGTATTTTCAATATACAGGCCCAAAACATACTGAAAACCGATCTTTTAGGTGCCCAAAAGTCGTAAAGTGCATGCATCTTCTGTACCCGTTTATATCTCAAATTCAGGCTCCAAACACCCAAAAATTCGATATTTTGGGGTCCCAGAAGGGATCTGTACTTGCCTACTCCGTGTTAGAGTATTTTCAAAATACAGGCCCAAAACATGCTGAAAATCGATATTTAAGGTGACCAAAGTCAATATGTGTATGCATTTTCTGCACCCGTTTCTATTCCAAATTCAACCTCAAAACACCCGATAATTCGATATTTTTGGGTCCCAGAAGCGATCTCTACATGCCTACTCAGTGCTATAATATTTTCAAAATATAGGCCCAAAACTTGCCAAAAAGCGATATTTTAGTTGCCCATAGTCGATATCTCAAATTCAGGTCCAAAACTCCCGAAAATTCGATATTTTGTGGTCACAGAACGGATCTGTACATGCCTACTCCGTGTTAGAGTATTTTTAAAATACAGGCCCAAAACATACAGAAAATCGATATTTTAAGTGCCCAAAAGTCGGTATGTGCATACTTCTTCTGTACCCGTTTATATCTCAAATTCAGGCTCAAAACACCCGAAAATTCGATATTTTGGGTTCCCAGGTGCGATCTGTACATGCCTACTCAGATACAGGCCCAAAGTATGTTAAAAAACGATATTTTAGGTGCCCAAAATCAATATGTGTATGTATCATCTGCACCCGTATATATCCCAAATTCAACCTCAAAACACCCGAAAATTCGATATTTTTGGGTCCCAGAAGTGATCAGTACATGCCTAATCAGTGCTAGAATATTTTCAAAATATAGGCCCTAAACATGCTAAAAATCTATATTTTAGGTGAACAAAGTCGATATCTCAAATTCAGGCCCAAAACACCCGAAAATTCGATATTTTGGGGTCCCAGAAGCGATCTGTACATGCCTACTCCATGTTAGAGTATTTTCAAAATACAGGCCCAAAACATACTGAAAATCGATATTTTAAGTGTCCAAAGTCGATATATGCATGCATCTTCGGTACCCGTTTATATCTCAAATTCAGGCTCAAAACACCCAAAAATTCGGTAGTTTTGGGTCCTAGAAGCGATCTGTACATGCCTACTCCGTGTTAGAGTATTTTCAAAATATAGGCCAAAAACATGCTGAAAATCGATATTTTAGGTGCCCAAAGTCAATATGTGCATGTATTTTCTGTACCCGTTTATATCTCAAATTCAGGCTCACAACATCCGAAAATTCGATATTTCTGGGTCCCAGAAGCGATCTGTACATGCCTCTCAGTGCTAGAATATTTTCAAAATATAGGCCCAAAACATTCTAAAAATCGATATTTTAAGTGCCCAAAGTCGATATCTCAAATTCTGGCCCAGAACACCCGAAAATTCGATATTTTGGGTTCCCAGATGCGATCTGTACATGCCTACTCAGATACAGGCCCAAAGTATGTTAAAAATCGATATTTTAGGTTCCCAAAATCAATATGTGTATTTATCTTCTGCACCCGTTTATATCCCAAATTCAAACTCAAAACACCCGAAAATTCGATATTTTTGGGTCCCAGAAGCGATCTGTACATGCCTACTCAGTGCTAGAATATTTTCAAAATATAGGCCCAAAACATGCTAAAAATCGATATTTTAGGTGCCCAAAGTCGATACCTCAGATTCAGGCCCAAAACACCCGAAAATTCGATATTTTGGGGTCCCAGAAGGGATCTGTACTTGCCTACTCCGTGTTAGAGTATTTTCAAAATACAGGCCCAAAACATGCTGAAAATCGATTTTTAAGGTGACCAAAGTCAATATGTGTATGCATCTTCTGCACCCGTTTATATCCCAAATTCAACATCAAAACTCCCGAAAATTCGATATTTTAAGGTCCCAGAAGTGATCTGTACATGCCTACTTCGTGCTAGAATATTCTCAAAATATAGGCCCAAAACATGCTAAAAATTGATATTTTAGGTGCCCAAAGTCGATATCTCAAATTCAGGCCCAAAACACCCAAAAATTTGATATTTTGGGGTTCCAAAGCGAACTGTACATGCCTACTCCGTGTTAGAGTATTTTCAAAATACATGCCCAAAACATACTGAAAATCGATCTTTTAGGTGCCCAAAAGTCGATATGTGCATGCATCTTATGTACTTGTTTATATTTTAAATTCAACCTCAAAATACCCGAAAATACGATATTTTTGGGTCCCAGAAGCGATCTGTACATGCCTACTCCTAGTTAGAATGTGTTCAAGATACAGACCCAAAACATGCTCAAAATCGATATTTTAGGTGCCCAAAAGTCGATATGTGCATGCATCTTCTGTACCCGTTTATATCTCAAATTCAGGCTCCAAACACCCAAAAATTCGATATTTTGGGGTCCCAGAAGGGATCTGTACTTGCCTACTCCGTGTTAGAGTATTTTCAAAATACAGGCCCAAAACATGCTGAAAATCGATATTTAAGGTGACCAAAGTCAATATGTGTATGCATTTTCTGCACACGTTTCTATTCCAAATTCAACCTCAAAACACCCGATAATTCGATATTTTTGGGTCCCAGAAGCGATCTGTACATGCCTACTCAGTGCTATAATATTTTCAAAATATAGGCCCAAAACTTGCCAAAAAGCGATATTTTAGTTGCCCATAGTCGATATCTCAAATTCAGGCCCAAAACACCCGAAAATTCGATATTTTGTGGTCCCAGAACGGATCTGTACATGCCTACTCCGTGTTAGAGTATTTTTAAAATACAGGCCCAAAACATACAGAAAATCGATATTTTAAGTGCCCAAAAGTCGGTATGTGCATGCATCTTCTGTACCCGTTTATATCTCAAATTCAGGCTCAAAACACCCGAAAATTCGATATTTTGGGTTCCCAGGTGCGATCTGTACATGCCTACTCAGATACAGGCCCAAAGTATGTTAAAAAACGATATTTTAGGTGCCCAAAATCAATATGTGTATGTATCATCTGCACCCGTATATATCCCAAATTCAACCTCAAAACACCCGAAAATTCGATATTTTTGGGTCCCAGAAGTGATCGGTACATGCCTAATCAGTGCTAGAATATTTTCAAAATATAGGCCCCAAACATGCTAAAAATCTATATTTTAGGTGAACAAAGTCGATATCTCAAATTCAGGCCCAAAACACCCGAAAATTCGATATTTTGGGGTCCCAGAAGCGATCTGTACATGCCTACTCCATGTTAGAGTATTTTCAAAATACAGGCCCAAAACATACTGAAAATCGATATTTTAAGTGTCCAAAGTCGATATATGCATGCATCTTCGGTACCCGTTTATATCTCAAATTCAGGCTCAAAACACCCAAAAATTCGGTAGTTTTGGGTCCTAGAAGCGATCTGTACATGCCTACTCCGTGTTAGAGTATTTTCAAAATATAGGCCAAAAACATGCTGAAAATCGATATTTTAGGTGCCCAAAGTCAATATGTGCATGTTTTTTCTGTACCCGTTTATATCTCAAATTCAGGCTCACAACATCCGAAAATTCGATATTTCTGGGTCCCAGAAGCGATCTGTACATGCCTCTCAGTGCTAGAATATTTTCAAAATATAGGCCCAAAACATTCTAAAAATCGATATTTTAAGTGCCCAAAGTCGATATCTCAAATTCTGGCCCAGAACACCCGAAAATTCGATATTTTGGGTTCCCAGATGCGATCTGTACATGCCTACTCAGATACAGGCCCAAAGTATGTTAAAAATCGATATTTTAGGTTCCCAAAATCAATATGTGTATTTATCTTCTGCACCCGTTTATATCCCAAATTCAACCTCAAAACACCCGAAAATTCGATATTTTTGGGTCCCAGAAGCGATCTGTACATGCCTACTCAGTGCTAGAATATTTTCAAAATATAGGCCCAAAACATGCTAAAAATCGATATTTTAGGCGCCCAAAGTCGATACCTCAGATTCAGGCCCAAAACACCCGAAAATTCGATATTTTGGGGTCCCAGAAGGGATCTGTACTTGCCTACTCCGTGTTAGAGTATTTTCAAAATACAGGCCCAAAACATGCTGAAAATTGATATTTAAGGTGACCAAAGTCAATATGTGTATGCATCTTCTGCACCCGTTTATATCCCAAATTCAACATCAAAACTCCCGAAAATTCGATATTTTAAGGTCCCAGAAGTGATCTGTACATGCCTACTTCGTGCTAGAATATTCTCAAAATATAGGCCCAAAACATGCTAAAAATTGATATTTTAGGTGCCCAAAGTCGATATCTCAAATTCAGGCCCAAAACACCCAAAAATTTGATATTTTGGGGTTCCAAAGCGAACTGTACATGCCTACTCCGTGTTTGAGTATTTACAAAATACATGCCCAAAACATACTGAAAATCGATCTTTTAGGTGCCCAAAAGTCGATATGTGCATGCATCTTATGTACTTGTTTATATTTTAAATTCAACCTCAAAACACCCGAAAATACGATATTTTTGGGTCCCAGAAGCGATCTGTACATGCCTACTCCTAGTTAGAATGTGTTCAAGATACAGACCCAAAACATGTTCAAAATCGATATTTTAGGTGCCCAAAAGTCGATATGTGCATGCATCTTCTGTACCCGTTTATATCTCAAATTCAGGCTCAAAACACCCGAAAATTCGATATTTTGGGGTCCCAGAAGCGATCTTTACATGCCTACTCAGTGCTAGAATATTTTCAAAATATAGGCCCTAAACATGCTAAAAATCGATATTTTAGGTGCCCAAAGTCGATATCTCAAATTCAGGCCCAAAACACCCGAAAATTCGATATTTTGGGGTCCCAGAAGCGATCTGTACATGCCTACTCCGTGTTAGAGTATTTTCAAAATACAGGCCCAAAACATACTGAAAATCGATATTTTAAGTGTCCAAAGTCGATATGTGCATGCATCTTCGGTACCCGTTTATATCTCAAATTCAGGCTCAAAACACCCGAAAATTCGGTAGTTTTGGATCCTAGAAGCGATCTGTACATGCCTACTCCGTGTTAGAGTATTTTCAAAATACAGGCCCAAAACATGATGAAAATCGATATTTTTGATGCCCAAAGTCAATATGTGCATGTATTTTCTGTACCCGTTTATATCTCAAATTCAGGCTCACAACATCCTAAAATTCGATATTTCTGGGTCCCAGAAGCGATCTGTACATGCCTCTCGGTGCTAGAATATTTTCAAAATATAGGCCCAAAACATTCTAAAAATCGATATTTTAAGTGCCCAAAGTCGATATCTCAAATTCAGGTCCAGAACACCTGAAAATTCGATATTTTGGGGTTCCAGAAGCGATCTGTACATGCCTACTCCAAGTTAGAGTATTTTCAATATACAGGCCCAAAACATACTGAAAACCGATCTTTTAGGTGCCCAAAAGTCGATATGTGCATGCATCTTCTGTACCCGTTTATATCTCAAATTCAGGCTCCAAACACCCAAAAATTCGATATTTTGGGGTCCCAGAAGGGATCTGTACTTGCCTACTCCGTGTTAGAGTATTTTCAAAATACAGGCCCAAAACATGCTGAAAATCGATATTTAAGGTGACCAAAGTCAATATGTGTATGCATTTTCTGCACCCGTTTCTATTCCAAATTCAACCTCAAAACACCCGATAATTCGATATTTTTGGGTCCCAGAAGCGATCTCTATATGCCTACTCAGTGCTATAATATTTTCAAAATATAGGCCCAAAACTTGCCAAAAAGCGATATTTTAGTTGCCCATAGTCGATATCTCAAATTCAGGCCCAAAACACCCGAAAATTCGATATTTTGTGGTCCCAGAACGGATCTGTACATGCCTACTCCGTGTTAGAGTATTTTTTAAAATACAGGCCCAAAACATACAGAAAATCGATATTTTAGGTGCCCAAAAGTCGGTATGTGCATGCATCTTCTGTACCCGTTTATATCTCAAATTCAGGCTCAAAACACCCGAAAGATCGATATTTTGGGTTCCCAGGTGCGATCTGTACATGCCTACTCAGATACAGGCCCAAAGTATGTTAAAAAACGATATTTTAGGTGCCCAAAATCAATATGTGTATGTATCATCTGCACCCGTATATATCCCAAATTCAACCTCAAAACACCCGAAAATTCGATATTTTTGGGTCCCAGAAGTGATCGGTACATGCCTAATCAGTGCTAGAATATTTTCAAAATATAGGCCCTAAACATGCTAAAAATCTATATTTTAGGTGAACAAAGTCGATATCTCAAATTCAGGCCCAAAACACCCGAAAATTCAATATTTTGGGGTCCCAGAAGCGATCTGTACATCCCTACTCTGTGTTAGAGTATTTTCAGAATACAGGCCATAAGCATACTGAAAATCGATCTTTTAGGTGCCCAAAAGTCGATATGTGCATGCATCTTCTGTACCCGTTTATATCTCAAATTCAGGCTACAATAACCCGAAAATTCGATATTTTGGGGTCCAAGAAACGATCTGTTCATGCCTACTCAGAGACAGGCCCAAAACATGCTGAAAATCGATATTTTAAGTGTCCAAAGTCGATATGTGCATGAATCTTCTGTACCCGCTTATATCTCAAATTCAGGCTCAAAACACCCGAAAATTCGATATTTTGGGGTCCCAGAAGCGATCTGTACATACCTACTCCATGTTACAGTATTTTCAAAATACAGGCCCAAAACATACTGAAAATCGATCTTTTAGGTGCCTAAAAGTCGATATGTGAATGCATATTCTGTACCCGATTATATCTCAAATTCAGGCTCCAAACACCCGAAAATTCGATATTTTGGGGTCCCAGAAACGATCTGAACATGCCTTCTCAGATACAGGCCCAAAACATGCTGAAAATCGATATTTTAGGTGCTAAAAGTCAATATGTGTATGCATCTTCTGCACCCGTTTATATTCCAAATTCAACCTCAAAACACCCGAAAATTCGATATTTTTGGGTCCCACAAGCGATCTAAAAAAGCCTACTCAGTGCTTGAATTTTTTCAATATATAGGCTCGATACATGCTAAAAATCGATATTTTAAGTGTCTAAAGTCGATATGTGCATGCATATTCTGTACCCGATTATATCTCAAATTCAGGCTCCAAACACCCGAAAATTCGATATTTTGGGGTCCCAGAAACGATCTGAACATGCCTTCTCAGATACAGGCCCAAAACATGCTGAAAATCGATATTTTAGGTGCTAAAAGTCAATATGTGTATGCATCTTCTGCACCCGTTTATATTCCAAATTCAACCTCAAAACACCCGAAAATTCGATATTTTTGGGTCCCACAAGCGATCTAAAAAAGCCTACTCAGTGCTTGAATTTTTTCAATATATAGGCTCGATACATGCTAAAAATCGATATTTTAAGTGTCTAAAGTCGATATGTGCATGCATCTTCTGTACCCGTTTATATCTCAAATTCAGGCTCAAAACCCCCGAAAATTCGGTATTTTTGGGTCCTACAGGCGATCTGTACATGCCTACTCCTAGTTAGAATGTTTTCAAGATACAGACCCAAAACATGCTCAAAATCGATATTTTAGGTGCCCAAAAGTCGATATGTGCATGCATCTTCTGCACTCGTTTATATCTCAAATTCAACCTCAAAACACCCGAAAATTCGATATTTTTGGGTCCCAGAAGCGATCTGTACATGCCTACTCAGTACTAGAATGTTTTAAAAATATAGGCTCAAAACATGCTAAAAATCGATATTTTAAGTGTCCAAAGTCGATATGTGCATGCATCTTCTGTACCCGTTTATATCTCAAATTCAGGCTCAAAACACTCGAAAATTCGGTATTTTTGGGTCCTAGAAGCGATCTGTACATGTCTACTCCTAGTTAGAATGTTTTCAACATACAGACCCAAAACATGCTCAAAATCTATATTTTAGGTGCCCAAAAGTCGATATGTGCATGCATCTTCAGTACCTGTTTATATCTCAAATTCAGACTCAAAACACCCGAAAATTCGATATTTTTGGGTCCAGGAAGCGATCTGTACATGCCTACTCCGTGTTAGAGTATTTTCAAAATACAGGCCCAAAACATGCTGAAAATCGATATTTTAGCTGCCCAAAGTCGATATCTCAAATTCAGGCCCAAAACACCCGAAAATTCGATATTTTGGGGTCCCAGAAGCGATCTGTACATGCCTAGTCCGCGTTAGAGTATTTTCAATATACAGGCCCAAAACATACTGAAAATCGATATTTTAGGTGCCCAAAAGTCGATATGTGCATGCATCTTCTGTACCCGTTTATATCTCAAATTCAGGCTCCAAACACACGAAAATTGGATATTTTGGGGTCCCAGAAGCGATCTGTACATGCCTACTCAGATACAGGCACAAAACATGCTGAAAATCGATATTTTATGTGCCCAAAGTCAATATGTGTATGCATCCTATGCACTCGTTTATATCATAATTTCAACATTAAAACACCCGAAAATTCTCTATTTTTGGGTCCCAGAAGCATTCTGTACATGCCTACTCAGTGCTAGAATGTTTTCAAAATATAGGCTCAAAACATGCTAAAAATCGATATTTTAAGTGTCTAAAGTCGATATGTGCATGAATCTTCTGTACCCGTTCATATCTCAAATTCAGGCTCAAAACACCCGAAAATTCGATATTGTGGGGTCCCAGAAGTGATCTATACATGCCTACTCAGATACAAGCCCAAAACATGCTGAAAATCGATATTTTAGGAGCCCAAAGTCAATATGTGTATGCATCTTCTGCACTCGTTTATATCTCAAATTCAAAATCAAAACACCCGAAAATTCGTTATTTTTGGGTCGCAGAAGCGATCTGTACATGCCTACTCAGTGCTAGAATGTTTTCAAAATTAAGGCTCAAAACATGCTAAAAATCGATATTTTAAATGTCCAAAGTCGATATGTGCATGCATCTTCTGTACCCGTTTATATATCAAATTCAGGATCAAAACACCCGAAAATTCGATATTATGGGGTCCCAGAAATGATCTGTACATGCCAACTTAGTGCTAGAATATTTTCAAAATATAGGAGCAAAACATGCTAAAAATCGATATTTTATGTGCCCAAAGTCGATATTTCAAATTCAGCCCCAAAACACCCGAAAATTCGATATTTTGGGGTCCCAGAAGCGAACTGTACATGCCTACTCCGTGTTAGAGTATTTTCAAAATACAGGCCCAAAACATACTGAAAATCGATCTTTTTGTTTCCCAAAAGTCGATAGGTGCATGCATCTTCTGTACCCGTATATAACTCAAATTCAGGCACCAAACACCCGAAAATACGATATTTTGGGGTCCCAGAAGCAATCTGTACATGCCTACTTAGTGCTACAATATTCTCAAAATATAGGCCCTAAACTTGCTAAAAATCGATATTTTAAGTGCCCGAAGTAGATATCTCAAATTCAGGCCCAAAACACACGAAAATTTGATATTTTCGAGTCCCAGAAGCGATCTGTACTTGCCTACTCTGTGGTAGAGTATTTTCAAAATACAGTCCAAAAACATGCTGAAAATCGATATTTTAGTTGATTAAAGTCAATATGTGTATGCATCTTCTGCACCCGTTTATATCCCAAATTCAACCTCAAAACACCCGAAAATCCGATATTTTTGGGTCTCAGAAGCAATCTGTACATGCCTACTTAGTGCTAGAATATTTTCAAAATATAGCCCCAAAACATACTAAAAATCGATAATTTAGGTGCCCAAAGTCGATATCTCAAATTCAGGCCCAAAACACCCGAAAATTCGATATTTTGGGGTCCCAGAAGCGAACTGTACATGCCTACTCCGTGTTAGAGTATTTTCAAAATACAGGCCCAAAACATACTGCATGCATGCATCTTCTGTACCCGTTTATATCTCAAATTCAGGCTCCAAACACCCGAAAATTCGATATTTTGGGGCCCCAGAAGCGATCTGTACATGCCTACTCAGATACAGGCCCAAAACTTGCTGAAAATCGATATTTTAGGTGCCCAATGTCAATATGTGTATGCATCTTCTGCACTCGTTTATATCTCAAATTCAACCTCAAAACACCCGAAAATTCGATATTTTTGGGTCCCAGAAGCGATCTGTACATGCCTACTCAGTACTAGAATGTTTTAAAAATATAGGCTCAAAACATGCTAAAAATCGATATTTTAAGTGTCCAAAGTCGATATGTGCATGCATCTTCTGTACCCGTTTATATCTCAAATTCAGGCTCAAAACACTCGAAAATTCGGTATTTTTGGGTCCTAGAAGCGATCTGTACATGTCTACTCCTCGTTAGAATGTTTTCAACATACAGACCCAAAACATGCTCAAAATCTATATTTTAGGTGCCCAAAAGTCGATATGTGCATGCATCTTCAGTACCTGTTTATATCTCAAATTCAGACTCAAAACACCCGAAAATTCGATATTTTTGGGTCCAGGAAGCGATCTGTACATGCCTACTCCGTGTTAGAGTATTTTCAAAATACAGTCCCAAAACATACAGAAAATCGATATTTTAGGTGCCCAAAAGTCGATATGTGCATGCATCTTCTGCACCTGTGTATATATCAAGTTCAGGCTCCAAACACCCGAAAATTCGATATTTTGGGGTCCCAGAAGCGATCTGTACATGCCAACTCAGATACAGGAACAAAACATGCTGAAAATCGATATTTTAGGTGCCCAAACTCAATATGTGTGTATGCATCTTCTGCACCCGTGTATATCTCAAATTCAACCTCAAAACACCCGAAAATTCGATATTTTTGGGTCCCAGAAGCGATCTGTACATGCCTACTTAGTGCTAGAATGTATTCAAAATATTGGCTCAAAACATGCTAAAAATCTATATTTTAAGTGACCAAAGTCGATATGTGCATGCATCTTCTGTACCCGTTTATATCTCAAATTCAGGCTCAAAACACCCGAAAATTCGGTATTTTTTTGTCCTAGAAGCAATCTGTACTTGCCTACTCCGTGTTAGAGTATTTTCAAAATACAGGCCCAAAACATGCAGAAAATCGATGTTTTAGGTGACCAAGGTCAATATGTGTATGCATCTTCTTCACCCGTTTATATCTCAAATTCAGGCTCAAAACACCCGAAAATTAGATATTTTGGGGTCCCAGAAGCGATCTGTACATGCCTACTCAGTGCTAGAATGTTTTCAAAATATAGGCTCAAAACATGCTAAAAATCTATATTTTAAGTGACCAAAGTCGATATGTGTATGCATCTTCTGTACCCGTTTATATATCAAATTCAGGCTCCAAACACCCGAAAATTCGATATTTTGGGGTCCCAGAAGCGAACTGTACATGCCTACTCCGTGTTAGAGTATTTTCAAAATACAAGACCAAAACATACTGAAAATCGATCTTCTAGGTGCCCAAAAGTCAATATGTGCATGCGTCTTCTGCACCCGTTTATATCTCAAATTCAGGCTCCAAACACCCGAAAATTCGATATTTTGGGGTCCCAGAAGCGATCTGTACTTGCCTACTCCGTGTTAGAGTATTTTCAAAATACAGGCCCAAAACATGCTGAAAATCGATATTTTAGGTGACCAAAGTCAATATATGTATGCGTCTTCAGCACCCGTTTATATCCCAAATTCAACCTCAAAACACCAGAAAATTCGATATTTTTGGGTCCCAGAAACATCTGTACATGCCTACTCAGTGCTAGAATGTTTCCAAAATATAGGCTCAAAACATGCTAGAAATCGAAATTTTAAGTGTCCAAAGTCGATATGTGCATGCATCTTCTGAACCCGTTTATATCTCAAATTCAGGCTCAAAACACCTGAAAATTCGATATTTTTGGGTCCTAGAAGCGATCTGTACATACCTACTCCTAGATAGAATGTTTTCAAGATACAGACCCAAAACATGCTCAAAATCGATATTTTAGGTGCAAAAAGTCGATTTGTGCATATATCTTTTGTGCCCGTTTATATCCCAAATTCAGGCTCAGAACACCCCAAAATTCAATATTTTTGGGTCCCAGAAGCAATCTGTACATGCATACTCAGTGTTAGAACATTTTCAAAATATAGGCTTAAAACATGCTAAAAATCCATATTTTAGTTGTCCAAAGTCGATATGTCCATACATCTTTTGTACCCGTTTATATCTCAAATACAGGCTCAAAACACCCAAAAATTCAATATTTTTGGGTCCCCGAAGCGATCTGTACATGTCTACTCAGTGCTAGAATATTTTCAAAATATTGGCCCAAAACATACTAAAAATTGATATTTTTGGTACCCAAAGTCGATATGTGCATGTATCTTCTGTACCCGTTTATATCTCAAATTCAGGCTCAAAACACCCGAAAATTAGATATTTTTGTGTCCCAGAAGCGATCTGTAAATGTCTACTCCGTGTTAGAGTATTTTCAAAATATAGGCCCAAAACATGCTAAAAATCGATATTTTATGTGCAAAATGTCGATATGTGCTTGCATCTTCTGTACCCGTTTATATCTCAAATTCAGGCTCAAAACACCCGAAAATTCGATATTTTTGGGTCCCAGAAGCAATCTGTACATGCCTACTCTTTGTTAGAATATTTTCAAAATATAGACCCAAAACATGCTCAAAATCGATATTTTAGGTGCAAAAAGTCGATATGTGCATGGATCTTCTGTACCCGTTTATATCTCAAATTCAGGCTCAAAACACCCGAAAATTCGATATTTTTGTGTCCCAGAAGCGATCTGTACATGCCTATTCCGTGTTAGAGTATTTTCAAAATATAGGCCCAAAACATGCTAAAAATCGATATTTTGGGTGCCCAAAGTCGATATGTGCTTGCATCTTCTGTACCCGTTTATATCTCAAATTCAGACTTAAAACACACGAAAATTAGATATTTTTGTGTCCCAGAAGCGATCTGTACATGCCTACTCCTTCTTAGAATGTTTTGAAGATACAGACCCAAAACATGTTCAAAATCGATATTTTAGGTGCAAAAAGTCAATATGTGTATGCATCTTCTGTACCCGTTTATATCTCAAATTCAGGCTCAAAACACCAAAAAATTCGATGTTTTTGGGTCCCAGAAACGATCTGTACATGCCTACTCAGTGCTAGAATGTTTATAAAATACAGGCTCAAAACATGCTAAAAATCGATATCTTAAGTGTCCCAAGTCGATATGTGCATGCATGTTCTGTACCCGTTTATATCTCAAATTCAGGCTCAAAACACCCAAAAATTCGATATTTTTGTGTCCCAGAAGCGATCTGTACATGCCTACTCCTTGCAAAAATGTTTTCAAGATACAGACCCAAAACATGCTCAAAATTGATATTTTACGTGCATTAAGTCGATATCTGCATGCATCTTCAGTACCCGTTAAAATCTCAAATTCACGCTCAAAACAACGGAAAATTCAATATTTTTGGGTCCCAGAAGCGATCTGTACATGCCTACTCAGTTCTAGAATGTTTTTCAAAATATAGGCTCAAAACATGCTAAAAATCGATAATTTCGATATTCTTGGGTCCCAGAACCGATCTGTACATGCCTACTCTTAGCTAGAATGTTTTCAAAATACAGACTCAAAGCATGCTCAAAATCGATATTTTTGGTGCAAAAAGTCGCTATGTGCATGCATCTTCAGTACCCGTTTATATCTCAAATGCAGGCTCAAAACACCCAAAAATTCAATATTTTTGGGTCCCCGAAGCGATCTGTACATGTCTACTCAGTGCTAGAATATTTTCAAAATATAGGCCTAAAATATGATAAAAATCGATATTTTAGGTGTCCAAAGTCAATATGTGCATACATCTTTTGTACCCGTTTATATCCCAAATTCAGGCTCAGAACACCCCAAAATTCAATATTTTTGGGTCCCAGAAGCGATCTGTACATGCATACTCAGTGTTAGAATATTTTCAAAATATTGGCCCAAAACATACTAAAAATTGATATTTTTGGTACCCAAAGTCGATATGTGCATGTATCTTCTGTACCCGTTTATATATCAAATTCAAGCTCGAAACACCCGAAAATTCGATATTTTTGTGTCCCAGAAGCGATCTGTACATGCCTACTTCGTGCTAGAGTATTTTTAAAATACAGCCCCAAAACATGCTCAAAATAGATATTTTGGGTGCCTTAAGTCGATATGTGCTTGCATCTTCTGTACCCGTTTATATCTCAAATTCAGACTCAAAACACCCGAAAATTAGATATTTTTGCGTCCCAGAAGCGATCTGTACATGCCTACTCCTTCTTAGAATGTTTTCAAGATACAGACCCAAAACATGCTCAAAATCGATATTTTAGGTGCAAAAAGTTGATATGTGCATGCATCATCAGTACCCGTTTATATCTCAAATGCAGGCTCAAAACACCAAAAAATTCAATATTTTTGGGTCCGCGAAGCGATCTATACCTGTCTACTCAGTGCTAGAATATTTTCAAAATATAGGCCTAAAATATAATAAAAATCGATATTTTAGGTGTCCAAAGTCGATATGTGCATACATCTTTTGTGCCCGTTTATATCCCAAATTCAGGCTCAGAACACCCCAAAATTCAATATTTTTGGGTCCCAGAAGCAATCTGTACATGCATACTCAGTGCTAGAACATTTTCAAAATATAGGCTTATAACATGCTAAAAATCCATATTTTAGTTGTCCAAAGTCGATATGTCCATACATCTTTTGTACCCGTTTATATCTCAAATGCAGGCTCAAAACACCCAAAAATTCAATATTTTTGGGTCCCCGAAGCGATCTGTACATGTCTACTCAGTGCTAGAATATTTTCAAAATATAGGCCTAAAATATGATAAAAATCGATATTTTAGGTGTCCAATGTCAATATGTGCATACATCTTTTGTAACCGTTTATATCCCAAATTCAGGCTCAGAACACCCCAAAATTCAATATTTTTGGGTCCCAGAAGCGATCTGTACATGCATACTCAGTGCTAGAATATTTTCAAAATATTGTCCCAAAACATACTAAAAATTGATATTTTTGGTACCCATAGTCGATATGTGCATGTACTTTCTGTAACCGTTTATATATCAAATTCAGGCTCCAAACACCCGAAAATTCGATATTTTTGTGTCCCAGAAGCGATCTGTACATGCCTACTTCGTGCTAGAGTATTTTTAAAATACAGGCCCAAAACATGCTCAAAATCGATATTTTGGGTGCCCAAAGTCGATATGTGCTTGCATCTTCTTTACCCGTTTATATCTCAAATTCAGGCTCAAAACACCCGAAAATTAGATATTTTTGTGTCCCAGAAGCGATCTGTACATGCCTACTCCGTGTTAGAGTATTTTCAAAATATAGGCCCAAAACATGCTAAAAATCGATATTTTATGTGCAAAATGTCGATATGTGCATGCATCTTCTGTACCCGTTTATATCTCAAATTCAGGCTCAAAACACCCGAAAATACGATATTTTTGTGTCCCAGAAGCGATCTGTACATGCCTATTCCGTGTTAGAGTATTTTCAAAATATAGGCCCAAAACATGCTAAAAATCGATATTTTGGGTGCCTTAAGTCGATATGTGCTTGCATCTTCTGTACCCGTTTATATCTCAAATTCAGACTCAAAACACCCGAAAATTAGATATTTTTGCGTCCCAGAAGCGATCTGTACATGCCTACTCCTTCTTAGAATGTTTTCAAGATACAGACCCAAAACATGCTCTAAATCGATATTTTAGGTGCAAAAAGTCGATATGTGCATGCATCATCAGTACCCGTTTATATCTCAAATGCAGGCTCAAAACACCCAAAAATTCAATATTTTTGGGTCCGCGAAGCGATCTGTACCTGTCTACTCAGTGCTAGAATATTTTCAAAATATAGGCCTAAAATATAATAAAAATCGATATTTTAGGTGTCCAAAGTCGATATGTGCATACATCTTTTGTGCCCGTTTATATCCTAAATTCAGGCTCAGAACACCCCAAAATTCAATATTTTTGCGTCCCAGAAGCAATCTGTACATGCATACTCAGTGCTAGAACATTTTCGAAATATAGGCTTATAACATGCTAAAAATCCATATTTTAGTTGTTCAAAGTCGATATGTCCATACATCTTTTGTACCCGTTTATATCTCAAATGCAGGCTCAAAACACCCAAAAATTCAATATTTTTGGGTCCCCGAAGCGATCTGTACATGTCTACTCAGTGCTAGAATATTTTCAAAATATAAGCCTAAAATATGATAAAAATCGATATTTTAGGTGTCCAAAGTCAATATGTGCATACATCTTTTGTAACCGTTTATATCCCAAATTCAGGCTCAGAACACCCCAAAATTCAATATTTTTGGGTCCCAGAAGCGATCTGTACATGCATACTCAGTGCTAGAATATTTTCAAAATATTGTCCCAAAACATACTAAAAATTGATATTTTTGGTACCCAAAGTCGATATGTGCATGTACTTTCTGTAACCGTTTATATATCAAATTCAGGCTCCAAACACCCGAAAATTCGATATTTTTGTGTCCCAGAAGCGATCTGTACATGCCTACTTCGTGCTAGAGTATTTTTAAAATACAGGCCCAAAACATGCTCAAAATCGATATTTTGGGTGCCCAAAGTCGATATGTGCATGCATCTTCTGTACCCGTTTATATCTCAGATTCAGGCTCAAAACACCCGAAAATTCGATATTTTTGTGTCCCAGAAGCGATCTGTACATGCCTACTCCGTGTTAGAGTATTTTCAAAATATAGGCCCAAAACATGCTAAAAATCGATATTTTGGTTGCCCAAAGTCGATATGTGCTTGCATCTTCTGTACCCGTTTATATCTCAAATTCAGACTCAAAACACCCGAAAATTAGATATTTTTGCGTCCCATAAGCGATCTGTACATGCCTACTCCTTCTTAGAATGTTTTCAAGATACAGACCCAAAACATGCTCAAAATCGATATTTTAGGTGCAAAAAGTCGATATGTGCATGCATCTTCAGTACCCGTTTATATCTCAAATGCAGGCTCAAAACACCCAAAAATTCAATATTTTTGGGTCTGCGAAGCGATCTGTACATGGCTACTCAGTGCTAGAATATTTTCAAAATATAGGCCTAAAATATGATAAAAATCGATATTTTAGGTGTCCAAATTCGATATGTGCATACATCTTTTGTGCCCGTTTATATCCCAAATTCAGGCTCAGAACACCCCAAAATTCAATATTTTTGGGTCCCAGAAGCAATCTGTACATGCATACTCAGTGCTAGAATATTTTCAAAATATAGGCTTAAAACATACTAAAAATCCATATTTTAGTTGTCCAAAGTCGATATGTCCATACATCTTTTGTACCCGTTTATATCCCAAATTCAGGCTTTGAACACCCAAAAATTCAATATTTTTGTGTCCCAGAAGCGATTTGTACATGCCTACTCCGTGTTAGAGTATTTTCAAAATATAGGCCCAAAACATGCTAAAAATTGATATTTTGTGTGCCCAAAGTCGATATGTGCATACATCTTTTGTGCCCGTTTATATCCCAAATTCAGGCTCAGAACACCCCAAAATTCAATATTTTTGGGTCCCAGAAGCAATCTGTACATGCATACTCAGTGCTAGAATATTTTCAAAATATAGGCTTAAAACATACTAAAAATCCATATTTTAGTTGTCCAAAGTCGATATGTCCATACATCTTTTGTACCCGTTTATATACCAAATTCAGGCTTAGAACACCCAAAAATTCAATATTTTTGTGTCCCAGAAGCGATTTGTACATGCCTACTCCGTGTTAGAGTATTTTCAAAATATAGGCCCAGAACATGCTAAAAATTGATATTTTGTGTGCCCAAAGTCGATATGTGCTTGCATCTTCTGTACCCGTTTATATCTCAAATTCAGACTCAAAACACCCGAAAATTAGATATTTTTGTGTTCCAGAAGCGATCTCTACATGCCTACTCCTTCTTAGAATGTTTTGAAGATACAGACCCAAAACATGCTCAAAATCGATATTTTAGGTTGCCAAAGTCAATATGTGTATGCATCTTCTGTACCCGTTTATATCCCAAATTCAGACTGAAAACACCCGAAAATTTGATATTTTTGGGTCCCAGAAGCGATCTGTACATGCCTACTCATTGCTAGAATATTTTCAAAATATAGGCCCAAAACATGCTAAAAATCGATATTTTGGGTGCCCAAAGTCGACATGTGCATGCATCTTCTGTACCTATTATAAATCTAAAATTCAGGCTCAGAACACCCGAAAATTCAATATTTTATGTGTCCTAGAAGCGATCCGTACATGCCTACTCCGTGTTAGAGCATTTTTAAGATACAGGTCCAAAACATGCTAAAAATCGGTTTTTTGGGTGCCCAAAGTCGATATGTGCATGCAATTTCTGTATCCGTTTATATCTCAAATTCTTGCTCAAAACACCCGAAAATTCGATATTTTTGTGTCCCAGAAGCAATATGTGCATGCCTACTCCGTGTTAGAGTATTTTCAAAATACAGGCCCAAAACATACTGCATGCATGAATCTTCTGTACCCGTTTATATCTCAAATTCAGGCTCAAAACACCCGAAAATTAGATATTTTTGTGTCCCAGAAGCGATCTGTACATGCCTACTCCGTGTTAGAGTATTTTCAAAATATAGGCCCAAAATATGCTAAAAATCGATATTTTGGGTGTCCAAAGTCGATATGTGCATACATCTTTTGTGCCCGTTTATATCCCAAATTCAGGCTCAGAACACCCCAAAATTCAATATTTTTGGGTCCCAGAAGCAATCTGTACATGCATACTCAGTGCTAGAATATTTTCAAAATATAGGCTTAAAACATACTAAAAATCCATATTTTAGTTGTCAAAAGTCGATATGTCCATACATCTTTTGTACCCGTTTATATCCCAAATTCAGGCTTAGAACACCCAAAAATTCAATATTTTTGTGTCCCAGAAGCGATTTGTACATGCCTACTCCGTGTTAGAGTATTTTCAAAATATAGGCCCAAAACATGCTAAAAATTGATATTTTGTGTGCCCAAAGTCGATATGTGCATACATCTTTTGTGCCCGTTTATATCCCAAATTCAGGCTCAGAAAACCCCAAAATTCAATATTTTTGGGTCCCAGAAGCAATCTGTACATGCATACTCAGTGCTAGAATATTTTCAAAATATAGGCTTAAAACATACTAAAAATCCATATTTTAGTTGTCCAAAGTCGATATGTCCATACATCTTTTGTACCCGTTTATATCCCAAATTCAGGCTTAGAACACCCAAAAATTCAATATTTTTGTGTCCCAGAAGCGATTTGTACATGCCTACTCCGTGTTAGAGTATTTTCAAAATATAGGCCCAAAACATGCTAAAAATTGATATTTTGTGTGCCCAAAGTCGATATGTGCTTGCATCTTCTGTACCCGTTTATATCTCAAATTCAGACTCAAAACACCCGAAAATTAGATATTTTTGTGTTCCAGAAGCGATCTCTACATGCCTACTCCTTCTTAGAATGTTTTGAAGATACAGACCCAAAACATGCTAAAAATCGATATTTTACTTTGCCAAAGTCAATATGTGTATGCATCTTCTGTACCCGTTTATATCCCAAATTCAGACTGAAAACACCCGAAAATTTGATATTTTTGGGTCCCAGAAGCGATCTGTACATGCCTACTCATTGCTAGAATATTTTCAAAATATAGGCCCAAAACATGCTAAAAATCGATATTTTGGGTGCCCAAAGTCGATATGTGCATGCATCTTCTGTACCCATTATAAATCTAAAATTCAGGCTCAGAACACCCGAAAATTCAATATTTTATGTGTCCTAGAAGCGATCTGTACATGCCTACTCTGTGTTAGAGCATTTTTATGATACAGGTCCAAAACATGCTAAAAATCGGTTATTTGGGTGCCCAAAGTAGATATGTGCATGCAATTTCTGTACCCGTTTATATCTCAAATTCTTGCTCAAAACACCCGAAAATTCGATATTTTTGTGTCCCAGAAGCAATATGTGCATGCCTACTCCGTGTTAGAGTATTTTCAAAATACAGGCCCAAAACATACTGCATGCATGAATCTTCTGTACCCGTTTATATCTCAAATTCAGGCTCAAAACACCCGAAAATTAGATATTTTTGTGTCCCAGAAGCGATCTGTACATGCCTACTCCGTGTTAGAGTATTTTCAAAATATAGGCCCAAAACATGCTAAAAATCGATATTTTGGGTGCCCAAAGTCGATATGTGCTTGCATCTTCTGTACCCGTTTATATCTCAAATTCAGACTCAAAACACCCGAAAATTAGATATTTTTGCGTCCCAGAAGCGATCTGTACATGCCTACTCCTTCTTAGAATGTTTTCAAGATACAGACCCAAAACATGCTCAAAATCGATATTTTAGGTGCAAAAAGTCGATATGTGCATGCATCATCAGTACCCGTTTATATCTCAAATGCAGGCTCAAAACACCAAAAAATTCAATATTTTTGGGTCCGCGAAGCGATCTGTACCTGTCTACTCAGTGCTAGAATATTTTCAAAATATAGGCCTAAAATATGATAAACATCGATATTTTAGGTGTCCAAAGTCGATATGTGCATACATCTTTTGTGCCCGTTTATATCCCAAATTCAGGCTCAGAACACCCCAAAATTCAATATTTTTGGGTCCCAGAAGCAATCTGTACATGCATACTCAGTGCTAGAACATTTTCAAAATATAGGCTTAAAACATGCTAAAAATCCATATTTTAGTTGTCCAAAGTCGATATGTCCATACATCTTTTGTACCCGTTTATATCTCAAATGCAGGCTCAAAACACCCAAAATTCAATATTTTTGGGTCCCAGAAGCGATCTGTACATGCATACTCAGTGCTAGAATATTTTCAAAATATTGTCCCAAAACATACTAAAAATTGATATTTTTGGTACCCAAAGTCGATATGTGCATGTACTTTCTGTACCCGTTTATATATCAAATTCAGGCTCCAAACACCCGAAAATTCGATATTTTTGTGTCCCAGAAGCGATCTGTACATGCCTACTTCGTGCTAGAGTATTTTTAAAATACAGGCCCAAAACATGCTCAAAATCGATATTTTGGGTGCCCAAAGTCGATATGTGCTTGCATCTTCTGTACCCGTTTATATCTTAAATTCAGGCTCAAAACACCCGAAAATTCGATATTTTTGTGTCCCATAAGCGATCTGCACATGCCTACTCCGTGTTAGAGTATTTTCAAAATACAGGCCCAAAACATACTGCATGCATGCATCTTCTGTACCCGTTTATATCTCAAATTCAGGCTCAAAACACCCGAAAATTAGATATTTTTGTGTCCCAGAAGCGATCTGTACATGCCTACTCCGTGTTAGAGTATTTTCAAAATATAGGCTCAAAACATGCTAAAAATCGATATTTTGGGTGCCCAAAGTCGATATGTGCTTGCATCTTCTGTACCCGTTTATATCTCAAATTCAGACTCAAAACACCCGAAAATTAGATATTTTTGTGTTCCAGAAGCGATCTCTACATGCCTACTCCTTCTTAGAATGTTTTGAAGATAAAGACCCAAAACATGCTCAAAATCGATATTTTAGGTTGCCAAAGTCAATATGTGTATGCATCTTCTGTACCCGTTTATATCCCAAATTCAGACTGAAAACACCCGAAAATTTGATATTTTTGGGTCCCAGAAGCGATCTGTACATGCCTACTCATTGCTAGAATATTTTCAAAATATAGGCCCAAAACATGCTAAAAATCGATATTTTGGGTGCCCAAAGTCGATATGTGCATGCATCTTCTGTACCCATTATAAATCTAAAATTCAGGCTCAGAACACCCGAAAATTCAATATTTTATGTGTCCTAGAAGCGATCTGTACATGCCTACTCCGTGTTAGAGCATTTTTAAGATACAGGTCCAAAACATGCTAAAAATCGGTTTTTTGGGTGCCCAAAGTCGATATGTGCATGCAATTTCTGTACCCGTTTATATCTCAAATTCTTGCTCAAAACACCCGAAAATTCGATATTTTTGTGTCCCAGAAGCAATATGTGCATGCCTACTCCGTGTTAGAGTATTTTCAAAATACAGGCCCAAAACATACTGCATGCATGAATCTTCTGTACCCGTTTATATCTCAAATTCAGACTCAAAACACCCGAAAATTAGATATTTTTGTGTCCCAGAAGCGATCTGTACATGCCTACTCCTTCTTAGAATGTTTTCAAGATACAGACCCAAAACATGCTCAAAATCGATATTTTAGGTGCAAAAAGTCGATATGTGCATGCATCATCAGTACCCGTTTATATCTCAAATGCAGGCTCAAAAACACCAAAAAATTCAATACTTTTGGGTCCGCGAAGCGATCTGTACCTGTCTACTCAGTGCTAGAATATTTTCAAAATATAGGCCTAAAATATGATAAAAATCGATATTTTAGGTGTCCAAAGTCGATATGTGCATACATCTTTTGTGCCCGTTTATATCCCAAATTCAGGCTCAGAACACCCCAAAATTCAATATTTTTGGGTCCCAGAAGCAATCTGTACATGCATACTCAGTGCTAGAACCTTTTCAAAATATAGGCTTAAAACATGCTAAAAATCCATATTTTAGTTGTCCAAAGTCGATATGTCCATATATCTTTTGTACCCGTTTATATCTCAAATGCAGGCTCAAAACACCCAAAATTCAATATTTTTGGGTCCCAGAAGCGATCTGTACATGCATACTCAGTGCTAGAATATTTTCAAAATATTGTCCCAAAACATACTAAAAATTGATATTTTTGGTACCCAAAGTCGATATGTGCATGTACTTTCTGTACCCGTTTATATATCAAATTCAGGCTCCAAACACCCGAAAATTCGATATTTTTGTGTCCCAGAAGTGATCTGTACATGCCTACTTCGTGCTAGAGTATTTTTAAAATACAGGCCCAAAACATGCTCAAAATCGATATTTTGGGTGCCCAAAGTCGATATGTGCTTGCATCTTCTGTACCCGTTTATATCTTAAATTCAGGCTCAAAACACCCGAAAATTCGATATTTTTGTGTCCCAGAAGCGATCTGTACATGCCTACTCCGTGTTAGAGTATTTTCAAAATACAGGCCCAAAACATACTGCATGCATGCATCTTCTGTACCCGTTTATATCTCAAATTCAGGCTCAAAACACCCGAAAATTTGATATTTTTGTGTCCCAGAAGCGATCTGTACATGCCTACTCCGTGTTAGAGTATTTTCAAAATATAGGCCCAAAACATGCTAAAAATCGATATTTTGGGTGCCCAAAGTCGATATGTGCTTGCATCTTCTGTACCCGTTTATATCTCAAATTCAGACTCAAAACACCCGAAAATTAGATATTTTTGCGTCCCAGAAGCGATCTGTACATGCCTACTCCTTCTTAGAATGTTTTCAAGATACAGACCCAAAACATGCTCAAAATCGATATTTTAGGTGCAAAAAGTCGATATGTGCATGCATCATCAGTACCCGTTTATATCTCAAATGCAGGCTCAAAACACCCAAAAATTCAATATTTTTGGGTCCGCGAAGTGATCTGTACCTGTCTACTCAGTGCTAGAATATTTTCAAAATATAGGCCTAAAATATGATAAAAATCGATATTTTAGGTGTCCAAAGTCGATATGTGCATACATCTTTTGTGCCCGTTTATATCCCAAATTCAGGCTCAGAACACCCCAAAATTCAATATTTTTGGGTCCCAGAAGCAATCTGTACATGCATACTCAGTGCTAGAACATTTTCAAAATATAGGCTTAAAACATGTTAAAAATCCATATTTTAGTTGTCCAAAGTCGATATGTCCATACATCTTTTGTACCCGTTTATATCTCAAATGCAGGCTCAAAACACCCAAATATTCAATATTTTTGGGTCCCCGAAGCAATCTGTACATGTCTACTCAGTGCTAGAATATTTTCAAAATATAGGCCTAAAATATGATTAAAATCGATATTTTAGGTGTCCAAAGTCAATATGTGAATACATCTTTTGTACCCGATTATATCCCAAATTCAGGCTCAGAACACCCGAAAATTCAATATTTTTGGGTCCCAGAAGCGATCTGTACATGCATACTCAGTGCTAGAATATTTTCAAAATATTGGCCCAAAACATACTAAAAATTGATATTTTTGGTACCCAAACTCGATATGTGCATGTACCTTCTGTACCCGTTTATATATCAAATTCAGGCTCAAAACACCCGAAAATTCGATATTTTTGTGTCCCAGAAGCGATCTGTACATGCCTACTCCGTGTTAGAGTATTTTCAAAATATAGGCCCAAAACATGCTAAAAATTGATATTTTTGGTACCCAAAGTCGATATGTGCATGTACTTTCTGTACCCGTTTATATATCAAATTCAGGCTCCAAACACCCGAAAATTCGATATTTTTGTGTCCCAGAAGCGATCTGTACATGCCTACTTCGTGCTAGAGTATTTTTAAAATACAGGCCCAAAACATGCTCAAAATCGATATTTTGGGTGCCCAAAGTCGATATGTGCTTGCATCTTCTGTACCCGTTTATATCTTAAATTCAGGCTCAAAACACCCGAAAATTCGATATTTTTGTGTCCCATAAGCGATCTGCACATGCCTACTCCGTGTTAGAGTATTTTCAAAATACAGGCCCAAAACATACTGCATGCATGCATCTTCTGTACCCGTTTATATCTCAAATTCAGGCTCAAAACACCCGAAAATTAGATATTTTTGTGTCCCAGAAGCGATCTGTACATGCCTACTCCGTGTTAGAGTATTTTCAAAATATAGGCTCAAAACATGCTAAAAATCGATATTTTGGGTGCCCAAAGTCGATATGTGCTTGCATCTTCTGTACCCGTTTATATCTCAAATTCAGACTCAAAACACCCGAAAATTAGATATTTTTGTGTTCCAGAAGCGATCTCTACATGCCTACTCCTTCTTAGAATGTTTTGAAGATAAAGACCCAAAACATGCTCAAAATCGATATTTTAGGTTGCCAAAGTCAATATGTGTATGCATCTTCTGTACCCGTTTATATCCCAAATTCAGACTGAAAACACCCGAAAATTTGATATTTTTGGGTCCCAGAAGCGATCTGTACATGCCTACTCATTGCTAGAATATTTTCAAAATATAGGCCCAAAACATGCTAAAAATCGATATTTTGGGTGCCCAAAGTCGATATGTGCATGCATCTTCTGTACCCATTATAAATCTAAAATTCAGGCTCAGAACACCCGAAAATTCAATATTTTATGTGTCCTAGAAGCGATCTGTACATGCCTACTCCGTGTTAGAGCATTTTTAAGATACAGGTCCAAAACATGCTAAAAATCGGTTTTTTGGGTGCCCAAAGTCGATATGTGCATGCAATTTCTGTACCCGTTTATATCTCAAATTCTTGCTCAAAACACCCGAAAATTCGATATTTTTGTGTCCCAGAAGCAATATGTGCATGCCTACTCCGTGTTAGAGTATTTTCAAAATACAGGCCCAAAACATACTGCATGCATGAATCTTCTGTACCCGTTTATATCTCAAATTCAGACTCAAAACACCCGAAAATTAGATATTTTTGTGTCCCAGAAGCGATCTGTACATGCCTACTCCTTCTTAGAATGTTTTCAAGATACAGACCCAAAACATGCTCAAAATCGATATTTTAGGTGCAAAAAGTCGATATGTGCATGCATCATCAGTACCCGTTTATATCTCAAATGCAGGCTCAAAAACACCAAAAAATTCAATACTTTTGGGTCCGCGAAGCGATCTGTACCTGTCTACTCAGTGCTAGAATATTTTCAAAATATAGGCCTAAAATATGATAAAAATCGATATTTTAGGTGTCCAAAGTCGATATGTGCATACATCTTTTGTGCCCGTTTATATCCCAAATTCAGGCTCAGAACACCCCAAAATTCAATATTTTTGGGTCCCAGAAGCAATCTGTACATGCATACTCAGTGCTAGAACCTTTTCAAAATATAGGCTTAAAACATGCTAAAAATCCATATTTTAGTTGTCCAAAGTCGATATGTCCATATATCTTTTGTACCCGTTTATATCTCAAATGCAGGCTCAAAACACCCAAAATTCAATATTTTTGGGTCCCAGAAGCGATCTGTACATGCATACTCAGTGCTAGAATATTTTCAAAATATTGTCCCAAAACATACTAAAAATTGATATTTTTGGTACCCAAAGTCGATATGTGCATGTACTTTCTGTACCCGTTTATATATCAAATTCAGGCTCCAAACACCCGAAAATTCGATATTTTTGTGTCCCAGAAGTGATCTGTACATGCCTACTTCGTGCTAGAGTATTTTTAAAATACAGGCCCAAAACATGCTCAAAATCGATATTTTGGGTGCCCAAAGTCGATATGTGCTTGCATCTTCTGTACCCGTTTATATCTTAAATTCAGGCTCAAAACACCCGAAAATTCGATATTTTTGTGTCCCAGAAGCGATCTGTACATGCCTACTCCGTGTTAGAGTATTTTCAAAATACAGGCCCAAAACATACTGCATGCATGCATCTTCTGTACCCGTTTATATCTCAAATTCAGGCTCAAAACACCCGAAAATTAGATATTTTTGTGTCCCAGAAGCGATCTGTACATGCCTACTCCGTGTTAGAGTATTTTCAAAATATAGGCCCAAAACATGCTAAAAATCGATATTTTGGGTGCCCAAAGTCGATATGTGCTTGCATCTTCTGTACCCGTTTATATCTCAAATTCAGACTCAAAACACCCGAAAATTAGATATTTTTGCGTCCCAGAAGCGATCTGTACATGCCTACTCCTTCTTAGAATGTTTTCAAGATACAGACCCAAAACATGCTCAAAATCGATATTTTAGGTGCAAAAAGTCGATATGTGCATGCATCATCAGTACCCGTTTATATCTCAAATGCAGGCTCAAAACACCCAAAAATTCAATATTTTTGGGTCCGCGAAGTGATCTGTACCTGTCTACTCAGTGCTAGAATATTTTCAAAATATAGGCCTAAAATATGATAAAAATCGATATTTTAGGTGTCCAAAGTCGATATGTGCATACATCTTTTGTGCCCGTTTATATCCCAAATTCAGGCTCAGAACACCCCAAAATTCAATATTTTTGGGTCCCAGAAGCAATCTGTACATGCATACTCAGTGCTAGAACATTTTCAAAATATAGGCTTAAAACATGTTAAAAATCCATATTTTAGTTGTCCAAAGTCGATATGTCCATACATCTTTTGTACCCGTTTATATCTCAAATGCAGGCTCAAAACACCCAAATATTCAATATTTTTGGGTCCCCGAAGCAATCTGTACATGTCTACTCAGTGCTAGAATATTTTCAAAATATAGGCCTAAAATATGATTAAAATCGATATTTTAGGTGTCCAAAGTCAATATGTGAATACATCTTTTGTACCCGATTATATCCCAAATTCAGGCTCAGAACACCCGAAAATTCAATATTTTTGGGTCCCCGAAGCGATCTGTACATGCATACTCAGTGCTAGAATATTTTCAAAATATTGGCCCAAAACATACTAAAAATTGATATTTTTGGTACCCAAACTCGATATGTGCATGTACCTTCTGTACCCGTTTATATATCAAATTCAGGCTCGAAACACCCGAAAATTCGATATTTTTGTGTCCCAGAAACGATCTGTACATGCCTACTTCGTGCTAGAGTATTTTTAAAATACAGGCCCAAAACATGCTCAAAATCGATATTTTGGGTGCCCAAAGTCGATATGTGCTTGTATCTTCTGTACCCGTTTATATCTCAAATTCAGGCTCAAAACACCCGAAAATTAGATATTTTTGTGTCCCAGAAGCGATCTGTACATGCCTACTCCGTGTTAGAGTATTTTCAAAATATAGGCCCAAAACATGCTAAAAATCGATATTTTATGTGCAAAATGTCGATATGTGCATGCATCTTCTGTACCCGTTTATATCTCAAATTCAGGCTCAAAACACCCGAAAATTCGATATTTTTGTGTCCCAGAAGCGATCTGTACATGCCTACTCCGTGTTAGAGTATTTTCAAAATATAGGCCCAAAACATGCTAAAAATCGATATTTTGGTTGCCCAAAGTCGATATGTGCTTGCATCTTCTGTACCCGTTTATATCTCAAATTCAGACTCAAAACACCCGAAAATTAGATATTTTTGCGTCCCAGAAGCGATCTGTACATGCCTACTCCTTCTTAGAATGTTTTCAAGATACAGACCCAAAACATGCTCAAAATCGATATTTTAGGTGCAAAAAGTCGATATGTGCATGCATCATCAGTACCCTTTTATATCTCAAATGCAGGCTCAAAACACCCAAAAATTCAATATTTTTGGGTCCGCGAAGTGATCTGTACCTGTCTACTCAGTGCTAGAATATTTTCAAAATATAGGCCTAAAATATGATAAAAATCGATATTTTAGGTGTCCAAAGTCGATATGTGCATACATCTTTTGTGCCCGTTTATATCCCAAATTCAGGCTCAGAACACCCCAAAATTCAATATTTTTGGGTCCCAGAAGCAATCTGTACATGCATACTCAGTGCTAGAACATTTTCAAAATATAGGCTTAAAACATGTTAAAAATCCATATTTTAGTTGTCCAAAGTCGATATGTCCATACATCTTTTGTACCCGTTTATATCTCAAATGCAGGCTCAAAACACCCAAATATTCAATATTTTTGGGTCCCCGAAGTAATCTGTACATGTCTACTCAGTGCTAGAATATTTTCAAAATATAGGCCTAAAATATGATTAAAATCGATATTTTAGGTGTCCAAAGTCAATATGTGAATACATCTTTTGTGCCCGTTTATATCCCAAATTCAGGCTCAGAACACCCCAAAATTCAATATTTTTGTGTCCCAGAAGCGATCTGTACATGCCTACTCCGTGTTAGAGTATTTTCTAAATATAGGCCCAAAACATGCTAAAAATCGATATTTTGGTTGCCCAAAGTCGATATGTGCTTGCATCTTCTGTACCCGTTTATATCTCAAATTCAGACTCAAAACACCCGAAAATTAGATATTTTTGCGTCCCAGAAGCGATCTGTACATGCCTACTCCTTCTTAGAATGTTTTCAAGATACAGACCCAAAACATGCTCAAAATCGATATTTTAGGTGCAAAAAGTCGATATGTGCATGCATCTTCAGTACCCGTTTATATCTCAAATGCAGGCTCAAAACACCCAAAAATTCAATATTTTTGGGTCCGCGAAGCGATCTGTACATGTCTACTCAGTGCTAGAATATTTTCAAAATATAGGCCTAAAATATAATAAAAATCGATATTTTAGGTGTCCAAAGTCGATATGTGCATACATCTTTTGTGCCCGTTTATATCCCAAATTCAGGCTCAGAACACCCCAAAATTCAATATTTTTGGGTCTCAGAAGCAATCTGTACATGCATACTCAGTGCTAGAATATTTTCAAAATATAGGCTTAAAACATGCTAAAAATCCATATTTTAGTTGTCCAAAGTCGATATGTCCATACATCTTTTGTACCCGTTTATATCCCAAATTCAGGCTTAGAACACCCAAAAATTCAATATTTTTGGGTCCCAGAAGCGATTTGTACATGCCTACTCCGTGTTAGAGTATTTTCAAAATATAGGCCCAAAACATGCTAAAAATTGATATTTTGTGTGCCCAAAGTCGATATGTGCTTGCATCTTCTGTACCCGTTTATATCTCAAATTCAGACTCAAAACACCCGAAAATTAGATATTTTTGTGTTCCAGAAGCGATCTCTACATGCCTACTCCTTCTTAGAATGTTTTGAAGATACAGACCCAAAACATGCTCAAAATCGATATTTTAGGTTGCCAAAGTCAATATGTGTATGCATTTTCTGTACCCGTTTATATCCCAAATTCAGACTGAAAACACCCGAAAATTTGATATTTTTTGGTCCCAGAAGCGATCTGTACATGCCTACTCATTGCTAGAATATTTTCAAAATATAGGCCCAAAACATGCTAAAAATCGATATTTTGGGTGCCCAAAGTCGATATGTGCATGCATCTTCTGTACCCATTATAAATCTAAAATTCAGGCTCAGATCACCCGAAAATTCAATATTTTATGTGTCCTAGAAGCGATCTGTACATGCCTACTCCGTGTTAGATCATTTTTAAGATACAGGTCCAAAACATGCTAAAAATCGGTTTTTTGGGTGCCCAAAGTCGATATGTGCATGCATCTTCTGTACCCGTTTATATCTCAAATTCTGGCTCAAAACACCCGAAAATTCGATATTTTTGTGTCCCAGAAGCAATATGTGCATGCCTACTCCGTGTTAGAGTATTTTCAAAATCCAGGCCCAAAACATACTGCATGCATGCATCTTCTGTACCCGTTTATATCTCAAATTCAGGCTCAAAACACCCGAAAATTAGATATTTTTGTGTCCCAGAAGCGATCTGTACATGCCTACTCCGTGTTAGAGTATTTTCAAAATATAGGCCCAAAACATGCTAAAAATCGATATTTTATGTGCAAAATGTCGATATGTGCATGCATCTTCTGTACCCGTTTATATCTCAAATTCAGGCTCAAAACACCCGAAAATTCGATATTTTTGTGTCCCAGAAGCGATCTGTACATGCCTACTCCGTGTTAGAGTATTTTCAAAATATAGGCCCAAAACATGCTAAAAATCGATATTTTGGGTGCCCAAAGTCGATATGTGCTTGCATCTTCTGTACCCGTTTATATCTCAAATTCAGACTCAAAACACCCGAAAATTAGATATTTTTGCGTCCCAGAAGCGATCTGTACATGCCTACTCCTTCTTTGAATGTTTTCAAGATACAGACCCAAAACATGCTCAAAATCGATATTTTAGGTGCAAAAGTCGATATGTGCATTCATCATCAATACCCGTTTATATCTCAAATGCAGGCTCAAAACACCAAAAAATTCAATATTTTTGGGTCCGCGAAGCGATCTGTACCTGTCTACTCAGTGCTAGAATATTTTCAAAATATAGGCCTAAAATATGATAAAAATCGATATTTTAGGTGTCCAAAGTCAATATGTGCATACATCTTTTGTGCCCGTTTATATCCCAAATTCAGGCTCAGAACACCCCAAAATTCAATATTTTTGGGTCCCAGAAGCAATCTGTACATGCATACTCAGTGCTAGAACATTTTCAAAATATAGGCTTAAAACATGCTAAAAATCCATATTTTAGTTGTCCAAAGATAATATGTCCATACATCTTTTGTACCCGTTTATATATCAAATGCATGCTCAAAACACCCAAAAATTCAATATTTTTGGGTCCCCGAAGCGATCTGTACATGTCTACTCCGTGTGAGAGTATTTTCAAAATATAGGCCCAAAACATGCTAAAAATTGATATTTTGTGTGCCCAAAGTCGATATGTGCTTGCATCTTCTGTACCCGTTTATATATCAAATTCAGACTCAAAACACCCGAAAATTAGATATTTTTGCGTCCCAGAAGGGATCTGTACATGCCTACTCCTTCTTTTAATGTTTTCAAGATACAGACCCAAAACATGCTCAAAATCGATATTTTAGGTGCAAAAAGTCGATATGTGCATGCATCATCAGTACCCGTTTATATCTCAAATGCAGGCTCAAAACACCAAAAAATTCAATATTTTTGGGTCCGCGAAGCGATCTGTACCTGTCTACTCAGTGCTAGAATATTTTCAAAATATAGGCCTAAAATATGATAAAAATCGATATTTTAGGTGTCCAAAGTCGATATGTGCATACATCTTTTGTGCCCGTTTATATCCCAAATTCAGGCTCAGAACACCCCAAAATTCAATATTTTTGGGTCCCAGAAGCAATCTGTACATGCATACTCAGTGCTAGAACATTTTCAAAATATAGGCTTAAAACATGCTAAAAATCCATATTTTAGTTGTCCAAAGTCGATATGTCCATACATCTTTTGTATCCGTTTATATCTCAAATGCAGGCTCAAAACCCCCAAAAATTCAATATTTTTGGGTCCCCGAAGCGATCTGTACATGTCTACTCCGTGTTAGAGTATTTTCAAAATATAGGCCCAAAACATGATAAAAATTGATAATTTGTGTGCCCAAAGTCGATATGTGCTTGCATCTTCTGTACCCGTTTATATCTCAAATTCAGACTCAAAACACCCGAAAATTAGATATTTTTGTGTTCCAGAAGCGATCTCTACATGCCTACTCCTTCTTAGAATGTTTTGAAGATACAGACCCAAAACATGCTCAAAATCGATATTTTAGGTTGCCAAAGTCAATATGTGTATGCATCTTCTGTACCCGTTTATATCCCAAATTCAGACTGAAAACACCCGAAAATTTGATATTTTTGGGTCCCAGAAGCGATCTGTACATGCCTACTCATTGCTAGAATATTTTCAAAATATAGGCCCAAAACATGCTAAAAATCGATATTTTGGGTGCCCAAAGTCGATATGTGCATGCATCTTCTGTACCCGTTTATATCTCAAATTCTTGCTCAAAACACCCGAAAATTCGATATTTTTGTGTCCCAGAAGCAATATGTGCATGCCTACTCCGTGTTAGAGTATTTTCAAAATACAGGCCCAAAACATACTGCATGCATGCATCTTCTGTACCCGTTTATATCTCAAATTCAGGCTCAAAACACCCGAAAATTAGATATTTTTGTGTCCCAGAAGCGATCTGTACATGCCTACTCCGTGTTTGAGTATTTTCAAAATATAGGCCCAAAACATGCTAAAAATCGATATTTTATGTGCAAAATGTCGATATGTGCATGCATCTTCTGTACCCGTTTATATCTCAAATTCAGGCTCAAAACACCCGAAAATTCGATATTTTTGTGTCCCAGAAGCGATCTGTACATGCCTACTCCGTGTTAGAGTATTTTCAAAATATAGGCCCAAACCATGCTAAAAATCGATATTTTATGTGCAAAATTACGATATGTGAATGCATGTTCTGTACCCGTTTATATCTCAAATTCAGACTCAAAACACCCGAAAATTAGATATTTTTGCGTCCCAGATGCGATCTGTACCTGTCTACTCAGTGCTAGAATATTTTCAAAATATAGGCCTAAAATATGATAAAAATCGATATTTTAGGTGTTCAAAGTCGATATGTGCATACATCTTTTGTTCCCGTTTATATCCCAAATTCAGGCTCAGAACACCCCAAAATTCAATATTTTTGGGTCCCAGAAGCAATCTGTACATGCATACTCAGTGCTAGAACATTTTCAAAATATAGGCTTAAAACATGCTAAAAATCCATATTTTAGTTGTCCAAAGTCGATATGTCTATACATCTTTTGTACCCGTTTATATCTTAAATGCAGGCTCAAAACACCCAAAAATTCAATATTTTTGGGTCCCCGAAGCGATCTGTACATGTCTACTCAGTGCTAGAATATTTTCAATATATAGGCCTAAAATATGATAAAAATCGATATTTTAGGTGTCCAAAGTCAATATGTGCATACATCTTTTGTAACCGTTTATATCCCAAATTCAGGCTCAAAACACCCGAAAATTAGATATTTTTGTGTCCCAGAAGCGATCTGTACATGCCTACTCCGTGTTAGAGTATTTTCAAAATATAGGCCCAAACCATGCTAAAAATCGATATTTTATGTGCAAAATGTCGATATGTGAATGCATCTTCTGTACCCGTTTATATCTCAAATTCAGACTCAAAACACCCGAAAATTAGATATTTTTGCGTCCCAGAAGCGATCTGTACATGCCTACTCCTTCTTAGAATGTTTTCAAGATACAGACCCAAAACATGCTCAAAATCGATATTTTAGGTGCAAAAAGTCGATATGTGCTTGCATCTTCTGTACCCGTTTATATCTCAAATTCAGACTCAAAACACCCGAAAATTAGATATTTTTGCGTCCCAGAAGCGATCTGTACATGCCTACTCCTTCTTAAAATGTTTTCAAGATACAGACCCAAAACATGCTCAAAATCGATATTTTAGGTGCAAAAAGTCGATATGTGCATGCATCATCAGTACCCGTTTATATCTCAAATGCAGGCTCAAAACACCAAAAAATTCAATATTTTTGGGTCCGCGAAGCGATCTGTACCTGTCTACTCAGTGCTAGAATATTTTCAAAATATAGGCCTAAAATATGATAAAAATCGATATTTTAGGTGTCCAAAGTCGATATGTGCATACATGTTTTGTACCCGTTTATATCTCAAATGCAGGCTCAAAACACCCAAAATTCAATATTTTTGGGTCCCAGAAGCGATCTGGACATGCATACTCAGTGCTAGAATATTTTCAAAATATTGTCCCAAAACATACTAAAAATTGATATTTTTGGTACCCAAAGTCGATATGTGCATGTACTTTCTGTACCCGTTTATATATCAAATTCAGGCTCCAAACACCCGAAAATTCGATATTTTTGTGTCCCAGAAGCGATCTGTACATGCCTACTTCGTGCTAGAGTATTTTTAAAATACAGGCCCAAAACATGCTCAAAATCGATATTTTGGGTGCCCAAAGTCGATATGTGCTTGCATCTTCTGTACCCGTTTATATCTCAAATTCAGGCTCAAAACACCCGAAAATTAGATATTTTTGTGTCCCAGAAGCGATCTGTACATGCCTACTCCGTGTTAGAGTATTTTAAAAATATAGGCCCAAACCATGCTAAAAATCGATATTTTATGTGCAAAATGTCGATATGTGAATGAATCTTCTGTACCCGTTTATATCTCAAATTCAGACTCAAAACACCCGAAAATTAGATATTTTTGCGTCCCAGAAGCGATCTTTACATGCCTACTCCTCCTTAGAATGTTTTCAAGATACAGACCCAAAACATGCTCAAAATCGATATTTTAGGTGCAAAAAGTCGATATGTGCATGCATCATCAGTACCCGTTTATATCTCAAATGCAGGCTCAAAACACCCAAAAATTCAATATTTTTGGGTCCGCGAAGCGATCTGTACATGTCTACTCAGTGCTAGAATATTTTCAAAATATAGACCTAAAATATGATAAAAATCGATATTTTAGGTGTCCAAAATCGATATATACATACATCTTTTGTGCCAGTTTATATCCCAAATTCAGGCTCAGAACACCCCAAAATTCAATATTTTTGGGTCCCAGAAGCAATCTGTACATGCATACTCAGTGCTAGAACATTTTCAAAATATAGGCTTAAAACATACTAAAAATCCATATTTTAGTTGTCCAAAGTCGATATGTCCATACATCTTTTGTACCCGTTTATATCTCAAATGCAGGCTCAAAACACCCAAAATTCAATATTTTTGGGTCCCAGAAGCGATCTGTACATGCATACTCAGTGCTAGAATATTTTCAAAATATTGTCCCAAAACATACTAAAAATTGATATTTTTGGTACCCAAAGTCGATATGTGCATGTACTTTCTGTACCCGTTTATATATCAAATTCAGGCTCCAAACACCCGAAAATTCGATATTTTTGTGTCCCAGAAGCGATCTGTACATGCCTACTTCGTGCTAGAATATTTTTAAAATACAGGCCCAAAACATGCTCAAAATCGATATTTTGGGTGCCCAAAGTCGATATGTGCTTGCATCTTCTGTACCCGTTTATATCTCAAATTCAGACTCAAAACACCCGAAAATTAGATATTTTTGTGTCCCAGAAGCGATCTGTACATGCCCACTCCGTGTTAGAGTATTTTAAAAATATAGGCCCAAACCATGCTAAAAATCGATATTTTATGTGCAAAATGTCGATATGTGAATGCATCTTCTGTACCCGTTTATATCTCAAATTCAGACTCAAAACACCCGAAAATTAGATATTTTTGCGTCCCAGAAGCGATCTGTACATGCCTACTCCTTCTTAGAATGTTTTCAAGATACAGACCCAAAACATGCTCAAAATCGATATTTTAGGTGCAAAAAGTCGATATGTGCATGCATCATCAGTACCCGTTTATATCTCAAATGCAGGCTCAAAACACCCAAATATTCAATATTTTTGGGTCCCCGAAGCAATCTGTACATGTCTACTCAGTGCTAGAATATTTTCAAAATATAGGCCTAAAATATGATAAAAATCGATATTTTAGGTGTCCAAAGTCAATATGTGAATACATCTTTTGTACCCGATTATATCCCAAATTCAGGCTCAGAACAACCGAAAATTCAATATTTTTGGGTCCCCGAAGCGATCTGTACATGCATACTCAGTGCTAGAATATTTTCAAAATATTGGCCCAAAACATACTAAAAATTGATATTTTTGGTACCCAAACTCGATATGTGCATGTACCTTCTGTACCCGTTTATATATCAAATTCAGGCTCGAAACACCCGAAAATTCGATATTTTTGTGTCCCAGAAACGATCTGTACATGCCTACTTCGTGCTAGAGTATTTTTAAAATACAGGCCCAAAACATGCTAAAAATCCATATTTTAGTTGTCCAAAGTCGATATGTCCATACATCTTTTGTACCCGTTTATATCCCAAATTCAGGCTTAGAACACCCAAAAATTCAATATTTTTGGGTCCCAGAAGCGATTTGTACATGCCTACTCCGTGTTAGAGTATTTTCAAAATATAGGCCCAAAACATGCTAAAAATTGATATTTTGTGTGCCCAAAGTCGATATGTGCTTGCATCTTCTGTACCCGTTTATATCTCAAATTCAGACTCAAAACACCCGAAAATTAGATATTTTTGTGTTCCAGAAGCGATCTCTACATGCCTACTCCTTCTTAGAATGTTTTAAAGATACAGACCCAAAACATGCTCAAAATCGATATTTTAGGTTGCCAAAGTCAATATGTGTATGCATTTTCTGTACCCGTTTATATCCCAAATTCAGACTGAAAACACCCGAAAATTTGATATTTTTGGGTCCCAGAAGCGATCTGTACATGCCTACTCCGTGTTAGAGTATTTTCAAAATATAGGCCCAAAACATACTAAAAATAGGTTTTTTGGGTGCCCAAAGTCGATATGTGCATGCATCTTCTGTACCCGTTTATATCTCAAATTCTGGCTCAAAACACCCGAAAATTCGATATTTTTGTGTCCCAGAAGCAATATGTGCATGCCTACTCCGTGTTAGAGTATTTTCAAAATACAGGCCCAAAACATACTGCATGCATGCATCTTCTGTACCCGTTTATATCTCAAATTCAGGCTCAAAACACCCGAAAATTAGATATTTTTGTGTCCCAGAAGCGATCTGTACATGCCTACTCCGTGTTAGAGTATTTTAAAAATATAGGCCCAAACCATGCTAAAAATCGATATTTTATGTGCAAAATGTCGATATGTGAATGAATCTTCTGTACCCGTTTATATCTCAAATTCAGACTCAAAACACCCGAAAATTAGATATTTTTGCGTCCCAGAAGCGATCTTTACATGCCTACTCCTTCTTAGAATGTTTTCAAGATACAGACCCAAAACATGCTCAAAATCGATATTTTAGGTGCAAAAAGTCGATATGTGCATGCATCATCAGTACCCGTTTATATCTCAAATGCAGGCTCAAAACACCCAAAAATTCAATATTTTTGGGTCCGCGAAGCGATCTGTACATGTCTACTCAGTGCTAGAATATTTTCAAAATATAGACCTAAAATATGATAAAAATCGATATTTTAGGTGTCCAAAATCGATATATACATACATCTTTTGTGCCAGTTTATATCCCAAATTCAGGCTCAGAACACCCCAAAATTCAATATTTTTGGGTCCCAGAAGCAATCTGTACATGCATACTCAGTGCTAGAACATTTTCAAAATATAGGCTTAAAACATACTAAAAATCCATATTTTAGTTGTCCAAAGTCGATATGTCCATACATCTTTTGTACCCGTTTATATCTCAAATGCAGGCTCAAAACACCCAAAATTCAATATTTTTGGGTCCCAGAAGCGATCTGTACATGCATACTCAGTGCTAGAATATTTTCAAAATATTGTCCCAAAACATACTAAAAATTGATATTTTTGGTACCCAAAGTCGATATGTGCATGTACTTTCTGTACCCGTTTATATATCAAATTCAGGCTCCAAACACCCGAAAATTCGATATTTTTGTGTCCCAGAAGCGATCTGTACATGCCTACTTCGTGCTAGAATATTTTTAAAATACAGGCCCAAAACATGCTCAAAATCGATATTTTGGGTGCCCAAAGTCGATATGTGCTTGCATCTTCTGTACCCGTTTATATCTCAAATTCAGACTCAAAACACCCGAAAATTAGATATTTTTGTGTCCCAGAAGCGATCTGTACATGCCCACTCCGTGTTAGAGTATTTTAAAAATATAGGCCCAAACCATGCTAAAAATCGATATTTTATGTGCAAAATGTCGATATGTGAATGCATCTTCTGTACCCGTTTATATCTCAAATTCAGACTCAAAACACCCGAAAATTAGATATTTTTGCGTCCCAGAAGCGATCTGTACATGCCTACTCCTTCTTAGAATGTTTTCAAGATACAGACCCAAAACATGCTCAAAATCGATATTTTAGGTGCAAAAAGTCGATATGTGCATGCATCATCAGTACCCGTTTATATCTCAAATGCAGGCTCAAAACACCCAAATATTCAATATTTTTGGGTCCCCGAAGCAATCTGTACATGTCTACTCAGTGCTAGAATATTTTCAAAATATAGGCCTAAAATATGATAAAAATCGATATTTTAGGTGTCCAAAGTCAATATGTGAATACATCTTTTGTACCCGATTATATCCCAAATTCAGGCTCAGAACAACCGAAAATTCAATATTTTTGGGTCCCCGAAGCGATCTGTACATGCATACTCAGTGCTAGAATATTTTCAAAATATTGGCCCAAAACATACTAAAAATTGATATTTTTGGTACCCAAACTCGATATGTGCATGTACCTTCTGTACCCGTTTATATATCAAATTCAGGCTCGAAACACCCGAAAATTCGATATTTTTGTGTCCCAGAAACGATCTGTACATGCCTACTTCGTGCTAGAGTATTTTTAAAATACAGGCCCAAAACATGCTAAAAATCCATATTTTAGTTGTCCAAAGTCGATATGTCCATACATCTTTTGTACCCGTTTATATCCCAAATTCAGGCTTAGAACACCCAAAAATTCAATATTTTTGGGTCCCAGAAGCGATTTGTACATGCCTACTCCGTGTTAGAGTATTTTCAAAATATAGGCCCAAAACATGCTAAAAATTGATATTTTGTGTGCCCAAAGTCGATATGTGCTTGCATCTTCTGTACCCGTTTATATCTCAAATTCAGACTCAAAACACCCGAAAATTAGATATTTTTGTGTTCCAGAAGCGATCTCTACATGCCTACTCCTTCTTAGAATGTTTTAAAGATACAGACCCAAAACATGCTCAAAATCGATATTTTAGGTTGCCAAAGTCAATATGTGTATGCATTTTCTGTACCCGTTTATATCCCAAATGCAGGCTCAAAACACCCGAAAATTTGATATTTTTGGGTCCCAGAAGCGATCTGTACATGCCTACTCCGTGTTAGAGTATTTTCAAAATATAGGCCCAAAACATACTAAAAATAGGTTTTTTGGGTGCCCAAAGTCGATATGTGCATGCATCTTCTGTACCCGTTTATATCTCAAATTCTGGCTCAAAACACCCGAAAATTCGATATTTTTGTGTCCCAGAAGCAATATGTGCATGCCTACTCCGTGTTAGAGTATTTTCAAAATACAGGCCCAAAACATACTGCATGCATGCATCTTCTGTACCCGTTTATATCTCAAATTCAGGCTCAAAACACCCGAAAATTAGATATTTTTGTGTCCCAGAAGCGATCTGTACATGCCTACTCCGTGTTAGAGTATTTTCAAAATATAGGCCCAAAACATGCTAAAAATCGATATTTTATGTGCAAAATGTCGATATGTGCATGCATCTTCTGTACCCGTTTATATCTCAAATTCAGGCTCAAAACACCCGAAAATTCGATATTTTTGTGTCCCAGAAGCGATCTGTACATGCCTACTCCGTGTTAGAGTATTTTCAAAATATAGGCCCAAAACATGCTAAAAATCGATATTTTGGGTGCCCAAAGTCGATATGTGCTTGCATCTTCTGTACCCGTTTATATCTCAAATTCAGACTCAAAACACCCGAAAATTAGATATTTTTGTGTTCCAGAAGCGATCTCTACATGCCTACTCCTTCTTAGAATGTTTTGAAGATACAGACCCAAAACATGCTCAAAATCGATATTTTAGGTTGCCAAAGTCAATATGTGTATGCATCTTCTGTACCCGTTTATATCCCAAATTCAGACTGAAAACACCCGAAAATTTGATATTTTTGGGTCCCAGAAGCGATCTGTACATGCCTACTCATTGCTAGAATATTTTCAAAATAGAGGCCCAAAACATGCTAAAAATCGGTTTTTTGGGTGCCCAAAGTCGATATGTGCATGCATCTTCTGTACCCGTTTATATCTCAAATTCTTGCTCAAAACACCCGAAAATTCGATATTTTTGTGTCCCAGAAGCAATATGTGCATGCCTACTCCGTGTTAGAGTATTTTCAAAATACAGGCCCAAAACATACTGCATGCATGCATCTTCTGTACCCGTTTATATCTCAAATTCAGGCTCAAAACACCCGAAAATTAGATATTTTTGTGTCCCAGAAGCGATCTGTACATGCCTACTCCGTGTTTGAGTATTTTCAAAATATAGGCCCAAAACATGCTAAAAATCGATATTTTATGTGCAAAATGTCGATATGTGCATGCATCTTCTGTACCCGTTTATATCTCAAATTCAGGCTCAAAACACCCGAAAATTCGATATTTTTGTGTCCCAGAAGCGATCTGTACATGCCTACTCCGTGTTAGAGTATTTTCAAAATATAGGCCCAAACCATGCTAAAAATCGATATTTTATGTGCAAAATTTCGATATGTGAATGCATGTTCTGTACCCGTTTATATCTCAAATTCAGACTCAAAACACCCGAAAATTAGATATTTTTGCGTCCCAGAAGCGATCTGTACATGCCTACTCCTTCTCATAATGTTTTCAAGATACAGACCCAAAACATGCTCAAAATCGATATTTTAGGTGCAATAAGTCGATATGCGCATGCATCATCAGTACCCGTTTATATCTCAAATGCAGGCTCAAAACACCCAAAAATTCAATATTTTTGGGTCCGCGAAGCGATCTGTACCTGTCTACTCAGTGCTAGAATATTTTCAAAATATAGGCCTAAAATATGATAAAAATCGATATTTTAGGTGTCCAAAGTCGATATGTGCATACATCTTTTGTGCCCGTTTATATCCCAAATTCAGGCTCAGAACACCCCAAAATTCAATATTTTTGGGTCCCAGAAGCAATCTGTACATGCATACTCAGTGCTAGAATATTTTCAAAATATAGGCTTAAAACATGCTAAAAATCCATATTTTAGTTGTCCAAAGTCGATATGTCTATACATCTTTTGTACCCGTTTATATCTCAAATGCAGGCTCAAAACACCCAAAAATTCAATATTTTTGGGTCCCCGAAGCGATCTGTACATGTCTACTCAGTGCTAGAATATTTTCAATATATAGGCCTAAAATATCATAAAAATCGATATTTTAGGTGTCCAAAGTCAATATGTGCATACATCTTTTGTAACCGTTTATATCCCAAATTCAGGCTCAGAACACCCCAAAATTCAATATTTTTGGGTCCGAGAAGCGATCTGTACATGCATACTCAGTGCTAGAATATTTTCAAAATATTGTCCCAAAACATACTAAAAATTGATATTTTTGGTACCCAAAGTCGATATGTGCATGTACTTTCTGTAACCGTTTATATATCAAATTCAGGCTCGAAACACCCGAAAATTCGATATTTTTGTGTCCCAGAAGCGATCTGTACATGCCTACTTCGTGCTAGAGTATTTTTAAAATACAGGCCCAAAACATGATCAAAATCGATATTTTGGGTGCCCAAAGTCGATATATGCTTGCATCATCTGTACCCGTTTATATCTCAAATTCAGGCTCAAAACACCCGAAAATTAGATATTTTTGTGTCCCAGAAGCGATCTGTACATGCCTACACCGTGTTAGAGTATTTTCAAAATATAGGCCCAATCCATGCTAAAAATCGATATTTTATGTGCAAAATGTCGATATGTGAATGCATCTTCTGTACCCGTTTATATTTCAAATTCAGACTCAAAACACCCGAAAATTAGATATTTTTGCGTCCCAGAAGCGATCTGTACATGCCTACTCCTTCTTAGAATGTTTTCAAGATACAGACCCAAAACATGCTCAAAATCGATATTTTAGGTGCAAAATGTCGATATGTGCATGCATCATCAGTACCCGTTTATATCTCAAATGCAGGCTCAAAACACCCAAAAATTCAATATTTTTGGGTCCGCGAAGCGATCAGTACATGTCTACTCAGTGCTAGAATATTTTCAAAATATAGGCCTAAAATATGATAAAAATCGATATTTTAGGTGTCCAAAGTCGATATGTACATACATCTTTTGTGCCCGTTTATATCCCAAATTCAGGCTCAGAACACCCCAAAATTCAATATTTTTGGGTCCCAGAAGCAATCTGTACATGCATACTCAGTGCTAGAACATTTTCAAAATATAGGCTTAAAACATGCTAAAAATCCATATTTTAGTTGTCCAAAGTCGATATGTCCATACATCTTTTGTACCCGTTTATATCTCAAATGCAGGCTCAAAACACCCAAATATTCAATATTTTTGGGTCCCCGAAGCAATCTGTACATGTCTACTCAGTGCTAGAATATTTTCAAAATATAGTCCTAAAATATGATAAAAGTCGATATTTTAGGTGTCCAAAGTCAATATGTGAATACATCTTTTGCACCCGTTTATATCCCAAATTCAGGCTCAGAACACCCGAAAATTCAATATTTTTGGGTCCCAGAAGCGATCAGTACATGCATACTCAGTGCTAGAATATTTTCAAAATATTGGCCCAAAACATACTCAAAATTGATATTTTTGGTACCCAAAGTCGATATGTGCATGTACCTTCTGTACCCGTTTATATATCAAATTCAGGCTCGAAACACCCGAAAATTCGATATTTTTGTTTCCCAGAAGCCATCTGTACATGCCTACTTCGTGCTAGAGTATTTTTAAAATACAGGCTCAAAACATACTCAAAATCGATATTTTGGGTGCCCAAAGTCGATATGTGCTTGCATCTTCTGTACCCGTTTATATCTCAAATTCAGGCTCAAAACACCCGAAAATTAGATATTTTTGTGTCCCAGAAGCGATCTGTACATGCCTACTCCTTCTTAGAATGTTTTCAAGATACAGACCAAAAACATGCTCAAAATCGATATTTTAGGTGCAAAAAGTCGATATGCGCATGCATCATCAGTACCCGTTTATATCTCAAATGCAGGCTCAAAACACCAAAAAATTCAATATTTTTGGGTCCGCGAAGCGATCTGTACCTGTCTACTCAGTGCTAGAATATTTTCAAAATATAGGCCTAAAATATGATAAAAATCGATATTTTAGGTGTCCAAAGTCGATATGTGCATACATCTTTTGTGCCCGTTTATATCCCAAATTCAGGCTCAGAACACCCCAAAATTCAATATTTTTGGGTCCCAGAAGCAATCTGTACATGCATACTCAGTGCTAGAACATTTTCAAAATATAGGCTTAAAACATGCTAAAAATCCATATTTTAGTTGTCCAAAGTCGATATGTCCATACATGTTTTGTACCCGTTTATATCTCAAATGCAGGCTCAAAACACCCAAAATTCAATATTTTTGGGTCCCAGAAGCGATCTGTACATGCATACTCAGTGCTAGAATATTTTCAAAATATTGTCCCAAAACATACTAAAAATTGATATTTTTGGTACCCAAAGTCGATATGTGCATGTACTTTCTGTACCCGTTTATATATCAAATTCAGGCTCCAAACACCCGAAAATTCGATATTTTTGTGTCCCAGAAGCGATCTGTACATGCCTACTTCGTGCTAGAGTATTTTTAAAATACAGGCCCAAAACATGCTCAAAATCGATATTTTGGGTGCCCAAAGTCGATATGTGCTTGCATCTTCTGTACCCGTTTATATCTCAAATTCAGGCTCAAAACACCCGAAAATTAGATATTTTTGTGTCCCACAAGCGATCTGTACATGCCTACTCCGTATTAGAGTATTTTCAAAATATAGGCCCAAACCATGCTAAAAATCGATATTTTATGTGCAAAATGTCGATATGTGAATGCATGTTCTGTACCCGTTTATATCTCAAATTCAGACTCAAAACACCCGAAAATTAGATATTTTTGCGTCCCAGAAGCGATCTGTACATGCCTACTCCTTCTTAGAATGTCTTCAAGATACAGACCCAAAACATGCTCAAAATCGATATTTTAGGTGCAAAAAGTCGATATGTGCATGCATCATCAGTACCCGTTTATATCTCAAATGCAGGCTCAAAACACCCAAAAATTCAATATTTTTGGGTCCGCGAAGCGATCTGTACATGTCTACTCAGTGCTAGAATATTTTCAAAATATAGGCCTAAAATATGATAAAAATCGATATTTTAGGTGTCCAAAGTCGATATGTACATACATCTTTTGTGCCCGTTTATATCCCAAATTCAGGCTCAGAACACCCCAAAATTCAATATTTTTGGGTCCCAGAAGCAATCTGTACATGCATACTCAGTGCTAGAACATTTTCAAAATATAGGCTTAAAACATGCTAAAAATCCATATTTTAGTTGTCCAAAGTCGATATGTCCATACATCTTTTGTACCCGTTTATATCTCAAATGCAGGCTCAAAACACCCAAATATTCAATATTTTTGGGTCCCCGAAGCAATCTGTACATGTCTACTCAGTGCTAGAATATTTTCAAAATATAGGCCTAAAATATGATAAAAATCGATATTTTAGGTGTCCAAAGTCAATATGTGAATACATCTTTTGTACCCGATTATATCCCAAATTCAGGCTCAGAACACCCGAAAATTCAATATTTTTGGGTCCCAGAAGCGATCTGTACATGCACACTCAGTGCTAGAATATTTTCAAAATATTGGCCCAAAACATACTAAAAATTGATATTTTTGGTACCCAAACTCGATATGTGCATGTACCTTCTGTACCCGTTTATATATCAAATTCAGGCTCGAAACACCCGAAAATTCGATATTTTTGTGTCCCAGAAACGATCTGTACATGCCTACTTCGTGCTAGAGTATTTTTAAAATACAGGCCCAAAACATGCTCAAAATCGATATTTTGGGTGCCCAAAGTCGATATGTGCTTGCATCTTCTGTACCCGTTTATATCTCAAATTCAGGCTCAAAACACCCGAAAATTAGATATTTTTGTGTCCCAGAAGCGATCTGTACATGCCTACTCCGTGTTAGAGTATTTTCAAAATATAGGCCCAAAACATGCTAAAAATCGATATTTTATGTGCAAAATGTCGATATGTGCATGCATCTTCTGTACCCGTTTATATCTCAAATTCAGGCTCAAAACACCCGAAAATTCGATATTTTTGTGTCCCAGAAGCGATCTGTACATGCCTACTCCGTGTTAGAGTATTTTCAAAATATAGGCCCAAAACATGCTAAAAATCGATATTTTGGTTGCCCAAAGTCGATATGTGCTTGCATCTTCTGTACCCGTTTATATCTCAAATTCAGACTCAAAACACCCGAAAATTAGATATTTTTGCGTCCCAGAAGCGATCTGTACATGCCTACTCCTTCTTAGAATGTTTTCAAGATACAGACCCAAAACATGCTCAAAATCGATATTTTAGGTGCAAAAAGTCAATATGTGCATGCATCTTCAGTACCCGTTTATATCTCAAATGCAGGCTCAAAACACCCAAAAATTCAATATTTTTGGGTCCGCGAAGCGATCTGTACATGTCTACTCAGTGCTAGAATATTTTCAAAATATAGGCCTAAAATATGATAAACATCGATATTTTAGGTGTCCAAAGTCGATATGTGCATACATCTTTTGTGCCCGTTTATATCCCAAATTCAGGCTCAGAACACCCCAAAATTCAATATTTTTGGGTCTCAGAAGCAATCTGTACATGTATACTCAGTGCTAGAATATTTTCAAAATATAGGCTTAAAACATGCTAAAAATCCATATTTTAGTTGTCCAAAGTCGATATGTCCATACATCTTTTGTACCCGTTTATATCCCAAATTCAGGCTTAGAACACCCAAAAATTCAATATTTTTGGTTCCCAGAAGCGATTTGTACATGCCTACTCCGTGTTAGAGTATTTTCAAAATATAGGCCCAAAACATGCTAAAAATTGATATTTTATGTGCCCAAAGTCGATATGTGCTTGCATCTTCTGTACCCGTTTATATCTCAAATTCAGACTCAAAACACCCGAAAATTAGATATTTTTGTGTTCCAGAAGCGATCTCTACATGCCTACTCCTTCTTAGAATGTTTTGAAGATACAGAAACAAAACATGATAAAAATCGATATTTTAGGTTGCCAAAGTCAATATGTGTATGCATCTTCTGTACCCGTTTATATCCCAAATTCAGACTGAAAACACCCGAAAATTTGATATTTTTGGGTCCCAGAAGCGATCTGTACATGCCTACTCATTGCTAGAATATTTTCAAAATATAGGCCCAAAACATGCTAAAAATCGGTTTTTTGGGTGCCCAAAGTCGATATGTGCATGCATCTTCTGTACCCGTTTATATCTCAAATTCTGGCTCAAAACACCCGAAAATTCGATATTTTTGTGTCCCAGAAGCAATATGTGCATGCCTACTCCGTGTTAGAGTATTTTCAAAATACAGGCCCAAAACATACTGCATGCATGCATCTTCTTTACCCGTTTATATCTCAAATTCAGGCTCAAAACACCCGAAAATTAGATATTTTTGTGTCCCAGAAGCGATCTGTACATGCCTACTCCGTGTTAGAGTATTTTCAAAATATAGGCCCAAAACATGCTAAAAATCGATATTTTATGTGCAAAATGTCGATATGTGCATGCATCTTCTGTACCCGTTTATATCTCAAATTCAGGCTCAAAACACCCGAAAATTAGATATTTTTGTGTCCCAGAAGCGATCTGTACATGCCTACTCCGTGTTAGAGTATTTTCAAAATATAGGCCCAAAACATGCTAAAAATCGATATTTTGGGTGCCCAAAGTCGATATGTGCTTGCATCTTCTGTACCCGTTTATATCTCAAATTCAGACTCAAAACACCCGAAAATTAGATATTTTTGCGTCCCAGAAGCGATCTGTACATGCCTACTCCTTCTTTGAATGTTTTCAAGATACAGACCCAAAACATGCTCATAATCGATATTTTAGGTGCAAAAGTCGATATGTGCATTCATCATCAATACCCGTTTATATCTCAAATGCAGGCTCAAAACACCCAAAAATTCAATATTTTTGGGTCCGCGAAGCGATCTGTACCTGTCTACTCAGTGCTAGAATATTTTCAAAATATAGGCCTAAAATATGATAAAAATCGATATTTTAGGTGTCCAAAGTCGATATGTGCATACATCTTTTGTGCCCGTTTATGTCCCAAATTCAGGCTCAGAACACCCCAAAATTCAATATTTTTGGGTCCCAGAAGCAATCTGTACATGCATACTCAGTGCTAGAACATTTTCAAAATATAGGCTTAAAACATGCTAAAAATCCATATTTTAGTTTTCCAAAGACTATATGTCCATACATCTTTTGTACCCGTTTATATATCAAATGCAGGCTCAAAACACCCAAAAATTCAATATTATTGGGTCCCCGAAGCGATCTGTACATGTCTACTCCGTGTTAGAGTATTTTCAAAATATAGGCCCAAAACATGCTAAAAATTGATATTTTGTGTGCCCAAAGTCGATATGTGCTTGCATCTTCTGTACCCGTTTATATCTCAAATTCAGACTCAAAACACCCGAAAATTAGATATTTTTGTGTTCCAGAAGCGATCTCTACATGCCTACTCCTTCTTAGAATGTTTTGAAGATACAGACCCAAAACATGCTCAAAATCGATATTTTAGGTTGCCAAAGTCAATATGTGTATGCATCTACTGTACCCGTTTATATCCCAAATTCAGACTGAAAACACCCGAAAATTTGATATTTTTGGGTCCCAGAAGCGATCTGTACATGCCTACTCATTGCTAAAATATTTTCAAAATATAGGCCCAAAACATGCTAAAAATCGATATTTTGGGTGCCCAAAGTCGATATATGCATGCATCTTCTGTACCCATTATAAATCTAAAATTCAGGCTCAGAACACCCGAAAATTCAATATTTTATGTGTCCTAGAAGCGATCTGTACATGCCTACTCCGTGTTAGAGCATTTTTAAGATACAGGTCGAAAACATGCTGAAAATCGGTTTTTTGGGTGCCCAAAGTATATATGTGCATGCATCTTCTGTACCCGTTTATATCTCAAATTCTGGCTCAAAACACCCGAAAATTCGATATTTTTGTGTCCCAGAAGCAATATGTGCATGCCTACTCCGTGTTAGAGTATTTTCAAAATACAGGCCCAAAACATACTGCATGCATGCATCTTCTGTACCCGTTTATATCTCAAATTCAGGCTCAAAACACCCTAAAATTAGATATTTTTGTGTCCCAGAAGTGATCTGTTCATGCCTACTCCGTGTTAGAGTATTTTCAAAATATAGGCCCAAAACATGCTAAAAATCGATATTTTATGTGCAAAATGTCGATATGTGCATGCATCTTCTGTACCCGTTTATATCTCAAATTCAGGCTCAAAACACCCGAAAATTCGATATTTTTGTGTCCCAGAAGCGATCTGTACATGCCTACTCCGTGTTAGAGTATTTTCAAAATATAGGCCCAAAACATGCTAAAAATCGATATTTTATGTGCAAAATGTCGATATGTGCATGCATCTTCTGTACCCGTTTATATCTCAAATTCAGGCTCAAAACACCCGAAAATTCGATATTTTTGTGTCCCAGAAGCGATCTGTACATGCCTACTCCGTGTTAGAGTATTTTCAAAATATAGACCCAAACCATGCTAAAAATCGATATTTTATGTGCAAAATTTCGATATGTGAATGCATGTTCTGTACCCGTTTATATCTCAAATTCAGACTCAAAACACCCGAAAATTAGATATTTTTGCGTCCCAGAAGCGATCTGTACATGCCTACTCCTTCTTATAATGTTTTCAAGATACAGACCCAAAACATGCTCAAAATCGATATTTTAGATGCAAAAAGTCGATATGCGCATGCATCATCAGTACCCGTTTATATCTCAAATGCAGGCTCAAAACACCAAAAAATTCAATATTTTTGGGTCCGCGAAGCGATCTGTACCTGTCTACTCAGTGCTAGAATATTTTCAAAATATAGGCCTAAAATATGATAAAAATCGATATTTTAGGTGTCCAAAGTCGATAGGTGCATACATCTTTTGTGCCCGTTTATATCCCAAATTCAGGCTCAGAACACCCCAAAATTCAATATTTTTGGGTCCCAGAAGCAATCTGTACATGCATACTCAGTGCTAGAACATTTTCAAAATATAGGCTTAAAACATGCTAAAAATCCATATTTTAGTTGTCCAAAGTCGATATGTCTATACATCTTTTGTACCCGTTTATATCTCAAATGCAGGCTCAAAACACCCAAAAATTCAATATTTTTGGGTCCCCGAAGCGATCTGTACATGTCTACTCAGTGCTAGAATATTTTCAATATATAGGCCTAAAATATGATAAAAATCGATATTTTAGGTGTCCAAAGTCAATATGTGCATACATCTTTTGTAACCGTTTATATCCCAAATTCAGGCTCAGAACACCCCAAAATTCAATATTTTTGGGTCCCAGAAGCGATCTGTACATGCATACTCAGTGCTAGAATATTTTCAAAATATTGTCCCAAAACATACTAAAAATTGATATTTTTGGTACCCAAAGTCGATATGTGCATGTACTTTCTGTACCCGTTTATATATAAAATTCAGGCTCCAAACACCCGAAAAATTCGATATTTTTGTGTCCCAGAAGCGATCTGTACATGCCTACTTCGTGCTAGAGTATTTTTAAAATACAGGCCCAAAACATGCTCAAAATCGATATTTTGGGTGCCCAAAGTCGATATGTGCTTGCATCTTCTGTACCCGTTTATATCTTAAATTCAGGCTCAAAACACCCAAAAATTCAATATTTTTGTGTCCCAGAAGCGATCTGTACATGCCTACTCCGTGTTAGAGTATTTTCAAAATATAGGCCCAATCCATGCTAAAAATCGATATTTTATGTGCAAAATGTCGATATGTGAATGCATCTTCTGTACCCGTTTATATCTCAAATTCAGACTCAAAACACCCGAAAATTAGATATTTTTGCGTCCCAGAAGCGATCTGTACATGCCTACTCCTTCTTAGAATGTTTTCAAGATACAGACCCAAAACATGCTCAAAATCGATATTTTAGGTGCAAAATGTCGATATGTGCATGCATCATCAGTACCCGTTTATATCTCAAATGCAGGCTCAAAACACCCAAATATTCAATATTTTTGGGTCCGCGAAGCGATCTGTACATGTCTACTCAGTGCTAGAATATTTTCAAAATATAGGCCTAAAATATGATAAAAATCGATATTTTAGGTGTCCAAAGTCGATATGTACATACATCTTTTGTGCCCGTTTATATCCCAAATTCAGGCTCAGAACACCCCAAAATTCAATATTTTTGGGTCCCAGAAGCAATCTGTACATGCATACTCAGTGCTAGAACATTTTCAAAATATAGGCTTAAAACATGCTAAAAATCCATATTTTAGTTGTCCAAAGTCGATATGTCCATACATCTTTTGTACCCGTTTATATCTCAAATGCAGGCTCAAAACACCCAAATATTCAATATTTTTGGGTCCCCGAAGCAATCTGTACATGTCTACTCAGTGCTAGAATATTTTCAAAATATAGGCCTAAAATATGATAAAAATCGATATTATAGGTGTCCAAAGTCAATATGTGAATACATCTTTTGCACCCGTTTATATCCCAAATTCAGGCTCAGAACACCCGAAAATTCAATATTTTTGGGTCCCAGAAGCGATCAGTACATGCATACTCAGTGCTAGAATATTTTCAAAATATTGGCCCAAAACATACTAAAAATTGATATTTTTGGTACCCAAAGTCGATATGTGCATATACCTTCTGTACCCGTTTATATATCAAATTCAGGCTCGAAACACCCGAAAATTCGATATTTTTGTGTCCCAGAAGCGATCTGTACATGCCTACTTCGTGCTAGAGTATTTTTAAAATACAGGCTCAAAACATGCTCAAAATCGATATTTTGGGTGCCTAAAGTCGATATGTGCTTGCATCTTCTGTACCCGTTTATATCTCAAATTCAGGCTCAAAACACCCGAAAATTAGATATTTTTGTGTCCCAGAAGCGATCTGTACATGCCTACTCCGTGTTAGAGTATTGTCAAAATATAGGCCCAAAACATGCTAAAAATCGATATTTTATGTGCAAAATGTCGATATGTGCATGCATCTTCTGTACCCGTTTATATCTCAAATTCAGGCTCAAAACACCCGAAAATTCGATATTTTTGTGTCCCAGAAGCGATCTGTACATGCCTACTCCGTGTTAGAGTATTTTCAAAATATAGGCCCAAAACATGCTAAAAATCGATATTTTGGTTGCCCAAAGTCGATATGTGCTTGCATCTTCTGTACCCGTTTATATCTCAAATTCAGACTCAAAACACCCGAAAATTAGATATTTTTGTGTCCCAGAAGCGATCTGTACATGCCTACTCCTTCGTAGAATGTTTTCAAGATACAGACCCAAAACATGCTCAAAATCGATATTTTAGGTGCAAAAAGTCGATATGTGCATGCATCTTCAGTACCCGTTTATATCTCAAATGCAGGCTCAAAACACCCAAAAATTCAATATTTTTGGGTCCGCGAAGCGATCTGTACATGTCTACTCAGTGCTAGAATATTTTCAAAATATAGGCGTAAAATATGATAAAAATCGATATTTTAGGTGTCCAAAGTCGATATGTGCATACATCTTTTGTGCCCGTTTATATCCCAAATTCAGGCTCAGAACACCCCAAAATTCAATATTTTTGGATCCCAGAAGCAATCTGTACATGCATACTCAGTGCTAGAATATTTTCTAAATACAGGCCCAAAACATACAGAAAATCGATATTTTAGGTGCCCAAAAGTCGATATGTGTATGCATCTTCTGTACCCGTTTATATATCAAATTCAGGCTCCAAACACCCGAAAATTCGATATTTTTGGGTCCCAGAAGCGATCTGTACATGCCTACTCCGTGTTAGAGTATTTTCAAAATACAGGCCCAAAACATACAGAAAATCGATATTTTAGGTGCCCAAAAGTCGATATGTGTATGCATCTTCTGTACCCGTTTATATATCAAATTCAGGCTCCAAACACCCGAAAATTCGATATTTTGGGGTCCCAAAAGCGATCTGTACATGCCTTCTCAGATACAGGAACAAAACATGCTGAAAATCGATATTTTAGGTGCCCAAACTCAATATGTGAGTATGCATCTTCTGCACCCGTGTATATCTCAAATTCAACCTCAAAACACCCGAAAACTCGATATTTTTGGGTACCAGAAGCGATCTGTACATGCTTACTCAGTGCTAGAATGTTTTCAAAATATAGGCTCAAAACATGCTAAAAATCGATATTATAAGTGTCCAAAGTCGATATGTGCATGCATCTTCTGTACCCGTTTATATCTCAAATTTAGGATCAAAACACCTGAAAATTCGGCATTTTTGGGTCCTAGAAGCGATCTGTACATGCCTACTCCTAGTTAGAATGTTTTCAAAATTAAGGCTCAAAACATGCTAAAAATCGATATTTTAAATGTTAAAAGTCGATATGTGCATGCATCTTCTGTACCCGTTTATATCTCAAATTCAGGATCAAAACACCCGAAAATTCGATATTATGGGGTCCCAGAAATGATCTGTACATGCCTACTCAGTGCTAAAATGTTTTCAAAATATAGGCTCAAAACATGCTAAAAATCGATATTTTAAGTGTCCAAAGTCGATATGTGCATGCATCTTCTGTACCCATTGAAATCTCAAATTAAGGCTCAAAATACCCGAAAATTCGATATTTTGGGGTCCCAGAAGTGATCTGTACATGCCTACTTAGCGCTAACATATTTTCAAAATATAGGCACAAAACAAGCTAAAAATCGATATTTTAGGTGCCCAAAGTCGATATTTCAAGTTCAGGCCCATAACACCCGAAAATTCGATATTTTTGGGTCCCAGAAGCGATCTGTACATGCCTACTCCGTGTTAGAGTATTTTCAAAATACAGGCCCAAAACATACAGAAAATCGATCTTTTAGGTGCCCAAAAGTCGATATGTGCATGCATCTTCTGTACCCGTTTATATCTCAAATTCAGGCTCCAAACACCCGAAAATTCGATATTTTGGGGTCCCAGAAGCGATCTGTACAAGCCTACTCAGATACAGGCACAAAACATGCTGAAAATCGATATTTTAGGTGCCCAAACTCAATATGTGTGTATGCATCTTCTGCACCCGTTTATATCCCAAATTCAACCTCAAAACACCCGAAAATTCGATATTTTTGGGTCCCAGAAGCGATCTGTACATGCCTACTCAGTGCTAGAATGTTTTCAAAATATAGGCTTAAAACATGCTAAAAATCGATATTTTAAGTGTCCAAAGTCGATATGTGCATGCATCTTCTTTACCCGTTTATATCTCAAATTCAGGATCAAAACACCCGAAAATTCGATATTTTGGGGTCCCAGAAGTGATCTATACATGCCTACTCAGATACAAGCCCAAAACATGCTGAAAATCGATATTTTAGGTGCCCAAAGTCAATATGTGTATGCATCTTCTGCACTCGTTTATATCTCAAATTCAAAATCAAAACACCCGAAAATTCGATATTTTTGGGTCGCAGAAGCAATCTGTACATGCCTACTCAGTGCTAGAATGTTTTCAAAATTAAGGCTCAAAAACATGCTAAAAATCGATATTTTAAATGTCCAAAGTCGATATGTTCATGCATCTTCTGTACCCGTTTATATCTCAAATTCAGGATCAAAACACCCGAAAATTCGATATTATGGGGTCCCAGAAATGATCTGTACATGCCTACTTAGTGCTAGAATATTTTCAAAATATAGGAGCAAAACATGCTAAAAATCGATATTTTATGTGTCCAAAGTCGATATTTCAAATTCAGGCCCAAAACACCCGAAAATTCGATATTTTGGGGTCCCAGAAGCGAACTGTACATGCCTACTCCGTGTTAGAGTATTTTCAAAATACAGGCCCAAAACATACTGAAAATCGATCTTTTTGTTTCCCAAAAGTCGGTAGGTGCATGCATCTTCTGTACCCGTTTATATCTCAAATTCAGACTCAAAACACCCGAAAATTCTATATTTTTGGGTCCCAGAAGCGATCTGTACATGCCTACTCCGTGTTAGAGTATTTTCAAAATACAGTCCCAAAACATACAGAAAATCGATATTTTAGGTGCCCAAAAGTCGATATGTGTATGCATCTTCTGTACCCGTTTATATATCAAATTCAGGCTCCAAACACCCGAAAATTCGATATTTTGGGGTCCCAGAAGCGATCTGTACATGCCTACTCAGATACAGGAACAAAACATGCTGAAAATCGATATTTTAGGTGCCCAAACTCAATATGTGAGTATGCATCTTCTGCACCCGTGTATATCTCAAATTCAACCTCAAAACACCCGAAAATTCGATATTTTTGGGTACCAGAAGCGATCTGTACATGCCTACTCAGTGCTAGAATGTTTTCAAAATATAGGCTCAAAACATGCTAAAAATCGATATTATAAGTGTCCAAAGTCGATATGTGCATGCATCTTCTGTACCCGTTTATATCTCAAATTCAGGATCAAAACACCTGAAAATTCGGCATTTTTGGGTCCTAGAAGCGATCTGTACATGCCTACTCCTAGTTAGAATGTTTTCAAAATTAAGGCTCAAAACATGCTAAAAATCGATATTTTAAATGTTAAAAGTCGATATGTGCATGCATCTTCTGTACCCGTTTATATCTCAAATTCAGGATCAAAACACCCGAAAATTCGATATTATGGGGTCCCAGAAATGATCTGTACATGCCTACTCAGTGCTAAAATGTTTTCAAAATATAGGCTCAAAACATGCTAAAAATCGATATTTTAAGTGTCCAAAGTCGATATGTGCATGCATCTTCTGTACCCATTGAAATCTCAAATTAAGGCTCAAAATACCCGAAAATTCGATATTTTGGGGTCCCAGAAGTGATCTGTACATGCCTACTTAGCGCTAACATATTTTCAAAATATAGGCACAAAACAAGCTAAAAATCGATATTTTAGGTGCCCAAAGTCGATATTTCAAGTTCAGGCCCATAACACCCGAAAATTCGATATTTTTGGGTCCCAGAAGCGATCTGTACATGCCTACTCCGTGTTAGAGTATTTTCAAAATACAGGCCCAAAACATACAGAAAATCGATCTTTTAGGTGCCCAAAAGTCGATATGTGCATGCATCTTCTGTACCCGTTTATATCTCAAATTCAGGCTCCAAACACCCGAAAATTCGATATTTTGGGGTCCCAGAAGCGATCTGTACAAGCCTACTCAGATACAGGCACAAAACATGCTGAAAATCGATATTTTAGGTGCCCAAACTCAATATGTGTGTATGCATCTTCTGCACCCGTTTATATCCCAAATTCAACCTCAAAACACCCGAAAATTCGATATTTTTGCGTCCCAGAAGCGATCTGTACATGCCTACTCCTTCTTAGAATGTTTTCAAGATACAGACCCAAAACATGCTCAAAATCGATGTTTTAGGTGCAAAAAGTCGATATGTGCATGCATCATCAGTACCCGTTTATATCTCAAATGCAGGCTCAAAACACCAAAAAATTCAATATTTTTGGGTTCCCGAAGCAATCTGTACATGTCTACTCAGTGCTAGAATATTTTCAAAATATAGGCCTAAAATATGATAAAAATCGATATTTTAGGTGTCCAAAGTCAATATGTGAATACATCTTTTGTACCCGTTTATAACCCAAATTCAGGCTCAGAACACCCCAAAATTCAATATTTTTGGGTCCCAGAAGCGATCTGTACATGCATACTCAGTGCTAGAATATTTTCAAAATATTGGCCCAAAACATACTAAAAATTGATATTTTTGGTACCCAAAGTCGATATGTGCATGTACCTTCTGTACCCGTTTATATATCAAATTCAGGCTCGAAACACCCGAAAATTCGATATTTTTGTGTCCCAGAAGCGATCTGTACATGCCTACTTCGTGTTAGAGTATTTTTAAAATACAGGCCCAAAACATGCTCAAAATCGATATTTTGGGTGCCCAAAGTCGATATGTGCTTGCATCTTCTGTACCCGTTTATATCTCAAATTCATGCTCAAAACACCCGAAAATTAGATATTTTTGTGTCCCAGAAGCGATCTGTACATGCCTACTCTGTGTTAGAGTATTTTCAAAATATAGGCCCAAAACATGCTCAAAATCGATATTTAAGGTGCAAAAAGTCGATATGTGCATGCATCTTCAGTACCCGTTTATATCTCAAATGCAGGCTCAAAACACCCAAAAATTCAATATTTTTGGGTCCGCGAAGCGATCTGTACATGTCTACTCAGTGCTAGAATATTTTCAAAATATAGGCCTAAAATATGATAAAAATCGATATTTTAGGTGTCCAAAGTCGATATGTGCATACATCTTTTGTGCCCGTTTATATCCCAAATTTAGGCTCAGAACACCCCAAAATTCAATATTTTTGGGTCCCAGAAGCAATCTGTACATGCATACTCAGTGCTAGAATATTTTCAAAATATAGGCTTAAAACATACTAAAAATCCATATTTTAGTTGTCCAAAGTCGATATGTCCATACATCTTTTGTACCCGTTTATATCCCAAATTCAGGCTTAGAACACCCAAAAATTCAATATTTTATGTGTCCTAGAAGCGATCTGTACATGACTACTCCGTGTTAGAGTATTTTTAAGATACAGGTCCAAAACATGCTAAAAATCGTTTTTTTGGGTAACCAAAGTCGATATGTGCATGCATCTTCTGTACCCGTATATATCTCAAAATCAGGCTCAAAACACCTGAAAATTCGATATTTTTGGGTCCCAGAAGCGATCTGTACATGCCTACTCCTTGCTAGTATGTTTTCAAGATACAGACTCATAACATGCTCAAAATCGATATTTTGGATGCCCAAAGTCGATATATGAATGCATCATCTGTACCCATTATATATCTGAAATTCAGGCTCAGAACCCCCGAAAATTATATATTTTAAGTGTCCCAGAAGCGACCTGTACATGCCTACTCAGTGCTAGAGTATTTTCAAAATACAGGCCCAAAACATGCTCAAAATCGATATTTTGTGTGCCCAAAGTCGATATGTGATGTCATCTTCTGTACCCGTTTATATCTTAAACTCAGACTCAAAACACCCGAAAATTAGATATTTTTGTGTTCCAGAAGCGATCTCTACATGCCTACTCCTTCTTAGAATGTTTTGAAGATACAGACCCAAAACATGCTCAAAATCGATATTTTAGGTTGCCAAAGTCAATATGTGTATGCATCTTCTGTACCCGTTTATATTCCAAATTCAGACTGAAAACACCCGAAAATTCGATATTTTTGGGTCTCAGAAGCGATCTGTACATGCCTACTTATTGCTAGAATATTTTCAAAATATAGGCCCAAAACATGCTAAAAATCGATATTTTGGGTGCCCAAAGTCGATATGTGCATGCATCTTCTGTACCCATTATATATCTCAAATTCAGGCTCAGAACACCCGAAAATTAAATATTTTATGTGTCCTAGAAGCGATCTGTACATGCCTACTCCGTTTTAGAGTATTTTCAAAATATAGGCCCAAAACATGCTAAAAATCGATATTTTGGGTGCCAAAAGTCGATATGCGCTTGCATCTTCTGTACCCGTTTATATCTCAAATTCAGACTCAAAACACCCGAAAATTAGATATTTTTGTGTCCCAGAAGCGATCTGTACATGCCTACTCCTTCTTAGAATGTTTTCATGATACAGACCCAAAACATGCTCAAAATCGATATTTTAGGTGCAAAAAGTCGATATGTGCATGCATCTTCAGTACCCGTTTATATCTAAAATGAAGGCTCAAAACACCCAAAAATTTAATATTGTAAGTGTCCCAGAAGCGACCTGTACATGCCTACTTAGTGCTAGAGTATTTTCAAAATACAGGCCCTAAATATGCTAAAAATCGATATTTTGGGTGCTCAAAGTCTATATGTGCATGTATCTTCTGTACCCGTTTATATCTCAAATTCTGGCTCAAAACACCCAAAAATTCGATATTTTTGGGTCCCAGAAGCGATCTGTACATGCCTACTCATTGTTAGAGTACTTTCAAAATACAGGCCCAAAACATGCTGAAAATCTATATTTAAGGTGCCCAAAGTCGATATATGCAAGCATCTTCTGTACTCGTTTATATCTCATATTCAGGCTCAAAACACCCAAAAATTCGGTATTTTTAAGTCCCAGAAGCAATCTGTACATGCCTACTCCTTGCTAGAATGTTTTCAAGATACAAACCCAAAACATGCTCAAAATTGATATTTTACGTGCATTAAGTCGATATCTGCATGCATCTTCAGTACCCGTTTAAATCTCAAATTCAGGCTCAAAACAACGGAAAATTCAATATTTTTGGGTCCCAGAAGCGATCTGTACATGCCTACTCAGTGCTATAATATTTTCAAAATATTTCCCCAAAACATACTCAAAATTGATATTTTGGTTGCCCAAAGTCGATATGTGCATGCATCTTCTGTACCCGTTTATATCTAAAATTCAGGCTGAAAACACCCGAAAATTTGATATTTTTGTGTCCCAGAAGCGATCTGTACATGCCTACTCCGTTTTAGAGTATTTTCAAAATATAGGCCCAAAACATGCTAAAAATCGATATTTTGGGTGCCCATAATCGCTATGTGCTTGCATCTTCTGTACCCATTATATATCTCAAATTCAGGCTCAGAACACCCGTAAATTCAATATTTTATGAGTCTTAGAAGCGATCTGTTCATGCCTACTCATTGCTAGAGTATTTTTAAAATACAGGCCCAAAACATGCTAAAAATCAATATTTTGGGTGCCCAAAGTCGATATGTGCATGCATCTTCTGTACCCGTTTATATCTCAAATTCAGGCTCAAAACACCCAAAAATTCAGTATTTTTGGGTTCCAGCAACGATCTGTACATGCCTACTCCTTCTTAGAATGTTTTGAAGATACAGACCCAAAACATGCTCAAAATCGATATTTTAGGTTGCCAAAGTCAATATGTGTATGCATCTTCTGTACCCGTTTATATTCCAAATTCAGACTGAAAACACCCGAAAATTCGATATTTTTGGGTCCCAGAAGCGATCTGTACATGCCTACTTATTGCTAGAATATTTTCAAAATATAGGCCCAAAACATGCTAAAAATCGATATTTTGGGTGCCCAAATTCGATATGTGCATGCATCTTCTGTACCCATTATATATCTCAAATTCAGGCTCAGAACACCCGAAAATTAAATATTTTATGTGTCCTAGAAGCGATCTGTACATGCCTACTCCTTGTTAGAGTATTTTTAAGATACAGGTCCAAAACATGCTAAAAATCGGTATTTTGGGTGCCCAAAGTCAATATGTGCATGCATCTTCTGTACCCGTTTATATCTCAAATTCAGGCTCAAAACACCCGAAAATTCGATATTTTTGTGTTCCAGAAGCGATCTGTACATGCCTACTCCGTTTTAGAGTATTTTCAAAATATAGGCCCAAAACATGCTAAAAATTGATATTTTGGGTGCCCAAAGTCGATATGCGCTTGCATCTTCTGTACCCGTTTATATCTCATATTCAGACTCAAAACACCTGAAAATCAGATATTTTTGTGTCCCAGAAGCGATCTGTACATGCCTCCCCCTTCTTAGAATGTTTTCAAGATACAGACCCAAAACATGCTCAAAATCGATATTTTAGGTGCGAAAAGTCGATATGTGCATGCATCTTCAGTACCTGTTTATATCTCAAATGAAGGCTCAAAACACCCATAAATTTAATATTGTAAGTGTCCCAGAAGCGACCTGTACATGCCTACTCAGTGCTAGAGTATTTTCAAAATACAGGCCCTAAATATGTTAAAAATCGATATTTTGGGTGCTCAAAGTCTATATGTGCATGCATCTTCTGTACCCATTATATATCTCAAATTCAGGCTCAGAACACCCGAAAATTAAATATTTTATGTGTCCTAGAAGCGATCTGTACATGCCTACTCCGTGTTAGAGTATTTTTAAGATACAGGTCCAAAGCATGCTGAAAATCGTTATTTTGTGTGCCCAAAGTCGATATGTGCATGCATCTTCTGTACACGTATATCTCAAATTCAGGCTCCAAACACCCAAAAATTCGGTATTTTTGGGTCCCAGAAACGATCTGTACATGCCTACTCCTTGCTAGAATGTTTTCAAGATACAGACCGAAAACATGCTCAAAATCGATATTTTGTGTGCCCAAAGTCGATATGTGCATGCATCTTCTGTACCCGTTTATATCTCAAATTCAGGCTCAAAACACCGGAAAATCGATATTTTTGGGTCCCAGAAGCGATCTGTACATGCCTACTCCGTGTTAGAGTACTTTCAAAATACAGGCCCAAGAAATGCTGAAAATCGATATTTTAGGTCCGCAAAGTCGATATATGCATTCATCTTCTGTATTTGTTTATATCTCATATTCAGGCTCAAAACACCCAAAAATTCGGTATTTTTAAGTCCCAGAAGCGATCTGTACATGCCTACTCCTTGCTAGAATGTTTTCAATATACAGACCGAAAACATGCTCAAAATTGATATTTTACGTGCATTAAGTCGATATCTGCATGCAACTTCAGTACCCGTTTAAATCACAAATTCAGGCTCAAAACAACGGGAAATTCAATATTTTTGGGTCCCAGAAGCGATCAGTACATGCCTACTCAGTGGAATAATATTTTCAAAATATTGCCCCAAAACATACTTAAAATTGATATTTTGGTTGCCCAAAGTCGATATGTGCATACATCTTCTGTACCCGTTTATATCTAAAATTCAGTCTCAAAACACCCGAAAATTTGATATTTTTGTGTCCCAGAACCGATCTGTACATGCCTACTCCGTGTTAGAGTAATCTCAAAATATAGGCCCAAAACATGCTCAAAATCGATATTTTGGGTGCCCAAAATCGCTATGTGCTTGCATCTTCTTCACCCGTTTATATCTCAAATTCAGGCTGAAAACACCCGAAAATTCGATATTTTTGGGTCCCAGAAGCGATCTGTACATGCCTACTCCATGCTAGAATGTTTTCAAGATACAGACCCATAACATGCTCAAAATCGATATTGTAGGTGCAAAAAGTCGATATATGCATGCATTTTTAGTACTTGTTTATATCATAAATTCAGGCTCAAAACTCTCGAAATTTCAATATTTTTGGGTTCCAGAAGCGATCTGTACATGCCTACTAAGTCCTAGAATGTTTTCAAAATATAGGCTCAAAACATGCTAAAAATCGATATTTTAGGTTCCCAATGTCGATATGTGCATGAATCTTCTGTACACGTTTATATCTCAAATTCAGGCTCAAAACACCCGAAAATTCGATATTTTTGTGTCCCAGAAGCGATCTTTACCTGCCTACTCCGTGTTAGAGTATTTTCAATATATAGGCCCAAAACATGCTAAAAATCGATATTTTGGGTGCCCAAAGTCGATATGTGCTTGCATCTTCTGTACCCGTTTATATCTCAAATTCAGACTCAGAACACCCGAAAATTAGATATTTTTGTGTCCCAGAAGCGATCTCTACATGCCTACTCCGTGTTAGAGTATTTTCAAAATATAGGCCCAAAACATGCTAAAAATCGATATTTTGGGTGCCCAAAGTCGATATGTGCTTGCATCTTCTGTACCCGTTTATATTTTAAATTCAGGCTCAAAACACCCGAAAATTCGATATTTTTGTGTCCCAGAAGCGATCTGTACATGCCTACTCCGTGTTAGAGTATTTTCAAAATATAGGCCCAAAACATGCTAAAAATCGATATTTTAGGTGCCCAAAGTCGATATGTGCTTGCATCTTCTGTACCCGTTTATATCTCAAATTCAGACTCAAAACACCCGAAAATTAGATATTTTTGTGTCCCAGAAGCGATCTGTACATGCCTACTCCTTCTTAGAATGTTTTCAAGATACAGACCCAAAACATGCTCAAAATTGATATTTTACGTGCATTAAGTCGATCTATGCATGCATCTTCAGTACCCGTTTAAATCTCAAATGTAGGCTCAAAACACCCAAAAATTCGATATTTTTGGGTCCCAGAAGCGATCTGTACATGTCTACTCAGTGCTAGAATGTTTTCAAAATATAGACTTAAAATATGCTAAAAATCGATATTTTTGGTGTCCAAAGTCGTTATGTGCATACATCTTTTGTACCCGTTTATATCCCAAATTCAGGCTCAGAACACCCGAAAATTCGATATTTTTGGGTCCCAGAAGCGATCTGTATATGCCTACTCAGTGCTAGAATATTTTCAAAATATTGGCCCAAAACATACTCAAAATTGATATTTTGGGTGCCCAAAGTCGATATGTGCATGCATCTTCTGTACCCGTTTATATTTTAAATTCAGGCTCAAAACACCCGAAAATTCGATATTTTTGGGTCCCAGAAGCGATCTGTACATGCCTTTTCCATGCTAGAATGTTTTCAAGATACAGACCCATAGCATGCTCAAAATCGATATTGTAGGTGCAAAAAGTCGATATATGCATGCATTTTTAGTACTTGTTTATATCATAAATTCAGGCTCAAAACTCCCGAAAAATTCTATATTTATGGGTCCCAGAAGCGATCTGTACATCCATACACATTGCTAGAATATTTTCGAAATATAGGCCCAAAACATGCTAAAAATCGATATTTTGGATGCCCAAAGTCGATATGTGCATGCATCTTCTATACCCATTATATATCTCAAATTCAGGCTCAGAACACCCGTAAATTCAATATTTTATGTGTCTTAGAAGCGATCTATACATGCCTACTCAGTGCTATAATATTTTCAAAATATAGGCCCAAAACATGCTAAAAATTGATATTTTGGTTGCCCAAAGTCGATATGTGCTTCCATCTTCTGTACACGTTTATATCTCAAATTCAGACTCAAAACACCCGAAAATTAGATATTTTTGTGTCCCAGAAGTGATCTGTACATGCCTACTCCTTCTTAGAATGTTTTCAAGATACAGACCAAAAACATGCTCAAAATCGATATTTTAGGTACAAAAAGTCGATATGTGCATGCATCTTCAGTACCCGTTTATATCTCAAATGCAGGCTCAAAACACCCAAAAATTCGATATTTTTGGGTCCCCGAAGCGATCTGTACATGTCTACTCAGTGCTAGAATGTTTTCAAAATATAGGCTTAAAACATGCTAAAAATCGATATTTTAGTTGTCCAAAGGTGATATGTCCATACATCTTTTGTACCCGTTTATATCCCAAATTCAGGCTCAGAACACCCGAAAATTCAATTTTTGGGTCCCAGAAGCGATCTGTACATGCTTACTCTGTGTTAGAGTATTTTCAAAATATAGGCCCAAAACATGCAAAAATCGATATTTTGTGTGCCCAAAGTCGATATGTGCTTGCATCTTCTGTACCCGTTTATATCTCAAATTCAGACTCAGAACACCCGAAAATTAGATATTTTTGTGTCCCAGAAGCGATCTCTACATGCCTACTCCGTGTTAGAGTATTTTCAAAATATAGGCCCAAAACATGCTAAAAATCGATATTTTGGGTGCCCAAAGTCGATATGTGCTTGCATCTTCTGTACCCGTTTATATCTCAAATTCAGACTCAAAACACCCGAAAATTAGATATTTTTGTGTCCCAGAAGCGATCTGTACATGCCTACTCCTTCTTAGAATGTTTTCAAGATACAGACCCAAAACATGCTCAAAATCGATATTTTAGGTGCCCAAAGTCGATATATGAATGCATCTTCTGTACCCGTTTATATCTCAAATGCAGGCTCAAATCACCCAAAAATTCGATATTTTTTGGTCCCCGAAGCGATCTGTACATGTCTACTCAGTGCTAGAATGTTTTCAAAATATAGACTTAAAAAATGCAAAAAATTGATATTTTTGGTGTACAAAGTTGATGTGTGCATACATCTTTTGTACCCGTTTATATCCAAAATTCAGGCACAGAACACCCGAAAATTCAATATTTTTGGGTCCCAGAAGCGATCTGTACATGCCTACTCAGTGCTAGAATATTTTCAAAATATTGGCCCAAAACATACTCAAAATTGATATTTTGGGTGCCCAAAGTCGATATGTGCATGCATCTTCTGTACCCGTTTATATTTTAAATTCAGGCTCAAAACACCCGAAAATTCGATATTTTTGTGTCCCAGAAGCGATCTGTACATGCTTACTTCTTCTTAGAATGTTTTCAAGATACAGACCCAAAACATGCTCAAAATAGATATTTTAGTTTGCCAAAGTCAATATGTGAATACATCTTCTGTACTCGTTTATATCCCAAATTCAGGCTGAAAACACCTGAAAATTCGATTTTTTTGTGTCCCAGAAGCGATCTGTACATGCCTACTTCTTCTTAGAATGTTTTCAAGATACAGACCCAAAACATGCTCAAAATCGATATTTTAGTTTGCCAAAGTCAATATGTGTATACATCTTCTGTACTCGTTTATATCCCAAATTCAGGCTGAAAACACCTGAAAATTCGATTTTTTTGTGTCACAGAATCGATCTGTATATGCCTACTCTTTGCTAGAATATTTTCAAAATATAGGCCCAAAACATGCTAAAAATCGATATTTTGGGTGCCCAAAGTCGATATGTGCTTGCATCTTCTGTACCCGTTTATATCTCAAATTCAGGCTCAAAACACCAAAAAATTCGATATTATTGTGTCCCAGAAGCAATCGGTACATGCCTACTCCGTGTTAGAGTATTTTCACAATACGGGCCCAAAACATGCTGAAAATCGTTATTTTGTGTGCCCAAAGTCGATATGTGCATGCATCTTCTGTACCCGTTTATATCTCAAATTCAGGCTCAAAACACCCAAAAATTCGGTATTTTTGGGTCCCAGAAGCGATCTGCACATGCCTACTACTTGTTAGAATGTTTTCATGATACAGACCCAAAACATGCTCAAAATTGATATTTTACGTGCATTAAGTCGATATATGCAAGCATCTTTTGTACCCGTTTCAATCTCAAATGTAGGCTTAAAACACCCAAAAATTCGATATTTTTGGGTCCCAGAAGCGATCTGTACATGCCTACTCAGTGCTAGAATATTTTCAAAATATTGGCCCAAAACATACTCAAAATTGATATTTTGGGTGCCCAAAGTCGATATGTGCATGCATCTTCTGTACTCGTTTATATTTTAAATTCAGGCTCAAAACACCCGAAAATTCGATATTTTTGTGTCCCAGAAGCGATCTGTACATGCATACTCCGTGTTAGAGTATTTTCAAAATATAGGCCAAAAACATGCTAAAAATCGATATTTTGGGTGCCCAAAGTCGATATGTGCATGCATCTTCTGTACCCATTATATATCTCAAATTCAGACTCAGAACACCCGAAAATTCGATATTTTTGGGTCCCAGAGGCGATCTGTACATGCCTACTCCTTGTTAGAATGATTTCAAGATTCAGACCCATAACATGCTCAAAATCGATATTTTAGGTGCAAAAAGTCGATATATGCATGCATCTTCAGTACTTGTTTATATCATAAATTCCGGCTCAAAACTCCCGAAATTTCAATATTTTTGGGTTCCAGAAGCAATCTGTACATGCTTACTCCTTGCTAGAATGTTTTCAAATTATAGGCTTAAAACATGCTAAAAATCGATATTTCATGTGTCCAAAGTCGATATGTGCATACATCTTTTGTACCCGTTTATATCCCAAATTCAGGCTCAAAACACCTGAAAATTCGATATTTTTCGGTCCTAGAAGCGATCTGTACATGCCTACACAGTGCTAGAATATTTTCAAAATATAGGCCCAAAACATGCTCAAAATCGATATTTTAGGTGGCCAAACTCAATATGTGTATGCATCTTCTGTACACGTTTATATCCCAAATTCAGGCTGAAAACACACGAAAATTCGATACTTTTGGGTCCCAGAAGCGATCTGTACAATTCTACTCATTGCTAGAATATTTTCAAAATATAGGCCCAAAACATGCTGAAAATCGATAGTTTAGGTGCCCAAAGACGATATATGCATGCATCTTCTGTACCCGCTTATATCTCAAATTCAGGCTCAAAACACCCAAAAGTTCGATATTTTTGGGTCCCAGAAGCAATCGGAACATGCCTAGTCCGTGTTAGAGTATTTTCAAAATACGGGCCAAAAACATGCTGAAAATCGTTATTTTGTGTGCCCAAAGTCGATATGTGCATGCATCTTCTGTACCCGTTTATATCTCAAATTCAGGCTCAAAACACCCAAAAATTCGGTATTTTTGGGTCCCAGAAGCGATCTGTACATGCCTACTACTTGCTAGAATGTTTTCATGATACAGACCCAAAACATGCTCAAAATTGATATTTTACGTGCATTAAGTCGATATATGCATGCATCTTTTGTACCCGTTTAAATCTCAAATGCAGGCTAAAAACACCCAAAAATTCGATATTTTTGGGTCCCAGAAGCGATCTGTACATGCCTACTCAGTGCTAGAATATTTTCAAAATATTGGCCCAAAACATACTCAAAATTGATATTTTGGGTGCCCAAAGTCGATATGTGCATGCATCTTCTGTACCCGTTTATATTTTAAATTCAGGCTCAAAACACCCGAAAATTCGATATTTTTGTGTCCCAGAAGCGATCTGTACATGCCTACTCCGTGATAGAGTATTTTCAAAATATAGGCCAAAAACATGCTAAAAATCGATATTTTGGGTGCCCAAAGTCGATATGTGCATGCATCTTCTGTACCCATTATATATCTCAAATTCAGACTCAGAACACCCGAAAATTCAATATTTTTGGGTCCCAGAGGCGATCTGTACATGCCTACTCCTTGTTAGAATGTTTTCAAGATACAGACCCATAACATCCTCAAAATCGATATTTTTGGTGCAAAAAGTCGATATATGCATGCATCTTCAGTACTTGTTTATATCATAAATTCCTGCTCAAATCTCCCGAAATTTCAATATTTTTGGGTTCCAGAAGCAATCTGTACATGCCTACTCCTTGCTAGAATGTTTTCAAATTATAGGCTTAAAACATACTAAAAATCGATATTTCATGTGTCCAAAGTCGATATGTGCATACATCTTTTGTACCCGTTTATATCCCAAATTCAGGCTCAAAACACCTGAAAATTCGATATTTTTCGGTCCTAGAAGCGATCTGTACATGCCTACACAGTGTTAGAATATTTTCAAAATATAGGCCCAAAACATGCTCAAAATCGGTATTTTAGGTGGCCAAACTCAATATGTGTATGCATCTTCTGTACACGTTTATATCCCAAATTCAGGCTGAAAACACCCGAAAATCCGATATTTTTGGGTCCCAGAAGCGATCTGGACAATTCTACTCATTGCTAGAATATTTTCAAAATATAGGCCCAAAACATGCTGAAAATCGATAGTTTAGGTGCCCAAAGTCGATATGTGCATGCATCTTCTGTACCCGCTTATATCTCAAATTCAGGCTCAAAACACCCAAAAATTCGATATTTTTGGGTCCCCGAAGCGATCTGTACATGTCTACTCAGTGCTAGAATGTTTTCAAAATATAGACTTAAAATATGCTAAAAATCGATATTTTTGGTGTCCAAAGTCGATATGTGCATACATCTTTTGTACCCGTTTATATCCCAAATTCAGGCTCAGAACACCCGAAAATTCAATATTTTTGGGTCCCAGAAGCGATCTGTACATGCCTACTCAGTGCTAGAATATTTTCAAAATATAGGCCCAAAACATACTCAAAATTGATATTTTGGGTGCCCAAAGTCGATATGTGCTTCCATCTTCTGTACCCGTTTATATCTCAAATTCAGATTCAAAACACCTGAAAATTAGATATTTTTGTGTCCCAGAAGCGATCTGTACATACCTACTCCTTCTTAGAATGTTTTCAAGATACAGACCGAAAACATGCTCAAAATCGATATTTTAGGTGCCCAAAATCGATATATGCATGCATCTTCTGTACCCGTTTATATCTCAAATTCAGGCTCAAAACTCCAAAAAATTCGATATTTTTTTGTCCCAGAAGCAATCGGTACATGCCTACTCAGTGTTAGAGTATTTTCACAATACGGGCCCAAAACATGCTGAAAATCGTTATTTTGTGTGCCCAAAGTCGATATGTGCATGCATCTTCTGTACCCGTTTATATCTCAAATTCAGGCTCAAAACACCCAAAAATTCGGTATTTTTGGGTCCCAGAAGCGATCTGTACATGCCTACTACTTGTTAGAATGTTTTCATGATACAGACCCAAAACATGCTCAAAATTGATATTTTACGTGAATTAAGTCGATATATGCATGCATCTTTTGTACCCGTTTCAATCTCAAATGTAGGCTTAAAACACCCAAAAATTCGATATTTTTGGGTCCCAGAAGTGATCTGTATATGCCTACTAAGTGCTAGAATATTTTCAAAATATTGGCCCAAAACATACTCAAAATTGATATTTTGGGTGCCCAAAATCGATATGTGCATGCATCTTCTGTACTCGTTTATATTTTAAATTCAGGCTCAAAACACCCGAAAATTCGATATTTTTGTGTCCCAGAAGCGATCTGTACATGCCTACTCCGTGTTAGAGTATTTTCAAAATATAGTCCCAAAACATGCTAAAAATCGATATTTTGGGTGCCCAAAGTCGATATGTGCATGGATCTTCTGTACCCATTATATATCTCAAATTCAGACTCAGAACACCCGAAAATTCGATATTTTTGGGTCCCAGAGGCGTTCTGTACATGCCTACTCCTTGTTAGAATGATTTCAAGATACAGACCCATAACATGCTCAAAATCGATATTTTAGTTGCAAAAAGTCGATATGTGCATACATCTTTTGTACCCGTTTATATCCCAAATTTAGGCTCAAAACACCTGAAAATTCGATATTTTTCGGTCCTAGAAGCGATCTGTACATGCCTACACAGTGCTAGAATATTTTCAAAATATAGGCCCAAAACATGCTCAAAATCGATATTTTAGGTGGCCAAACTCAATATGTGTATGCATCTTCTGTACACGTTTATATCCCAAATTCAGGCTGAAAACACCCGAAAATTCAATATTTTTGGGTCCCAGAAGCGATCTGTACAATTCTACTCATTGCTAGAATATTTTCAAAATATAGGCCCAAAACATGCTGAAAATCGATAGTTTAGGTGCCCAAAGTCGATATGTGCATGCATCTTCTGTACCCGCTTATATCTCAAATTCAGGCTCAAAACACCCAAAAATTCGATATTTTTGGGTCCCCGAAGCGATCTGTACATGTCTACTCAGTGCTAGAATGTTTTCAAAATATAGACTTAAAATATGCTAATAATCGATATTTTTGGTGTCCAAAGTCGATATGTGCATACATCTTTTGTACCCGTTTATATCCCAAATTCAAACTCAGAACACCCGAAAATTCAATATTTTTGGGTCTCAGAAGCGATCTGTACATGCCTACTCAGTGCTAGAATATTTTCAAAATATAGGCCCAAAACATACTCAAAATTGATATTTTGGGTGCCCAAAGTCGATATGTGCTTCCATCTTCTGTACCCGTTTATATCTCAAATTCAAACTCAAAACACCCGAAAATTAGATATTTTTGTGTCCCAGAAGCGATCTGTACATGCCTACTCCTTCTTAGAATGTTTTCAAGATACAGACCCAAAACATGCTCAAAATCGATATTTTAGGTGCCCAAAGTCGATATATGCATGCATCTTCTGTACCCGTTTATATCTCAAATTCAGGCTCAAAACTCCAAAAAATTCGATGTTTTTGTGTTCCAGAAGCAATCGGTACATGCCTACTCCGTGTTAGAGTATTTTCACAATACGGGCCCAAAACATGCTGAAAATCGTTATTTTGTGTGCCCAAAGTCGATATGTGCATGCATCTTCTGTACCCGTTTATATCTCAAATTCAGGCTCAAAACACCCAAAAATTCGGTATTTTTGGGTCCCAGAAGCGATCTGTACATGCCTACTACTTGCTAGAATGTTTTCATGAAACAGACCCTAAACATGCTCAAAATTGATATTTTACGTGCATTAAGTCGATATATGCATGCATCTTTTGTACCCGTTTCAATCTCAAATGTAGGCTTAAAACACCCAAAAATTCGATATTTTTGGGTCCCCGAAGCGATCTGTACATGCCTACTAAGTGCTAGAATATTTTCAAAATATTGGCCCAAAACATACTCAAAATTGATATTTTGGGTGCCCAAAGTCGATATGTGCATGCATCTTCTGTACCCGTTTATATTTTAAATTCAGGCTAAAAACACCCGAAAATTCGATATTTTTGTGTCCCAGAAGCGATCTGTACATGCCTACTCCGTGTTAGAGTATTTTCAAAATGTAGGCCAAAAACATGCTAAAAATCGATATTTTGGGTGCCCAAAGTCGATATGTGCATGCATCTTCTGTACCCATTATATATCTCAAATTCAGACTCAGAACACCCGAAAATTCGATATTTTTGGTTCCCAGATGCGATCTGTACATGCCTACTCCTTGCTAGAATGTTTTCAAATTATAGGCTTAAAACATGCTAAAAATCGATATTTCATGTGTCCAAAGTCGATATGTGCATACATCTTTTGTACCCGTTTATATCCCAAATTCAGGCTTAAAACACCTGAAAATTCGATATTTTTCGGTCCTTGAAGCGATCTGTACATGCCTACACAGTGCTAGAATATTTTCAAAATATAGGCCCAAAACATGCTCAAAATCGATATTTTAGGTGGCCAAACTCAATATGTGTATGCATCTTCTGTACCCGTTTATATCCCAAATTAAGGCTGAAAACACCCGAAAATTCGATATTTTTGGGTCCCAGAAGCGATCTGTACAATTCTACTCATTGCTAGAATATTTTCAAAATATAGGCCCAAAACATGCTGAAAATCGATAGTTTAGGTGCCCAAAGTCGATATATGCATGCATCTTCTGTACCCGTTTATATCTCAAATTCAGGCTCAAAACACCCAAAAATTCGGTATTTTTAGGTCCCAGAAGCGATCTGTACATGCCTACTCCTTGCTAGAATGTTTTCATGATACAGACCCAAAACATGCTCAAAATTGATATTTTACGTGCATTAAGTCGATATATGCATGCATCTTCAGTACCCGTTTAAATCTCAATGCAGTCTCAAAACACCCAAAAATTCGATATTTTTGGGTCCCCGAAGCGATCTGTACATGTCTACTCAGTGCTAGAATGTTTTCAAAATATAGACTTAAAATATGCTAAAAATCGATATTTTTGGTGTCCAAAGTCGATATGTGCATACATCTTTTGTACCCGTTTTCATCCCAAATTCAGGCTCAGAACATCCGAAAATTCAATATTTTTGGGTCCCAGAAGCGATCTGTACATGCCTACTCCTTCTTAGAATGTTATCAAGATACAGACCCAAAACATGCTCAAAATCGATATTTTAGGTGCAAAAAGTCGATATGTGCATGTATCTTCAGTACCCGTTTATATCTCAAATGCAGGCTCAAAACACCCGAAAATTCGAAATTTTGGGGTCCCAGAAGGAATATGTACATGCCTACTCAGTACTAGAATATTTTCATAATATAGGCCCAAAACATGCTACAAATCGATATTTTAGGTGCCCAAAGTCGATATATCAAATTCAGGCACAAAATACCCGAAAAATTGATATTTTGGGGTACCAGAAGCTACCTGGACATGCCTACTACATGTTAGAGTATTTTCAAAATACTGGCCAAAAACATGCTGAAAACCGATATTTTAGGTGCCCAAAGTCGATATGTGTATGCATCTTCTGCACCTGTTTATATCCCAAATTCAATCTCAAAACACCCGAAAATTCGATATTTTTGGGTCCCAGAAGCGATCTGTACATGGCTACTCAGTGCTCGAATGTTTTCAAAATATAGGCTCAGAACCTGCTAAAAATCGATATTTTAAGTGTCCAACGTCGATATGGGCATGCATCTTCTGTTCCCGTTTATATCTCAAATTCAGGCCTAAAACACCCGAAAATTCGGTATTTTTAGATCCTAGAAGCGATCTGTACATGCCTACTCCTAGTTAGACTGTTTTCAAGATATAAACCCAAAACATGCTCAAAATCGATATTTTAGGTGCCCAAAACTCGATATGTGCATGCATCTTCAGTACCCGTTTATATCTCAAATTCAGGCTAAAAACACACGAAAATTCGATATTTTGTGGTCCACAAAGCGATCTGTACATGCCTACTCCGTGTTAGAGTATTTTCAAATTACTGGCCCAAAACATGCTGAAAATCGATATTTTAGGTGCCCAAAGTCAATATGTGCTTGCATCTTCTGTACCCGTTTCTATCTCAAATTTAGACTCCAAACACAGGAAAATTCGATATTTTGGGGTCCCAGAAGCGATCTGTACATGCCTACTCCGTGTTAGAGTATTTTCAAAATAGAGGCCCAAAACATGCTGAAAATCGATATTTTAGGTGCCCAAAGTCAATATGTGTATGCATCTTCTGTAACAGTTTATATCTCAAATTCAGGCTCAAAACACCCGAAAATTCGGTATTTTTGGGTCCTAGAATCTATCTGTACATGCCTACTCCTAGTTATAATATTTTCAAGATACAGACCCAAAACATGCTGAAAATCGATATTTTAGGTGCCCAAAGTCAATATGTGTATGCATCTTCTGCACCCGTTTATAATCCCAAATTCAACCTCAAAACACCCAAAAATTCGATTTTTTGGGTCCCAGAAGCGATCTGTAGATGCCAACTCAGTGCTAGAATGATTTCAAAATATAGGCTCAAAACATGGTAAAAATCTATATTTTAAGTGTCCAAAGTCTTTATGTGCATGCATCTTCTGTAACAGTTTAAATCTCAAATTCAGGCTTAAAACACCCGAAAATTCGGTATTTTTGGGTCCTAGAATCTATCTGTACATGCCTACTCCTAGTTATAATATTTTCAAGATACAGACCCAAAACATGCTCAAAATCGATATTTTAGGTGACCAAAGTCAATATGTGCATGCATCTTCTGTACCCCTTTATATCTCAAATTCAACCTCAAAACACCCGAAAATTCGATATTTTGGGGTCCCAGAAGCGATCTGTACATGCCTACTCAGATACAGGCCCAAAACATGATTAAAATCGATATTTTAGATGCCCAAAGTCAATATGTGCATGCATCTTCTGTACCTGTTTATATCTCAAATTCAGGCTCCAAACACCCGAAAATTCGATATTTTGGGGTCCCAGAAGCGATCTGTACATGCCTACTCCGTGTTAGAGTATTTTCAAAATACAGGCCCAAAACATGCTGAAAATCGATATTTTAGGTGCCTAAAGTCAATATGTGTATGCATCTTCTGCACCCGTTTATAATCCCAAATTCAACCTCAAAACACCTGAAAATTCGATTTTTAGGGTCCCAGAAGCGATCTGTACATGCCTACTCAGTGCTAGAATGTTCACAAAATATAGGCTCAAAACATGCTAAAAATCTATATTTTAAATGTCCAAAGTCGATATGTGCATGCATCTTCTGTAACCGTTTATATCTCAAATTCAGGCTTAAAACACCCGAAAATTCGGTATTTTTGGTCTTAGAATCTATCTGTACATGCCTACTCCTAGTTATAATGTTTTCAAGATACAGACCCAAAACATGCTCAAAATCGATATTTTAGGTGCCCAATGTCAATATGTGCATGCATCTTCTGTACCCCTTTATATCTCAAATTCAGGCTCAAAACACCCGTAAATTCGATATTTTGGGGTCCCAGAAGCGATCTGTACATGCCTACTCCGTGTTAGAGTATTTTCAAAATACAGGCCCAAAACATGCTGAATATCGATATTTTAGCTGCCCAAAGTCGATATCCCAAATTCATGCCCAAAACACCCGTAAATTCGATATTTTGGGGTCCCAGAAGCGATCTGGACATTCCTACTCCGTGTTAGAGTATTTTCAAAATTCAGGCCCAAAACATACTGAAAATCAATCTTTTAGGTGCACAAAGTCGATATGTGCATGTATATTCTGTACCCGTTTATATATCAAATTCAGGCTCAAAACACCCGAAAATTCGATATTTTTGGGTCCTAGAATCTATCTATACATGCCTACTCCTAGTTATAATGTTTTCAAGATACAGACTCAAAACATGCTGAAAATTTATATTTTAAGTGCATTAAGTCGATATCTGCATTCATCTTCAGTACCCATATAAATCTCAAATTCACGTTCAAAACCACGGAAAATTCAATATTTTTGGGTCCCAGAAGCGATCTGTACATGTCTACTCAGTGCTAGAATGTTTTCAAAATATAGACTTAAAATATGCTAAAAATCGATATTTTTGGTGTCCAAAGTCGATATGTGCATACATCTTTTGTACCCGTTTATATCTCAAATTCAGACTCAAAACACCCGAAAATTAGATATTTTTGTGTCCCAGAAGCGATCTGTACATGCCTACTCCTTGCTAGAATGTTTTCAAAATATAGACCCAAAACATGCTCAAAATCGATATTTTAGGTGCAAAAAGTCGATATGTGCATGCATCTTTTGTACCCGTTTATATTTCAAATTCAGGCTCAAAACACCCGAAAATTCGATATTTTTGTGTCCCAGAAGCGATCTGTACATGCCTACTCCGTGTTAGAGTATTTTCAAAATATAGGCCCAAAACATGCTAAAAATCGATAATTTGGGTGCCCAAAGTCGATATGTGCTTGCATCTTCTGCACCCGTTTATAATCCCAAATTCAACCTCAAAACACCCAAAAATTCGATTTTTTGGGTCCCAGAAGCGATCTGTAGATGCCAACTCAGTGCTAGAATGATTTCAAAATATAGGCTCAAAACATGGTAAAAATCTATATTTTAAGTGTCCAAAGTCTTTATGTGCATGCATCTTCTGTAACAGTTTAAATCTCAAATTCAGGCTTAAAACACCCGAAAATTCGGTATTTTTGGGTCCTAGAATCTATCTGTACATGCCTACTCCTAGTTATAATATTTTCAAGATACAGACCCAAAACATGCTCAAAATCGATATTTTAGGTGACCAAAGTCAATATGTGCATGCATCTTCTGTACCCCTTTATATCTCAAATTCAACCTCAAAACACCCGAAAATTCGATATTTTGGGGTCCCAGAAGCGATCTGTACATGCCTACTCAGATACAGGCCCAAAACATGATTAAAATCGATATTTTAGATGCCCAAAGTCAATATGTGCATGCATCTTCTGTACCTGTTTATATCTCAAATTCAGGCTCCAAACACCCGAAAATTCGATATTTTGGGGTCCCAGAAGCGATCTGTACATGCCTACTCCGTGTTAGAGTATTTTCAAAATACAGGCCCAAAACATGCTGAAAATCGATATTTTAGGTGCCTAAAGTCAATATGTGTATGCATCTTCTGCACCCGTTTATAATCCCAAATTCAACCTCAAAACACCTGAAAATTCGATTTTTAGGGTCCCAGAAGCGATCTGTACATGCCTACTCAGTGCTAGAATGTTCACAAAATATAGGCTCAAAACATGCTAAAAATCTATATTTTAAATGTCCAAAGTCGATATGTGCATGCATCTTCTGTAACCGTTTATATCTCAAATTCAGGCTTAAAACACCCGAAAATTCGGTATTTTTGGTCTTAGAATCTATCTGTACATGCCTACTCCTAGTTATAATGTTTTCAAGATACAGACCCAAAACATGCTCAAAATCGATATTTTAGGTGCCCAATGTCAATATGTGCATGCATCTTCTGTACCCCTTTATATCTCAAATTCAGGCTCAAAACACCCGTAAATTCGATATTTTGGGGTCCCAGAAGCGATCTGTACATGCCTACTCCGTGTTAGAGTATTTTCAAAATACAGGCCCAAAACATGCTGAATATCGATATTTTAGCTGCCCAAAGTCGATATCCCAAATTCATGCCCAAAACACCCGTAAATTCGATATTTTGGGGTCCCAGAAGCGATCTGGACATTCCTACTCCGTGTTAGAGTATTTTCAAAATTCAGGCCCAAAACATACTGAAAATCAATCTTTTAGGTGCACAAAGTCGATATGTGCATGTATATTCTGTACCCGTTTATATATCAAATTCAGGCTCAAAACACCCGAAAATTCGATATTTTTGGGTCCTAGAATCTATCTATACATGCCTACTCCTAGTTATAATGTTTTCAAGATACAGACTCAAAACATGCTGAAAATTTATATTTTAAGTGCATTAAGTCGATATCTGCATTCATCTTCAGTACCCATATAAATCTCAAATTCACGTTCAAAACCACGGAAAATTCAATATTTTTGGGTCCCAGAAGCGATCTGTACATGTCTACTCAGTGCTAGAATGTTTTCAAAATATAGACTTAAAATATGCTAAAAATCGATATTTTTGGTGTCCAAAGTCGATATGTGCATACATCTTTTGTACCCGTTTATATCTCAAATTCAGACTCAAAACACCCGAAAATTAGATATTTTTGTGTCCCAGAAGCGATCTGTACATGCCTACTCCTTGCTAGAATGTTTTCAAAATATAGACCCAAAACATGCTCAAAATCGATATTTTAGGTGCAAAAAGTCGATATGTGCATGCATCTTTTGTACCCGTTTATATTTCAAATTCAGGCTCAAAACACCCGAAAATTCGATATTTTTGTGTCCCAGAAGCGATCTGTACATGCCTACTCCGTGTTAGAGTATTTTCAAAATATAGGCCCAAAACATGCTAAAAATCGATAATTTGGGTGCCCAAAGTCGATATGTGCTTGCATCTTCTGTACCCGTTTATATCTCAAATTCAGACTCAAAACACCCGAAAATTAGATATTTTTGTGTCACAGAAGCGATCTGTACATGCCTACTCCTTCTTAGAATGTTATCAAGATACAGACCCAAAACATGCTCAAAATCGATATTTTAAGTGCAAAAAGTCGATATGTGCATGTATCTTCAGTACCCGTTTATATATCAAATTCAGGCTCAAAACACCCGAAAATTCGATATTTTGGGGTCCCAGAAGCGATCTGTGCATGCCTACTCAGATACTGGCCCAAAATATGCTGAAAACCTTTATTTTAGGTGCCCAAAGTCGATATGTGTATGCATATTCTGCCCCCGTTTATATCCCAAATTTAATCTCAAAACACCCGAAAATTCGATATTTTTGGGTCCCAGAAGTGATCTCTACATGGCTACTCAGTGCTCGAATGTTTTCAAAATATAGGCTCAAAACATGCTAAAAATCGATATTTTAAGTGTCCAACGTCGATATGTGCATGCATCTTCTGTTCCCGTTTATATCTCAAATTCAGGCCTAAAACACCCGAAAATTCGGTATTTTTGGATCCTAGAAGCGATCTGTACATGCCTACTCCTAGTTAGACTGTTTTCAAGATATAAACCCAAAACATGCTCAAAATCGATATTTTAGGTGCCCAAAACTCGATATGTGCATGCATCTTCAGTACCCGTTTATATCTCAAATTCAGGCTAAAAACACACGAAAATTCAATATTTTGGGGTCCACAAAGCGATCTGTACATGCCTACTCCGTGTTAGAGTATTTTCAAATTACTGGCCCAAAACATGCTGAAAATCGATATTTTAGGTGCCCAAAGTCAATATGTGCTTGCATCTTCTGTACCCGTTTCTATCTCAAATTTAGAGTCCAAACACACGAAAATTCGATATTTTGGGGTCCCAGAAGCGATCTGTACATGCCTACTCCGTGTTAGAGTATTTTCAAAATAGAGGCCCAAAACATGCTGAAAATCGATATTTTAGGTGCCCAAAGTCAATATGTGTATGCATCTTCTGCACCCGTTTATAATCCTAAATTCAACCTCAAACCACCTGAAAATTCGATTTTTTGGTTCCCAGAAGCGATCTGTAGCTACTCAGTGCTAGAATGTTTTCAAAATATAGGCTCAAAACATGCTAAAAATCTATATTTTAAGTGTCCAAAGTCAATATGTGCATGCATCTTCCGTAACAGTTTATATCTCAAATTCAGGCTCAAAACACCCGAAAATTTCGGTATTTTCGGGTCCTAGAATCTATCTGTACATGCCTACTCCTAGTTATAATATTTTCAAGATACAGACCCAAAACATGCTGAAAATCGATATTTTAGGTGCCCAAAGTCAGTATGTGTATGCATCTTCTGCACCCGTTTATAATCCCAAATTTAACCTCAAAACACCCAAAAATTCGATTTTTTGGGTCCCAAAAGCGATCTGTACATGCCTACTCAGTGCTAGAATGTTTTCAAAATATAGGCTCAAAACATGCTAAAAATCTATATTTTAAGTGTCCAAAGTCGATATGTGCATGCATCTTCTGTAACCGTTTATATCTCAAATTCAGGCTTAAAACATCCGAAAATTCGTTATTTTTGGGTCCTTGAATCTATCTGTACATGCCTACTACTAGTTATAATGTTTTCAAGATACAGACCCAAAACATGCTCAAAATCGATATTATAGGTGCCCAATGTCAATATGTGCATGCATCTTCTGTACCCCTTTATATCTCAAATTCAGGCTCAAAACACACGTAAATTCGATATTTTGGGGTCCCAGAAGCGATCTGTACATGCCTACTCCGTGTTAGAGTATTTTCAAAATACAGGCCCAAAACATGCTGAATATCGATATTTTAGCTGCCCAAAGTCGATATCCCAAATTCAGGCCCAAAACACCCGTAAATTCGATATTTTGGGGTCCCAGAAGCGATCTGGACATTCCTACTCCGTGTTAGAGTATTTTCAAAATTCAGGCCCAAAACATACTAAAAATCAATCTTTTAGGTGCCCAAAAGTCGATATATTCATGAATCTTCTGAACCCGTTTATATCTCAAATTCAGGCTCAAAACACCCGAAAATTCGATATTTTTGGGTCCTAGAATCTCTCTGTACATGCCTTCTCCTAGTTATAATGTTTTCAAGATACAGACCTAAAACATGCTCAAAATCGATATTTTAGGTGCCCAAAGTCAATATGTTCATGCATCTTCTGTACCCTTTTATATCTCAAATTCAGTCTCAAAACACCCGAAAATTCGATATTTTGGGGTCCCAGAAGCGATCTGCACATGCCTACTCAGATACAGGCCCAAAACATGCTAAAAATCGTTATTTTAGGTGCCCAAAGTCAATATGTGTATGCATCTTCTGCACCCGTTTATTTCCCAAATTCAACTTCAAAACTCCCGAAAATTCGATATTTTTGTTTCCCAGATGCGATCTGTACATGCCTACTCAGTGCTAGAAAGTTTTCAAAATATAGGCTCAAAACATGTTAAAAATCGATATTTTAAGTGTCCAAAGTTGATATGTGCATGCATCTTCTGTACCCGTTTATATCTCAAATTCAGGCTCAAATCACCAGAAAATTCGATATTTTGGGGTCCCAGAAGCGATCTGTACATGCCTACTCCTTGTTAGAGTATTTTCAAAATACAGGCCCAAAACATGCTAAAAATCGATATTTTAGGTGTCCAAAATCAATATGTGCATGAATCTTCTGAACCCGTTTATATCTCACATTCAGGCTCAAAACACCCGAAAATTCGATATTTTTGGGTCCTAGAATCTCTCTGTACATGCCTTCTCCTAGTTATAATGTTTTCAAGATACAGACCTAAAACATGCTCAAAATCGATATTTTAGGTGCCCAAAGTCAATATGTTCATGCATCTTCTGTACCCTTTTATATCTCAAATTCAGGCTCAAAACACCCGAAAATTCGATATTTTGGGGTCCCAGAAGCGATCTGCACATGCCTACTCAGATACAGGCCCAAAACATGCTAAAAATCGTTATTTTAGGTGCCCAAAGTCAATATGTGTATGCATCTTCTGCACCCGTTTATTTCCCAAATTCAACTTCAAAACTCCCGAAAATTCGATATTTTTGGGTCCCAGATGCGATCTGTACATGCCTACTCAGTGCTAGAAAGTTTTCAAAGTATAGGCTCAAAACATGTTAAAAATCGATATTTTAAGTGTCCAAAGTTGATATGTGCATGCATCTTCTGTACCCGTTTATATCTCAAATTAAGGCTCAAATCACCAGAAAATTCGATATTTTGGGGTCCCAGAAGCGATCTGTACATGCCTACTCCTTGTTAGAGTATTTTCAAAATACAGGCCCAAAACATGCTAAAAATCGATATTTTAGGTGTCCAAAATCAATATGTGCATGCATCTTCTGAACCCGTTTATATCTCAAATTTAGGCTCAAAACATCCGAAAATTCGATATTTTGGGATCCCAGAAGCGATCTGTACATGCCTACTCAGTGCTAGAATATTTTCAAAATATATGCCCAAAACATGCTAAAAATCGATATTTTAGGTGCCAAAGAAGATATCTCAAATTCAGGGCCAAAACACCTGAAAATTCAAAATTTTGGGTTCCCAGAAACGATCTGTACATGCCTACTCCGTGTTAGAGTATTTTCAAAATACAGGCCCAAAACATACTGAAAATCGATCTTTTAAGTGCCCAAAAGTCGATATGTGCATGCATCTTCTGAACCCGTTTATATCTCAAATGCAGGCTCCAAACACCCGAAAACTCGATATTTTGGGGTCCCAGAAGCGATCTGTACATACCTACTCAGATACAGGCCCAAAACATGCTAAAAATTGATATTTTAGTTGCCCAAAGTCAATATGTGCATGTATCTTCTGTACCCGTTTATATCTCAAATTCAGGCTCAAAACACCCGAGTATTCAATATTTTGGGGTCCCAGAAGCGATCTGTACATGCCTACTCAGTGCTAGAATATTTTCAAAACACAGGATCAAAACATGCTAAAAATCGATATTTTAGGTGCCCAAAGTCAATATCTCAAATTCAGGCCCAAAACACCGGAAAATTCGATATTTTGGGGTGCCAGAAGCAATCTCTACATTCCTTCTCCGTGTTAGAGTATTTTCAAAATACAGGCCCAAAACATGCTAAAAATCGATCTTTTAGGTGCCCAAAGTCGTTATGTGCATGCATCTTCTGAACCCGTTTATATCTCAAATTCAGGCTCAAAACACCCGAGAATTCGATATTTTGGGGTCCCAGAAGCGATATGTACATGCCTACTCCGTGTTAGAATATTTTCAAAATACAGGCCCAAACATTCTAAAAATCGATATTTTAAGTGCCCAAAGTCGAAATCTTAAATTCAGGCCCAAAACACCCGAAAAATCGATATTTTGGGGTCCCAGAAGCGATCTGTACATGCCTACTCCGTGTTAGAGTATTTTCAAAATACAGGCCCAAAACATACTGAAAATCGATTTTGTAGGTGCCCAAAAGTCGATATGTGCATGCATCTTCTGTACCCGTTTATATCTCAAATTCAGGCTAAAAACACACGAAAATTCGATATTTTGGGGTCCACAAAGCGATCTGTACATGCCTACTCCGTGTTAGAGTATTTTCAAATTACTGGCCCAAAACATGCTGAAAATCGATATTTTATGTGCCCAAAGTCAATATGTGCTTGCATCTTCTGTACCCGTTTCTATCTCAAATTTAGAGTCCAAACACACGAAAATTCGATATTTTGGGGTCCCAGAAGCGATCTGTACATGCCTACTCAGTGTTAGAGTATTTTCAAAATAGAGGCCCAAAACATGCTGAAAATCGATATTTTAGGTGCCCAAAGTCAATATGTGCATGCATCTTCTGCACCCGTTTATAATCCTAAATTCAACCTCAAACCACCTGAAAATTCGATTTTTTGGTTCCCAGAAGCGATCTGTAGCTACTCAGTGCTAGAATGTTTTCAAAATATAGGCTCAAAACATGCTAAAAATCTATATTTTAAGTGTCCAAAGTCGATATGTGCATGCATCTTCTGTAACCGTTTATATCTCAAATTCAGGCTTAAAACATCCGAAAATTCGGTATTTTTGGGTCCTTGAATCTATCTGTACATGCCTACTACTAGTTATAATGTTTTCAAGATACAGACCAAAACATGCTCAAAATCGATATTTTAGGTGCCCAATGTCAATATGTGCATGCATCTTCTGTACCCCTTTATATCTCAAATTCAGGCTCAAAACACCCGTAAATTCGATATTTTGGGGTCCCAGAAGCGATCTGTACATGCCTACTCCGTGTTAGAGTATTTTCAAAATACAGGCCCAAAACATGCTGAATATCGATATTTTAGCTGCCCAAAGTCGATATCCCAAATTCAGGCCCAAAACACCCGTAAATTCGATATTTTGGGGTCCCAGAAGCGATCTGGACATTCCTACTCCGTGTTAGAGTATTTTCAAAATTCAGGCCCAAAACATACTAAAAATCAATCTTTTAGGTGCCCAAAAGTCGATATATTCATGAATCTTCTGAACCCGTTTATATCTCAAATTCAGGCTCAAAACACCCGAAAATTCGATATTTTTGGGTCCTAGAATCTCTCTGTACATGCCTTCTCCTAGTTATAATGTTTTCAAGATACAGACCTAAAACATGCTCAAAATCGATATTTTAGGTGCCCAAAGTCAATATGTTCATGCATCTTCTGTACCCTTTTATATCTCAAATTCAGGCTCAAAACACCCGAAAATTCGATATTTTGGGGTCCCAGAAGGGATCTGCACATGCCTACTCAGATACAGGCCCAAAACATGCTAAAAATCGTTATTTTAGGTGCCCAAAGTCAATATGTGTATGCATCTTCTGCACCCGTTTATTTCCCAAATTCAACTTCAAAACTCCCGAAAATTCGATATTTTTGGGTCCCAGATGCGATCTGTACATGCCTACTCAGTGCTAGAAAGTTTTCAAAATATAGGCTCAAAACATGTTAAAAATCGATATTTTAAGTGTCCAAAGTTGATATGTGCATGCATCTTCTGTACCCGTTTATATCTCAAATTCAGGCTCAAATCACCAGAAAATTCGATATTTTGGGGTCCCAGAAGCGATCTGTACATGCCTACTCCTTGTTAGAGTATTTTCAAAATACAGGCCCAAAACATGCTAAAAATCGATATTTTAGGTGTCCAAAATCAATATGTGCATGCATCTTCTGAACCCGTTTATATCTCAAATTCAGGCTCAAAACACCCGAAAATTCGATATTTTTGGGTCCTAGAATCTCTCTGTACATGCCTTCTCCTAGTTATAATGTTTTCAAGATACAGACCTAAAACATGCTCAAAATCGATATTTTAGGTGCCCAAAGTCAATATGTTCATGCATCTTCTGTACCCTTTTATATCTCAAATTCAGGCTCAAAACACCCGAAAATTCGATATTTTGGGGTCCCAGAAGCGATCTGCACATGCCTACTCAGATACAGGCCCAAAACATGCTAAAAATCGTTATTTTAGGTGCCCAAAGTCAATATGTGTATGCATCTTCTGCACCCGTTTATTTCCCAAATTCAACTTCAAAACTCCCGAAAATTCGATATTTTTGGGTCCCAGATGCGATCTGTACATGCCTACTCAGTGCTAGAAAGTTTTCAAAATATAGGCTCAAAACATGTTAAAAATCGATATTTTAAGTGTCCAAAGTTGATATGTGCATGCATCTTCTGTACCCGTTTATATCTCAAATTCAGGCTCAAATCACCAGAAAATTCGATATTTTGGGGTCCCAGAAGCGATCTGTACATGCCTACTCCTTGTTAGAGTATTTTCAAAATACAGGCCCAAAACATGCTAAAAATCGATATTTTAGGTGTCCAAAATCAATATGTGCATGCATCTTCTGAACCCGTTTATATCTCAAATTTAGGCTCAAAACACCCGAAAATTCGATATTTTGGGATCCCAGAAGCGATCTGTACATGCCTACTCAGTGCTAGAATATTTTCAAAATATATGCCCAAAACATGCTAAAAATCGATATTTTAGGTGCCAAAGAAGATATCTCAAATTCAGGCTCAAAACACCCGAAAATTCGATATTTTTGGGTCCTAGAATCTCTCTGTACATGCCTTCTCCTAGTTATAATGTTTTCAAGATACAGACCTAAAACATGCTCAAAATCGATATTTTAGGTGCCCAAAGTCAATATGTTCATGCATCTTCTGTACCCTTTTATATCTCAAATTCAGGCTCAAAACACCCGAAAATTCGATATTTTGGGGTCCCAGAAGCGATCTGCACATGCCTACTCAGATACAGGCCCAAAACATGCTAAAAATCGTTATTTTAGGTGCCCAAAGTCAATATGTGTATGCATCTTCTGCACCCGTTTATTTCCCAAATTCAACTTCAAAACTCCCGAAAATTCGATATTTTTGGGTCCCAGATGCGATCTGTACATGCCTACTCAGTGCTAGAAAGTTTTCAAAATATAGGCTCAAAACATGTTAAAAATCGATATTTTAAGTGTCCAAAGTTGATATGTGCATGCATCTTCTGTACCCGTTTATATCTCAAATTCAGGCTCAAATCACCAGAAAATTCGATATTTTGGGGTCCCAGAAGCTATCTGTACATGCCTACTCCTTGTTAGAGTATTTTCAAAATACAGGCCCAAAACATGCTAAAAATCGATATTTTAGGTGTCCAAAATCAATATGTGCATGCATCTTCTGAACCCGTTTATATCTCAAATTCAGGCTCAAAACACCCGAAAATTCGATATTTTTGGGTCCTAGAATCTCTCTGTACATGCCTTCTCCTAGTTATAATGTTTTCAAGATACAGACCTAAAACATGCTCAAAATCGATATTTTAGGTGCCCAAAGTCAATATGTTCATGCATCTTCTGTACCCTTTTATATCTCAAATTCAGGCTCAAAACACCCGAAAATTCGATATTTTGGGGTCCCAGAAGCGATCTGCACATGCCTACTCAGATACAGGCCCAAAACATGCTAAAAATCGTTATTTTAGGTGCCCAAAGTCAATATGTGTATGCATCTTCTGCACCCGTTTATTTCCCAAATTCAACTTCAAAACTCCCGAAAATTCGATATTTTTGGGTCCCAGATGCGATCTGTACATGCCTACTCAGTGCTAGAAAGTTTTCAAAATATAGGCTCAAAACATGTTAAAAATCGATATTTTAAGTGTCCAAAGTTGATATGTGCATGCATCTTCTGTACCCGTTTATATCTCAAATTCAGGCTCAAATCACCAGAAAATTCGATATTTTGGGGTCCCAGAAGCGATCTGTACATGCCTACTCCTTGTTAGAGTATTTTCAAAATACAGGCCCAAAACATGCTAAAAATCGATATTTTAGGTGTCCAAAATCAATATGTGCATGCATCTTCTGAACCCGTTTATATCTCAAATTTAGGCTCAAAACACCCGAAAATTCGATATTTTGGGATCCCAGAAGCGATCTGTACATGCCTACTCAGTGCTAGAATATTTTCAAAATATATGCCCAAAACATGCTAAAAATCGATATTTTAGGTGCCAAAGAAGATATCTCAAATTCAGGGCCAAAACACCTGAAAATTCAAAATTTTGGGTTCCCAGAAACGATCTGTACATGCCTACTCCGTGTTAGAGTATTTTCAAAATACAGGCCCAAAACATACTGAAAATCGATCTTTTAAGTGCCCAAAAGTCGATATGTGCATGCATCTTCTGAACCCGTTTATATCTCAAATGCAGGCTCCAAACACCCGAAAACTCGATATTTTGGGGTCCCAGAAGCGATCTGTACATGCCTACTCAGATACAGGCCCAAAACATGCTAAAAATTGATATTTTAGTTGCCCAAAGTCAATATGTGCATGTATCTTCTGTACCCGTTTATATCTCAAATTCAGGCTCAAAACACCCGAGTATTCAATATTTTGGGGTCCCAGAAGCGATCTGTACATGCCTACTCAGTGCTAGAATATTTTCAAAACACAGGATCAAAACATGCTAAAAATCGATATTTTAGGTGCCCAAAGTCAATATCTCAAATTCAGGCCCAAAACACCGGAAAATTCGATATTTTGGGGTGCCAGAAGCAATCTCTACATTCCTTCTCCGTGTTAGAGTATTTTCAAAATACAGGCCCAAAACATGCTAAAAATCGATCTTTTAGGTGCCCAAAGTCGTTATGTGCATGCATCTTCTGAACCCGTTTATATCTCAAATTCAGGCTCAAAACACCCGAGAATTCGATATTTTGGGGTCCCAGAAGCGATATGTACATGCCTACTCCGTGTTAGAATATTTTCAAAATACAGGCCCAAACATTCTAAAAATCGATATTTTAAGTGCCCTAAGTCGAAATCTTAAATTCAGGCCCAAAACACCCGAAAAATCGATATTTTGGGGTCCCAGAAGCGATCTGTACATGCCTACTCCGTGTTAGAGTATTTTCAAAATACAGGCCCAAAACATACTGAAAATCGATTTTGTAGGTGCCCAAAAGTCGATATGTGCATGCATCTTCTGTACCCGTTTATATCTCAAATTCAGGCTTCAAACACCCAAAAATTCGATATTTTGGGGTCCCAGAAGCGATCTGTACATACCTACTCAGATACAGGCCCAAACATGCTGAAAATCGATATTTTAGGTGCCCAAAGTCAATATGTGTATGCATCTTCTGCACCCGTTTATTTCCCAAATTCAACTTCAAAACTCCCGAAAATTCGATATTTTTGGGTCCCAGATGCGATCTGTACATGCCTACTCAGTGCTAGAAAGTTTTCAAAATATAGGCTCAAAACATGTTAAAAATCGATATTTTAAGTGTCCAAAGTTGATATGTGCATGCATCTTCTGTACCCGTTTATATCTCAAATTCAGGCTCAAAACACCCGAAAATTCGATATTTTGGGATCCCAGAAGCGATCTGTACATGCCTACTCAGTGCTAGAATATTTTCAAAATATATGCCCAAAACATGCTAAAAATCGATATTTTAGGTGCCCAAAGAAGATATCTCAAATTCAGGGCCAAAACACCTGAAAATTCAAAATTTTGGGTTCCCAGAAACGATCTGTACATGCCTACTCCGTGTTAGAGTATTTTCAAAATACAGGCCCAAAACATACTGAAAATCGATCTTTTAAGTGCCCAAAAGTCGATATGTGCATGCATCTTCTGAACCCGTTTATATCTCAAATGCAGGCTCCAAACACCCGAAAACTCGATATTTTGGGGTCCCAGAAGCGATCTGTTCATGCCTACTCAGATACAGGCCCAAAACATGCTAAAAATTGATATTTTAGTTGCCCAAAGTCAGTATGTGCATGTATCTTCTGTACCCGTTTATATCTCAAATTCAGGCTCAAAACACCCGAGTATTCAATATTTTGGGGTCCCAGAAGCGATCTGTACATGCCTACTCAGTGCTAGAATATTTTCAAAACACAGGATCAAAACATGCTAAAAATCGATATTTTAGGTGCCCAAAGTCAATATCTCAAATTCAGGCCCAAAACACCGGAAAATTCGATATTTTGGGGTGCCAGAAGCGATCTCTACATTCCTTCTCCGTGTTAGAGTATTTTCAAAATACAGGCCCAAAACATGCTAAAAATCGATCTTTTAGGTGCCCAAAGTCGTTATGTGCATGCATCTTCTGAACCCGTTTATATCTCAAATTCAGGCTCAAAACACCCGAGAATTCGATATTTTGGGGTCCCAGAAGCGATATGTACATGCCTACTCCGTGTTAGAATATTTTCTAAATACAGGCCCAAACATTCTAAAAATCGATATTTTAAGTGCCCAAAGTCGAAATCTTAAATTCAGGCCCAAAACACCCGAAAAATCGATATTTTGGGGTCCCAGAAGCGATCTGTACATGCCTACTCCGTGTTAGAGTATTTTCAAAATACAGGCCCAAAACATACTGAAAATCGATTTTGTAGGTGCCCAAAAGTCGATATGTGCATGCATCTTCTGTACCCGTTTATATCTCAAATTCAGGCTTCAAACACCCTAAAATTCGATATTTTGGGGTCCCAGAAGCGATCTGTACATACCTACTCAGATACAGGCCCAAACATGCTGAAAATCGATATTTTAGGTGCCCAAAGTCAATATGTGTATGCATCTTCTGCACCCGTTTATTTCCCAAATTCAACTTCAAAACTCCCGAAAATTCGATATTTTTGGGTCCCAGATGCGATCTGTACATGCCTACTCAGTGCTAGAAAGTTTTCAAAATATAGGCTCAAAACATGTTAAAAATCGATATTTTAAGTGTCCAAAGTTGATATGTGCATGCATCTTCTGTACCCGTTTATATCTCAAATTCAGGCTCAAATCACCAGAAAATTCGATATTTTGGGGTCCCAGAAGCGATCTGTACATGCCTACTCCTTGTTAGAGTATTTTCAAAATACAGGCCCAAAACATGCTAAAAATCGATATTTTAGGTGTCCAAAATCAATATGTGCATGCATCTTCTGAACCCGTTTATATCTCAAATTTAGGCTCAAAACACCCGAAAATTCGATATTTTGGGATCCCAGAAGCGATCTGTACATGCCTACTCAGTGCTAGAATATTTTCAAAATATATGCCCAAAACATGCTAAAACTCGATATTTTAGGTGCCCAAAGAAGATATCTCAAATTCAGGGCCAAAACACCTGAAAATTCAAAATTTTGGGTTCCCAGAAACGATCTGTACATGCCTACTCCGTGTTAGAGTATTTTCAAAATACAGGCCCAAAACATACTGAAAATCGATCTTTTAAGTGCCCAAAAGTAGATCTGTGCATGCATCTTCTGAACCCGTTTATATCTCAAATGCAGGCTCCAAACACCCGAAAACTCGATATTTTGGGGTCCCAGAAGCGATCTGTACATGCCTACTCAGATACAGGCCCAAAACATGTTAAAAATTGATATTTTAGTTGCCCAAAGTCAATATGTGCATGTATCTTCTGTACCCGTTTATATCTCAAATTCAGGCTCAAAACACCCGAGTATTCAATATTTTGGGGTCCCAGAAGCGATCTGTATATGCCTACTCAGTGCTAGAATATTTTCAAAACACAGGATCAAAACATGCTAAAAATCGATATTTTAGGTGCCCAAAGTCAATATCTCAAATTCAGGCCCAAAACACCGGAAAATTCGATATTTTGACGCCCCAGAAGCGATCTCTACATGCCTTCTCCGTGTTAGAGTATTTTCAAAATACAGGCCCAAAACATGCTAAAAATCGATATTTTAGGTGCCCAAAGTCGTTATGTGCATGCATCTTCTGAACCCGTTTATATCTCAAATTCAGGCTCAAAACACCCGAGAATTCCATATTTTGGGGTCCCAGAAGCGATATGTACATGCCTACTCCGTGTTAGAAGATTTTCAAAATACAGGCTCAAACATTCTAAAAATCGATATTTTAAGTGCCCAAAGTCGATATCTTAAATTCAGCCCCAAAACACCCGAAAAATCGATATTTTGTGGTCCCAGAAGCGATCTGTACATGCCTACTCCGTGTTAGAAGATTTTCAAAATACAGGCTCAAACATTCTAAAAATCGATATTTTAAGTGCCCAAAGTCGATATCTTAAATTCAGCCCCAAAACACCCGAAAATTCGATATTTTGGGGTCCCAGAAGCGATCTGTATATACCTATTAAGATACAGGCCCAAACATGCTGAAAATCGATATTTTACGTGCCCAAATTCAATATGTGTATGCATCTTCTGCACCCGTTTATATCCCAAATTCAACTTCATAACACCCGAGAATTCGATATTTTTGGTTCTCAGAAGCGATCTGTACATGCCTACTCAGTGCTAGAATGTTTTCAAAATATAGGCTCAAAACATGTTAAAAATCGATATTTTAAGTGTCCAAAGTTAATATGTGCATGCATCTTCTGTACCCGTTTATATCTCAAATTCAGGCTCAAAACACCCGAAAATTCGTTATTTTTGGGTCCTAGAAGCGATCTGTACATGCCTACTCCTAGTTAGAATGTTATCAAGATACAGACCCAAAATATGCTCAAAATCGATATTTTAGGTGCCCAAAAGTCGATATGTGCATGCATCTTCAGTACACGTTTATATCTCAAATTCAGGCTCAAATCACCTGAAAATTTGATATTTTAAGATCACAGAAGCGATCAGTACATGCCTACTCCTTGTTACAGTATTTTCAAAATACAGGCCCAAAACATGCTAAAAATCGATATTTTAGGTGCTCAAAGTCAATATGTGCATGCATCTTCTGTACCCGTTTATATCTCAAATTTAGGCTCAAAATACCCGAAAATTCGATATTTTGGGATCCCAGAAGCGATCTGTACATGCCTACTCAGTGCTAGAATATTTTCAAAATATAGGCCCAAAACATGCTAAAAATCGATATTTTAGTTGCCCAAAGAAGATATCTCAAATTCAGGGCCAAAACACCCGAAAATTCGATATTTTAGGTTCCCAGAAACGATCTGTACATGCCTACTCCGTTTTAGAGTATTTTCAAAATACAGGCCCAAAACATGCTGAAAATCCATATTTTAGGTGATCAAAGTCAATATGTGTTTGCATCATCTGCACCCGTTTATATCCCAAATTCAACCTCAAAAAACTTGAAAATTCGATATTTTGGGGTCCCATAAGCGATCTGTACATGCCTACTCAGTGCTAGAATATTTTCAAAATATAGGCTCAAAACAAGCTAAAAATCGATATTTTAAATGTCCAAAGTCAATATGTGCATGCATCTTCTGTATACGTTTATATCCCAAATTCAGGCTCAAAATACCCGAAAATTCGGTATTTTTGGTTCCTAGAAGCGATCTGTACATGCCTACTCCTAGTTAAAATGTTTTCAAGATACAGACCCAAAACATGCTCAAAATCGATATTTTAGGTGCCCAAAAGTTGATATGTGCATGCATCTTCAGTACCCGTTTATATCTCAAATTCAGGCTCAAAACACCCGAAAATTCGATATTTTGGGGTCCCAGAAGCGATCAGTACATGCCTACTCCGTGTTAGAGTGTTTTCATAATGCAGGCCCACAACATACTGAAAATCGATCTTTTAGGTGCCCAAAAGTCGATATGTGCATGCCTCTTCTCTACCCGTTTATATCTCAAATTCAGGCTCCAAACACCCGAAAAATCGATATTTTGCGGTCCCAGAAGCGATCTGTACATGCCTACTCAGTGCTAGAATATTTTCAAAATATAGGCCCAAAACATGCTAAAAATCGATATTTTAGGTGCCCAAAGTCGATATCTCAAATTCAGGCCCAGAACACACGTCAATTTGATATTTTGGGGTCCCAGAAGCGATCTGTACATGCCTACTCCGTGTTAGAGTATTTTCAAAATTCATGCCTATAACATACTAAAAATCAATCTTTTAGGTGCCCAAATGTCGATATATTCATGCATCTTCTGTACCTGTTTATATCTCAAATTCAGGCTCCTAACACCAGAAAAATTCGATATTATGGGGTCCCAGAAGCGATCTGTGCATACCTACTCCGTGTTAGAGTATTTTCAAAATACAGGCCCAAAACATGCTGAAAATCGTATATTTGAGGTGCCCAAAGTCAATATGTGTATGAATCTTCTGTACCCGTTTATATCCCAAATTCAACCTCAAAACACTTGAAAATTCGATATTTTTAGGTCCCAGAAACGATCTGTACATGCCTACTCAGTGCTAGAATATTTTCAACATATAGGCCCAAAACATGCTAAAAATCGATATTTTAGGTGCCCCAAGTCGATATCTCAAATTCACGCCCAAAACACCCGAAAATTCGTTATTTTGGGGTCCCAGAAGCAATCTGTACATGCCTATTCTGTGTTAGAGTATTTTCAAAATGCAGGCCCAAAACATACTGAAAATCGATCCTTTAGGTGCCCAAAAGTCGATATGTGAATGCATCTTCTATACCCGTTTATATCTCAAATTCAGGCTCAAAACACCCGAAAATTCGGTATTTTTGGGTCCTAAAAGCGAACTGTACATGCCTACTCCTAGTTAGAATGTTTTCAAGATACAGACCCAAAACAAGATCAAAATCGATATTTTAAGAGCCCAAAAGTCCAGATGTGCATGCATCTTCAGTACCCGTTTATATCTCAAATTCAGGCTCCAAACACCCGAAAATTAGATATTTTGGGATCCCAGAAGCGATCTGTACATGCCTACTCCGTTTTAGAGTATTTTCAAAATACAGGCCCAAAACATGCTTAAAATCCATAGTTTAGGTGATCAGGGTCAATATTTTTAGACACTTTAAATATCAATTTTTAGCATGTTTTGAGCCTATATTTTGAAAACATTCTATCACTGAGTAGGCATGTACAGACCGCTTCTGGGACCCAAAAATATAGAATTTTCGAGGTTCAATTTGGGATATTAACGGGTGCATAAGATGCATACACATATTGACTTTGGGCACCTTAAATATAGATTTTCAGCATGTTTTGGGCCTGTATCTGAGTAGGCATGTACAGATCGCTTCTAGGACCCAAAAATAGCGAATTTTCGGGTGTTTTGATCCTGAATTTGAGATATAAACGGGTACAGAAGATGCATGAACATATCGACTTTGGACACTTAAAATATCGATTTTTAGCATGTTTTGAAAATATAGACTCAAAGCCTATATTTTGAAAAAATTCTAGCACTGAGTAGGCATGTACAGACCGCTTCTGTTACCCAAAAATATCGAATTTTCGGGTGTTTTGAGGTTGAATTTGGGATATAAACGGGTGTAGAAGATGCATACACATATTGACTTTGGGCACCAAAAATATCGATTTTCAGCATGTTTTGGGCCTGTATTATGAAAACACTAACACGGAGTAGGCATGTACAGATCGCTTCTGGAACCTCAAAATATCGAATTATCGGGTGTTTGGAGCCTGAATTTGAGATATAAACGGGTACAGAAGATGCATGCACATATTTACTTTGGGCACCTAAAATATCGATTTTCAGCATGTTTTGGGCCTGTATAGATCGCTTCTGGGACCCTAAAATATCGAAATTTCGGGTGTTTGGAGCCGGAATTTGAGATATAAACGGGTACAGAAGATTCTTGCACATATCGACTTTTGGGCACCTAAAATATCGATTTTGAGCATGTTTTGGGTCTGTATCTTGAAAACATTCTAACTAGGAGTAGGCATGTACAGATCACTTCTAGGACCCAAAAATACCGAATTTTTGGGTGTTTTGAGCCTACATTTGGGATATAAACGGGTGCAGAAGATGCATACACATATTGACTTTGGGCACCTAAAATATCGATTTTCAGCATGTTTTGGGCATGTATCTGAGTAGGCATGTACAGATCGCTTCTGGGACCCAAAAATATCGAATTTTCGGGTGATTTGAGGTTGAATTTGGGATATAAACGGGTGAACAAGATGCATACACATATTGACTTTGGTCACCTAAAATATCGATTTTCAGCATGTTTTGGGCCTGTATTTTGAAAATACTCCAACACGGAGTAGGCAAGTACAGATCGCTTCTGGGACCCCAAAACATCGAATTTTCGGGTGTTTGGAGCCAGAATTTGAGATATAAACGGGTATAGAAGATGCATGCACATATCGACTTTTGGGCACCAAAATCTCGATTTTTAACATGTTTTGGGTCTGTATCTTGAAAACATTCTAACTAGGAGTAGGCATGTACAGAATGTTTCTAGGACCCAAAAATACCGAATTTTCGGGTGTTTTGAGCCTGAATTTGAGATATAAACGGGTACAGAAGATGAATGCACATATCGACTTTGGACACTTAAAATATCGATTTTGAGCATGTTTTGGGTCTGTATCTTGAAAACATTCTAACTAGGAGTAGGCATGTACAGATCGCTTCTGGGACCCCAAAATATCGAATTTTCTGGTGTTTTGAGCCTGAATTTGAGATATAAACGGGTACAGAAGATGCATGCACATATCAACTTTTGGACAGCTAAAATATCGATTTTTAGTATGTTTTGGGCCTATATTTTGAAAATTTTCTATCACTGATTAGGCATGTACAGATCGCTTGTGGGACCCAAAAATATCGAATTTTCGGGTGTTATGATGTTGAATTTGGAATATAAACGGGTGCAGAAGATGCATACACATATTGACTTTGGTCACTTAAAATATCGATTTTCAGCATGTTTTGGGCCTGTATTTTGAAAATACTCTAACACGGAGTAGGCAAGTACAGATCGCTTCTGGGACCCCAAAATATCGAATATTCGGGTGTTTTGGGCCTGAATTTGAGATATCGACTTTGGGCACCTAAAATATCGATTTTTAGCATGTTTTGAGCCTATATTTTGAAAACATTCTAGCACTGAGTAGGCATGTACAGATCGCTTCTGGGACCCAAAAATATCGAATTTTCGCGTGTTTTGAGCCTGAAAATGAGATATAAACAGGTACTGCAGATGCATGCACATATCGACTTTTGGGCACTTAAAATATCGATTTTGAGCATGTTTTTGGTCTGTATCTTGAAAACATTCTAACTAGGAGTAGGCATGTACAGATCGCTTCTAGGACCCAAAAATACCGAATTTTCGGGTGTTTCGAGGTTGAATTTGGGATATCGACTTTGGGCACCTAAAATATCGATTTTTTAGCATGTTTTGGGCCTATTTTTTGAAAATATTCTAGCACTAAGTAGGCATGTACAGATCGCTTGTGGGACCCAAAAATATCGAATTTTCGGGTGTTTTGAGGTTGAATTTGGGATTTAAACGGGTGCTTAAGATGCATACACATATTGACTTTGGTCACCTAAAATATCGATTTTCAGCATGTTTTGGGCCTGTATTTTGAAAATACTATAATACGGAGTAGGCAAGTACAGATCGCTTCTGGGACCCCAAAATATCGAATTTTCGGGTGTTTGGAGCCTGAATTTGAGATATAAACGGGTACAGAAGATGCATCCACATATCGAGTTTTGGGCACCTAAAAGATCGATTTTCAGTATGTTTTGGGCCTGTATATTGAAAATACTCTAAGACGGAGTAGGCATGTACAGATCGCTTCTGGGACCCCAAAATATCGAATTTTCGGGTGTTTTGAGCCTATATTTTACAAAAAACATTCTAGCACTGAGTAGGCATGTACAGATCGCTTCTGGGACCCAAAAATATCGAATTTTCGGGTGATTTGAGGTTGAATTTGTGATATAAACGGGTGAACAAGATGCATACACATATTGACTTTGGTCACCTAAAATATCGATTTTCAGCATGTTTTGGGCCTGTATTTTGAAAATACTCCAACACGGAGTAGGCAAGTACAGATCGCTTCTGGGACCCCAAAACATCGAATTTTCGGGTGTTTGGAGCCTGAATTTGAGATATAAACGGGTATAGAAGATGCATGCACATATCGACTTTTGGGCACCAAAATCTCGATTTTTAACATGTTTTGGGTCTGTATCTTGAAAACATTCTAACTAGGAGTAGGCATGTACAGAATGTTTCTAGGACCCAAAAATACCGAATTTTCGGGTGTTTTGAGCCTGAATTTGAGATATAAACGGGTACAGAAGATGCATGCACATATCGACTTTGGACACTTAAAATATCGATTTTGAGCATGTTTTGGGTCTGTATCTTGAAAACATTCTAACTAGGAGTAGGCATGTACAGATCGCTTCTGGGACCCCAAAATATCGAATTTTCTGGTGTTTTGAGCCTGAATTTGAGATATAAACGGGTACAGAAGATGCATGCACATATCAACTTTTGGACAGCTAAAATATCGATTTTTAGTATGTTTTGGGCCTATATTTTGAAAATTTTCTAGCACTGATTAGGCATGTACAGATCGCTTGTGGGACCCAAAAATATCGAATTTTCGGGTGTTATGATGTTGAATTTGGAATATAAACGGGTGCAGAAGATGCATACACATATTGACTTTGGTCACTTAAAATATCGATTTTCAGCATGTTTTGGGCCTGTATTTTGAAAATACTCTAACACGGAGTAGGCAAGTACAGATCGCTTCTGGGACCCCAAAATATCGAATATTCGGGTGTTTTGGGCCTGAATTTGAGATATCGACTTTGGGCACCTAAAATATCGATTTTTAGCATGTTTTGAGCCTATATTTTGAAAACATTCTAGCACTAAGTAGGCATGTACAGATCGCTTCTGGGACCCAAAAATATCGAATTTTCGCGTGTTTTGAGCCTGAAAATGAGATATAAACAGGTACTGCAGATGCATGCACATATCGATTTTTGGGCACTTAAAATATCGATTTTGAGCATGTTTTTGGTCTGTATCTTGAAAACATTCTAACTAGGAGTAGGCATGTACAGATCGCTTCTAGGACCCAAAAATACCGAATTTTCGGGTGTTTCGAGGTTGAATTTGGGATATCGACTTTGGGCACCTAAAATATCGATTTTTAGCATGTTTTGGGCCTATATTTTGAAAATATTCTAGCACTAAGTAGGCATGTACAGATCGCTTCTGGGACCCAAAAATATCGAATTTTCGGGTGTTTTGAGGTTGAATTTGGGATTTAAACGGGTGCTTAAGATGCATACACATATTGACTTTGGTCACCTAAAATATCGATTTTCAGCATGTTTTGGGCCTGTATTTTGAAAATACTATAATACGGAGTAGGCAAGTACAGATCGCTTCTGGGACCCCAAAATATCGAATTTTCGGGTGTTTGGAGCCTGAATTTGAGATATAAACGGGTACAGAAGATGCATCCACATATCGAGTTTTGGGCACCTAAAAGATCGATTTTCAGTATGTTTTGGGCCTGTATATTGAAAATACTCTAAGACGGAGTAGGCATGTACAGATCGCTTCTGGGACCCCAAAATATCGAATTTTCGGGTGTTTTGAGCCTATATTTTACAAAAAACATTCTAGCACTGAGTAGGCATGTACAGATCGCTTCTGGGACCCAAAAATATCTAATTTTCGGGTGATTTGAGGTTGAATTTGTGATATAAACGGGTGAACAAGATGCATACACATATTGACTTTGGTCACCTAAAATATCGATTTTCAGCATGTTTTGGGCCTGTATTTTGAAAATACTCCAACACGGAGTAGGCAAGTACAGATCGCTTCTGGGACCCCAAAACATCGAATTTTCGGGTGTTTGGAGCCTGAATTTGAGATATAAACGGGTATAGAAGATGCATGCACATATCGACTTTTGGGCACCAAAATCTCGATTTTTAACATGTTTTGGGTCTGTATCTTGAAAACATTCTAACTAGGAGTAGGCATGTACAGAATGTTTCTAGGACCCAAAAATACCGAATTTTCGGGTGTTTTGAGCCTGAATTTGAGATATAAACGGGTACAGAAGATGCATGCACATATCGACTTTGGACACTTAAAATATCGATTTTGAGCATGTTTTGGGTCTGTATCTTGAAAACATTCTAGCTAGGAGTAGGCATGTACAGATCGCTTCTGGGACCCAAAAATATCGAATATTCGGGTGATTTGAGGTTGAATTTGGGATATAAACGTGTGCAGAAGATGCATACACATATTGACTTTGGTCACCTAAAATATCGATTTTCAGCATGTTTTGGGCCTCTATTTTGAAAATACACTAACTCGGAGTAGGCAAGTACAGATTGCTTCTGGGACCCCAAAATATCGAATTTTCGGGTGTTTTGAGGTTTATTTTGGGATATAAACGGGTTCAGAAGATGCATACACATATTGAATTGGGGAACCTAAAATATCGATTTTGAGCATGTTTTTGGTCTGTATCTTGAAAACATTCTAACTAGGAGTAGGCATGTACAGATCGCTTCTAGGACCCAAAAATATCGAATTTTCGGGTGTTTCGAGGTTGAATTTGGGATATAAACGGGTGCTTATGATGCATACACCTATTGACTTTGGTCACCTAAAATTTCGATTTTCAGCATGTTTTGGGCATGTATTTTGAAAATACTATAATACGGAGTAGGCAAGTACAGATCGCTTCTGGGACCCCAAAATATCGAATTTTCGGGTGTTTGGAGCCTGAATTTGAGATATAAACGGGTACAGAAGATGCATCCACATATCGAGTTTTGGGCACCTAAAAGATCGATTTTCAGTATGTTTTGGGCCTGTATATTGAAAATACTCTAAGACGGAGTAGGCATGTACAGATCGCTTCTGGGACCCCAAAATATCGAATTATCGGGTGTTTTGAGCCTATATTTTACAAAAAACATTCTAGCACTGAGTAGGCATTTACAGATCGCTTCTGGGACCCAAAAATATCGAATTTTCGGGTGATTTGAGGTTGAATTTGGGATATAAACGAGTGAGGAAGATGCATACACATATTGACTTTGGTCACCTAAAATATCGATTTTCAGCATGTTTTGGGCCTGTATTTTGAAAATACTCCTACACGGAGTAGGCAAGTACAGATCGCTTCTGGGACCCAAAAACATCGAATTTTCGGGTGTTTGGAGCCTGAATTTGAGATATAAACGGGTATAGAAGATGCATGCACATATCGACTTTTGGGCACCAAAATCTCGATTTTTAACATGTTTTGGGTCTGTATCTTGAAAACATTCTAACTAGAAGTAGGCATGTACAGAATGTTTCTAGGACCCAAAAATACCGAATTTTCGGGTGTTTTGTTCCTGAATTTGAGATATAAACGGGTACAGAAGATGCATGCACATATCGACTTTGGACACTTAAAATATCGATTTTCAGCATGTTTTAAGCCTATAATTTGAAAATACTCTAACAAGGAGTAGGCATGTACAGTTCGCTTATGGAACCCCAAAATATCGAATTTTCGGGTGTTTTGGGCCTGAATTTGAGATATCGACTTTGGGCACCTAAAATATCGATTTTTAGCATGTTTTGGGCCTATATTTTGAAAATATTCTAGCTCTAAGTAGGCATGTACAGATCGCTTGAGGGACCCAAAAATATCGAATTTTCGGGTGTTTTGAGGTTGAATTTGGGATATAAACGGGTGCTTAAGATGCATACACATATTGACTTTGGTCACCTAAAATATCGATTTTCAGCATGTTTTGGGCCTGTATTTTGAAAATACTATAATACGGAGTAGGCAAGTACAGATCGCTTCTGGGACCCCAAAATATCGAATTTTCGGGTGTTTGGAGCCTGAATTTGAGATATAAACGGGTACAGAAGATGCATCCACATATCGAGTTTTGGGCACCTAAAAGATCGATTTTCAGTATGTTTTGGGCCTGTATATTGAAAATACTCTAACACGGAGTAGGCATGTACAGATCGCTTCTGGGACCCCAAAATTTCGAATTTTCGGGTGTTTTGAGCCTATATTTTACAAAAAACATTCTAGCACTGAGTAGGCATGTACAGATCGCTTCTGGGACCCAAAAATATCGAATTTTCAGGTGATTTGAGGTTGAATTTGGGATATAAACGGGTTCAGAAGATGCATACACATATTGAATTGGGGAACCTAAAATATCGATTTTCAGCATGTTTTTGGTCTGTATCTTGAAAACATTCTAACTAGGAGTAGGCATGTACAGATCGCTTTTAGGACCCAAAAATACCGAATTTTCGGGTGTTTTTAGCCTGAATTTGGGATATAAACGGGTGCAGAAGATGCATACACATATTAACTTTGGGCACATAAAATATCGATTTTCAGCATGTTTTGGGCCTGTATCTGAGTAGGCATGTACAGATCGATTCTGTGACCCCAAAATATCGAATTTCCTAATGTTTTGGGCCTGAATTTGAGATATCGACTTTGGGCACATAAAATATCGATTTTTAGCATGTTTTGGGCCTATATTTTAAAAGCATTCTAGCACTGACTAGGCATGTACAGATTGCTTCTGGAACCCCAAATTATCGAATTTTCGGGTGTTTTGAGCCTGAATTTGAGATATAAACGGGTACAGAAAATGCATGCACATATTGACTTTGGGCACCTAAAATATCGATTTTCAGAATGTTTTGGGCCTGTATTTTGAAAATACTCTAACACGGAGTAGGCATGTACAAATTGCTTCTGGGACCCAAACATATCGAATTTTCGGGTTTTTTGAGCCTGAATTTGAGATATAAACAGGTACGGAAGATGCATGCACATATCGACTTTTGGGCACCTAAAATATCGATTTTAATCATGTTTTGGGCCTGTATCTTGAAAACATTTTAACTAGGAGTAGGCATGTACAGATCGCTTCTAGGACCCGAAAATACCGAATTTTCGGGTGTGTTGAACCTGAATTTGAGATATAAACGGGTACAGAAGATGCATGCACATATCGACTTTGGACACTGAAAATATCGATTTTTAGCATGTTTTGAGCCTATATTTTGAAAACATCCTACTACTGAGTAGGAATGTACAGTTTGCATCTGGGACTCATAAATATCGAATTTTCGGGTGTTTTGAGGTTGAATTTGGTATATAAACGGGTGAAGAAGATGCATACACCTATTGACTTTGGGCACAAAAAATATCGATTTTCAGCATGTTTTGGGCCTGTATCTGAGTAGGCATGTACAGATCGCTTCTGGGACCCCAAAATATCGAATTTTCGGGTGTTTAGAGCCGGAATTTGAGATATAAATGGGTACAGAAGATGCATGCACATATCGACTTTTGGGCACCTAAAATATCGATTTTCTGTATGTTTTGGGCCTGTATTTTGAAAATACTCTAACATGGAGTAGGAATGTACAGATCGCTTCTGGGACCCCAAAATATCGAATTTTCGGGTGTTTTGGGCCTGAATTTGAGATATCGACTTTGGGCACCTAAAATATCGATTGGTAGCATGTTTTGGGCCTATATTTTGAAAATATTCTAGCACTGAGTAGGCATGTACAGATCGCTTCTGGGACCCCAAAATATCAAATTTTCGGGTGTTTTGAGCCTGAATTTGAGATATAAACGGGTACAGAAAATGCATGCACATATTGACTTTGGGCACATAAAATATCGATTTTCAGCATGTTTTGGGCCTGTATTTTGAAAATACTCTAACACGGAGTAAGCATGTACAGATCGCTTCTGGGACCCAAAAATATCGAATTTTCCGGAGTTCTGAGCCTGAATTTGAGATATAAACAGGTACTGAAGATGCATGCACATATCGACTTTTGGGCACCTAAAATAAAGATTTTGAGCATGTTTTGGGTCTGTATCTTGAAAACATTCTAACTAGGACTAGGCAACTACAGATCGCCTCTAGGACCCAAAAATATCGAATTTTCGGGTGTTTTGAGGTTGAATTTGGAATATAAACAAGTGCAGAAGACTCATACATATATTAAATTTGAGCACCTAAAATATCGATTTTCAGCATGTTTTGGGCATGTATCTGAGTAGGCATTTACAGATCGCTTCTTGGACCCCAAAATATCGAATTTTCGGGTGTTTGGAGCCTGAATTTGAGATATAAATGGGTACAGAAGATGCATGCACATATCGACTTTTGGGCACCTAAAATATCGATTTTCTGTATGTTTTGGGCCTGTATTTTGAATATACTCTAACATGGAGTAGGAATGTACAAATCGCTTCTGGGATCCCAAAATATCGAATTTTAGGGTGTTTTGGGCCTGAATTTGAGATATCGACTTTAGGCACCTAAAATATCGATTTTCAGCATGTTTTGGGCCTGTATTTTTAAAATACTCTAACACGGAGTAGGCATGTACAGATCGCTTCTGGGACCCAAAAATATCGAATTTTCGGGTGTTCTGAGCCTGAATTTGAGATATAAACAGGTACTGAAGATGCATGCACATATCGACTTTTGAGCACCTAATATATCGATTTTCAGCATGTTTTGGGTCTCTATATTGAAAACATTCTAACTAGGAGTAGGCATCTACAGATCGCTTCTAGGACCCAAAAATATCGAATTTTCGGGTGTTTTGAGTTTGAATTTGGGATATAAACGGGTGCATAAGATGCATACACATATTGACTTTGGTCACCTAAAATATCGATTTTCAGCATGTTTTGGGCCTGTATTTTGAAAATACTCTAACACGGAGTAGGCAAGTACAGATTGCTTCTCGGACCCCAAAATATCGAATTTTCGGGTGTTTGGAGCCTGAATTTGAGATATAAATGGGTACAGAAGATGCATGCACATATCGAATTTTGGGCACCTAAAATATCGATTTTCTGTATGTTTTGGGCCTGTATTTTGAAAATACTCTAACATGGAGTAGGAATGTACAGATCGCTTCTGGGACCCAAAAATATCGAATTTTCTGGTGTTTTGGGCCTGAATTTGAGATATCGACTTTAGGCACCTAAAATATCGATTTTTAGCATGTTTTGGGCCTATATTTTGAAAATATTCTAGCACTGAGTAGGCATGTACAGATCGCTTCTGGGACCCCAAAATATCGAATTTTCGGGTGTTTTGAGCCTGAATTTGAGATATAAACGGGTACAGAAAATGCATGCACATATTGACTTTGGGCACCTAAAATATCGATTATCAGCATGTTTTGGGCCTGTATTTTGAAAATACTCTAACACGGAGTAGGCATGTACAGATCGCTTCTGGGACCCAAAAATATCGAATTTTCCGGAGTTCTGAGCCTGAATTTGAGATATAAACAGGTACTGAAGATGCATGCACATATCGACTTTTGGGCACCTAAAATATCGATTTTGAGCATGTTTTGGGTCTGTATCTTGAAAACATTCTAACTAGGAGTAGGCAACTACAGATCGCTTCTAGGACCCAAAAATATCGAATTTTCGTGTGTTTTGAGGTTGAATTTGGAATATAAACGAGTGCAGAAGACGCATACATATATTAAATTTGGACACCTAAAATATCGATTTTCAGCATGTTTTGGGCCTGTATCTGAGTAGGCATTTACAGATCGCTTCTGGGACCCCAAAATATCGAATTTTCGGGTGTTTGGATCCTGAATTTGAGATATAAACGGGTACAGAAGATGCATGCATGTAGTATGTTTTGGGCCTGTATTTTGAAAATACTCTAACACGGAGTAGGCATGTACAGTTTGCTTCTGGGACTCCATAATATCGAATTTTCGGGTGTTTTGGGCCTTAATTTGAGATATCGACTTTGGGCACCTAAAATATCGATTTTCAGCATGTTTTGGGCCTGTATCTGAGTAGGCATGTACAGATCGCTTCTTGGACCCCAAAATATCGAATTTTCGGGTGTTTGGAGCCTGAATTTGAGATATAAATGGGTACAGAAGATGCATGCACATATCGACTTTTGGGCACCTAAAATATCGATTTTCTGTATGTTTTGGGCCTGTATTTTGAAAATACTATATCATGGAGTAGGAATGTACAAATCGCTTCTGGGATCCCAAAATATCGAATTTTCGGGTGTTCTGAGCCTGAATTTGAGATATAAACAGGTACTGAAGATGCATGCACATATCGACTTTTGAGCACCTAATATATCGATTTTGAGCATGTTTTCGGTCTGTATATTGAAAACATTCTAACTAGGAGTAGGCATCTACAGATCGCTTTTAGGATCCAAAAATATCGAATTTTCAGGTGTTTTGAGGTTGAATTTGGGATATAAACGGGTGCATAAGATGCATACACATATTGACTTTGGTCACCTAAAATATCGATTTTCAGCATGTTTTGGGCCTGTATTTTGAAAATACACTAACACGGAGTAGGCAAGTACAGATTGCTTCTGGGACCCCAAAATATCGAATTTTCGGGTGTTTGGAGCCTGAATTTGAGATATAAATGTTTACAGAAGATGAATGCACACATCGACTTTTGGGCACCTAAAATATCGATTTTCTGTATGTTTTGGGCCTGTATTTTGAAAATACTCTAACATGGAGTAGGAATGTACAGATCGCTTCTGGGACCCCAAAATATCGAATTTTCGGGTGTTTTGAGCCTGAATTTGAGATATAAACGGGTACAGAAAATGCATGCACATATTGACTTTGGGCACCTAAAATATCGATTATCAGCATGTTTTGGTCCTGTATTATGAAAATACTCTAACAAGGAGTAGGAATGTACTGATCGCTTCTGGGACCCCAAAATATCGAATTTTCGGGTGTTTTGAGGTTGAATTTGGAATATAAACGAGTGCAGAAGACGCATACATATATTAAATTTGGACACCTAAAATATCGATTTTCAGCATGTTTTGGGCCTGTATATGAGTAGGCATTTACAGATCGCTTCTGGGACCCCAAAATATCGAATTTTCGGGTGTTTGGATCCTGAATTTGAGATATAAACGGGTACAGAAGATGCATGCATGTAGTATGTTTTGGGCCTGTATTTTGAAAATACTCTAACACGGAGTAGGCATGTACAGTTTGCTTCTGGGACTCCATAATATCGAATTTTCGGGTGTTTTGGGCCTTAATTTGAGATATCGACTTTGGGCACCTAAAATATCGATTTTCAGCATGTTTTGGGCCTGTATCTGAGTAGGCATGTACAGATCGCTTCTTGGACCCCAAAATATCGAATTTTCGGGTGTTTGGAGCCTGAATTTGAGATATAAATGGGTACAGAAGATGCATGCACATATCGACTTTTGGGCACCTAAAATATCGATTTTCTGTATGTTTTGGGCCTGTATTTTGAAAATACTATAACATGGAGTAGGAATGTACAAATCGCTTCTGGGATCCCAAAATATCGAATTTTCGGGTGTTTTGGGCCTGAATTTGAGATATCGACTTAAGGCACCTAAAATATCGATTTTCAGCATGTTTTGGGCCTGTATTTTTAAAATACTCTAACACGGAGTAGGCATGTACAGATCGCTTCTGGGACCCAAAAATATCGAATTTTCGGGTGTTCTGAGCCTGAATTTGAGATTTAAACAGGTACTGAAGATGCATGCACATATCGACTTTTGAGCACCTAATATATCGATTTTGAGAATGTTTTCGGTCTGTATATTGAAAACATTCTAACTAGGAGTAGGCATCTACAGATCGCTTTTAGGATACAAAAATATCGAATTTTCAGGTGTTTTGAGGTTGAATTTGGGATATAAACGGGTGCATAAGATGCATACACATATTGACTTTGGTCACCTAAAATATCGATTTTCAGCATGTTTTGGGCCTGTATTTTGAAAATACTCTAACACGGAGTAGGCAAGTACAGATTGCTTCTGGGACCCCAAAATATCGAATTATCGGGTGTTTGGAGCCTGAATTTGAGATATAAATGGGTACAGAAGATGCATGCACACATTGACTTTTGGGCACCTAAAATATCGATTTTCTGTATGTTTTGGGCCTGTATTTTGAAAATACTCTAACATGGAGTAGGAATGTACAGATCGCTTCTGCGACCCCAAAATATCGAATTTTCGGGTGTTTTAAGCCTGAATTTGAGATATAAACGGGTACAGAAAATGCATGCACATATTGACTTTGGGCACCTAAAATATCGATTATCAGCATGTTTTGGGCCTGTATTTTGAAAATACTCTAACACGGAGTAGGCATGTACAGATGGCTTCTGGGACCCAAAAATATCGAATTTTCGGGTGTTCTGAGCCTGAATTTGAGATATAAACAGGTACTGAAGATCCATGCACATATCGACTTTTGAGCACCTAAAATATCAATTTTGAGCATGTTTTGGGTCCGTATATTGAAAACATTCTAACTAGGAGTAGGCATCTACAGATCGCTTCTAGGACCCAAAAATATCGAATTTTCGGGTGTTTTAAGGTTGAATTTGGGATATAAACGGGTGCAGAAGATGCATCCACATATCGACTTTTGGGCACCTAAAAGATCGATTTTCAGTATGTTTTGGGCCTGTATATTGAAAATACTCTAACACGGAGTAGGCATGTACAGATCGCTTCTGGGACCCCAAAATATCGAATTTTCGGGTGTTTTGGGCCTGAATTTGAGATATCGACTTTGGGCACATAAAATATCGATTTTTAGCATGTTTTGGGCCTGTATCTGAGTAGGCATGTACAGATCGCTTCTTGGACCCCAAAATATCGAATTTTCGGGTGTTTGGAGCCTGAATTTGAGATATAAATGGGTACAGAAGATGCATGCACATATCGACTTTTGGGCACCTAAAATATCGATTTTCTGTATGTTTTGGGCCTGTATTTTGAAAATACTCTAACATGGAGTAGGAATGTACAGATCGCTTCTGGGACCCCAAAAAATCAAATTTTCGGGTGTTTTGGGCCTGAATTTGATATATCGACTTTAGGCACCTAAAATATCGATTTTCTGCATGTTCCGGGCCTGTATTTTTAAAATACTCTAACACGGAGTAGGCATGTATAGATCGCTTCTGGGACCCACAAATATCGAATTTTCGGGTGTTCTGAGCCTGAATTTGAGATATAAACAGGTACTGAAGATGCATGCACATATCGACTTATGAGCACCTAATATATCGATTTTGAGCATGTTTTGGGTCTGTATATTGAAAACATTCTAACTAGGAGTAGGCATCTACAGATCGCTTCTAGGACCCAAAAATATCGAATTTTCGGGTGTTTTGAGGTTGAATTTGGGATATAAACGGGTGCAGAAGATGCATACACATATTGACTTTGGTCACCTAAAATATCGATTTTCAGCATGTTTTGGGCCTGTATTTTGAAAATACTCTAACACGGAGTAGGCAAGTACAGATTGCTTCTGGGACCCCAAAATATCGAATTTTCGGGTGTTTGGAGCCTGAATTTGAGATATAAATGGGTACAGAAGATGCATACACATATCGACTTTTGGGCACCTATAATATCGATTTTCTGTATGTTTTGGGCCTGTATTTTGAAAATACTCTAATATGGAGTAGGAATGTACAGATCGCTTCTGGGACCCAAAAATATCGAATTTTCGGGTGTTTTGGGCCTGAATTTGAGATATCGACTTTAGGCACCTAAAATATCGATTTTTAGCATGTTTTGGGCCTATATTTTGAAAATATTCTAGCACTGAGTAGGCATGTACAGATCGCTTCTGGGACCCCAAAATATCGAATTTTCGGGTGTTTTGAGCCTGAATTTGAGATATAAACGGGTACAGAAAATGCATGCACATATTGACTTTGGGCACCTAAAATATCGATTTTCAGCATGTTTTGGGCCTGTATTTTGAAAATACTCTAACACGGAGTAGGCATGTACAGATCGCTTCTGGGACCCAAAAATATCGAATTTTCGGGTGTTTTGAGCCTGAATTTGAGATATAAACAGGTACTGAAGATCCATGCACATATCGACTTTTGAGCACCTAAAATATCGATTTTGAGCATGTTTTGGGTCCGTATATTGAAAACATTCTAACTAGGAGTAGGCATCTACAGATCGCTTCTAGGACCCGAAAATATCAAATTTTTGGGTGTTTTAAGGTTGAATTTGGGATATAAACGGGTGCAGAATATGCATCCACATATCGACTTTTGGGCACCTAAAAGATCGATTTTCTGTATGTTTTGGGCCTGTATTTTGAAAATACTCTAATATGGAGTAGGAATGTACAGATCGCTTCTGGGACCCCAAAATATCAAATTTTCGGGTGTTTTGGGCCTGAATTTGAGATATCGACTTTAGGCACCTAAAATATCGATTTTCAGCATGTTTTGGGCCTGTATTTTGAAAATTCTCCAACACGGAGTAGGCAAGTGCAGATTGCTTCTTGGTCCCCAAAATATCGAATTTTCGGGTGTTTGGAGCCTGAATTTGAGATATAAATGGGTACAGAAGATGCATGCACATATCGACTTTTGGGCACCTAAAATATCGATTTTCTGTATGTTTTGGGCCTGTATTTTGAAAATACTCTAACATGGAGTAGGAATGTACAGATCGCTTCTGGGACCCCAAAATATCAAATTTTCGGGTGTTTTGGGCCTGAATTTGAGATATCGACTTTAGGCACCTAAAATATCGATTTTCAGCATGTTCCGGGCCTGTATTTTTAAAATACTCTAACACGGAGTAGGCATGTACAGATCGCTTCTGGGACCCAAAAATATCGAATTTTCGGGTGTTCTGAGCCTGAATTTGAGATATAAACAGGTACTAAAGATGCATGCACATATCGACTTATGAGCACCTAATATATCGATTTTGAGCATGTTTTGGGTCTGTATATTGAAAACATTCTAACTAGGAGTAGGCATCTACAGATCGCTTCTAGGACCCAAAAATATCGAATTTTCGGGTGTTTTGAGGTTGAATTTGGGATATAAACGGGTGCAGAAGATGCATACACATATTGACTTTGGTCACCTAAAATATCGATTTTCAGCATGTTTTGGGCCTGTATTTTGAAAATTCTCCAACACGGAGTAGGCAAGTGCAGATTGCTTCTTGGTCCCCAAAATATCGAATTTTCGGGTGTTTGGAGCCTGAATTTGAGATATAAATGGGTACAGAAGATGCATGCACATATCGACTTTTGGGCACCTAAAATATCGATTTTCTGTATGTTTTGGGCCTGTATTTTGAAAATACTCTAACATGGAGTAGGAATGTACAGATCGCTTCTGGGACCCCAAAATATCAAATTTTCGGGTGTTTTGGGCCTGAATTTGAGATATCGACTTTAGGCACCTAAAATATCGATTTTCAGCATGTTCCGGGCCTGTATTTTTAAAATACTCTAACACGGAGTAGGCATGTACAGATCGCTTCTGGGACCCAAAAATATCGAATTTTCGGGTGTTCTGAGCCTGAATTTGAGATATAAACAGGTACTAAAGATGCATGCACATATCGACTTATGAGCACCTAATATATCGATTTTGAGCATGTTTTGGGTCTGTATATTGAAAACATTCTAACTAGGAGTAGGCATCTACAGATCGCTTCTAGGACCCAAAAATATCGAATTTTCGGGTGTTTTGAGGTTGAATTTGGGATATAAACGGGTGCAGAAGATGCATACACATATTGACTTTGGTCACCTAAAATATCGATTTTCAGCATGTTTTGGGCCTGTATTTTGAAAATACTCTAACACGGAGTAGGCAAGTACAGATTGCTTCTGGGACCCCAAAATATCGAATTTTCGGGTGTTTTGAGCCTGAATTTGAGATATAAACGGGTACAGAAAATGCATGCACATATTGACTTTGGGCACCTAAAATATCGATTAGCAGCATGTTTTGGTCCTGTATTATGAAAATACTCTAACAAGGAGTAGGAATGTACTGATCGCTTCTGGGACCCCAAAATATCGAATTTTCGGGTGTTTTGAGGTTGAATTTGGAATATAAACGAGTGCAGAAGACGCATACATATATTAAATTTGGACACCTAAAATATCGATTTTCAGCATGTTTTGGGCCTGTATCTGAGTAGGCATTTACAGATCGCTTCTGGGACCCCAAAATATCGAATTTTCGGGTGTTTGGATCCTGAATTTGAGATATAAACGGGTACAGAAGATGCATGCATGTAGTATGTTTTGAGCCTGTATTTTGAAAATACTCTAACACGGAGTAGGCATGTACAGTTTGCTTCTGGGACTACATAATATCGAATTTTCGGGTGTTTTGGGCCTTAATTTGAGATATCGACTTTGGGCACCTAAAATATCGATTTTCAGCATGTTTTGGGCCTGTATCTGAGTAGGCATGTACAGATCGCTTCTTGGACCCCAAAATATCGAATTTTCGGGTGTTTGGAGCCTGAATTTGAGATATAAATGGGTACAGAAGATGCATGCACATATCGACTTTAGGGCACCTAAAATATCGATTTTCTGTATGTTTTGGGCCTGTATTTTGAAAATACTATAACATGGAGTAGGAATGTACAAATCGCTTCTGGGATCCCAAAATATCGAATTTTCGGGTGTTCTGAGCCTGAATTTGAGATTTAAACAGGTACTGAAGATGCATGCACATATCGACTTTTGAGCACCTAATATATCGATTTTGAGAATGTTTTCGGTCTGTATATTGAAAACATTCTAACTAGGAGTAGGCATCTAAAGATCGCTTTTAAGATCCAAAAATATCGAATTTTCAGGTGTTTTGAGGTTGAATTTGGGATATAAATGGGTACAGAAGATGCATGCACATATCGACTTTTGGGCACCTAAAATATCGATTTTCTGTATGTTTTGGGCCTGTATTTTGAAAATACTCTAACATGGAGTAGGAATGTACAGATCGCTTCTGGGACCCCAAAATATCGAATTTTCGGGTGTTTTGAGCCTGAATTTGAGATATAAACGGGTACAGAAAATGCATGCACATATTGACTTTGGGCACCTAAAATATCGATTATCAGCATGTTTTGGGCCTGTATTTTGAAAATACTCTAACACGGAGTAGGCATGTACAGATGGCATCTGGGACGCGAAAATATCGAATTTTCGGGTGTTCTGAGCCTGAATTTGAGATATAAACAGGTACTGAAGATCCATGCACATATCGACTTTTGAGCACCTAAAATATCGATTTTGAGCATGTTTTGGGTACGTATATTGAAAACATTCTAACTAGGAGTAGGCATCTACAGATCGCTTCTAGGACCCAAAAATATCGAATTTTCGGGCGTTTTAAGGTTGAATTTGGGATATAAACGGGTGCAGAAGATGCATCCACATATCGACTTTTGGGCACCTAAAAGATCGATTTTCAGTATGTTTTGGGCCTGTATATTGAAAATACTCTAACACGGAGTAGGCATGTACAGATCGCTTCTGGGACCCCAAAATATCGAATTTTCGGGTGTTTTGGGCCTGAATTTGAGATATCGACTTTGGGCACTTAAAATATCGATTTTTAGCATGTTTTGGGCCTGTATCTGAGTAGGCATGTACAGATCGCTTCTTGGACCCCAAAATATCGAATTTTCGGGTGTTTGGAGCCTGAATTTGAGATATAAATGGGTACAGAAGATGCATGCACATATCGACTTTTGGGCACCTAAAATATCGATTTTCTGTATGTTTTGGGCCTGTATTTTGAAAATACTCTAACATGGAGTAGGAATGTACAGATCGCTTCTGGGACCCCAAAAAATCAAATTTTCGGGTGTTTTGGGCCTGAATTTGAGATATCGACTTTAGGCACCTATAATATCGATTTTCAGCATGTTCCGGGCCTGTATTTTTAAAATACTCTAACACGGAGTAGGCATGTACAGATCGCTTCTGGGACCCAAAAATATCGAATTTTCGGGTGTTCTGATCCTGAATTTCAGATATAAACAGGTACTGAAGATGCATGCACATATCGACTTATGAGCACCTAATATATCGATTTTGAGCATGTTTTGGGTCTGTATATTGAAAACATTCTAACTAGGAGTAGGCATCTACAGATCGCTTCTAGGACCCAAAAATATCGAATTTTCGGGTGTTTTGAGGTTGAATTTGGGATATAAACGGGTGCAGAAGATGCATACACATATTGACTTTGGTCACCTAAAATATCGATTTTCAGCATGTTTTGGGCCTGTATTTTGAAAATACTCTAACACGGAGTAGGCAAGTACAGATTGCTTCTGGGACCCCAAAATATCGAATTTTCGGGTGTTTGAGCCTGAATTTGAGATATAAATGGGTACAGAAGATGCATACACATATCGACTTTTGGGCACCTAAAATATCGATTTTCAGCATGTTTTGGGCCTGTATTTTGAAAATACTCTAACACGGAGTAGGCATGTACAGGTCGCTTCTGGGACCCAAAAATATCGAATTTTCGGGTGTTCTGAGCCTGAATTTGAGATATAAACAGGTACTGAAGATCCATGAACATATCGACTTTTGAGCACCTAAAATATCGATTTTGAGCATGTTTTGGGTCCGTATATTGAAAACATTCTAACTAGGAGTAGGCATCTACAGATCGCTTCTAGGACCCGAAAATATCGAATTTTCGGGCGTTTTAAGGTTGAATTTGGGATATAAACGGGTGCAGAAGATGCATCCACATATCGACTTTTGGGCACCTAAAAGATCGATTTTCAGTATGTTTTGGGCCTGTATATTGAAAATACTCTAACACGGAGTAGGCATGTACAGATCGCTTCTGGGACCCCAAAATATCGAATTTTCGGGTGTTTTGGGCCTGAATTTGAGATATCGACTTTGGGCACTTAAAATATCGATTTTTAGCATGTTTTGGGCCTGTATCTGAGTAGGCATGTACAGATCGCTTCTTGGACCCCAAAATATCGAATTTTCGGGTGTTTGGAGCCTGAATTTGAGATATAAATGGGTACAGAAGATGCATGCACATATCGACTTTTGGGCACCTAAAATATCGATTTTCTGTATGTTTTGGGCCTGTATTTTGAAAATACTCTAACATGGAGTAGGAATGTACAGATCGCTTCTGGGACCCCAAAAAATCAAATTTTCGGGTGTTTTGGGCCTGAATTTGAGATATCGACTTTAGGCACCTATAATATCGATTTTCAGCATGTTCCGGGCCTGTATTTTTAAAATACTCTAACACGGAGTAGGCATGTACAGATCGCTTCTGGGACCCAAAAATATCGAATTTTCGGGTGTTCTGATCCTGAATTTCAGATATAAACAGGTACTGAAGATGCATGCACATATCGACTTATGAGCACCTAATATATCGATTTTGAGCATGTTTTGGGTCTGTATATTGAAAACATTCTAACTAGGAGTAGGCATCTACAGATCGCTTCTAGGACCCAAAAATATCGAATTTTCGGGTGTTTTGAGGTTGAATTTGGGATATAAACGGGTGCAGAAGATGCATACACATATTGACTTTGGTCACCTAAAATATCGATTTTCAGCATGTTTTGGGCCTGTATTTTGAAAATACTCTAACACGGAGTAGGCAAGTACAGATTGCTTCTGGGACCCCAAAATATCGAATTTTCGGGTGTTTGAGCCTGAATTTGAGATATAAATGGGTACAGAAGATGCATACACATATCGACTTTTGGGCACCTAAAATATCGATTTTCAGCATGTTTTGGGCCTGTATTTTGAAAATACTCTAACACGGAGTAGGCATGTACAGGTCGCTTCTGGGACCCAAAAATATCGAATTTTCGGGTGTTCTGAGCCTGAATTTGAGATATAAACAGGTACTGAAGATCCATGAACATATCGACTTTTGAGCACCTAAAATATCGATTTTGAGCATGTTTTGGGTCCGTATATTGAAAACATTCTAACTAGGAGTAGGCATCTACAGATCGCTTCTAGGACCCGAAAATATCGAATTTTCGGGTGTTTTAAGGTTGAATTTGGGATATAAACGGGTGCAGAAGATGCATCCACATATCGACTTTTGGGCACCTAAAAGATCGATTTTCAGTATGTTTTGGGCCTGTATATTGAAAATACTCTAACACGGAGTAGGCATGTACAGATCGCTTCTGGGACCCCAAAATATCGAATTTTCGGGTGTTTTGGGCCTGAATTTGAGATATCGACTTTGGGCACTTAAAATATCGATTTTTAGCATGTTTTGGGCCTGTATCTGAGTAGGCATGTACAGATCGCTTCTTGGACCCCAAAATATCGAATTTTCGGGTGTTTGGAGCCTGAATTTGAGATATAAATGGGTACAGAAGATGCATGCACATATCGACTTTTGGGCACCTAAAATATCGATTTTCTGTATGTTTTGGGCCTGTATTTTGAAAATACTCTAACATGGAGTAGGAATGTACAGATCGCTTCTGGGACCCCAAAATATCGAATTTTCGGGTGTTTTGGGCCTGAATTTGAGATATCGACTTTAGGCACCTAAAATATCGATTTTCAGCATGTTCCGGGCCTGTATTTTTAAAATACTCTAACATGGAGTAGGCAAGTACAGATCGCTTCTAGGACCCAAAAATATCGAATTTTCGGGTGTTTTGAGGTTGAATTTGGGATATAAACGGGTGCAGAAGATGCATACACATATTGACTTTGGTCACCTAAAATATCGATTTTCAGCATGTTTTGGGCCTGTATTTTGAAAATTCTCCAACACGGAGTAGGCAAGTACAGATTGCTTCTTGCACCCCAAAATATCGAATTTTCGGGTGTTTGGAGCCTGAATTTGATATATAAACGGGTACAGAAGAAGCATGCACATATCGAATTTTGGGCACCTAAATGATCGATTTTCAGTATGTTTTGGGCCTGTATTTTGAAAATACTATAACACGGAGTAGGCATGTACAGTTCGCTTCTGGGACCCCAAAATATCGAATTTTCGGGTGTTTTGAGTCTGAATTTGAGATATCGACTTTTGGCACCTAAAATATCGATTTTTAGCATGTTTTGGGCCTATATTTTGAAAATGTTCCAGCACTAAGTAGGCATGCACAGATCACTTCTGGGACCCCAAAATATCGAATTTTCGCGTGTTTCGAGCCTGAATTGGAGATATAAACAGGTACAGAAGATGCATACACATATTGACTTTGGACACCTAAAATATCGATTTTCAGCATGTTTTGGGCGTGTATCTGAGTAGGCATGTACAGATCGCTTCTGGGACCCCAAAATATCGAGCTTTCGGGTGTTTGGAGCCTAAATTTAAGATATAAACGGGTACAGATGATGATGCATGCACATATCGACTTTAGGGCACCTAAAAGATCGATTTTCTGTATGTTTCGGGCCTGTATTTTGAAAATACTCTAACACGGAGTAGGCATGTACAGATCGCTTCTGGGACCACATAATATCGACTTTCGGGTGTTTTGGGCATGAATTTGAGATATCGACTTTGGGCACCTAAAATATCGATTTTCAGCATGTTTTGGGCTTGTATCTGAGTAGGCATGTACAGATCGCTTCTGGGACCCCAAAATATCGAATTTTCGGGTGTTTGGAGCCTGAATTTGAAATATCGACTTTGGGCACCTAAAATATTGATTTTTAGCATGTTTTGCTCCTATATTTTGAAATTATTCTAGCACTAAGTAGTCATGTACAGATCATTTCTGGGACGCAAAATATATCGAATTTTCGGGTGTTTTCAGCCTGAATTTGAGATATAAACGGGTACAGAAGATTCATGCACATATCGACTTTGGACATTTAAAATATCGATTTTTAGCATGTTTTGAGCCTTAATTTTGAAAACATTCTAGCACTGAGTAGGCATGTACAGATCGCTTCTGCGACCCAAAAATATCGAATTTTCTGGAGTTTTGAGGTTGAATTTGAGATATAAACGAGTGCAGAAGATGCATACACATATTGACTTTGGGCTGATAAAATATCGATTTTCAGCATGTTTTGGGCCTGTATCTGAGTAGGCATGTACAGATCGCTTCTGGGACCCCAAAATTTCAAATTTTCAGGTGTTTGGAGCCTGAATTTGAGATAAAAACGGGTACAGAAGATGCATGCATGCAGTATGTTTTGGGCCTGTATTTTGAAAATACTCTAACACGGAGTAGGCATGAACAGTTCGCTTTTGGGACCCCAAAATATCGAATTTTCGGTTGTTTTGGGCCTGAATTTGAGATATCGACTTTGGGCACCTAAAATATCGATTTATAGTATGTTTTGGGCCTATATTTTAAAAATATTCTAGTACTAAGTAGGCATGTACAGATCACTTCTGGGACCCTAAAATATCGAATTTTCGGGTTTTTTGAACCTGAATTTGCGATATAAACGGGTATAGAAGATGCATGCACATATCTACATTGGACACTTAAAATATCTATTTTTAGCATATTTTGAGCCTATATTTTGAAAACATACTAGCACTGAGTAGGCATGTAAAGATCGCTTTTGGGACCCAAAAATATCGGATTTTCGGGTGTTTTGAAGTTAAATTTGGGATATAAACAGGTGCAGAAGATGAATACACATATTGACTTTGGTCACCTAAAATATCGATTTTTAGCATGTTTTGAGCCTATATTTTGAAAATATTCTAGCACTGAGTAGGCATGTACAGATCGCTTCTGGGACCCAAAAATATCGAATTTTCGGGTGTTTTGATGTTGAATTTGGGATATAAACGGGTGCAGAAGATGCATACACATATTGACTTTTGTGCACCTAAAAGATCGATTTTTAGCATGTTTTAGGCCTCTCTTATGAAAATACTCTAACACGGAGTAGGCATGTACAGATCGCTTCTCGGACCCAAAAATAACGAATTTTCGGGTGTAATGGGCCTGAACTTGAAATATCGACTTTGGGCACCTAAAATATCGATTTTTATCTTGTTTTGGGCCTATATTTTGAAAAATATTTTAGCGCTAAGTAGGAATGTACAGATCACTTCTGGGACCCCAAAATATCGAATTTTCTGTGTTTTGAGCCTGAAATTGAGATATAAATGGGTACAGAAGATGCATGCACATATCGACTTTGGACACTTAAAATATCGATTTTTAGCATGTTTTGAGCCTATATTTTGAAAACATTCTAGCACTGAGTAGGCATGTACAGATCGCTTCTGGGACCCAAAAATATCGAATTTTCGGGTGTTTTGAGGTTGAATTTGAGATATAAACGAGTGCATAAGATGCATACACATATTGACTTTGGGCACATAAAATATCGATTTTCAGCATGTTTTGGGCCTGTATCTGAGTAGGCATGTACAGATCGCTTCTGGGACCCCAAAATATATAATTTTCAGGTTTTTGGAGCCTGAATTTGAGATATAAACGGGTACAGAAGATGCATCCACATATCGACTTTTGGGCACCTAAAAGATCGATTTTCAGTATGTTTTGGGCCTGTATATTGAAAATACTCTAACACGGAGTAAGCATGTACAGATCGCTTCTGGGACCCAAAAATATCGAATTTTCGGGTGTTTTGAGGTTGAATTTGAGATATAAACGCGTGCATAAGATGCATACACATAGTGACTTTGGGCACATAAAATATCGATTTTCAGCATGTTTTGGACCTGTATCTGAGAAGGCATGTACAGATCACTTCTGGGACCCCAAATTATCGAATTTACGGGTGTTTGGAGCCTGAATTTGAGATATAAACGGGTACAGAAGATGCATGCACATATCGACTTTTTGGCACCTAAAAGATCGATTTTCAGTATGTTTTGGGCCTGTATTTTTAAAATATTCTAACACAGAGTAGGCATGTACAGATCGCTTCTGGGACCCAAAAATATCGGATTTTCGGGTGTTTTGAAGTTAAATTTGGGATATAAACGGGTGCAGAAGATGCATACACATATTGACTTTGGTCACCTAAAATATCGATTTTTAGCATGTTTTGAGCCTATATTTTGGAAATATTCTAGCACTGAGTAGGCATGTACAGATCGCTTCTCGGACCCAAAAATATCGAATTTTCGGGTGTTTTGATGTTGAATTTGGGATATAAACGGGTGTAGAAGATGCATACACATATTGACTTTTGTGCACCTAAAAGATCGATTTTTAGTATGTTTTAGGCCTCTATTATGAAAATACTCTAACACGGAGTAGGCATGTACAGATCGCTTCTCGGACCCAAAAATAACGAATTTTCGGGTGTAATGGGCCTGAACTTGAAATATCGACTTTGGGCACCTAAAATATCGATTTTTAGCTTGTTTTGGGCCTATATTTTGAAAATATTTTAACGCTAAGTAGGCATGTACAGATCACTTCTGGGACCCCAAAATATCGAATTTTCTGGTGTTTTGAGCCTGAATTTGAAATATAAACGGGTACAGAAGATGCATGCACATATCGACTTGGGACACTTAAAATATCGATTTTTAGCATGTTTTGAGCCTATATTTTGAAAACATTCTAGCACTGAGTAGGCATGTACAGATCGCTTCTGGGACCCAAAAATATCGAATTTTCGGGTGTTTTAAGGTTGAATTTGAGATATAAACGAGTGCATAAGATGCATACACATATTGACTTTGGGCACATAAAATATCGATTTTCAGCATGTTTTGGGCCTGTATCTGAGTAGGCATGTACAGATCGCTTCTGGGACCCCAAAATATCGAATTTTCGGGTGTTTGGAGCCTGAATTTGAGATATAAACGGGTACAGAAGATGCATGCACATATCGACTTTTTGGCACCTAAAAGATCGATTTTCAGTATGTTTTGGGCCTGTATTTTTAAAATATTCTAACACGGAGTAGGCATGTACACATCGCTTCTGGGACCCCAAAATATCAAATTTTCGGGTGTTATGGGCCTGAATTTGAAATATCGAATTTGGGCACCTAAAATATCGATTTTTAGCATGTTTTGGGCCTATATTTTGAAAATATTCTAGTGCTAAGTAGGCATGTACAGATCACTTCTGGGACCCCAAAATATCGAATTTTCGGGTGTTTTGAGCCTGAATTTGAGTTATAAACGAGTGCAGAAGATGCATACACATATTGACTTTAGGCACCAAAAATATAGATTATCAGCATGCTTTGGGCCTGTATCTGAGTAGGCATGTACAGATCGCTTCTGGGACCTCAAAATATCGAATTTTCGGGTGTTTGGAGCCTGAATTTGAGATATAAACGGGTACAGAAGATGCATGCACATATCGACTTTTGGGCACCTAAAAGATCGATTTTCAGTATGTATTGGGCCTCTATATTGAAAATACTCTAACACAGAGTAGGCATGTACAGATCGCTTCTGGGACCCCAAAATATCGAATTTTCGGGTGTGTTGGGCCTCAATTTGAGATATCGACTTTGGGCACCTAAAATATCGATTTTTAGCATGTTTTGGTCCTATATTTTGAAAACATACTAGCACTGAGTAGGCATGTACAGATCGCTTCTGGGACCCAAAAATATCGGATTTTCTGATGTTTTGAGGTTAAATTTGGGATATAAACGGGTGCAGAAGATGCATACACATATTGACTTTGGTTACCTAAAATATCGATTTTTAGTATGTTTTAGGCCTCTATTATAAAAATACTCTAACACGAAGTAGGCATGTACAGATCGCTTCTCGGAGCCAAAGATATCGAATTTTCGGGGGTAATGGGCCTGAACTTGAAATATCGACTTTGGGCACCTAAAATATCGATTTTTAGCTTGTTTTGGGCCTATATTTTGAAAATATTTTAGCGCTAAGTAGGCATGTACAGATCACTTCTGGGACCCCAAAATATCGAATTTTCGGGTTTTTTGAGCATGAATTTGAGATATAAACGGGTACAGAAGATGCATGCACATATCGACTTTGGACATTAAAATATCGATTTTTAGCATGTTTTGAGCCTATATTTTGAAAACGTTCTAGCACTGAGTAGGCATGTACAGATCGCTTCTGGGACCCAAAAATATCGAATTTTCGGGTGTTTTGAGGTTGAATTTGAGATATAAACGAGTGCATAAGATGCATACAGATATTGACTTTGGGCACATAAAATATCGGATTTCAGCATGTTTTGGGCCTGTATCTTAGTAGGCATGTACAGATCGCTTCTGGGACCCCAAAATATCGAATTTTCGGGTTTTTGGAGCCTGAATTTGAGATATAAACGGGTACAGAAGATGCATGCACATATCGACTTTGGACACTTAAGATATCGATTTTTAGCATGTTTTGAGCCTATATTTTGAAAACATTCTAGCACTGAGTAGGCATGTACAGATCGCTTCTGGGACCCTAAAATATCGAATTTTCGGGTGTTTTGAGGTTGAATTTGAGATATAAACGAGTGCATAAGATGCATACACATATTGACTTTGGGCACATAAAATATCGGTTATCAGCATGTTTTGGGCCTGTTCTCTGAGTAGGCATGTACAGATCGCTTCTGGGACCCCAAAATATCGAATTTTCGGTGTTTGGAGCCTGAATTTGAGATATAAACGGGTACAGAAGATGCATGCACATATCGACTTTTTGGCACCTAAAAGATCGATTTTCAGTATGTTTTGGGCCTGTATTTTTAAAATATTCTAACACGGAGTAGGCATGTACACATCGCTTCTGGGACCGCAAAATATCGAATTTTCGGGTGTTTTGAACCTGAATTTGAGATATAAACGGGTACAGAAGATGCATGCACATATCGACTTTGGACACTTAAAATATCGATTTTTAGCATGTTTTGAACCTATATTTTGAAAACATTCTAGTACTCAGTAGGCATGTACAGATCGCTTCTGGGACCCAAAAAATATCGAACTTTCGAGTGTTTTGAGGTTGAATTTGAGATATAAACGAGTGCAGAAGATGCATACACATATTGACTTTAGGCACCAAAAATATCGATTATCAGCATGTTTTGGGCCTGTATCTGAGTAGGCATGTACAGATCGCTTCTGGGACCTCAAAATATCAAAATTTTCGGGTGTTTGGAGCCTGAATTTAAGATACAAACGGGTACAGAAGATGCATGCACATATCGACTTTTGGGCACCTGAAAGATCGATTTTCAGTATGTTTTGGGCCTGTATATTGAAAATACTCTAACACGGAGTAGGCATGTACAGATCGCTTCTGGGACCCCAAAATATCGAATTTTCGGGTGTTTTGGGACTCAATTTGAGATATCGACTTTAAGCACCTAAAATATCGATTTTTAGCATGTTTTGGTCCAATATTTTGAAAACATACTAGCACTGAGTAGGCATGTACAGATCGCTTCTGGGACCCAAAAATATCGGATTTTCGGGTGTTTTGAGGTTAAAGTTGGGATATAAACGGGTGCAGAAGATGCATACACATATGTTCTTTGGTCACCTAAAATATCGATTTTTAGCATGTTTTAGGCCTCTATTATGAAAATACTCTAACACGGAGTAGGCATGTACAGATCGCTTCTCGGACCCAAAAATAACGAATTTTCGGGTGTAATGGGCCTGAACTTGAAATATCGACTTTGGGCACCTAAAATATCGATTTTTAGCTTGTTTTGGGCCTATATTTTAAAAATATTTTAGCGCTAAGTAGGCATGTACAGATCACTTCTGGGACCCCAAAATATCGAATTTTCGGGTGTTTTGAGCCTGAATTTGAGATATAAACGGGTACAGAAGATGCATGCACATATCGACTTTGGACACTTAAAATATCGATTTTTAGCATGTTTTGAGCCTATATTTTGAAAATATTCTAGCACTGTGTAGGCATGTAAAGATCGCTTCTGGGACCCAAAAATATCGAATTTTCGGGTGTTTTGAGGTTGAATTTGAGATATAAACGAGTGCATAAGATTCATACACATATTGACTTTGGGCACGTAAAATATCGATTTTCAGCATTTTTTGGGCCTGTATCTGAGTAGGGATGTACAGATCGCTTCTTGGACCCCAAAATATCGAATTTTCGGGTGTTTTGGAGCCTGAATTTGAGATATAAACGAGTGCATAAGATGCATAGACATATTGACTTTGGGCACATAAAATATCGATTTTCAGCATTTTTTGGGCCTGTATCTAAGTAGGCATGTACAGATCGCTTCTGGGACCCCAAAATATCGAATTTTCGGGTTTTTGGAGCCTGAATTTGAGATATAAACGGGTACAGAAGATGCATGCACATATCGACTTTTTGGCACCTAAAAGATCGATTTTCAGTATTTTTTGGGCCTGTATTTTTAAAATATTCTAACACGGAGTAGGCATGTACACATCGCTTCTGGGACCCCAAAATATCGAATTTTCGTGTGTTATGGGCCTGAATTTGAAATATCGAATTTGGGCACCTAAAATATCGATTTTTAGCATGTTTTGGGCCTATATTATGAAAATATTCTAGCGCTAAGTAGGCATGTACAGATTACTTCTGGGACCCCAAAATATCGAATTTTCGGGTGTTTTGAGTCTGAATTTGAGATATAAACGAGTGCAGAAGATGCATACACATATTGACTTTAGGCACCAAAAATATCGATTATCAGCATGTTTTGGGCCTGTATCTGAGTAGTGTAACGATCTGGCCTAGCACAGTAATGGGCAGTGAGCAATGATTACCAGTCTAGGGGCTCAGTATCACTGTGATAAGCCACTCGTCACCGTAGTTGGTTAATTAAGGTAAGCATGAAACAACCAGGTTTAGTTTAGTTTAAAATAATTATTCACCAACTCCAGAACAGAACATATAACTCCCGAGTTGAAACAGGACAGTGAACAGTTACACAGCACAAATGAGAACAGGGACATACCATACAAATGGTACACAACACAGCCACAAAAACTTATCTGGGTGAAGTGGAGGCAGCACACCTAGAATACACTCCCGGACCACAACCTTACAAAAAACCTTGGGAGAGAGAAAAGGCCCTGATGTCGAGATGCAGCCGAGCTGCTGATGAGACTGAATTTCTGGGACAAGCTAGGCGCCTTATATACAGGCGGGTGAAGCCCGGCCTGCTTCGAAGGCTTGTTCGAAGAAGTACCTTCGAAACCTCCTGAAGGGAGTGAAGGCACTAGACTCTCTGGGGAGTCGAACGAGAGACTGCCTCGTTAATAGTTAAGGGGGAAGGAAGTGGTGCGGGAACGATCGTCAGTGGCTGAGGGTCTATACAATCATACAATGTATAATATACAAATGGCTGAGGGTCTCTACAATCATACATAATAAACAATCCTACAGAAATACATGATATACAATCCTACTGAGGTAGACGCTGTCAAGGGGCATGACACCTCCCCCCTTGGGAGACTAAACTTTACAGGAGTTTAGGCTGCACACATCATGAGGCTCCTTGACAGCGCGTCTGCAAAGTAGTTTTCAGAACCTTTAATATGCTTAATCTCTATATGATATGGCTGTAGGTAGAGGGACCAACGCAGAAGGCGTTGATTGGAGAACTGGGTTCTGGTGAGGAAGGTCAAGGGATTGTGGTCAGTGTAGACTTGTATCTTCTGTTGTCCGTAGAGGTAACACTCGAACTTCTTGAAGGCAGAGATGATTGCTAGGAGCTCCTTCTCGATGGTGCTGTAGTTACGTTGGTGCTTGTTGAACGTGGCGGAGTGATACGCTATAGGATGCAACACCCCATCTCTCTCCTGGAGGAGGATAGCACCAAGGGCACCCTCGCTAGCATCAGTTTGTAGGAGATAGGGGAGGCACAGGTCAGGAGCTACCAAGACAGGACCATGTGCGAGATAGGTCTTGAGCTGGTTGAACGAGGCTTTACAGTCGGCAGTCCACATGTAGGTCACTTTGCTGCTGGTCAGGCGAGTAAGTGGGGCCACCACAGCAGAGAAGTTAGGGCAGTACCGCCTATAGAACCCTGCCATCCCCAGGAACCGCATCAGCGCCTTCTTCGTGTGGGGGACAGGATAGGCAAGGATGGCGTCCACGTTTGCCGATTTTGGTCGAACTCGGCCGCGACCCACTTCGTGTCCCAGGTAGGTGACCACTGCGCCGCCGAAGGTAGTCTTGGCCAAGTTGATGGTCAGATGGGCATCACGCAGCCTTCCCAGGACGTTAGTTAGTCGCTGCAGATGTTGGGACCAGGTATCTGTATATATAATTACATCATCTAAGTACACATTTACTCCATTTAGATCTTGTAATAGGCAGTTCATAGTACGTTGGAATGTAGCGGGGGCATTCCTAAGTCCAAAAGGCATGACTAAATACTGAAAAAGGCCAAAGGGAGTGATGAAAGCCGAAATGATTTGAGCCCTATTAGTTAGTGGGATCTGATGGTAACCTTTTAGTAAGTCAATTTTGGTTATGAACTTAGACTGGCCCACCGCATCAATAAGATCATCAATTCTGGGAAGGGGATAGGCGTCAGGTGTAGTGGCAGCGTTAACCCGTCGGTAGTCCACGACGAGTCGAAACTGTCCGCTCTCTTTAGGTACCAGCAAGCACGGTGAGGCCCAGGGTGACCTGCTCGGGACCGCCAAGCCATGATCCAGGAGGTAGTCCAGTTCTTTCTCCAGCTGTTCTTTCTTCCTGTGTGGGACTCTGTAGGGTGACTGTCGGATGGGGTTAGTTCCTGGCGTGAGTTCAACGTCATGGCGCACGATCTCCCAATATCCAGGCTTATCAGAGAATTCATCTATGTACTGAGACAACACACTGGAGATCTCGTCTACTTGAGTTTCAGTTAGGTTTTTTAAGTACCCAGGCAACCCCTGCAAGATATCGGAATTGGAACAACCTTCCCACTCATTGTCTGGGGTTAGATTTTCCAGTGTGTTCTCGTCAGTATTTATAATGTTACAGGGGAGTCTCAATGGATCAGGTGCAGGTTCTCGGGTAAGGTATAATTTTATTAAATTGATATGCACTAGCTGTGTGGACTTGCGACGGTCAGGGGTATTCAAGATGTAATTCCGGTCATCAACCTTTCTTTTTACCATATAAGGACCTTGATACTTGGCTGACAAGGGGGACCCTGGGACTGGGAGGTAGGCTAACACCTGGTCTCCCTCTTTGAACTCCCTCAACCTAGTGTTCACATCATACCTAGCTTTCATCTTTTCCTGTGCTTTTACTAAGTTATCAGATGCAAACTGACGCACCTTACTGAGTCTATTCTTAAGGTTTTCCAGGTAAGCTGTTACAGTTACCAGTCGTGCTGGAGAGGGTTGGATTAATTTATCTTTGATTACCTTAAGCGGACCTCTCCCTTTCCTACCAAAGAGGAGTTCAAAGGGGGAGCAACCAAGGGACTCTTGCGGGGCTTCTCGGATAGCAAACAAGAGGAATGGTAACCCCTCATCCCAGTCCCGATCCCCTTCATTACAGTACTTACGGATCATTGATTTCAAGGTCTGATGACACCGTTCAAGAGCTCCCTGAGACTGAGGATGGTAAGCCGTGGACAGAGTCTGTTGGATGTCGAGTTCATGTAGTACCTGGCGGAAGAGATCACTCGTGAAGTTAGAGCCTCGGTCGCTTTGTATTTCCTGGGGAATACCATAAGAAGTGAACATATGAATGAGAATGTTAGAGATGGTCCTAGCCGAAATATTTTTTAATGGAAAAGCTTCTGGATAGCGGGTACTTGGGCACATGACAGTGAGGATGTATTGGTTTCCTCTTTTTGTTCTAGGGAGAGGGCCAACGATGTCTATGAGGATCTTTTGGAAAGGTTCAGAAGGGACTTGAATGGGCTGTAGTGGATACTGAGGGAGTGCCTGGTTAGGTTTACCCACTATCTGACAAGTATGGCAAGAGTTTATGAATTTGGTTACATCTTGTTTCATGCCGGGCCAATAGAAGTTATTAAGTAGCTTCAAATAAGTTTTCTTGATTCCGAGGTGCCCCCCAAAACCTTCATGAGCGATCTCCATTACAGATGTCCTGATAGTTTGTGGCAACACAACCTGATGGGTTTCAGCCCAAGTGTCATCATCTGTTAGTCTAGGTGGCCTATAGAATCTCATTAATATGTCACCCTCATAGTAGTAAGATGGGGAATGGAGGACGTTGTCCTTAAGGATAGCCTTCCTTTGGAGTACCGTTAGAGTAGGATCCAACCTCTGCGCTTCCTCCAGTTTATGCTCAGAGATCAGCTCCTTCAGGGATGCCCCAGCCGGAAGATGTTGCGTTAGGACTTCATCTTCAGGCAGGGCACAGTGAGCTTGGGCGCGAGTGACTGCACAACTGGGGAACAACGTTGGTTGGACCCTCTCTATAGCCTCGGTAGGGTTGTATGGCAGTGGGGAATCCTGCGTGGACAGCAAGGGTACGACCAAACTGCCGGCCAGGTCATTTCCCAGGAGGAAGGTGGAGTCAGGAATGGGCAAGGGAGTATCAATAACCCCTATGATTACGGGTCCCGTTACTGCATCACAGCTGAGATGGATCTTGGCCAGGGGCACTGGAGTACTTGCGTGCAGCATTTGGAGATGCACCTTTTCCCCTGTCAAGTTGTTATCGATGTTGGGTAGAGAGGACTTGGTGATTAGAGACTGGGCAGATGCGGTATCCCTGATGATCTGTACAGGGTATAGCTCCATACCAGCACCGAGGGATACGGTGCCAGTCGATCGGAAAGGCTGGAAGAGATCTTGTGGGGGTGGCTGAACAACATTAGTGGTAGCTACTGGTCGAGTGAACGGGTTGGTATTGGTACTACCCTTTGCCACCTTACATCTAGGGTCAGGACAATCTTTAACAAAATGTCCTTCCTTCTTACAGTATCTACAAATGGTTTTAAATTGTTCAGGGAGACTCTGTCCAACGGGTTTACCAGGGTTAGTGTGAGAACCTGCATCTGTCCTAACAATATTAGGTCTCTTCTCTCCCAAGGCCTTTTCTCTCAGCCCGGGGCGATGGATAAGGGAAAAAACATCGGCGATATTGGCTGCCCTGATTAAGTCAGTTTCCTCCTTGTCAATAATGTGCACCATGATGGAATACGGAACTTTTCGTTTGAATTCTTCAGTGACTATTAAGTTAGCTAATTCATCAAAAGTGGCAACATTCGCCGACTTCACCCACCTCCGGAAAGCTCTTAATTTCTCAGAAGCAAACTCTGTGAAAGTCTGGACATAGGTTTTGTTTAGGTTCCTAAAGGCCTGTCGGTAACCTTCGGTGGAGATTGAATAGGAGGAGATTATAGCTTCCTTAACCGAGTCATAGTTTGTATTATCCTCTATCCCGTCACATACAGTGATAGCCCTACCTACAAGTTTAGGCTTAATTAGCCATACCCAATGGTCCCTTGGCCACTGAAAATGGGAGGCAGTCGACTCGAATTCTCTGAAGAAAACTTCGGGATTATCTTCGGAGAAGGCAGGTACAAGCTTGAGGTGTTTACCAACGTCGAAGTTTACTGGTTCTGAAGTCTGTGGGGCTACTGGACTAGCCTTTAGTTGGAGAAGGTGTAGCTCGTGTTGCCTTTCGAGGGCACGTTCGTGTCGCTCTTCTTCTCGACGTTGCTCCTCGAACTGGAACTTTATCTTCGCGTTGTCTCGCTCGGTTAGTTCGTACTGTAGTTTCAATTTCATGGCTTCAAGCTTCACCTTCTCTATCGCCAGGGTCTCCTTGGGGTCGTTGGTTTGTACCACCCCTTGTGAGTTGCCTCCCGTCACTCTCAGATGAGCAAGAACCATTTCTTTCAACTGGGCTTTCGTAGTACTATATGTGAAGGGAATGTTATAACTAGTGGCTAAGTACTTTAAATCATCCTTTCTGACGTCAGCATCAACCAACTCCTCCACCGACGGGTTACCGACAAACTCGACTGGGTCGAAACTTGACATTGTGACTTAGACCAGTTCCGATTCCACCACTAGAAGTTTATGCCCAATAGCTACTTAGTATTAATCAACAACAATACACAAAAAAAAACATAAGACACTAAAATCACATTAGACGGCTCAAGGACTTGCTTCCCAAACTAGCAATAGACAGCCGTAGACACTTCAAACTGCCGTTTGCCAGGGACATGAAATGAGTGTGGCGTATTTCCCGCTCATACTAACAGACAGACTTAGCGCTCGCTAAACAGATTGAGGCTGGTCAAACGCACAGTTGAGTGTATATACTAGTTAACTGATGAGAAGAGCTCTCTTGTCTCTTAAGAATTAGAAATGAAAATGATGAGTCTCCAGATGACGATGGCGGGAGCCAGGCTTTATCTCTCAGGTGGGTAGTGTAAGTTTGTGTTTGACACAGGGACAAGTATTACCGCTAAACCTGTGGTTTTCAGTTTCCAGTTGTTTACGTATCACATCACCTATAGGAGGGTACCCTAACACAACACTGGCCAAGTGTAGAGTCAACGTATGAATCCACGAAGTAACTTTAGCACAACAATTTAAGAATTATTCCACTCCTAACATAACGGGCATAATTTCCTAGTATGCAGGCAGGTCCCTATCTCCATGTACTGTGCAAACAATTCACAACAATCGGATCCCGGTCAGGCCCCCATGTAACGATCTGGCCTAGCACAGTAATGGGCAGTGAGCAATGATTACCAGTCTAGGGGCTCAGTATCACTGTGATAAGCCACTCGTCACCGTAGTTGGTTAATTAAGGTAAGCATGAAACAACCAGGTTTAGTTTAGTTTAAAATAATTATTCACCAACTCCAGAACAGAACATATAACTCCCGAGTTGAAACAGGACAGTGAACAGTTACACAGCACAAATGAGAACAGGGACATACCATACAAATGGTACACAACACAGCCACAAAAACTTATCTGGGTGAAGTGGAGGCAGCACACCTAGAATACACTCCCGGACCACAACCTTACAAAAAACCTTGGGAGAGAGAAAAGGCCCTGATGTCGAGATGCAGCCGAGCTGCTGATGAGACTGAATTTCTGGGACAAGCTAGGCGCCTTATATACAGGCGGGTGAAGCCCGGCCTGCTTCGAAGGCTTGTTCGAAGAAGTACCTTCGAAACCTCCTGAAGGGAGTGAAGGCACTCGACTCTCTGGGGAGTCGAACGAGAGACTGCCTCGTTAATAGTTAAGGGGGAAGGAAGTGGTGCGGGAACGATCGTCAGTGGCTGAGGGTCTATACAATCATACAATGTATAATATACAAATGGCTGAGGGTCTCTACAATCATACATAATAAACAATCCTACAGAAATACATGATATACAATCCTACTGAGGTAGACGCTGTCAAGGGGCATGACAGTAGGCATGTACAGATCGCTTCTCGGACCTCAAAATATCGAATTTTCGGGTGTTTGGAGCCTGAATTTGAGATATAAACGGGTACAGAAGATGCATGCACATATCGACTTTTGGGCACCTAAACGATCGATTTTCCGTATGTTTTGGGCGTGTATATTGAAAATACTCTAACACGGAGTAGGCATGTACAGATCGCTTCAGGGACCCAAAAATATCGGATTTTCGGGTGTTTTGAGGTTAAATTTGGGATATAAACGGGTGCAGAAGATGCATACACATATTGACTTTGGACACTTAAAATATCGATTTTTAGCATGTTTTGAGCCTATATTTTAAAAACATTCTAGCACTGAGTAGGCATGTACAGATCGCTTCTGGGACCCAAAATATCGAATTTTCGGGTGTTTTGGGCCTCAATTTGAAATAACGAATTTGGGCACCTAAAATATCGATTTTTAGCATGTTTTGGGCCTATATTTTGAAAATGTTCTAGCGCTAAGTAGGCATGTACAGATCACTTCTGGGACCCCAAAATATCGAATTTTAGGGTGTTTTGAGCCTGAATTTGAGATATAAACTGGTATAGAAGATACATGCACATATCGACTTTGGACACTTAAAATATCGATTTTTAGCATGTTTTGAGCCTATATTTTGAAAACATTCTAGCACTCAGTAGGCATGTACAGATCGCTTCTGGGACCCAAAAATATCGAACTTTCGAGTGTTTTGAGGTTGAATTTGAGATATAAACGAGTGCAGAAGATGCATACACATATTGACTTTATGCACCAAAATTATCGATTATCAGCATGTTTTGGGCCTGTATCTGAGTAAGCATGTACAGATCGCTTCTGGGACCTCAAAATATCGAATTTTCGGGTGTTTGGAGCCTGAATTTGAAATATAAACGGGTACAGAAGATGCATGCACATATCGACTTTTGGGCACCTAAAAGATCGATTTTCAGTATGTTTTGGGCCTGTATATTGAAAATACTCTAACACGGAGTAGGCATGTACAGATCGCTTCTGGGACCCCAAAATATCGAATTTTCGGGTGTTTTGGGCCTCAATTTGAGATATCGACTTTGGGCACCTAAAATATCGATTTTTAGCATGTTTTGGTTCTATATTTTGAAAATATTCTAGCACTGAGTAGGCATGTACAGATCGCTTCTGGGACCCCAAAATATCGAATTTTCGGGTGTTTGGAGCCTGAATTTGAGATATAAACGGGTACAGAAGATGCATGCACATATCGACTTTTTGGCACCTAAAAGATCGATTTTTAGCATGTTTTGGGCCTATATTTTGAAAATGTTCTAGCGCTAAGTAGGCATGTACAGATCACTTCTGGGACCCCAAAATATCGAATTTTCGGGTATTTTGAGCCTGAATTTGAGATATAAACGGGTATAGAAGATACATGCACATATCGACTTTGGACACTTAAAATATCGATTTTTAGCATGTTTTGAGCCTATATTTTGAAAACATTCTAGCACTCAGTAGGCATGTACAGATCGCTTCTGGGACCCAAAAATATCGAACTTTCGAGTGTTTTGAGGTTGAATTTGAGATATAAACGAGTGCAGAAGATGCATACACATATTGACTTTATGCACCAAAATTATCGATTATCAGCATGTTTTGGGCCTGTATCTGAGTAAGCATGTACAGATCGCTTCTGGGACCCCAAAATATCGAATTATCGGGTGTTTTGAACCTGAATTTGAGATATAAACGGGTACAGAAGATGCATGCACATATCGACTTTGGACACTTAAAATATCGATTTTTAGCATGTTTTGAGCCTATATTTTGAAAACATTCTAGCACTCAGTAGGCATGTACAGATCGCTTCTGGGACCCAAAATATATCGAACTTTCGAGTGTTTTGAGGTTGAATTTGAGATATAAACGAGTGCAGAAGATGCATACACATATTGACTTTAGGCACCAAAAATATCGATTATCAGCATGTTTTGGGTCTGTATCTGAGTAGGCATGTAAAGATCCCTTCTGGGACCTCAAAATATCGAATTTTCGGGTGTTTGGAGCCTGAATTTGAGATACAAACGGGTACAGAAGATGCATGCACATATCGACTTTTGGACACCTAAAAGATCGATTTTCAGTATGTTTTGGGCCTGTATATTGAAAATACTCTAACACGGAGTAGGCATGTACAGATCGCTTCTGGGACCCCAAAATATCGAATTTTCGGGTGTTTTGCGCCTCAATTTGAGATATCGACTTTGGGCACCTAAAATATCGATTTTTAGCATGTTTTGGTCCAATATTTTGAAAACATACTAGCACTGAGTAGGCATGTACAGATCGCTTTTGGGACCCAAAAATATCGGATTTTCGGGTGTTTTGAGATTAAATTTGGGATATAAACGGGTGCAGAAGATGCATACACATATTGTCTTTGGTCACCTAAAATATCGATTTTTAGCATGTTTTGAGCCTATATTTTGAAAATATTCTAGCACTCAGTAGGCATGTACAGATCGCTTCTGGGACCCAAAAATATCGAATTTTCGGGTGTTTTGAGGTTGAATTTGAGATATAAACGAGTGCATAAGATGCATACACATATTGACTTTGGGCACATAAAATATCGATTTTCAGCATGTTTTGGGCCTGTATCTAAGTAGGCATGTACAGATCGCTTCTGGGACCCCAAAATATCGAATTTTCGGGTTTTGGGAGCCTGAATTTGAGATATAAACGGGTACAGAAGATGCATGCACATATCGACTTTTTGGCACCTAAAAGATCGATTTTCATTATTTTTTGGGCGTGTATTTTTAAAATATTCTAACACGGAGTAGGCATGTACACATCGCTTCTGGGACCCCAAAATATCAAATTTTCGTGTGTTATGGGCCTGAATTTGAAATATCGAATTTGGGCACCTAAAATATCGATTTTTAGCATGTTTTGGGCCTATATTATGAAAATATTCTAGCGCTAAGTAGGCATGTACAGATTACTTCTGGGACCCCAAAATATCGAATTTTCGGGTGTTTTGAGTCTGAATTTGAGATATAAACGAGTGCAGAAGATGCACACACATATTGACTTTAGGCACCAAAAATATCGATTATCAGCATGTTTTGGGCCTGTATCTGAGTAGGCATGTACAGATCGCTTCTGGGACCTCAAAATATCGAATTTTCGGGTGTTTGGAGCCTGAATTTGAGATATAAACGGGTACAGAAGATGCATGCACATATCGACTTTGGACACTTAAAATATCGATTTTTAGCATGTTTTTAGCCTATATTTTGAAAACATTCTAGTACTGAGTAGGCATGTACAGATCGCTTCTGGGACCCAAAAATATCGAATTTTCGGGTGTTTTGAGGTTGAATTTGAGATATAAACGAGTGCATAGGATGCATACACATATTGACTTTGGGCACATAAAATATCGATTTTCAGCATGTTTTGGGCCTGTATCTGAGTAGGCATGTACAGATCGCTTCTGGGACCCCAAAATATCGAATTTTCGGTTTTTTGGAGCCTGAATTTGAGATATAAACGGGTACAGAAGATGCATGCACATATCGACTTTGGACACTTAAGATATCGATTTTTAGCATGTTTTGCGCCTATATTTTGAAAACATTCTAGTACTGAGTAGGCATGTACAGATCGCTTCTGGGACCCAAAAATATCGAATTTTCGGGTGTTTTGAGGTTGAATTTGAGATATAAACGAGTGCATAGTATGCATACACATATTGACTTTGGGCACATAAAATATCGATTTTCAGCATGTTTTGGGCCTGTATCTGAGTAGGCATGTACAGATCGCTTCTGGGACCCCAAAATATCGAATTTTCGATTTTTTGGAGCCTGAATTTGAGATATAAACGGGTACAGAAGATGCATGCACATATCGACTTTGGACACTTAAGATATCGATTTTTAGCATGTTTTGCGCCTATATTTTGAAAAAATTCTAGCACTGAGTAGGCATGTACAGATCGCTTCTGGGACCCCAAAATATCGAAATTTCGGGTATTTGGAGCCTGAATTTGAGATATAAACGGGTACAGAAGATGCATTCACATATCGACTTTGGAAACTTAAGATATCGATTTTTAGCATGTTTTGCGCCTATATTTTGAAAACATTCTAGCACTGAGTAGGCATGTACAGATCGCTTCTGGGACCCAAAAATATCGAATTTTAGGGTGTTTTGAGGTTGAATTTGAGATATAAACGAGTGCACAAGATGCATACACATATTGACTTTGGGCACATAAAATATCGATTTTCAGCATGTTTTGGGCCTGTATCTGAGTAGGCATGTACAGATCGCTTCTGGGACCCCAAAATATCGAATTTTCGGGTGTTTGGAGCCTGAATTTGAGATATAAACGGGTACAGAAGATGCATGCACATATCGACTTTTTGGAAACCTAAAAGATCGATTTTAAGTATGATTTGGGCCTGTATTTTTAAAATATTCTAACACGGAGTAGGCATGTACACATTGCTTTTGGGACCCCAAAATTTCGAATTTTCGGGTGTTATGGGCCTGAATTTGAAATATCGAATTTGGGCACCTAAAATATCGATTTTTAGCATGTTTTGGGCCTATATTTTGGAAATATTCTAGCGCTAAGTAGGCATGTACAGATCACTTCTGGGACCCCAAAATATCGAATTTTCGGGTGTTTTGAGCCTGAATTTGAGATATAAACGAGTGCAGAAGATGCATACACATATTGACTTTAGGCACCAAAAATATCGATTATCAGCATGTTTTGGGCCTGTATCTAAGTAGGCATGTACAGATCGCTTCTGGGACCTCAAAATATCGAATTTTCGGGTGTTTGGAGCCTGAATTTGAGATATAAACGGTTACAGAAGATGCATGCACATATCGACTTTTGGGTACCTAAACGATCGATTTTCAGTATGTTTTGGGCCTGTATATTGAAAATACTCTAACACGGAGAAGGCATGTACAGATCGCTTCTGGAACCCCAAAATATCGAATTTTCGGGTGTTTTGGGCCTCAATTTGAGATATCGACTTTGGGCACCTAAAATATCGATTTTTAGCATGTTTTGGTCCAATATTTTAAAAACATACTAGCACTGAGTAGGCATGTACAGATCGCTTCTGGGACCCAAGAATATCGGATTTTCGGGTGTTTTGAGGTTAAATTTGGGATATAAACGGGTGCAGAAGATGCATACACATATTGACTTTGGTCACCTAAAATATCGATTTTTAGCATGTTTTGAGCATATATTTTGAAATTATTCTAGCACTGAGTAGGCATGTACAGATCGCTTCTGGGACCCAAAAATATCGAATTTTCGGGTGTTTTGATGTTGAATTTGGGATATAAACGGGTGCAGAAGATGCATACACATATTGACTTTTGTGCACCTAAAAGATCGATTTTTAGTATGTTTTAGGCCTCTATTATGAAAATACTCTAACACGGAGTAGGCATGTACAGATCGCTTCTCGGACCCAAAAATAACGAATTTTCGGGTGTAATGGGCCTAAACTTGAAATATCGACTTTGGGCACCTAAAATATCGATTTTTAGCTTGTTTTGGGCCTATATTTTGAAAATATTTGAGCGTTAAGTAGGCATGTACAGATCACTTCTGGGACCCCAAAATATCGAATTTTCGGGTTTTTTGAGCCTGAATTTGAGATATAAACGGGTACAGAAGATGCAAGCACATATCGACTTTGGACACTTAAAATATCGATTTTTAGCATGTTTTGAGCCTATATTTTGAAAGCATTCTAGTACTGAGTAGGCATGTACAGATCGCTTCTGGGACCCAAAAATATCGAATTTTCGGGTGTTTTGAGGTTGAATTTGAGATATAAACGAGTGCATAGGATGCATACACATATTGACTTTGGGCACATAAAATATCGATTTTCAGCATGTTTTGGGCCTGTATCTGAGTAGGCATGTACAGATCGCTTCTGGGACCCCAAAATATCGAATTTTCGGTTTTTTGGAGCCTGAATTTGAGATATAAACGGGTACAGAAGATGCATGCACATATCGACTTTGGACACTTAAGATATCGATTTTTAGCATGTTTTGCGCCTATATTTTGAAAAAATTCTAGCACTGAGTAGGCATGTACAGATCGCTTCTGGGACCCCAAAATATCGAAATTTCGGGTATTTGGAGCCTGAATTTGAGATATAAACGGGTACAGAAGATGCATTCACATATCGACTTTGGACACTTAAGATATCGATTTTTAGCATGTTTTGCGCCTATATTTTGAAAACATTCTAGCACTGAGTAGGCATGTACAGATCGCTTCTGGGACCCAAAAATATCGAATTTTCGGGTGTTTTGAGGTTGAATTTGAGATATAAACGAGTGCACAAGATGCATACACATATTGACTTTGGGCACATAAAATATCGATTTTCAGCATGTTTTGGGCCTGTATCTGAGTAGGCATGTACAGATCGCTTCTGGGACCCCAAAATATCGAATTTTCGGGTGTTTGGAGCCTGAATTTGAGATATAAACGGGTACAGAAGATGCATGCACATATCGACTTTTTGGAAACCTAAAAGATCGATTTTCAGTATGATTTGGGCCTGTATTTTTAAAATATTCTAACACGGAGTAGGCATGTACACATTGCTTTTGGGACCCCAAAATTTCGAATTTTCGGGTGTTATGGGCCTGAATTTGAAATATCGAATTTGGGCACCTAAAATATCGATTTTTAGCATGTTTTGGGCCTATATTTTGGAAATATTCTAGCGCTAAGTAGGCATGTACAGATCACTTCTGGGACCCCAAAATATCGAATTTTCGGGTGTTTTGAGCCTGAATTTGAGATATAAACGAGTGCAGAAGATGCATACACATATTGACTTTAGGCACCAAAAATATCGATTATCAGCATGTTTTGGGCCTGTATCTAAGTAGGCATGTACAGATCGCTTCTGAGACCTAAAAATATCGAATTTTCGGGTGTTTGCAGCCTGAATTTGAGATATAAACGGTTACAGAAGATGCATGCACATATAGACTTTTGGGTACCTAAACGATCAATTTTCAGTATGTTTTGGGCCTGTATATTGAAAATACTCTAACACGGAGAAGGCATGTACAGATCGCTTCTGGAACCCCAAAATATCGAATTTTCGGGTGTTTTGGGCCTCAATTTGAGATATCGACTTTGGGCACCTAAAATATCGATTTTTAGCATGTTTTGGTCCAATATTTTGAAAACATACTAGCACTGAGTAGGCATGTACAGATCGCTTCTGGGACCCAAAAATATCGGATTTTCGGGTGTTTTGAGGTTAAATTTGGGATATAAACGGGTGCAGAAGATGCATACACATATTGACTTTGGTCACCTAAAATATCGATTTTTAGCATGTTTTGAGCATATATTTTGAAATTATTCTAGCACTGAGTAGGCATGTACAGATCGCTTCTGGGACCCAAAAATATCGAATTTTCGTGTGTTTTGATCTTGAATTTGGGATATAAACGGGTGCAGAAGATGCATACACATATTGACTTTTGTGCACCTAAAAGATCGATTTTTAGTATGTTTTAGGCCTCTATTATGAAAATACTCTAACACGGAGTAGGCATGTACAGATCGCTTCTCGGACCCAAAAATAACGAATTTTCGGGTGTAATGGGCCTGAACTTGAAATATCGACTTTGGGCACCTAAAATATCGATTTTTAGCTTGTTTTGGGCCTATATTTTGAAAATATTTTAGCGCTAAGTAGGCATGTACAGATCACTTCTGGGACCCCAAAATATCGAATTTTCGGGTTTTTTGAGCCTGAATTTGAGATATAAACGGGTACAGAAGATGCAAGCACATATCGACTTTGGACACTTAAAATATCGATTTTTAGCATGTTTTGAGCCTATATTTTTGAAAGCATTCTAGTACTGAGTAGGCATGTACAGATCGCTTCTGGGACCCAAAAATATCGAATTTTCGGGTGTTTTGAGGTTGAATTTGAGATATAAACGAGTGCATAGGATGCATACACATATTGACTTTGGGCACATAAAATATCGATTTTCAGCATGTTTTGGGCCTGTATCTGAGTAGGCATGTACAGATCGCTTCTGGGACCCCAAAATATCGAATTTTCGGTTTTTTGGAGCCTGAATTTGAGATATAAACGGGTACAGAAGATGCATGCACATATCGACTTTGGACAATTAAGATATCGATTTTTAGCATGTTTTGCGCCTATATTTTGAAAACATTCTAGCACTCAGTAGGCATGTACAGATCGCTTCTGGGACCCAAAAATATCGAATTTTCGGGTGTTTTGAGGTTGAATTTGAGATATAAACGAGTGCATAAGATGCATACACATATTGACTTTGGGCACATAAAATATCGATTTTCAGCAAGTTTTGGGCCTGTATCTGAGTAGGCATGTACAGATCGCTTCTGGGACCCCAAAATATCGAATTTTTGGGTGTTTGGAGCCTGAATTTGAGATATAAACAGGTACAGAAGATGCATGCACATATCGACTTTTTGGCACCTAAAAGAATGATTTTCAGTATGTTTTGGGCCTGTATTTTTTAAATATATTAACACGGAGTAGGCATGTACACATCGCATCTGGGACCCCAAAATATCGAATTTTCGGGTGTTATGGGCCTGAATTTGAAATATCGAATTTGGGCACATAAAATATCGATTTTTAGCATATTTTGGGCCTATATTTTGAAAATATTCTACCGCTAAGTAGGCATGTACAGATCACTTCTGGGTCCCCAAAATATTGAATTTTCGGGTGTTTTGAGCCTGAATTTGAGATATAAACGGGTACAGAAGATGCATGCACATATCGACTTTGGACACTTAAAATATCGATTTTTAGCATGTTTTGAGCCTATATTTTGAAAACATTCTAGCACTCAGTAGGCATGTACAGATCGCTTCTGGGACCCATAAATATCGAACTTTCGAGTGTTTTGAGGTTGAATTTGATATATAAACGAGTGCAGAAGATGCATACACATATTGCCTTTAGGCACCAAAAATATCGATTATCAGCATGTTTTGGGCCTTTATCTGAGTAAGCATGTACAGATCGCTTTTGGGACCTCAAAATATCGAATTTTCGGGTTTTTGGAGCCTGAATTTGAGATATAAACTGGTACAGAAGATGCATGCACATATCAAGTTTTGGGCACCTAAAAGATCTATTTTCAGTATGTTTTGGGCCTGTATATTGAAAATACTCTAACACGGAGTAGGCATGTACAGATCGCTTCTGGGACCCCAAAATATCGAATTTTCGGGTGTTTTGGGCCTCAATTTGAGATATCGACTTTGGGCACATAAAATATCGATTTTTAGCTTGTTTTGGTTCTATATTTTAAAAATATTCTAGCACTGAGTAGGCATGTACAGATCGCTTCTGGGACCCCAAAATATCGAATTTTCGGGTGTTTTGAGCCTGAATTTGAGATATAAACTTGTACAGAAGATGCAATCACATATCGACTTTGGGCACCTAAAATATCGATTTTGAGCATGTTTTGGGTCTGTATCTTGAAAATATTCTAACTAGGAGTAGACATGTATAGATCGCTTCTAGGGACCAAAAATACCGAATTTTCGGGTTTTTTGAGCCTGAATTTGAGATATAAACGGGTACAGAAGATGCATGCACATATCGACTTTGGACACTTAAAATATCGATTTTTAGCATGTTTTGAGCGTATATTTTTAAAACATTCTAGCACTGAGTAGGCATGTACAGATCGCTTCTGAGACCAAAAAATATTGAATTTTGGGTGTTTTGAGGTTGAATTTGGGATATAAACGGGTGCAGAAGATGCATACACATATTGACCTTGGGCACCAAAAATATCGATTTTCAGCATGTTTTGGGCCTGTATTTTGAAAACATTCTAACTAGGAGTAGGCATGTAAAGATCGCTTCTAGGACCCAAAAATACCGAATTTTCGGGTGTTTTGAGCCTGAATTTGAGATATAAACGGGTACAGAAGATTCATGCACATATCGACTTTGGACACTTAAAATATCGATTTTTAACATGTTTTGAGCCTATATTTTGAAAACATTCTAGCACTCAGTAGGCATGTACAGATCGCTTCTGGGACCCAAAAATATCGAATTTTCGAGAGTTCTGAGGTTGAATTTGAGATATAAACGAGTGCAGAAGATGCATAGACATATTGACTTTAGGCACCAAAAATATCGATTTTCAGCATGTTTTGGGCCTGTATCTGAGTAGGCATGTACAGATCGCTTCTGGGACCCCAAAATATCGAATTTTCGGGTGTTTGGAGCCTGAATTTGAGATATAAACGGGTACAGAAGATGCATGCACATATCGACTTTTGGTCACCTAAAAGATCGATTTTCAGTATGTTTTGGGCCTGTAAATTGAAAATACTCTAACACGGAGTAGGCATGTACAGATCGCTTCTGGGACCCAAAAATATCGAATTTTAGGGTGTTTTGGATCTGAATTTGAGATATCGACTTCGGGCACCTAAAATATCGAATTTTAGCATGTTTTGGGCCTATATTTTAAAAATATTCTAGCACTGAGTATTCTTGTACAGATCGCTTCTGGGACCCCAAAATACCGAATTTTCGGGTGTTTTGATGTTGAATTTGGGATATAAACGGGTGCAGAAGATGCATACACATATCAACTTTGGACACTTAAAATATCGATTTTTAGCATGTTTTGAGCCTATATTTTTAAAACATTCTAGCACTGAGTAGGCATGTACAGATCGCTTCTGAGACCAAAAAATATTGAATTTTTGGGTGTTTTGAGGTTGAATTTGGGATATAAACGGGTGCAGAAGATGCATACACATATTGACCTTGGGCACCTAAAATATCGATTTTCAGCATGTTTTGGGCCTGTATTTTGAAAACATTCTAACTAGGAGTAGGCATGTAAAGATCGCTTCTAGGACCCAAAAATACCGAATTTTCGGGTGTTTTGAGCCTGAATTTGAGATATAAACGGGTACAGAAGATTCATGCACATATCGACTTTGGACACTTAAAATATCGATTTTTAGCATGTTTTGAGCCTATATTTTGAAAACATTCTAGCACTCAGTAGGCATGTACAGATCGCTTCTAGGACCCAAAAATATCGAATTTTCGAGAGTTCTGAGGTCGAATTTGAGATATAAACGAGTGCAGAAGATGCATAGACATATTGACTTTAGGCACCAAAAATATCGATTTTCAGCATGTTTTGGGCCTGTATCTGAGTAGGCATGTACAGATCGCTTCTGGGACCCCAAAATATCGAATTTTCGGGTGTTTGGAGCCTGAATTTGAGATATAAACGGGTACAGAAGATGCATGCACATATCGACTTTTGGTCACCTAAAAGATCGATTTTCAGTATGTTTTGGGCCTGTGAATTGAAAATACTCTAACACGGAGTAGGCATGTACAGATCACTTCTGGGACCCCAAAATATCGAATTTTCTGGTGTTTTGAGCCTGAATTTGAGATATAAACGGGTAAAGAAGATGCATGCACATATCGACTTTGGACACTTAAAATATCGATTTTTAGCATGTTTTGCGCCTATATTTTGAAAACATTCTAGCACTGAGTAGGCATGTACAGATCGCTTCTGGGACCCAAAAATATCGAATTTTCGGGTGTTTTGAGGTTGAATTTGAGATATAAACGAGTGCATAAGATTCATACACATATTGACTTTTGGCACATAAAATATCGATTTTCAGCATGTTTTGGGCCTGTATCTGAGTAGGCATGTACAGATCGCTTCTGGGACCCCAAAATATCGAATTTTCGGGTTTTTGGAGCCTGAATTTGAGATATAAACGGGTACAGAAGATGCATGCACATATCGACTTTGGACACTTAAGATATCGATTTTTAGCATGTTTTGCGCCTATATTTTGAAAACATTCTAGCACTCAGTAGGCATGTACAGATCGCTTCTGGGACCCAAAAATATCGAATATTCGAGAGTTTTGAGGTTGAATTTGAGATATAAACGAGTGCAGAAGATGCATACACATATTGACTTTAGGCATCAAAAATATCGATTATCAGCATGTTTTGGGCCTGTATCTGAGTAGGCATATACAGATCGCTTCTGGGACCCCAAAATATCGAATTTTTGGGTGTTTGGAGCCTGAATTTGAGATATAAACGGGTACAGAAGATGCATGCACATATCGACTTTTGGTCACCTAAAAGATCGGTTTTCAGTATGTTTTGGGCCTGTATATTGAAAATACTCTAACACGGAGTAGGCATGTACAGATCGCTTCTGGGACCCCAAAATATCGAATTTTCCGGTGTTTTGGGCCTGAATTTGAGATATCGACTTCGGGCACCTAAAATATAGATTTTTAGCATGTTTTGGGCCTATATTTTAAAAATATTCTTGCACTGAGTAGGCTTGTACAGATCGCTTCTGGGACCCCAAAATATCGAATTTTCGGGTGTTTTGAGCCTGAATTTGAGATATAAACGGGTACAGAAGATGCTTTCACATATTGCCTTGGGGCACCTAAAATATCGATTTTGAGCATGTTTTGGGTCTGTATCTTGAAAACATTCTAACTAGGAGTATACATGTATAGATCGCTTCTAGGGACCAAAAATACCGAATTTTCGGGTTTTTTGAGCCTTAATTTGAGATATAAACGGGTACAGATGATGCATGCACATATCGACTTTGGACACTTAAAATATCGATTTTTAGCATGTTTCGAGCCTATATTTTGAAAACATTCTAGCACTGAGTAGGCATGTACAGATCGCTTCTGAGACCCAAAAATATTGAATTTTCGGATGTTTTGAGTTTGAATTTGGGATATAAACGGGTGCAGAAGATGCATACACACATTAACTTTGGGCACCTAAAATATCGATTTTGAGCATGTTTTGTTTTTGTATCTTGAAAACATTCTACCTAGGATTAGGCATGTACAGATCGCGTCTAGGACACAAAAATACCAAATTTTCGGGTGTTTTGAGCCTGAATTTGAGATATAAACGGGTACAGAAGATGCATGCACATATCGACTTTTTGGCACCTAAAAGATCGATTTTCAGTAAGTTTTGGGCCTGTATATTGAAAATACTCTAACACGGATTAGGCATGTACAGATCGCTTCTGGGACCCCAAAATATCGAATTTTCGGGGGTTTTGGGCCTGAATTTGAGATATTGACTTTGGGCACCTAAAATATCGATTCTTAGCATGTTTTGGGCCTATATTTTAAAAATATTCTAGTACTGAGTAGGCATGTACTGATCGCTTCTGGGACCCCAAAATATCGAATTTTCGGGTGTTTTAAGCTTGAATTTGAGATATAAACGGGTACAGAAGATGCATGCACATATCGACTTTGGACACTTAAAATATCGATTTTGAGCATGTTTTGGGTCTGTATCTTGAAAACATTCTAACTAGGAGTAGACATGTACAGATCGCTTCTAGGGACCAAAAATACCGATTTTTTGGGTTTTTTTAGCCTTAATTTGAGATATAAACGGGTACAGAAGATGAATGCACTTATCGACTTTGGACACTTAAAATATCGATTTTTAGCATGTTTTGAGCCTATATTTTGAAAACATTCTAGCAATGAGTAGGCATGTACAGATCGCTTCTGAGACCCAAAAATATTGAATTTTCGGGTGTTTTGAGGTTGAATTTGGGATATAAACGGGTGCAGAAGATGCATACACGTATTGACTTTGGGCACCTAAAATATCGATTTTCAGCATGTTTTGGGCCTGTATCTGAGTAGGCATGTACAGATCGCTTCTGGGACCCCAAAATATCGAATTTTCGGGTTTTTGGAGCCTGAATTTGAGATATAAACGGGTACAGGAGATATAAACGGGTACAGAAGATGCATGCACATATTGACTTTTGTGCACCTAAAAGATCGATTTTCAGCATGTTTTGGGCCTGAATTTTGAAAATACTCTGACAAGGACTAGGCATGTACAGATCGCTTCTGGGACCCCAAAATATTGAATTTTCGGGGGTTTTGAGCCTGAATTTGCGATATAGAGGGGTACTGTAGATGCATGCACATATTGACTTTTGGGCACCTAATATATCGATTTTGAGCATGTTTTGGGTCTGTATCTTGAAAACATTCTAACTAGGTGTAGGCATGTACAGATCGCTTTTAGGACCCAAAAATACCGAATTTTCAGGTGTTTTGAGCCTGAATTTGAGATATAAACGGGTACAGAAGATTCATGCACATATCGACTTTGGACACTTAAAATATCGATTTTTAGCATGTTTTGATCCTATATTTTGAAAACATTCTAGCACTCAGTAGGCATGTACAGATCGCTTCATGGTACCCAAAAATATCGAATATTCGAGAGTTTTGAGGTTGAATTTGAGATATAAACGAGTGCAGAAGATGCATACACATATTGACTTTAGGCATCAAAAATATCGAGTTTCAGCATGTTTTGGGCCTGTATCTGAGTAGGCATGTACAGATCGCTTCTGGGACCCCAAAATATCGAATTTTTGGGTGTTTGGAGCCTGAATTTGAGATATAAACGGGTACAGAAGATGCATGCACATATCGACTTTTGGTCACCTAAAATATCGATTTTTAGCATGTTTTGGGCCTATATTTTAAAAATATTCTAGCACTGAGTAGGCTTGTACAGATCGCTTCTGGGACCCCAAAATATCGAATTTTCGGGTGTTTTGAGCCTGAATTTGAGATATAAACGGGTACAGAAGATGCATTCACATATCGACTTTGGGCACCTAAAATATCGATTTTGAGCATGTTTTGGGTCTGTATCTTGAAAACATTCTAACTAGGAGTAGACATGTATAGATCGCTTCTAGGGACCAAAAAAACCGAATTTTCGGGTTTTTTGAGCCTTAATTTGAGATATAAACGGGTACAGAAGATGCATGCACATATCGACTTTGGACACTTAAAATATCGATTTTTAGCATGTTTCGAGCCTATATTTTGAAAACATTCTAGCACTGAGTAGGCATGTACAGATCGCTTCTGAGACCCAAAAATATTGAATTTTCGGATGTTTTGAGTTTGAATTTGGGATATAAACGGGTGCAGAAGATGCATACACACATTAACTTTGGGCACCTAAAATATCGATTTTGAGCATGTTTTGTTTCTGTATCTTGAAAACATTCTAACTAGGATTAGGCATGTACAGATCGCGTCTAGGACACAAAAATACCAAATTTTCGGGTGTTTTGAGCCTGAATTTGAGATATAAACGGGTACAGAAGATTCATGCACATATCGACTTTGGACACTTAAAATATCGATTTTTAGCATGTTTTGAGCCTATATTTTGAAAACATTCTAGCACTCAGTAGGCATGTACAGATCGCTTCTGGGACCCAAAAATATCGAATATTCGAGAGTTTTGAGGTTGAATTTGATATATAAACGAGTGCAGAAGATGCATACACATATTGACTTTAGGCATCAAAAATATCGAGTTTCAGCATGTTTTGGGCCTGTATCTGAGTAGGCATATACAGATCGCTTCTGGGACCCCAAAATATCGAATTTTTGGGTGTTTGAAACCTGAATTTGAGATATAAACGGGTACAGAAGATGCATGCACATATCGACTTTTGGTCACCTAAAAGATCGGTTTTCAGTATGTTTTGGGCCTGTATATTGAAAATACTCTAACACGGAGTAGGCATGTACAGATCGCTTCTGGGACCCCAAAATATCGAATTTTCCGGTGTTTTGGGCCTGAATTTGAGATATCGACTTCGGGCACCTAAAATATAGATTTTTAGCATGTTTTGGGCCTATATTTTAAAAATATTCTTGCACTGAGTAGGCTTGTACAGATCGCTTCTGGGACCCCAAAATATCGAATTTTCGGGTGTTTTGAGCCTGAATTTGAGATATAAACGGGTACAGAAGATGCTTTCACATATTGCCTTGGGGCACCTAAAATATCGATTTTGAGCATGTTTTGGGTCTGTATCTTGAAAACATTCTAACTAGGAGTATACATGTATAGATCGCTTCTAGGGACCAAAAATACCGAATTTTCGGGTTTTTTGAGCCTTAATTTGAGGTATAAACGGGTACAGATGATGCATGCACATATCGACTTTGGACACTTAAAATATCGATTTTTAGCATGTTTCGAGCCTATATTTTGAAAACATTCTAGCACTGAGTAGGCATGTACAGATCGCTTCTGAGACCCAAAAATATTGAATTTTCGGATGTTTTGAGTTTGAATTTGGGATATAAACGGGTGCAGAAGATGCATACACACATTAACTTTGGGCACCTAAAATATCGATTTTGAGCATGTTTTGTTTTTGTATCTTGAAAACATTCTACCTAGGATTAGGCATGTACAGATCGCGTCTAGGACACAAAAATACCAAATTTTCGGGTGTTTTGAGCCTGAATTTGAGATATAAACGGGTACAGAAGATGCATGCACATATCGACTTTTTGGCACCTAAAAGATCGATTTTCAGTAAGTTTTGGGCCTGTATATTGAAAATACTCTAACACGGATTAGGCATGTACAGATCGCTTCTGGGACCCCAAAATATCGAATTTTCGGGGGTTTTGGGCCTGAATTTGAGATATTGACTTTGGGCACCTAAAATATCGATTCTTAGCATGTTTTGGGCCTATATTTTAAAAATATTCTAGTACTGAGTAGGCATGTACTGATCGCTTCTGGGACCCCAAAATATCGAATTTTCGGGTGTTTTAAGCTTGAATTTGAGATATAAACGGGTACAGAAGATGCATGCACATATCGACTTTGGACACTTAAAATATCGATTTTGAGCATGTTTTGGGTCTGTATCTTGAAAACATTCTAACTAGGAGTAGACATGTACAGATCGCTTCTAGGGACCAAAAATACCGATTTTTTGGGTTTTTTGAGTCTTAATTTGAAATATAAACGGGTACAGAAGATGCATGCACATATCGACTTTGGACACTTAAAATATCAATTGTCAGCATGTTTTAAACCTATATTTTGAAAACATTCTAGCACTGAGTAGGTATGTACAGATCGCTTCTGCGACCCAAAAATATTGAATTTTGGGTGTTTTGAGGTTGAATTTGGGATATAAACGGGTGCAGAAGATGCATACACGTATTGACTTTGGGCACCTAAAATATCGATTTTCAGCATGTTTTTGGCCTGTATCTGAGTAGGCATGTACAGATCGCTTCTGGGACCCCAAAATATCGAATTCTCGTGTGTTTTGAGCCTGAACTTCAGATATAAACGGGTACAGAAGACTTATGCACATATCGACGTTTGGGCACCTAAAAGATCGATTTTCTGTATGTTTTGGGCCTGTATTTTGAAAAAACTCTAACACATAGTAGGCATGTACAGATCGCTTCTGGGACCCCAAAATATCGAATTTTTGGGTGTTATGGGCCTGAATTTGAAATATCGACTTTGGGCACCTACAGCAAAATATCTATTTTTAGCATCTTTTGGGCCTATATTTTGAAAATATTCTAGCAATGAGTAGGCATGTACAGATCGCTTCTGGGACCCAAAATTATCGAATTTTCGGGTTTTTTGAGCCTGAATTTAAGATATAAACGGGTACAGAAGATATATGCACATATTGACTTTGGTCACCTAAAAGATCGATTTTCAGCATGTTTTGGGCCTGTATTATGAAAATACTCTAACACGGAGTAGGCATGTACTGATCGCTTCTGGGACCCCAAAATATCGAATTTTAGTTTTTTTTTAGCCTGAATTTGAGATATAAACGGGTACAGAAGATGCGTGCACATATCGACATTTGGGCACCTAAAATATCGATTTTGAGCATGTTTTTGGTCTGTATCTTGAAAATATTCTAACTAGGAGTAGGCATGTATAGATTGCTTCTAGGACCCAAAAATACCGAATTTTCGGGTGTTTTGAGGTTGAATTTGAGATATAAACGGGTTCCGAAGATACATGCACATATCGACTTTTGGGCACTTAATATATCGATTTTGAGCATGTTTTGGGTCTGTATCTTGAAAACATTCTAACTAGGAGTAGGCATGTACAGATCGCTTGTAGGATCCAAAAATACCGAATTTTCGGGTGTTTTGAGCCTGAATTTGAGATATAAACGGGTACAGAAGATGCATGCACATATCGACTTTGGACACTTAAAATATCGATTTTTAGCATGTTTTGACCCTATATTTTGAAAAAATTCTAGCACTGAGTAGGCATGTACAGATCGCTTGTGGGACCCAAAAATATCGAATTTTCGGGTGTTTTGAGGTTGAATTTGGAATATAAATGGGTCCAGAAGATGCATACACATATTGACTTTGGGCACCTAAAATATAGATTTTCAGCATGTTTTGGGCCTGTATCTGAGTAGGCATGTACAGATCGTTTCTGGAACCCCAAAATATCGAATTTTCGGGTGTTTGGAGCCTGAATTTAAGATATAAACGGGTACAGAATATGCATTCACATATCGACGTTTGGGCACATAAAAGATCGATTTTCAGTATGTTTTGGGCCTGTATTTTTATACATTCTAGCACTCAGTAGGCATGTACAGATCGCTTCTGGGACCCAAAAATATCGAATATTCGAGAGTTTTGAGGTTGAATTTGAGATATAAACGAGTGCAGAAGATGCATGCACATATTGACTTTAGGCATCAAAAATATCGAGTTTCAGCATGTTTTGGGCCTGTATCTGAGTAGGCATGTACAGATCGCTTCTGGCACCCCAAAATATCGAATTTTTGGGTGTTTGGAGCCTGAATTTGAGATATAAACGGGTACAGAAGATGCATGCACATATCGACTTTTGGTCACCTAAAAGATCGGTTTTCAGTATGTTTTGGGCCTGTATATTGAAAATACTCTAACACGGAGTAGGCATGTACAGATCGCTTCTGGGACCCCAAAATATCGAATTTTCGGGTGTTTTGGGCCTGAATTTGAGATATCGACTTCGGGCACCTAAAATATCGATTTTTAGCATGTTTTGGGCCTATATTTTAAAAATATTCTAGCACTGAGTAGGCTTGTACAGATCGCTTCTGGGACCCCAAAATATCGAATTTTCGGGTGTTTTGAGCCTGAATTTGAGATATAAACGGGTACAGAAGATACTTTCACATATCGACTTTGGGCACCTAAAATATCGATTTTGAGCATGTTTTGGGTCTGTATCTTGAAAACATTCTAACTAGGAGTACACATGTACAGATCGCTTATAGGGACCAAAAATACCGAATTTTCGGGTTTTTTGAGCCTTAATTTGAGATATAAACGGGTACAGAAGATATATGCACATATTGACTTTGGTCACCTAAAAGATCGATTTTCAGCATGTTTTGGGCCTGTATTATGAAAATACTCTAACACGGAGTAGGCATGTACTGATCGCTTCTGGGACCCCAAAATATCGAATTTTAGTTTTTTTTTAGCCTGAATTTGAGATATAAACGGGTACAGAAGATGCGTGCACATATCGACATTTGGGCACCTAAAATATCGATTTTGAGCATGTTTTTGGTCTGTATCTTGAAAATATTCTAACTAGGAGTAGGCATGTATAGATTGCTTCTAGGACCCAAAAATACCGAATTTTCGGGTGTTTTGAGCCTGAATTTGAGATATAAACGGGTACAGAAGATGCATGCACATATCGACTTTGGACACTTAAAATATCGATTTTTAGCATGTTTTGAGCCTATATTTTGAGAAAATTCTAGCACTGAGTAGGCATGTACAGATCGCTTGTGGGACCCAAAAATATCGAATTTTCGGGTGTTTTGAGGTTGAATTTGGAATATAAATGGGTGCAGAAGATGCATACACATATTGACTTTGGGCACCTAAAATATAGATTTTCAGCATGTTTTGGGCCTGTATCTGAGTAGGCATGTACAGATCGTTTCTGGAACCCCAAAATATCGAATTTTCGTGTGTTTGGAGCCTGAATTTAAGATATAAACGGGTACAGAATATGCATTCACATATCGACGTTTCGGCACATAAAAGATCGATTTTCAGTATGTTTTGGGCCTGTATTTTTAAACATTCTAGCACTCAGTAGGCATGTACAGATCGCTTCTGGGACCCAAAAATATCGAATATTCGAGAGTTTTGAGGTTGAATTTGAGATATAAACGAGTGCAGAAGATGCATGCACATATTGACTTTAGGCATCAAAAATATCGAGTTTCAGCATGTTTTGGGCCTGTATCTGAGTAGGCATGTACAGATCGCTTCTGGCACCCCAAAATATCGAATTTTTGGGTGTTTGGAGCCTGAATTTGAGATATAAACGGGTACAGAAGATGCATGCACATATCGACTTTTGGTCACCTAAAAGATCGGTTTTCAGTATGTTTTGGGCCTGTATATTGAAAATACTCTAACACGGAGTAGGCATGTACAGATCGCTTCTGGGACCCCAAAATATCGAATTTTCGGGTGTTTTGGGCCTGAATTTGAGATATCGACTTCGGGCACCTAAAATATCGATTTTTAGCATGTTTTGGGCCTATATTTTAAAAATATTCTAGCACTGAGTAGGCTTGTACAGATCGCTTCTGGGACCCCAAAATATCGAATTTTCGGGTGTTTTGAGCCTGAATTTGAGATATAAACGGGTACAGAAGATACTTTCACATATCGACTTTGGGCACCTAAAATATCGATTTTGAGCATGTTTTGGGTCTGTATCTTGAAAACATTCTAACTAGGAGTACACATGTACAGATCGCTTATAGGGACCAAAAATACCGAATTTTCGGGTTTTTTGAGCCTTAATTTGAGATATAAACGGGTACAGAAGATATATGCACATATTGACTTTGGTCACCTAAAAGATCGATTTTCAGCATGTTTTGGGCCTGTATTATGAAAATACTCTAACACGGAGTAGGCATGTACTGATCGCTTCTGGGACCCCAAAATATCGAATTTTAGTTTTTTTTTAGCCTGAATTTGAGATATAAACGGGTACAGAAGATGCGTGCACATATCGACATTTGGGCACCTAAAATATCGATTTTGAGCATGTTTTTGGTCTGTATCTTGAAAATATTCTAACTAGGAGTAGGCATGTATAGATTGCTTCTAGGACCCAAAAATACCGAATTTTCGGGTGTTTTGAGCCTGAATTTGAGATATAAACGGGTACAGAAGATGCATGCACATATCGACTTTGGACACTTAAAATATCGATTTTTAGCATGTTTTGAGCCTATATTTTGAGAAAATTCTAGCACTGAGTAGGCATGTACAGATCGCTTGTGGGACCCAAAAATATCGAATTTTCGGGTGTTTTGAGGTTGAATTTGGAATATAAATGGGTGCAGAAGATGCATACACATATTGACTTTGGGCACCTAAAATATAGATTTTCAGCATGTTTTGGGCCTGTATCTGAGTAGGCATGTACAGATCGTTTCTGGAACCCCAAAATATCGAATTTTCGTGTGTTTGGAGCCTGAATTTAAGATATAAACGGGTACAGAATATGCATTCACATATCGACGTTTCGGCACATAAAAGATCGATTTTCAGTATGTTTTGGGCCTGTATTTTTAAACATTCTAGCACTCAGTAGGCATGTACAGATCGCTTCTGGGACCCAAAAATATCGAATATTCGAGAGTTTTGAGGTTGAATTTGAGATATAAACGAGTGCAGAAGATGCATGCACATATTGACTTTAGGCATCAAAAATATCGAGTTTCAGCATGTTTTGGGCCTGTATCTGAGTAGGCATGTACAGATCGCTTCTGGCACCCCAAAATATCGAATTTTTGGGTGTTTGGAGCCTGAATTTGAGATATAAACGGGTACAGAAGATGCATGCACATATCGACTTTTGGTCACCTAAAAGATCGGTTTTCAGTATGTTTTGGGCCTGTATATTGAAAATACTCTAACACGGAGTAGGCATGTACAGATCGCTTCTGGGACCCCAAAATATCGAATTTTCGGGTGTTTTGGGCCTGAATTTGAGATATCGACTTCGGGCACCTAAAATATCGATTTTTAGCATGTTTTGGGCCTATATTTTAAAAATATTCTAGCACTGAGTAGGCTTGTACAGATCGCTTCTGGGACCCTAAAATATCGAATTTTCGGGTGTTTTGAGCCTGAATTTGAGATATAAACGGGTACAGAAGATACTTTCACATATCGACTTTGGGCACCTAAAATATCGATTTTGAGCATGTTTTGGGTCTGTATCTTGAAAACATTCTAATTAGGAGTACACATGTACAGATCGCTTCTAGGGACCAAAATTACCGAATTTTCGGGTTTTTTGAGCCTTAATTTGAGATATAAACGGGTACAGAAGATGCATGCACATATCGACTTTGGACACTTAAAATATCGATTTTTTGCATGTTTCAAGCCTATATTTTGAAAACATTCTAGCACTGAGTATGTATGTACAGATCGCTTCTGAGACCCAAAAATATTGAATTTTCGGGTGTTTTGAGGTTGAATTTGGGATATAAACGGGTACATAAGATGCATACACATATTGACCTTGTGCACCTAAAATATCGATTTTCAGCATGTTTTGGGCCTGTATCTGAGTAGGCATGTACATATCTCTTCAGGGACCCCAAAATATCGAATTTTCGGATGTTTTGAGTTTGAATTAGGGATATAATCGGGTGCAGAAGATGCATACACACATTAACTTTGGGCTCCTAAAATATCGATTTTGAGCATGTTTTGTTTCTGTATCTTGAAAACATTCTAACTAGGATTAGGCATGTACAGATCGCGTCTAGGACACAAAAATACCGAATTCTCGGGTGTTTTGAGCCTGAATTTGAGATATAAACGGGTACAGAAGATACATGCACATATCGACTTTTTGGCACCTAAAAGATCGATTTTCAGTAAGTTTTGGGCCTGTATATTGAAAATACTCTAACACTGAGTAGGCATGTACAGATCGCTTCTGGGACCCAAAAATATCGAATTTTCGGGGATTTTGGGCCTGAATTTGAGATATTGACTTTGGGCACCTTAAATATCGATTTTTAGCATGTTTTGGGCCTATATTTTAATAATATTCTAGCACTGAGTAGATATGTACAGATCGCTTCTGGGACCCCAAAATATCGAATTTTCGGGTGTTTTAAGCTTGAATTTGAGATATAAACGGGTACAGAAGATGCATGCACATATCGACTTTGGACACTTAAAATATCGATTTTGAGCATGTTTTGGGTCTGTATCTTGAAAACATTCTAACTAGGAGTAGACATGTACAGATCGCTTCTAGGGACCAAAAATAACGATTTTTTGGATTTTTTGTGTCTTAATTTGAAATATAAACGGGTACAGAAGATGCATGCACATATCGACTTTGGACACTTAAAATATCAATTGTTAGCATGTTTTAAACCTATATTTTGAAAACATTCTAGCACTGAGTAGGCATGTACAGATCGCTTCTGCGACCCAAAAATATTGAATTTTCGGGTGTTTTGAGGTTGAATTTGGGATATAAACGGGTGCAGAAGAAGCATACACATATTGACTTTGGGCACCTAAAATATCGATTTTCAGCATGTTTTTGGCCTGTATCTGAGTAGGCATGTACAGCTCGCTTCTGGGACCCTAAAATATCGAATTCTCAAGTGTTTTGAGCCTGAACTTCAGATATAAACGGGTAGAAAAGATGCATGCACATATTGACTTTGGGCACCTAAAATATCGATTTTCAGCATGTTTTGGGCCTGTATTTTGAAAATACTCTAACACGAAGTAGGCATGTACAGATTGCTTCTGGGACCCCAAAATATTGAATTTTCGGGTGTTTTGAGCCTGAATTTGCGATATAAACGGGTACTGAAGATGCATGCACATATTGACTTTTGGGCACCTAAAATATCGATTTTGAGCATGTTTTGGGTCTGTATCTTGAAGACATTCTAACTAAGAGTAGGCATATACAGATCGCTTCTTGGACCCAAAAATACCGAATTTTCGGGTGTTTTGAGCCTGAATTTGAGATATAAACGGGTACAGAAGATTCATGCACATATCGACTTTGGACATTTAAAATATAGATTTTTAGCATGTTTTGAGCCTATATTTTGAAAACATTCTAGCACTGAGTAGGCATGTACTGATCGCTTCAGGGACCCCAAAATATCGAATTTTCAGATGTTTTGAGGTTGAATTTTGGATATAAACGGGTGTAGATGATGCATACACTCATTAACTTTGGGCACCTAAAATATCGATTTTCAGCATGTTTTGCTCCTGTATGTTGAAAATACTCTAATACGGAGTTGGCATGTACAGATCGCTTCTGGGACCCCAAAATATCGAATTTTCGGTTTTTTTGAGCCTGAATTTGAGATATAAACGGGTACAGAATATATATGCACATATTGATTTTGGGCACCTAAAAGATCGATTTTCAGCATGTTTTGGGCCTGTATTATGAAAATACTCTAACACGGAGTAGGCATGTACTAATCGCTTCTGGGACCCCAAAATGTCGAATTTTCGGGTGTTTTGAGCCTGAATTTGAGATATAAACGGGTACAGAAGATGCATGCACATATCGACTTTTGGGCACCTAAAATATCGATTTTGAGCATGTTTTGGGTCTGTATCTTGAAAACATTCTAACTAGGATTAGGCATGTACAGATCGCTTGTATGACACAAAAATACCGAATTTTCGGGTGTTTTGAGCCTGAATTTGAGATATAAACGGGTACAGAAGATGCATGCACATATCGACTTTGGACACTTAAAATATCGATTTTTAGCATGTTTTGAGCCTATATTTTGAAAAATTTCTAACACGGAGTAGGCATGTAGAGATCACTTGTGGGACCCAAAAATATCGAACTTTCGGGTGTTTTGAGGTTGAATTTGGAATATAAACGGGTGCCGAAGATGCATACACATATTGACTTTGGGCACCAAAAATATCGATTTTCAGCATATTTTCGGCCTGTATTTGAGTAGGCGTGTACAGATCGCTTCTGGGACCCCAAAATATCGAATTTTCGGGTGTTTTGTGCCTGAATTTGAGATATCGACTTTGGGCACCTAAAATATCGATTTTTATCATGTTTTGGGCCAATATTTTGAAAATATTCTAGCACTGAGTAGGCATGTACAGATCGTTTCTGGGACCCCAAAATATCGAATTTTCGGGTGTTTTGAGCCTCAATTTGAGATATCGACTTTGGGCACCTATAATATCGATTTTTAGCATGTTTTGGTCCTATATTTTGAAAACATACTAGCACAGAGTAGGCATGTACAGATCGCTTCTGGGACCCAAAAATATCGGATTTTCGGGTGTTTTGAGGTTAAATTTGGGATATAAACGGGTGCAGAAGATGCATACACATATTGACTTTGGTCACCTAAAATTTCGATTTTTAGCATGTTTTGAGCCTATATTTTGAAAATATTCTAGCACTTAGTAGGCATGTACAGATCGCTTCTGGGACCCAAAAATATCGAATTTTCCGGTGTTTTTAAGTTGAATTTGGGATATAAACGGGTGCAGAAGATGCATACACATATTGACTTTTGTGCACCTAAAAGATCGATTTTTAGTATGTTTTAGGCCTCTATTATGAAAATACTCTAACACGGAGTAGGCATGTACAGATCGCTTCTCGGACCCAAAAATAACGAATTTTTGGGTGTAATGGGCCTGAACTTGAAATATCGACTTTGGGCACCTAAAATATCGATTTTTAGCTTGTTTTGGGCCTATATTTTGAAAATATTTTAGCGCTAAGTAGGCATGTACAGATCACTTCTGGGACCCCAAAATATCGAATTTTCGGGTTTTTTGAGCATGAATTTGAGATATAAACGGGTACAGAAGATGCATGCACATATCGACTTTGGACACTTAAAATATCGATTTTTAGCATGTTTTGAGCCTATATTTTGAAAACACTCTAGCACTGAGTAGGCATGTACAGATCGCTTCTGGGACCCAAAAATATCGAATTTTCGGGTGTTTTGAGGTTGAATTTGAGATATAAACGAGTGCATAAGATGCATACACATATTGACTTTGGGCACATAAAATATCGATTTTCAGCATGTTTTGGGCCTGTATCTGAGAAGGCATGTACAGATCGCTTCTGGGACCCCAAAATATCGAATTTTCGGGTTTTTGGAGCCTGAATTTGAGATATAAACGGGTACAGAAGATGCATGCACATATCGACTTTAAACACTTAAGATATCGATTTTTAGCATGTTTTGCGCCTATATTTTGAAAACATTCTAGCACTGAGTAGGCATGTACAGATCGCTTCTGGGACCCAAAAATATCGAATTTTCGGGTGTTTTGAGGTTGAATTTGAGATATAAACGAGTGCATAAGATGCATACACATATTGACTTTGGGCACATAAAATATCGATTTTCAGCATGTTTTGGGCCTGTACCTGAGTAGGCATGTACAGATCGCTTCTGGGACCCCAAAATATCGAATTTTCGGTGTTTGGAGCCTATATCTGAGATATAACGGGTACAGAAGATGCATGCACATATCGACTTTTTGGCACCTAAAAGAACGATTTTCAGTATGTTTTGGGCCTGTATTTTTAAAATACAGAAGATGCATACACATATTGACTTTGGGCACAAAAATATCGATTTTCAGCATGTTTTGGGCCTGTATCTAAGTAGGCATGTACAAATCGCTTCTGGGACCCCAAAATATCGAATTTTCGGGTGTTTGGAGCCTGAATTTGAGATATAAACGAGTGCAGAAGATGCATACACATATTGACTTTATGCACCAAAATGATCGATTATCAGCATGTTTTGGGCGTGTATCTGAGTAAGCATGTACAGATCGCTTCTGGGACCTCAAAATATCGAATTTTCGGCTGTTTGGAGCCTGAATTTGAAATATAAACGGGTACCGAAGATGCATTCACATATCGACATTTGGGCACCTAAAATATCGATTTTGAGCATGTTTTTGGTCTGTATCTTGAAAACTTTCTAACTAGGAGTAGGCATGTATAGATCGCTTCTAGGACACAAAAATACCGAATTTTCGGGTGTTTTGAGATTGAATTTGAGATATAAACGGGTACAGAAGATGCATGCACATATCGACTTTGGACACTTAAAATATCGATTTTTAGCATGTTTTGAGCCTATATTTTGAAAACATTCTAGCACTCAGTAGGCATGTACAGGTCGCTTCTGGGACCCAAAATATATCGAACTTTCGAGTGTTTTGAGGTTGAATTTGAGATATAAACGAGTGCAGAAGATGCATACACATATTGACTTTAGGCACCAAAAATATCGATTATCAGAATGTTTTGGGCATGTATCTGAGTAGGCATGTAAAGATCGCTTCTGGGACCTCAAAATATCGAATTTTCGGGTGTTTGGAACCTGAATTTGAGATACAAACAGGTACAGAAGATGCATGCACATATCGACTTTTGGGCACCTAAAAGATCGATTTTCAGTATGTTTTGGGCCTGTATATTGAAAATACTCTAACACGGAGTAGGCATGTACAGATCGCTTCTGGGACCCCAAAATATCGAATTTTCGGGTGTTTTCGGCCTCAATTTGAGATATCGACTTTGGGCACCTAAAATATCGATTTTTAGCATGTTTTGGTCCAATATTTTGAAAACATACTAGCACTGAGTAGGCATGTACAGATCGCTTCTGGAACCCAAAAATATCGGATTTTAGGGTGTTTTGAGGTTAAATTTGGGATATAAACGGGTGCAGAAGATGCATGCACATATTGTCTTTGGTCACCTAAAATATCGATTTTTATCATGTTTTGAGCCTATATTTTGAAAATATTCTAGCACTGAGTAGGCATGTACAGATCGCTTCTGGGACCCAAAAATATCGAATTTTCGGGTGTTTTGATGTTGAATTTGGGATATAAACGGGTGCAGAAGATGCATACACATCTTGACTTTTGTGCACCTAAAAGATCGATTTTTAGTATGTTTTAGGCCTCTATTATGAAAATACTCTAACACGGAGTAGGCATGTACAGATCGCTTCTCGGACCCAAAAATAACGAATTTTCGGGTGTAATGGGCCTGAACTTGAAATATCGACTTTGGGCACCTAAAATATCGATTTTTAGCATGTTTTGAGCCAATATTTTGAAAACATTCTAGCACTGAGTAGGCATGTACAGATCGCTTCTGGGACCCCAAAATATCAAATTTTCGGGTGTTTGGAGCCTGAATTTGAGATATAAACGGGTACAGAAGATGCATGCACATATCGACTTTTTGGCACCTAAAAGATCGATTTTCAGTATGTTTTGGGCCTGTATTTTTAAAATATTCTAATACGGAGTAGGCATGTACACATCGCTTCTGGGACCCCAAAATATCGAATTTTCGGGTGTTATGTGCCTGAATTTAAAATATCGAATTTGGGCACCTAAAATATCGATTTTTAGCATGTTTTGGGCCTATATTTTGGAAATATTCTAGCGCTAAGTAGGCATGTACAGATCACTTCTAGGACCCCAAAATATCGAATTTTCGGGTGTTTTGATGTTGAATTTGAGATATAAACGAGTGCATAAGATGCATACACATATTGACTTTGGGCACATAAAATATCGATTTTCAGCATGTTTTGGGCCTGTATCTGAGTAGGCATGTACATATCGCTTCTGGGACCCCAAAATATCGAATTTTTGGGTGTTTGGAGCCTGAATTTGAGATATAAACAGATACAGAAGATGCATGCACATATCGACTTTTTGGCACCTAAAAGATCGATTTTCAGTATGTTTTGGGCCTGTATTTTTAAAATATTCTAATACGGAGTAGTTTTGTACACATCGCTTCTGGGACCCCAAAATATCGAATTTTCGGGTGTTATGGGCCTGAATTTAAAATATCGAATTTGGGCACCTAAAATATCGATTTTTAGCATGTTTTGGGCCTATATTTTGAAAATATTCTAGCGCTAAGTAAGCATGTACAGATCACTTCTGGGACCCCAAAATATCGAATTTTCGGGTGTTTTGAGCCTGAATTTGAGATATAAACGAGTACTGAAGATACATGCACATATCGACTTTGGACACTTAAAATATCGATTTTTAGCATGTTTTGAGCCTACATTTTGAAAACATTCTAGCACTCAGTAGGCATGTACAGATCGCTTCTGGGACCCAAAAATATCGAACTTTCGAGTGTTTTGAGGTTGAATTTGAGATATAAACGAGTGCAGAAGATGCATACACATATTGACTTTATGCACAAAAATTATCGATTATCAGCATGTTTTGGGCCTGTATCTGAGTAAGCATGTACAGATCGCTTCTGGGACCTCAAAATATAAAATTTTCGGCTGTTTGGAGCCTGAATTTGAAATATAAACGGGTACAGAAGATGCATGCACATATCGACTTTTGGGCACCTAAAAGATCGATTTTCAGTATGTTTTGTGCCTGTATATTGAAAATACTCTAACACGGAGTAGGCATGTACAGATCGCTTCTGGGACCCCAAAATACCGAATTTTCGGGTGTTTTGGGCCTCAATTTGAGATATCGACTTTGGGCACCTAAAATATCGATTTTTAGCATGTTTTGGTTCTATATTTTGAAAATATTCCAGCACTGAGTAGGCATGTACAGATCGCTTCTGGGACCCCAAAATATCGAATTTTTGGGTGTTTGGAGCCTGAATTTGAGATATAAACGGGTACAGAAGATGCATGCACATATCGACTTTTTGGCACCTAAAAGATCGATTTTCAGTATGTTTTGGGCCTGTATTTTTAAAATATTCTAATACGGAGTAGGCATGTACACATCGCTTCTGGGACCCCAAAATATCGAATTTTCGGGTGTTATGGGCCTGAATTTAAAATATCGAATTTGGGCACCTAAAATATCGATTTTTAGCATGTTTTGGGCCTATATTTTGAAAATATTCTAGCGCTAAGTAAGCATGTACAGATCACTTCTGGGACCCCAAAATATCGAATTTTCGGGTGTTTTGAGCCTGAATTTGAGATATAAACGAGTACTGAAGATACATGCACATATCGACTTTGGACACTTAAAATATCGATTTTTAGCATGTTTTGAGCCTATATTTTGAAAACATTCTAGCACTCAGTAGGCATGTACAGATCGCTTCTGGGACCCAAAAATATCGAACTTTCGAGTGTTTTGAGGTTGAATTTGAGATATAAACGAGTGCAGAAGATGCATACACATATTGACTTTATGCACAAAAATTATCGATTATCAGCATGTTTTGGGCCTGTATCTGAGTAAGCATGTACAGATCGCTTCTGGGATCTCAAAATATAAAATTTTCGGCTGTTTGGAGCCTGAATTTGAAATATAAACGGGTACAGAAGATGCATGCACATATCGACTTTTGGGCACCTAAAAGATCGATTTTCAGTATGTTTTGGGCCTGTATATTGAAAATACTCTAACACGGAGTAGGCATGTACAGATCGCTTCTGGGACCCCAAAATACCGAATTTTCGGGTGTTTTGGGCCTCAATTTGAGATATCGACTTTGGGCACCTAAAATATCGATTTTTAGCATGTTTTGGTTCTATATTTTGAAAATATTCTAGCACTGAGTAGGCATGTACAGATCGCTTCTGGGACCCCAAAATATCGAATTTTTGGGTGTTTGGAGCCTGAATTTGAGATATAAACGGGTACAGAAGATGCATGCACATATCGACTTTTTGGCACCTAAAAGATCGATTTTCAGTATGTTTTGGGCCTGTATTTTTAAAATATTCTAACACGAAGTAGGCATGTACACATCGCTTCTGGGACCCCAAAATATCGAATTTTCGGGTGTTTTGAACCTGAATTTGAGATATAAACGGGTACAGAAGATGCATGCACATATCGACTTTGGACACTTAAAATATCGATTTTTAGCATGTTTTGAGCCTATATTTTGAAAACATTCTAGCACTCAGTAGGCATGTACAGGTCGCTTCTGGGACCCAAAATATATCTAACTTTCGAGTGTTTTGAGGTTTAATTTGAGATATAAACGAGTGCAGAAGATGCATACACATATTGAATTTAGGCACCAAAAATATCGATTATCAAAATGTTTTGGGCCTGTATCTGAGTAGGCATGTAAAGATCGCTTCTGGGACCTCAAAATATCGAATTTCCGGGTGTTTGGAGCCTGAATTTGAGATACAAACAGGTACAGAAGATGCATGCACATATCGACTTTTGGGCACCTAAAAGATCGATTTTCAGTATGTTTTGGGCCTGTATATTGAAAATACTCTAACACGGAGTAGGCATGTACAGATCGCTTATGGGACCCCAAAATATCGAATATTCGGGTGTTTTGGGCCTCAATTTGAGATATCGACTTTGGGCACCTAAAATATCGATTTTTAGCATGTTTTTGTTCAATATTTTCAAAACATACTAGCACTGAAAAGGCATGTACAGATCGCTTCTGGGACCCAAAAATATCGGATTTTCTGGTGTTTTGAGGTTAAATTTGGGATATAAACGGGTGCAGAAGATGCATACACATATTGTCTTTGGTCACCTAAAATATCGATTTTTAGCATGTTTTGAGCCTATATTTTGAAAATATTCTAGTATTGAGTAGGCATGTACAGATCGCTTCTGGGACCCAAAAATATCGAATTTTCGGGTGTTTTGATGTTGAATTTGGGATATAAACGGGTGTAGAAGATGCATACACATATTGACTTTTGTGCACCTAAAAGATCGATTTTTAGTATGTTTTAGGACTTTATTATGAAAATACTCTAACACGGAGTAGGCATGTACAGATCGCTTCTGGGACCCAAAAATAACGAATTTTCGGGTGTAATGGGCCTGAACTTGAAATATCGACTTTGGGCACCTAAATTATCGATTTTTAGCTTGTTTTGGGCCTATATTTTGAAAATATTTTAGCGCTAAGTAGGCATGTACAGATCACTTCTGGGACCCCAAAATATCGAATTTTCGGGTGTTTTGAGCCTGAATTTGAGTTATAAACGGGTACAGAAGATGCATGCACATATCGACTTTGGACACTTAAAATATCGATTTTTAGCATGTTTTGAGCCTATATTTTGAGAACATTCTAGCACTGAGTAGGCATGTACAGATCGCTTCTGGGACCCAAAAATATCGAATTTTCGAGTGTTTTGAGGTTGAATTTGAGATATAAACGAGTGCATAAGATGCATACGCATATTGACTTTGGGCACGTAAAATATCGATTTTCAGCATGTTTTGGTCCTGTATCTGAGTAGGCATGTACAGATCGCTTCTGGGACCCAAAATATCGAAATTTCGGGTATTTGGAGCCTGAATTTGAGATATAAACGGGTACAGAAGATGCATTCACATATCGACTTTGGACACTTAAGATATCGATTTTTAGCATGTTTTGCGCCTATATTTTGAAAACATTCTAGCACTGAGTAGGCATGTACAGATCGCTTCTGGGACCCAAAAATATCGAATTTTCGGGTGTTTGGAGCCTGAATTTGAGATATAAACGGGTACAGAAGATGCATGCACATATCGACTTTTTGGCACCTAAAAGATCGATTTTCACTATGATTTGGGCCTGTATTTTTAAAATATTCTAACACGGAGTAGGCATGTACACATCGCTTCTGGGACCCCAAAATATCGAATTTTCTGGTGTTATGGGCCTGAATTTGAAATATCGAATTTGTGCACATAAAATATCGATTTTTAGCATGTTTTGGGCCTATATTTTGGAAATATTCTAGCGCTAATTAGGCATGTACAGATCACTTCTGGGACCCCAAAATATCGAATTTTCGGGTGTTTTGAGCCTGAATTTGAGATATAAACGAGTGCAGAAGATGCATACACATATTGACTTTAGGCACCAAAAATATCGATTATCAGCATGTTTTGGGCCTGTATCTGAGTAGGCATGTACAGATCGCTTGTGGGACCTCAAAATATCGAATTTTCGGGTGTTTGGAGCCTGAATTTGAGATATAAACGGGTACAGAAGATGCATACACATATCGACTTTTGGGCACCTAAACGATCGATTTTCAGTATGTTTTGGGCCTGTATATTAAAAATACTCTAACACGGAGTAGGCATGTACAGATCGCTTCTGGGACCCCAAAATATCGAATTTTAGGGTGTTTTGGGCCTCAATTTGAGATATCGACTTTGGGCACCTAAAATATCGATTTTTAGCATGTTTTGGTCCTATATTTTGAAAACATACTAGCACTGGGTAGGCATGTACAGATCGCTTCTGGGACACAAAAATATCGGATTTTCGGGTGTTTTGAGGTTAAATTTGGGATATAAACGGGTGCAGAAGATGCATACACATATTGACTTTTGTCACCTAAAATATCGATTTTTAGCATGTTTTGAGCCTATATTTTGAAAATATTCTAGCACTGAGTAGGCATGTACAGATCGCTTCTGGGACCCAAAAATATCGAATTTTCGGGTGTTTTGATGTTGAATTTGGGATATAAACGGGAAAAGAAGATGCATACACATATTGACTTTTGTGCACCTAAAAGATCGATTTTTAGTATGTTTTAGGCTTCTAATATGAAAATACTCTAACACGGAGTAGGCATGTACAGATCGCTTCTCGGACCCAAAAATAACGAATTTTCGGGTGTAATGGGCCTGAACTTGAAATATCGACTTTGGGCACCTAAAATATCGATTTTTAGCATGTTTTGAGCCAATATTTTGAAAACATTCTAGCACTGAGTAATCATGTACAGATCGCTTCTGGGACCCCAAAATATCAAATTTTCGGGTGTTTGGAGCCTGAATTTGAGATATAAACGGGTACAGAAGATGCATGCACATATCGACTTTTTGGCACCTAAAAGATCGATTTTCAGTATGTTTTGGGCCTGTACTTTTAAAATATTCTAATACGGAGTAGGCATGTACACATCGCTTCTGGGACCCCAAAATATCGAATTTTCGGGTGTTATGGGCCTGAATTTAAAATATCGAATTTGGGCACCTAAAATATCGATTTTTAGCATGTTTTGGGCCTATATTTTGGAAATATTCTAGCGCTAAGTAGGCATATACAGATCACTTCTAGGACCCCAAAATATCGAATTTTCGGGTGTTTTGATGTTGAATTTGAGATATAAACGAGTGCATAAGATGCATACACATATTGACTTTGGGCACATAAAATATCGATTTTCAGCATGTTTTGGGCCTGTATCTGAGTAGGCATGTACATATCGCTTCTGGGACCCCAAAATATCGAATTTTTGGGTGTTTGGAGCCTGAATTTGAGATATAAACGGGTACAGAAGATGCATGCACATATCGACTTTTTGGCACCTAAAAGATCGATTTTCAGTATGTTTTGGGCCTGTATTTTTAAAATATTCTAATACGGAGTAGGCATGTACACATCGCTTCTGGGACCCCAAAATATCGAATTTTCGGGTGTTATGGGCCTGAATTTAAAATATCGAATTTGGGCACCTAAAATATCGATTTTTAGCATGTTTTGGGCCTATATTTTGAAAATATTCTAGCGCTAAGTAAGCATGTACAGATCACTTCTGGGACCCCAAAATATCGAATTTTCGGGTGTTTTGAGCCTGAATTTGAGATATAAACGAGTACTGAAGATACATGCACATATCGACTTTGGACACTTAAAATATCGATTTTTAGCATGTTTTGAGCCTATATTTTGAAAACATTCTAGCACTCAGTAGGCATGTACAGATCGCTTCTGTGACCCAAAAATATCGAACTTTCGAGTGTTTTGAGGTTGAATTTGAGATATAAACGAGTGCAGAAGATGCATACACATATTGACTTTATGCACAAAAATTATCGATTATCAGCATGTTTTGGGCCTGTATCTGAGTAAGCATGTACAGATCGCTTCTGGGACCTCAAAATATAAAATTTTCGGCTGTTTGAAGCCTGAATTTGAAATATAAACGGGTACAGAAGATGCATGCACATATCGACTTTTGGGCACCTAAAAGATCGATTTTCAGTATGTTTTGTGCCTGTATATTGAAAATACTCTAACACGGAGTAGGCATGTACAGATCGCTTCTGGGACCCCAAAATACCGAATTTTCGGGTGTTTTGGGCCTCAATTTGAGATATCGACTTTGGGCACCTAAAATATCGATTTTTAGCATGTTTTGGTTCTATATTTTGAAAATATTCTAGCACTGAGTAGGCATGTACAGATCGCTTCTGGGACCCCAAAATATCGAATTTTTGGGTGTTTGGAGCCTGAATTTGAGATATAAACGGGTACAGAAGATGCATGCACATATCGACTTTTTGGCACCTAAAAGATCGATTTTCAGTATGTTTTGGGCCTGTATTTTTAAAATATTCTAACACGAAGTAGGCATGTACACATCGCTTCTGGGACCCCAAAATATCGAATTTTCGGGTGTTTTGAACCTGAATTTGAGATATAAACGGGTACAGAAGATGCATGCACATATCGACTTTGGACACTTAAAATATCGATTTTTAGCATGTTTTGAGCCTATATTTTGAAAACATTCTAGCACTCAGTAGGCATGTACAGGTCGCTTCTGGGACCCAAAATATATCTAACTTTCGAGTGTTTTGAGGTTTAATTTGAGATATAAACGAGTGCAGAAGATGCATACACATATTGAATTTAGGCACCAAAAATATCGATTATCAAAATGTTTTGGGCCTGTATCTGAGTAGGCATGTAAAGATCGCTTCTGGGACCTCAAAATATCGAATTTTCGGGTGTTTGGAGCCTGAATTTGAGATACAAACAGGTACAGAAGATGCATGCACATATCGACTTTTGGGCACCTAAAAGATCGATTTTCAGTATGTTTTGGGCCTGTATATTGAAAATACTCTAACACGGAGTAGGCATGTACAGATCGCTTATGGGACCCCAAAATATCGAATTTTCGGGTGTTTTGGGCCTCAATTTGAGATATCGACTTTGGGCACCTAAAATATCGATTTTTAGCATGTTTTGGTTCTATATTTTGAAAATATTCTAGCACTGAGTAGGCATGTACAGATCGCTTCTGGGACCCCAAAATATCGAATTTTTGGGTGTTTGGAGCCTGAATTTGAGATATAAACGGGTACAGAAGATGCATGCACATATCGACTTTTTGGCACCTAAAAGATCGATTTTCAGTATGTTTTGGGCCTGTATTTTTAAAATATTCTAACACGAAGTAGGCATGTACACATCGCTTCTGGGACGCCAAAATATCGAATGTTCGGGTGTTTTGAACCTGAATTTGAGATATAAACGGGTACAGAAGATGCATGCACATATCGACTTTGGACACTTAAAATATCGATTTTTAGCATGTTTTGAGCCTATATTTTGAAAACATTCTAGCACTCAGTAGGCATGTACAGGTCGCTTCTGGGACCCAAAATATATCTAACTTTCGAGTGTTTTGAGGTTTAATTTGAGATATAAACGAGTGCAGAAGATGCATACACATATTGAATTTAGGCACCAAAAATATCGATTATCAAAATGTTTTGGGCCTGTATCTGAGTAGGCATGTAAAGATCGCTTCTGGGACCTCAAAATATCGAATTTTCGGGTGTTTGGAGCCTGAATTTGAGATACAAACAGGTACAGAAGATGCATGCACATATCGACTTTTGGGCACCTAAAAGATCGATTTTCAGTATGTTTTGGGCCTGTATATTGAAAATACTCTAACACGGAGTAGGCATGTACAGATCGCTTATGGGACCCCAAAATATCGAATTTTCGGGTGTTTTGGGCCTCAATTTGAGATATCGACTTTGGGCACCTAAAATATCGATTTTTAGCATGTTTTTGTTCAATATTTTCAAAACATACTAGCACTGAAAAGGCATGTACAGATCGCTTCTGGGACCCAAAAATATCGGATTTTCGGGTGTTTTGAGGTTAAATTTGGGATATAAACGGGTGCAGAAGATGCATACACATATTGTCTTTGGTCACCTAAAATATCGATTTTTAGCATGTTTTGAGCCTATATTTTGAAAATATTCTAGTATTGAGTAGGCATGTACAGATCGCTTCTGGGACCCAAAAATATCGAATTTTCGGGTGTTTTGATGTTGAATTTGGGATATAAACGGGTGTAGAAGATGCATACACATATTGACTTTTGTGCACCTAAAAGATCGATTTTTAGTATGTTTTAGGACTTTATTATGAAAATACTCTAACACGGAGTAGGCATGTACAGATCGCTTCTCGGACCCAAAAATAACGAATTTTCGGGTGTAATGGGCCTGAACTTGAAATATCGACTTTGGGCACCTAAATTATCGATTTTTAGCTTGTTTTGGGCCTATATTTTGAAAATATTTTAGCGCTAAGTAGGCATGTACAGATCACTTCTGGGACCCCAAAATATCGAATTTTCGGGTGTTTTGAGCCTGAATTTGAGTTATAAACGGGTACAGAAGATGCATGCACATATCGACTTTGGACACTTAAAATATCGATTTTTAGCATGTTTTGAGCCTATATTTTGAGAACATTCTAGCACTGAGTAGGCATGTACAGATCGCTTCTGGGACCCAAAAATATCGAATTTTCGAGTGTTTTGAGGTTGAATTTGAGATATAAACGAGTGCATAAGATGCATACGCATATTGACTTTGGGCACGTAAAATATCGATTTTCAGCATGTTTTGGTCCTGTATCTGAGTAGGCATGTACAGATCGCTTCTGGGACCCCAAAATATCGAAATTTCGGGTATTTGGAGCCTGAATTTGAGATATAAACGGGTACAGAAGATGCATTCACATATCGACTTTGGACACTTAAGATATCGATTTTTAGCATGTTTTGCGCCTATATTTTGAAAACATTCTAGCACTGAGTAGGCATGTACAGATCGCTTCTGGGACCCCAAAATATCGAATTTTCGGGTGTTTGGAGCCTGAATTTGAGATATAAACGGGTACAGAAGATGCATGCACATATCGACTTTTTGGCACCTAAAAGATCGATTTTCACTATGATTTGGGCCTGTATTTTTAAAATATTCTAACACGAAGTAGGCATGTACACATCGCTTCTGGGACCCCAAAATATCGAATTTTCTGGTGTTATGGGCCTGAATTTGAAATATCGAATTTGTGCACATAAAATATCGATTTTTAGCATGTTTTGGGCCTATATTTTGGAAATATTCTAGCGCTAATTAGGCATGTACAGATCACTTCTGGGACCCCAAAATATCGAATTTTCGGGTGTTTTGAGCCTGAATTTGAGATATAAACGAGTGCAGAAGATGCATACACATATTGACTTTAGGCACCAAAAATATCGATTATCAGCATGTTTTGGGCCTGTATCTGAGTAGGCATGTACAGATCGCTTGTGGGACCTCAAAATATCGAATTTTCGGGTGTTTGGAGCCTGAATTTGAGATATAAACGGGTACAGAAGATGCATACACATATCGACTTTTGGGCACCTAAACGATCGATTTTCAGTATGTTTTGGGCCTGTATATTAAAAATACTCTAACACGGAGTAGGCATGTACAGATCGCTTCTGGGACCCCAAAATATCGAATTTTAGGGTGTTTTGGGCCTCAATTTGAGATATCGACTTTGGGCACCTAAAATATCGATTTTTAGCATGTTTTGGTCCTATATTTTGAAAACATACTAGCACTGAGTAGGCATGTACAGATCGCTTCTGGGACCCAAAAATATCGGATTTTCGGGTGTTTTGAGGTTAAATTTGGGATATAAACGGGTGCAGAAGATGCATACACATATTGACTTTGGTCACCTAAAATATCGATTTTTAGCATGTTTTGAGCATATATTTTGAAAATATTCTACCACTGAGTAGGCATGTACAGATCGCTTCTGGGACCCAAAAATTTCGAATTTTCGGGTGTTTTGATGTTGAATTTGGGATATAAACGGGTGCAGAAGATGCATACACATATTGACTTTTGTGCACCTAAAAGATCGATTTTTAGTATGTTTTAGGCCTCTATTATGAAAATACTCTAACACGGAGTAGGCATGTACAGATCGCTTCTCGGACCCAAAAATAACGAATTTTCGGGTGTAATGGGCCTGAACTTGAAATATCAACTTTGGGCACCTAAAATATCGATTTTTAGCTTGTTTTGGGCCTTTATTTTGAAAATATTTTAGCGCTAAGTAGGCATGTACAGATTACTTCTGGGACCCCAAAATATCGAATTTTCGGGTGTTTTGAGTCTGAATTTGATATATAAACCGGTACAGAAGATGCATGCACATATCGACTTTGGACACTTAAAATATCGATTTTTAGCATGTTTTGAGCCTATATTTGTAAAACATTCTAGCACTCAGTAGGCATGTACAGGTTGCTTCTGGGACCCAAAATATATCTAACTTTCGAGTGTTTTGAGGTTGAATTTGAGATATAAACGAGTGCAAAAGATGCATACACATATTGACTTTAGGCACCAAAAATATCGATTATCAGAATGTTTTGGGCCTGTATCTGAGTAGGCATGTAAAGATCGGTTCTGGGACCTCAAAATATCGAATTTTCGGGTGTTTGGAGCCTGAATTTGAGATACAAACGGGTACAGAAGATGCATGCACATATCGACTTTTGGGCACCTAAAAGATCGATTTTCAGTATGTTTTGGGCCTGTATATTGAAAATACTCTAACACGGAGTAGGCATGTACAGATCGCTTCTGGGACTCCAAAATATCGAATTTTCGGGTGTTTTCGGCCTCAATTTGAGATATCGACTTTGGGCACCAAAAATATCGATTTTTAGCATGTTTTGGTCCAATATTTTGAAAACATACTAGCACTGAGTAGGCATGTACAGATCGCTTCTGGGACCCAAAAATATCGGATTTTCAGGTGTTTTGAGGTTAAATTTGGGATATAAACGGGTGCAGAAGATGCATACACATATTGTCCTTAGTCACCTAAAATATCGATTTTTAGCATGTTTTGAGCCTATATTTTGAAAATAATCTAGCACTGAGTAGGCATGTACAGATCGCTTCTGGGACCCAAAAATTTCGAATTTTCGGGTGTTTTGATGTTGAATTTGGGATATAAACGGGTGCAGAAGATGCATACACATATTGACTTTTGTGCACCTAAAAGATCGATTTTTAGTATGTTTTAGGCCTCTATTATGAAAATACTCTAACACGGAGTAGGCATGTACAGATCGCTTCTCGGACCCAAAAATAACGAATTTTCGGGTGTAATGGGCCTGAACTTGAAATATCGACTTTGGGCACCTAAAATATCGATTTTTAGCTTGTTTTCGGCCTATATTTTGAAAATATTTTAGCGCTAAGTAGGCATGTACAGATCACTTCTGGGACCACAAAATATCGAATTTTCGGGTGTTTTGAGCCTGAATTTGAGATATAAACGGGTACAGAAGATGCATGCACATATCGACTTTGGACACTTAAAATATCGATTTTTAGCATGTTTTGAGCCTATATTTTGAGAACATTCTAGCACTGAGTAGGCATGTACAGATCGCTTCTGGGACCCAAAAATATCGAATTTTCGAGTGTTTTGAGGTTGAATTTGAGATATAAACGAGTGCATAAGATGCATACGCATATTGACTTTGGGCACGTAAAATATCGATTTTCAGCATGTTTTGGTCCTGTATCTGAGTAGGCATGTACAGATCGCTTCTGGGACCCCAAAATATCGAAATTTCGGGTATTTGGAGCCTGAATTTGAGATATAAACGGGTACAGAAGATGCATTCACATATCGACTTTGGACACTTAAGATATCGATTTTTAGCATGTTTTGCGCCTATATTTTGAAAACATTCTAGCACTGAGTAGGCATGTACAGATCGCTTCTGGGACCCCAAAATATCGAATTTTCGGGTGTTTGGAGCCTGAATTTGAGATATAAACGGGTACAGAAGATGCATGCACATATCGACTTTTTGGCACCTAAAAGATCGATTTTCACTATGATTTGGGCCTGTATTTTTAAAATATTCTAACACGAAGTAGGCATGTACACATCGCTTCTGGGACCCCAAAATATCGAAATTTCTGGTGTTATGGGCCTGAATTTGAAATATCGAATTTGTGCACATAAAATATCGATTTTTAGCATGTTTTGGGCCTATATTTTGGAAATATTCTAGCGCTAATTAGGCATGTACAGATCACTTCTGGGACCCCAAAATATCGAATTTTCGGGTGTTTTGAGCCTGAATTTGAGATATAAACGAGTGCAGAAGATGCATACACATATTGACTTTAGGCACCAAAAATATCGATTATCAGCATGTTTTGGGCCTGTATCTGAGTAGGCATGTACAGATCGCTTGTGGGACCTCAAAATATCGAATTTTCGGGTGTTTGGAGCCTGAATTTGAGATATAAACGGGTACAGAAGATGCATACACATATCGACTTTTGGGCACCTAAACGATCGATTTTCAGTATGTTTTGGGCCTGTATATTAAAAATACTCTAACACGGAGTAGGCATGTACAGATCGCTTCTGGGACCCCAAAATATCGAATTTTAGGGTGTTTTGGGCCTCAATTTGAGATATCGACTTTGGGCACCTAAAATATCGATTTTTAGCATGTTTTGGTCCTATATTTTGAAAACATACTAGCACTGAGTAGGCATGTACAGATCGCTTCTGGGACCCAAAAATATCGGATTTTCGGGTGTTTTGAGGTTAAATTTGGGATATAAACGGGTGCAGAAGATGCATACACATATTGACTTTGGTCACCTAAAATATCGATTTTTAGCATGTTTTGAGCATATATTTTGAAAATATTCTAGCACTGAGTAGGCATGTACAGATCGCTTCTGGGACCCAAAAATTTCGAATTTTCGGGTGTTTTGATGTTGAATTTGGGATATAAACGGGTGCAGAAGATGCATACACATATTGACTTTTGTGCACCTAAAAGATCGATTTTTAGTATGTTTTAGGCCTCTATTATGAAAATACTCTAACACGGAGTAGGCATGTACAGATCGCTTCTCGGACCCAAAAATAACGAATTTTCGGGTGTAATGGGCCTGAACTTGAAATATCAACTTTGGGCACCTAAAATATCGATTTTTAGCTTGTTTTGGGCCTTAATTTTGAAAATATTTTAGCGCTAAGTAGGCATGTACAGATTACTTCTGGGACCCCAAAATATCGAATTTTCGGGTGTTTTGAGTCTGAATTTGATATATAAACCGGTACAGAAGATGCATGCACATATCGACTTTGGACACTTAAAATATCGATTTTTAGCATGTTTTGAGCCTATATTTGTAAAACATTCTAGCACTCAGTAGGCATGTACAGGTCGCTTCTGGGACCCAAAATATATCTAACTTTCGAGTGTTTTGAGGTTGAATTTGAGATATAAACGAGTGCAAAAGATGCATACACATATTGACTTTAGGCACCAAAAATATCGATTATCAGAATGTTTTGGGCCTGTATCTGAGTAGGCATGTAAAGATCGGTTCTGGGACCTCAAAATATCGAATTTTCGGGTGTTTGGAGCCTGAATTTGAGATACAAACGGGTACAGAAGATGCATGCACATATCGACTTTTGGGCACCTAAAAGATCGATTTTCAGTATGTTTTGGGCCTGTATATTGAAAATACTCTAACACGGAGTAGGCATGTACAGATCGCTTCTGGGACTCCAAAATATCGAATTTTCGGGTGTTTTCGGCCTCAATTTGAGATATCGACTTTGGGCACCTAAAATATCGATTTTTAGCATGTTTTGGTCCAATATTTTGAAAACATACTAGCACTGAGTAGGCATGTACAGATCGCTTCTGGGACCCAAAAATATCGGATTTTCAGGTGTTTTGAGGTTAAATTTGGGATATAAACGGGTGCAGAAGATGCATACACATATTGTCCTTAGTCACCTAAAATATCGATTTTTAGCATGTTTTGAGCCTATATTTTGAAAATAATCTAGCACTGAGTAGGCATGTACAGATCGCTTCTGGGACCCAAAAATTTCGAATTTTCGGGTGTTTTGATGTTGAATTTGGGATATAAACGGGTGCAGAAGATGCATACACATATTGACTTTTGTGCACCTAAAAGATCGATTTTTAGTATGTTTTAGGCCTCTATTATGAAAATACTCTAACACGGAGTAGGCATGTACAGATCGCTTCTCGGACCCAAAAATAACGAATTTTCGGGTGTAATGGGCCTGAACTTGAAATATCGACTTTGGGCACCTAAAATATCGATTTTTAGCTTGTTTTCGGCCTATATTTTGAAAATATTTTAGCGCTAAGTAGGCATGTACAGATCACTTCTGGGACCACAAAATATCGAATTTTCGGGTGTTTTGAGCCTGAATTTGAGATATAAACGGGTACAGAAGATGCATGCACATATCGACTTTGGACACTTAAAATATCGATTTTTAGCATGTTTTGAGCCTATATTTTGAAAACATTCTAGCACTGAGTAGGCATGTACAGATCGCTTCTGGGACCAAAAAATATCGAATTTTCGGGTGTTTTGAGGTTGAATTTGAGATATAAACGAGTGCACAAGATGCATACACATATTGACTTTGGGCACGTAAAATATCGATTTTCAGCATGTTTTGGTCCTGTATCTGAGTAGGCATGTACAGATCGCTTCTGGGACCCCAAAATATCGAAATTTCGGGTATTTGGAGCCTTAATTTGAGATATAAACGGGTACAGAAGATGCATGCACATATCGACTTTGGACACTTAAGATATCGATTTTTAGCATGTTTTGCGCCTATATTTTGAAAACATTCTAGCACTGAGTAGGCATGTACAGATCGCTTCTGGGACCCAAATATATCTAACTTTCGAGTGTTTTGAGGTTGAATTTGAGATATAAACGAGTACAGAAGATGCATACACATATTGACTTTAGGCACCAAAAATATCGATTATCAGAATGTTTTGGGCCTGTATCTGAGTAGGCATGTAAAGATCGGTTCTGGGACCTCAAAATATCGAATTTTCGGGTGTTTGGAGCCTGAATTTGAGATACAAACGGGTACAGAAGATGCATGCACATATCGACTTTTGGGCACCTAAAAGATCGATTTTCAGTATGTTTTGGGCCTGTATATTGAAAATACTCTAACACGGAGTAGGCATGTACAGATCGCTTCTGGGACTCCAAAATATCGAATTTTCGGGTGTTTTCGGCCTCAATTTGAGATATCGACTTTGGGCACCTAAAATATCGATTTTTAGCATGTTTTGGTCCAATATTTTGAAAACATACTAGCACTGAGTAGGCATGTACAGATCGCTTCTGGGACCCAAAAATATCGGATTTTCAGGTATTTTGAGGTTAAATTTGGGATATAAACGGGTGCAGAAGATGCATACACATATTGTCCTTAGTCACCTAAAATATCGATTTTTAGCATGTTTTGAGCCTATATTTTGAAAATAATCTAGCACTGAGTAGGCATGTACAGATCGCTTCTGGGACCCAAAAATTTCGAATTTTCGGGTGTTTTGATGTTGAATTTGGGATATAAACGGGTGCAGAAGATGCATACACATATTGACTTTTGTGCACCTAAAAGATCGATTTTTAGTATGTTTTAGGCCTCTATTATGAAAATACTCTAACACGGAGTAGGCATGTACAGATCGCTTCTCGGACCCAAAAATAACGAATTTTCGGGTGTAATGGGCCTGAACTTGAAATATCGACTTTGGGCACCTAAAATATCGATTTTTAGCTTGTTTTCGGCCTATATTTTGAAAATATTTTAGCGCTAAGTAGGCATGTACAGATCACTTCTGGGACCACAAAATATCGAATTTTCGGGTGTTTTGAGCCTGAATTTGAGATATAAACGGGTACAGAAGATGCATGCACATATCGACTTTGGACACTTAAAATATCGATTTTTAGCATGTTTTGAGCCTATATTTTGAAAACATTCTAGCACTGAGTAGGCATGTACAGATCGCTTCTGGGACCAAAAAATATCGAATTTTCGGGTGTTTTGAGGTTGAATTTGAGATATAAACGAGTGCACAAGATGCATACACATATTGACTTTGGGCACGTAAAATATCGATTTTCAGCATGTTTTGGTCCTGTATCTGAGTAGGCATGTACAGATCGCTTCTGGGACCCCAAAATATCGAAATTTCGGGTATTTGGAGCCTGAATTTGAGATATAAACGGGTACAGAAGATGCATGCACATATCGACTTTGGACACTTAAGATATCGATTTTTAGCATGTTTTGCGCCTATATTTTGAAAACATTCTAGCACTGAGTAGGCATGTACAGATCGCTTCTGGGACCCAAAAATATCGAATTTTCGGGTGTTTTGAGGTTGAATTTGAGATATAAACGAGTGCATAAGATGCATACACATATTGACTTTGGGCACATAAAATATCGATTTTCAGCATGTTTTGTGCCTGTATCTGAGTAGGCATGTACAGATCGCTTCTGGGACCCCAAAATAACGAATTTTCGGGTGTTTGGAGCCTGAATTTGAGATATAAACGGGTACAGAAGATGCATGCACATATCGACTTTTGGGCACCTAAAAGATCGATTTTCAGTATGTTTTGGGCCTGTATTTTTAAAATATTCTAACACGGAGTAGGCATGTACACATCACTTCTGGGACCCCAAAATATCGAATTTTCGGGTGTTATGGGCCTGAATTTGAAATATCAAATTTGGGCACCTAAAATATCGATTTTTAGCATGTTTTGGGCCTATATTTTGAAAATATTCTAGCGCTAAGTAGGCATGTACAGATCACTTCTGGGACCCCAAAATATCGAATTTTCGGGTGTTTTGAGCCTGAATTTGAGATATAAACGGTTACAGAAGATGCATGCACATATCGACTTTGGACACTTAAAATATCGATTTTTAGCATGTTTTGCGCCTATATTTTGAAAACATTCTAGCACTGAGTAGGCATGTACAGATCGCTTCTGGGACCCAAATATATCTAACTTTCGAGTGTTTTGAGGTTGAATTTGAGATATAAACGAGTGCAAAAGATGCATACACATATTGACTTTAGGCACCAAAAATATCGATTATCAGAATGTTTTGGGCCTGTATCTGAGTAGGCATGTAAAGATCGGTTCTGGGACCTCAAAATATCGAATTTTCGGGTGTTTGGAGCCTGAATTTGAGATACAAACGGGTACAGAAGATGCATGCACATATCGACTTTTGGGCACCTAAAGGATCGATTTTCAGTATGTTTTGGGCCTGTATATTGAAAATACTCTAACACGGAGTAGGCATGTACAGATCGCTTCTGGGACTCCAAAATATCGAATTTTCGGGTGTTTTCGGCCTCAATTTGAGATATCGACTTTGGGCACCTAAAATATCGATTTTTAGCATGTTTTGGTCCAATATTTTGAAAACATACTAGCACTGAGTAGGCATGTACAGATCGCTTCTGGGACCCAAAAATATCGGATTTTCAGGTATTTTGAGGTTAAATTTGGGATATAAACGGGTGCAGAAGATGCATACACATATTGTCCTTAGTCACCTAAAATATCGATTTTTAGCATGTTTTGAGCCTATATTTTGAAAATAATCTAGCACTGAGTAGGCATGTACAGATCGCTTCTGGGACCCAAAAATTTCGAATTTTCGGGTGTTTTGATGTTGAATTTGGGATATAAACGGGTGCAGAAGATGCATACACATATTGACTTTTGTGCACCTAAAAGATCGATTTTTAGTATGTTTTAGGCCTCTATTATGAAAATACTCTAACACGGAGTAGGCATGTACAGATCGCTTCTCGGACCCAAAAATAACGAATTTTCGGGTGTAATGGGCCTGAACTTGAAATATCGACTTTGGGCACCTAAAATATCGATTTTTAGCTTGTTTTCGGCCTATATTTTGAAAATATTTTAGCGCTAAGTAGGCATGTACAGATCACTTCTGGGACCACAAAATATCGAATTTTCGGGTGTTTTGAGCCTGAATTTGAGATATAAACGGGTACAGAAGATGCATGCACATATCGACTTTGGACACTTAAAATATCGATTTTTAGCATGTTTTGAGCCTATATTTTGAAAACATTCTAGCACTGAGTAGGCATGTACAGATCGCTTCTGGGACCAAAAAATATCGAATTTTCGGGTGTTTTGAGGTTGAATTTGAGATATAAACGAGTGCACAAGATGCATACACATATTGACTTTGGGCACGTAAAATATCGATTTTCAGCATGTTTTGGTCCTGTATCTGAGTAGGCATGTACAGATCGCTTCTGGGACCCCAAAATATCGAAATTTCGGGTATTTGGAGCCTGAATTTGAGATATAAACGGGTACAGAAGATGCATGCACATATCGACTTTGGACACTTAAGATATCGATTTTTAGCATGTTTTGCGCCTATATTTTGAAAACATTCTAGCACTGAGTAGGCATGTACAGATCGCTTCTGGGACCCAAAAATATCGAATTTTCGGGTGTTTTGAGGTTGAATTTGAGATATAAACGAGTGCATAAGATGCATACACATATTGACTTTGTGCACATAAAATATCGATTTTCAGCATGTTTTGTGCCTGTATCTGAGTAGGCATGTACAGATCGCTTCTGGGACCCCAAAATAACGAATTTTCGGGTGTTTGGAGCCTGAATTTGAGATATAAACGGGTACAGAAGATGCATGCACATATCGACTTTTGGGCACCTAAAAGATCGATTTTCAGTATGTTTTGGGCCTGTATTTTTAAAATATTCTAACACGGAGTAGGCATGTACACATCACTTCTGGGACCCCAAAATATCGAATTTTCGGGTGTTATGGGCCTGAATTTGAAATATCAAATTTGGGCACCTAAAATATCGATTTTTAGCATGTTTTGGGCCTATATTTTGAAAATATTCTAGCGCTAAGTAGGCATGTACAGATCACTTCTGGGACCCCAAAATATCGAATTTTCGGGTGTTTTGAGCCTGAATTTGAGATATAAACGGTTACAGAAGATGCATGCACATATCGACTTTGGACACTTAAAATATCGATTTTTAGCATGTTTTGAGCCTATATTTTGAAAACATTCTAGCACTCAGTAGGCATGTACAGATCGCTTCTGGGACCCAAAAAATATCGAACTTTCGAGTGTTTTGAGGTTGAATTTGAGATATAAACGAGTGCAGAAGATGCATACACATATTGACTTTAGGCACCAAAAATATCGATTATCAGCATGTTTTGGGCCTTTATCTGAGTAAGCATGTACAGATCGCTTCTGGGACCTCCAAATATCGAATTTTCGGGTGTTTGGAGCCTGAATTTGAGATATAAACGGGTACAGAAGATGCATACACATATCGAGTTTTGGGCACCTAAAAGATCGATTTACAGTATGTTTTGGGCCTGTATATTGAAAATACTCTAACACGGAGTAGGCATGTACAGATCGCTTCTGGGACCCCAAAATATCGAATTTTCTGGTGTTTTGGGCCTCAATTTGTGATATCGACTTTGGGCACCTAAAATATCGATTTTTAGCATGTTTTGGTTCTACATTTTAAAAATATTCTAGCACTGAGTAGGCATGTACAGATCGCTTCTGGGACCCCAAAATATCGAATTTTCGGGTGTTTTGAGCCTGAATTTGAGATATAAACGGGTACAGAAGATGCATTCACATATCGACTTTGGGCACCTAAAATATCGATTTTGAGCATGTTTTGGGTCTGTATCTTGAAAATATTCTAACTAGGAGTAAACATGTATAGATCGCTTCTAGGGACCAAAAATACCGAATTTTCGGGTTATTTGAGCCTGAATTTGAGATATAAATGGGTACAGAAGATGCATGCACATATCGACTTTGGACACTTAAAATATCGATTTTTAGCATGTTTTGAGCCTATATTTTTAAAACATTCTAGCACTGAGTAGGCATGTACAGATCGCTTCTGAGACCAAAAAATATTGAATTTTCGGGTGTTTTGAGGTTGAATTTGGTATATAAACGGGTGCAGAAGATGCATACACATATTGACCTTGGGCACCTAAAATATCGATTTTTAGCATGTTTTGGGCCTGTATCTTGAAAACATTCTAACTAGGAGTAGGCATGTAAAGATCGCTTCTAGGACCCAAAAATACCGAATTTTCGGGTGTTTTGAGCCTGAATTTGAGATATAAACGGGTACAGAAGATTCATGCACATATCAACTTTGGACACTTAAAATATCGATTTTTAGCATGTTTTGAGCCTATATTTTGAAAACATTCTAGCACTGAGTAGGCATGTACAGATCGCTTCTGGGACCCAAAATATATCGAATTTTCGGGTGTTTTGGATCTGAATTTGAGATATCGACTTCGGGCACCTAAAATATCGAATTTTAGCATGTTTTGAGCCTATATTTTAAAAATATTCTAGCACTGAGTAGGCTTGTACAGATTGCTTCTGGGACCCCAAAATATCGAATTTTCGGGTGTTTTGATATTGAATTTGGGATATAAACGGGTGCAGAAGATGCATACACATATTGACTTTGGTCACCTAAAATATCGATTTTTAGCATGTTTTGAGCCTATATTTTGAAAACATTCTAGCACTAAGTAGGCATGTACAGATCGCTTCTGGGACCCAAAATATATCGAACTTTCGAGTGTTTTGAGGTTGAATTTGAGATATAATCGAGTGCAGAAGATGCATACACATATTGACTTTAGGCACCAAAAATATCTATTATCAGCATGTTTTGGGCCTGTATCTGAGTAGGCATGTAAAGATCGCTACTGGGACCTCAAAATATCGCATTTTCGGGTGTTTGGAGCCTGAATTTGAGATACAAACGGGTACAGAAGATTCATGCACATATCGACTTTGGACCCTTAAAATATCGATTTTTAGCATGTTTTGAGCCTATATTTTGAAAACATTCTAGCACTGAGTAGGCATGTACAGATCGCTTCTGGGACCCAAAAATATCGAATTTTCGGGTGTTTTGAGGTTGAATTTGAGATATAAACGAGTGCATAAGATGCATACACATATTGACTTTGGGCACATAAAATATCGATTTTCAGCATGTTTTGGGCCTGTATCTGAGTAGGCATGTACAGATCGCTTCTGGGACCATAAAATATCGAATTTTTGGGTGTTTGGAGCCTGAATTTGAGATATAAACGGGTACAGAAGATGCATGCACATATCGACTTTTTGGCACCTAAAAGATCGATTTTCAGTATGTTTTGGACCTGTATTTTTAAAATATTCTAATACGGAGTAGGCATGTACAGATCGCTTCTGAGACCCCAAAATATCGAATTTTCGGGTGTTTTGGGCCTCAATTTGAGATATCGACTTTGGGCACCTAAAATATCGATTTTTAGCATGTTTTGGTTCTATATTTTGAAAATATTCTAGCACTGAGTAGGCATGTACAGATCGCTTCTGGGACCCCAAAATATCGAATTTTCGGGTGTTTGGAGCCTGAATTTGAGATATAAACGGGTACAGAAGATGCATGCACATATCGACTTTTTGGCACCTAAAAGATCGATTTTCAGTATGTTTTGGGCCTGTATTTTTAAAATATTCTAACACGAAGTAGGCATGTACACATCGCTTCTGGGACCCCAAAATATCGAATTTTCGGGTGTTTTGAACCTGAATTTGAGATATTAACGGGTACAGAAGATGCATGCACATATCGACTTTGGACACTTAAAATATCGATTTTTAGCATGTTTTGAGCCTATATTTTGAAAACATTCTAGCACTCAGTAGGCATGTACAGGTCGCTTCTGGGACCCAAAATATATCTAACTTTCGAGTGTTTTGAGGTTGAATTTGAGATATAAACGAGTGCAGAAGATGCATACACATATTGACTTTAGGCACCAAAAATATCGATTATCAGAATGTTTTGGGCCTGTATCTGAGTAGGCATGTAAAGATCGCTTCTGGGACCTCAAAATATCGAATTTTCGGGTGTTTGGAGCCTGAATTTGAGATACAAACGGGTACAGAAGATGCATGCACATATCGACTTTTGGGCACCTAAAAGATCGATTTTCAGTATGTTTTGGGCCTGTATATTAAAAATACTCTAACACGGAGTAGGCATGTACAGATCGCTTCTGGGACCCCAAAATATCGAATTTTCGGGTGTTTTCGGCCTCAATTTGAGATATCGACTTTGGGCACCTAAAATATCGATTTTTAGCATGTTTTGGTCCAATATTTTGAAATCATACTAGCACTGAGTAGGCATGTACAGATCGCTTCTGGGACACAAAAATATCGGATTTTCAGGTGTTTTGAGGTTAAATTTGGGATATAAACGGGTGCAGAAGATGCATACACCTATTGTCCTTGGTCACCTAAAATATCGATTTTTAGCATGTTTTGAGCCTATATTTTGAAAATATTCTAGCACTGAGTAGGCATGTACAGATCGCTTCTGGGACCCAAAAATATCGAATTTTCGGGTGTTTTGATGTTGAATTTGGGATATAAACGGATGCAGAAGATGCATACACATATTGACTTTTGTGCACCTAAAAGATCGATTTTTAGTATGCTTTAGGCCTCTATTATGAAAATACTCTAACACGGAGTAGGCATGTACAGATCGCTTCTCGGACCCAAAAATAACGGATTTTCGGGTGTAATGGGCCTGAACTTGAAATATCGACTTTGGGCACCTAAAATATCGATTTTTAGCTTGTTTTCGGCCTATATTTTGAAAATATTTTAGCGCTAAGTAGGCATGTACAGATCACTTCTGGGACCCCAAAATATCGAATTTTCGGGTGTTTTGAGCCTGAATTTGAGATATAAACGGGTACAGAAGATGCATGCTCATATCGACTTTGGACACTTAAAATATCGATTTTTAGCATGTTTTGAGCCTATATTTTTAAAACATTCTAGCACTGAGTAGGCATGTACAGATCGCTTCTGAGACCAAAAAATATTGAATTTTCGGGTGTTTTGAGGTTGAATTTGGTATATAAACGGGTGCAGAAGATGCATACACATATTGACCTTGGGCACCTAAAATATCGATTTTTAGCATGTTTTGGGCCTGTATCTTGAAAACATTCTAACTAGGAGTAGGCATGTAAAGATCGCTTCTAGGACCCAAAAATACCGAATTTTCGGGTGTTTTGAGCCTGAATTTGAGATATAAACGGGTACAGAAGATTCATGCACATATCAACTTTGGACACTTAAAATATCGATTTTTAGCATGTTTTGAGCCTATATTTTGAAAACATTCTAGCACTGAGTAGGCATGTACAGATCGCTTCTGGGACCCAAAATATATCGAATTTTCGGGTGTTTTGGATCTGAATTTGAGATATCGACTTCGGGCACCTAAAATATCGAATTTTAGCATGTTTTGGGCCTATATTTTAAAAATATTCTAGCACTGAGTAGGCTTGAACAGATTGCTTCTGGGACCCCAAAATATCGAATTTTCGGGTGTTTTGATATTGAATTTGGGATATAAACGGGTGCAGAAGATGCATACACATATTGACTTTGGTCACCTAAAATATCGATTTTTAGCATGTTTTGAGCCTATATTTTGAAAACATTCTAGCACTAAGTAGGCATGTACAGATCGCTTCTGGGACCCAAAATATATCGAACTTTCGAGTGTTTTGAGGTTGAATTTGAGATATAATCGAGTGCAGAAGATGCATACACATATTGACTTTAGGCACCAAAAATATCTATTATCAGCATGTTTTGGGCCTGTATCTGAGTAGGCATGTAAAGATCGCTACTGGGACCTCAAAATATCGCATTTTCGGGTGTTTGGAGCCTGAATTTGAGATACAAACGGGTACAGAAGATTCATGAACATATCGACTTTGGACCCTTAAAATATCGATTTTTAGCATGTTTTGAGCCTATATTTTGAAAACATTCTAGCACTGAGTAGGCATGTACAGATCGCTTCTGGGACCCAAAAATATCGAATTTTCGGGTGTTTTGAGGTTGAATTTGAGATATAAACGAGTGCATAAGATGCATACACATATTGACTTTGGGCACATAAAATATCGATTTTCAGCATGTTTTGGGCCTGTATCTGAGTAGGCATGTACAGATCGCTTCTGGGACCATAAAATATCGAATTTTTGGGTGTTTGGAGCCTGAATTTGAGATATAAACGGGCACAGAAGATGCATGCACATATCGACTTTTTGGCACCTAAAAGATCGATTATCAGTATGTTTTGGACCTGTATTTTTAAAATATTCTAATACGGAGTAGGCATGTACAGATCGCTTCTGAGACCCCAAAATATCGAATTTTCGGGTGTTTAGGGCCTCAATTTGAGATATCGACTTTGGGCACCTAAAATATCGATTTTTAGCATGTTTTGGTTCTATATTTTGAAAATATTCTAGCACTGAGTAGGCATGTACAGATCGCTTCTGGGACCCCAAAATATCGAATTTTCGGGTGTTTGGAGCCTGAATTTGAGATATAAACGGGTACAGAAGATGCATGCACATATCGACTTTTTGGCACCTAAAAGATCGATTTTCAGTATGTTTTGGGCCTGTATTTTTAAAATATTCTAACACGAAGTAGGCATGTACACATCGCTTCTGGGACCCCAAAATATCGAATTTTCGGGTGTTTTGAACCTGAATTTGAGATATTAACGGGTACAGAAGATGCATGCACATATCGACTTTGGACACTTAAAATATCGATTTTTAGCATGTTTTGAGCCTATATTTTGAAAACATTCTAGCACTCAGTAGGCATGTACAGGTCGCTTCTGGGACCCAAAATATATCTAACTTTCGAGTGTTTTGAGGTTGAATTTGAGATATAAACGAGTGCAGAAGATGCATACACATATTGACTTTAGGCACCAAAAATATCGATTATCAGAATGTTTTGGGCCTGTATCTGAGTAGGCATGTAAAGATCGCTTCTGGGACCTCAAAATATCGAATTTTCGGGTGTTTGGAGCCTGAATTTGAGATACAAACGGGTACAGAAGATGCATGCACATATCGACTTTTGGGCACCTAAAAGATCGATTTTCAGTATGTTTTGGGCCTGTATATTAAAAATACTCTAACACGGAGTAGGCATGTACAGATCGCTTCTGGGACCCCAAAATATCGAATTTTCGGGTGTTTTCGGCCTCAATTTGAGATATCGACTTTGGGCACCTAAAATATCGATTTTTAGCATGTTTTGGTCCAATATTTTGAAATCATACTAGCACTGAGTAGGCATGTACAGATCGCTTCTGGGACACAAAAATATCGGATTTTCAGGTGTTTTGAGGTTAAATTTGGGATATAAACGGGTGCAGAAGATGCATACACCTATTGTCCTTGGTCACCTAAAATATCGATTTTTAGCATGTTTTGAGCCTATATTTTGAAAATATTCTAGCACTGAGTAGGCATGTACAGATCGCTTCTGGGACCCAAAAATATCGAATTTTCGGGTGTTTTGATGTTGAATTTGGGATATAAACGGATGCAGAAGATGCATACACATATTGACTTTTGTGCACCTAAAAGATCGATTTTTAGTATGTTTTAGGCCTCTATTATGAAAATACTCTAACACGGAGTAGGCATGTACAGATCGCTTCTCGGACCCAAAAATAACGGATTTTCGGGTGTAATGGGCCTGAACTTGAAATATCGACTTTGGGCACCTAAAATATCGATTTTTAGCTTGTTTTCGGCCTACATTTTGAAAATATTTTAGCGCTAAGTAGGCATGTACAGATCACTTCTGGGACCCCAAAATATCGAATTTTCGGGTGTTTTGAGCCTGAATTTGAAATATAAACGGGTACAGAAGATACATGCTCATATCGACTTTGGACACTTAAAATATCGATTTTTAGCATGTTTTGAGCCTATATTTTGAAAACATTCTAGCACTGAGTAGGCATGTACAGATCGCTTCTGGGACCAAAAAATATCGAATTTTCGGGTGTTTTGAGGTTGAATTTGAGATATAAACGAGTGCATAAGATGCATACACATATTGACTTTGGGCACGTAAAATATCGATTTTCAGCATGTTTTGGTCCTGTATCTGAGTAGGCATGTACAGATCGCTTCTGGGACCCCAAAATATCGAAATTTCGGGTATTTGGAGCCTGAATTTGAGATATAAACGGGTACAGAAGATGCATTCACATATCGACTTTGGACACTTAAGATATCGATTTTTAGCATGTTTTGCTCCTATATTTTGAAAACATTCTAGCACTGAGTAGGCATGTACAGATCGCTTCTGGGACCCAAAAATATCGAATTTTCGGGTGTTTTGAGGTTGAATTTGAGATATAAACGAGTGCATAAGATGCATACACATATTGACTTTGGGCACATAAAATATCGATTTTCAGCATGTTTTGGGCCTGTATCTGAGTAGGCATGTACAGATCGCTTCTGGGACCCCAAAATATCGAATTTTCGGGTGTTTGGAGCCTGAATTTGAGATATAAACGGGTACAGAAGATGCATGCACATATCGACTTTTTGGCACCTAAAAGATCGATTTTCAGTATGATTTGGGCCTGTATTTTTAAAATATTCTAACACGGAGTAGGCATGTACACATCGCTTCTGGGACCCCAAAATATCGAATTTTCGGGTGTTATGGGCCTGAATTTGAAATATCGAATTTGGGCACCTAAAATATAGATTTTTAGCATGTTTTGGGCCTATATTTTGGAAATATTCTAGCGCTAAGTAGGCATGTACAGATCACTTCTGGGACCCCAAAATATCGAATTTTCGGGTGTTTTGAGCCTGAATTTGAGATATAAACGAGTGCTGAAGATGCATACACATATTGACTTTAGGCACCAAAAATATCGATTATCAGAATGTTTTGGGCCTGTATCTGAGTAGGCATGTACAGATCGCTTCTGGGACCTCAAAATATCGAATTTTCGGGTGTTTGGAGCCTGAATTTGAGATATAAACGGGTACAGAAGATGCATGCTCATATCGACTTTTGGGCACCTAAACGATCGATTTTCAGTATGTTTTGGGCCTGTATATTGAAAATACTCTAACACGGAGTAGGCATGTACAGATCGCTTCTGGGACCCCAAAATATCGAATTTTCGGGTGTTTTGGGCATCAATTTGAGATATCGACTTTGGGCTCCTAAAATATCGATTTTTAGCATGTTTTGGTCCTATATTTTGAAAACATACTAGCACTGAGTAGGCATGTACAGATCGCTTCTGGGACCCAGAAATATCGGATTTTCGGGAGTTTTGAGGTTAAATTTGGGATATAAACGGGTGCAGAAGATGCATACACATATTGACTTTGGTCACCTAAAATATCGATTTTTAGCATGTTTTGAGCATATATTTTGAAAATATTCTAGCACTGAGTAGGCATGTACAGATCGCTTCTGGGACCCCAAAATATCGAATTTTCGGATTTTTTGAGCCTGAATTTGAGATATAAACGGGTACAGAAGAAGCATGCACATATCGACTTTGGACACTTAAAATATCGATTTTTAGCATGTTTTGAGCCTATATTTTGAAAACATTCTAGCACTGAGTAGGCATGTACAGATCGCTTCTGGGACCCAAAAATATCGAATTTTAGGGTGTTTTGAGGTTGAATTTGAGATATAAACGAGTGCATAAGATGCATACACATATTGACTTTGGGCACATAAAATATCGATTTTCAGCATGTTTTGGGCTTGTATCTGAGTAGGCATGTACAGATCGCTTCTGGGACCCCAAAATATCGAATTTTTGGGTGTTTGGAGCCTGAATTTGAGATATAAACGGGTACAGAAGATGCATGCACATATCGACTTTTGGGCACCTAAAAGATCGATTTTCAGTATGTTTTGGGCCTGTATTTTTAAAATATTCTAACACGGAGTAGGCATGTACACATCACTTCTGGGACCCCAAAATATCGAATTTTCGGGTGTTATGGGCCTGAATTTGAAATATCAAATTTGGGCACCTAAAATATCGATTTTTAGCATGTTTTGGGCCTATATTTTGAAAATATTCTAGCGCTAAGTAGGCATGTACAGATCACTTTTGGGACCCCAAAATATCGAATTTTCGGGTGTTTTGAGCCAGAATTTGAGATATAAACGGGTGCAGAAGATGCATGCACATATCGACTTTGGACACTTAAAATATCGATTTTTAGCATGTTTTGAGCCTATATTTTGAAAACATTCTAGCACTCAGTAGGCATGTACAGGTCGCTTCTGGGACCCAAAATATATCTAACTTTCGAGTGTTTTGAGGTTGAATTTGAGATATAAATGAGTGCAGAAGATGCATACACATATTGACTTTAGGCACCAAAAATATCGATTATCAGAATGTTTTGGGCCTGTATCTGAGTAGGCATGTAAAGATCGCTTCTGGGACCTCAAAATATCGAATTTTCGGGTGTTTGGAGCCTGAATTTGATATACAAACGGGTACAGAAGATGCATGCACATATCGACTTTTGGGCACCTAAAAGATCGATTTTCAGTATGTTTTGGGCCTGTATATTGAAAATACTCTAACACGGAGTAGGCATGTACAGATCGCTTCTGGGACCCCAAAATATCGAATTTTCGGGTGTTTTCGGCCTCTATTTGAGATATCGACTTTGGGCACCTAAAATATCGATTTTTAGCATGTTTTGGTCCAATATTTTGAAATCATACTAGCACTGAGTAGGCATGTACAGATCGCTTCTGGGACACAAAAATATCGGATTTTCAGGTGTTTTGAGGTTAAATTTGGGATATAAACGGGTGCAGAAGATGCATACACATATTGTCCTTGGTCACCTAAAATATCGATTTTTAGCATGTTTTGAGCCTATATTTTGAAAATATTCTAGCACTGAGTAGGCATGTACAGATCGTTTCTGGGACCCAAAAATATCGAATTTTCGGGTGTTTTGATGTTGAATTTGGGATATAAACGGGTGCAGAAGATGCATACACATATTGACTTTTGTGCACCTAAAAGATCGATTTTTAGTATGTTTTAGGCCTCTATTATGAAAATACTCTAACACGGAGTAGGCATGTACAGATCGCTTGTCGGACCCAAAAATAACGGATTTTCGGGTGTAATGGGCCTGAACTTGAAATATCGACTTTGGGCACCTAAAATATCGATTTTTAGCTTGTTTTCGGCCTATATTTTGAAAATATTTTAGCGCTAAGTAGGCATGTACAGATCACTTCTGGGACCCCAAAATATCGAATTTTCGGGTGTTTTGAGCCTGAATTTGAGATATAAACGGGTACAGAAGATGCATGCTCATATCGACTTTGGACACTTAAAATATCGATTTTTAGCATGTTTTGAGCCTATATTTTGAAAACATTCTAGCACTGAGTAGGCATGTACAGATCGCTTCTGGGACCAAAAAATATCGAATTTTCGGGTGTTTTGAGGTTGAATTTGAGATATAAACGAGTGCATAAGATGCATACACATATTGACTTTGGGCACGTAAAATATCGATTTTCAGCATGTTTTGGTCCTGTATCTCAGTAGGCACGTACAGATCGCTTCTGGGACCCCAAAATATCGAAATTTCGGGTATTTGGAGCCTGAATTTGAGATATAAACGGGTACAGAAGATGCATTCACATATCGACTTTGGACACTTAAGATATCGATTTTTAGCATGTTTTGCTCCTATATTTTGAAAACATTCTAGCACTGAGTAGGCATGTACAGATCGCTTCTGGGACCCAAAAATATCGAATTTTCGGGTGTTTTGAGGTTGAATTTGAGATATAAACGAGTGCATAAGATGCATACACATATTGACTTTGGGCACATAAAATATCGATTTTCAGCATGTTTTGGGCCTGTATCTGAGTAGGCATGTACAGATCGCTTCTGGGACCCCAAAATATCGAATTTTCGGGTGTTTGGAGCCTGAATTTGAGATATAAACGGGTACAGAAGATGCATGCACATATCGACTTTTTGGCACCTAAAAGATCGATTTTCAGTATGATTTGGGCCTGTATTTTTAAAATATTCTAATACGGAGTAGGCATGTACACATCGCTTCTGGGACCCCAAAATATCGAATTTTCGGGTGTTATGGGCCTGAATTTGAAATATCGAATTTGGGCACCTATAATATAGATTTTTAGCATGTTTTGGGCCTATATTTTGGAAATATTCTAGCGCTAAGTAGGCATGTACAGATCACTTCTGGGACCCCAAAATATCGAATTTTCGGGTGTTTTGAGCCTGAATTTGAGATATAAACGAGTGCAGAAGATGCATACACATATTGACTTTAGGCACCAAAAATATCGATTATCAGCATGTTTTAGGACTGTATCTGAGTAGGCATGTACAGATCGCTTCTGGGACCCCAAAATATCGAAATTTCGGGTATTTGGAGCCTGAATTTGAGATATAAACGGGTACAGAAGATGCATTCACATATCGACTTTGGACACTTAAGATATCGATTTTTAGCATGTTTTGCTCCTATATTTTGAAAACATTCTAGCACTGAGTAGGCATGTACAGATCGCTTCTGGGACCCAAAAATATCGAATTTTCGGGTGTTTTGAGGTTGAATTTGAGATATAAACGAGTGCATAAGATGCATACACATATTGACTTTGGGCACATAAAATATCGATTTTCAGCATGTTTTGGGCCTGTATCTGAGTAGGCATGTACAGATCGCTTCTGGGACCCCAAAATATCGAATTTTCGGGTGTTTGGAGCCTGAATTTGAGATATAAACGGGTACAGAAGATGCATGCACATATCGACTTTTTGGCACCTAAAAGATCGATTTTCAGTATGATTTGGGCCTGTATTTTTAAAATATTCTAACACGGAGTAGGCATGTACACATCGCTTCTGGGACCCCAAAATATCGAATTTTCGGGTGTTATGGGCCTGAATTTGAAATATCGAATTTGGGCACCTAAAATATAGATTTTTAGCATGTTTTGGGCCTATATTTTGGAAATATTCTAGCGCTAAGTAGGCATGTACAGATCACTTCTGGGACCCCAAAATATCGAATTTTCGGGTGTTTTGAGCCTGAATTTGAGATATAAACGAGTGCTGAAGATGCATACACATATTGACTTTAGGCACCAAAAATATCGATTATCAGAATGTTTTGGGCCTGTATCTGAGTAGGCATGTACAGATCGCTTCTGGGACCTCAAAATATCGAATTTTCGGGTGTTTGGAGCCTGAATTTGAGATATAAACGGGTACAGAAGATGCATGCTCATATCGACTTTTGGGCACCTAAACGATCGATTTTCAGTATGTTTTGGGCCTGTATATTGAAAATACTCTAACACGGAGTAGGCATGTACAGATCGCTTCTGGGACCCCAAAATATCGAATTTTCGGGTGTTTTGGGCATCAATTTGAGATATCGACTTTGGGCTCCTAAAATATCGATTTTTAGCATGTTTTGGTCCTATATTTTGAAAACATACTAGCACTGAGTAGGCATGTACAGATCGCTTCTGGGACCCAGAAATATCGGATTTTCGGGAGTTTTGAGGTTAAATTTGGGATATAAACGGGTGCAGAAGATGCATACACATATTGACTTTGGTCACCTAAAATATCGATTTTTAGCATGTTTTGAGCATATATTTTGAAAATATTCTAGCACTGAGTAGGCATGTACAGATCGCTTCTGGGACCCCAAAATATCGAATTTTCGGATTTTTTGAGCCTGAATTTGAGATATAAACGGGTACAGAAGAAGCATGCACATATCGACTTTGGACACTTAAAATATCGATTTTTAGCATGTTTTGAGCCTATATTTTGAAAACATTCTAGCACTGAGTAGGCATGTACAGATCGCTTCTGGGACCCAAAAATATCGAATTTTAGGGTGTTTTGAGGTTGAATTTGAGATATAAACGAGTGCATAAGATGCATACACATATTGACTTTAGGCACATAAAATATCGATTTTCAGCATGTTTGGGGCTTGTATCTGAGTAGGCATGTACAGATCGCTTCTGGGACCCCAAAATATCGAATTTTTGGGTGTTTGGAGCCTGAATTTGAGATATAAACGGGTACAGAAGATGCATGCACATATCGACTTTTGGGCACCTAAAAGATCGATTTTCAGTATGTTTTGGGCCTGTATTTTTAAAATATTCTAACACGGAGTAGGCATGTACACATCACTTCTGGGACCCCAAAATATCGAATTTTCGGGTGTTATGGGCCTGAATTTGAAATATCAAATTTGGGCACCTAAAATATCGATTTTTAGCATGTTTTGGGCCTATATTTTGAAAATATTCTAGCGCTAAGTAGGCATGTACAGATCACTTTTGGGACCCCAAAATATCGAATTTTCGGGTGTTTTGAGCCAGAATTTGAGATATAAACGGGTGCAGAAGATGCATGCACATATCGACTTTGGACACTTAAAATATCGATTTTTAGCATGTTTTGAGCCTATATTTTGAAAACATTCTAGCACTCAGTAGGCATGTACAGGTCGCTTCTGGGACCCAAAATATATCTAACTTTCGAGTGTTTTGAGGTTGAATTTGAGATATAAATGAGTGCAGAAGATGCATACACATATTGACTTTAGGCACCAAAAATATCGATTATCAGAATGTTTTGGGCCTGTATCTGAGTAGGCATGTAAAGATCGCTTCTGGGACCTCAAAATATCGAATTTTCGGGTGTTTGGAGCCTGAATTTGATATACAAACGGGTACAGAAGATGCATGCACATATCGACTTTTGGGCACCTAAAAGATCGATTTTCAGTATGTTTTGGGCCTGTATATTGAAAATACTCTAACACGGAGTAGGCATGTACAGATCGCTTCTGGGACCCCAAAATATCGAATTTTCGGGTGTTTTCGGCCTCTATTTGAGATATCGACTTTGGGCACCTAAAATATCGATTTTTAGCATGTTTTGGTCCAATATTTTGAAATCATACTAGCACTGAGTAGGCATGTACAGATCGCTTCTGGGACACAAAAATATCGGATTTTCAGGTGTTTTGAGGTTAAATTTGGGATATAAACGGGTGCAGAAGATGCATACACATATTGTCCTTGGTCACCTAAAATATCGATTTTTAGCATGTTTTGAGCCTATATTTTGAAAATATTCTAGCACTGAGTAGGCATGTACAGATCGTTTCTGGGACCCAAAAATATCGAATTTTCGGGTGTTTTGATGTTGAATTTGGGATATAAACGGGTGCAGAAGATGCATACACATATTGACTTTTGTGCACCTAAAAGATCGATTTTTAGTATGTTTTAGGCCTCTATTATGAAAATACTCTAACACGGAGTAGGCATGTACAGATCGCTTGTCGGACCCAAAAATAACGGATTTTCGGGTGTAATGGGCCTGAACTTGAAATATCGACTTTGGGCACCTAAAATATCGATTTTTAGCTTGTTTTCGGCCTATATTTTGAAAATATTTTAGCGCTAAGTAGGCATGTACAGATCACTTCTGGGACCCCAAAATATCGAATTTTCGGGTGTTTTGAGCCTGAATTTGAGATATAAACGGGTACAGAAGATGCATGCTCATATCGACTTTGGACACTTAAAATATCGATTTTTAGCATGTTTTGAGCCTATATTTTGAAAACATTCTAGCACTGAGTAGGCATGTACAGATCGCTTCTGGGACCAAAAAATATCGAATTTTCGGGTGTTTTGAGGTTGAATTTGAGATATAAACGAGTGCATAAGATGCATACACATATTGACTTTGGGCACGTAAAATATCGATTTTCAGCATGTTTTGGTCCTGTATCTCAGTAGGCACGTACAGATCGCTTCTGGGACCCCAAAATATCGAAATTTCGGGTATTTGGAGCCTGAATTTGAGATATAAACGGGTACAGAAGATGCATTCACATATCGACTTTGGACACTTAAGATATCGATTTTTAGCATGTTTTGCTCCTATATTTTGAAAACATTCTAGCACTGAGTAGGCATGTACAGATCGCTTCTGGGACCCAAAAATATCGAATTTTCGGGTGTTTTGAGGTTGAATTTGAGATATAAACGAGTGCATAAGATGCATACACATATTGACTTTGGGCACATAAAATATCGATTTTCAGCATGTTTTGGGCCTGTATCTGAGTAGGCATGTACAGATCGCTTCTGGGACCCCAAAATATCGAATTTTCGGGTGTTTGGAGCCTGAATTTGAGATATAAACGGGTACAGAAGATGCATGCACATATCGACTTTTTGGCACCTAAAAGATCGATTTTCAGTATGATTTGGGCCTGTATTTTTAAAATATTCTAATACGGAGTAGGCATGTACACATCGCTTCTGGGACCCCAAAATATCAAATTTTCGGGTGTTATGGGCCTGAATTTGAAATATCGAATTTGGGCACCTATAATATAGATTTTTAGCATGTTTTGGGCCTATATTTTGGAAATATTCTAGCGCTAAGTAGGCATGTACAGATCACTTCTGGGACCCCAAAATATCGAATTTTCGGGTGTTTTGAGCCTGAATTTGAGATATAAACGAGTGCAGAAGATGCATACACATATTGACTTTAGGCACCAAAAATATCGATTATCAGCATGTTTTAGGACTGTATCTGAGTAGGCATGTACAGATCGCTTCTGGGACCCCAAAATATCGAAATTTCGGGTATTTGGAGCCTGAATTTGAGATATAAACGGGTACAGAAGATGCATTCACATATCGACTTTGGACACTTAAGATATCGATTTTTAGAATGTTTTGCTCCTATATTTTGAAAACATTCTAGCACTGAGTAGGCATGTACAGATCGCTTCTGGGACCCAAAAATATCGAATTTTCGGGTGTTTTGAGGTTGAATTTGAGATATAAACGAGTGCATAAGATGCATACACATATTGACTTTGGGCACATAAAATATCGATTTTCAGCATGTTTTGGGCATGTATCTGAGTAGGCATGTACAGATCGCTTCTGGGACCCCAAAATATCGAATTTTCGGGTGTTTGGAGCCTGAATTTGAGTTATAAACGGGTACAGAAGATGCATGCACATATCGACTTTTTGGCACCTAAAAGATCGATTTTCAGTATGATTTGGGCCTGTATATTTAAAATATTCTAACACGGAGTAGGCATGTACACATCGCTTCTGGGACCCCAAAATATCGAATTTTCGGGTGTTATGGGCCTGAATTTGAAATATCGAATTTGGGCACCTAAAATATAGATTTATAGCATGTTTTGGGCCTATATTTTGGAAATATTCTAGCGCTAAGTAGGCATGTACAGATCACTTCTGGGACCCCAAAATATCGAATTTTCGGGTGTTTTGAGCCTGAATTTGAGATATAAACGAGTGCAGAAGATGCATACACATATTGACTTTAGGCACCAAAAATATCGATTATCAGCATGTTTTGGGCCTGTATCTGAGTAGGCATGTACAGATCGCTTCTGGGACCTCAAAATATCGAATTTTCGGGTGTTTGGAGCCTGAATTTGAGATATAAACGGGTACAGAAGATGCATGCACATATCGACTTTTGGGCACCTAAACGATCGATTTTCAGTATGTTTTGGGCCTGTATATTGAAAATACTCTAACACGGAGTAGGCATGTACAGATCGCTTCTGGGACCCCAAAATATCGAATTTTCGGGTGTTTTGGGCCTCAATTTGAGATATCGACTTTGGGCTCCTAAAATATCGATTTTTAGCATGTTTTGGTCCTATATTTTGAAAACATACTAGCACTGAGTAGGCATGTACAGATCGCTTCTGGGACCCAAAAATATCGGATTTTCGGGCGTTTTGAGGTTAAATTTGGGATATAAACGGGTGCAGAAGATGCATGCACATATCGACTTTGGACACTTAAAATATCGATTTTTAGCATGTTTTGAGCCTATATTTTGAAAACATTCTAGCACTCAGTAGGCATGTACAGGTCGCTTCTGGGACCCAAAATATATCTAACTTTCGAGTGTTTTGAGGTTGAATTTGAGATATAAACGAGTGCAGAAGATGCATACACATATTGACTTTAGGCACCAAAAATATCGATTATCAGAATGTTTTGGGCCTGTATCTGAGTAGGCATGTAAAGATCGCTTCTGGGACCTCAAAATATCGAATTTTCGGGTGTTTGGAGCCTGAATTTGAGATACAAACGGGTACAGAAGATGCATGCACATATCGACTTTTGGGCACCTAAAAGATCGATTTTCAGTATGTTTAGGGCCTGTATATTGAAAATACTCTAACACGGAGTAGGCATGTACAGATCGCTTCTGGGACCCCAAAATATCGAATTTTCGGGTGTTTTCGGCCTCAATTTGAGATATCGACTTTGGGCACCTAAAATATCGATTTTTAGCATGTTTTGGTCCAATATTTTGAAATCATACTAGCACTGAGTAGGCATGTACAGATCGCTTCTGGGACCCAAAAATATCGGATTTTCAGGTGTTTTGAGGTTAAATTTGGGATATAAACGGGTGCAGAAGATGCATACACATATTGTCCTTGGTCACCTAAAATATCGATTTTTAGCATGTTTTGAGCCTATATTTTGAAAATATTCTAGCACTGAGTAGGCATGTACAGATCTCTTCTGGGACCCAAAAATATCGAATTTTCGGGTGTTTTGATGTTGAATTTGGGATATAAACGGGTGCAGAAGATGCATACACATATTGACTTTTGTGCACCTAAAAGATCGATTTTTAGTATGTTTTAGGCCTCTATTATGAAAATACTCTAACACGGAGTAGGCATGTACAGATCGCTTCTCGGACCCAAAAATAACGGATTTTCGGGTGTAATGGGCCTGAACTTGACATATCGACTTTGGGCACCTAAAATATCGATTTTTAGCTTGTTTTCGGCCTATATTTTGAAAACATTTTAGCGCTAAGTAGGCATGTACAGATCACTTCTGGGACCCCAAAATATCGAATTTTCGGGTGTTTTGAGCCTGAATTTGAGATATAAACGGGTACAGAAGATGCATGCTCATATCGACTTTGGACACTTAAAATATCGATTTTTAGCATGTTTTGAGCCTATATTTTGAAAAAATTCTAGCACTGAGTAGGCATGTACAGATCGCTTCTGGGACCAAAAAATATCGAATTTTCGGGTGTTTTGAGGTTGAATTTGAGATATAAACGAGTGCATAAGATGCATACACATATTGACTTTGGGCACGTAAAATATCGATTTTCAGCATGTTTTGGTCCTGTATCTGAGTAGGCATGTACAGATCGCTTCTGGGACCCCAAAATATCGAAATTTAGGGTATTTGGAGCCTGAATTTGGGATATAAACGGGTACAGAAGATGCATTCACATATCGACTTTGGACACTTAAGATATCGATTTTTAGCATGTTTTGCTCGTATATTTTGAAAACATTCTAGCACTGAGTAGGCATGTACAGATCGCTTCTGGGACCCAAAAATATCGAATTTTCGGGTGTTTTGAGGTTGAATTTGAGATATAAACGAGTGCATAAGATGCATACACATATTGACTTTGGGCACATAAAATATCGATTTTCAGCATGTTTTGGGCCTGTATCTGAGTAGGCATGTACAGATCGCTTCAGGGACCCCAAAATATCGAATTTTCGGGTGTTTGGAGCCTGAATTTGAGATATAAACGGGTACAGAAGATGCATGCACATATCGACTTTTTGGCACCTAAAAGATCGATTTTCAGTATGATTTGGGCCTGTATTTTTAAAATATTCTAACACGGAGTAGGCATGTACACATCGCTTCTGGGACCCCAAAATATCGAATTTTCGGGTGTTATGGGCCTGAATTTGAAATATCGAATTTGGGCACCTAAAATATAGATTTTTAGCATGTTTTGGGCCTATATTTTGGAAATATTCTAGCGCTAAGTAGGCATGTACAGATCACTTCTGGGACCCCAAAATATCGAATTTTCGGGTGTTTTGAGCCTGAATTTGAGATATAAACGAGTGCAGAAGATGCATACACATATTGACTTTAGGCACCAAAAATATCGATTATCATCATGTTTTGGGCCTGTATCTGAGTAGGCATGTACAGATCGCTTCTGGGACCCCAAAATATCGAAATTCCGGGTATTTTGAGCCTGAATTTGAGATATAAACGGGTACAGAAGATGCATTCACATATCGACTTTGGACACTTAAGATATCGATTTTTAGCATGTTTTGCTCCTATATTTTGAAAACATTCTAGCACTGAGTAGGCATGTACAGATCGCTTCTGGGACCCAAAAATATCGAATTTTCGGGTGTTTTGAGGTTGAATTTGAGATATAAACGAGTGCATAAGATGCATACACATATTGACTTTGGGCACGTAAAATATCGATTTTCAGCATGTTTTGGTCCTGTATCTGAGTAGGCATGTACAGATCGCTTCTGGGACCCCAAAATATCGAAATTTAGGGTATTTGGAGCCTGAATTTGAGATATAAACGGGTACAGAAGATGCATTCACATATCGACTTTGGACACTTAAGATATCGATTTTTAGCATGTTTTGCTCGTATATTTTGAAAACATTCTAGCACTGAGTAGGCATGTACAGATCGCTTCTGGGACCCAAAAATATCGAATTTCCGGGTGTTTTGAGGTTGAATTTGAGATATAAACGAGTGCATAAGATGCATACACATATTGACTTTGGGCACATAAAATATCGATTTTCAGCATGTTTTGGGCCTGTATCTGAGTAGGCATGTACAGATCGCTTCAGGGACCCCAAAATATCGAATTTTCGGGTGTTTGGAGCCTGAATTTGAGATATAAACGGGTACAGAAGATGCATGCACATATCGACTTTTTGGCACCTAAAAGATCGATTTTCAGTATGATTTCGGCCTGTATTTTTAAAATATTCTAACACGGAGTAGGCATGTACACATCGCTTCTGGGACCCCAAAATATCGAATTTTCGGGTGTTATGGGCCTGAATTTGAAATATCGAATTTGGGCACCTAAAATATAGATTTTTAGCATGTTTTGGGCCTATATTTTGGAAATATTCTAGCGCTAAGTAGGCATGTACAGATCACTTCTGGGACCCCAAAATATCGAATTTTCGGGTGTTTTGAGCCTGAATTTGAGATATAAACGAGTGCAGAAGATGCATACACATATTGACTTTAGGCACCAAAAATATCGATTATCAGCATGTTTTGGGCCTGTATCTGAGTAGGCATGTACAGATCGCTTCTGGGACCCCAAAATATCGAAATTCCGGGTATTTGGAGCCTGAATTTGAGATATAAACGGGTACAGAAGATGCATTCACATATCGACTTTGGACACTTAAGATATCGATTTTTAGCATGTTTTGCTCCTATATTTTGAAAACATTCTAGCACTGAGTAGGCATGTACAGATCGCTTCTGGGACCCAAAAATATCGAATTTTCGGGTGTTTTGAGGTTGAATTTGAGATATAAACGAGTGCATAAGATGCATACACATATTGACTTTGGGCACATAAAATATCGATTTTCAGCATGTTTTGGGCCTGTATCTGAGTAGGCATGTACAGATCGCTTCTGGGACCCCAAAATATCGAATTTTCGGGTGTTTGGAGCCTGAATTTGAGATATAAACGGGTACAGAAGATGCATGCACATATCGACTTTTTGGCACCTAAAAGATCAATTTTCAGTATGATTTGGGCCTGTATTTTTAAAATATTCTAACACGGAGTAGGCATGTACACATCGCTTCTGGGACCCCAAAATATCGAATTTTCGGGTGTTATGGGCCTGAATTTGAAATATCGAATTTGGGCACCTTAAATATAGATTTTTAGCATGTTTTGGGCCTATATTTTGGAAATATTCTAGCGCTAAGTAGGCATGTACAGATCACTTCTGGGACCCCAAAATATCGAATTTTCGGGTGTTTTGAGCCTGAATTTGAGATATAAACGAGTGCAGAAGATGCATACACATATTGACTTTAGGCACCAAAAATATCGATTATCAGCATGTTTTGGGCCTGTATCTGAGTAGGCATGTACAGATCGCTTCTGGGACCTCAAAATATCGAATTTTCGGGTGTTTGGAGCCTGAATTTGAGATATAAACGGGTACAGAAGATGCATGCACATATCGACTTTTGGGTACCTAAACGATCGATTTTCAGTATGTTTTGGGCCTGTATATTGAAAATACTCTAACACGGAGTAGGCATGTACAGATCGCTTCTGGGACCCCAAAATATCGAATTTTCGGGTGTTTTGGGCCTCAATTTGAGATATCGACTTTGGGCTCCTAAAATATCGATTTTTAGCATGTTTTGGTCCTATATTTTGAAAACATACTAGCACTGAGTAGGCATGTACAGATCGCTTCTGGGACCCAAAAATATCGGATTTTCGGGCGTTTTGAGGTTAAATTTGGGATATAAACGGGTGCAGAATATGCATACACATATTGACTTTGGTCACCTAAAATATCGATTTTTAGCATGTTTTGAGCATATATTTTGAAAATATTCTAGCACTGAGTAGGCATGTACAGATCGCTTCTGGGACCCAAAAATATCGAATTTTCGGGTGTTTTGATGTTGAATTTGGGATATAAACGGGTGCAGAAGATGCATACACATATTGACTTTTGTGCACCTAAAAGATCGATTTTTAGTATGTTTTAGGCCTCTATTATGAAAATACTCTAACACGGAGTAGGCATGTACAGATCGCTTCTCGGACCCAAAAATAACGAATTTTCGGGTGTAATGGGCCTGAACTTGAAATATCGACTTTGGGCACCTAAAATATCGATTTTAGCTTGTTTTGGGCCTATATTTTGAAAATATTTTAGCGCTAAGTAGGCATGTACAGATCACTTCTGGGACCCCAAAATATCGAATTTTCGGATTTTTTTAACCTGAATTTGAGATATAAACGGGTACAGAAGATGCATGCACATATCGACTTTGGACACTTAAAATTTCGATTTTTAGCATGTTTTGAGCCTATATTTTGAAAACATTCTAGCACTGAGTAGGCATGTACAGATCGCTTCTGGGACCCAAAAATATCGAATTTTCGGGTGTTTTGAGGTTGAATTTGAGATATAAACGAGTGCATAAGATGCATACACATATTGACTTTGGGCACATAAAATATCGATTTTCAGCATGTTTTGGGCTTGTATCTGAGTAGGCATGTACAGATCGCTTCTGGGACCCCAAAATATCGAATTTTTGGGTGTTTGGAGCCTGAATTTGAGATATAAACGGGTACAGAAGATGCATTCACATATCGACTTTGGACACTTAAGATATCGATTTTTAGCATGTTTTGCTCGTATATTTTGAAAACATTCTAGCACTGAGTAGGCATGTACAGATCGCTTCTGGGACCCAAAAATATCGAATTTTCGGGTGTTTTGAGGTTGAATTTGAGATATAAACGAGTGCATAAGATGCATACACATATTGACTTTGGGCACATAAAATATCGATTTTCAGCATGTTTTGGGCCTGTATCTGAGTAGGCATGTACAGATCGCTTCAGGGACCCCAAAATATCGAATTTTCGGGTGTTTGGAGCCTGAATTTGAGATATAAACGGGTACAGAAGATGCATGCACATATCGACTTTTTGGCACCTAAAAGATCGATTTTCAGTATGATTTGGGCCTGTATTTTTAAAATATTCTAACACGGAGTAGGCATGTACACATCGCTTCTGGGACCCCAAAATATCGAATTTTCGGGTGTTATGGGCCTGAATTTGAAATATCGAATTTGGGCACCTAAAATATAGATTTTTAGCATGTTTTGGGCCTATATTTTGGAAATATTCTAGCGCTAAGTAGGCATGTACAGATCACTTCTGGGACCCCAAAATATCGAATTTTCGGGTGTTTTGAGCCTGAATTTGAGATATAAACGAGTGCAGAAGATGCATACACATATTGACTTTAGGCACCAAAAATATCGATTATCAGCATGTTTTGGGCCTGTATCTGAGTAGGCATGTACAGATCGCTTCTGGGAGCCCAAAATATCGAAATTCCGGGTATTTGGAGCCTGAATTATAGATATAAACGGGTACAGAAGATGCATTCACATATCGACTTTGGACACTTAAGATATCGATTTTTAGCATGTTTTGCTCCTATATTTTGAAAACATTCTAGCACTGAGTAGGCATGTACAGATCGCTTCTGGGACCCAAAAATATCGAATTTTCGGGTGTTTTGAGGTTGAATTTGAGATATAAACGAGTGCATAAGATGCATACACATATTGACTTTGGGCACATAAAATATCGATTTTCAGCATGTTTTGGGCCTGTATCTGAGTAGGCATGTACAGATCGCTTCTGGGACCCCAAAATATCGAATTTTCGGGTGTTTGGAGCCTGAATTTGAGATATAAACGGGTACAGAAGATGCATGCACATATCGACTTTTTGGCACCTAAAAGATCAATTTTCAGTATGATTTGGGCCTGTATTTTTAAAATATTCTAACACGGAGTAGGCATGTACACATCGCTTCTGGGACCCCAAAATATCGAATTTTCGGGTGTTATGGGCCTGAATTTGAAATATCGAATTTGGGCACCTTAAATATAGATTTTTAGCATGTTTTGGGCCTATATTTTGGAAATATTCTAGCGCTAAGTAGGCATGTACAGATCACTTCTGGGACCCCAAAATATCGAATTTTCGGGTGTTTTGAGCCTGAATTTGAGATATAAACGAGTGCAGAAGATGCATACACATATTGACTTTAGGCACCAAAAATATCGATTATCAGCATGTTTTGGGCCTGTATCTGAGTAGGCATGTACAGATCGCTTCTGGGACCTCAAAATATCGAATTTTCGGGTGTTTGGAGCCTGAATTTGAGATATAAACGGGTACAGAAGATGCATGCACATATCGACTTTTGGGTACCTAAACGATCGATTTTCAGTATGTTTTGGGCCTGTATATTGAAAATACTCTAACACGGAGTAGGCATGTACAGATCGCTTCTGGGACCCCAAAATATCGAATTTTCGGGTGTTTTGGGCCTCAATTTGAGATATCGACTTTGGGCTCCTAAAATATCGATTTTTAGCATGTTTTGGTCCTATATTTTGAAAACATACTAGCACTGAGTAGGCATGTACAGATCGCTTCTGGGACCCAAAAATATCGGATTTTCGGGCGTTTTGAGGTTAAATTTGGGATATAAACGGGTGCAGAATATGCATACACATATTGACTTTGGTCACCTAAAATATCGATTTTTAGCATGTTTTGAGCATATATTTTGAAAATATTCTAGCACTGAGTAGGCATGTACAGATCGCTTCTGGGACCCAAAAATATCGAATTTTCGGGTGTTTTGATGTTGAATTTGGGATATAAACGGGTGCAGAAGATGCATACACATATTGACTTTTGTGCACCTAAAAGATCGATTTTTAGTATGTTTTAGGCCTCTATTATGAAAATACTCTAACACGGAGTAGGCATGTACAGATCGCTTCTCGGACCCAAAAATAACGAATTTTCGGGTGTAATGGGCCTGAACTTGAAATATCGACTTTGGGCACCTAAAATATCGATTTTAGCTTGTTTTGGGCCTATATTTTGAAAATATTTTAGCGCTAAGTAGGCATGTACAGATCACTTCTGGGACCCCAAAATATCGAATTTTCGGATTTTTTTAACCTGAATTTGAGATATAAACGGGTACAGAAGATGCATGCACATATCGACTTTGGACACTTAAAATTTCGATTTTTAGCATGTTTTGAGCCTATATTTTGAAAACATTCTAGCACTGAGTAGGCATGTACAGATCGCTTCTGGGACCCAAAAATATCGAATTTTCGGGTGTTTTGAGGTTGAATTTGAGATATAAACGAGTGCATAAGATGCATACACATATTGACTTTGGGCACATAAAATATCGATTTTCAGCATGTTTTGGGCTTGTATCTGAGTAGGCATGTACAGATCGCTTCTGGGACCCCAAAATATCGAATTTTTGGGTGTTTGGAGCCTGAATTTGAGATATAAACGGGTACAGAAGATGCATGCACATATCGACTTTTGGGCACCTAAAAGATCGATTTTCAGTATGTTTTGGGCCTGTATTTTTAAAATATTCTAACACGGAGTAGGCATGTACACATCACTTCTGGGACCCCAAAATATCGAATTTTCGGGTGTTATGGGACTGAATTTGAAATATCAAATTTGGGCACCTAAAATATCGATTTTTAGCATGTTTTGGGCCTATATTTTGAAAATATTCTAGCGCTAAGTAGGTATGTACAGATCACTTCTGGGACCCCAAAATATCGAATTTTCGGGTGTTTTGAGCCTGAATTTGAGATATAAACGGGTGCAGAAGATGCATGCACATATCGACATTGGACACTTAAAATATCGATTTTTAGCATGTTTTGAGCCTATATTTTGAAAACATTCTAGCACTCAGTAGGCATGTACAGATCGCTTCTGGGACCCAAAAAATATCGAACTTTCGAGTGTTTTGAGGTTGAATTTGAGATATAAACGAGTGCAGAAGATGCATACACATATTGACTTTAGGCACAAAAAATATCGATTATCAGCATGTTTTGGGCCTTTATCTGAGTAAGCATGTACAGATCGCTTCTGGGACCTCAAAATATCGAATTTTCGGGTGTTTGGAGCCTGAATTTGAGATATAAACGGGTACAGAAGATGCATGCACATATCGAGTTTTGGGCACCTAAAAGATCGATTTTCAGTATGTTTTGGGCCTGTATATTGAAAATACTCTAACACGGAGTAGGCATGTACATATCGCTTCAGGGACCCCAAAATATCGAATTTTCGGGTGTTTTGGGCCTCAATTTGTGATATCGACTTGGGCACCTAAAATATCGATTTTTAGCATGTTTTGGTTCTACATTTTAAAAATATTCTAGCACTGAGTAGGCATGTACAGATCGCTTCTGGGACCCCAAAATATCGAATTTTCGGGTGTTTTGAGCCTGAATTTGAGATATAAACGGGTACAGAAGATGCATACACATATCGACTTTCGGCACCTAAAATATCGATTTTGAGCATGTTTTGGGTCTGTATCTTGAAAATATTCTAACTAGGAGTAAACATGTATAGATCGCTTCTAGGGACCAAAAATACCGAATTTTCGGGTTTTTTGAGCCTGAATTTGAGATATAAACAGGTACAGAAGATGCATGCACATATCGACTTTGGACACTTAAAATATCGATTTTTAGCATGTTTTGAGCCTATATTTTGAAAACATTCTAGCACTGAGTAGGCATGTACAGATCGCTTCTGGGACTCAAAAATATCGAATTTTCGGGTGTTTTGAGGTTGAATTTGAGATATAAACGAGTGCATAAGATGCATACACATATTGACTTTGGGCACATAAAATATCGATTTTCAGCATGTTTTGGGCCTGTATCTGAGTAGGCATGTACAGATCGCTTCTGGGTCCCCAAAATATAGAATTTTCGGGTTTTTGGAGCCTGAATTTGAGATATAAACGGGTACAGAAGATGCATACACATATTGACTTTGGTCACCTAAAATATCGATTTTTAGCATGTTTTGAGCCTATATTTTGAAAACATTCTAGCACTGTGTAGGCATGTACAGATCGCTTCTGGGACACAAAAATATCGAATTTTCGGGTGTTTTGTGGTTGAATTTGAGATATAAACGAGTGCATAAGATTCATACACATATTGAATTTGGGCACATAAAATATCGATTTTCAGCATGTTTTGGGCCTGTATCTGAGTAGGCATGTACAGATCGCTTCTGGTACCCCAAAATATCGAATTTTCGGGTTTTTGGAGCCTGAATTTGAGATATAAACGGGTACAGAAGATGTATACACATATTGACTTTGGTCACCTAAAATATCGATTTTCAGTATGTTTTGGGCCTGTATATTGGAAATACTCTAACACTGAGTAGGCATGTACAGATCGCTTCTGGGACCCCAAAATATCGAATTTTCGGGTGTTTTGGGCCTCAATTTGTGATATCGACCTTGGGCATCTAAAATATCGATTTTTAGCATGTTTTGGTTCTACATTTTAAAAATATTCTAGCACTGAGTAGGCATGTACAGATCGCTTCTGGGACCCCAAAATATCGAATTTTCGGGTGTTTTGAGCCTGAATTTGAGATATAAACGGGTACAGAAGATGCATTCACATATCGACTTTGGGCACCTAAAATATCGATTTTGAGCATGTTTTGGGTCTGTATCTTGAAAATATTCTAACTAGGAGTAAACATGTATAGATCGCTTCTAGGGACCAAAAATACCGATTTTTCGGGTTTTTTGAGCCTGAATTTGAGATATAAACGGGTACAGAAGATGCATGCACATATCGACTTTGGACACTTAAAATATCGATTTTTAGCATGTTTTGAGCCTATATATTTAAAACATTCTAGCACTGAGTAGGCATGTACAGATCGCTTCTGGGACCCAAAAATATCGAATTTTCGAGAGTTCTGAGGTTGAATTTGAGATATAAATGAGTGCAGAAGATGCATAGACATATTGACTTTAGGCACCAAAAATATCGATTTTCAGCATGTTTTTGGCCTGTATCTGAGTAGGCATGTACAGATCGCTGCTGGGACTCAAAAATATCGAATTTTCGGGTGTTTTGGATCTGAATTTGAGATGTCGACTTCGGGCACCTAAAATATCGAATTTTAGCATGTTTTGGGCCTATATTTTAAAAATATTCTAGCACTGAGTAGGCTTGTACAGATCGCTTCTGGGACCCCAAAATGCCGAATTTTCGGGTGTTTTGATATTGAATTTGGGATATAAACTGGTGCAGAAGATGCATACACATATTGACTTTGGTCACCTAAAATATCGATTTTTAGCATGTTTTGAGCCTATATTTTGAAAACATTCTAGCACTGAGTAGGCATGTACAGATCGCTTCTGGGATCCAAAATATATCGAACTTTCGAGTGTTTTGAGGTTGAATTTGAGATATAAACGAGTGCAGAAGATGCATACACATATTGACTTTAGGCACCAAAAATATCGATTATCAGCATGTTTTGGGCCTGTATCTGAGTAGGCATGTAAAGATCGCTTCTGGGACCTCAAAATATCGAATTTTCGGGTGTTTGGAGAATGAATTTGAGATACAAACGGGTACAGAAGATGCATGCACATATTGTCTTTGGGCACATAAAATATCGATTTTCAGCATGTTTTGGGCCTGTATCTGAGTAGGCATGTACAGATCGGTTCTGGGACCCCAAAATATCGAATTTTCGGGTTTTTGGAGCCTGAAATTGAGATATAAACGGGTACAGAAGATGCATACACATATTGACTTTGGTCACCTAAAATATCGATTTTTAGCATGTTTTGAGCCTATATTTTGAAAACATTCTAGCACTCAGTAGGCATGTACAGATCGCTTCTGGGACCCCAAAATATCGAATTTTCGGGTGTTTTGTGGTTGAATTTGAGATATCGACTTTGGGCACCTAAAATATCGATTTTTAGCATGTTTTGGTCCTATATTTTAAAAACATACTAGCACTGAGTAGGCATGTACAGATCGCTTCTGTGACCCAAAAATATCGGATTTTCGGGTGTTTTGAAGTTAAATTTGGGATATAAACGGGTGCAGAAGATGCATACACATATTGACTTTGGTCACCTAAAATATCGATTTTTAGCATGTTTTGAGCCTATATTTTGAAAATATTCTAGCACTGAGTAGGCATGTACAGATCGCTTCTGGGACCCAAAAATATCGAATTTTCGGGTGTTTTGATGTTGAATTTGGGATATAAACGGGTGCAGAAGATGCATACACATATTGACTTTTGTGCACCTAAAAGATCGATTTTTAGTATGTTTTAGGCCTCTATTATGAAAATACTCTAACACGGAGTAGGCATGTACAGATCGCTTCTCGGACCCAAAAATAACGAATTTTCGGGTGTAATGGGCCTGAACATGAAATATCGACTTTGGGCACCTAAAATATCGATTTTTAGCTTGTTTTGGGCCTATATTTTGAAAATATTTTAGCGCTAAGTAGGCATGTACAGATCACTTCTGGGACCCCAAAATATCGAATTTTCGGGTGTTTTGAGCCTGAATTTGAGATATAAACGAGTGCATAAGATTCATACACATATTGTCTTTGGGCACATAAAATATCGATTTTCAGCATGTTTTGGGCCTGTATCTGAGTAGGCATGTACAGATCGGTTCTGGGACCCCAAAATATCGAATTTTCGGGTTTTTGGAGCCTGAAATTGAGATATAAACGGGTACAGAAGATGCATACACATATTGACTTTGGTCACCTAAAATATCGATTTTTAGCATGTTTTGAGCCTATATTTCGAAAACATTCTAGCACTGTGTAGGCATATACAGATCGCTTCTGGGACCCCAAAATATCGAATTTTCGGGTGTTTTGATGTTGAATTTGGGATATAAACGGGTACAGAAGATGCATACACATATCGACTTTTGGGCACCTAAAAGATCGATTTTCAGTATGTTTTGGGCCTGTATATTGGAAATACTCTAACAATGAGTAGGCATGTACAGATCGCTTCTGGGACCCAAAAATATCGAATTTTCGGGTGTTTTGGATCTGAATTTGAGATATCGACTTCGGGCACCTAAAATATCGAATTTTAGCATGTTTAGGGCCTATATTTTAAAAATATTCTAGCACTGAGTAAGCTTGTACAGATCGCTTCTGGGACCCCAAAATATCGAATTTTCGGGTGTTTTGAGCCTGAATTCGAGATATAAACGGGTACAGAAGATGCTTTCACATATCGACTTTGGGCACCTAAAATATCGATTTTGAGCATGTTTTGGGTCTGTATCTTGAAAACATTCTAACTAGGAGTAGACATGTACAGATCGCTTCTAGGGACAAAAAATACCGAGTTTTAGGGTTTTTTTAAACCTTAATTTGAGATATAAACGGGTACAGAAGATGCATGCACTTATCGACTTTTGACACTTAAAATATCGATTTTTAGCATGTTTCGAGCCTATATTTTGAAAACATTCTAGCACTGAGTAGGCATGTACAGATTGCTTCTGAGACCCAAAAATATTGAATTTTCGGGTGTTTTGAGGTTGAATTTGGGATATAAATGGTTGCAGAAGATGCATACACATATATTGAGTTTGGGCACCTAAAATATCGATTTTCTGCATGTTTTGGGCCTGTGTCTGAGTAGGCATGTACAGATCGCTTCTGGGACCTCAAAATATCGAATTTTCGGGTGTTTGGAGCCTGAATTTGAGATATAAACGGGTAAAGAAGATGCATACACATATTGACTTTCGTCACCTAAAATATCGATTTTTAGCATGTTTTGAGCCTATATTTTGAAAACATTCTAGCACTGTGTAGGCATGTACACATCGCTTCTGGGACACAAAAATATCGAATTTTCGGGTGTTTTGATGTTGAATTTGGGATATAAACGGGTGCAGAAGATGCATACACATATTGACTTTTGTGCACCTAAAAGATCGATTTTCAGTATGTTTTGGGCCTGTATTTTTAAAATATTCTAACAAGGAGTAGGCATGTACACATCGCTTCTGGGGCCCCAAAATATTGAATTTTCGGGTGTTATAGGCCTGAATTTGAAATATCGACTTTGGGCACCTAAAATATCGATTTTTAGCATGTTTTAAGCCTATATTTTGAAAATATTCTAGCGCTAAGTAGGCATGTACAGATCATTTCTGGGACCCTAAAATATCGAATTTTCGGGAGTTTGGAGCCTTAATTTGAGATATAAACGGGTACAGAAGATGCATGCACATATCGACTTTTGGGCACCTAAAAGATCGATTTTCAGTATGTTTTGGGCCTGTATATTGGAAATACTCTAACACGGAGTAGGCATGTACAGATCGCTTCTGGGACCCAAAAATATCGAATTTTCGGGTGTTTTGAGCCTGAATTTGAGATATAAACGGGTACAGAAGATGCATTCACATATCGACTTTGGGCACCTAAAATATCGATTTTGAGCATGTTTTGGGTCTGTATATTGAAAACATTCTAACTTGGAGTAGGCATGTACAGAACGCTTCTATGGACCAAAAATACCGAATTTTCGTTTTTTTTTAGCCTTAATTTGAGATAAAAACGGGTACAGAAGATTAATGCACTTATCGACTTTGGACACTTAAAATATCGATTTTTAGCATGTTTTGAGCCTATATTTTGAAAACATTCTAGCAATGAGTAGGCATGTACAGATCGCTTCTGAGACCCAAAAATATTGAATTTTCGGGTGTTTTGAGGTTGAATTTGGGATATAAACGGGTGCAGAAGATGCATACACATATTGACCTTGGGCACCTAAAATATCAATTTTCAGCATGTTTTGGGCCTGTATCTGAGTAGGCATGTACAGATCGCTTCATGGACCCCAAAATATCGAATTTTCGTGTGTTTTGAGCCTGAACTTGAGATATAAACGGGTACAGGAGATATAAACGGGTACAGAAGATGCATGCACATATTGACTTTTGGGCACCTAAGATATCGATTTTGAGCATGTTTTGGGTCTGTATCTTGAAAACATTCTAACTAGGTGTAGGCATGTACAGATCGCTTCTAGGGCCCAAAAATACCGAATTTTCGGGTGTTTTGAGCCTGAATTTGAGATATAAACGGGTACAGAAGATTCATGCACATATCGACTTTGGACACTTAAAATATCGATTTTTAGCATGTTTTGAGCCTATATTTTGAAAACATTCTAGCACTCAGTAGGCATGTACAGATCGCTTCTGGGACCCCAAAATATCGAATATTCGAGAGTTTTGAGGTTGAATTTGAGATATAAACGAGTGCAGAAGATGCATACACATATTGACTTTAGGCATCAAAAATATCGATTTTCAGCATGTTTTGGGCCTGTATCTGAGTAGGCATGTACAGATCGCTTCTGGGACCCCAAAATATCGAATTTTCGGGTGTTTGGAGCCTGAATTTGAGATGTAAACGGGTACAGAAGATGCATGCACATATCGACTTTTGATCACCTAAGAGATCGGTTTTCAGTATGTTTTGGGCCTGTATATTGAAAATACTCTAACACGGAGTAGGCATGTACAGATCGCTTCTGGGACCCCAAAATATCGAATTTTCGGGTGTTTTGGGCCTGAATTTGAGATATCGACTTCGGGCACCTAAAATATCGATTTTTAGCATGTTTTGGGCCTATATTTTAAAAATATTCTAGCACTGAGTAGGCTTGTACAGATCGCTTCTGGGACCCCAAAATATCGAATTTTCGGGTGTTTTGAGCCTGAATTTGAGATATAAACGGGTACAGAAGATGCTTTTAAATATCGACTTTGGGCACCTAAAATATCGATTTTGAGCATGTTTTGGGTCTGTATCTTGAAAACATTCTAACTAGGAGTAGACATGTACAGATCGGTTCTTGGGACCAAAAATACCGAATTTTCGGGTTTTTTGAGCCTAATTTGAGATATAAACGGGTACAGAAGATGCATGCACATATCGACTTTGGACACTTAAAATATCGATTTTTAGTATGTTTCGAGCCTATATTTTGAAAACATTCTAGCACTGAGTAGGCATGTACAGATCGCTTCTGAGACCCCAAAATATCGAATTTTCGGGGGTTTTGGGCCTGAATTTGAGATATTGACTTTGGGCACCTAAAATATCGATTTTTAGCATATTTTGGGCCTATATTTTAAAAATATTCTAGCACTGAGTAGGCATGTACAGATCGCTTCTGGGACCCCAAAATATCGAATTTTCGGGTGTTTTAAGCTTGAATTTGAGATATAAACGGGTACAGAAGATGCATGCACATATCGACTTTGGATACTTAAAATATCGATTTTGAGCATGTTTTGGGTCTGTATCTTGAAAACATTCTAACTAGGAGTAGACATGTACAGATCGCTTCTAGGGACCAAAAATACCGATTTTTTGGGATTTTTGAGTCTTAATTTGAAATATAAACGGGTACAGAAGATGCATGCACATATCGACTTTGGACACTTAAAATATCAATTTTTAGCATGTTTTGAGCCTATATTTTGAAAACATTCTAGCACTGAGTAGGCATGTACAGATCGCTTCTGCGACCCAAAAATATTGAATTTTCAATTGTTTTAAGGTTGAATTTGGGATATAAACGGGTGCAGAAGAAGCATACACATATTGACTTTGGGCACCTAAAATATCGATTTTCAGCATGTTTTGGGCCTGTATCTGAGTAGGCATGTACAGATCGCTTCTGGGACCCCAAAATATCGAATTCTCGTGTGTTTTGAGCCTGAACTTCAGATATAAACGGGTACAGAAGATGCATGCACATATTGACTTTGGGCACCTAAAATATCGATTTTCAGCATGTTTTGGGCCTGTATTTTGAAAATACTCTAACACGAAGTAGGCATGTACAGATCGCTTCTGGGACCCCAAAATATTGAATTTTCGGGTGTTTTGAGCCAGAATTTGCGATATAAACGGGTACTGAAGATGCATGCACATATTGACTTTTGGGCACCTAAAATATCGATTTTGAGCATGTTTTTGGTCTGTATCTTGAAAACATTCTAACTAGGAGTAGGCATGTACAGATCGCTTGTAGGACCCAAAAATACAGAATTTTCGGGTGTTTTGAGCCTTAATTTGAGATATTTACGGGTACAGAAGATGCATGAACATATCGACTTTGGACACTTAAAATATTGATTTTTAGCATGTTTTCAGCCTATATTTTGAAAAAATTCTAGCACTGAGTAGGCATGTACAGATCGCTTGTGAGACCCAAAAATATCGAATCTTCGGGTGTTTTCGGCCTGAATTTGAGATATCGACTTTGGGAACCTAAAATATCGATTTTTAGCATGTTTTGGGCCTATTTTTTGAAAATATTCTAGCACTGAGTAGGCATGTACAAATCGCTTATGGGACCCCAAAATATCAAATTTTCGGGTGTTTTGAGCCTGAATTTGAGATATAAACGGGTACAGAAGATGCATGCACATATTGACTTTGGGAACCTAGAATATCGATTTTCAGCATGGTTTGGGCATGTATTTTGAAAATACTCTAACATGGAGTAGGCATGTACAGATCGTTTCTTGGACCCCAAAATATCGAATTTTCGGGTGTTTGGAGCCTGAATTTGAGATATAAACGGGTACAGAAGATGCATGCACATATCGACTTTTGGGCACCTAAAAGATCGATTTTCAGTATGTTTTGGGCCTGTATCTGAAAATACTCTAACACAGAGTAGGCATGTACAAATCGCTTCTGGGACCCCAAAATATCGAATTATCGGATGTTTTGAGGTTGAATTTGGGATATAAACGGGTGCAGAAGATGCATACACGTATTAACTTTGGCCACCTAAAATATTAGTTTTCAGCATGTTTTGGGCCTGCATCTGAGTAGGCATGTACAGATCGCTTCTGGGACCCCAAAATATCGAATTTTCTGGTATTTTGAGCCTGAATTTGAGATATAAACGGTTACAGAAGATGCATGCACATATCGACTTTTGGGTACCTAAAAGATCGATTTTCAGTATGTTTTGGGCCTGTATTTTGAAAATACTCTAACACGGAGTAGGCATGTACAGATCGCTTCTGGGACCCCAAAATATCGAATTTTCGGGTTTTCTGGGCCTGAATTTGAGATAACGACTTTGGGCACCTAAAATATCGATTTTTAGCATGTTTTAGGTCTGTATTATGAAAATACTCTAACACGGAGTAGGCATGTACTGATCGCTTCTGGGACCCCAAAATATCGAATTTTCGGGTGTTTTGAGCCTGAATTTGAGATATAAACGGGTACTGAAGATGCAAGCACATATCGACATTTGGGCACCTAAAATATCGATTTTGAGCATGTTTTTGATCTGTATCTTGAAAACATTCTAACTAGGAGTAGGCATGTATGGATCGCTTCTAGGACCCAAAAATACCGAATTTTCGGGTGTTTTGAGCCAGAATTTGAGATATAAACAGGTACAGAAGATGCATGCACATATTGACTTTGGACACTTAAAATATCGATTTTTAGCGTGTTTTGAGCCTATATTTTGAAAACAATCTAGTACTGAGTAGGCATGTACAGATCGCTTCTGGGACCCCAAAATATCGAATTTTCGGGTGTTTGGAGATTGAATTTGAGATATAAACGGGTACAGAAGAAGCATACACTTATTGACTTTGGGCACCAAAAATATCGATTTTCAGCCTGTTTTCGGCCTGTATTTGAGTAGGCGTCTACAGATTGCTTCTGGGACCCCAAAATATCGAATTTTCGGGTGTTTTGTGCCTGAATTTGAGATATCGAATTTGGGCACCTAAAATATCGATTTTTAGCATGTTTTGGGCCTATATTTTGAAAATATTCAAGCACTGAGTAGGCATGTACAGATCGCTTCAGGGACCCCGAAATATCGAATTTCCGGGTTTTTTGAGCCTGAATTTGAGATATAAACGGGTACTGAAGATGCATGCACATATCGACATTTAGGCACCTTAAATATCGATTTTGAGCATGTTTTTGGTCTGTATCTTGAAAACATTCTAACTAGGACTAGGTATGTATAGATCGCTTCTAGGACCCAAAAATACCGAATTTTCGGGTGTTTTGAGCCTGAATTTGAGATATAAACGGGTACAGAAGATGCATGCACATATCGACTTTGGACACTTTAAATATAGATTTTTAGCATGTTATGAGCTTAAATTTTCAAAACAATCTAGTACTGAGTAGGCATGTACAGATCGCTTCTGGGACCCCAAAATATCGAATTTTCGGGTGTTTTGGGCCTGAATTTGAGATATCGACTTTGAGCACCTAAAATATCGATTTTTAGCATGTTTTGGGCCTATTTTTTGAAAATATTCTAGCACTGAGTAGGCATGTACAAATCGCTTATGGGACCCCAAAATATCAAATTTTCGGGTGTTTTGAGCCTGAATATGAGATATAAACGGGTACAGAAGATGCATGCACATATTGACTTTGGGAACCTAGAATATCGATTTTCAGCATGTTTTGGGCCTGTATTTTGAAAATACTCTAACATGGAGTAGGCATGTACAGATCGTTTCTTGGACCCCAAAATATCGAATTTTCGGGTGTTTGGAGCCTGAATTTGAGATATAAACGGGTACAGAAGATGCATGCACATATCGACTTTTGGGCACCTAAAAGATCGATTTTCAGTATGTTTTGGGCCTGTATCTGAAAATACTCTAACACAGAGTAGGCATGTACAAATCGCTTCTGGGACCCCAAAATATCGAATTATCGGATGTTTTGAGGTTGAATTTGGGATATAAACGGGTGCAGAAGATGCATACACATATTAACTTTGGGCACCTAAAATATCGATTTTCAGCATGTTTTAGGCCTGTATTTTGAAAATACTCTAACACGGAGTAGTTATGTACAGATCGCTTGTGGGACCCCAAAATATCGAATTTTCGGGTGTTTGGAGCCTGAATTTGAGATATAAGCGGGTACAGAAGATGCTTGCACATTTCGACTTTTGGGCACCTAAAAGATCGATTTACAGTATGTTTTGGGCCTGTATTTTAAAAATACTCTAACACGGAGTAGGCATGTACAGATCGCTTCTAGGACCCCGAAATATCGAATTTTCGGGTGTTTTGGGCCTGAATTTGAGATATCGACTTTGAGCACCTAAAATATCAATTTTTAGCATGTTTTGGGCCTATATTATGAAAATATTCTAGCACTGAGTAGGCATGTACAGATCTCTTCTGGGCCCCCAAAATATCGAATTTTCGTGTGTTTTGAGCCAGAATTTGAGATATAAACTGGTACAGAAGATGCATGCACATATCGACTTTGGACACTTAAAATATCGATTTTTTGCATGTTTTGAGACTATATTTTGAAAACATTCTAGCATTGAGTAGGCATGTACAGATCGTTTCTGAGACCCAAAAATATCGAATTTTTGGGTGTTTTGAGGTTGAATTTGGGATATAAACGGGTGCAGAAGATGCATACACGTACTAACTTTGGCCACCTAAAATATTAATTTTCAGCATGTTTTGGGCCTGCATCTGAGTAGGCATGTACAGATCGCTTCTGGGACCCCAAAATATGGAATTTTCTGGTATTTGGAGCCTGAATTTGAGATATAAACGGTTACAGAAGATGCATGCACATATCGACTTTTGGGTAACTAAAAGATCGATTTTCAGTATCTTTTGGGCCTGTATTTTGAAAATACTCTAACACGGAGTAGGCATGTACAGATCGCTTCTGGGACCCCAAAATATCGAATTTTCGGGTTTTCTGGGCCTGAATTTGAGATAACGACTTTGGGCACCTAAAATATCGATTTTTAGCATGTTTTAGGCCTGTATTATGAAAATACTCTAACACGGAGTAGGCATGTACTGATCGCTTCTGGGACCCCAAAATATCGAATTTTCGGGTGTTTTGAGCCTGAATTTGAGATATAAACGGGTACTGAAGATGCAAGCACATATCGACATTTGGGCATCTAAAATATCGATTTTGAGCATGTTTTTGATCTGTATCTTGAAAACATTCTAACTAGAAGTAGGCATGTTTGGATCGCTTCTAGGACCCAAAAATACCGAATTTTCGGGTGTTTTGAGCCTGAATTTGAGATATAAACGGGTACAGAAGATGCATGCACATATTGACTTTGGACACTTAAAATATCGATTTTTAGCGTGTTTTGAGCCTATATTTTGAAAACAATCTAGTACTGAGTAGGCATGTACAGATCGCTTCTGGGACCCCAAAATATCGAATTTTCGGGTGTCTGGAGATTGAATTTGAGATATCGAATTTGGGCACCTAAAATATCGATTTTGAGCATGTTTTTGGTCTGTATTTTGAAAACATTCTAATTAGGAGTAGGCATGTATAGATCGCTTCTGGGACCCAAAAATACCGAATATTCGGGTGTTTTGAGCCTGAATTTGAGATATAAACTGGTACAGAAGATGCATGCACATATTGACTTTGGGAACCTAGAATATCGATTTTCAGCATGTTTTGGGTCTGTATTTTGAAAATACTCTAACATGGAGTAGGCATGTACAGATCGTTTCTTGGACCCCAAAATATCGAATTTTCGTGCGTTTGGAGCCTGAATTTGAGATATAAACGGGTACAGAAGATGCATGAACATATCGACTTTTGGGCACCTAAAAGATCGATTTTCAGTATGTGTTGGGCCTGTATTCTGAAAACATTCTAACTAGGAGTAGGCATCTACAGATTGCTTCTAGGACCAAAAAATACACAATTTTCGGGTGTTTTGATCCTGAATTTGAGATATAAACGGGTACAGAAGATGCATGCACATATCGACTTTTGGGCACCTAAAAGATCGATTTTCAGTATCTTTTGGGCCTGTATTTTGAAAATACTCTAACACGGAGTAGGCATGTACAGATCGCTTCTGGGACCCCAAAATATGGAATTTTCTGGTATTTGGAGCCTGAATTTGAGATATAAACGGTTACAGAAGATGCATGCACATATCGACTTTTGGGTAACTAAAAGATCGATTTTCAGTATCTTTTGGGCCTGTATTTTGAAAATACTCTAACACGGAGTAGGCATGTACAGATCGCTTCTGGGACCCCAAAATATCGAATTTTCGGGTTTTCTGGGCCTGAATTTGAGATAACGACTTTGGGCACCTAAAATATCGATTTTTAGCATGTTTTAGGCCTGTATTATGAAAATACTCTAACACGGAGTAGGCATGTACTGATCGCTTCTGGGACCCCAAAATATCGAATTTTCGGGTGTTTTGAGCCTGAATTTGAGATATAAACGGGTACTGAAGATGCAAGCACATATCGACATTTGGGCATCTAAAATATCGATTTTGAGCATGTTTTTGATCTGTATCTTGAAAACATTCTAACTAGAAGTAGGCATGTTTGGATCGCTTCTAGGACCCAAAAATACCGAATTTTCGGGTGTTTTGAGCCTGAATTTGAGATATAAACGGGTACAGAAGATGCATGCACATATTGACTTTGGACACTTAAAATATCGATTTTTAGCGTGTTTTGAGCCTATATTTTGAAAACAATCTAGTACTGAGTAGGCATGTACAGATCGCTTCTGGGACCCCAAAATATCGAATTTTCGGGTGTCTGGAGATTGAATTTGAGATATCGAATTTGGGCACCTAAAATATCGATTTTGAGCATGTTTTTGGTCTGTATTTTGAAAACATTCTAATTAGGAGTAGGCATGTATAGATCGCTTCTGGGACCCAAAAATACCGAATATTCGGGTGTTTTGAGCCTGAATTTGAGATATAAACTGGTACAGAAGATGCATGCACATATTGACTTTGGGAACCTAGAATATCGATTTTCAGCATGTTTTGGGTCTGTATTTTGAAAATACTCTAACATGGAGTAGGCATGTACAGATCGTTTCTTGGACCCCAAAATATCGAATTTTCGTGCGTTTGGAGCCTGAATTTGAGATATAAACGGGTACAGAAGATGCATGAACATATCGACTTTTGGGCACCTAAAAGATCGATTTTCAGTATGTGTTGGGCCTGTATTCTGAAAACATTCTAACTAGGAGTAGGCATCTACAGATTGCTTCTAGGACCAAAAAATACACAATTTTCGGGTGTTTTGATCCTGAATTTGAGATATAAACGGGTACAGAAGATGCATGCACATATCGACTTTTGGGCACCTAAAAGATCGATTTTCAATATGTTTTGGGCCTGTATTTTGAAAATACTCTAACACGGAGTAGGCATGTACAGATCACTTTTGGGACCCCAAAATATCGAATTTTCGGGTGTTCTGGGCCTGAATTTGAGATAACGACTTTGGGCACCTAAAATATCGATTTTTAGCATGTTTTGGGCCTATATTTTGAAAATATTCTAGCACTGAGTAGGCATGTACAGATCGTTTTCTGGGACCCCGAAATATCGAATTTTCGGGTTTTTTGAGCCTGAATTTGAGATATAAACGGGTACAGAAGATGCATGCACATATTGACTTTGGGCACCTAAAAGATTGATTTTCAGCATGTTTTGGCCCTGTATTATGAAAATACTCTAACACGGAGTAATCATGTACTGATCGCTTCTGGGACCCCAAAATATCGAATTTTCGGGTGTTTTGAGCCTGAATTTGAGATATAAACGGGTACTGAAAATGCATGCACATATCGACATTTGGGCACTTAAAATATCGTTTTTGAGCATGTTTTTGGTCTGTATCTTGAAAACATTCTAACTAGGAGTAGGCATGTATAGATCACTTCTAGGACCCAAAAATACCGAATTTTCGGGTTTTGAGCCTGAATTTGAGATATAAACGGGTACAGAAGATGCATGCACATATTGACTTTGGGTACAAAAAATATCGATTTTCAGCATGTTTTCGGCCTCTATTTGAGTAGGCGTTTACAGATCGCTTCTGGGACCCCAAAATATCGAATTTTCAGGTGTTTTGTGCCTGAATTTGAGATATCGACTTTGGGCACCTTAAATATCGATTTTTAGCATGTTTTGGGCATATATTTTGAAAATATTCTAACACTGAGTAGGCATGTACAGATCGCTTCTCGGACCCCAAAATATCGAATTTCCTGGGTTTTTTGAGCCTGAATATGAGATATAAACGGGTACAGATGATGCATGCACATATTGACTTTGGGCACCTAAATGATCGATTTTCAGCATGTTTTAGGCCTGTATTATGAAAATACTCCAACACGGAGTAGGCATGTACTGATCGCTTCTGGGACCCCAAAATATCGAATTTTCGGGTGTTTTGAGCCTGAATTTGAGATATAAACGGGTACTGAAGATGCATGCACATATCGACATTTGGGCACCTAAAATATCGATTTTGAGCATGTTTTTGGTCTGTATCTTGAAAACATTCTAACTAGGAGTAGGCATGTATAGATCGCTTCTAGTACCCAAAAATACCGAATTTTAGGGTGTTTTGAGCCTGAATTTGAGATATAAACGGGTACAGAAGATGCATGCACATATCGACTTTCGACACTTAAAATATCGATTTTTAGCATGTTTTGAGCCTATATTTTGAAAACGTTCTAGCACGGAGTAGGCATTTACAGATCGCTTCTGGGACCCAAAAATATCGAATTTTCGGGTATTTTGAGGTTGAATTTGGGATATAAACAGGTGCAGAAGATGCATACACATATTGACTTTGGGCACCTAAAATATCGATTTTCAGCATGTTTTGGGCCTGTATTTTGAAAATACTCTAACACGGAGTAGGCATGTACAAAACGCTTCTGGGACCTCAAATTTTCGAATTTTCGGGTGTTTTGAGCCTTAATTTGATATATAAACTAGTACAGAAGATGCATGCACATATTGACTTTGGGCACATAAAATATCGATTTTCAGCATGTTTCGGGCCTGTAAATTGAAAATTCTCTAACACGGAGTAGGCATGTACTGATCGCTTCTGGGACCCCAAAATATCGAATTTTCGGGTGTTTTGAGCCTGAATTTGAGATATAAACGCGTACTGAAGATGCATGCACATATCGACTTTTGGGCACCTAAAATATCGATTTTGAGCATGTTTTGGGTCTGTATCTTGAAAACATTCTAACTAGGAGTAGGCATGCATAGATCGCTTCTAGGACCCAAAAATACCGAATTTTCGGGTGTTTTGAGCCTGAATTTGAGATATCAACGGGTACAGAAGATGCATGCACATATTGACTTTGGACACTTAAAATATCGATTTTAGCATGTTTTGAGCCTATATTTTGAAAACAATCTAGTACTGAGTAGGCATGTACAGATCGCTTCTGGGACCCCAAAATATCGAATTTTTGGGTGTTTGGAGATTGAATTTGAGATATAAACGGGTACAGAAGAAGCATACACATATTGACTTTGGGCACCAAAAATATTGATTTTCAGCATGTTTTTGGCTTGGATTTGAGTAGGCGTGTACAGATCGCTTCTGGGACCCCAAAATATCGAATTTACGGGTGTTTTGTGCCTGAATTTGAGATATCGACTTTGGGCACCTAAAATATCGATTTTTAGCATGTTTTGGGCCTATATTTTGAAAATATTATAACACTGAGTAGGCATGTACAGATCGCTTCTGGAACCCCAAAATATCGAATTTCCGGGTTTTTTGAGCCTGAATTTGAGATATAAACGGGTACAGAAGATGCATGCACATATTGACTTTGGGCACCTAAAAGATCGATTTTCAGCATGTTTTAGGCCTGTATTATGAAAATACTCTAACACGGAGTAGGCATGTACTGATCGCTTCTGGGACCCCAAAATATCGAATTTTCGGGTGTTTTGAGCCTGAATTTGAGATATAAACTGGTACTGAAGATGCATGCACATATCGACTTTGGACACTTAAAATATCGATTTTTAGCATGTTTTGAACCTATATTTTGAAAACGTTCTAGCACGGAGTAGGCATTTACAGATCGCTTCTGGGACCCAAAAATATCGAATTTTCGGGTATTTTGAGGTTGAATTTGGGATATAAACAGGTGCAGAAGATGCATACACATATTGACTTTGGGCACCTAAAATATCGATTTTCAGCATGTTTTGGGCCTGTATTTTGAAAATACTCTAACACGGAGTAGGCATGTACAAAACGCTTCTGGGACCCCAAATTATCGAATTTTAGGGTGTTTTGAGCCTTAATTTGAAATATAAACTAGTACACAAGATGCATGCACATATTGACTTTGGGCACATAAAATATCGATTTTCAGCATGTTTTGGGCCTTTATTTTGAAAATACTCTAACACGGAGTAGGCATGTACTGATCGCTTCTGGGACCCCAAAATATCGAATTTTCGGGTGTTTTGAGCCTGAATTTGAGATATAAACGGGTTCTGAAGATGCATGCACATATCGACTTTTGGGCACCTAAAATATCGATTTTGAGCATGTTTTTGGTCTGTATCTTGAAAACATTCTAACTAGGAGTAGGCATGTATAGATCGCTTCTAGGACCCAAAAATACCGAATTTTCGGGTGTTTTGAGCCTGAATTTGAGATATAAACGGGTACAGAAGATGCATGCACATATCGACTTTGGACACTTAAAATATCGATTTTTAGCATGTTTTGAGCCTATATTTTGAAAACATTCTAGCACTGAGTAGGCATGTACAGATCTCTTCTTGGACCCAAAAATATACAATTTACGGTTGTTTTGAGGTTGAATTTGGGATATAAACAGGTGCAGAAGATGCATACACATATTGACTTTGGGCACCTAAAATATCGATTTTCAGCATGTTTTGGGCCTGTATTTTGAAAATACTCTAACACGGAGTAGGCATGTACAAAACGCTTCTGGGACCCCAAATTATCGAATTTTCGGGTGTTTTGAGTCTTAATTTCAAATATAAACTAGTACAGAAGATGCATGCACATATTGACTTTGGGCACATAAAATATCGATTTTCAGCATGTTTCGGGCCTGTAAATTGAAAATTCTCTAACATGGAGTAGGCATGTACTGATCGCTTCTGGGACCCCAAAATATCGAATTTTCGGGTGTTTTGAGCCTGAATTTGAGATATAAACGGGTACTGAAGATGCATGCACATATCGACTTTGGACACTTAAATTATCGATTTTTAGCATGTTTTGAGCCTATATTTTGAAAACGTTCTAGCACGGAGTAGGCATTTACAAATCGCTTCTGGGACCAAAAAATATCGAATTTTCGGGTATTTTGAGGTTGAATTTGGGATATAAACAGGTGCAGAAGATGCATACACATATTGACTTTGGGCACCTAAAATATCGATTTTCAGCATGTTTTGGGCCTGTAAATTGTAAATTCTCTAACACGGAGTAGGCATGTACTGATCGCTTCTGGGACCCCAAAATATCGAATTTTCGGGTGTTTTGAGCCTGAATTTGAGATATAAACGCTTACTGAAGATGCATGCTCATATCGACTTTTGGGCACCTAATATATCGAATTTGAGCATGTTTTGGGTCTGTATCTTGAAAACATTCTAACTAGGAGTAGGCATGTACAGATCGCTTGTAGGACCCCAAAATACCGAATTTTCGGGTGTTTTGAGCCTGAATTTGAGATATAAACGGGTACTGAAGATGCATGCACATATCGACTTTGGACACTTAAAATATCGATTTTTAGCATGTTTTGAACCTATATTTTGAAAACGTTCTAGCACGGAGTAGGCATTTACAGATCGCTTCTGGGACCCAAAAATATCGAATTTTCGGGTATTTTGAGGTTGAATTTGGGATATAAACAGGTGCAGAAGATGCATACACATATTGACTTTGGGCACCTAAAATATCGATTTTCAGCATGTTTTGGGCCTGTATTTTGAAAATACTCTAACACGGAGTAGGCATGTACAAAACGCTTCTGGGACCCCAAATTATCGAATTTTCGGGTGTTTTGAGCCTTAATTTGAAATATAAACTAGTACACAATATGCATGCACATATTGACTTTGGGCACATAAAATATCGATTTTCAGCATGTTTTGGGCCTTTATTTTGAAAATACTCTAACACGGAGTAGGCATGTACTGATCGCTTCTGGGACCCCAAAATATCGAATTTTCGGGTGTTTTGAGCCTGAATTTGAGATATAAACGGGTACTGAAGATGCATGCACATATCGACTTTTGGGCACCTAAAATATCGATTTTGAGCATGTTTTTGGTCTGTATCTTGAAAACATTCTAACTAGGAGTAGGCATGTATAGATCGCTTCTAGGACCCAAAAATACCGAATTTTCGGGTGTTTTGAGCCTGAATTTGAGATATAAACGGGTACAGAAGATGCATGCACATATCGACTTTGGACACTTAAAATATCGATTTTTAGCATGTTTTGAGCCTATATTTTGAAAACATTCTAGCACTGAGTAGGCATGTACAGATCTCTTCTTGGACCCAAAAATATACAATTTACGGTTGTTTTGAGGTTGAATTTGGGATATAAACAGGTGCAGAAGATGCATACACATATTGACTTTGGGCACCTAAAATATCGATTTTCAGCATGTTTTGGGCCTGTATTTTGAAAATACTCTAACACGGAGTAGGCATGTACAAAACGCTTCTGGGACCCCAAATTATCGAATTTTCGGGTGTTTTGAGTCTTAATTTGAAATATAAACTAGTACAGAAGATGCATGCTCATATTGACTTTGGGTAAAAAAAATATCGATTTTCAGCATGTTTTCGGCCTCTATTTGAGTAGGCGTGTACAGATCGCTTCTGGGACCCCAAAATATCGAATTTTCAGGTGTTTTGTGCCTGAATTTGAGATATCGACTTTGGGCACCTAAAATATCGATTTTTAGCATGTTTTGGGCATATATTTTGAAAATATTCTAACACTGAGTAGGCATGTACAGATCTCTTCTCGGACCCCAAAATATCGAATTTCCTGGGTTTTTTGAGCCTGAATATGAGATATAAACGGGTACAGAAGATGCATGCACATATTGACTTTGGGCACCTAAATGATCGATTTTCAGCATGTTTTGGGCCTTTATTTTGAAAATACTCTAACACGGAGTAGGCATGTACTGATCGCTTCTGGGACCCCAAAATATCGAATTTTCGGGTGTTTTGAGCCTGAATTTGAGATATAAACGGGTACTGAAGATGCATGCACATATCGACTTTTGGGCACCTAAAATATCGATTTTGAGCATGTTTTTGGTCTGTATCTTGAAAACATTCTAACTAGGAGTAGGCATGTATAGATCGCTTCTAGGACCCAAAAATACCGAATTTTCGGGTGTTTTGAGCCTGAATTTGAGATATAAACGGGTACAGAAGATGCATGCACATATCGACTTTGGACACTTAAAATATCGATTTTTAGCATGTTTTGAGCCTATATTTTGAAAACATTCTAGCACTGAGTAGGCATGTACAGATCTCTTCTTGGACCCAAAAATATACAATTTACGGTTGTTTTGAGGTTGAATTTGGGATATAAACAGGTGCAGAAGATGCATACACATATTGACTTTGGGCACCTAAAATATCGATTTTCAGCATGTTTTGGGCCTGTATTTTGAAAATACTCTAACACGGAGTAGGCATGTACAAAACGCTTCTGGGACCCCAAATTATCGAATTTTCGGGTGTTTTGAGTCTTAATTTGAAATATAAACTAGTACAGAAGATGCATGCACATATTGACTTTGGGTAAAAAAAATAACGATTTTCAGCATGTTTTCGGCCTCTATTTGAGTAGGCGTGTACAGATCGCTTCTGGGACCCCAAAATATCGAATTTTCAGGTGTTTTGTGCCTGAATTTGAGATATCGACTTTGGGCACCTAAAATATCGATTTTTAGCATGTTTTGGGCATATATTTTGAAAATATTCTAACACTGAGTAGGCATGTACAGATCTCTTCTCGGACCCCAAAATATCGAATTTCCTGGGTTTTTTGAGCCTGAATATGAGATATAAACGGGTACAGAAGATGCATGCACATATTGACTTTGGGCACCTAAATGATCGATTTTCAGCATGTTTTAGGCCTGTATTATGAAAATACTCCAACACGGAGTAGGCATGTACTGATCGCTTCTGGGACCCCAAAATATCGAATTTTCGGGTGTTTTGAGCCTGAATTTGAGATATAAACGGGTACTGAAGATGCATGCACATATCGACATTTGGGCACCTAAAATATCGATTTTGAGCATGTTTTTGGTCTGTATCTTGAAAACATTCTAACTAGGAGTAGGCATGTATAGATCGCTTCTAGTACCCAAAAATACCGAATTTTAGGGTGTTTTGAGCCTGAATTTGAGATATAAACGGGTACAGAAGATGCATGCACATATCGACTTTGGACACTTAAAATATCGATTTTTAGCATGTTTTGAGCCTATATTTTGAAAACGTTCTAGCACGGAGTAGGCATTTACAGATCGCTTCTGGGACCCAAAAATATCGAATTTTCGGGTATTTTGAGGTTGAATTTGGGATATAAACAGGTGCAGAAGATGCATACACATATTGACTTTGGGCACCTAAAATATCGATTTTCAGCATGTTTTGGGCCTGTATTTTGAAAATACTCTAACACGGAGTAGGCATGTACAAAACGCTTCTGGGACCTCAAATTTTCGAATTTTCGGGTGTTTTGAGCCTTAATTTGAAATATAAACTAGTACAGAAGATGCATGCACATATTGACTTTGGGCACATAAAATATCGATTTTCAGCATGTTTCGGGCCTGTAAATTGAAAATTCTCTAACACGGAGTAGGCATGTACTGATCGCTTCTGGGACCCCAAAATATCGAATTTTCGGGTGTTTTGAGCCTGAATTTGAGATATAAACGCGTACTGAAGATCCATGCACATATCGACTTTTGGGCACCTAAAATATCGATTTTGAGCATGTTTTGGGTCTGTATCTTGAAAACATTCTAACTAGGAGTAGGCATGCATAGATCGCTTCTAGGACCCAAAAATACCGAATTTTCGGGTGTTTTGAGCCTGAATTTGAGATATAAACGGGTACAGAAAATGCATGCACATATTGACTTTGGACACTTAAAATATCGATTTTAGCATGTTTTTGAGCCTATATTTTGAAAACAATCTAGTACTGAGTAGGCATGTACAGATCGCTTCTGGGACCACAAAATATCGAATTTTTGGGTGTTTGGAGATTGAATTTGAGATATAAACGGGTACAGAAGAAGCATACACATATTGACTTTGGGCACCAAAAATATTGATTTTCAGCATGTTTTCGGATTGGATTTGAGTAGGCGTGTACAGATCGCTTCTGGGACCCCAAAATATCAAATTTTCGGGTGTTTTGTGCCTGAATTTGAGATATCGACTTTGGGCACCTAAAATATCGATTTTTAGCATGTTTTGGGCCTATATTTTGAAAATATTATAACACTGAGTAGGCATATACAGATCGCTTCTGGGACCCCAAAATATCGAATTTCCGGGTTTTTTGAGCCTGAATTTGAGATATAAACGGGTACAGAAGATGCATGCACATATTGACTTTGGGCACCTAAAAGATCGATTTTCAGCATGTTTTAGGCCTGTATTATGAAAATACTCTAACACGGAGTAGGCATGTACTGATCGCTTCTGGGACCCCAAATTATCGAATTTTCGGGTGTTTTGAGCCTGAATTTGAGATATAAACGGGTACTGAAGATGCATGCACATATCGACATTTGGGCACCTAAAATATCGATTTTGAGCATGTTTTTGGTCTGTATCTTGAAAACATTCTAACTAGGAGTAGGCATGTATAGATCGCTTCTAGTACCCAAAAATACCGAATTTTAGGGTGTTTTGAGCCTGAATTTGGGATATAAACGGGTACAGAAGATGCATGCACATATCGACTTTGGACACTTAAAATATCGATTTTTAGCATGTTTTGAGCCTATATTTTGAAAACGTTCTAGCACGGAGTAGGCATTTACAGATCGCTTCTGGGACCCAAAAATATCGAATTTTCGGGTATTTTGAGGTTGAATTTGGGATATAAACAGGTGCAGAAGATGCATACACATATTGACTTTGGGCACCTAAAATATCGATTTTCAGCATGTTTTGGGCCTGTATTTTGAAAATACTCTAACACGGAGTAGGCATGTACAAAACGCTTCTGGGACCTCAAATTTTCGAATTTTCGGGTGTTTTGAGCCTTAATTTGAAATATAAACTAGTACAGAAGATGCATGCACATATTGACTTTGGGCACATAAAATATCGATTTTCAGCATGTTTCGGGCCTGTAAATTGAAAATTCTCTAACACGGAGTAGGCATGTACTGATCGCTTCTGGGACCCCAAAATATCGAATTTTCGGGTGTTTTGAGCCTGAATTTGAGATATAAACGCGTACTGAAGATGCATGCACATATCGACTTTTGGGCACCTAAAATATCGATTTTGAGCATGTTTTTGGTCTGTATCTTGAAAACATTCTAACTAGGAGTAGGCATGTATAGATCGCTTCTAGGACCCAAAAATACCGAATTTTCGGGTGTTTTGAGCCTGAATTTGAGATATAAACGGGTACAGAAGATGCATGCACATATCGACTTTGGACACTTAAAATATCGATTTTTAGCATGTTTTGAGCCTATATTTTGAAAACATTCAAGCACTGAGTAGGCATGTACAGATCTCTTCTTGGACCCAAAAATATACAATTTACGGTTGTTTTGAGGTTGAATTTGGGATATAAACAGGTGCAGAAGATGCATACACATATTGACTTTGGGCACCTAAAATATCGATTTTCAGCATGTTTTGGGCCTGTATTTTGAAAATACTCTAACACGGAGTAGGCATGTACAAAACGCTTCTGGGACCCCAAATTATCGAATTTTCGGGTGTTTTGAGTCGTAATTTGAAATATAAACTAGTACAGAAGATGCATGCACATATTGACTTTGGGCACATAAAATATCGATTTTCAGCATGTTTCGGGCCTGTAAATTGAAAATTCTCTAACACGGAGTAGGCATGTACTGATCGCTTCTGGGACCCCAAAATATCGAATTTTCGGGTGTTTTGAGCCTGAATTTGAGATATAAACGGGTACTGAAGATGCATGCACATATCGACTTTGGACACTTAAATTATCGATTTTTAGCATGTTTTGAGCCTATATTTTGAAAACGTTCTAGCACGGAGTAGGCATTTACAAATCGCTTCTGGGACCAAAAAATATCGAATTTTCGGGTATTTTGAGGTTGAATTTGGGATATAAACAGGTGCAGAAGATGCATACACATATTGACTTTGGGCACCTAAAATATCGATTTTCAGCATGTTTTGGGCCTGTAAATTGAAAATTCTCTAACACGGAGTAGGCATGTACTGATCGCTTCTGGGACCCCAAAATATCGAATTTTTGGGTGTTTTGAGCCTGAATTTGAGATATAAACGCTTACTGAAGATGCATGCTCATATCGACTTTTGGGCACCTAATATATCGAATTTGAGCATGTTTTGGGTCTGTATCTTGAAAACATTCTAACTAGGAGTAGGCATGTACAGATCGCTTGTAGGACCCCAAAATACCGAATTTTCGGGTGTTTTGAGCCTGAATTTGAGATATAAACGGGTACTGAAGATGCATGAACATATCGACTTTGGACACTTAAAATATCGATTTTTAGCATGTTTTGAACCTATATTTTGAAAACGTTCTAGCACGGAGTAGGTATTTACAGATCGCTTGTGGGACCCAAAAATATCGAATTTTCGGGTATTTTGAGGTTGAATTTGGGATATAAACAGGTGCAGAAGATGCATACACATATTGACTTTGGGCACCTAAAATATCGATTTTCAGCATGTTTTGGGCCTGTATTTTGAAAATACTCTAACACGGAGTAGGCATGTACAAAACGCTTCTGGGACCCCAAATTATCGAATTTTCGGGTGTTTTGAGCCATAATTTGAAATATAAACTAGTACACAAGATGCATGCACATATTGACTTTGGGCACATAAAATATCGATTTTCAGCATGTTTTGGGCCTTTATTTTGAAAATACTCTAACACGGAGTAGGCATGTACTGATCGCTTCTGGGACCCCAAAATATCGAATTTTCGGGTGTTTTGAGCCTGAATTTGAGATATAAACGGGTACTGAAGATGCATGCACATATCGACTTTTGGGCACCTAAAATATCGATTTTGAGCATGTTTTTGGTCTGTATCTTGAAAACATTCTAACTAGGAGTAGGCATGTATAGATCGCTTCTAGGACCAAAAAATACCGAATTTTCGGGTGTTTTGAGCCTGAATTTGAGATATAAACGGGTACAGAAGATGCATGCACATATCGACTTTGGACACTTAAAATATCGATTTTTAGCATGTTTTGAGCCTATATTTTGAAAACATTCTAGCACTGAGTAGGCATGTACAGATCTCTTCTTGGACCCAAAAATATACAATTTACGGTTGTTTTGAGGTTGAATTTGGGATATAAACAGGTGCAGAAGATGCATACACATATTGACTTTGGGCACCTAAAATATCGATTTTCAGCATGTTTTGGGCCTGTATTTTGAAAATACTCTAACACGGAGTAGGCATGTACAAAACGCTTCTGGGACCCCAAATTATCGAATTTTCGGGTGTTTTGAGTCTTAATTTGAAATATAAACTAGTACAGAAGATGCATGCACATATTGACTTTGGGCACATAAAATATCGATTTTCAGCATGTTTCGGGCCTGTAAATTGAAAATTCTCTAACACGGAGTAGGCATGTACTGATCGCTTCTGGGACCCCAAAATATCGAATTTTCGGGTGTTTTGAGCCTTAATTTGAGATATAAACGGGTACTGAAGATGCATGCACATATCGACTTTGGACACTTAAATTATCGATTTTTAGCATGTTTTGAGCCTATATTTTGAAAACGTTCTAGCACGGAGTAGGCATTTACAAATCGCTTCTGGGACCAAAAAATATCGAATTTTCGGGTATTTTGAGGTTGAATTTGGGATATAAACAGGTGCAGAAGATGCATACACATATTGACTTTGGGCACCTAAAATATCGATTTTCAGCATGTTTTGGGCCTGTAAATTGAAAATTCTCTAACACGGAGTAGGCATGTACTGATCGCTTCTGGGACCCCAAAATATCGAATTTTCGGGTGTTTTGAGCCTGAATTTGAGATATAAACGCTTACTGAAGATGCATGCTCATATCGACTTTTGGGCACCTAATATATCGAATTTGAGCATGTTTTGGGTCTGTATCTTGAAAACATTCTAACTAGGAGTAGGCATGTACAGATCGCTTGTAGGACCCCAAAATACCGAATTTTCGGGTGTTTTGAGCCTGAATTTGAGATATAAACGGGTACAGAAGATGCATGCACATATCGACTTTGGACACTTAAAATATCGATTTTTAGCATGTTTTGAGCCTATATTTTGAAAAATATCTAGCACTGAGTAGACATGTACAGATCGCTTGTGGGACCCAAAAATATCGAATTTTCGGGTGTTTTGAGGTTGAATTTGGAATATAAACGGGTGAAGAAGATGCATACACATATTGACTTTGGGCACCTAAAATATCGGTTTTCAGCATGTTTTGGGCTTGTATCTGAGTAGGCATGTACAGATCGTTTCTGGGACCCCAAAATATCGAATTTTCGGGTGTTTGGAGCCTGAATTTGAGATATAAACGGGTACAGAATAGGCATTCACATATCGACTTTGGGAACCTAGAATATCGATTTTCAGCATGTTTTGGGCCTGTATTTTGAAAATACTCTAACATGGAGTAGTCATGTACAGATCGCTTCTGGGACCCCAAAATATCGAATTTTCGGGTGTTTTGAGCCTGAATTTGAGATATAAACGGGTACTGAAAATGCATGCACATATCGACATTTGGGCACCTAAAATATCGATTTTGAGCATGTTTTTGGTCTGTATCTTGAAAACATTCTAACTAGGAGTAGGCATGTTTGGATCGTTTCTTGGACCCCAAAATATCGAATTTTCGGGTGTTTGAAGCCTGAATTTGAGATATCTACGGGTTCAGAAGATGCAAGCACATATCGACTTTTGTGCACCTAAAAGATCGATTATCAGTATGTTTTGGGCCTGTATTTTGAAAATACTCTAACACGGAGTAGGCATGTACAGATCGCTTCTGGGACCCCAAAATATCGAATTTTCGGGTGTTTTGGGCCTGAATTTGAGATATCGACTTTGGGCACCTAAAATATCGATTTTTAGCATGTTTTGGGCCTATATTATGAAAATATTCTAGCACTGAGTAGGCATGTACAGATCGCTTCTGGGACCCCAAAATATCGAATTTTCGGGTATTTGGAGCCTGAATTTGAGATATAAACGGGTACAGAAGACTCATGCACATATCGACATTTGGGCACCTAAAATATCAATTTTGAGCATGTTTTTGGTCTGTATCTTGAAAATATTCTAACTAGGAGTAGGCATGTATAGATCGCTTGTAGGACCCAAATATACCGAATTTTCGGGTGTTTTGAGCCTGAATTTGAGATATAAACGGGTACAGAAGATGCATGCCCATATCGACTTTGGACTCTTAAAATATCGATTTTTAGCATGTTTTGAGCCTATATTTTGAAAACATTCTAGCACTGAGTATGCATGTACAGGTCGCTTCTGGGACCCAAAAATATAGAATTTTCGGTTGTTTTGAGGTTGAATTTGGGATATAAACGGGTGCAGAAGATGCATACACATATTGACTTTTGTGCACCTAAAAGATCGATTTTTAGTATGTTTTGGGCCTGTATTTTGAAAATACTCTAACACGGAGTAGGCATGTACAGATCGCTTCTCGGACCCAAAAATACCGAATTTTCGGGTGTTTTGAGCCTGAATTTGAGATATAAACGGGTACAGAAGATGCATGCACATATCGACTTTGGACACTTAAAATATCGATTTTTAGCATGTTTTGAGCCTATATTTTGAAAAAATTCTAGCACTGAGTAGGCATGTACAGATCGCTTGTGGGACCCAAAAATATCGAATTTTCGGGTGTTTTGAGGTTGAATTTGGAATATAAACGGGTGCAGAAGATGCATACACATATTGAATTTGGGCACCTAAAATATCGATTTTTAGCATGTTTTGGGCCTGTATCTGAGTAGGCATGTACAGATCGTTTCTGGGACCCAAAAATATCGAATTTTCGGGTGTTTGGAGCCTGAATTTGAGATATAAACGGGTACAGAATAGGCATTCACATATCGACTTTGGGAACCTAGAATATCGATTTTCAGCATGTTTTGGGCCTGTATTTTGAAAATACTCTAACATGGAGTAGTCATGTACAGATCGCTTCTGGGACCCCAAAATATCGAATTTTCGGGTGTTTTGAGCCTGAATTTGAGATATAAACGGGTACTGAAAATGCATGCACATATCGACATTTGGGCACCTAAAATATCGATTTTGAGCATGTTTTTGGTCTGTATCTTGAAAACATTCTAACTAGGAGTAGGCATGTTTGGATCGTTTCTTGGACCCCAAAATATCGAATTTTCGGGTGTTTGAAGCCTGAATTTGAGATATCTACGGGTTCAGAAGATGCAAGCACATATCGACTTTTGTGCACCTAAAAGATCGATTATCAGTATGTTTTGGGCCTGTATTTTGAAAATACTCTAACACGGAGTAGGCATGTACAGATCGCTTCTGGGACCCCAAAATATCGAATTTTCGGGTGTTTTGGGCCTGAATTTGAGATATCGACTTTGGGCACCTAAAATATCGATTTTTAGCATGTTTTAGGCCTATAATTTGAAAATATTCTAGCACTGAGTAGGCATGTACAGATCGCTTCTGGGACCCCAAAATATCGAATTTTCGGGTTTTTTGAGCCTGAATTTGACATATAAACGGGTACAGAAGATGCATGCACATATTGACTTTGGGCACCTAAAAGATCGATTTTCAGCATGTTTTAGGCCTGTATTATGAAAATACTCTAACACGGAGTAGGCATGTACTGATCGCTTCTGGGACCCCAAAATATCGAATTGTCGGGTGTTTTGAGCCTGAATTTGAGATATAAACGGGTACTGAAGATGCATGAACATATCGACATTTGGGCACCTAAAATATCGATTTTGAGCATGTTTTTGGTCTGTATCTTGAAAACATTCTAACTAGGAGTAGGCATGTATAGATCGCTTCTAGGACCCAAAAATACCGAATTTTCGGGTGTTTTGAGCCTGAATTTGAGATATAAACGGGTACAGAAGATGCATGCACATATCGACTTTGGACACTTAAAATATAGATTTTTAGCATGTTTTGAGCCGATATTTTGAAAACAATCTAGTACTGAGTAGGCATGTACAGATCGCTTCTGGGACCCCAAATTATCGAATTTTCGGGTGTTTGGAGATTGAATTTGAGATATAAACGGGTACAGAAGATGCATACACATAGTGACTTTGGGCTCCAAAAATATCGATTTTCAGCATGTTTTCGGCCTGTATTTGAGTAGGCGTGTACAGATCGCTTCTGGGACCCCAAAATATCGAATTTTCGGGTGTTTTGTGCCTGAATTTGAGATATCGACTTTGAGCACATAAAATATCGATTTTTAGCATGTTTTGGGCCAATATTTTGAAAATATTCTAGCAATGAGTAGGCATGTACAGATCGCTTCTGGGACCCCAAAATATCGAATTTTGGGGTGTTTTGAGCCTTAATTTGAGATATAAACGGGTACAGAAGATGCATGCACATATTGACTTTGGACACATAAAAGATCGATTTTCAGCATGTTTTGGGCCTGTATTATGAAAATACTCTAAGACGGAGTAGGCATGTACTGATCGCTTCTGGGACCCCAAAATATCGAATTTTCGGGTGTTTTGAGCCTGAATTTGAGATATAAACGGGTACTGAAGATGCATGCACATATCGACTTTGGACACTTAAATTATCGATTTTTAGCATGTTTTGAGCCTATATTTTGAAAACGTTCTAGCACGGAGTAGGCATTTACAAATCGCTTCTGGGACCAAAAAATATCGAATTTTCGGGTATTTTGAGGTTGAATTTGGGATATAAACAGGTGCAGAAGATGCATACACATATTGACTTTGGGCACCTAAAATATCGATTTTCAGCATGTTTTGAGCCTGTATTTTGAAAATACTCTAACACGGAGTAGGCATGTACAAAACGCTTCTGGGACCCCAAATTATCGAATTTTCGGGTGTTTTGAGCCTTAATTTGAGATATCGACTTTGGGCACCTAAAATTGTAGTGTACCATAAAATAGGACGATTTTCTTTGATTGAGTGTGTAACCATTCTCTAATTACCTACCAGCCCTGTATTGTGATTCATTTACCATTACATTCCTTCATGCAGATAGCCTATGCATTTTCTTTCAGCATATTCTCTTTTCCATTTTGTGTAATATCATTGTCTGCATACTCTTGCAAAATTTCATGTATACAACATATGTATTATACATTTAATACCATAACCAAATACTCTTAGCTTTGTTAACGTCAAGTACGCATAGAATTGTATATACTGTAACTAATTTTTGACATTAAATCATAAGGAACTATTCACCGCATCTCTCTCTTCCTTGAGCACTTCTTAAAGAGAGTTATAGACACTAACACTTCTTAAAGAGAGTTATAGACACTAGCTCCTAAGGCTGAGAAGTGTAGTGGAAAAACCCTGACAGTGGCCCTTACACAGGAGCCTTCTTTAGGTAGCAGCACAACTTATAGTTGGTGGCTACACCACCCACCAACAAGTGGTGATCCCCGGAGATTGCAGCCGTCACCAACAAGTGGTGACCCCCGGATATTGCAGCCGTCACCAACAAGTGGTGACCCCCGGAGATTGCAGCCGTCACCAACAAGTGGTGACCCCCGGAGAGTGCAACTGCCGCGATCGCCAACAAGAGTGGATCAAGCTGCAGTCTACAAGAACGCCTTTGCCCTGCAGTCACTATCAAGTAGTGACCTGGAGTGCTGCCGCTACCCTCCAATAGTCTACAAGAACGCCTTTGCCCTGCAGTCACCATCAAGAGGTGACTTGAGTTGCTACCTCTCCTGTGCAGCTGTTGCTCCTGCCACAGTGACACTGTCCATCCTATCTACATTATCGCTGCGAACCCTGAGGCATCACCAGTCCACAGCAGCCATCTGTAAGCCTCCAACTATGCCGTTGCTGCCTGCCATCCAACACCTATACACCACTGGTACTCGCGGCAGTCTAGCTACCAGCAACAGTGCTTCACCTTGGATTACAGTGCTTAACCTTGGATTACAGTGCTTCACCTGGATTACAGTGCTTCACCTTGGATTACAGTGCTTCACCTTGGATTACAGTGCTTCACTTTGGATTACAGTGCTTCACCTTGGATTACAGTGCCTCACCCTGGATTACAGTGTTTCACTCTGGACAGTGTATTGTCCTTTATTATTAGTGCCTTGTGTGTGAATTACAGTGCCAGTGTATTCAGCAGCATACTGATATAACCTGACTAACGCAGCTGCCGTGATATCAGGTAACCCTCGTCAGCATTTACACCCTGAGTTCACTGACCAGTATGTCTACTGAGGATCTCTCAAACTCAGGCAACCACACTGCCACTGCAGTAGCCATGAGAGCCCCTGCTTTCTGCAACCAAGAAAATTCCCAAATTGCCCAGCTCGCCAATCTAATTTCCCAGCTTGCAATGGAAGTCAGCAACCTGAAGAAACAAATCAACAACCACCCAAGTTCCCGACCCTCGACTCCAAACCGCCAACACCAGCGGTCACGTTCAAGGAGCACTTCAAACTTCTGCTACTACCATCGCAGGTTTAGGGATAAGGCTCTCAAGTGTGAAAAGCTCTGCAGCTACATGGCGTCAAACAACAACGACGAACATTAACGCAGCATAATGTTTGCCATACTCAGTCTACGCTGCTCCACATCTTTGATCGCCGGTCCCATACCAAGTTCCTGGTAGACACCGGTGCCGACGTAAGTGTCCTCCCTGCTACAGCCAGCCAGCGGTCGCTACCTCCTTCTCTGCATCTCTATGCTGCTAATGGTACCAAGATACCTGTATACTCGCGGCAAACAGTGCATCTGGATCTGAACCTTCGCCGCTCTTTTCAATGGACATTCTACGTAGGAGTAGTGTCACAAGCCATCCTTGGTGCTGATTTTCTCCGTCACTTCAACCTGATGGTAGACGTAAGAGGACAAAAATTGGTCGACCCACTCACAGATATCTTTACAAATGCACAGCCAGCACCTGGTGACAGCACACACCTGTCTGCTATCAACCATGACCACAAGTTTGCTGACCTCCTCGAGTCATTCCCTATGCTGACACAACCCTACTCATCCAGCATACCTGCCAAGCATCACGTGACTCATCATATAGAGACTACCGGACCCCCAGTGCATGCCAAGGCCCGACGCTTAGCCCCTGAGCGTTATAAGGAAGCCAAAGCCGAGTTCGAATCTCTGATGAGTAAAGGCATTATATGGCCCAGCAGCAGCAACTGGTCGTCGGCTCTTCACATTGTTCCTAAGAAGACCGGAGACATACGACCTTGTGGTGACTACCGTGCCCTTAATTCACGCACCGTGGAAGATAGATATCCTGTGCCCAACATTCAAGAGTTCACTTCCCAACTCTCAGGTTCCACTATCTTCTCTCGGATCGACCTCGTCAAAGCATTTCATCAGATTCCAGTCCATCCCACTGACATCCCGAAGACGGCCATTATCATACCTTTTGGCATGTTTGAATACGTCCGGATGCCCTTTGGATTGCGGAACGCGGCACAAACGTTTCAACACTTCATAGATGAGGTCCTTCGAGGTCTACCCTACTGTTTTGCCTACATAGATGACCTTCTCATTGCTAGTCCTGATGAAGCCAGCCACAAACAACACCTCCGCCAAGTCCTTCAGAGACTGCAAGATTATGGCATCCAAATCAACACAGACAAATCCGAACTTGGTGTGACATCCCTTGAGTTCCTAGGTCACACAGTCTCTCCAGCAGGCATTGCTCCACTTCCCTCAAAGTGCGAGTCCATCCAGCAGTTTCCCAGGCCATCTACCCAACGCCAGCTCAAGGAGTTCCTTGGGATGGTTAATTACTATAACCGCTTCATTCCACACTGCTCACTCCTGCTACGACCATTGTATGCCATGATTAAACCTTGCAAGAGAGGTCAATCTGTTACCCTCGTCTGGACTGAAGAAGTGGAAGCGGCCTTCCTCTCAACAAAACAGGCCCTCAGCGACGCTGCCACGCTCTCTTTCCCTGCACCAGACGCAGAAACTTCAATTGCTACAGACGCCTCAAACATTGGTGTTGGTGCCGTCCTACAACAGCGTGTCGGTACATACTGGAAGCCAATTGCCTTCTTTTCCAAGAAACTCACCTCGGCAGAGTCGAAATATAGCGCCTATGACAGGGAGCTACTTGCCATCTTCAAAGCTGTCAAGCGTTTTCGCTACTTCATCGAGGGACGCAGTTTCCACATCTACACTGACCACAAGCCACTCACTACAGCATTCCTCAGAAATAAGGAATCTTACACCCCACGACAAATGCGCCACATGGACTACATTGCCCAGTTTACCACGGATATACGATACGTCAAAGGTGCCGACAATGCCCCAGCTGATGCCCTCTCTCGAAACATCAGTATTGTAAAATCTTCTCCCATCGACTATGCCACCATTGCTGCTGATCAAGTCGGTGACGCTGAGCTACAGCGACTGTTGGATAACCCTGCACTACAGATGAAGAAGATTACACTTCCAGACACCCAGGTCACACTGTACGCTGTCACCTCCACCGACACTCTCCATCCATACATACCAGAGAAACATCGACACCAGCTCTTCAAGAAATTACATGACCTCTCACACCCTGGAATCCGTGCCTCGCACCAGATGATGTCTTCCCGCTTCATATGGGAGGGCATAAATAAAGACGTCAGACACTGGGCACGCACATGTATACGCTGTCAAGCTTCCAAGGTCACACGCCATACACACTCTCCTGCAGCCACCTTTACGCCAGTCACCGAGAGATTTGACCATGTCCACATAGACCTCGTTGGCCCACTTCCGTACTCCAATGGCTATCGATATTTACTCACCTGTGTGGACCGCTTCACACGCTGGCCTGAGGCAGTACCTCTCACCGACATCACCACGGATACGGTTGCACGTGCCTTCATCGCTACATGGGTGTCCAGGTTTGGTGTGCCTCTAAGCCTTACTTCTGACCGAGGTGGTCAGTTTGAGTCAGTTGTGTGGAATAAGGTCATGATACTCCTTGGCATCCGCCGATACAGGACCGCCAGCTATCACCCACAGGCCAATGGAACGGTCGAACGATTCCACCGCCAGCTGAAATCTTCCCTGGCAGCTTCAGCCCAGAGAGAAGATTGGTCAATAGCACTACCTCTTGTCCTCCTTGGCATCAGAACTTCACTCAAAACGGATCTGCACAACTCCTCTGCTGAGCTTGTATATGGCTCTACGCTCAGGCTCCCAGGTGAGCTTCTCTCTGCCACACCAGACCCCGAGCCTTGCAGCGTTCAGGACTTTGCAACACACCTGAAAAATACCATGAAGTGCCTCCAGCCAGTGCAGCCTCGTACGTCCAACTCGAAGACCTTCGTTCACCAGGACCTGGAAGCCTGCACACACGTCATTGTTAGAGTCGATGCAGTCAAAAGGCCCCTTCAGCAGCCATATCAGGGCCCCTTCCAAGTAGTTCGTAGGACAAGGAAGAACTTCAGCATCGACAAACATGGTTCTCAAGAAGTTGTGGCCGTAGACCGGGTCAAGCCTGCTTATATCCTGAATCCGGACCAGATACTGCAAGCAGTGCAAGTGACTGTTCCTCCAACACATGCTGGAAACAACAAACTACGACACACAAGAGTATCGTTCCTCCTTCCTCGAAACTAGGGGGGGGAGTATTGTAGTGTACCATAAAATAGGTCGATTTTCTTTGATTGAGTGTGTAACCATTCTCTAATTACCTACCAGCCCTGTATTGTGATTCATTTACCATTACATTCCTTCATGCAGATAGCCTATGCAATTTCTTTCAGCATATTCTCTTTTCCATTTTGTGTAATATCATTGTCTGCATACTCTTGCAAAATTTCATGTATACAACATATGTATTAAACATTTAATACCATAACAAAATACTCTTAGCTTTGTTAACGTCAAGTATGCAGAGAATTGTATATACTGTTAACTAATTTTTGACATTAAATCATAAGGAACTATTCACCGCATCTCTCTCTTCCTTGAGCACTTCTTAAAGAGAGTTATAGACACTAAAACTTCTTAAAGAGAGTTATAGACACTAGCTCCTAAGGCTGAGAAGTGTAGTGGAGAAACCCTGACAGTGGCCCTAACACAGGAGCCTTCTTTAGGTAGCAGCACAACTTATAGTTGGTGGCTACACCACCCACCAACAAAATATCGATTTTTAGCATGTTTTGGGCCTATATTATGAAAATATTCTAGCACTGAGTAGGCATGTACAGATCGCTTCTGGGACCCCAAAATATCGAATTTTCGGGTGTTTTGAGCCAGAATTTCAGATATAATCTGGTACAGAAGATGCATGCACATATTGACATTGGGCACCTAAAATATCGATTTTCAGCATGTTTTGGGCCTGTATTTTGAAAATACTCTAACACGGAGTAGGCATTTACAGATCGTTTCTGGGACCCCAAAATATCGAATGTTCGGGTGTTTTGAACCTGAATTTGAGATATAAACGGGTACTGAAGATGCATGCACATATCGACTTTCGGGCACCTAAAATATCGATTTTGAGCATGTTTCGGGTCTGTATCTTGAAAACATTCTAACTAGGAGTAGGCATGTACAGATTGCTTCTAGGACCCAAAAATACCCAATTTTCGGGTGTTTTGAGCCTGAATTTGAGATATAAACGGGTACAGAAGATGCATGCACATATCGACTTTGGACACTTAAAATATCGATTTTTTGCATGTTTTGAGCCTAAATTTTGAAAACATTCTAGCACTGAGTAGGCATGTACAGATCGTTTCTTGGACACAAAAATATCGAATTTTTGGGTGTTTTGAGGTTGAATTTGAGATATAAACGGGTGCAGAAGATGCATACACGTATTGACTTTGGGCACCTAAAATATCAATTTTCAGCATGTTTTGGGCCTGCAACTGAGTAGGCATGTACAGATCGCTTCTGGGACCCCAAAATATCGAATTTTCGGATACTTGGAGCCTGAATTTGAGATATAAACGGGTACAGAAGACTCATGCACATATCGACTTTTGGGCACCAAAAAGATCGATTTTCAGTATGTTTTGGGCCTGTATTTTGAAAATACTCTAACACCGAGTAGGCATGTACAGATCGCTTCTGGGACCCCAAAATATCGAATTTTTGGGTGTTCTGGGCCTGAATTTAAGATATCGACTTTGGGCACCTACAGTAAAATATCGATTTTTTGCATGTTTTGAGCCTAAATTTTGAAAACATTCTAGCACTGAGTAGGCATGTACAGATCGTTTCTTGGACACAAAAATATCGAATTTTTGGGTGTTTTGAGCCTGAATTTGAGATATAAACGGGTACAGAAGATGCATGCACATATCGACATTTGGGCACCTAAAATATCGATTTTGAGCATGTTTTTGGTCTGTATCTTGAAAATATTCTAACTAGGAGTAGGCATGTATAGATCGCTTCTAGGACCCAAATATACTGAATTTTCGGGTGTTTTGAGCCTGAATTTCAGATATAAACGGGTACAGAAGATGCATGCACATATCGACTTTGGACACTTAAAATATCGATTTTTAGCATGTTTTGAGCCTATATTTTGAAAACATTCTAGCACTGAGTAGGCATGTACAGATCGCTTCTGGGACCCAAAAATATCGAATTTTCGGTTGTTTTGAGGTAGAATTTGGGATATAAACGGGTGCAGAAGATGCATACACATATTGACTTTTGTGCACCTAAAAGATCGATTTTTAGTATGTTTTGGGCCTCTATTTTGAAAATACTCTAACACGGAGTAGGCATGTACAGATCGCTTCTCGGACCCAAAAATAACGAATTCTCGGGTGTTTTGAGGTTGAATTTGAGATATAAACGGGTTCCGAAGATGCATGCACATATCGACTTTTGGGCACCTAATATATCGATTTTGAGCATGTTTTGGGTCTGTATCTTGAAAACATTCTAACTAAGAGTAGGCATGTACAGATCGCTTGAAGACCCAAAAATACCGAATTTTCGGGTGTTTTGAGCCTGAATTTGAGATATAAACGGGTACAGAAGATGCATGCACATATCGACTTTGGACACTTAAAATATCGATTTTTAGCATGTTTAAAGCCTATATTTTGAAAAAATTTTAGCACTGAGTAGACATGTACAGATCGCTTGTGGGACCCAAAAATATCGAATTTTCGGGTGTTTTGAGGTTGAATTTGGAATAAAACGGGTGCAGAAGATGCGTACACATATTGACTTTGGGCACCTAAAATATCGATTTTCAGCATGTTTTGGGCCTGTATCTGAGTAGGTATGTACAGATCGTTTCTGGGACCCCAAAATATCGAATTTTCGGGTGTTTCGAGCCTGAATTTAAGATATAAACGGGTACAGAATATGCATTCACATATCGACTTTTTGGGCACCTAAAAGATCGATTTTCAGTATGTTTTGGGCCGGTATTTTGAAAATACTCTAATACAGAGTAGGCATGTACAGATCTCTTCTGGGACCCCAAAATATAGAATTTTCGGGTGTTTTGGGCCTGAATTTCAGATATCGACTTTGGGCACCTAAAATATCGATTTTTAGCATGTTTTGGGCCTATTTTTTGAAAATATTCTAGCACTGAGAAGGCATGTACAGATCGCTTATGGGACCCCAAAATATCGAATTTTCGGGTGTTTTGAGCCTGAATTTGAGATATAAACGGGTGCAGAAGATGCATACACATATTGACTTTTGTGCACCTAAAAGATCGATTTTTAGTATGTTTTGGGCCTCTATTTTGAAAATACTCTAACAAGGAGTAGGCATGTACAGATCGCTTCTCGGAACCAAAAATAACGAATTCTCGGGTGTTTTGAGGTTGAATTTGAGATATAAACGGGTTCCGAAGATGCATGCACATATCGACTTTTGGGCACCTAATATATCGATTTTGAGCATGTTTTGGGTCTGTATCTTGAAAACATTCTAACTAGGAGTAGGCATGTACAGATCGCTTGTAGGACCCAAAAATACCGAATTTTCGGGTGTTTTGACCCTGAATTTGAGATATAAACGGGTACAGAAGATGCATGCACATATCGACTTTGGACACTTAAAATATCGATTTTTAGCATGTTTTGAGCCTATATTTTGAAAAAATTTTAGCACTGAGTAGACATGTACAGATTGCTTGTGGGACCCAAAAATAACGAATTTTCGGGTGTTTTGAGGTTGAATTTGGAATAAAACGGGTGCAGAAGATGCGTACACATATTGACTTTGGGCACCTAAAATATCGATTTTCAGCATGTTTTGGGCCTGTATCTGAGTAGGCATGTACAGATCGTTTCTGGGACCCCAAAATATCGAATTTTCGGGTGTTTCGAGCCTGAATTTAAGATATAAACGGGTACAGAATATGCATTCACATATCGACTTTTGGGCACCTAAAAGATCGATTTTCAGTATGTTTTGGGCCGGTATTTTGAAAATACTCTATTACAGAGTAGGCATGTAAAGATCGCTTCTGGGACCCCAAAATATAGAATTTTCGGGTGTTTTGGGCCTGAATTTCAGATATCGACTTTGGGCACCTAAAATATCGATTTTTAGCATGTTTTGGGCCTATTTTTTGAAAATATTCTAGCACTGAGAAGGCATGTACAGATCGCTTATGGGACCCCAAAATATCGAATATTCGGGTGTTTTGAGCCTGAATTTGAGATATAAACGGGTGCAGAAGATGCATACACATATTGACTTTTGTGCACCTAAAAGATCGATTTTTAGTATGTTTTGGGCCTCTATTTTGAAAATACTCTAACAAGGAGTAGGCATGTACAGATCGCTTCTCGGACCCAAAAATAACGAATTCTCGGGAGTTTTGAGGATGAATTTGAGATATAAACGGGTTCCGAAGATGCATGCACATATCGACTTTTGGGCACCTAATATATCGATTTTGAGCATGTTTTGGGTCTGTATCTTGAAAACATTCTAACTAGGAGTAGGCATGTACAGATCGCTTGTAGGACCCAAAAATACCGAATTTTCGGGTGTTTTGAGCCTAAATTTGAGATATAAACGGGTACAGAAGATGCATGCACATATCGACTTTGGACACTTAAAATATCGATTTTTAGCATGTTTTGAGCCTATATTTTGAAAAAATTCTAGCACTGAGTAGGCATGTACAGATCGCTTGTGGGACCCCAAAATATCGAATTTTCGGGTGTTTTGAGGTTGAATTAGGAATATAAACGAGTGCAGAAGATGCATACACATATTGACTTTGGGCACCTAAAATATCAATTTTCAGCATGTTTTGGGCCTGCATCTGAGTAGGCATGTACAGATCGCTTCTGGGACCCCAAAATATCGAATTTTCGGGTATTTGGAGCCTGAATTTAAGATATAAACGGGTACAGAAGACTCATGCACATATCGACTTTTGGGCACCAAAAAGATCGATTTTCAGTATGTTTTGGGCCTGTATTTTGAAAATACTCTAACACGGAGTAGGCATGTACAGATCGCTTCTGGGACCCCAAAATATCGAATTTTTGAGTGTTCTGGGCCTGAATTTGAGATATCGATTTTGGGCACCAACAGTAAAATATCGATTTTTAGCATGTTTTGGGCCTATATTTTGAAAATATTCTAGCACTGAGTAGGCATGTACAGATCGCTTATGGGACCCCAAAATATCGAATTTTCGAGTGTTTTGAGCCTGAATTTGAGATATAAACGGGTACAGAAGATGCATGCACATATTGAATTTGGGAACCTAGAATATCGATTTTCAGCATGTTTTGGGCCTGTATTTTGAAAATACTCTAACATGGAGTAGGCATGTACAGATCGCTTCTGGGACCCCAAAATATCGAATTTTCGGGTGTTTTGAGCCTGAATTTGAGATATAAACGGGTACTGAAGATGCATGCACATATCGACATTTTGCACCTAAAATATCGATTTTGAGCATGTTTTTGGTCTGTATCTTGAAAACATTCTAACTAGGATTAGGCATGTACGGATAGTTTCTTGGACCCCAAAATATCGAATTTTCGGGTGTTTCGAGCCTGAATTTGAGATATCTACGGGTACAGAAGATGCATGCAAATATCGACTTTTGGGCACCTAAAAGATCGATTTTCAGTATGTTTTGGGCCTGTATTTTGAAAATACTCTAACACGGTGTAGGCATGTACAGATCGCTTCTGGGATCCCAAAATATCGAATTTTCGGGTGTTTTGGGCCTGAATTTGAGATATCGACTTTGGGCACCTAAAATATCGATTTTTGCATGTTTTGGGCCTATATTATTAAAATATTCTAGCACTGAGTAGGCATGTACAGATCGATTCTGGGACCCCAAAATATCGAATTTTCGGGTGTTTTGAGCCTGAATTTGAGATATAAACTGGTACAGAAGATGCATGCACCTAAATATCGATTTTCAGCATGTTTTGGGCCTGTATTTTGAAAATACTCTAACACGGAGTAGGCATGTACAGATCGCTTATGGGACCCCATAATATCGAATTTTCGAGTGTTTTGAGCCTGAATTTGAGATATAAACGGTTACTGAAGATGCATGCACATATCGACTTTTGGGCACTTAAAATATCGATTTTGAGCATGTTTTTGGTCTGTATCTTGAAAACATTCTAACTAGGATTAGGCATGTACGGATCGTTTCTTGGACCCCAAAATATCGAATTTTCGGGTGTTTGGAGCCTGAATTTGAGATATCTACGGGTACAGAAGATGCATGCAAATATCGACGTTTGGGCACCTAAAAGATCGATTTTCAGTATGTTTTGGGCCTGTATTTTGAAAATACTCTAACACGGTGTAGGCATGTACAGATCGCTTCTGGGATCCCAAAATATCGAATTTTCGGGTGTTTTGGGCCTGAATTTGAGATATCGACTTTGGGCACCTAAAATATCGATTTTTAGCATGTTTTGGGCCTATATTATTAAAATAATCTAGCACTGAGTAGGCATGTACAGATCGCTTCTGGGACCCCAAAATATCGAATTTTCGGGTGTTTTGAGCCTGAATTTGAGATATAAACGGGTACTGAAGATGCATGCACATATCGACTTTCGGGCACCTAAAATATCGATTTTGAGCATGTTTTGGGTCTGTATCTTGAAAACATTCTAACTAGAAGTAGGCATGTACAGATTGCTTCTAGGACCCAAAAATACCCAATTTTCGGGAGTTTTGAGCCTGAATTTGAGATGTAGACAGGTACAGAAGATGCATGCACATATCGACTTTGGACACTTAAAATATCGATTTTTTGCATGTTTTGAGCCTATATTTTGAAAACATTCTAGCACTGAGTAGGCATGTACAGATCGTTTCTATGACCCAAAAATATCGAATTTTTGGGTGTTTTGAGGTTGAATTTGGGATATAAACGGGTGCAGAAGATGCATACACGTATTGACTTTGGGCACCTAAAATATCAATTTTCAGCATGTTTTGGGCCTGCATCTGAGTAGGCATGTACAGATCGCTTGTGGGACCCCAAAATATCGAATTTTCGGGTATTTGGAGACTGAATTTGAGATATAAACGGGTACAGAAGACTCATGCACATATCGACTTTTGGGCACCAAAAAGATCGATTTTCAGTATGTTTTGGGCCTGTATTTTGAAAATACTCTAACACGGAGTAGGCATGTACAGATCGCTTCTGGGACCCCAAAATATCGAATTTTTGGGTGTTCTGGGCCTGAATTTGATATATCTATTTTGGGCACCTACAGTAAAATATCGATTTTTAGCATGTTTTGGGCCTATATTTTGAAAATATTCTAGCACTGAGAAGGCATGTAAAGATCGCTTCTGGGACCCCAAAATATCGAATTTTCGGGTGTTTTGAGCCTGAATTTGAGATATAAACGGGTTCCGAAGATGCATCTACATATCGACATTTGGGCACCTAAAATATCGATTTTGAGCATGTTTTTGGCCTGTATTTTGAAAATACTCTAACACGGAGTAGGCATGTACGGATTGCTTCTGGGACCCCAAAATATCGAATTTTCGGGTGTTCTGGGCCTGAATTTGAGATAACGACTTTGGGCACCTAAAAGATCGATTTTCAGCATGTTTTGGGCCTGAATTATGAAAATACTCTAACACGGAGTAGGCATGTACTGATCGCTTCATGGACCCCAAAATACCGACTTTTCGGGTGTTTTGAGCCTGAATTTGAGATATAAACGGGTACAGAAGATGCATGCACATATCGACTTTGGACACTTAAAATATCGATTTTTAGCATGTTTTCGGCCTGTATTTGAGTAGGCGTGTTCAGATCGCTTCTGGGACCCCAAAATATCGAATTTTCGGGTGTTTTGTGCCTGAATTTGAGATATCGACTTTTGGCACCTAAAATATCGATTTCTAGCATGTTTTGGGCCTATAATTTGAAAATATTCTAGCACTGAGTAGGCATGTACAGATCGCTTCTGGGACCCCAAAATATCGAATTTTCGGGTTTTTTGAGCCTGAATTTTAGATATAAACGGGTACAGAAGATGCATGCACATATTGACTTTGGGGACCTGAAAGATCGATTTTCAGCATGTTTTAGGCCTGTATTATGAAAATACTCTAACACGGAGTAGGCATGTACTGATCGCTTCTGGGACCCCAAAATATCGAATTTTCGGGTGTTTTGAACCTGAATTTGAGATATAAACGGGTACTGAAGATGCATGCATATATCGACATTCGGGCACCTAAAATATCGATTTTGAGCATGTTTTTGGTCTGTATCTTGAAAACATTGTAAACTAGGAGTAGTCATGTATAGATCGCTTGTAGGACCCAAAAATACCGAATTTTCGGGTGTTTTGAGCCTGAATTTGAGATATAAACGGGTACAGAAGATGCATGCACATATCGACTTTGGACACTTAAAATATCGATTTTTAGCATGTTTTGAACCTATATTTTGAAAACGTTCTAGCACGGATTAGGCATTTACAGATCGCTTGTGGGACCCAAAAATATCGAATTTTCGGGTATTTTGAGGTTGAATTTGGGATATAAACAGGTGCAAAAGATGCATACACATATTGACTTTGGGCACCTAAAATATCGATTTTCAGCATGTTTTGGGCCTGTATTTTGAAAATACTCTAACACGGAGTAGGCATGTACAAAACGCTTCTGGGACCTAAAATTATATAATTTTTAGGTGTTTTGAGCCTTAATTTGAAATATAAACTAGTACAGAAGATGCATGCACATATTGACTTTGGGCACATAAAATATCGATTTTCAGCATGTTTTGGGCATGTAAATTAAAAATTCTCCAACACGGAGTAGACATGTACAGATCGCTTCTGGGACCCCAAAATATCGAATTTTGGGGTGTTTTGAGCCTGAATTTGAGATATAAACGCGTACTGAAGATGTATGCACATATCGACTTTTTGGCACCTAAAATATCGATTTTGAGCATGTTTTGGGTCTGTATCTTGAAAACATTCTAACTAGGAGTAGGCATGTACAAATCGCTTCTAGGACCCAAAAATACCGAATTTTCGGGTGTTTTGAGCCTGAATTTGAGATATAAACGTGTACAGAAGATGCATGCACATATCGACTTTGGACTCTTAAAATATCGATTTTTAGCATGTTTTGAGCTTATATTTTGAAAACATTCTAGCAATGGGTAGGCATGTACAGATCGCTTCTGGTACCCAAAAATATCGAATTTTCGGGTATTTTGAGGTAGAATTTGGGATATAAACGGGTGCAGAAGATGCATACACATATTGACTTTTGTGCACCTAAAAGATAGATTTTTAGTATGTTTTGGGACTTTATTTTGAAAATACTCTAACATGGAGTAGGAATGTACAGATCGCTTCTCGGACCCAAAAATAACGAATTTTCGGGTGTTTTGAGATTGAATTTGAGATATAAACGGGTTCCGAAGATGCATGCACATATCGACTTTTGGGCACCTAATATATTGATTTTGAGCATGTTTTGGGTCTGTATCTTAAAAACATTCTAACTAGGAGTAGGCATGTACAGATCGCTTGTGGGACCCAAAAATATCGAATTTTCGGGTGTTTTGAGCTTGAATTTGGAATATAAACGGGTGCAGAGGATGCTTACACATATTGACTTTGGGCACCTAAAATATCGATTTTCAGCATGTTTTGGGCTTGTATCTGAGTAGGCATGTACAGATCGTTTCTGGGACCCCAAAATATCGAATTTTCGGGTGTTTGGAGCCTGAATTTGAGATATAAACGGGTACAGAATAGGCATTCACATATCGACTTTTGGGCACCTAAAAGATCGATTTTCAGTATGTTTTGGGCCTGTATTTTGAAAATACTCTAACACAGAGTAGGCATGTACAGATCGATTCTGGGACCCCAAAATATCGAATTTTCGGGTGTTTTGGGACTGAATTTGAGATATCGACTTTGGGCACCTAAAATATCGATTTTTAGCATGTTTTGGGCCTATTTTTTGAAAATATTCTAGCACTGAGTAGGCATGTACAGATCGCTTATGGGACCCCAAAATATCAAATTTTCGAGTGTTTTGAGCCTGAATTTGAGATAGAAACGGGTACAGAAGATGCATGCACATATTGACTTTGGGAACCTAGAATATCGATTTTCAGCATGTTTTGGGCCTGTATTTTGAAAATACTCTAACATGGAGTAGGCATGTATAGATCTCTTCTGGGAACCCAAAATATAGAATTTTCGGATGTTTTGAGCCTGAATTTGAGATATAAACGGGTACTGAAGATGCATGCACATATCGACATTTGGGCACCTAAAATATCGATTTTGAGCATGTTTTTGGTCTGTATCTTGAAAACATTCTAATTAGGATTAAGCATGTACGGATCGTTTCTTGGACCCCAAAATATCGAATTTTCGGGTGTTTGGAGCCTGAATTTGAGATATCTACGGGTACAGAAGATGCATGCAAATATCGACTTTTGGGCACCTAAAAGATCGATTTTCAGTATGTTTTGGGCCTGTATTTTGAAAATACTCTAACACGGTGTAGGCATGTACAGATCGCTTCTGGGATCCCAAAATATCGAATTTTCGGGTGTTTTGGGCCTGAATTTGAGATATCGACTTTGGGCACCTATAATATCGATTTTTAGCATGTTTTGGGCCTATATTATGAAAATATTCTACCACTGAGTAGGCATGTACAGATCGCTTCTGGGACCCCAAAATATCGAATTTTCGGGTGTTTGGAGCCTGAATTTGAGATATAAACTGGTACAGAAGATGCATGCACATATTGACTTTCGGCACCTAAATATCGATTTTCAGCATGTTTTGGGCCTGTATTTTGAAAATACTTTAACACGGAGTAAGCATTTACAGATTGTTTCTGGGACCCCAAAACATCGAATGTTCGGGTGTTTTGAGCCTGAATTTGAGATATAAACGGGTACTGAAGATGCATGCACATATCGACTTTCGGGCACCTAAAATATCGATTTTGAGCATGTTTTGGGTCTGTATTTTGAAAACATTCTAACTAGGAGTAGGCATGTACAGATTGCTTCTAGGACCCAAAAATACCCAATTTTCGGGTGTTTTGAACCTGAATTTGAGATGTAAACAGGTACAGAAGATACATGCACATATCGACTTTGGACACTTAAAATATCGATTTTTTGCATGTTTTGAGCCTATATTTTGAAAACATTCTAGCACTGAGTAGGCATGTACAGATCGTTTCTATGACCCAAAAATATCGAATTTTTGGGTGTTTTGAGGTTGAATTTGGGATATAAGCGGGTGCAGAAGATGCATACACGTATTGACTTTGGGCACCTAAAATATCAATTTTCAGCATGTTTTGGGCGTGCATCTGAGTAGGCATGTACAGATCGCTTCTGGGACCCCAAAATATCGAATTTTCGGGTATTTGGAGTCTGAATTTGAGATATAAACGGGTACAGAAGACTCATGCACATATCGACTTTTGGGCACCAAAAAGATCGATTTTCAGTATGTTTTGGGCCTGTATTTTGAAAATACTCTAACACGGAGTAGGCATGTACAGATCGCATCTGGGACCCCAAAATATCGAATTTTTGGGTGTTCTGGGCATGAATTTGAGATATCGATTTTGGGCACCTACAGTAAAATATCGATTTTTAGCATGTTTTGGGCCTATATTTTGAAAATATTCTAGCACTGAGTAGGAATGTACAGATCGCTTCTGGGACCCCAAAATATCGAATTTTAGGGTTTTTTGAGCCTGAATTTGAGATATAAACGGGTTCAGAAGATGCATGCACATATCGACATTTGGGTACCTAAAATATCGATTTTGAGCATGTTTTTTGTCTGTATCTTGAAAATATTCGAACTAGGAGTAGGCATGTAAGGATCGCTTCTAGGACCCAAATATACCGAATTTTCGGGTGTTTTGAGCCTGAATTTGAGATATAAACGGGTACAGAAGATGCATGCACATATCGACTTTGGACACTTAAAATATCGATTTTTAGCATGTTTTGAGCCTATATTTTGATAACATTTTAGCACTGAGTAGGCATGTACAGATCGCTTCTGGGACCCAAAAAAATACCGAATTATCGGTTTTTTTGAGGTTGAATTTGGGATATAAACGGGTGCAGAAGATGCATACACATATTGACTTTTGTGCACCTAAAAGATCGATTTTTAGTATGTTTTGGGCCTCTATTTTGAAAATACTCTAACACGGAGTAGGCATGTACAGATCGCTTCTTGGACCCAAAAATAACGAATTCTCGGGTATTTTGAGGTTGAATTTGAGATATAAACGGGTTCCGAAGATGCATGCACATATCGACTTTTGGGCACATAAAAGATCGATTTTCAGTATGTTTTGGGCCTGTATTCTGAAAATACTCTAACACAGAGTAGGCATGTACAAATCGCTTCTGGGACCCTAAAATATCGAATTTTCGGATGATTTGAAGTTGAATTTGGGATATAAACGGGTGCAGAAGATGCATACACATATTAACTTTGGACACCTAAAATATCGATTTTCAGCATGTTTTGGGCCTGTATTTTGAAAAACTCTAACACGGAGTAGGCATGTACAGATCGCTTGTGGGACCCCAAAATATCGAATTTTCGGGTGTTATGAGCCTGAATTTGAGATATAAACGGGTACAGAAGATGCATGCACATATCGAGTTTTGGGCACCTAAAAGATCGATTTTCAGTATGTTTTGGGCCTGTATTTTGAAAATACTCTAACACGGAGTAGGCATGTACAGATCGCATCTGGGACCCCAAAATATCGAATTTTTGGGTGTTCTGGGCCTGAATTTGAGATATCGATTTTGGGCACCTACAGTAAAATATCGATTTTTAGCATGTTTTGGGCCTATATTTTGAAAATATTCTAGCACTGAGTAGGAATGTACAGATCGCTTCTGGGACCCAAAAATATCGAATTTTAGGGTTTTTTGAGCCTGAATTTGAGATATAAACGGGTTCAGAAGATGCATGCACATATCGACATTTGGGTACCTAAAATATCGATTTTGAGCATGTTTTTTGTCTGTATCTTGAAAATATTCGAACTAGGAGTAGGCATGTAAGGATCGCTTCTAGGACCCAAATATACCGAATTTTTGGGTGTTTTGAGCCTGAATTTGAGATATAAACGGGTACAGAAGATGCATGCACATATCGACTTTGGACACTTAAAATATCGATTTTTAGCATGTTTTGAGCCTATATTTTGATAACATTTTAGCACTGAGTAGGCATGTACAGATCGCTTCTGGGACCCAAAAAAATACCGAATTATCGGTTGTTTTGAGGTTGAATTTGGGATATAAACGGTTGCAGAAGATGCATACACATATTGACTTTTGTGCACCTAAAAGATCGATTTTTAGTATGTTTTGGGCCTCTATTTTGAAAATACTCTAACACGGAGTAGGCATGTACAGATCGCTTCTTGGACCCAAAAATAACGAATTCTCGGGTATTTTGAGGTTGAATTTGAGATATAAACGGGTTCCGAAGATGCATGCACATATCGACTTTTGGGCACATAAAAGATCGATTTTCAGTATGTTTTGGGCCTGTATTCTGAAAATACTCTAACACAGAGTAGGCATGTACAAATCGCTTCTGGGACCCTAAAATATCGAATTTTCGGATGATTTGAAGTTGAATTTGGGATATAAACGGGTGCAGAAGATGCATACACATATTAACTTTGGACACCTAAAATATCGATTTTCAGCATGTTTTGGGCCTGTATTTTGAAAAACTCTAACACGGAGTAGGCATGTACAGATCGCTTGTGGGACCCCAAAATATCGAATTTTCGGGTGTTATGAGCCTGAATTTGAGATATAAACGGGTACAGAAGATGCATGCACATATCGAGTTTTGGGCACCTAAAAGATCGATTTTCAGTATGTTTTGGGCCTGTATTTTGAAAATACTCTAACACGGAGTAGGCATGTACCGATCGCTTCTGGGACCCCAAAATATCGAATTTTCGGGTGTTCTGGGCCTGAATTTGAGATAACGACTTTGGGCAACTAAAATATCGATTTTTAGCATGTTTTGGGCCTATATTTTGAAAATATTTTATCACTGAGTAGGCATGTACAGATTGCTTCTAGGACCCAAAAATTCCGAATTTTCGGGTTTTTTGAGCCTGAATTTGAGATATAAACGGGTAAAGAAGATGCATGCACATATCGACTTTGGACACTTAAAATATCGATTTTTTGCATGTTTTGAGCCTATATTTTGAAAACATTCTAGCACTGAGTAGGCATGTACAGATCGCTTCTATGACCCAAATATATCGAATTTTTTGGTGTTTTGAGTTTGAATTTGGGATATAAAAGGGTGCAGAAGATGCATACATGTATTTACTTTGGGCACCTAAAATATCAATTTTCAGCATGTTTTCGGCCTGCATCTGAGTAGGCATGTACAGATCGATTCTTAAACCCCAAAATATCGAATTTTTGGGTATTTGGAGCCTGAATTTGAGATATAAACAGGTACAGAAGACTCATGCACATATAGACTTTTGGGCACCAAAGAGATCGATTTCCCAGTATGTTTTGGGCCTGTATTTTGAAAATACTCTAACATGGAGTAGGCATGTACAGATCGCTTCTGGGACCCCAAAATATCGAATTTTTGGGTGTTCTGGGCCTGAGTTTGAGATATCGATTTTGGGCACCTACAGTAAAATATCGATTTTTAGCATGTTTTGGGCCTATATTTTGAAAATATTCTAGCACTGAGTAGGCATGTACAGATCGCTTCTGGGACCCCAAAATATCGAATTTTCGGATTTTTTGAGCCTGAATTTGAGATATAAACGGGTACAGAAGATGCATGCACATATCGACATTTGGGCACCTAAAATATCGATTTTGAGCATGTTTTTGGTCTGTATCTTGAAAATATTCTAACTAGGAGTAGGCATGTATAGATCGCTTCTAGGACCCAAATATACCGAATTTTCGGGTGTTTTGAGCCTGAATTTGAGATATAAACGGGTACAGAAGATGCATGCACATATCGACTTTGGACACTTAAAATATCGATTTTTAGCATGTTTTGAGCCTATATTTTGAAAACATTCTAGCACTGAGTAGGCATGTACAGATCGCTTCTGGGACCCAAAAATATAGAATTTTCGGTTGTTTTTGAGGTTGAATTTGGGATATAAACGGGTGCAGAAGATGCATACACATATTAACTTTGGGCACCTAAAATATCGATTTTCAGCATGTTTTGAGCATATATTTTGAAAATATTTTAGCACTGAGTAGGCATGTACAGATCGCTTATGGGACCCCAAAATATCGAATTTTCGGGTGTTTGGAGCCTGATTTAGATATATAAACGGGTTCCGAAGATGCATTCACATATCGACTTTTGGGCACCTAATATATCGATTTTGAGCATGTTTTGGGTCTGTATATTGAAAACATTCTAACTAGGAGTAGGCATGTACAGATCGCTTGTAGGACCCAAAAATACCGAATTTTCGGGTGTTTTGAGCCTGAATTTGAGATATAAACGGGTACAGAAGATGCATGCACATATCGACTTTGGACACTTAAAATATCGATTTTTAGCATGTTTTGAGCCTATATTTTGAAAACATTCTAGCACTGAGTAGGCATGTACAGATCGCTTCTGGGACCCAAAAATATAGAATTTTCGGTTGTTTTTGAGGTTGAATTTGGGATATAAACGGGTGCAGAAGATGCATACACATATTGACTTTTGTGCACCTAAAAGATCGATTTTTAGTATGTTTTGGGCCTCTATTTTGAAAATACTCTAACACGGAGTAGGCATGTACAGATCGCTTCTTGGACCCAAAAATAACGAATTCTCGGGTGTTTTGAGGTTGAATTTGAGATATAAACGGGTTCCGAAGATGCATTCACATATCGACTTTTGGGCACCTAATATATCGATTTTGAGCATGTTTTGGGTCTGTATATTGAAAACATTCTAACTAGGAGTTGGCATGTACAGATCGCTTGTAGGACCCAAAAATACCGAGTTTTCGGGTGTTTTGAGCCTGAATATGAGAAATAAACGGGTACAGAAGATGCAGGCACATATCGACTTTGGACACTTAAAATATCGATTTTTAGCATGTTTTGAGCCTATATTTTGAAAAAATTCTAGCACTGAGTAGGCATGTACAGATCACTTGTGGGACCCAAAAATATCGAATTTTCGGGTGTTTTGAGGTTGAATTTGGAATATAAACGGGTGCAGAAGATGCATACACATATTGACTTTGGGCACCTAAAATATCGATTTTTAGCATGTTTTGGGCCTGTATCTGAGTAGGCATGTACAGATCGCTTGTGGGACCCCAAAATATCGAATTTTCGGGTGTTATGAGCCTGAATTTGAGATATAAACAGTAACAGAAGAAGCATGCACATATCGAGTTTTGGGCACCTAAAAGATCGATTTTCAGTATGTTTTGGGCCTGTATTTTGAAAATACTCTAACACGGAGTAGGCATGTACAGATCGCTTCTGGGACCCCAAAATATCGAATATTCGGGTGTTCTGGGCCTGAATTTGAGATATAAACGGGTACAGAAGATGCATGCACATATTGACTTTGGGAACCTAGAATATCGATTTTCAGCATGTTTTGGGCCTGTATTTTGAAAATACTCTAACATGGAGTAGGCATGTACAGATCGTTTCTTGAACCCCAAAATATCGAATTTTCGGGTGTTTGGAGCCTGAATTTGAGATAAAAACGGTTACATAAGATGCATGAACATATCGACTTTTGGGCACCTAAAAGATCGATTTTCAGTATGTTTTGGGCCTGAATTCTGAAAATACTCTAACACAGAGTAGGCATGTACAAATCGCTTCTGGGACCCCAAAATATCGAATTTTCCGATGTTTTGAGGTTGAATTTGGGATATAAACGGGTGCAGAAGATGCATACACATATTAACTTTGGGCACCTAAAATATCGATTTTCAGCATGTTTTGGGCCTGTATTTTGAAAATACTCTAACACGGAGTAGGCATGTACTGATCGCTTCTGGGACACCAAAATATCGAATTTTCGGATGTTTTGAGGTTGAATTTGGGATATAAACGGGTACAGAATAGGCATTCACATATCGACTTTTGGGCACCTAAAAGATCGAATTTCAAGATATTTTGGGCCTGTATTTTGAAAATACTCTAACACAGAGTAGGCATGTACAGATCGCTTCTGGGACCCCAAAATATCGAATTTTCGGGTGTTTTGGGCCTGAATTTGAGATATCGACTTTGGGCACCTAAAATATCGATTTTTAGCATGTTTTGGGCCTATTTTTTGAAAATATTCTAGTACTGAGTAGGCATGTACAGATCGCTTATGGGACCCCATAATATCGAATTTTCGGGTGTTTTGAGCCTGAATTTGAGATATAAACGGATACAGAAGATGCATGCACATATTGATTTTGGTCACCTAAAAGATCGATTTTCAGCATGTTTTGGGCCTGTATTATGAAAATACTCTAACACGGGGGTAAGCAAGTACTGATCGCTTCTGGGACGCCAAAATATCGAATATTCGGGTGTTTTGAGCATGAATTTGAGATATAAACGGGTACCGAAGATGCATTCACATATCGACATTTGGGCACCTAAAATATCGATTTTGAGCATGTTTTTGGTCTGTATCTTGAAAACTTTCTAACTAGGAGTAGGCATGTATAGATCGCTTCTAGGACACAAAAATACCGAATTTTCGGGTGTTTTGAGATTGAATTTGAGATATAAACGGGTACAGAAGATGCATGCACATATCGACTTTGGACACTTAAAATATCGCTTTTTAGCATGTTTTGAGCCTATATTTAAAAAAAAAACAATCTAGTACTGAGTAGGCATGTACAGATCGCTTCTGGGACCCAAAAATATCGAATTTTCGGGTGTTTGGAGATTGAATTTGAGATATAAACGGGTACAGAAGAAGCATACACATATTGACTATGGGCACCAAAAATATCGATTTTCAGCATGTTTTCGGCCTGTATTTGAGTAGGCGTGTACAGATCGCTTCTGGGACCCCAAAATATCGAATTTTCGGGTGTTTTGTGCCTGAATTTGAGATATCGACTTTGGGCACCTAAAATATCGATTTTTAGCATGTTTTGGGCCTATAATTTGAAAATATTCTAGCACTGAGTAGGCATGTACAGATCGCTTCAGGGACCCCAAAATATCGAATTTTCGGGTTTTTTGAGCCTGAATTTGAGATATAAACGGGTACAGAAGATGCATGCACATATTGACTTTGGGCACCTAAAAGATCGATTTTCAGCATGTTTTAGGCCTGTATTATGAAAATACTCTAACACGGAGTAGGCAAGTACTGATCGCTTCTGGGACGCCAAAATATCGAATTTGTGGGTGTTTTGAGCCTGAATTTGAAATATAAACGGGTACTGAAGATGCATGCACATATCGACATTTGGGCAACTAAAATATCGATTTTGAGCATGTTTTTGGTCTGTATCTTAAAAACATTCTAACTAGGAGTAGGCATGTATAGATCGCTTCTAGGACACAAAAATACCGAATTTTCGGGTGTTTTGAGATTGAATTTGAGATATAAACGGGTACAGAAGATGCATGCACATATCGACTTTGGACACTTATAATATCGCTTTTTAGCATGTTTTGTGCCTATATTTAAAAAAAAACAATCTAGTACTGAGTAGGCATGTACAGATCTCTTCTGGAACCCCAAATTATCGAATTTTCGGGTGTTTGGAGATTGAATTTGGGATATAAACGGGTACAGAAGAAGCATACACATATTGACTATGGGCACCAAAAATATCGATTTTCAGCATGTTTTCGGCCTGTATTTGAGTAGGCGTGTACAGATCGCTTCTGGGACCCCAAAATATCGAATTTTCGGGTGTTTTGTGCCTGAATTTGAGATATCGACTTTGGGCATCTAAAATATCGATTTCTAGCATTTTTTGGGCCAATATTTTGAAAATATTCTAGCAATGAGTAGGCATGTACAGATCGCTTCTGGGACCCAAAAATATACAATTTTCGGTTGTTTTGAGGTAGAATTTGGGATATAAACGTGTGCAGAAGATGCATACACATATTGACTTTTGTGCACCTAAAAGATCGATTTTTAGTATGTTTTGAGCCTTTATTTTGAAAATACTCTAACATGGAGTAGGCATGTACAGATCGCTTCTCGGACCCAAAAATAACGAATTTTCGGGTGTTTTGAGGTTGAATTTGAGATATAAACGGGTTTCGAAGATGCATGCACATATCGACTTTTGGGCACCTAATATATCGATTTTGAGCATGTTTTGGGTCTGTATCTTGAAAACATTCTAACTAGGAGTAGGCATGTACAGATCGCTTGTAGGACCCAAAAATACCGAATTTTCGGGTGTTTTGAGCCAGAATTTGAGATATAAACGGGTACAGAAGATGCATGCACATATCGACATTGGACATTTAAAATATCGATTTTTAGCATGTTTTGAGCCTATATTTTGAAAAATTTCTAGCACTGAGTAGGCATGTACAGATCGCTTGTGGGACCCAAAAATATCGAATTTTCGGGTGTTTTGAGGTTGAATTTGGAATATAAACGGGTGCAGAAGATGCATGCACATATCGAGTTTTGGGAACCTAAAAGATCGATTTTCAGTATGTTTTGGGCCTGTTTTTTGAAAATACTCTAACACGGAGTAGGCATGTACAGATCGCTTCTGTGACCCCAAAATATCGAATTTTCAGGTGTTCTGGGCCTGAATTTGAAATAACGACTTTGGGCACCTATAATATCGATTTTTAGCATATTTTGGGCCTATATTTTGAAAATATTTTAGCACTGAGTAGGCATGTACAGATCGCTTCTGGGACCCCAAAATATCGAATTTTCGGGTTTTTTGAGCCTGAATCTGAGATGTAAACGGGTACAGAAGATGCATGCACATATTGACTTTGGGCACCTAAAAGATCGATTTTCAGCATGTTTTGGGCCTTTATTATGAAAATACTCTAACACGGAGTAGGCATGTTCTGATCGCTTCTGGGACCCCAAAATATCGAATTTTCGGGTGTTTTGAGCCTGAATTTGAGATATAAACGGGTACTGAAGATGCATGCACATATCGACATTTGGGCACCTAAAATATCGTTTTTGAGCATGTTTTTGGTCTGTATCTTGAAAACATTCTAACACGGAGTAGGCATGTATAGATCGCTTCTAGGACCCAAAAATACCGAATTTTCGGGTGTTTTGAGCCTGAATTTGAGATATAAACGGGTACAGAAGATGCATGCACATATCGATTTTGTACACTTAAAATATCGATTTTTAGCATGTTTTGAGCCTATATTTTGAAAACAATCTAATACTGAGTAGGCAAGTACAGATCGCTTCTGGGACCTCAAAATATCGAATTTTCGGGTGTTTGGAGATTGAATTTGAGATATAAACGGGTACAGAAGAAGCATACACATATTGACTTTAGGCACCAAAAATATCGATTTTCAGCATATTTTCGGCCTGTATTTGAGTAGGCGTGTATAGATCGATTCTGGGACCCCAAAATATCGAATTTTCGGGTGTTTTGTGCCTGAATTTTAGATATCGACTTCGGGCACCTAAAATATCGATTTTTAGCATGTTTTGGGCCAATATTTTGAAAATATTCTAGCAATGAGTAGGCATGTACAGATCGCTTCTGGGACCCCAAAATATCGAATTTTCGGGTGTTTTGAGCCTGAATTTGAGATATAAACGGGTACAGAAGATGTATGCACATATTGACTTTGGGCACCTAAAAGATCGATTTTCAGCATGTTTTGGGCCTGTATTATGAAAATACTCTAAAACGGAGTAGGCATGTACAGATCTCTTCTGGGACCCCAAAATATCGAATTTTCGGGTGTTTGGAGATTGAATTTGGGATATAAACGGGTACAGAAGATGCATACACATATTGACTTTGGGCACCTAAAATATCGATTTTCAGCATGTTTTGGGCTTGTACCTGAGTAGGTATGTACAGATCGTTTCTAGGACCCCAAAATATCGAATTTTCGGGAGTTTGGAGCCTGAATTAGAGATATAAACGGGTACAGAATAGGCATTCACATATCGACTTTTGGGCACCTAAAAGATCGAATTTCAAGATATTTTGGGCCTGTATTTTGAAAATACTCTAACACAGAGTAGGCATGTACAGACCGCTTCTGGGACCCCAAAATATCGAATTTTCGGGTGTTTTGTGCTTGAATTTGAGATATCGACTTTGGGCACCTAAAATATCGATTTTTAGCATGTTTTGGGCCAATATTTTGAAAATATTCTAGCAATGAGTAGGCATGTACAGATCGCTTCTGGGACCCCAAAATATCGAATTTTCGGGTATTTTGAGCCTGAATTTGAGATATAAACGGATACAGAAGATGCATGCACATATTGACTTTGGGAACCTAGAATATCGATTTTCAGCATGTTTTGGGCCTGTACTTTGAATATACTCTAACATGGAGTAGTCATGTACAGATCGCTTCTGGGACCCCAAAATATCGAATTTTTAGGTGTTTTGAGCCTGAATTTGAGATATAAACGGGTACTGAAGATGCATGCACATATCAACTTCTGGTTCACCTAAAATATCGATTTTTAGCATGTTTCGAGCCTATATTTTGAAAACAATCTAGTACTGAGTAGGCATGTACAGATCGCTTCTGGGACCCCAAAATATCGAATTTTCGGGTGTTTGGAGATTGAATTTGAGATATAAACGGGTACAGAAGAAGCATACACATATTGAATTTGGGCACCAAAAATATCGATTTTCAGCATGTTTTCGGCATGTATTTGAGTAGGCGTGTACAGATCGCTTCTGGGACCCCAAAATATCGAATTTTCGGGTGTTTTGTGCTTGAATTTGAGATATCGACTTTGGGCACCTAAAATATCGATTTTTAGCATGTTTTGGGCCAATATTTTGAAAATATTCTAGCAATGAGTAGGCATGTACAGATCGCTTCTGGGACCCCAAAATATCGAATTTTCGGGTGTTTTGAGCCTGAATTTGAGATATAAACCGATACAGAAGATGCATGCACATATTGACTTTGGGCACCTAAAAGATTGATTTTCAGCATGTTTTGAGCCTTTATTTTGAAAATACTCTAACATGGAGTAGGCATGTACAGATCGCTTATGGGACCCCAAAATATCGAATTTTCGGGTGTTTTGAGCCTGAATTTGAGATATAAACGCGTACTGAAGATGCATGCACATATCGACTTTGGACATTTAAAATATCGATTTTTAGCATGATATGAGCCTATATTTTGAAAACATTCTAGCACTGAGTAGGCATGTACAGATCGCTTCTGGGACCCAAAAATATACAATTTTCGGTTGTTTTGAGGTAGAATTTGGGATATAAACGTGTGCAGAAGATGCATACACATATTGACTTTTGTGCACCTAAAAGATCGATTTTTAGTATGTTTTGAGCCTTTATTTTGAAAATACTCTAACATGGAGTAGGCATGTACAGATCGCTTCTCGGACCCAAAAATAACGAATTTTCGGGTGTTTTGAGGTTGAATTTGAGATATAAACGGGTTTCGAAGATGCATGCACATATCGACTTTTGGGCACCTAATATATCGATTTTGAGCATGTTTTGGGTCTGTATCTTGAAAACATTCTAACTAGGAGTAGGCATGTACAGATCGCTTGTAGGACCCAAAAATACCGAATTTTCGGGTGTTTTGAGCCAGAATTTGAGATATAAACGGGTACAGAAGATGCATGCACATATCGACATTGGACATTTAAAATATCGATTTTTAGCATGTTTTGAGCCTATATTTTGAAAAATTTCTAGCACTGAGTAGGCATGTACTGATCGCTTGTGGGACCCAAAAATATCGAATTTTCGGGTGTTTTGAGGTTGAATTTGGAATATAAACGGGTGCAGAAGATGCATGCACATATCGAGTTTTGGGAACCTAAAAGATCGATTTTCAGTATGTTTTGGGCCTGTTTTTTGAAAATACTCTAACACGGAGTAGGCATGTACAGATCGCTTCTGTGACCCCAAAATATCGAATTTTCAGGTGTTCTGGGCCTGAATTTGAAATAACGACTTTGGGCACCTAAAATATCGATTTTTAGCATATTTTGGGCCTATATTTTGAAAATATTTTAGCACTGAGTAGGCATGTACAGATCGCTTCTGGGACCCCAAAATATCGAATTTTCGGGTTTTTTGAGCCTGAATCTGAGATGTAAACGGGTACAGAAGATGCATGCACATATTGACTTTGGGCACCTAAAAGATCGATTTTCAGCATGTTTTGGGCCTTTATTATGAAAATACTCTAACACGGAGTAGGCATGTTCTGATCGCTTCTGGGACCCCAAAATATCGAATTTTCGGGTGTTTTGAGCCTGAATTTGAGATATAAACGGGTACTGAAGATGCATGCACATATCGACATTTGGGCACCTAAAATATCGTTTTTGAGCATGTTTTTGGTCTGTATCTTGAATACATTCTAACACGGAGTAGGCATGTATAGATCGCTTCTAGGACCCAAAAATACCGAATTTTCGGGTGTTTTGAGCCTGAATTTGAGATATAAACGGGTACAGAAGGTGCATGCACATATCGATTTTGTACACTTAAAATATCGATTTTTAGCATGTTTTGAGCCTATATTTTGAAAACAATCTAATACTGAGTAGGCAAGTACAGATCGCTTCTGGGACCCCAAAATATCGAATTTTCGGGTGTTTGGAGATTGAATTTGAGATATAAACGGGTACAGAAGAAGCATACACATATTGACTTTAGGCACCAAAAATATCGATTTTCAGCATGTTTTCGGCCTGTATTTGAGTAGGCGTGTATAGATCGATTCTGGGACCCCAAAATATCGAATTTTCGGGTGTTTTGTGCCTGAATTTTAGATATCGACTTCGGGCACCTAAAATATCGATTTTTAGCATGTTTTGGGCCAATATTTTGAAAATATTCTAGCAATGAGTAGGCATGTACAGATCGCTTCTGGGACCCCAAAATATCGAATTTTCGGGTGTTTTGAGCCTGAATTTGAGATATAAACGGGTACAGAAGATGTATGCACATATTGACTTTGGGCACCTAAAAGATCGATTTTCAGCATGTTTTGGGCCTGTATTATGAAAATACTCTAACACGGAGTAGGCATGTACTGATCGCTTCTGGGACCCCAAAATATCGAATTTTCGGGTGTTTTGAGTCTGAATTTGAGATATAAACGGGTACTGAAGATGCATTCACATATCGACATTTGGGCACCTAAAATATCGATTTTGAGCATGTTTTTGGTCTGTATCTTGAAAACATTCTAACTAGGAGTAGGCATGTATAGATCGCTTCTAGGACCCAAAAATACCGAATTTTCGGGTGTTTTGAGCCTGAATTTGAGATATAAACGGGTTCAGAAGATGCATGCACATATCGACTTTGGACACTTAAAATATCGATTTTTAGCATGTTTTGAGCCTATGTTTTGAAAACATTCTAGCACTGAGTAGGCATGTACAGATCGTTTCTGGAACCCAAAAATATAGAATTTTCGGTTGTTTTGAGGTTGAATTTGGGATATAAACGGGTGCAGAAGATGCATACACATATCTACTTTTGTGCACCTAAAAGATCGATTTTTAGTATGTTTTGGGCCTCTATTTTGAAAATACTCTATCACAGAGTAGGCAGGTACAGATCGCTTCTCGGACCCAAAAATAACGAATTTTCAGGTGTTTTGAGGTTGAATTTGAGATATAAACGGGTTCGGAAAATGCATGCATATATCGACTTTTGGGCACCTAATATATCGATTTTGAGCATGTTTTGGGTCTGTATCTTGAAAACATTCAAACTAGGAGTAGGCATGTACACATCGCTTGTAGGACCCAAAAATACCGAATTTTCGGGTGTTTTGAGCCTGAATTTTAGATATAAACGGGTACAGAAGATGCATGCAAAAATCGACTTTGGACACCTAAAAGATCGATTTTCAGCATGTTTTGGGCCTGTATCTGAGTAGGCATGTACAGATCGTTTCTGGGACCCCAAAATATCGAATTTTCGGGTGTTTGGAGCCTGAATTTAAGATATAAACGGGTACAGAATATGCATTCACATATCGACTTTTAGGCACCTAAAAGATCGATTTTCAGTATGTTTTGGGCCTCTATTTTGAAAATTCTCTATCACAGAGTAGGCAGGTACAGATCGCTTCTCGGACCCAAAAATAACGAATTTTCGGGTGTTTTGAGGTTGAATTTGAGATATAAACGGGTTCGGAAAATGCATGCACATATCGACTTTTGGGCACATAATATATCGATTTTGAGCATGTTTTGGGTCTGTATCTTTAAAACATTCTAACTAGGAGTAGGCATGTACACATCGCTTGTAGGACCCAAAAATACCGAATTTTCGGGTGTTTTGAGCCTGAATTTTAGATATAAACGGGTACAGAAGATGCATGCAAAAATCGACTTTGGACATTTAAAATATCGATTTTTAGCATGTTTTGAGCCTATATTTTGAGAAAATTCTAGCACTGAGTAGGCATTTACAGATCGCTTATAGGACCTAAAAATATCGAATTTTCGGGTGTTTTGAGGTTGAATTTGGAATATAAACGGGTGCAGAAGATGCATACACATATTGACTTTGGGCACCTAAAATATCGATTTTCAGCATGTTTTGGGCCTGTATCTGAGTAGGCATGTACAGATCGTTTCTGGGTCCCCAAAATATCGAATTTTCGGGTGTTTGGAGCCTGAATTTCAGATATCAAAGGGTACAGAATATGCATTCACATATCGACTTTTGGGCATCTAAAAGTTTGATTTTTAGTATGTTATGGGCCTGTATTTTGAAAATACTCTAACACAGAGTAGGCATGTACAGATCGCTTCTGGGACCCCAAAATATCGAATTTTCGGGTGTTTTGGGCCTGAATTTGAGATATCGACTTTGGGCGCCTAAAATATCGATTTTAACATGTTTTGGGCCTATTTTTTGAAAATATTCTAGCACTGAGTAGGCAAGTACAGATCGCTTATGGGACCCCAAAATATCGAATTTTCGGGTGTTTTGAGCCTGAATTTGAGATATAAACGGGTACAGAAGATGCATGCACATATTGACTTTGGGAACCTTGAATATCGATTTTCAGCATGTTTTGGGCCTGTATTTTGAAAATACTCTAACATGGAGTAGGCATGTACAGATCGTTTCTTGGACCCCAAAATATCGAATTTTCGGGTGTTTGGAGCCTGAATTTGAGATATAAACGGGTACAGAAGATGCATGCACATATCAACTTTTGGGCACCTAAAAGATCGATTTTCAGTATGTTTTGGGCCTGTATTCTGAAAATACTCTAACACGGAGTAGGCATGTACAGATCGCTTCTGGGACCCCAAAATATCGAATTTTCGTGTGTTTTGAGCCTGAATTTGAGATATAAACTGGTACAGAAGATGCATGCACATATTGACTTTGGGCAACTAAAATATCGATTTTCAGCATGTTTTGGGCCTGTATTTTGAAAATATTCTAACACGGAGTAGGCATGTACTAATCGCTTCTGGGACCCCAAAATATCGAATTTTCGGGTGTTTTGAGCCTGAATTTTAGATATAAACGGGTACTGAAGATGCATGCACATATCGACATTTGGGCACCTAAAATATCGATTTTGAGCATGTTTTTGGTCTGTATCTTGAATACATTCTAACTAGGAGTAGGCATGTATAGATCGCTTCTAGGACCCAAAAATACCGAATTTTCGGGTGTTTTGAGCCTGAATTTGAGATATAAACGGGTACTGAAGATGCATGCACATATCGACATTTGGGCACCTAAAATATCGTTTTTGAGCATGTTTTGGGTCTGTATCTTGAAAACATTCTAACTAGGAGTAGGCATGTACAGATTGCTTTTAGGACCCAAAAATAACCAATTTTCGGGTGTTTTGATCCTGAATTTGAGATATAAACGGGTACAGAAGATGCATGCACATATCGACTTTGGGCACTTAAAATATCGATTTTTTGCATGTTTTAAGAATATATTTTGAAAACATTCTAGCACTGAGTAGGCATCTACAGATCGCGTCTAAGACCAAAAAATATCGAATTTTAGGGTGTTTTGAGGTTGAATTTGTGATATAAACGGGTGCAGGAGATGCATACACATATTGACTTTGGGCACCTAAAATATCGATTTTCAGAAATGTTTTGGGCCTGTATCTAAGTAGGCATGTACAGATCGCCTCTGTGACCCCAAAATATCGAATTTTCGGGTGTTTGGAGCCTAAATTTGAGATATAAACGGGTACAGAAGATGCATGCACATATCGACTTTTGGGCACCTAAAAGATCGATTTTCAGAATGTTTCGGGCGTGAATTTTAAAAATACTATATCACGGAGTAGGCATGTACAGATCGCTTTTGGGACCCCAAAATATCGAATTTTCGGGGTTTTTTTTAGCCTGAATTTGATATATAAACGGGTACAGAAGATGCATGCACATATCGACTTTGGACACTTAAAATATCGATTTTTAACATGTTTTGAGCCTATATTTTGAAAACAATATAGTACTGAGTAGGCATGTACAGATCGCTTCTGGGACCCCAAAATATCGAATTTTCGGGTGTTTGGAGATTGAATTTGAGATATAAACGGGTACAGAAGATGCATGCACATATCGACTTAGGACACTTAAAATATCGATTTTTAGCATGTTTTAAGCCTATATTTTGAAAACATTCTAGCACTGAGTAGGCATGTATTGATCGCTTCTGGGACCCTAAAATATCGAATTTTTGGGTGTTTTGAGGTTGATTTTGGGATATAAACGGGTGCAGAGGATGCATACACATACTGACTTTGGTAACCTAAAATATCGATTTTCAGCATGTTTAGGGCCTGTATCTGAGTAGGCATGTACAGATCGCCTCTGTGACCAAAAATATCGAATTTTTGGGGATTTTGAAGTTGAATTTGGGAAATAAACAGGTGCAGAAGATGCATACACATATTGACTTTGGTAACCTAAAATATCGATTTTCAGCATGTTTTTGGCCTGTATCTGAGTAGGCGTGTACAGATCGCTTCTGGGACCCCAAAATATCGAATTTTCGGGTGTTTTGTGCCTCATATTGAGATCTCGACTTTGGGCACCTAAAATATCGATTTTTAGCATGTTTTGGGAATATATTTTGAAAATATTCTAGCACTGAGTAGGCATGTACAGATCGCTTCTGGGACCCAAAATATCAAATTTTCGGGTGTTTTGAGCCTGAATTTGTGATATAAATGTTTATAGAAGATGCATGCACATATTGACTTTAAGCACCTAAAATATCGATTTTCAGCATGTTTTGGGCCTGTATTTTGAAAATATTCTAACACTAAGTAGGCATGTACAGATCGCTTCTGGGACGCAAAAATATCGAATTTTCGGGGGTTTGGAGCCTGAATTTGATATATAAACGGGTACAGAAGAAGCATACTAATATTGACTTTGGGCACCAAAAATATCGATTTTCAGCATGTTTTGGGCCTGTATTTGAGTAGGCGTGTACAGATCGCTTCTCGGACCCCAAAATATCGAATTTTCGGGTGTTTTGTGCCTGAATTTGAGATATCGACTTTGGGCACCAAAAATATCGATTTTTAGCATGTTTTGGGCCAATATTTTTAAAATATTCTAGCACTCAGTAGGCATGTACAGATCGCTTCTGGGACCCCAAAATATCGAATTTTCGGGTGTTTTGAGCCTGAATTTGAGATATAAACGGGTACAGAAGATGCATGCACATATCGACTTAGGACACTTTTAATCAAAATATCGATTTTTAGCATGTTTTGAGCCTATATTTTGAAAACATTCTAGCACTGAGTAGGCATGTACAGATCGCTTCTGGGACGCAAAAATATCGAATTTTCGGGTGTTTGGAGCCTGAATTTGAGATATAAACGGGTACAAAAGATGCATGCACATGTCGACTTTTGGGCACCAAAAAGATCGATTTTCAGTATGTTTCGGGCCTGGATTTTGAAAATACTATAACACGGAGTAGGCATGTACAGATCGCTTCTTGGACCCCAAATTATCGAATTTTCGGGTGTTTGGAGCCTGAATTTGAGATATAAACGGGTACAGAAGCTGCATGCACATATCGACTTTTGGGCACCTAAAAGATCGATTTTTAGTATGTTTCGGGCCTGAATTTTGAAAATACTATAACACGGAGTAGGCATGTACAGATCGCTTCTTGGATCCCAAAATATCGAATTTTCAGGTGTTTGGAGCCTGATTTTGAGATATAAACGGGTACAGAAGCTGCATGCACATATCGACTTTTGGGCACCTAAAAGATCGATTTTCAGTATGTTTCGGGCCTGAATTTTGAAAATACTATAACACGGAGTAGGCATGTACAGATCGCTTCTGGGACCCCAAAATATCAAATTTTCGGTTGTTTTGAGCCTGAATTTGAGGTATAAACGGGTACAGAAGATGCATGCACATATCTACTTTGGACACTTAAAACATCGATTTTTAGCATGTTTTGAGCCTATATTTTGAAAACAATCTACTACTGAGTAGGCATGTATAGATCGCTTCTGGGACCCAAAAATATCGAATTTCGGGTGTTTTGAGGTTGAATTTGGGTTATAAACGGGTGCAGAAGATGCATACACAAATTGACTTTGGGCACCAAAAATATCGATTTTCAGCATGTTTTGGGCCTGTATCTGAGTATGCATGTACAGATCGCTTCTGAGACCCCAAATTATCGAATTTTCGGGTGTTTTGTGACTGAATTTGAGATATAAACGGGTACAGAAGATGCATGCACATATCGACTTTTGGGCACCTAAAAGATCGATTTTCAGTATGTTTTGGGCCTGTAATTTGAAAATACTCTAACACGGAGTAGGCATGTACAGATCGCTTCTGGGAACCCCAACTATCGAATTTTCGGGTGTTTTGGGCCTGAATTTGAGATATCGACTTTGGGCACCTAAAATATCGATTTTTAGCATGTTTTGGGCCTATGTTTTGAAAATATTCTAGCACTGAGTAGGCATGTACAGATCGCTTCAGGGACCCAAAAATATCGAATTTTCGGGTGTTTGGAGCTTGAATTTGAGGTATAAACGGGTACAGAAGATACTGGCACATATCGACTTTGGACACTTAAAAAATATATTTTTAGCATGTTTTGAGCCTATATTTTGAAAACATTCTAGCACTGATTAGGCATGTACGGATCGCTTCTGTGACCCAAAAATATCGAATTTACGGGTGTTTGAGTTTGAATTTGGGATATAAACTGGTGCAGAAGATGCATACACATATTGACTTTAGGCACCTAAAATATCGACTTTCAGCATGTTTTGGGCCTGTATCTAGGTAGGTATGTACAGATCGCTTCTGAGACCCCAAAATATCGAATATTCGGGTGTTTGGAGCCTGAATTTGAGATAAAAATGGGTACAGAAGATGCATGCACATATCGACTTAGGACACTTAAAATATCGATTTTTAGCATGTTTTGGGCCTGTATTTTGAAAACATTCTAGCACTGAGTAGGCATGTACAGATCGCTTCTGGGACCCCAAAACATCGAATTTTCGAGTGTTTTGAGCCTGAATTTGAGATATAAACGGGTACATAAGATGCATGCACATGTCGACTTTGGACACTTAAAATATCGATTTTTAGCATGTTTTGAGCCTATATTTTGAAAACAATCTAGTACTGAGTAGGCATGTACAGATCGCTTCTGGGACCCCAAAATATCGAATTTTCGGGTGTTTGGAGATGGAATTTGAGATATAAACGGGCACAGAAGATGCATACACATATTGACTTTGGGCACCAATAATATCGATTTTCAGCATGTTTTGGGCCTGTATTTTGAAAATATTCTAGCACTGAGTAGGCATGTACAGATCCCTTCAGGGACCCCAAAATATCGAATTTTCGGGTGTTTGGAGCCTTAATTTGAGGTATAAACGGGTACAGAAAATGCATGCACATATCGACTTTGGACACTTAAAATATAGATTTTTAGCATGTTTTGAGCCTATATTTTGAAAACATTCTAGCACTGATTAGGCATGTACAGATCGCTTCTGTAACCCAAAAATATCGAATTTTCGGGTGTTTGAGGTTGAATTTGGGATATAAACGGGTGCAGAAGATGCATACACATATTGACTTTAGGCACCTAAAATATCGATTTTCAGCATGTTTCGGGCCTGTATCTAGGTAGGTATGTACAGATCGCTTCTGGGACCCCAAAATATCGAATATTCGGGTGTTTGGAACCTGAATTTGAGATAAAAATGGGTACAGAAGATGCATGCACATATCGACTTAGGACACTTAAAATATCGATTTTTAGCATGTTTTGGGCCTATATTTTGAAAATATTCTAGCTCTGATTAGGCATGTACAGATCGCTTCAGGGACCCCAAAATATCGAATTTTCGGGTGTTTGGAGCCTGAATTTGAGGTATAAACGGGTACAGAAAATGCATGCACATATCGACTTTGGACACTAAAAATATAGATTTTTAGCATGTTTTGAGCCTATATTTTGAAAACATTCTAGCACTGATTAGGCATGTACAGATCGCTTCTGTAACCCAAAAATATCGAATTTTCGGGGGTTTGAGGTTGAATTTGGGATATAAACGGGTGCAGAAGATGCATACACATATTGACTTTAGGCACCTAAAATATCGATTTTCAGCTTGTTTTGGGCCTGTATCTAGGTAGGTATGTACAGATCGCTTCTGGGACCCCAAAATATCGAATATTCGGGTGTTTGGAGCCTGAATTTGAGATAAAAATGGGTACAGAAGATGCATGCACATATCGACTTAGGACACTTAAAATATCGATTTTTAGCATGTTTTGGGCCTATATTTTGAAAATATTCTAGCACTGAGTAGGCATGTACAGATCGCTTCAGGGACCCCAAAATATCGAATTTTCGGGTGTTTGGAGCCTGAATTTGAGGTATAAACGGGTACAGAAGATGCATACACATATTGACTTTGGGCACCAATAATATCGATTTTTAGCATGTTTTGAGCCTATATTTTGAAAACAATCTAGTACTGAGTAGGCATGTACAGATCGCTTCTGGGACCCAAAAATATCGAATTTTAGGGTGTTTGGAGATTGAATTTGAGATATAAACGGGTACAGAAGATGCATACACATATTGACTTTGGGCACCAATAATATCGATTTTCAGCATGTTTTGGGCCTGTATCTGAGTAGGCATGTACAGATCGCTTCTGGGACCCCCAAATATCGAATTTTCGGGTGTTTTGTGCCTGAATTTGAGATATCGACTTTGGGCACCTAAAATATCGAATTTTAGCATGTTTTGAGCCTATATTTTGAAAATATTCTAGCACTGAGTAGGCATGTACAGATCGCTTCAGGGACCCAAAAATATCGAATTTTCCGGTGTTTGGAGCCTTAATTTGAGGTATAAACGGGTACAGAAGATGCATGCACATATCGACTTTGGACACTTAAAATATTGATTTATAGCATGTTTTGAGCCTATATTTTGAAAACATTCTAGCAATGATTAGGCATGTACAGATCGCTTCTGTGACCAAAAAATATCGAATTTTCGGGTGTTTGAGGTTGAATTTGGGATATAAACGGGTGCAGAAGATGCATACACATATTGACTTTAGGCACCTAAAATATCGATTTTCAGCATGTTTTGGGCCTGTATCTAGGTAGGTATGTACAGATCGCTTCTGGGACCCCAAAATATCGAGGATTAGGGTGTTTGGAGCCTGAATTTGAGATAAAAATGGGTACAGAAGATTCATGCACATATCGACTTAGGACACTTAAAATATCGATTTTTAGCATGTTTTGCGCCTGTATTTTGAAAACATTCTAGCACTGAGTAGGCATGTACAGATCGCTTCTGGGACCCAAAAATATCGAATTTTCGGGTGTTTTAAGGTTAAATTTGGGATATAAGCGGGTACAGAAGATGCATGCACATATCGACTTTTGGGCACCTAAAAGATCGATTTTCAGTATGTTTTGGGCCTGTATTTTTAAAATACTCTAACACGGAGTAGGTATGTATAGATCGCTTCTGGGACCCCAAAATATCGAATTTACGGGTGTTTTGTGCCTGGATTTGAGATATCGACTTTGGGCACCTAAAATATCGATTTTTAGCATGTTTTGGGCCTATATTTTGAAAATATTCTAGCACTGAGTAGGCATGTACAGATCGCTTCAGGGACCTAAAAATATCGAATTTTCGGGTGTTTTGAGCCTGAATTTGAGGTATAAACGGGTACAGAAGATGCATGCACATATCGACTTTGGACACTTAAAATATAGATTTTTAGCATGTTTTGAGCCTATATTTTGAACACATTCTAGCACTGATTAGGCATGTACAGATCGCTTCTGGGACCCAAAAATATCGAATTTTCGGGTGTTTGAGGTTGAATTTGGGATATAAACGAGTGCAGAAGATGCATGCACATATTGACTTTTTGCACCTAAAATATCGATTTTGAGCATGTTTTGGGTCTGTATCTTGAAAAAATTCTAGCAAGGAGTAAGCATGTACAGATCGGTTCTGGGCCAAAATAAAATCGAATATTCGGGAGTTTTGAGCCAGAATTTGGGATATAAACTGAAACAGAAGATACATACTTGTATTGACTTAGGGCACATAAAATATCGAATTTCAGCATGTTTTGGGCCTGTACTTTGAAAATACTCTATAACGGATTAGGCATGTACAGATCGCTTATGGGAACCAAATATATCGAATTTTCGGTTGTTTTGAGCCTGAATTTGATATATAAACGGGTACAGAAGATGCATGCACATATTGACATTGGGAACCTAAAATATCGATTTTCAGCATGTTTTGGGCCTGTATTTTGAAAATACTCTAACATGGAGTAGGCATGTACAGATCGCTTCTGGGATCCAAAAATATCGAATTTTCGGGTGTTTTGAGCCTGAATTTAAGATATAAACGGGTACTGAAGATGCATGCACATATCGATTTTGGGCACCTAAAATATCGATTTTCAAGTGTTTTTTTTGCCTGCACTTTGAAAATATTCTAACATTGAGTAGGCATGTACAGATCGCTTCTGGGACCCATAAATATCGAATTTTCAGGTGTTTTGATCCTGAATTTGAGATGTAAACGGGTACAGAAGATACATGCACATATCGACTTTGGGCACCTAAAATATCGATTTTCAACATGTTTTGGGCCTGTATTTTGAAAACATTCTATTACTGAGTAGGCATGTACAGATTGCTTTTGGGACGCAAAAATATCGAATTTTTATCTTTTTTTAGCCTGAATTTGAGATATAAACGGGTACTGAAGATGCATGAACATATCGACTTTGGGCACCTAAAATATCAATTTTCAGCATGTATTTGGCCTGTATTTTGAAAATATTCTAGCATTGAGTAGGCATGGACAGATCGCTCCTGGGACCCAAAAATATCAAATTTTCGGGTTTTTTGAGCCTGAATTTGGGATGTAAACGGGGACAGAAGATGCGTGCACATATCGACTTTTTGCACATATAATATCGATTTTGAGCATGATTTGGGTCTGTATCTTGAAAATATTCTTGCAAGGAGTAGGTATGTACAGATCGCTTCTGGGAAGCAAAAATATCGATTTTTCGGGTGTTTTAAGCCTGAATTTGGGATATAAAAGGGTACAGAATATGCATGCACATATCGACTTTGTACACCTACAATATCGATTTTTACCATGTTTTGAGCCTATATTTTGAAAACATTCTAGCACTGACTAGGTGTGTACAGATTAGTTCTGGGACCAAAAAATATCGAATTTTCGAATGTTTTGAGCCTGAATTTCATATATAAACGGGTATATATAGTGACGTGGATAAATAAGGTGTCGTCATCTAGTGGGACAGAAGAGAAGCTACGGTACCATCACCACGGAGCTCCACTGTCTCATCAAGTGCGACACCCAATAATCTCGGGGCCTCGCAAGAGTCACGGGCTACTGATAGCCTATAGCCCCGAGGTTGAGGTATAGAAAAAAAAAAAAAAAAAAAAATGCATGCACATATCGACTTTTTGCACCTAAGATATCGATTTTGTTCATGTTTTGGGTTTGTATCTTGAAGAATTTCTAGCACTGAGTAGACATGTATAAATCGCTTCTGGGACCCAAAAATATCGAATTTTCGGGTGTTTTGAGCATGAATTTGAGATATAAACAGGTACTGAAGATGCATGCTTATATTGACTTTGGACACATAAAATATCGATTTTCAGCATGTTTTGGGCCTTTATTTTGAAAATATTCTAGCACTGAGTAGACATGTATAAATCGCTTCTGGGACCCAAAAATATCGAATTTTCGGGTGTTTTGAGCCTGAATTTGGGATAGAAATGGGTACAGAAGATGCATGCACATATTGACTTTGGGCACTTAAAATATCTATTTTTAGCATGTTTTGAGCCTATATTTTGAAAACAATCTAGTACTGAGTAGGCATGTACAGATCGCTTCTGGGACCCCAAAATATCGAATTTTCGGGTGTTTGGAGATTGAATTTGAGATATAAACGGGTACAGAAGATGCATACACATATTGACTTTGGGCACCAATAATATCGATTTTCAGCATGTTTTGGGCCTGTATCTGAATAGGCATGTACAGATCGCTTCTGGGACCCCCAAATATCGAATTTTCGGGTGTTTTGTGCCTGAATTTGAGATATCGACTTTGGGCACCTAAAATATCGAATTTTAGCATGTTTTGAGCCTATATTTTGAAAATATTCTAGCACTGAGTAGGCATGTACAGATCGCTTCAGGGACCCAAAAATATCGAATTTTCCGGTGTTTGGAGCCTTAATTTGAGGTATAAACGGGTACAGAAGATGCATGCACATATCGACTTTGGATACTTAAAATATAGATTTTTAGCATGTTTTGAGCCTATATTTTGAAAACATTCTAGCACTGATTAGGCATGTACAGATCGCTTCTGTGACCAAAAAATATCGAATTTTCGGGTGTTTGAGGTTGAATTTGGGATATAAACGGGTGCAGAAGATGCATACACATATTGACTTTAGGCACCTAAAATATCGATTTTCAGCATGTTTTGGGCCTGTATCTAGGTAAGTATGTACAGATCGCTTCTGGGACCCCAAAATATCGAATATTCGGGTGTTTGGAGCCTGAATTTGAGATAAAAATGGGTACAGAAGATTCATGCACATATCGACTTAGGACACTTAAAATATCGATTTTTAGCATGTTTTGGGCCTGTATTTTGAAAACATTCTAGCACTGAGTAGGCATGTACAGATCGCTTCTGGGACCCAAAAATATCGAATTTTCGGGTGTTTTAAGGTTAAATTTGGGATATATGCGGGTACAGAAGATGCATGCACATATCGACTTTTGGGCACCTAAAAGATCGATTTTCAGTATGTTTTGGGCCTGTATTTTTAAAATACTCTAACACGGAGTAGGTATGTATAGATCGCTTCTGGGACCCCAAAATATCGAATTTACGGGTGTTTTGTGCCTGGATTTGAGATATCGACTTTGGGCACCTAAAATATCGATTTTTAGCATGTTTTGGGCCTATATTTTGAAAATATTCTAGCACTGAGTAGGCATGTACAGATCGCTTCAGGGACCCAAAAATATCGAATTTTCGGGTGTTTTGAGCCTGAATTTGAGGTATAAACGGGTACAGAAGATGCATGCACATATCGACTTTGGACACTTAAAATATAGATTTTTAGCATGTTTTGAGCACTGATTAGGCATGTACAGATCGCTTCTGGGACCCAAAAATATCGAATTTTTGGGTGTTTGAGGTTGCATTTGGGATATAAACGAGTGCAGAAGATGCATGCACATATTGACTTTTTGCACCTAAAATATCGATTTTGAGCATGTTTTGGGTCTGTATCTTGAAAAAATTCTAGCAAGGAGTAAGCATGTACAGATCGGTTCTGGGCCAAAATAAAATCGAATATTCGGGAGTTTTGAGCCAGAATTTGGGATATAAACTGAAACAGAAGATGCATACTCGTATTGACTAAGGGCACATAAAATATCGAATTTCAGCATGTTTTGGGCCTGTACTTTGAAAATACTTTAACACGGATTAGGCATGTACAGATCGCTTATGGGAACCAAATATATCGAATTTTCGGTTGTTTTGAGCCTGAATTTGATATATAAACGGGCACAGAAGATGCATGCACATATTGACTTTGAGCACCTAAAATATCGATTTTCAGCATGTTTTGGGCCTGTATTTTGAAAATACTCTAACATGGAGTAGGCATGTACAGATCGCTTCTGGGATCCAAAAATATCGAATTTTCGGGTGTTTTGAGCCTGAATTTAAGATATAAACGGGTACTGAAGATGCATGCACATATCGATTTTGGGCACCTAAAATATCGATTTTCAAGTTGTTTTTTTGTCTGCACTTTGAAAATATTCTAACATTGAGTAGGCATGTACAGATCTCTTCTGGGACCCATAATAATCGAATTTTCAGGTGTTTTGATCCTGAATTTGAGATGTAAACGGGTACAGAAGATACATGCACATATCGACTTTGGGCACCTAAAATATCGATTTTCAACATGTTTTGGGCCTGTATTTTGAAAACATTCTATTACTGAGTAGGCATGTACAGATTGCTTTTGGGACGCAAAAATATCGAATTTTCATCTTTTTTTAGCCTGAATTTGAGATATAAACGGGTACTGAAGATGCATGAACATATCGACTTTGGGCACCTAAAATATCAATTTTCAGCATGTATTTGGCCTGTATTTTGAAAATATTCTAGCATTGAGTAGGCATGGACAGATCGCTCCTGGGACCCAAAAATATCAAATTTTCGGGTTTTTTGAGCCTGAATTTGGGATATAAACGGGGACAGAAGATGCGTGCACATATCGACTTTGGACACCTAAAATATCGATTTTTAGCATGTTTTGAGCCTATATTTTGAAAACATTCTAGCATTAAGTAGGCATGTACAGATTGCTTCTGGCAGCCAAAAATATCGCATTTTCGGGAGTTCTGAGCCTAAATTTGAGATATAAACGTGTACTAAAGATGCATACACGTATCGACTTTTTGCACATATAATATCGATTTTGAGCATGATTTGGGTCTGTATCTTGAAAATATTCTTGCAAGGAGTAAGTATGTACAGATCACTTCTGGGAAGGAAAAATATCGATTTTTCGGGTGTTTTAAGCCTGAATTTGGGATATAAACGGGTACAGAATATGCATGCACATATCGACTTTGTACACCTACAATATCGATTTTTACCATGTTTTGAGCCTATATTTTGAAAACATTCTAGCACTGACTAGGTGTGTACAGATTAGTTCTGGGACCAAAAAATATCGAATTTTCGAATGTTTTGAGCCTGAATTTCATATATAAACGGGTATATATAGTGAAGTGGATAAATAAGGTGTCGTCATCTAGTGGGACAGAAGAGAAGCTAAGGTACCATCACCACGGAGCTCCACTGTCTCATCAAGTGCGACACCCAATAATCTCGGGGCCTCGCAAGAGTCACGGGCTACTGATAGCCTATAGCCCCGAGGTTGATGTATAGAAAAAAAAAAAAAAAAAAAAAAAAAAATTGCATGCACATATCGACTTTTTGCACCTAAGATATCGATTTTGTTCATGTTTTGGGTTTGTATCTTGAAAAATTTCTAGCAAGGAGTAGGTATGTACAGATCGTTTCTTGGACCCAAATATATCGAATTTTCGGGTGTTTTGAGCATGAATTTGAGATATAAACAGGTACTGAAGATGCATGCTTATATTGACTTTGGACACATAAAATATCGATTTTCAGCATGTTTTGGGCCTTTATTTTGAAAATATTCTAGCACTGAGTAGACATGTATAAATCGCTTCTGGGACCCAAAAATATCGAATTTTCGGGTGTTTTGAGCCTGAATTTGGGATAGAAATGGGTACAGAAGATGCATGCACATATTGACTTTGGGCACTTAAAATATCGATTTTTAGCATGTTTTGAGCCTATATTTTGAAAACAATCTAGTACTGAGTAGGCATGTACAGATCGCTTCTGGGACCCCAAAATATCGAATTTTCGGGTGTTTGGAGATTGAATTTGAGATATAAACGGGTACAGAAGATGCATACACATATTGACTTTGGGCACCAATAATATCGATTTTCAGCATGTTTTGGGCCTGTATCTGAATAGGCATGTACAGATCGCTTCTGGGACCCCCAAATATCGAATTTTCGGGTGTTTTGTGCCTGAATTTGAGATATCGACTTTGGGCACCTAAAATATCGAATTTTAGCATGTTTTGAGCCTATATTTTGAAAATATTCTATCACTGAGTAGGCATGTACAGATCGCTTCAGGGACCCAAAAATATCGAATTTTCCGGTGTTTGGAGCCTTAATTTGAGGTATAAACGGGTACAGAAGATGCATGCACATATCGACTTTGGATACTTAAAATATAGATTGTTAGCATGTTTTGAGCCTATATTTCGAAAACATTCTAGCACTGATTAGGCATGTACAGATCGCTTCTGTGACCAAAAAATATCGAATTTTCGGGTGTTTGAGGTTGAATTTGGGATATAAACGGGTGCAGAAGATGCATACACATATTGACTTTAGGCACCTAAAATATCGATTTTCAGCATGTTTTGGGCCTGTATCTAGGTAAGTATGTACAGATCGCTTCTGGGACCCCAAAATATCGAATATTCGGGTGTTTGGAGCCTGAATTTGAGATAAAAATGGGTACAGAAGATTCATGCACATATCGACTTAGGACACTTAAAATATCGATTTTTAGCATGTTTTGGGCCTGTATTTTGAAAACATTCTAGCACTGAGTAGGCATGTACAGATCGCTTCTGGGACCCAAAAATATCGAATTTTCGGGTGTTTTAAGGTTAAATTTGGGATATATGCGGGTACAGAAGATGCATGCACATATCGACTTTTGGGCACCTAAAAGATCGATTTTCAGTATGTTTTGGGCCTGTATTTTTAAAATACTCTAACACGGAGTAGGTATGTATAGATCGCTTCTGGGACCCCAAAATATCGAATTTACGGGTGTTTTGTGCCTGGATTTGAGATATCGACTTTGGGCACCTAAAATATCGATTTTTAGCATGTTTTGGGCCTATATTTTGAAAATATTCTAGCACTGAGTAGGCATGTACAGATCGCTTCAGGGACCCAAAAATATCGAATTTTCGGGTGTTTTGAGCCTGAATTTGAGGTATAAACGGGTACAGAAGATGCATGCACATATCGACTTTGGACACTTAAAATATAGATTTTTAGCATGTTTTGAGCACTGATTAGGCATGTACAGATCGCTTCTGGGACCCAAAAATATCGAATTTTAGGGTGTTTGAGGTTGCATTTGGGATATAAACGAGTGCAGAAGATGCATGCACATATTGACTTTTTGCACCTAAAATATCGATTTTGAGCATGTTTTGGGTCTGTATCTTGAAAAAATTCTAGCAAGGAGTAAGCATGTACAGATCGGTTCTGGGCCAAAATAAAATCGAATATTCGGGAGTTTTGAGCCAGAATTTGGGATATAAACTGAAACAGAAGATGCATACTCGTATTGACTAAGGGCACATAAAATATCGAATTTCAGCATGTTTTGGGCCTGTACTTTGAAAATACTTTAACACGGATTAGGCATGTACAGATCGCTTATGGGAACCAAATATATCGAATTTTCGGTTGTTTTGAGCCTGAATTTGATATATAAACGGGCACAGAAGATGCATGCACATATTGACTTTGAGCACCTAAAATATCGATTTTCAGCATGTTTTGGGCCTGTATTTTGAAAATACTCTAACATGGAGTAGGCATGTACAGATCGCTTCTGGGATCCAAAAATATCGAATTTTCGGGTGTTTTGAGCCTGAATTTAAGATATAAACGGGTACTGAAGATGCATGCACATATCGATTTTGGGCACCTAAAATATCGATTTTCAAGTTGTTTTTTTGCCTGCACTTTGAAAATATTCTAACATTGAGTAGGCATGTACAGATCTCTTCTGGGACCCATAAATATCGAATTTTCAGGTGTTTTGATCCTGAATTTGAGATGTAAACGGGTACAGAAGATACATGCACATATCGACTTTGGGCACCTAAAATATCGATTTTCAACATGTTTTGGGCCTGTATTTTGAAAACAATCTAGTACTGAGTAGGCATGTACAGATCGCTTCTGGGACCCCAAAATATCGAATTTTCGGGTGTTTGGAGATTGAATTTGAGATATAAACGGGTACAGAAGATGCATACACATATTGACTTTGGGCACCAATAATATCGATTTTCAGCATGTTTTGGGCCTGTATCTGAATAGGCATGTACAGATCGGTTCTGGGACCCCCAAATATCGAATTTTCGGGTGTTTTGTGCCTGAATTTGAGATATCGACTTTGGGCACCTAAAATATCGAATTTTAGCATGTTTTGAGCCTATATTTTGAAAATATTCTATCACTGAGTAGGCATGTACAGATCGCTTGAGGGACCCAAAAATATCGAATTTTCCGGTGTTTGGAGCCTTAATTTGAGGTATAAACGGGTACAGAAGATGCATGCACATATCGAATTTGGATACTTAAAATATAGATTTTTAGCATGTTTTGAGCCTATATTTTGAAAACATTCTAGCACTGATTAGGCATGTACAGATCGCTTCTGTGACCAAAAAATATCGAATTTTCGGGTGTTTGAGGTTGAATTTGGGATATAAACGGGTGCAGAAGATGCATACACATATTGACTTTAGGCACCTAAAATATCGATTTTCAGCATGTTTTGGGCCTGTATCTAGGTAAGTATGTACAGATCGCTTCTGGGACCCCAAAATATCGAATATTCGGGTGTTTGGAGCCTGAATTTGAGATAAAAATGGGTACAGAAGATTCATGCACATATCGACTTAGGACACTTAAAATATCGATTTTTAGCATGTTTTGGGCCTGTATTTTGAAAACATTCTAGCACTGAGTAGGCATGTACAGATCGCTTCTGGGACCCAAAAATATCGAATTTTCGGGTGTTTTAAGGTTAAATTTGGGATATAAGCGGGTACAGAAGATGCATGCACATATCGACTTTTGGGCACCTAAAAGATCGATTTTCAGTATGTTTTGGGCCTGTATTTTTAAAATACTCTAACACGGAGTAGGTATGTATAGATCGCTTCTGGGACCCCAAAATATCGAATTTACGGGTGTTTTGTGCCTGGATTTGAGATATCGACTTTGGGCACCTAAAATATCGATTTTTAGCATGTTTTGGGCCTATATTTTGAAAATATTCTAGCACTGAGTAGGCATGTACAGATCGCTTCAGGGACCCAAAAATATCGAATTTTCGGGTGTTTTGAGCCTGAATTTGAGGTATAAACGGGTACAGAAGATGCATGCACATATCGACTTTGGACACTTAAAATATAGATTTTTAGCATGTTTTGAGCACTGATTAGGCATGTACAGATCGCTTCTGAGACCCAAAAATATCGAATTTTAGGGTGTTTGAGGTTGCATTTGGGATATAAACGAGTGCAGAAGATGCATGCACATATTGACTTTTTGCACCTAAAATATCGATTTTGAGCATGTTTTGGGTCTGTATCTTGAAAAAATTCTAGCAAGGAGTAAGCATGTACAGATCGGTTCTGGGCCAAAATAAAATCGAATATTCGGGAGTTTTGAGCCAGAATTTGGGAAATAAACTGAAACAGAAGATGCATACTCGTATTGACTAAGGACACATAAAATATCGAATTTCAGCATGTTTTGGGCCTGTACTTTGAAAATACTTTAACACGGATTAGGCATGTACAGATCGCTTATGGGAACCAAATATATCGAATTTTCGGTTGTTTTGAGCCTGAATTTCATATATAAACGGGCACAGAAGATGCATGCACATATTGACTTTGAGCACCTAAAATATCGATTTTCAGCATGTTTTGGGCCTGTATTTTGAAAATACTCTAACATGGAGTAGGCATGTACAGATCGCTTCTGGGATCCAAAAATATCGAATTTTCGGGTGTTTTGAGCCTGAATTTAAGATATAAACGGGTACTGAAGATGCATGCACATATCGATTTTGGGCACCTAAAATATCGATTTTCAAGTTGTTTTTTTGCCTGCACTTTGAAAATATTCTAACATTGAGTAGGCATGTACAGATCTCTTCTGGGACCCATAAATATCGAATTTTCAGGTGTTTTGATCCTGAATTTGAGATGTAAACGGGTACAGAAGATACATGCACATATCGACTTTGGGCACCTAAAATATCGATTTTCAACATGTTTTGGGCCTGTATTTTGAAAACATTCTATTACTGAGTAGGCATGTACAGATTGCTTTTGGGACGCAAAAATATCGAATTTTCGGGTGTTTGGAGATTGAATTTGAGATATAAACGGGTACAGAAGATGCATACACATATTGACTTTGGGCACCAATAATATCGATTTTCAGCATGTTTTGGGCCTGTATCTGAATAGGCATGTACAGATCGCTTCTGGGACCCCCAAATATCGAATTTTCGGGTGTTTTGTGCCTGAATTTGAGATATCGACTTTGGGCACCTAAAATATCGAATTTTAGCATGTTTTGAGCCTATATTTTGAAAATATTCTATCACTGAGTAGGCATGTACAGATCGCTTCAGGGACCCAAAAATATCGAATTTTCCGGTGTTTGGAGCCTTAATTTGAGGTATAAACGGGTACAGAAGATGCATGCACATTTTGAATTTGGATACTTAAAATATAGATTTTTAGCATGTTTTGAGCCTATATTTTGAAAACATTCTAGCACTGATTAGGCATGTACAGATCGCTTCTGTGACCAAAAAATATCGAATTTTCGGGTGTTTGAGGTTGAATTTGGGATATAAACGGGTGCAGAAGATGCATACACATATTGACTTTAGGCACCTAAAATATCGATTTTCAGCATGTTTTGGGCCTGTATCTAGGTAAGTATGTACAGATCGCTTCTGGGACCCCAAAATATCGAATATTCGGGTGTTTGGAGCCTGAATTTGAGATAAAAATGGGTACAGAAGATTCATGCACATATCGACTTAGGACACTTAAAATATCGATTTTTAGCATGTTTTGGGCCTGTATTTTGAAAACATTCTAGCACTGAGTAGGCATGTACAGATCGCTTCTGGGACCCAAAAATATCGAATTTTCGGGTGTTTTAAGGTTAAATTTGGGATATAAGCGGGTACAGAAGATGCATGCACATATCGACTTTTGGGCACCTAAAAGATCGATTTTCAGTATGTTTTGGGCCTGTATTTTTAAAATACTCTAACACGGAGTAGGTATGTATAGATCGCTTCTGGGACCCCAAAATATCGAATTTACGGGTGTTTTGTGCCTGGATTTGAGATATCGACTTTGGGCACCTAAAATATCGATTTTTAGCATGTTTTGGGCCTATATTTTGAAAATATTCTAGCACTGAGTAGGCATGTACAGATCGCTTCAGGGACCCAAAAATATCGAATTTTCGGGTGTTTTGAGCCTGAATTTGAGGTATAAACGGGTACAGAAGATGCATGCACATATCGACTTTGGACACTTAAAATATAGATTTTTAGCATGTTTTGAGCACTGATTAGGCATGTACAGATCGCTTCTGAGACCCAAAAATATCGAATTTTAGGGTGTTTGAGGTTGCATTTGGGATATAAACGAGTGCAGAAGATGCATGCACATATTGACTTTTTGCACCTAAAATATCGATTTTGAGCATGTTTTGGGTCTGTATCTTGAAAAAATTCTAGCAAGGAGTAAGCATGTACAGATCGGTTCTGGGCCAAAATAAAATCGAATATTCGGGAGTTTTGAGCCAGAATTTGGGAAATAAACTGAAACAGAAGATGCATACTCGTATTGACTAAGGACACATAAAATATCGAATTTCAGCATGTTTTGGGCCTGTACTTTGAAAATACTTTAACACGGATTAGGCATGTACAGATCGCTTATGGGAACCAAATATATCGAATTTTCGGTTGTTTTGAGCCTGAATTTGATATATAAACGGGCACAGAAGATGCATGCACATATTGACTTTGAGCACCTAAAATATCGATTTTCAGCATGTTTTGGGCCTGTATTTTGAAAATACTCTAACATGGAGTAGGCATGTACAGATCGCTTCTGGGATCCAAAAATATCGAATTTTCGGGTGTTTTGAGCCTGAATTTAAGATATAAACGGGTACTGAAGATGCATGCACATATCGATTTTGGGCACCTAAAATATCGATTTTCAAGTTGTTTTTTTGCCTGCACTTTGAAAATATTCTAACATTGAGTAGGCATGTACAGATCTCTTCTGGGACCCATAAATATCGAATTTTCAGGTGTTTTGATCCTGAATTTGAGATGTAAACGGGTACAGAAGATACATGCACATATCGACTTTGGGCACCTAAAATATCGATTTTCAACATGTTTTGGGCCTGTATTTTGAAAACATTCTATTACTGAGTAGGCATGTACAGATTGCTTTTGGGACGCAAAAATATCGAATTTTCATCTTTTTTTAGCCTGAATTTGAGATATAAACGGGTACTGAAGATGCATGAACATATCGACTTTGGGCACCTAAAATATCAATTTTCAGCATGTATTTGGCCTGTATTTTGAAAATATTCTAGCATTGAGTAGGCATGGACAGATCGCTCCTGGGACCCAAAAATATCAAATTTTCGGGTTTTTTGAGCCTGAATTTGGGATATAAACGGGGACAGAAGATGCGTGCACATATCGACTTTGGACACCTAAAATATCGATTTTTAGCATGTTTTGAGCCTATATTTTGAAAACATTCTAGCATTAAGTAGGCATGTACAGATTGCTTCTGGCAGCCAAAAATATCGAATTTTCGGGTGTTTTAAGGTTAAATTTGGGATATAAGCGGGTACAGAAGATGCATGCATATATCGACTTTTGGGCACCTAAAAGATCGATTTTCAGTATGTTTTGGGCCTGTATTTTTAAAATACTCTAACACGGAGTAGGTATGTATAGATCGCTTCTGGGACCCCAAAATATCGAATTTACGGGTGTTTTGTGCCTGGATTTGAGATATCGACTTTGGGCACCTAAAATATCGATTTTTAGCATGTTTTGGGCCTATATTTTGAAAATATTCTAGCACTGAGTAGGCATGTACAGATCGCTTCAGGGACCCAAAAATATCGAATTTTCGGGTGTTTTGAGCCTGAATTTGAGGTATAAACGGGTACAGAAGATGCATGCACATATCGACTTTGGACACTTAAAATATAGATTTTTAGCATGTTTTGAGCCTATATTTTGAAAACATTCTAGCACTGATTAGGCATGTACAGATCGCTTCTGGAACCCAAAAATATCGAATTTTAGGGTGTTTGAGGTTGCATTTGGGATATAAACGAGTGCAGAAGATGCATGCACATATAGACTTTTTGCACCTAAAATATCGATTTTGAGCATGTTTTGGGTCTGTATCTTGAAAAAATTCTAGCAAGGAGTAAGCATGTACAGATCGGTTCTGGGCCAAAATAAAATCGAATATTCGGGAGTTTTGAGCCAGAATTTGGGATATAAACTGAAACAGAAGATGCATACTCGTATTGACTAAGGGCACATAAAATATCGAATTTCAGCATGTTTTGGGCCTGTATTTTGAAAATACTTTAACACGGATTAGGCATGTACAGATCGCTTCTGGGATCCAAAAATATCGAATTTTCGGGTGTTTTGAGCCTGAATTTAAGATATAAACGGGTACTGAAGATGCATGCACATATCGATTTTGGGCACCTAAAATATCGAATTTCAAGTTGTTTTTTTGCCTGCACTTTGAAAATATTCTAACATTGAGTAGGCATGTACAGATCGCTTCTGGGACCCATAAATATCGAATTTTCAGGTGTTTTGATCCTGAATTTGAGATGTAAACGGGTACAGAAGATACATGCACATATCGACTTTGGGCACCTAAAATATCGATTTTCAACATGTTTTGGGCCTGTATTTTGAAAACATTCTATTACTGAGTAGGCATGTACAGATTGCTTTTGGGACGCAAAAATATCGAATTTTCATCTTTTTTTAGCCTGAATTTGAGATATAAACGGGTACTGAAGATGCATGAACATATCGACTTTGGGCACCTAAAATATCAATTTTCAGCATGTATTTGGCCTATATTTTGAAAATATTCTAGCATTGAGTAGGCATGGACAGATCGCTCCTGGGACCCAAAAGTATCAAATTTTCGGGTTTTTTGAGCCTGAATTTGGGATATAAACGGGGACAGAAGATGCGTGCACATATCGACTTTGGACACCTAAAATATCGATTTTTAGCATGTTTTGAGCCTATATTTTGAAAACATTCTAGCATTAAGTAGGCATGTACAGATCGCTTCTGGCAGCCAAAAATATCGCATTTTCGGGTGTTTTGAGCCTGAATTTGAGATATAAACGTGTACTAAAGATGCATACACGTATCGACTTTTTGCACATATAATATCGATTTTGAGCATGATTTGGGTCTGTATCTTGAAAATATTCTTGCAAGGAGTAGGTATGTACAGATCGCTTCTGGGAAGCAAAAATATCGATTTTTCGGGTGTTTTAAGCCTGAATTTGGGATATAAACGGGTACAGAATATGCATGCACATATCGACTTTGTACACCTACAATATCGATTTTTACCATGTTTTGAGCCTATATTTTGAAAACATTCTAGCACTGACTAGGTGTGTACAGATTAGTTCTGGAACCAAAAAATATCGAATTTTCGAATGTTTTGAGCCTGAATTTCATATATAAACGGGTATATATAGTGACGTGGATAAATAAGGTGTCGTCATCTAGTGGGACAGAAGAGAAGCTACAGTACCATCACCGCGGAGCTCCACTGTCTCATCAAGTGCGACACCCAATAATCTCGGGGCCTCGCAAGAGTCACGGGCTACTGATAGCCTATAGCCCCGAGGTTGATGTATAGAAAAAAAAAAAAAAAAAAAAAAAAAAATTGCATGCACATATCGACTTTTTGCACCTAAGATATCGATTTTGTTCATGTTTTGGGTTTGTATCTTGAAAAATTTCTAGCAAGGAGTAGGTATGTACAGATCGTTTCTTGGACCCAAATATATCGAATTTTCGGGTGTTTTGAGCATGAATTTGAGATATAAACAGGTACTGAAGATGCATGCTTATATTGACTTTGGACACATAAAATATCGATTTTCAGCATGTTTTGGGCCTTTATTTTGAAAATATTCTAGCACTGAGTAGACATGTATAAATCGCTTCTGGGACCCAAAAATATCGAATTTTCGGGTGTTTTGAGCCTGAATTTGGGATAGAAATGGGTACAGAAGATGCATGCACATATTGACTTTGGGCACTTAAAATATCGATTTTTAGCATGTTTTGAGCCTATATTTTGAAAACAATCTAGTACTGAGTAGGCATGTACAGATCGCTTCTGGGACCCCAAAATATCGAATTTTCGGGTGTTTGGAGATTGAATTTGAGATATAAACGGGTACAGAAGATGCATACACATATTGACTTTGGGCACCAATAATATCGATTTTCAGCATGTTTTGGGCCTGTATCTGAATAGGCATGTACAGATCGCTTCTGGGACCCCCAAATATCGAATTTTCGGGTGTTTTGTGCCTGAATTTGAGATATCGACTTTGGGCACCTAAAATATCGAATTTTAGCATGTTTTGAGCCTATATTTTGAAAATATTCTAGCACTGAGTAGGCATGTACAGATCGCTTCAGGGACCCAAAAATATCGAATTTTCCGGTGTTTGGAGCCTTAATTTGAGGTATAAACGTGTACAGAAGATGCATGCACATATCGACTTTGGATACTTAGAATATAGATTTTTAGCATGTTTTGAGCCTATATTTTGAAAACATTCTAGCACTGATTAGGCATGTACAGATCGCTTCTGTGACCAAAAAATATCGAATTTTCGGGTGTTTGAGGTTGAATTTGGGATATAAACGGGTGCAGAAGATGCATACACATATTGACTTTAGGCACCTAAAATATCGATTTTCAGCATGTTTTGGGCCTGTATCTAGGTAAGTATGTACAGATCGCTTCTGGGACCCCAAAATATCGAATATTCGGGTGTTTGGAGCCTGAATTTGAGATAAAAATGGGTACAGAAGATTCATGCACATATCGACTTAGGACACTTAAAATATCGATTTTTAGCATGTTTTGGGCCTGTATTTTGAAAACATTCTAGCACTGAGTAGGCATGTACAGATCGCTTCTGGGACCCAAAAATATCGAATTTTCGGGTGTTTTAAGGTTAAATTTGGGATATATGCGGGTACAGAAGATGCATGCACATATCGACTTTTGGGCACCTAAAAGATCGATTTTCAGTATGTTTTGGGCCTGTATTTTTAAAATACTCTAACACGGAGTAGGTATGTATAGATCGCTTCTGGGACCCCAAAATATCGAATTTACGGGTGTTTTGTGCCTGGATTTGAGATATCGACTTTGGGCACCTAAAATATTGATTTTTAGCATGTTTTGGGCCTATATTTTGAAAATATTCTAGCACTGAGTAGGCATGTACAGATCGCTTCAGGGACCCAAAAATATCGAATTTTCGGGTGTTTTGAGCCTGAATTTGAGGTATAAACGGGTACAGAAGATGCATGCACATATCGACTTTGGACACTTAAAATATAGATTTTTAGCATGTTTTGAGCACTGATTAGGCATGTACAGATCACTTCTGGGACCCAAAAATATCGAATTTTAGGGTGTTTGAGGTTGCATTTGGGATATAAACGAGTGCAGAAGATGCATGCACATATTGACTTTTTGCACCTAAAATATCGATTTTGAGCATGTTTTGGGTCTGTATCTTGAAAAAATTCTAGCAAGGAGTAAGCATGTACAGATCGGTTCTGGGCCAAAATAAAATCGAATATTCGGGAGTTTTGAGCCAGAATTTGGGATATAAACTGAAACAGAAGATGCATACTCGTATTGACTAAGGGCACATAAAATATCGAATTTCAGCATGTTTTGGGCCTGTACTTTGAAAATACTTTAACACGGATTAGGCATGTACAGATCGCTTATGGGAACCAAATATATCGAATTTTCGGTTGTTTTGAGCCTGAATTTGATATATAAACGGGCACAGAAGATGCATGCACATATTGACTTTGAGCACCTAAAATATCGATTTTCAGCATGTTTTGGGCCTGTATTTTGAAAATACTCTAACATGGAGTAGGCATGTACAGATCGCTTCTGGGATCCAAAAATATCGAATTTTCGGGTGTTTTGAGCCTGAATTTAAGATATAAACGGGTACTGAAGATGCATGCACATATCGATTTTGGGCACCTAAAATATCGATTTTCAAGTTGTTTTTTTGCCTGCACTTTGAAAATATTCTAACATTGAGTAGGCATGTACAGATCTCTTCTGGGACCCATAAATATCGAATTTTCAGGTGTTTTGATCCTGAATTTGAGATGTAAACGGGTACAGAAGATACATGCACATATCGACTTTGGGCACCTAAAATATCGATTTTCAAGTTGTTTTTTTGCCTGCACTTTGAAAATATTCTAACATTGAGTAGGCATGTACAGATCGCTTCTGGGACCCATAAATATCGAATTTTCAGGTGTTTTGATCCTGAATTTGAGATGTAAACGGGTACAGAAGATACATGCACATATCGACTTTGGGCACCTAAAATATCGATTTTCAACATGTTTTGGGCCTGTATTTTGAAAACATTCTATTACTGAGTAGGCATGTACAGATTGCTTTTGGGACGCAAAAATATCGAATTTTCATCTTTTTTTAGCCTGAATTTGAGATATAAACGGGTACTGAAGATGCATGAACATATCGACTTTGGGCACCTAAAATATCAATTTTCAGCATGTATTTGGCCTATATTTTGAAAATATTCTAGCATTGAGTAGGCATGGACAGATCGCTCCTGGGACCCAAAAATATCAAATTTTCGGGTTTTTTGAGCCTGAATTTGGGATATAAACGGGGACAGAAGATGCGTGCACATATCGACTTTGGACACCTAAAATATCGATTTTTAGCATGTTTTGAGCCTATATTTTGAAAACATTCTAGCATTAAGTAGGCATGTACAGATCGCTTCTGGCAGCCAAAAATATCGCATTTTCGGGTGTTTTGAGCCTGAATTTGAGATATAAACGTGTACTAAAGATGCATACACGTATCGACTTTTTGCACATATAATATCGATTTTGAGCATGATTTGGGTCTGTATCTTGAAAATATTCTTGCAAGGAGTAGGTATGTACAGATCGCTTCTGGGAAGCAAAAATATCGATTTTTCGGGTGTTTTAAGCCTGAATTTGGGATATAAACGGGTACAGAATATGCATGCACATATCGACTTTGTACACCTACAATATCGATTTTTACCATGTTTTGAGCCTATATTTTGAAAACATTCTAGCACTGACTAGGTGTGTACAGATTAGTTCTGGAACCAAAAAATATCGAATTTTCGAATGTTTTGAGCCTGAATTTCATATATAAACGGGTATATATAGTGACGTGGATAAATAAGGTGTCGTCATCTAGTGGGACAGAAGAGAAGCTACAGTACCATCACCGCGGAGCTCCACTGTCTCATCAAGTGCGACACCCAATAATCTCGGGGCCTCGCAAGAGTCACGGGCTACTGATAGCCTATAGCCCCGAGGTTGAGGTATAGAAAAAAAAAAAAAAAAAAATGCATGCACATATCGACTTTTTGCACCTAAGATATCGACTTTGTTCATGTTTTGGGTTTGTATCTTGAAAATTTTCTAGCAAGGAGTAGGTATGTACAGATCGTTTCTGGGACCCAAATATATCGAATTTTCGGGTGTTTTGAGCATGAATTTGAGATATAAACAGGTACTGAAGATGCATGCTTATATTGACTTTGGACACATAAAATATCGATTTTCAGCATGTTTTGGGCCTTTATTTTGAAAATATTCTAGCACTGAGTAGACATGTATAAATCGCTTCTGGGACCCAAAAATATCGAATTTTCGGGTGTTTTGAGCCTGAATTTGGGATAGAAATGGGTACAGAAGATGCATGCACATATTGACTTTGGGCACTTAAAATATCGATTTTTAGCATGTTTTGAGCCTATATTTTGAAAACAATCTAGTACTGAGTAGGCATGTACAGATCGCTTCTGGGACCCCAAAATATCGAATTTTCGGGTGTTTGGAGATTGAATTTGAGATATAAACGGGTACAGAAGATGCATACACATATTGACTTTGGGCACCAATAATATCGATTTTCAGCATGTTTTGGGCCTGTATCTGAATAGGCATGTACAGATCGCTTCTGGGACCCCCAAATATCGAATTTTCGGGTGTTTTGTGCCTGAATTTGAGATATCGACTTTGGGCACCTAAAATATCGAATTTTAGCATGTTTTGAGCCTATATTTTGAAAATATTCTAGCACTGAGTAGGCATGTACAGATCGCTTCAGGGACCCAAAAATATCGAATTTTCCGGTGTTTGGAGCCTTAATTTGAGGTATAAACGGGTACAGAAGATGCATGCACATATCGACTTTGGACACTTAAAATATAGATTTTTAGCATGTTTTGAGCCTATATTTTGAAAACATTCTAGCACTGATTAGGCATGTACAGATCGCTTCTGTGACCAAAAAATATCGAATTTTCGGGTGTTTGAGGTTGAATTTGGGATATAAACGGGTGCAGAAGATGCATACACATATTGACTTTAGGCACCTAAAATATCGATTTTCAGCATGTTTTGGGCCTGTATCTAGGTAAGTATGTACAGATCGCTTCTGAGACCCCAAAATATCGAATATTCGGGTGTTTGGAGCCTGAATTTGAGATAAAAATGGGTACAGAAGATTCATGCACATATCGACTTAGGACACTTAAAATGTCGATTTTTAGCATGTTTTGGGCCTGTATTTTGAAAACATTCTAGCATTGAGTAGGCATGTACAGATCGCTTCTGGGACCCAAAAATATCGAATTTTCGGGTGTTTTAAGGTTAAATTTGGGATATATGCGGGTACAGAAGATGCATGCACATATCGACTTTTGGGCACCTAAAAGATCGATTTTCAGTATGTTTTGGGCCTGTATTTTTAAAAGACTCTAACACGGAGTAGGTATGTATAGATCGCTTCTGGGACCCCAAAATATCGAATTTACGGGTGTTTTGTGCCTGGATTTGAGATATCGACTTTGGGCACCTAAAATATCGATTTTTAGCATGTTTTGGGCCTATATTTTGAAAATATTCTAGCACTGAGTAGGCATGTACAGATCGCTTCAGGGACCCAAAAATATCGAATTTTCGGGTGTTTTGAGCCTGAATTTGAGGTATAAACGGGTACAGAAGATGCATGCACATATCGACTTTGGACACTTAAAATATAGATTTTTAGCATGTTTTGAGCCTATATTTTGAAAACATTCTAGCACTGATTAGGCATGTACAGATCGCTTCTGGGACCTAAAAATATAGAATTTTAGGGTGTTTGAGGTTGCATTTGGGATATAAACGAGTGCAGAAGATGCATGCACATATTGACTTTTTGCACCTAAAATATCGATTTTGAGCATGTTTTGGGTCTGTATCTTGAAAAAATTCTAGCAAGGAGTAAGCATGTACAGATCGGTTCTGAGCCAAAATAAAATCGAATATTCGGGAGTTTTGAGCCAGAATTTGGGATATATACTGAAACAGAAGATGCATACTCGTATGAACTAAGAGCACATAAAATATCGAATTTCAGCATGTTTTGGGCCTGTACTTTGAAAATACTCTAACACGGATTAGGCATGTACAGATCGCTTATGGGAACCAAATATATCGAATTTTCGGTTGTTTTGAACCTGAATTTGATATATAAACGGGCACAGAAGATGCATGCGCATATTGACTTTGGGCACCTAAAATATCGATTTTCAGCATGTTCTGGGCCTGTATTTTGAAAATACTCTAACATGGAGTAGGCATGTACAGATCGCTTCTGGGATCCAAAAATATCGAATTTTCGGGTGTTTTGAGACAGAATTTGGGATATAAACGGGTACTGAAGATGCATGCACATATCGATTTTGGGCACCTAAAATATCGATTTTCAAGTTGTTTTTTTGCCTGTACTTTGATAATATTCTAACATTGAGTAGGCATGTACAGATCGCTTCTGGGACCCATAAATATCGAATTTTCAGGTGTTTTGATCCTGAATTTGAGATGTAAACGGGTACAGAAGATACATGCACATATCGACTTTGGGCACCTAAAATATCGATTTTCAACATGTTTTGGGCCTGTATTTTGAAAACATTCTATTACTGAGTAGGCATGTACAGATTGCTTTTGGGACGCAAAAATATCGAATTTTCATCTTTTTTTAGCCTGAATTTGAGATATAAACGGGTACTGAAGATGCATGAACATATCGACTTTGGGCACCTAAAATATCAATTTTCAGCATGTATTTGGCCTATATTTTGAAAATATTCTAGCATTGAGTAGGCATGGACAGATCGCTCCTGGGACCCAAAAATATCAAATTTTCGGGTTTTTTGAGCCTGAATTTGGGATATAAACGGGGACAGAAGATGCGTGCACATATCGACTTTGGACACCTAAAATATCGATTTTTAGCATGTTTTGAGCCTATATTTTGAAAACATTCTAGCATTAAGTAGGCATGTACAGATCGCTTCTGGCAGCCAAAAATATCGCATTTTCGGGTGTTTTGAGCCTGAATTTGAGATATAAACGTGTACTAAAGATGCATACACGTATCGACTTTTTGCACATATAATATCGATTTTGAGCATGATTTGGGTCTGTATCTTGAAAACATTCTTGCAAGGAGTAGGTATGTACAGATCGCTTCTGGGAAGCAAAAATATCGATTTTTCGGGTGTTTTAAGCCTGAATTTGGGATATAAACGGGTACAGAATATGCATGCACATATCGACTTTGTACACCTACAATATCGATTTTTACCATGTTTTGAGCCTATATTTTGAAAACATTCTAGCACTGACTAGGTGTGTACAGATTAGTTCTGGGACCAAAAAATATCGAATTTTCGAATGTTTTGAGCCTGAATTTCATATATAAACGGGTATATATAGTGACGTGGATAAATAAGGTGTCGTCATCTAGTGGGACAGAAGAGAAGCTACGGTACCATCACCACGGAGCTCCACTGTCTCATCAAGTGCGACACCCAATAATCTCGGGGCCTTGCAAGAGTCACGGGCTACTGATAGCCTATAGCCCCGAGGTTGAGGAATAGAAAAAAAAAAAAAAAAAAAAAAAAAAAAATGCATACACATATCGACTTTTTGCACCTAAGATATCGATTTTGTTCATGTTTTGGGTTTGTATCTTGAAAAATTTCTAGCAAGGAGTAGGTATGTACAGATCGTTTCAGGGACCCAAATATATCGAATTTTCGGGTGTTTTGAGCATGAATTTAAGATATAAACAGGTACTGAAGATGCATGCTTATATTGACTTTGGACACATAAAATATCGATTTTCAGCATGTTTTGGGCCTTTATTTTGAAAATATTCTAGCACTGAGTAGACATGTACAAATCGCTTCTGGGACCCAAAAATATCGAATTTTCGGGTGTTTTGAGCCTGAATTTGGGATAGAAATGGGTACTGAAGATGCATGCACATATCGACTTTTTGCTCCTAAAATATCGATTTTGAGCATGTTTTGGGTCTGTATCTTGAAAACATTCTAACAAGGAGTAAGAATGTACAGATCGTTTCTAGGACCCAAAAATATCGAATTTTCGGGTGTTTTGAGCCTGAATTTGGGATAAAAACGGGTACAGAAGATGCATGCACATATTGACTTTCGGCACCCAAAATATCGATTTTTAGCATGTTTTGGGCCTATATTTTGAAAATATTCTAGCCCTGAGTAGGCATCTACAGATCGCTTCTGGGACCCAAAAATATTGAATATTCGAGTGTTTTGAGCCTGAATTTGAGATATAAACGGGTACAGAAGATGCACGCACATATCGACTTTGGGCACCCAAAATATCGAATTGTAGCATGTTTTGGACATATATTTTGAAAATATTCTAGCACTGAGTAGGCATGTACATATCGCTTCTGGGACCCAAAAATAACTAATTTTCAGGTGTTCTGAGCCTGAATTTGAGATACAAACGGGTACTGAAGATGCATGCACTTATCGACTTTTTGCACCTAAAATATCGATTTTGAGCATGTTTTGGGCCTGTATTTTGAAAATATTTTAACACTGAGTAGGCATGTACAGATCGCTTCTGGGACTCAAAAACATCGAATTTTCGGGTGTTTTGAGCCTGAATTTGAGATATAAACGGGTACAGAAGATGCATGCACATATTGACTTTGGGCACCTAATATACCGATTTTCAGCATGTTTTGGGCCTGTATTTTGAAAATACTCTAAAACGGAGTAGGCATGTACATATCGCTTCTGGGACCCAAAAATATCGATTTTTCTGGTGTTTTAAGTCTGAATATGAGATATCAACGAGTACTGAAGATGCATACAAATATCGACTTTGGACACCTAAAATATTGATTTTGAGCATGTTTTGGGCCTATATTTTGAAAATATTCTAGCACTTAGTAGCCATGTAAAGGTCGCTTCTGGGCCACAATAAAATCGAATATTCGGGTGTTTTGAGCCTGAATTTGAGATATAAACAGGTACAGAAGATGCATGCACATATCGACTTTGGGCACCTAAAATATCGATTTTTAGCATGTTTTGGGCCTTTATTTTGAAAATATTCTAGCACTGAGTATGCTTGTACAGATCACTTCTTGGCCAAAATAAAATCGAATATTCGGGTGTTTTGAGCCTGAATTTGAGATATAAACGGGTACTAAAGATGCATACACATATCGACATTAGACACCTAAAATATCGAATTTTAGCATGTTATGAGCCTATATTTTGAAAACATTCTAGCACTGACTAGGTGTGTACAGATTAGTTCTGGCACCAAAAAATATCGAGTTTTCGGGTGTTTTGAGCCTGAATTTGAGATATAAACGGGCACTAAAGATGCATACACATATCGACATTAGGCACCTAAAATATCGATTTTTAGCATGTTTTGGGCCTGTACTTTGAAAATATTCTAGCACTGACTATGCATGTACATATCGCATCTGGGACCAAAAAATATCGAGTTTTTGGGTGTTTTGAGCCTGAATTTGAGATATAAACGGGTACTAAAGATGCATACACATATCGACATTAGACACCTAAAATATCAAATTTTAGCATGTTATGAGCCTATATTTTGAAAACATTCTAGCACTGACTAGGTGTGTACAGATTAGTTCTGGCACCAAAAAATATCGAGTTTTCGGGTGTTTTGAGCCTGAATTTGAGATATAAACGGGCACTAAAGATGCATACACATATCGACATTAGGCACCTAAAATATCGATTTTTAGCATGTTTTGGGCCTGTACTTTGAAAATATTCTAGCACTGACTATGCATGTACATATCGCATCTGGGACCTAAATATATCGAATTTTCGTGTGTTTTGAGCCTGAATTTGGGATATAAACGGGTACAGAAGATGCATGAACATATTGACTTTGGGCACCCAAAAAATCGATTTTTAGCATGTTTTGGGCCTATATTTTGAAAATATTCTAGCACTGAGTAGACATGTACAGATCGCTTCTGGGACCCAAAAATATCGAATTTTTGGGTGTTTTGAGACTGAATTTGAGATATAAACGGGTACAGAAGATGCATGCACATATTGACTTAGGGCACATAAAATATCGATTTTCAGCATGTTTTTGGCCTGTATTTTGAAAATACTCTAACACGGAGTAGGCATGTACAGATCGCTTCTGGGATCTAATAAAATCGAATATTCAGGTGTTTTGAGCCCGAATATGGGATAGAAACGGGTACAGAAGATGCATGCACATATTGACTTTGGTAACCTAAAATATCGATTTTTAGCTTTTTCTTGGCCTGTATTTTGAAAATATTCTAGCACTGACTATGCATGTACATATCGCATCTGGGACAAAAAAATATCAAATTTTCGGGTGTTTTGAGCCCAAATATGGGATAGAAACGGGTACAGAAGATGCATGCACATA